>CM067329.1:118611666-119987500 GCA_034376525.1 Nicotiana benthamiana
AAAGGGAAAAAAATGAAGGACAAAAAAATTATGCTTTTATATTTTTCTAAAGTTTCTAAAAGTTAGGCTCCCCTCATCGTTTAGTAGGATCTTATATGAAAAGAAGAAACGGATTGGATGACAATCTTTTTAATAGTTTCAATAAGTCACATTAATTGAAAAAATAATTTGCGGACCTAATTATGACTTTAACAAAAAATGTATGGACCTATAAAATTATAAAATTAAAGGTAAACTTGATGAGTGATACTTGCTCGCTTGTAAGTTATTTTTACATATAAATTTGATGCATTACAGGTTCGACTCACATTGGTAATTCAAATGCACTATTTTTTTATATCTATATCGATCCAGTAGTATCAGGTCTGATTATTTTTCGAACCCTGATTCGGCACATGAATGATTTTCACAAGTGTCTTGGTATCTCCAGATCCTAGACATATCGCGAGCGTGCTTTGAATTTTTCTTCAGAACAGGGTTCCGCCATCTGACAAACTAAACCGGGCTGCCTTCGCACGCAGGTCCCTTGATTCTTTTGGATCCAGGGGCAGATTTGTTGTCTTTAGATATTCTATATATTGGTTTCTCTGGTTCCAAGTCAGTCTCGTTGAATTTATCTCGGCATGTCCTTCTTTCACAATCAATCTTATAAGTTGTATGACTGCCCTCGAGTTGAACTCGTCGTCCTCCACTGACGATCCTAAGTTAGCAAGGGCATCGACCTCACTATTTTGATCTCGACGTACATGTTGTAAAGTTCACTTCTTGAACCGATGTAATGTTTCCTACATCTGTTGGCCCAAGTTCAGTTGAAGTTTTGAAGATTGACAAATGAACTCAGGGAAGGACCTGGTCCATCCCGGAAGACATAGTTAGTCATAACCATTGCACATGGAAGACACGTGAGGAAGATATGTATTGAAGATTGTGTAGCAAATATCTTCTGAACGGAATCGAAAAGGTTGCATTGAGTTCTAAGGAGGACAGTCTCCTTATGACAAGAGAACACAATCCTAAGCTAGGATAAGGATGGCAGTTTGTATTGGTTAATGACTCAAATAGACTAAGGATAGACTCTAACTGTTATTTTATTAAATAACAAGTTGTTCTCTTTTACAGGTAATGCACAAACGCAGAAGTTAAGCATATTTGAGAGCAAAAAGAGTGGGACTGTTTTTGCAAGCAACATATGCAAGATACAAGTGTGCATGCCTAAAGTTACATGAACTAAAAGAGAAGAAATATTTCCATCTGTGTGTTTATCTCTAGTTCAATTGTAGTATGTTTTTCATATTGTACCTTTCATCTTTATTAGAAGCAATTGCATTAGTTACCTTGTGAAATCAAGTTAGAGTTAACTTGATAGTGTCGCAGCAACTGAGGTTGTGTGCCACACTGGGATTAGAGTTTAATCCTTAGGTTTACAAAGAGTCTTTGTAAATGCTGTTTGGATCCTTGATTTTAGTGGAGTTTGGAAAATCCTACTGAGTAGTAGGTTGTAGCTTTTTCACCTTTTGAGCCAGGTGTTTTCCACGTAAAAATCTCTGTGCACTTTACTTTCAGTTATTATTATTCCACAAACTGTTGTAGTTAGAACACTTAGAAGAACCAGGTTCTTCTAACGCGAAAATTAGGTACCACACAAATCACCGCCTCCCTCTTGTGTGGTATTGACGTTTATTTACATCAATTGGTATCAGAGTGGGTTATCCTTGAAGATTTTAACACCTTAAGAAAAGATCAACATGAGTGCACCACTTGGGAATTGGGAAGGACACTCTACTGCCAGGCCTCCACTCTTCAATAGTCTCTACTACTCTTAGTGGAAAAATAGAATGAGAGACCACATTATGGGTAAACACTATGAGCTTTGGGACATCATCACTGATGGTTCTTTAGCCACAACCAAGAAGACTGCTGAAGGATTGGATGTTCCTAAAACTACAGCGGATTGTACTGCTGAAGACCTCAAGAAGTGGGAGAAAAATGCTAAATCCAAGAAATGGCTAGTGTGTGGACTTGGTCCTGATGAGTACAATAGGATTCAAGGTTGTACAACTGCCAAGGAGATTTGAGACACTTTATAAGTGGCTCATGAAGGAACACCTCAGGCGAAGAGGTCAATAGGAACACTACTATATTCTCATATGAGAATTTTACCATGAAGGATGGTGAAACTATCCAAGAGATACATACCAGGTTCACTACACTGACAAATGAACAAGTCTCTTGGAAGTGTTATTCTGGAAAAGACAAGGTGGAGAAGATTCTAACTAGAGTTCTGCCAATCTCTTGGGAAAGCAAAATCACTCCTATTTAGGAATTCAAAAACGTTGCTACTTTGAAATTGGATGAACTGATTGGAAATCTGACTGCCTATGAATTGAGAAGGCAAACCATGAAGATGGATGCTCTAACGAAAGAAAGAAGTCTAGCTCTTAGAATCTCAGAAGGATCAGATCTTGAAGATGATGAAGTGGCTATGATAAATAGAGATTACAAGAAATATCTTACTAGAGGAAAAGGTCCTTCAAGAGGAACAACATTCAACAAACCTAGGGCTCCTAAGAAGCAGAAACAAATAATGGTTGCTTTAAGTGTGGAAAAACAGATCACACGATGAAAAATTGCCCTCAATGTGAAATTGAATGGATGAAAGAAAGGGCAGACAGAAGGAACAGGAAGAAGGCACAGGTTCAACCAAGAAGGAACAAAGGAACAACCAAAGGTGTGGTTGCCGCATGAGGAGACACGTCATATGAAGACTTAGAAAATGAACTGAAGATGAGCAAGCCCTTATGGCCATCAGAGAATCAAAAGATGGCAGGAGATAAGTATTCTACATCTTACAGAAAGATTAAATTCCTGTCTAAAGAAAAGTTGGCTGAGCTCTTGATAGACTTCATAGATGAGTCTGAAATAATAAACAGTGAGAAAGATGTTCTGTCTAGGGATTGTGCAATACTAGAAGAAAAATGCAAAAGGTTAGAGTCTAGGGCTGATGAGAGTAATAACTCAAATATTGAGTTAAAGAACCAGGTTCTTCAACTGGAAAAGAGTGTCCTAGCACTCAGGCCTGAAAACTTAAAACTGCAGATAGGGACAGGAAAGAAAAAGGTTGATCAATCTTTTCTCACACCAGAAGAAAGTTTAGGAAAAATGAAAGATGAGCTGTATAAGAAAGATGAATCAATCAAGGTACTTAAAGAAGAACTAGGAAAGGTGAAGGATGAACTCGATAGAACATGCAAATGGAACAAGGCTTTTGATGCACCCTCCTGCCTGCAAGAGCATCACAGCAGCAACAAGAGAGGACTTGAGTTTGGGAAACAAGCTCCAAAATGGGATCACAAAAACAAATACCTCACTCTTCCTGAGAATAAGATTTGTACACATTGTGGTAAAAGATATGTTATGGTGCTTGTTGATGATTATTCTAGATTTACATGGGTGCTATTTCTAACATCTAAAGATGAAGCATTTGAAATGTTCCCTGTTTTTGTTAGAAAAACCCAGAAACAAATAGGAAAATCAACTTGCATCCATTAAGTCTGATCATGGAACTGAATTTGAAAATGCAAAGTTTGCTGAATTTTGTGATGAAATTGGAATAGATCATAATTTCTCTGCCCCTAGGACTCGCCAACAAAATGGGGTAGTTAAGAGGAAGAACAAGACCCTTGATGACATAGTAAGGACCATGTTACTTTCCAGTAAACTACCTCATAGCATTTGGGTAGAGGCTATAAACACAGCTTGTTGTATAATTAATAGATGCATGACCAGACCTCTTGTAGAGAAAACTCCCTATGAGTTACTTAAAGGGAGAAACCAAACATATCCCATCTTAGGACTTTTGGTTGCAAGTGCTATGTGCACAATAATGGCAAAGACTCCCTAGGTAAGTTTGATCCCAGATGAGGTGAGGGAGTATTCTTGGGATATTCTTTAAATAGAAAAGCATATAAAGTGTTTAATAAAAGAACTCTATGTGTTGAAGAAAGTGTACATGTTGTGTTTGATGAATCTAACACTCTTTTTGAGAGAAGAAACATGAAGATGAAGCCATTGAACTCGTGAGACAATTGATTGAAGTTACAACACAAGTTAAGGAGGCATCCAAGGAAGGAGCAGGTGATGGAACATGTCCTTTCACCCGGGGCAACCTGACAGGGGGAACCAATCTAAGAGAAACTGTACAAAATTCTCTGAAGGATCATGTACCTGAACCTGTTCCTCCGCAGCATAACAATGAAGGAGACGCTAGCAGAAATCGGCTGGTGGGGAAATCATACAAGTACCTGAGTTCTCACCACATTGAGAACATAAATGATCCTACATATGGAGTCAAGACTAGATCACAACTGAGGAAGGTGTGTGCATTTGATGCCTTTTTGTCCCTAATTGAACCTAAAAATGTGAGTGAAGCTCTACAAGATGCATATTAGATCAATACTATGCAAGATGAGCTCAATCAGTTAGAAAGAAGCCAAGTCTGACACTTGGTACCAAGACCTAAGGACATGTCAGTCATTGGGACAAAATCGGTCTTCAGGAATAAGCTGGATGAAGATGGAACAGTTACAAGAAATAAAGCAAGGTCGGTGGTTAGAGGTTATAGTCAAGAGGAAGGCATTTATTATGATGAGACTTTTGCTCCAGTTACTAGACTTGAAGCAATTAGACTACTCACATCCTTTGCGGCACATATGGAATTCACTCTTCATCAAATGGATGTCAAAAATGCCTTCCTAAATGGCTATATCAAAGAAGAAGTGTTTGTGAAGCAACCTCCTGGATTCGAAAGCAAAGAATGTCCTGACCATGTATACAAGCTAGATAAAGCTCTATATGCTCAAGCAAGCTCCAAGAGCTTGGTATGAAAGATTGTTAAACTTCCTTCTGGAGCATAGGTACAAAAGAGGTCAAATGATAGCACCTTGTTCATAAGGGTAAAGGGTAAAGATCTTTTTGTTGTACAAATATATGTTGATGATATCATATTTGGGTCCACCTTTTATGACACACTGGGATTAGAGTTTAATCCTTAGGTTTACAAAGAGTCTTTGTAAATGATGTTTGGCTCATTAATTTTTAGTAGGGTTTGGGAAAACCCTACTGAGTAGTAGGTTATGGTTTTTTCACCTTTTGAGCCAAGTATTTTCCACGTAAAAATCTCTATGCACTTTACTTTAAGTTCTTATTATTCCGCAAACTGTTGTAGTTAGAACACTTTGAAGAACCAAGTTCTTCTAACGTGAAAGTTAGCTACCACACAAATCACCCCCCGCCCCTCTTGTGTGGTATTGATGTTTATGTACATCAACAACTTATGCATGTACCTTTGCATTCGTTCTTCTCTGACCTCGAACATCCCATTAACATAGTTCACCACGAGAAGGAGTCTCACTTAGCTTCGATCACCTCTGCCTTCAACCTTTTGGCTAGTTCGAGACTTGCAATGATGGCCTCATATTCGATCTCGTTGTTAGTCAATTTCTTAATCCTAATAGATTTTCTAACTACATTGCATGCTGGTGGCTGTAATATGGTGACAAGTCCGGGCCCTTTTGCATTCGAGGCACCATTCGTAAAGAGGGTCCAGATCCCCGAAGATGTCCCTGTGTTCACCAACATTTCTCTTTCACCACGGGCATTAGGGCTGACATAAATTTGGCCACAAAATATGCCAAAATTTGAGATTTAATGGCAATTGGGGGTCGATATTCAATATCATACCCGCTGATCTCCACGGCCCATTTGGCTAATCATATTGAGAGCTCAGGTTTATGCATTATATTTTGAAATGGGTAAGTATTCACAACGCATATAATATGATACTGAAAATATACTTTCAGCTTCCTAGAGGCGCTTAGCAAAGCGAGCGCCAATTTTTCTAGGTGAGCGTACCTAGTTTTGGCCTCACCTAGAATACTGCTAACATAGTAAATTGGAAATTAGGTACCTTGCTTTTCTTGGATTCGAACTCCACTTACCGCTATCTCTTATACTACCAAGTACATGTATAGTTGTGCATATGTCTTTGACGTATGAAGCAGCAGTGGGCTTGATAGATATCGCATGAGTTCCTGAAAGGCTTGTTGGCACTTCGTGGTCCATGAGAAGTTATTCTTCTTCTTTAGTAGTGAGAAGAATCGATGGCTCTTATCGGAGGACCTCGAGATGAATTTCCCTAAGGCGGCTATGTCTGGTTAATCTTTGCATAGCCTTCACTCTATCCACAACCGTTATATCTTTGACGGATTTCATCTTATCGGGTTTGATCTCGATACCCCGGTTGTAAACCATGAATTCGAGGAATTTACCTAATCCGACTCCAAACATACATTTCTCGGGTTTAGCTTCATATTGTACTTTTTCAATATGCTGAAAGTTTCCTGCAAATATTTTAAATGGTCCTTTTCTTGTAGGGATATAACCAACTTATCGTCAATGTAAACCTCGATTGATTTTCCTATTTATTCCTCGAACATCCAGTTTTTACTAGGTGTTGATAAGTGGCACCATCATTTTATTAATTCGAATGGCATCATGTTGTATCAATATGTGTCGTACATAGTGATGAATGAGGTTTTTTCCTGATCACTCAGGGTTCATCGATATTTGGTTATACCCGTAGTAGGCATCAAGAAAATTGAGAATCTCGTGGTCGGCTGTGGCATTGATCATGCGATCATTGTTGGGCAAAGGGAATGAGTCCTTGTGACATGACTTATTCAAATTCTTATAGTTTACACACATTCTTAATTTATTCCCTTTTTAGGGACTACCACTACATTTGATAACCAATCTGGGTATTTAACCTCTCGAATGGACCCACCCTATTTTAAGGAGTTTAAATACCTCGTCTTGATGAAAGAATGTCTGACCTCGGATTGGGGTCTCCTCTTGTGCTTGAATGAGTGGAACTTCAGGTCCATGCTTAACTTATGAGTAGTTATCTCCGTCGGGATCCCTTTCATATCAAGTGTGACCAAGTGAAGCAATCTTCGTTAGCTATAAGAAATTGAATGAGCTTTTTTCCTGAGCTTGGGGCTTAACCCCGTGCCCAGGTATACCTTTCGATCAGGAAAATGTTTTGTTAGTACGACTTGTTCCAATTCCTCGACAGTTGATTTTATAGAGTCGGAATCATCGAGGGTTATGAAAGATCTAGGAACTCCATAGTTATCATCCTCGTCTACCACTCGTTCTCTAACTCTATCGAGGTTAATATTTGTGTTTTCTATTTGGCCCCATCTTTAATAATCCAATTTGGATCGTCCGATGTTGAGAGTGTGGATATCGGGATCACTTCATCGACACGAGTATCCCTTGGTAGCCGGTTGTTCCACATAAACTATTTTGACTCCTCCGGGTGTTGGGAATTTCAGTACCTAGTGCAGCGTTGAGAGGGTATTTCTCTCACATTGTAAATTCATGGCCTTCCAAATAGAGCGTTGTATCTTATATCCCCTTTGATTACAGAGAACTTGGCTTCATGTACGGTTGTGGTGACATTTATCGATAATGATATCTCCCATTTAGTGGTATCACATGCTATGTTGAACCCGTTCAGGACTCGATCCGCAAGTACGATCTGATCTTATAGACTGAGTTATTCTACGACCCTTTGATCTGATGATGTTTGCTGAGCTACTTGGATCAATTAACACACGCTTAATTCGAGATTTATTTTTTAGTACCGATATTACCAGTGCATCATTGTGGGGTTGCACAATCTCCTTTGCATCTTCAATGTTGAAAGACAAGGCTCATTCGAGTACGTAGTCCCAAGTTCATTTTTCCATTGTGATGGATACTTTGGTATGGTTCAACATCGAACCCTGGAGAATGTCGACTCCACTGATAATCATGTTGGTGACGTGCTGAGGCTCTTCCTTCTCGGTCTACTTATTAGAATCCATGTTCCTTAGTTCTTGCCCCAATCATTCAGGAATTCTCGAAGATTTCTATTATTGAACAATCAGGCCACCTCTTCTCTTAATTTTTGGCAGTCTTCTGTTCTATGACCATGAGTGTTGTGATATTTGCACATTAGGTTGGGATCCCTCTAGGCTGGATCAGATAATAAGGTCTATACATTTGATATCTTTGATGCGTCCGATGGTAGATACGATTGAGGGGGCAATGCCATTGAAGTTGTACTCTAACAATCTTGGCACTTCTTTAGGCCTGACGGTCCTGTTGAAACTGTTTTTGCTCATCAGTCCATAGTTTCTCTGACCTCGATCAATTATCTGTTAATTTCGCATAGAGTTTCGCCCTGAACCACTACTTCTTCGGTCTCCATTGTATGGCTAATTTCGATCCCTGTTCGATTTTGGTTCACTGCCGATGTCTATTTTGACTCTGTCGATGGTTCTCACATGGTACATGGACCTGGAGGGGTCTCAAGTTGATCATCGTCGACTTTGATTTTCAATTGATATCGGTTATGGACATTGGCCCTAGTGATGGCTGGATGTTCTACTAGGTTTTGTTTCAATAGTTGTTCAGCCAACGAGCTCTGAATGTTAAGTCATTAGGTGAAAGCTAAACGTCCCAATCATCAGCAACTGATGGTTGATCTACCTGTTTCATTTGAAATCGAGACACGAACTCTCTAAGCATCTCACTATCTTTCTTTTTCCTTTGAAAAGGTCTGACTTCCTAATCTCGACCTTGATATCCCCAACATGTGCTTTCACGAAAGAATCTGCAAGCATAGCCAATGAGTGAAGAAAATTAGGAGGTAAGTTGTGATACCATATCATAGCTCCTTTGAACGGGGTCTCTCCAAACTTCTTCAACAATACAGAATCGATCTCATCGTCCTCTAGGTCATTCCCTTTGATGGCACATATGTAGGAGGTAACATGCTCGTTTGGATCGGTCGTTCCTTTAAACTTAGAAATCTCGGTCATATAGAACTTCTTATGGATCGGCTTTGGAGCTGCACAAGACTTTTGCACAAACTTCTTAGAATCCAGGCCTTTCAGTATCGATGTTTCGGGATTTGGTCGACCCTGGAATTGTAGGTTTCTACCTTTTTGTCATTAGCTTCGATTTTCTTCTCCCATGATTCTACCCATTTTGACAGTTCCTCGAGCATCTTTATGATCTCGGTGTTAGTCCCTAATTTATTTTCATTCGACCTCTCTGGGACTGGTTCATCTCTAGAGGTGATTTCCTGGGTGGATCAGGTTGAATTCTGCTCGGTGCGGGGCTTTGGTTCTGTATGTTGAGCCTGTAACATTTCGAAGATCATTCGTAAACTAATCCCGTCTCCTACAATGCTTTTTGTATTTTGAGCTACCGATCGGGCACCACCACAAACTCTATTCTCGAGACCGGTAGGCAAATTTGTATCGATATCCACATGTGAGTTAGTGTCATTGGGGTCCGCAATCAGAATTTCGATTGGATCGATCGGTGATACCCTATCACTGAGCACTATGTATTTATTTTCACCGTGATGACTATACCTGTTGTCAAGATGTATGGGTGCTAATTGTCAGCTTGACAGTTTGAGTTTTAACCTGAAATTAGAGGCACTTTAGAGAACAAATGTAAAGTAGTGTGTGTTATAGAAATTTGTATCAAATAATCACTATTATCATTAGTCTCACGGTGGCCGCCAAACTGTTTACCCTCAAAGTCGGATAATAATTGAATTTATAAGTGGTTTTAAGGATGTGAGGATTAACTTGACACAAAGCGATAAATTAAATTGCAATTGAAATGAACAATGATAAAGTAAATTCAAACCACACAAATTAAACAATTACAATCTTGAGAGGTCAGTCACACTCGAATTGGATGCCCTTCGAGGAATATCAAGATACAATAGAATAAGAGCTTAAAGAGAAAAAAATTAACAATGTATTATTTTTAGTGCGTGTTGCAATGTGTTAAATGAATTATCAAACCCCATTTATATAGTAGATGAGCCATACTTTACGTACAATTCTATAAAAGGTAAAATATTTCTTGATTTACTGATTGTCAGTTCCGTATATGTGCCGAGATTCCACCATAATATCTGACCGATCACGGATATTTCGTTCTGTTGGCTAAGCTAACAATGTTCCTCCGAGCTCGTTCGGGGCTATGATCGACTCCGGGATCACGACCTCAATATTCTCAAAGGCAGGCATTCCGCCCCCGGGTTTTAGCTCGGTGAGACTTGATGTCGATTTTCAGTCCTTTATTGCTATGTTTCAAGCATGGCCTACCATGTCACAGGCGAGCTCAATTTTGGTCGTATGGAATAGTGCTAGCTAAACAACATTCAGCATTTTTAAAGCTTACACCTTAAAAAAATTGCTATAACGCAAATACATTATTTGATATGATTTATGCAGTTTTATAAAATTACATATTAACTGATATGGATATAGGCGTAAAGTGTCTACCCTAAAACTAGTATTAGTAACGTTGAACCCAATAAAGAAAAAAAATAAAGAGAAAATAAAAAAGAAAAGAAAGGACAACCAATGTAATTGCAGAAGCAGCTTCTATAAATATATAGACACCTCCTAGGGTTTTATTGGATCCAATCGAGCAAGGCATTTTTACTCCTCTTCGGCCGTCGTAGCTATTTGCGCTTTGTGCTCGCTCGTCTGCTCCTATCAAGGTTTTAGCCTTCTCCGTTTTCCCAAAAGCTCTTTTCGGATTCTTCGTATTTTTTCTAATTCCCAAGCTGCTCTCCATGAATTTTCTGTTTCTATTTTGTGGTTTAACATGTTCAACGTGTTAGTAGTTTCACCAATCTCTGTTAGTTCTGTTCAAATGCGTAGTGTGACTCAATCTGTTCTTCAAATTGTCTCTTTTCTATGTTGATTGCAGAAAACTCTTAATTGGATATCTGTTTAATCTTTTGTCCATGCTCATTTTTTTTAGTTTTACAATCTGTTCGTATCATTGAAGTGTGAAATCCATTCGTTTTGTGTGGCTATCGTCTGTTATATGGATCAATACGATGGCGGGGATATGTCAAATCTCTGAATTAATGTTTTAGTACAACATTTTTGCCCTTTCTGCTAATTATTTCACTATAATATTTGATCCATCCGAGGTTTTATCCTTGATATACCTGATAGTTTTAAAGATTGTTTACACTATCACTAATTTGAACCTGTGAATGCAGGTTTACAATCTTTACTAAACACCAGAATATGTGTATAAAGAGATTTGCCTAGAATTACCTGACGAATGACTTAATTGTGTACTGTTAGTGCATATGACTTGAACACCGTTGACAAATGTAAAAATAGTATTATGTGATTTGCAGGATGGAATCTGCGACAAAACATGCTATTGTGGTGAAAGTGATGGGTCGTACTGGATCCAGAGGACAGGTAACTCAGGTGAGAGTCAAGTTTCTTGATGACCAGAACAGGTTTATCATGAGAAACGTCAAGGGACCTGTCAGAGAGGGTGATGTTTTGACGTTGTTGGAGTCTGAGAGAGAGGCTAGAAGGTTGCGTTGAAGCACGTTTTTGAATTCCATATGGATCTGGTTTGAGTATTATACTGTCCTAGATTTTGTTATAGTCTTTTAATGTTATGTTTTTTATTGCAAGACTTGGTTAATTGTGTGCAAGAATTTTAGTTCCAAGCTCAGTTGTTTTGGTGATGTTTGTAACCCATGATGGTTGAGTAATTTTGGTTGTATTGCAAGTTTTGGTAATATTTTTATGATCATTCGTAGCTGGCTTTTGCTCTCTACATCTTAACTTGGTCTAACTTGTCAGCATGCTGGTCAGATAACCCTCTATTGTTGCTAAGACAATTTCGCATTTTGTATTCTCTATTTTGACTTCCTTTTTTTACTAGAGTGTAAGTTCTTGAGCATTGGCGGGCGCAACATTATAGTAGAAAGCTAGAGAAACGAAGATAGGAAGTACTGTCTAGGAAGTGAAATGATAAGAATGGGAGAGGGAAGTCTCCATTTGCAATGAAAAGATCAAGTATATAGGATCCTTTCTTCTAGGGAAGGAGGGTGGTTGCTTTTTCGACCGGACAATATGTTCCAACAGGAGCAGAGAAATATATGGAAAGCATTTGGTTATGTGTTTGCTCTAGTTGGGAGGTCCAAGATTGGTGTGTTCATTGGCGCGCCTTCTGTTTTCTTGATTGCCTGTTTTCAGGAGGCGTCGGGGTCGGCCAATTTATTTTTTTCATTGATCTTTAAAATTGTGCCTTAGAACCCTTGATTGGCCATTTTTCGTTTGGTTGCTTGTGAAACTTGATTAATTCCTCTTGTAATCCATAACCTCATTTGGAACATTAACAAAAAACTGCTGATGTGAGTTGCTGGTGCATCTTCACAGCCTCTTGCTCGTAATTTCATCTGAACCAATATATATATATATATATATATATATATATATATATATATATATATATATATATATATATATGATAAGAATGGACCTTGAGCCTAACTCTAACCCCAAAAGCTAGCTTATGTGGTGAGGATTGCCCAAGCCATATAAGGAGACCAAGGACCTATCCTCCGATTTGGGACAACTCAACAATATATATATATATATATATATATATATATATATATATATATATATGTGTGTGTGTGTGTGTGTGTGTGTGTGTGTGTGTGTGTGTGTGTGTATATATATGGTTTCTTGTCTTTGCCCCAGATCTCTGGAGCGTGCACAAGATAAATGGGGGCCCAACATCGGTAAGAATAATTGGGATGGGTCTGGCTCTGATACCATGATAAGAATGGACCTTGGGCCTAACTCAACCCCAAAAGCTAGCTTATGTGGTGAGGATTGCCCAAGCCATATAAGGAGACCAAGGACCTCAAATCTCTCCGATTTGGGACAACTCAACAATATATATATATATATATATATATATATATATATATATATATATGTGTGTGTGTGTGTGTGTGTGTGTGTGTGTGTATACACTTTTAGAGGTATTTATTTTTGCTTTATATACTTTTAGAGGCATAGTCTTTTATTTGGGATTTTTACAATGTTTAGTATTAAACATTAAAGCATGTATTTTCAGAGCAATTCAATGGACTTGGACAATTTGAAAATAGAATTTGGCAAGAATCATCTTCATCAAAATATAATTGAACTTACTGCATTGTAATGATTAGAATAGATTAACGAGGATCATCTGAAATTTAGAATAACAGTAGTTCATAGACCTCCCAGATGCCTTGGAGGACAGGAAAGCCAACAGAAATTATCCTTTCCGAAAAGGTCGTAAGATCAATAGCCCGATACTTCATCATCTCCATGGAACGAAGTCAAAACAGATGATTCATCAGGGAGGACTGAGTTCCATTTCTACGCTTCTTTGAATGAGCCAGTGAAAGACGGAAGTTTTCTATGAAGAACAGAAGAAGTGATAAGATGAGAAACTTTACACCTCTCAAACTCAACATTCTAGCTTATCAATACCAACTTCACACAATTCGGTGTAGTTCTTATTTCTTTTGCAACTAGAGTATCTATTTTCCTAAGATGCTATTTGTTATTGTCTTTGTTCGAAAGAGTAAAACTACAGACGTGATTTTCCAGAGAAAACAGTAACGTTAACTAAATATTTTTGACTCATAGAATTCACTGTGTTCTTGTGAAATTTACTTTCTTTCGTTTCCCATTCACACCTCAATAAAACCAACAAACTCTCACACGTTAGACAAGAGAGATTGCTCTGATGGTAAGCAATTCCCACTTCCAACCGAGAGGTTGTGAGTTCGAGTCTCCCCAAGAGCAAGGTGGAAGTTCTTGGAGGGAAGGATGCCGGTGTCTATTTGGAAGCAGCTTCTCTACCCAAGGGTAGGGGTAAGGTCTGCGTACATACTATCCTCCTCAGACCCCACTAAGTGGGATTATACTGGGTTGTTGTTGTTGTTGTTAAACTCTCACACGTATGGGGAATGACCATATGTTTAAAAATATGTTAAAATTATTGGTAATTCATAATTAATGATTAATTACATCTGGATGAGTAAATTTCTATTTGAACTTTACATAGTGAACACATGTCGGATATATTCGATCAATCGGTATATGCGATGTCCTTAAACCGCCAATATTTGGTGAATACGTAGGCAACATAAGTCACATACCTAATTATTGACTGTCATGGTCCTCATATTGTGTTTGTTTTAGCCATGAACACCGCTTGATTTTATGCGTGCATAATCCGTGCTTACAATCATTCTCCTTGAAGCAACTTATACTTTACACTCACGTAGGAGATTCCGAAATGTGTAACCCGTAGATACATTATTTGCTCATGTCATATCAAACTTAAAAACTATTAAAAAGCCATAATGAACATTGTCTTATCATGAGAACGAGTTTTGGTTTTTGATAATGTGGAACCGCAATTCATAACTTTCTTTGTTCTTTTTGAATCTAGATATTGGGATTTCCAGTCACTTAGGTAGAGTTACTGGTCATGATGACTTGTCCTCGGTCATAGTCTCATTCCCCTTGATGACCATTCAACCACCTGTATAATTAGGCCTTTTATAAGTGGGTCCAACATATTATTGTTTAACTTTATGTAGTTAATTATAATAATTTCACTAGACAGTAGTTGTCAAACGGTGTTATGTCTTCACCGTATATGACGAGAATTCTCGTTATACATAACGCTCTCAAGTCCTTCCTAATGCCACTTGACTATAATGTATTCATATGCCACTAACAATTTGGCCAACATCAAATGTCTTCAAAGATATTTCAGAGTTGTTGTTCTTCTTCATTGACCTTATCTAAAGTTATAAAGCTAGACTCCATTGTAGGGGACGATGCACGTTTGTTTGAATAACTTTCAAGACACTGCTCCTCCTCCACCAATAGTAAAAATATATCCACTTATAGATTTAGTTTCAGTCGATCTAGCGATTCAGTTTGCATTACTATACCCTTCAATAACCGTGCCATACATATTATAGTGCAAATCAAAGTTTTGGGTGTGTTTCAAATATTTCAAAACACATTTCATTGCCATCTAATGAATTTGGTTGATATTACTCTGTATCGACTCAGCTTACTTATCGTACAAGCTATATTTGATCGTGTAGAATTCATGACATACATCAAACTTGTTAATACTTGGGCATAATCTAAGTAAGACTTACTTTGACCTTATTCATTGGAAGAGTAAGTTTACATCAATTGGAGTCTTTGCAACTTTAAAATCTAAAATAATTGAACTTAATTAGTACTATTTTAATGCAATGAAATTGAGACAATGCTAGAGCTAGAGGAGTCTCGTAATGACCCAACTGGTCGTTTTGAATATTTGCATTCCATTTAGCTATTTGAAGTCTTGAGTATATTCGTATGATGTATTATAACTTATGTGAATTATCGATTTTGATTTGCAGGTTATTTAAAATTGATTTGGAAGAATGATTCTCAACTAGGAAGTTTTAAGTTGGAAGAGTTGGCTAAGCCTGACTTTTGTATTTGACCTCGGATCGAAGTTTTGATGGTTCCGTTTGGTCCTGATGGTGATTTCGGACCTAGATGTATGCCCGCATTTGCATTTCAATGTTCGAAGAAGGTTTTTGCACTATTTGGGGAAAGTTGCCAATTTGAAGGTTTGGAATGTTTATAAGTTTGATCGGGAGTTGACTTTGATGATATCGGGTTTGGAGTATGATTTCGGTAATTGGAATAGCTTCGTTATATCATTTAGGACTTGTGTGAAAAGTTTGAGTTCATTCCGAGTTGATTTGATAAGGTTCGACACGAGTTTTGGAAGTTGAAAAACCAAAGTTTATTAAGTTCGATTTGAGGCTTGATTTGTGGTTTTGATGTTGTTATGCTTGATTTGAGACCTCAATTAGGTCTATGTTATGTTGTGGAACTTGTTGTAATATTCGAACGAGTCCAGAGGGGCTCGAGCGTAATTCAGATTGATTCTGGACCATTTTTCTTCATATTTGCATTGTTGGTTTTTGCTGATGTCTGGTGCACCAAATGTTCTTCGTGATCTCAAAGTTGGAGGTGTGATTGCGTAGAGGAACATCTGGAGTTGGGTAGTTTCTTAATCGCGGTCGCAATTGGAAGATTGCGTTCAAGTAGATTTTTTTGTAGTATGCGTTCGCATAAGAGTCATCACGTAGTTGGGAGCTTGAAGATTCTTCAACGAGTTCGCGTAAGATGGGACGCGTTCACGAAGGTTGGGCACCTGTTTGCTTCGCATTCACATTTTTAGTGTCGCGAACACATAAAGCTTTTGGGTGCCAGTGGCAGTGACGTTTGTTCTCGCGATCGTGAAGGTTGTTCCACGATCTCGATGAGCTTCCCTAGGAAGTGAATATAAAGTACTCTATCTCGGAGGTTTCATCCACTTTAGCATATTTGGATAGCTCGGATTGAGATGATTTTTAGGCGATTTCACCATATGGATTGGGTAATTTTTCTCTATTTAGTTTTAATTACACTTCATGAATTTATCTTCGTTTTTGGCATTTGATTGATGATTTCAAAAGAGAAATTGGGGGTTTTTTATCTAAAATTTTATAAAATATATTTCTGTGTTTTGAACATCAATTTGGAGTCGGATTTTAATAAAGGTAGTTTGGGTTGACTCATAATTGAATGGGTTATCGGATTTTGTAGATTTTTCGGGTTTCGAGGTGCGGTCCTGAGTTTGACATTTTGGTTGACTTTGGGCTTTTGATTAGAAATTCTAGCTTTATTGATTGGGTTTCCTTCCTTTGGAATTATTTGATGTTTTGAGTTGCTTTTGGATAGTTTTGAGCTATTTGGAGGTCAGTAAGCCCAATGAGGTGGCATTTTCATAGTATTGTTGGCTTGCTCAATATTGGATTTGGCTTATTTTAGGTAAGTAACACTATTAAACTTGGTGCTGAGGGTATGAACCCCTGAATATATATGTCATGTGTTTTTTGTTGAAGTTATGCACATGCTAGGTGATGGGCGTGCACAGTGTGATTTGTGACTCAATTGATTCTCTAGTATTATATAGTGACCTAATCTTTCTTCTATCCATGAATGTTTGTACGCGCTAGAGTAATTGAGCTGTTATCCATGTTAGGAATCATGTTTAGGTTGTATGCTTATCCTGTTGGGACCCACTGAGGTCATTTCTACTTTTGAGTTATTTACTTAAATTGAAATTACATACTCAATCATACTCATTTATTGTATATCATATCCCATCTCTGTTATCATTTGTCTCACATCATGTTATCATTATTTGGGCTGATTGACATGGGATTTGTGAGGCCAGGAGACTGGAGAGGAGGATGAATGAGTGAGGCCGAGAGCCTAATTATGAGTGATATTAATGAGACCAGGTTGTACGCCGCAACATGATTTATTGATCCATTCCATGATTGACATATATTAGCACTTGTGTAGGATCTGCCCCTCCGGAGTCTAACATACCAGAAGTGAGTGCATGTACCTAATGAGTATAAGTGATGAGTGATTGGGAGGTCTGAGTGACTAGGAGGACTAAGTGATTGAGCATGCTGAGTGAGGTTGACTGCTCTGAGAGTATGAGCACATGAGTTTATCACTATGGTATTGCGCTTGACATGCATATTTGGCACATAGGTGTAAATATGCATTTACTCATTTTGTACGGTATCATGAAATTCATGACTTCACATGCGCATTGACATGTAGGCATAGAGAAGTACTTTCCTCATGACATTTGATAATGATACAATCTATCTGTTGTTGATGGTTTTTGGGAAAAATCACAATTTTCTTATATGTTTACGTTCTAGTGATTTCGGTGAAAGATTTGGATTTTTACTATTATATAAGAAAAGTATGCCTATTTTCCGTAACTATGAACGAGTTGAGCATCATAACATTGAGTTTCTTGTATTGATTTATTTATATTGTTAGGAGTTGTTCCTGTCTATTGATGTTGGACTCTGACCATTGTTCAAGCTCGCCACTACTTTCAACCTAAGGTTGGGTTTGTTACTTATTGAATATATATGGTCGATTGTACTAATACTACACTTCTGCACCTTGCGTGAAGATTTTGGATGATGATGTTGTTGTGTATGGCAGGAGCTGGCATTGAAGATATACATGCATCCCGGTCATAGCTGCCTCTTGTTCTTGGTAGCTTTAGAATTATTAATCTGTTCATGTATATATTACAAATAGATAATGTATTTATTTTATACCAACTTTGTAAACTCTAAATCTTAAAAGTTCATGATTTTTACTACTAGTCCTTGGGAAGTGCATAAAATTTTAATTATTTAATTATTTATTTTCTCAGTAAATTTCATTGAATTGGATTATTGTTAATTGGCTTACCTAGCAGGTAGCGTTAGGTTCCATCACGACTAGTTGGATTTTGGCTCGACATCAACTGCATATTGACGGCTTATGGATTCCATGGATGAGTTGCGAGATGTGTTTTTTGTGTTTTAGTGATGGGCCAGTCTGGAGGATTTGAGGCCTGATTTGGACCGCAGCTTAGGCTCGATAGCTTAGTTGTGCGAGCATGTGCTTTTGGACTTCTATGTCCATGGTGTACTTATGAGCGGAATCTATGGCCCGTTGAGTGGTTGGATAGCTATGAGATGAGTATAATGTGATTGCGATATGTATTTAGATGGTTTGGATATGGCGAGAAGAGTTTGTGTGGGATGCGGAAATGACTATTGAATGCTCGATTTCTGTGGATGTGTTGTACAACCTCGAGTTATGATCGTGTTGAGGGATCTTTCATGTTGTTCAGTTATGGGAAAAAGTAGATTCACATGTCTTGTGGATGAGTTCAGACTCAGGAAGATTAAGTGATTCTGAAGTAATTATGGCTATAAAAGGGTATAAGGAGATGTCAATTTGAGACCAAGCAAGTGGGTTATCACCTGCGGGATAATCTATGGATGTGTGATCCTTATGATGTTGTGTGGAGAGTTTCCTTCAACCAGTGGGTTATATCTATTGCGATTTGAGTTTGGGATCGGTGGTGAAAAATGACCCGACATTCACGAGGATGAATGCGAGCTTAGAAGATGATTTGAGGTACTATATGATTTGTGTTACGTGAGCTTATGAAGGATTTATTTGAATCCCACTGTGGTATTATGGCAATAATAAAGTATAAGCATTGTGAGTTATCGTGTGTTTTAATCATTGGCTTTGAGCCAAGTGGAAGAGTCTGATATCGACGATTTGATTACATGGTTACATGTTGTATTGATTTAGGTCCGAGGCATACATGTGGATCAATTATGACTTGCAGATGCTGGTCTTGAGGATGACTTAAGCAAGAAAATTTCTATATGCATGATGTATTACACTTTATGGGTATATGATAATCATGGATTGATTTGAATTATTATTCGTAAAGTATGTAGTGCGCATGAAGTAGGAATTTACTCGGTTACATAAAGTTGTAGGTTACTTCTTTGGGTGTTATTGTTTTAATGGGGCACTTCATTCGGCCTGTTTGGGCGGTGTAATTAAGATTTGAGGAGATTGGATGACTCTTGAGAATGTTCTAATGGAATCAAGAGTTATATGTAGCCATTGGAAATTTTTGGGATTTGTATATGGCTAGAATCTGAGATTTACATTAGATAGTGTTGATACTCGCGATATCTTTATATCATTATGGATTATACATTTCAGTATCATGAGGGTGAAGGAACAACATTAGATTCACATGTATCTTCCAAGTGGGTATCTCGGTTGTGGTACTTTTGGGGTGCATAAGAGAGAATATTACGACTTATGGGCCTAGGGCAACATGATTTTTATGCTAGGATCTCTTATGGTGAGCTTTGGGTAAGGATCGTGGTGTTTCGAAAATGAGAAGTGTTAACCTAAAGGCCATTCGGAAGGAACTTGGAGAAATATGACAAACTTAGCAGTATGATGGATCAACACGGTAATTGATTGTCACGACCCGAATTTGGGGGGGGGGGGGGGCGAGACCGGCACCCGATACCTTACTCAATCAAGCACCAACTTGCAACTAACGGATTCTGAACATATGATGTCATATTTTTGGCCATGGGCCCCATAGCAAGACGACAACGAATGCTGACTAAATATCAATATAAAATCCATCATATTTATTACAGCTGACATACTAACCAAATATACATACAAGACCTGAAAGACCAACATACTGCGCTAACTGATAATATATGTCTACAAGCCTTTACTTATGGATATACTGTGATCAGAATGGCTCTCCGACCTACTCATGATATATATACATATATACAAGATATACATAAGGCTTTAGACCTGAAAACTCCGAAACGCATGGAGCTTATCGATCAAGCTGAACTCAGATAACACTTATGAATAGGCCTACTCGTTTGTCTGTCTGACCTACATTCATGAAATGCAGCGCCCACAGAAAAGGAACGTCAGTACGAAATAATGTACTGAGTATGTAAGACAATATACTGAAAGCTGAAACTGAATTGATAATATAATAACTGCAAGTATCTGGAAGTCAAAGATAATCTGAAGATATGCTTACCAGTTGATTCTCACTCAATTCTCTCAATATAATAAGTAAAATAGATGTCCCACCCTATAAGGCCGGGTGTGTGTGTGTATGTATGTATATATATATATATATATATATATATTGAAAGCTGAAACTGAACTGTAATATAACAACTACAAGTAGCTGGAAGTCAAAGATAATCTGAAGATATGCTTACCTACTGATGCTGACTCAATTATCTCAATATAATAAGTAAAATAGTTGTCCGGCCCAATAAGGCTCGGTATACATATATATATAGGCTCGCACATAAGTGCTCGGCCATACTAGGCTCTGTGTCTCGACCAACTGAGCTCACTAATAAGCGCTCCAATAGGATTGGTATATATATATATATAATAGCGCTGCCGTAGTAAGCTCGCTCATAAGCGCTCGGCCATACTAGGCTCTGTGTCTCGACCAACTGAGCTCGCTAATAAGAGCTCTGCCACAGTAGGATCGTATATATATATATATATATATATATATATATATATATATATATATATATATATATATATATATAAACTGCTCTGCCATAGTAGCCTCGCTCGTAAGTGCTCGGCCATACTAGGCTCTGTATCTCGGCCAACTGGGCTCGCTAATAAGCGTTCGGCCATAATAGGCTCGGTGTATAACTTACTATCTGATTAGAGGTTGACCAATAGGAGCCTGCCCATCGATTATAGCTTGATAATAATGAAAATACTTTTAATATTGTATATATAAACTCTATGCTCTCTTGACTGGAAGAAATAAATACTCAACTGAATATGAAGTACCGATAAGAAGATTATTATAACTTACAATATAAGGAAAATATATGTAACTTGCAAAACTAGCAAAATATATATAAATTCGGGAATATGAATACAATGACAAAATCATGTCAAAAAAAATAAGGGCTAGCCTTAACATACTTGAACTTATTCAACCCGATGAAAGACTAGTGCCATGTATGGTACGGAAAATGTAATACTTGCGCCCATCGTAATAAGTTGTTAGCAAAATGCGGGTAATCGTCTTATTGCCTTTTAGCTTCCTTCAATCTCTTGATGAGTTAGTGTTTGATCTCCACTTAATTCCTTTATACTGACACCATAATGATCCAAATGCCTTGAGAGATTGCCAACTACTTCAACAGCAAGTGCTTTCATGGGAGCCATATAGACAATCTTTTAATTGTTATGGTTGAAAGATCCATGATCTTCATTACGGTTCAATCCAATTTGCTTACTGTGCACCCTATTCAATTGGGACATCCCACTGAAAGTTGGTTGTAATAGTTGAAGACTTTGTAAGAAGTCTCCTTTTAGCTAAGGATTAGTTGTAGTACTTTTGTAACTTTGCCAAGTATTGTATACCTTTTCCACATAATGAAATGACTTGAAGAGTCATTCTTTTAATCTGTAACATGCTGCCACGCTACTCTTTGGATAATTGATTAACTCTAGCTATTTATTAGTTAATCGAGTAATGTCCGGTTATCCGGTAATTAATCAATTACCCGTATAATTTAAAAATTATTACAAGTTACTCAAAATTCTATTTATTCTTAAAATACTTCATTTAAACTTTATATATTATACTACCATGGTCATATGGTACCTTACATGATATTAGTTCATAATTATCGCTTGACCTATATTTTATTCTAAATTGACTACTTTCAACGAAACTCATTTTCTTTTAATCCAGGTACCCTCTTATTCTTCATAACAGTTATTTATTGCTTACTATAAATACCGTAAGTACGTCAACGTCAAGATGATCTCATCCTAGAGTCTTACATTGGTTAACTGAAAATAAAATTTTAATGTGCAATACCTCATGGTGCAACATCGTCATAACTTATTACTGCGGAGCGTAACATCGTCGTATTATAATACTCCAGGACGTAATATTGACGTAATTTTGTGGGGGCGTAACATCATTCCCCCCTTTGGAACATTCATCCTCGAATGACTGATGCTCTTATCATTTTTCGTAACTTATAGCTCTTGTGAATACCTTAATACTCTTCTTGCCATTTAAGCAGTTGCTCTGTGAATCAATTCAAAGTATAGGGTACTTCTCCCTTTAATCTTTTTGCCCGCATCATAACCTGTGGTCAAAATTTCCTAATCTTGCAACTGTTATTACCTCCTGTCATGCAGCTTGTATGATCCTGGCTTTGTAAATGCACGTGTGCGATTCATCTTTCCTTTTTCCTTTTATCTTTTAGTCAATCTCTAGGCCTTACTTTGTATATACAAGGCTTAATAGGATGTCTCTCTGGGTCTCTATAGTTATATTGAAGTCCTTTTCTCGATACTTTGTAAAACCTGTGAATATGGCCATATCATATTTCATATATATGATCATCCATCCTTATGAATTTACTGCATTTACATGGGTTACACTATACCATAATTTTTACTTCAATCTACCTCTACTGAGGTATGCTTACCAAGCTCCCAGTTAGTTTTGTTGCATATCCTTGAAGTATAAATCTCAGTCCTTCAATACTCCTTTATTACCGTTTGTCTTAAGAATGGAGGCATAATCTTATCTCGTACTTTCTAGTTTTGTCCATCCATTGTTCATTTACCACAATATTTATCTACAATATGCCACTGATAATTTATCTTTTTATGTAATATTGCTGCTAGGTTTCACATTTTATCGGGGAACGTCTGAAATGATTAGATTGATCCACCTGGGGTGATACCCTACTTTCATAACTGTACCTCATAGAATACCAATGCGATTCACCTTGCGTTGGTACTTTAATCCTATATAATTCATAAGATCCATTTCTTTTCTTTGTTGAAGCATTAGTCAATCGAAGGCCAAAACGTCATCTTTTATCTATCACAATTACACCCTCTTTCTATTACCAGGGTGGAATTTTAAATGCTATTAGTCTTAGACTCCTTTGAGTTCATTCAGGCTATAGTGAGCTTTGTATAATTTAGATAAACCAATATTTCTCTTATTTCCATGGACTTAACTCTAAGGACTTTTTCATCCTCGTCACCTTTTCACTTGCCTTTCCTCATTCTTACTCATGTTTTATTAAAACGTTGTTGCTCAACCATACGTAAGCTTGCGAACTATAAATATCTATATATAATACTCGCAACTTTTATTTAACTTGCTTGCACCATAGATTTCCTTACGTTATTCTAGAACGCCAATCAAGACATCACTTTGTTTCCAACTTTTCTCTATTCTCTTAACTAGATCTCTCGGTACTTAGAAACCATAGGATGGAAGGCATTCCGCTGAAAATGCCGCTATCATTCCCGGTTATTCGACTCCCGTGCTTACAGCCTTCTATCTAAAGTATGGACTATTCACAACCTTCTGTATTTGAATATCTCGTACGTTGTTCACCTTTACCTTACATACCTTATAATCTCCATAGTATCTTCTATCTCTTTCCTGACCTCCCTTCCACCTAGGTGTAATTCACGTCCATAACGTAAAGCTCTATTACAATACTCGCACCTCTGGTACATACAAAATCCGGTGGGAGCTTCGTACTGACTTCTTATGAGGCTAGTACTTCTTCTAACTGGCTTCCTTGTAGAGCCATTATAGATCATGGTTGTTGTGTTATTTCTCTGGAACATCTGCTATTAAGAGTGACTCTGTCATGTTCTCAAGCACAACTTCTATACCTTTTTTAGGTCCAATAATCAGACTCCTAATTTACTTAGGTGATATAATTCTTTAGCTTCATCTTCCTTCTGATCAGCCTTTACGTAGGCTTAAACTATCTTCCAGTCTGTGGCTTATGGTATCGGTTATTACCTTAGCCTTTCATGGGCATTATGTAATATCCATGATACAATCTTCTAACAGTTAAATCCTTTGTCTATGCTTTGGGCTCAATTCTTTCTTTTAACTGATATCAGAGTCTTCTATGGCTATATGATTATCAACAGATGTATTGCTTGGATAATGCTCCGAAATCTCGAGTGTATCCTTAATGTACTAACTCTAGATCATTGATCGAATAATTTCTTTCGTTCCATATCAAATTTCTTTAAACATGTGCAATTACTTTTCCTGGTCTTTTTGCCCCTTGTGCGTCCATAATTAGATTATCTTGGTCCCAACGCATACTAGAGTTTTCATGCAACTCATATGATCTCGAATATTACTTTTAATTTTACTTCCTGTTCATTAGCCGTGGTAGGTTCCACTTTCCGTTGGAGTGCTTACAATGTTGTTGCGAGACTATTGGTACACGACCATTAGGTTATTGTGCTTAGGTTGAAGCCTTCTTCTTTATTTCCTTAGCTAGTCTTTCGTTGTAGTACATAGGGAGAACCCTTGACTCTCGTAAAGCTGTGAGCTTATTACGGACCTTTTTTATGTCCTTACTTGTCTATAATCATTTGTAGTTGCTTACTTCCACGCCCTTGTGCTTGTATGGTTGCTTCTAAACTAATTTTTTGACTGCCTTCCCAGTGGCACTTTCGTTTATCCCCGTAACATTCATATGGTAACTTTAACTACTCCGACTTTTATTTGAATATATCTTGAGTATTATAACAACACTTCGAGGCTAAATTTTCCATGTTGGGTTCTACTATGTTTATCTTACACGAACTAATGAATCGTCTGTAACCTCCTATTTAGCCGTAGCTGGGAGCTTCCTGACCAATTACTAACTACTCGTTGGCCCATTCTCATATCAATATTCCTTGTAATATTTCTTGGGTTATTTACTTTGTTTTAACTTACGTCTCGCACTGGCTCCTTATTTATTAATACATCTCAGCTAGGAACCTTTATCTCCTTTCCTTGACGCCATGCTTGCACAATATTCTTGAATCGTAGCGTATCTATAAGATTTGGATAAGCGCTATCTCATTCCTCATTAATTTACCGCATTCTTCATTTACCATTCCATAGTCACTAGAACCACTTAATTCTAACTCGATGCCACATTACTCCATATTCTCCCCTTTAGGGGTGTACTAAAAGCTCAAGCCGCGGGGATCTACCTATAGATGTTTTGCTTCTTCATCTTTGGCATCGTTTCTCAACATCAATGATCCTTACTTGCATTGCGCAATCTTTCTGTACCAAGAATGATAAATTCCCTTACTCCCGAGGGTGACACTTAATGTAGCTGGTACATATAGCCCATTAAGATTAACTTTGCTAACATTGCTTGCTTTAAGGAAGCGCCTGCCTGAATGACCATTCTGTGAATTCCTCATGAATTTTCTTTTGTGGTTAATTCTATTACCGCCAGAATGAAATCTAAAATTACCTGATGCCGAGTACATTTCAATCATTCAATCCCTAATTCATATATAGTTTATCTTGTTTACCAGTCCATACTGATTTTTATTATTTTATGGATTAACTTTCCCCTCTGGTAGTCACGTTGGAATCACGAACTTATTTCTCGAAATGAAGATATAACTTTATGGCCTATACTCTTTTGTTGTCTTAAGGCCCATCATCTTTTGTATCCTCCTTCATTTGACCATAGGTTCTGTAACAGTCTATCGTTTTCATCCTCGTGTCACACTTTATTCATAATGCTTTTTTATCTGTCTTCCCATTACTCTGCTAATATTTTTGCATAACCATTTTCTTGTAAAAACTTCAATACGATATTCTTTTAGCTTTTCTTTGCTCCATCGAGTGGCTCTTCAAGTTTCTTAACATTATCCCTTTACTAAGGATGCGAGCCACACTAAAATTATATTTATCCTTTCAAGGCTTATACTGCATGTCTTTGTAGTATTCATATCTGGCTGCACTATTTGATAATGCACCATCTAGGTGTCTTATAAAGAGATCTGTTAGAACATTTGTAATATCCTTCGAAAATGTCAACTGACGTATATAATTCATACATCATATCTTCTTATACTACTTCTGTTAACCCCCATAGGGCATATCTAGAATGGGAGCGGCCAATTGTATATACCATGTTACTATTGAATATAACTCAAAAAGCTCGTGTTCCTCTACTTCAATTATAAACGTTGTTAATCTTCATTAATTGGGGGTCTCGTACCCTTTTTCATCTTGCTTCTTTTTCTTATTGAAACTTGTATTTACCTTCTTAATCTTTCGTTGTCTTTCACCATAGAGGTGGATAGGCATTCTAACCTTAAGACTCCTTATCAACGGGCTTACACTTTTCAGTACGCACATGATCTGCTGAAGACCTCATATTTACTTATCATGAGGTGGATGTATGTGCACACTAAAAAGGATAAGATTAGGAATGATGAGATTCGGGAGAGGTGCACGTCGCCCCTATTGATGTCAAGATGTGGGAAGCGAGGCTCAAATGGTTCGGACATGTACTGATAATATAATAACTACAAGTAGCTGAAAGTCAAAGGTAATATGAAGATATGCTTACACTGCTGATACTGACTCAATTCTCTTAATATAATAAGTAAAATAACTGTCCGACCCTATATATATATATATATATATATATATATATATATATATATATATATATATATAACTGCTCTGCCGTAGTAGGCTCGCTCATAAGCGCTCGACCATACTAGGCTGTATCTCGGCCAACTGGGCTCACTAATAAGCGCTTGGCCACAATAGGCTCGGTATATAACTTACTATCTGATTAGAGGTTGACCAATAGGAGTCTGCCCATCGATTATAGCTCGATAGTAATGAAAATACTTTTAATATTGTATATATAAACTCTATGCTCTCTTGACTGGAAGAAAATAAATACTCAACTGAATATGAAGTACCGATAAGAAGAATATTATAATTTACAATACAAGGAAATATATGTAATTTGCAAAACTAGCAAAATATATATAAATTCGGGAATATGAATACAATGATAAGATCATGTCAAAAGAAATAAGGGCTAGCCTTAACATACTTGAACTTATTCAACCCGATGAAAGACTAGTGCCATGTATGGTACGGAAAATGTAATACTTGCGCCCATCTTAATAAGTTATTAGCAAAATGCGGGTAATCGTCTTATTGCCTTTTAGCTTCCTTCAATCTCCTGATGAGTTAGTGTTTGATCTCCACTCAATTCCTTTATACGGACACCATAATGATCCAAATGCCTTGAGAGATTGCCAACTACTTCAACAGCAAGTGCTTTCATGGGAGCCATATAGACAATCTTTTAATTGTTATGGTTGAAAGATCCATGATCTTCATTACGGTTCAATCCAATTTGCTTACTGTGCACCCTATTCAATTGGGACATCCCACTGAATGTTGGTTGTAATAGTTGAAAACTTTGTAAGAAGTCTCCTTTTAGCTAAGGATTAATTATAGTACTTTTGTAACTTTGCCTAGTATTGTATACCTTTGCCACATAATGAAATGACTTGAAGGGTCATTCTTTTAATGTGTAGCATGCTGCCACGCTACTCTTTGGATAATTGATTAACTCTATCTACTTATTATTTAACCAAGTAATGTTCGGTTGCCCGATAATTAATTAATTATTTCAGTAATTTAAAAATTATCACAAATTATTCAAAATTTTATTTATTCTTAAAATACTATATATAAACTTTATATATTATACTACCGTGGTCATATGGTACATTACATGATATTAGTTCATAATTATAGTTTGACCCATATTTTATTCCAAATTAACCACTTTCAGCGAAATTCGTTTTCTTTAAGCTGGGAACCCTCTTATTCTTCATGACACTTATTTATTGCATACTATAAATACCCTAAGTATGTCAACATCAAGATGATCTCATCCTCGAGCCTTACATTGGTTAACTGAAAGTAAAATTTTAACGTGGAATACTACATGGTGCAACATCGTCATAACTTATTATTGCGGAGCGTAACATCGTCGTAGTATAATATTCCAGGGCGTAATATTGACATAATTTTGTGGGGCATAACATTGATATGATAAGTTATTTGGATACTTATGATGTGGCGAGTCTCCACAGGTGTTTTGTGGCAATAATCTTATGTTTGGTGACATGCATGGCTTGGTTAAGTTAGAGAGATTCAGTTCTTATGGCTTAGTTATGTGCAAATAGGCTTCGAAGTGTTCTCGATGATTTCTTCAACAATTTGAGATGTATATTCTCTACAGGTATAAGAGGTATGTTGTGTGTTTTAATCTTGTCCTAGTGTGGAAGGTTTCTGACTGAACGGGTATGTATTTCACTTGTGACTCAGAGTTGTTAGTGAGATTCTCGTTGCTTTTCACATATGGCATGATCGATGTGATGTGTGGTGTGGGATTGAGATTTGTTTTTGCAACGCCACGGTTCAGTTTTGAAGGTAAGATTATGAATTCTTAGACAGCATGGACGATTTTCGATGTTTCGATGAATGCTATAACTGCTGTGAGCACGTGATTTTTGTCCTACATGAATTATTCCCAGAAATTCAAATAAAATAATTTCTTTCATTATTTTATAATTTTTTGGATTTTTGTGACCTTTTATGTTAATTGTTTGCATTTTTGTCTATGCGTTTTAATTAATAAAAAATATAAAAATATATACATGGCATTGTCAATTAGGATTTAGGGTTAATTACTTAGAAAATAACAAAAAATGGTTATTTTGTATTTATACTTTTAGTTGTCTTAGTTTGCGTTTAATTAGGAATTATTGTATTTAAAAATTGAGTAATATAATTTTAGAAGTCAATTTGGGTCTTTATATTTTAATTTGGCATTTAATTAAAAATTATAAAGTAAATACAACAGTAAAATTAAAAATCGAAGTAAAGAAGTGGTGGAAAAGAGTTGAATTAAATAAAAAGGGAGCCTCACGCCATTTGATTTTGGGCTCAATCTCGCTTAAACATGTTCCTTACCCAGGCCAAATTACATCCATACCCGATCCAGACGCCCTACCCCTTAAACCATCAAAACGACGTAGTATGGGGGTGCTACTACGTCGTTTAAGGGCAAATCAATCGTGGCCTTTCATTTCCCATAATCAAACGGCCCAGAACTCATCTGAAATTTTAAATAAAACTGTCAAAACAAATTACCAAACCCTAGAGACCATGTCACGACCTGGATTTTCCACCATCGGGAGTCGTGATGGCACCTAGTAACGGAGCTAGGCCAACCAAACTTTGAACATTCTACGATAAATCTCAACATACTATGCGGGAAACAATTAAATAAAAGCGGAAAACTTTAATGTTAATAAAAATAAAATCATAAATGCGGAAGCTTAAAACATATCTCTACCCAAAATCTGGTGTCACTAGCTCATGGACTACTAAGGAGTGCTACAAACAAGTCTGAACGGAAATACAAAACGTTTGTCTCGGCACAAAGGAAACAAACTAAACATAGAAAAAGGACTCCTGCCTGCAAACGCCAGCTAGGCCACCTTGAAGTCCCTGGACTGAAGTCCGCTCCCGATCGAATAGGCTACTGCAGTGGTTCAAAATTTGCTCCGGTACCGTATTCTGTGCAAAAAGTACAGAAGTGTAGCATCAGCACAACTGACCCCATGTGCTGGTAAGTGCCTGGTCTAACTCCGGTAAAATAATGATAAGGCTAGATAGGACCTACCAAAATTAACCTATGCAGATATATATATATATATATATATATATATATATATATATATATATATATATATATATATATATATATATATATATATATATATATATATATATATATATATATATGTACCAGACAGCGGAAATAACAACAAAGGAATACCAACAGTAAAAAGGAAAGGGGCATGCTCGGGGAGATACAATAAAGAACAAATCAACAGATATAACAATCTAACCATCTCAATACTCTAACTCGTATGTATATGTCTAAGTGGACGGCGCGCCACACGACCCCATTTATCACAGCATAAGTGGTTGGCGTGCCACACGATCCCAATTCATATTTCGTAGGTGGACGACGTGCCACACGATCCCATACTTTAATTCATAAGTGGTCGGCGTGCTACACGATCCCAATTCTTAATTCATATGTGGTCGGCGTGCCAAACGATCCCAATTCATAATTCATTAGTGGTCGGCGTGCCACACTATCCCATATTATAATGAATAGAACTAATAATTTCTCCAAAGGAGGTCCCATTAGGGAAAATCAACAACATAACAATTAAATCCGGGAAGGGTACAAATAACAACCCAAATATCTCGGCAAGGGAGAATTTAATAGTAACAGTCTACTCGTCCCGGCAAGGGAATCATTGCATCACATTCTCTTTTAGTTCATTTCGTTCTTATATAACACTTTACATGGAAATTATCAATTTAATAAGACAGTTGTGTCATATCTTTCGAATTTAAAAGCATTTACAACTCACGGTCATGCTAGAGACCAGTGTATAGATACTCGTCACCAGGCCTATACACTATACTCGATCATTTAGCAAATAGCAATCAAAACACTCTAATCCTATTCCCTCAAGCCAAAGTTAGATCAATCACTTAACTCGGTCCGAAAATAGCAATCAAGCCTCTAACACCGAGTTTCCTCTAGAATCCGACTCCGAAACAACGATATCCAGGCACAATTTAGTTCAATATTATCAATAATAGCTAAACACACAATTCCATAGCCTAGAAATGAAATTCCAATCATTCTTCCAAAAATATTAAAATTCGACCCCCGGCCCACATGGTCCAGACTCGAGGCTCGGACCAAAACCCAATCACCAATAACCCCACGAGTTCAAATATGTAATATGTTTTAAGATTCGACGTCAAATTGAGGTTAAATTGCCCAATATTCCAAAAGCCCTAGTTATACCCAAATCCCACATTTTCTACCTTGAATTCATACTTTAGGGCTAGGAAATTAAAGATTAATGGAAGAAATTAAGAGGAAACGGAGTTAAGAATACTTACCCAAGAGATTATGGAGAAGAAATGGTTGAGAATCATCTATGAAGAGTTTTATGGAAGAGCTCGTGTGAGAAATTTGAGAGAATCCCGAAATGGTTCTGTTTTTAGGCATTTAAATTCACTGAAGGAATTAAACCTATACGAACGCGTGATGAGGCAACGTTCGCAATGAAGAATGTCGGACATGCTTCGCATTCGCGTGGTAAAGGTCGCGAACGCGCAGAAAAAAAATCTGGGCTCCTCAAGTGTCCTACGCGAACACGTGGGTATTGCGTGAACACATAGAAGGAAATGGATGGGGTTCCTGGGTAAGCCTATGTAAACGCGGAGAGGGACTGAGAACGCGAAAGAGCGGAGTGACTGAATGCGAACGCGACTGAGGGATCGCGAACGCAAAGGGTAAAAATGGTCTTCAACACTTCTAAATTTCTGGTGTATTTTTAAGTTCTAAAACCTCCCGAACCAACCCCGAAATCACTGCCGAGCCCTCGGGGCTCCCAACCAAACACACACACATACTCAATAACATCCTACGAACTTAGTCGAGCGATCAAATCGCCAGAACAACATCAAATTCAAAGAATTAAACCTCAAATTCCTCATTTTTTATTTCAACTTCAAAAACATCTAACTTTGTCCGAAACACGTCAAACGACGTCCGATTTTGACCAAATTTCACAGAAAGCGCTTAACGCTCATTTACGTTATTGGGCGTCGGAACCAAAATACAAGCTTGATACCTATATTTTCTAACTCATTTTCTTTTCAAAATTCCATATCATTTTCAGGAAAACAAATTCTTTTAAAAACTCCATATTCGGTTTTGGGACCTCGAAATTTGATTCTGGAAATACGCCCGAGTACCATATTTTTCTACGGACCTCCCGGGATCGTCACATCATGGGTCTGGGTTCGTTTACCCAAAATGTTGACCAAAGTCAACTATATCAATATTAATATCAAAATTCTTCAAATTTTCCACAGAATTTACATATTTTAACATAAAAAATTTCTGTCTTCACGCTCGGACTACGCACGCAAATTGAAGCAACTAAACGTAAGGCTTTCAAGGCCTCGAAAGCACGAGAAAAGGGAGAATTACGGTAATGACCCTTTGGGTCGTCACATCCTCCACCTCTAAACAACCGTTTATCCTTGAATGGACAAAAGAAGGAAGTACCTGAGTCGGGGAATAAATAGGGATAATGGCTTCCCATATCAGACTCGGACTCCCAGGTCAATGCCTCAGGAGGCTGACCTCTCGACTGAACACGCATTGAGGGAAAACTCCCTGACCTCAACTGTCGAACCTGCCATTCTAAAATAGCCACCGGCTCCTCCTCATATGACTAATCCTTGTCCAATTGGACATTACTGAAATCTAACACGTGGGATGGATCGTCGTGATACCTCCGAAGCATAGATACACGAAAAACTCGATGTAAGGCTGACAAGCTAGGCGGAAAGGCAAGTCTATAAGCCACCTCTCCCACGCGGTTAAGAATCTCAAATGTGCCAATAAACCTAGGGCTAAGCTTGCCCTTATTCCCGAATCTCATCACACCCTTCATAGGCGATACCCAGAGCAATACTCGCTCGCCAACCATCATAGCAACATCCCTGACCTTGCGATCTACATAACTGTTCTGCCTAAACTGAGCTGCCCGAAGTCTGTCCTGAACTTGACCTTATCTAAGGCCTCCTGAGCTAGATCTGTACCTAATAATCGTGCCTCTCCCGGATCAAACCATCCGACTGGGAAACCGGAATAGCTTACCATACAATTCCTCATACGGAGCCATTTGAATGCCGGACTGGCAGCTATTGTTGTAGGCAAACTCAGCTAAAGGCAAAAATTGGTCTCACGAGCCTCCAAAATCAATAACGCAGGCTCGATGAATATCCTTAAGGATCTGAATAGTCCTCTCGGACTGACCGTCCGTCTAGGGATGAAATGTTGTACTAAATTGAACCTGGGTTCCTAACTCGTGCTTTACAGCTCTCCAGAAATGCGAGGTAAACTGCGGACCCCGATCCGAAATGATAGATATCGGCACCCCATGAAGGCGAATAATCTCTCTGATATAAATCTCAACATATCTCTCGGACGAATAGGTGGTGGAAACTGGAATAAAATGCACTAACTCGGTCAGCCTATCAACAATAACCTATATAGCATCAAACTTCTTCCGAGTCATCGGAAGGCTAGAAACGAAATCTGTGGTAATCCTCTCCCACTTCTACTCAGGAAGCTCAATCCTCTGAAATAAACCACCGGGCCTCTGATGCTCGTACTTAACCTGCTGACAGTTCAGACAACGAGCCACATATGCAACAATGTCTTTCTTCATTCTGCGCAACCAATAATTCTGTCTCAAATCCTGATACATCTTCACGGTGCCCGAATGAATAGAATACTAAGAACTATGGGCCTCCACTAAGATCAACTCCCGAATACCATCAACATTGGGCACACAAACTTGCCCCTGCAATCTCAATACACCATCATCTCCCAAGGTGATTTTCTTCGCACCTCCCCACTGCATCGTGTCTCTCAGATGGGGATCATCAAACTGTCGCTCCCGTATATGCTCCATCAACGACGAACGAGAAACCGTGGAAGCTAACATCCTGCTAGGCTCAGAAATATCCAACCTCACAAATCGATTGTCCAAGGCTTGAACATACAAAGCAAGCAATTGCTGGCTGACCGGAATATAGGCAAGACTACCCATGCTGGCGGACTTCCTACTCAACGCATCGGCCACCACATTGGCCTTCCTCGGGTGGTATAAGATAGAAAAATATAGTCTTTCAACAACTCCAACCACTTCCTCTGCCTCAAATTCAACTCTTTGTGTTTGCACAAGTACTGAAGGCTCTTGTGATCCGTGTACACCTCACACGTCACACCATCTAAATAGTGCCTCCAGATCTTCAAGGCATGAACAATGGCTGCCAACTCTAGGTCATGAACTGGATAATTCTTCTCATGGATCTTTAAATGTCTCGAAGCATATGCTATGACTCTACCATTCTACATCAACACTGCGGGAAGCATCACAATAAACAGTGTAAGGTCCTGATCCCGCGGGCGAAACCAATACCGGTGCCATAGTAAGAGCTGTCTTAAGCTTTTGGAAGCTCGGCTCACACTCATCTAACTACCTGAAATGGGCATCCTTCTGGGTCAATCCAGTCATCGGGGCTACAATGGATGAAAACCCCTCCATGAACCATCGGTAGTAACCAGATAACCCTAAGAAACTCCAGATCTATGTAGCTGAAGCTGGTCGAGGCCAGTTATTGACTGCCTCTATCTTCTTTGGGTCCACCTGAATACCCTCCGCTGATACGACGTGAACTAGGAATGCAATTGCACTCAACCAAAACTCGCACTTCGTGAACTTGGCGTACAACTGAGTATCCTTCAGAGTCTGAAGAACCACTCTAAGGTGCTGCTCATGCTTCTCCTGACTGCGGGAGTATATCAGAATGTTGTAAATGAATACAATCATGAACAAATCTAAGTAGGGCCTGAACACTCGGTTCATCAACTCCATAAATGCTGTCAGGGCATTAGTCAACCCAAATGACATGACCAAAAACTCATAATGCCCATAACGAGTATGAAATGCTGTCTTAGGGACATCAGACGCCCTAATCCTCAGCTGATGATAAGCAGATCTCAAATCTATCTTCGAGAACACCCTAGCACCATGAAGCTGATCGAATAAATTGTCAATCCTCGGCAGTGGATACTTGTTCTTTACTGTCACCTTGTTTAACTTCCAGTAATAAATGCATATCCTCATCGACCCATCCTTTTTCTTCACAAACAACACTGGCGCACCCTAAGGGGATACACTGGTCTAATGAAACCCTTATCAAGCAAATCTTGAAGCTGCTCCTTCAACGTTTTCAACTCTAGTGGGGCCGCGCGATACGGCTGAATGGAAATAGGATGAGTGCCCGGAGCTAGATCAATACAAAAATGAATATCCCTGTCGGGCGGCATACCCGACAGGTCTGAAGGTAAAACCTCGGGGAACTCTTGAACTATAGGAACATAATCAATAGATGGACCTCTACGCTGGAGTCACGAACATACGCCAGATATGCTAGACACCCCTTCTAGACCATACCTCGATCCTTGACATACGAAATAACACTGCCTGTGGCATGACCTGGGGTCCCTCTCCACTCAAGTCGGGTAAAATCAAGCAAGGCAAGGGTCACGGTCTTGGCGTGACTATCCAAAATGGCATGATGCAGGGACAACCAATCCATCCCCAATATAACATCGAAGTCCACCATATCTAAGAGAAATAAGTTGATACGGGTCTCAAGACTCTCAATTACTACCACACATGAAAGATGCACTCAGTCGACCACTATAGAATCATCCACCAGTGTAGACACATATACAGGAATACCCAAAGCCTCATTAGGCATAACAAAATAGGGTGCAAAATAGGACGAAACATATGGATAAGTAGATCTTAAATCAAATAACATTGAAGCACCACTGTCACAGACTAGAATAGTACCTAAAATCACAACGTCTGATGACTCGGCCTCTGGCCTGGCTGGCAAAGCAAAACAATGGGGTTGGGCCCTACCTCCCTAAACTGTGTCTCTAGGACGATCGGCTACTGGTTGACCCCTACCTTTGGCGGTCCGAGCTCCTCCTCTCTGATCCCTACTTGTACCTCTATGGCCTCTACCCCCGCATCTAGTTGGTTGGGCGGCCTGGGGATCACCTGCTGTCTGAATCATGGGGAGAGGACCCTGCTACTGAGAGCTGTCAGATGCTCGAGGTCAATACCTGGAATTATGTCTTGTGTCACCACATGTGTAACAATCCCTCGGATGCTGAGAAAAATGGAGTGGTGGTGCGCTGATCGGTGCTGAGGGTGAGCTAGAAAGCTGCTGGTCAGAATACTGTGGTTAGGAACCATGGCCACCTATAGAACCATGTGAAACCTAAAGTGCTGACTGAAAGGGTCTCTGAGGGTGGCCTCTACCATATAAATCCCTACCTCTAGATGAGGTACCACTAAACTTACCAGAATGACGAGGCCTCTTATCTGACACCTGATCACCTCCTCGTGCAAGTGCCATCTCTATCCTGCGGGCAGCATTGGCCGCCTCCTCAAAGGACATATCACTACCGGCCCCCATGGCCATCTGAAGCTGGATCGGCTGAATCAATCCATCAATAAATCTCTGTACCCTCTTCCTCTCAGTTGGGAGTATAACAATGGCATAGCGTGCCAAATCCATAAAACGAGTCTCAGACTGCGTGATTGTTATAGTACCCTGATGAAGACGTTCAAACTGCCTGCGTAGAGCATCTGTCATACCCAATTACGAGGGACATGACCGGCACTCGACCGGGTATCCCCAGTCAAGCGGACCTGGGTGTCTTGCCTAACCCACGTACTACCCTACATTTTCCATTACTTATTAGCCAAGTGAAATGACCATATGATTAATTTAAAACACCAATTCATTACATAGCATAAACAAAGTACATGGTTCCTAGCGTGGTTTACATCTTACATTGCCCCAATATACAAAATACATATTACATAAGTTCATGACCCACATTTCCTGTCTACGGAGCCTCTAAAGATGAAAGAAGTTAATACAATATTTGCCGGTAACAAGGCTCCGGCTATACCTTTTTCAAATACCAAGACAAGATTACAAAATATAGGAACAAAAGCGACATGTGCCACGCGGGGCTTCAGAAGGAAAGGGGCTCACCAATTATGCTGATCGAAAGTGAGGAGGAGCTACGATCGGTGGACAGGAGTACCTGCTATAGATCCACCTACAATCATAACACGAATGTAGCACCCCCGGCAAAATGGACGTCAGTACATTTGAATTGTACTGGTATGTATGGACAAACTTTGTCCCTAGCAAACTCAAGCCGTATATAAATAGAAAACAGCAATAGAAGCCACAACCAATTCACACACGAAAAGTACAATCAAGCCAAACAAATTTCAATCCTCCGAGTTTCCCACCTTCCACAATTTCCACACTAATAATTTTACAAATTCACCTAAATATTTATTTCAAGAGTGATTTCGATCACTGTTCCGCCCTTATTACCTCATCCACCCTTATTACCTCGACCACCCTTATCACCACAACCCGCACCTCATAACATCGTGTTGCAGCGTGAAACTAGATCCCACCGAACAGTTCCAATCCATAAACGGAACAACAAAATAACAATTCACAAGATCAACAACAATTCTTCTCAAGAAGTAACAACAACAATATTACAAGAGTGCCCATAACTATCAATGTTATTTCCATCATATTCGACAGCCCATAGATATTGTTACCACAATTATTTTCAATTCCATTAGTTACGATTTCATTTAGTTATTTATTCCTCAACTACAACCAATTAACACAACCACAATGTACCAATCACAAGAAATTATCAAGTAATTTACGTACTTATCACCTACCGAGCATACGTACATCAAGCAAGGTGATTTCACAAGGATAAAAAATTAGTCATACATACCTGGAGTCGAATTCTCTTTTAAACTCCTATTCTCATTCACTAAGAAATCTAGCCACGTTAATCTAGTTCACAAATTAACACATGCGCCTTAAAATCTGAAGTTCAAAATTCCTACCCGAGATTATTTAGATTATTTACCCCTCTTTGAACAATTCCATAAGATTACTCCTACGCAATTCCTTTTTACCAGATTTTATGTTTTTAAAGACATGCATGAACAATCCCACCCTTGGTTTTCAGGAATAATTGCATGGGAATCCCTCTTTTTGTTAAAATAGAAAAATCAATGAAAAAGGGTTGGGGATTTTATCTGCAAGAATATGAGTGAAGACAATACTTGAAATTTTCCCGGGCTTTGGGAATTTTGAAAATCAATTTGATGTAGATGGACTTTCTCTCTCAAGGATCCTCTATTTCCTCTCTCTTATTTTTCTCAGAAAATGTGTAAAAATGAGGGGTTGGGGTATTTTATTAGAAAGGGGGTCGGGTTTAAAATTTTAAAAAATAGAAGCCCGAGCAAGATCTACGGTCGCACTATGCGATCGTAGAATTGGAATGCGGTCCGCAGATTGAACCGTAGAATTGATCCCAATCACTGAACACATCTGCCTGGGTATGCGAATGCGGTCCGCATTCTTGTTCTGCGGTCGCATAATGCACAGCAAAACTGACCTTCAAAAAAATCCTTGAGGATATTATGCGACAACAATGCGGTCCGGATATTGATTATGCGATCGCATAATGGACCTCACTTCTAACATCAATTTAGACCAACTCTCTGATTAACTCTGCGGCAGGGATGCGGTCCACATACTAATTATGCGGTCGCATAATGGACCACATTTACAACATCAGCTTTGACTGCTCACCTGGTTAACTATACGGTAGAAATTCGATCTGCATACCTGATCTGCGATCGCATTCTGGACCCCAAAAATGACACTTTTCTGGAAAACATTGACTCTAGATTTTTAGGTGGACTTGACTCTACGAGTTGCTAGGATTTGAGCACTCATTTGCTCAGGGCCTTACAACATCTCGCTCAGTCACCGGGAGAAACTTCTCCAAGAACAACTCTGCGAACTGATCCCAAGTCAATAATGGCGACCCTGCTGGTCTAGATAAACAATAGTCCCTCCACCAAGTCTTGGCGGATCCTGCAAGCCAAAAAGTGATGAAATCGACCCAATTGGTCTCCATAATACCCATAGTCCTGAGAACCTCATGGAAGTTGAATAAGAAGTCCTGGGGGTCCTCTGTAGAAGCACCACTGAAGGTGGTGGTGAAGAGCTTGGTGAACCTATCAAGCCTCCACAAAGTATTCGCGGACATCGCTGCACCATCGTCGATCTGAGCTGGAATACCCGGCTAGGCTGCCACAGCTGGTGGAATAGCTGGGACCTAAGGCTGAGGAGCTACCTGCTCCGGAGTTCACGTAGCGAAACTGTGAACTCCTTCCCAGCCCGAGATATGGCTGGTGCTGCGGGAAGCAAACCCGCCCTAGAGGCACTCTCCATAAAGCCTACCAGTCGGAACAAAGTGTCCTAGAGTACTAGAGTGGCGATGAAACCCTCTAGGACCTGAGCTGGGCCAACTGGAGCTGTTGATACCGGAACCTCCTTATCATAGTCAACATGAGGCTCCACCTCTGGGACTGCTGCTCGAGGCTGAGCTCTGCCTAGGCCTCGACCTCTCCCTCTGCCCCTAATAGGAGCTACTACTGGGGGCTTGGGCTGTTACCAGTAGAATAGGAAGCACGTGTTCTTGCCATATGCGAAAGAATAGAGTAAAACAACAATCAATATTTGAGAACCAAAATCGCACGACAAAAATGAAAAAAGTGAAATTTTTCCTAACTATGTAGCCTTTAATGGATAAATAAAGACGTCTCCGTACTGATCCCTCAGACTCTACCGAGCTTGTCCATGAGTTGTAAGACTTAAATAACCTAGTGCTCTGATACCAACTTGTCACGGTCCAGATTTCCTACCATCGGGAGTCATGATGGCACCTATTAACGGAAAAAGGCTAACCAAAACAACATCAAATTCAAAGAATTAAACCTCAAATTCCTCATTTTTCATTTCAACTTCAAAAATTTCTAACTTTAGATATCTAGGTCCGAAACAAGTCAAACGATGTCTGATTTCGACCAAATTTTACAAAAAGTGCTTAACGCTCATTTAAGACCTGTATCTGGCGTCAGAACCAAAATACGAGCCTAATACCTATATTTTCTAACTCATTTTCTTTTCAAATTTCCATATCATTTTCAGGAAAATAATTTCTTTCAAAAATTTCATACTCGAGCTCGGGACCTCGAATTTTGATTCCGAAAATACGCCCGAGTCCTATTTTTTTCTACGGACCTCTAGGGTCTGTCACATCATGTGTCCAGGTCCGTTTACCCAAAATATTGACCAAAGTCAACTATATCAATGTTAATATCAAAATTCTTCAAATTTTTCATAGAATTTCATATATTTTAACATAAAAAATATTCGGCTTCGCTCTCGTACTGCGCATGCAAATCGAGGCAACTAAAAGTAAGGTTTTCAAGGCCTCGGAAGCATGGGAAAAGGGAGAACTACAATGATGGACCTTTGGGTCATCACAGACCATTACCATCTTTCTCGTACCCCCACCTTCTTCGTCGGCTCCGCCCTAACTCCGTCGCCGCAAATCGCCCACGGCGGCGGTCAAGCTCCAAACCCACCCAAATTTTTACCATCGACTCCTTTCCCCCTCCAATTTCTGATGCCCCAAATATTTTCCTCTAATGTTAACCAACTGGCTCGAATCTTCAGAATTATCAATGTCGCCTTCGCCACCCACGGCGGCGTCACCACCCAAACCCATCAAAATTTACACCCTTAAAGCACCTTCTTCTTCTCTTTCCAAACCCATAAGACCCGTCCCTCAAATCCTCGTGGAACTGTTCAAATCTTGGTCCAAAACCCCAAAAGTCCTAAAACCCCGTTAAATTCGCATCACGTGATCCTCTCGCCTCCCTCATGTTGAATTCATCGTCATTAGCACTCAACTCTCACTGGATTTGTCGGAGTTTTGAATCTGAGGAAAAACAGACGGACCCTAGAAGTTTATTGGTATGTCCCTTTTGTTTTCCTTCCATTTCCTTCTTCTCCTTCTTGCATTAGGTTAAGCTAGGGTCCCGTATTGATTCCGGGATCATTTTCTTGAGTATTATTCTTTGTTCGTTTAAGGTTTTTTGGTCAATATAGATTTTAAGTTTTAATTTGTTGCATGTTCAACTGTTTAGTCTGATTAGTTTAGCTTAATAAAGTTATTGATATTTTAGCTATGCCTGGTTCTTTATTTTGTTAATCACTATTGAATTTCTTTTATATTAATTATGTTTTGATGTCGTTCATATATAATAGTAGTTCATAGTCTGGAATCTAGTAGTCTGATTATTAGTTTAATTTTTTTTTTTGTTTAATCTGTTCTGAAAAGTTTTAATCAATCTTGTTTGAGCTTTTGTTTAGTTTTAATATGTTCTCGATGGTTCTTTATGGTTGTCATTAACTGGTTTTAGTTAGTTTAGTTTATTTATTTTAGGTTAATCATTAATTATTATTAATACTATTTTAATTCACTGCTCAGTTTAATTAGTTGTTATAGTTAGCTAAATTTGGATTATAGCTAGTAGTTTTAACTAGGGTAGGACGGGTTGGGGTGTAGTTAGATTAGTTTGATCAATTTCAGAATAGTATAAGGGTAGTTTAGAAAATTTCATTTAGGGAATCTAGTAATAACTGAAATAGAACTTCCTAGAAGCTTCTAGATGGAGGTTCTAAGGCAAAATTCAGGAACTAAGTATATTAGCTAGAGCAACAAGTCAGAAAATAAGGGACATGTAAGCAAAAATAAAAATTAAAAAAAGACTAAAATTGAAAACTGAAAATCTGAGGGATGCCCTCATTTTTGTTTATAAAAAGGCATGTCATTGCCTTGTTTATTAAGTTTCAACATCTGAAATTCCCACAAAAAAATCTCACATGTTTTTCCATATCTGAAAATTCCCCTAAAGTGTTCTCCAAGTTTTCCATTTGAAAGTTGAATTTCAAATTCCAAATCTTCCAAAAAACAAAAAAGAGAGTAAAACAACACAAAAAACTCCAAAGTATACTGTTACATTGAGATTTTAAATTTGATTGCAAGCTTAGTTTGTTAATCTAAGTTCCTAGTGTTTCTAGATCCAATTCCAAGTCGTTTTGGGTTTTGTTCATGCTATTTTGGGTCATTTCAAGCTGCTGAAGTTCAGAAATTTTCCTGTGATTAATTTCAAATCATTTTGGGTTTATTCAAGTCTGTTTTGGTGGATTATTGGTTCTATGTTTTCAAATTCTAATTTCGGACTGATTCTGGTGCTGTTTGCTGGACTGTACACTTGAATTCGAGCTGTTGTTTTGCTATTTGCTATTAATTCTCCTTCTTCGTATTGCACTTAATCTCCAGCTACATTTTCTGGATTCAATCTGATGTAGACCTCAAGTTTAAGGAATGAAATAAAGTTGACACCTAGTTTTACTGTAGATTTCAGTTATTTCACATTGAATTGTGCTTATTTGTAATTAATGGGACTGCTGAACTTTCATATTTGCATAAATATTCTGCCAGTAGTATTAGTAGTATGACTTGTGCATAAATTGAACTATTAGTTTTATTTTTAGAATTAGAGAGATGTGTTTTAAGTGATAGTCAATGTGTTTGGCGCAGTTTTTAAGTTCAGACTACTTATTATGGTTGTATCTACGCTGATCATCGTCATTTGCAATTAATCAGATTGCTAGGATGTTATAGCTATAGGATTAGTCTACCAATAATGTCAATTTAAGATGCATACAAATACGAGCACTATATTAGGCCACAAGATACCACTAGTGAGAAAAAAATATGATTTATCAAGCTTACTAGTCTTTTAACAAATAAATAATCTAAGTCGGATAAAAATAACAAATCAATTTAATTACAAAATAATCATAAAAATACATCTATCACAATAAGAAGTAACTAATCAATTTTTTTAACAACTAATAACAATTTCTTTATTTTATGATTTTTTTACCACACTAATACTATAGTCCGGATAAAAATAACAAATTAGTTAAATCTCAAAATAATCACAAAATAACGTAGAGCACATAAAATAACTAATATGCATTTTTATTCAAGTTTTAACAAACACTAAGTCGGAATACCTCGATTTAAGGTTTTTAGAAAGTAGAAGATTATGTAATTTGGAGCCAAAACAAGCAACAATGTCCGAGATAACGCCTTAGCTAGCACGTGGGAACGAGAATCTTTATTTTTTATTGAACGGGTGGGTTCCACTCAAGTATATGGAGGGGGACCGCTTGGATTTTAATATGGGGGGGGGGGGGGGTTATGCTGATTCCATTTTGGGGGAAGGAAGAAGGCGATATATACTTATATGTATAACGTCTTTTGTTAAGACTATATATACATATATGTATATTGATCACTATGTTTTTTTTCACATATTTTTATTTTTTGAGTCCAAAAATACCACATTTTGGTTCCAGATTCCCTAAAGATGAACCACTATACCTTAACGGTCATTTGGCCAGCTAAGTATAGCGTCTATATATATATATATATATATATATATATATATATATATATATATATATATATGTATATATATATATATATATATATATATATATATATATATATATTGATTACTATATTTTTTTCACATATTTTGGTTTTTTGAGTCCAAGAAACCCACTTTTTGGTTCCAGACTCCCTAAAGATGATTCACTAGGTCTAGTGAATCCCTTTTCAAGCAAATCGTACTACTAATCCTTCAATTCTTTCAACTCAGTTGGAGCCATATGGTATGATGGAATAGAAATAGGCGGAGTGCCCAGAACCAAATCAATATAAAAGTTGATATCCTTGTCGGATGGTATACCCGACGAACCTGTAGGTAACACCTTTGGAAATTCACTCACAATTGGTATCGAAAATTGTGTGATATGGGGACCAATTCATACCAAGAATGACTTCAAAATCCATCATATTCAGTAGCAATAGATCTACTACAGTATCAAAACTATAAATAGTAAAAACATAAGACATATACACCCGATCAACTACTATAAAATCTTTAGTCGGTGTAGACACAAATACAAGAACATCAACAGAATCATGAGGCATACTCAAATGCAAAGCAAAATATGATGACACATAAGAATATGAAGAACTTGGATCAAACAACATGGAACAACCTTTATGATATACTGAGATAATACTTGTAATAACTGCATCGGACGACTAAGCCCCACCAACCTATCCTCTACATTTGGGATAACATGTCATTGAATGGCCTTCACCACTAACTAACTAGCCCCCATCTCGGGCTACCTGACCTCTGCCTCTAGCTGGTTGAGCGGGTGGTGAAGCAACCGGTGCCAAAATCACGACACGAGTTCATGGAGCGTGTGGTTTTTGGATCTGAGAATGACCCTGACGAACCGAATAACCATTGTAATAACTCTGAAATGGTGGTTCACTAATGGGAGTTGACAGTGCACTAAATTCTAGCTTCTCAAATCGATGTCCATAAACACTATGACTGCCTGAAATACCATGTGTGACCTATAGAGCTGACCGTAACGAACTAATAGGGTGGCCTCTACCAATAGAATGCCTGCCTTTAGATAAGGAACTGTGTAATCCTCCAAAATAACGAGGCCTCTTGTTGGAGATTGTCTCTCTTGCCTCGATTCTAATGCACTCAATCCTCCCAATGATATCCACTACATGATTAAAAGAAATCTCAGTCTCGTCCTCTTTGGACATCTGAAGTCTGATGCCATATGTAAGACCCTTGATGAACTCTACACCTTCTCCCTTTCATATGGATCAGGATAGCTGCATGATGAGACAAAATCCACAAATATGGTCTCATACTAAGTGACGGTCATGCTACCTTACTGAAGGCGCCCGAACTGACTACACAACTCCTCTCTCTGAGTGAAGGGAATGAACTACTCTAAGAACAATGATGAGAATTGAGCCTATGCGCGCGGAGGTAATCTCGCTGACCCGCACTGATCATGCACCTGCCACCACTTCTTGGGAGAATCGTGCATATAAAAGACGGTAAAAGCAACTCCATTGGACTCCACTATCCCCATGTTGCGAAAATATCATGGAAATAGTCCAAGAAGTCCTGGGAATCCTCGAAAGGTGCACCACTAAATTGAGGGGTATACAACCTGGTGAACCTGTCCAACCTCTTCAGCTCATCAGTTGATATCACAGGTCTCTCCCCGGGCTGTTTAACAACAATATGTCGAATCTACCCAACTGGTAGAGTTATTGGGCTATGATAACCACGATTCATCTGCTCTTTAGTATGAGTAGCGGGAGTCTGAACTCCTTCCCCACCCTGAGAAACGGTTGGTGCCGTAGGAAACACACCGACCTGAGCCATACTCTCCATCAAGCCTACCATGCAGACTAATGCGTCCTGAAGCACTAGGGTATCAATGAACCCCTCTGGGACCTGAGTTGGTCCTATTGGCTCGGTCGGAACATGGATCTCATCATCCCGCTCTATCTGAGGCTCGAAAATGTATGTCTATATGCATGCTCCAAGTTGAGATCTGCCTCAACCTATGGATCTGCCACTGTCCTGGCCCCCACCCTTAGTAGTGGCTGCAATCTGGAGCTCTGACTCTTCATCAGCTACGAATGACATACGCATCCTCACTATTTATTAGAGAATAAGAGAAGAATGATTCAGACTTCTGATAGAACAAAGTCTCACAATAGAGAAAGAAGGAAAATGAATTTTCTTAAAATATTATAGCCTCTAGAAGATAAGTACATACGTCTTTATACCGATCTTGAAGAATCTACTAAGCTTGATCATAACTCGTGAGGTCTATGCAACCTAGGGCTTTGATACCAACTTGTCACGACCCAATATTCCAACTACGAGGTCGTGATGATGCCTATCATCCGCTTTCTAGGCAAGCCTATATTAGCTAAACAATTAAGCAACTTAACAATTTGAAAACATATAATAATAATAACAACAACAACAACAACAACAATAAATAATTAAGGTGAAATATCCAGAAATGTATAATAATTCGAAACCATCATTGTCTAGACTAATCCCAAAAACTGGTGCCACAAGTATATGAGCTATTAGAAAACTATATATACGTGTGAAATGATATACATAATTTCCTGATTGAAAGTAAATAACATTAAAGATCGGAAGAAGATTTCAGGGTCTGCAAATGTCTTTTAACACTATCTCAAGTCTCCTGGGAGGACGGGTCCGAGAGCATTCACTGTTGTACGCTACTGGGATCAACAATAAGATCTACAAAAGAAGTACACAAGTGTAGTATGAGTACAATTGACCCTACGTAATCAGTAAATATCGAGTCTAACCTCGATGAAATTGTGACGAAAAGGTACTTACTATAAACATGTACGAGTAATAAGTATAGAAGCAATAACGAGATAGATAAACGACTAACTATATAATAAATGGAACGAGAAAAGTAAATGATAGGGCGCCGCAGAATATCATCAATTCACAACCTTACAACACAACATGGTAGCGGAAACCAACAACCAAGAATAACCACAATACATTCTCTCTGTTGCAGGTACGTAATCCGATCCATATATCTATACCAATAACATTTTTGTGTGTGTGGGGGGGGGGGGGGGGGGGGGGAAGGCGGGGGGCGGATTACACGCTGTAATAATATTAGATATATAACTACGATATCTCTTACAACGTAACATAAAAATCAAACTAAAGCTTATAAATTCTCCAAGACAATTCAATATAACAGAGTAAAGTGAATTAGGAAGCAAGTAAAGGCATGAGACAGGTAAAAACATCTATCGAATAACATGTACGTGCATATAACAAGTAAAGGCAGAAAATAACTAAAGGCTTGAATAAATAGAAGCATGTAGCAAATGGAGACATATAACAAATGAAGGCATGTGTTTCACAAGTGAAGACATGTAGCCATTAAATCATATTGTAAAGTAAAAATATGGAATAAATAAAGACATGATATAACTAAAGAAATGCAATCAAGTAGTACACCCCACATGCTTTAACCCATGACAATGCATATACACCATCACCTTGAATATACATCGTCCCCACACATAAATCACGTAGAAAATAGACCAATCAAATCTTAATTCCATCAAATTAATATTAAGCATGACACTTACCTCATTTCAGAAGAAAGTCAACAATCCAATGTGGATTTTCTTTTAGAACAAGCCTCGAAACTACCTGAATCTAGTCAATTATTTTTCAAACAAGTTAAAACAAGCTTTAGAAACTATCTCGTTACGATAAAGATTCGATTTTTAACATAATTAAACAAGCCAATAAAAAGTCAACCCGGGCCATGTTGTTATCCAAAATTAAGATCAAATCCTAATTATCGATTGATCCCCGTGTACGGATATGTGATTTGTTTCGAAATCCAACCTCAATTTGATATATAAATTCATTTTTACAATATCCCTAAATTTTATCCAAAACCCCAATTTCTAATCTATGAAATCCGAGATTTGATGATGAAATTCATCAAAAAGTAATCAAAATTGAAGAAAACAAGTTAAGATTACTATCCTATTTAGATGGGAAGAAATTACTCTCCAAAAATTGCCTCTATGGAGTTTAAATTTAAAAAATAGTGAAAGTAAGCTAAGTCCCGAAATTCCCACATTTTATCTCGTTGCAGGTATCGCAAATTGTGAAGCCTTGTTCGCAATTGTAATGTCAACAAATGTGAACAGCCGGCCACAATTCGATCCAGCCCCTAAGCCATAGATGTCGCAAATGCGGCGAAATCATCGCATATGCGAGGCCCCCTTTCCGCAAAAGCAACCCCAGCTTTGCAATTGCGAAGTTGTCCTCAATTGCCCAGCATCACAAATACACATACGCTACAAATGTGATACCCAATTAGTAAATGCGACTGGTACTTTGCAAATGCAATGTACCAGCCCCCTTCCCGGTAATTGTAAATATGAGCCTAACTTGGCAAAAACGAAACTAACGATTGCGTAAAGGTCATCGAAAACACTAGATTTGTAGGCCATACACACCAGCAACTGCCTTCAGCTGCCAAAACCATCTGAAACTCACCCGAGACCCTCAGGCTCCTATCCTAATATCCACACAAGTGTAACAACATTATTACAAACTCGCCCGCGAAATCAAATCATCAAAATTAAGAAGTGACCATTAAAACTGAAGATTTTCAAGTTCAAACTCATTTTTTCCAACTTTCACATAATGCGCCGAAATGGCCTTTGGTAGCCTGGAACCCCAACCAAACGTGTGTTCAAGTTCAAAATTATCATATGAACCTATTGAAATTATGAAATATTGATCCGAGGTTGCTTATCAAAACGTTGAGCGTAGTCAACTCTAGTCATTTTTAAAGTCAAAATTTATATTTTTCTTAAAATTTAACATAAAAACTATTTGAAAATCAATACGAATCATGAACGCAAGTCATAAATCATCAAATTAAGGTATAAAAAGTCTTGAAATACCAATATGAGAGTTAATTCTTAAAATAACATATCGGATCGTTACCATAAAATAAGGGTTGCATTCTTTTTACTAAGCAATATTTTGTTTTGCTGAATTTTCCTGCCATGATTTTCAATGAGATAGTTATAAATATGTATTACTAGATATGTTTAGTCTTTTTCATTGACGGGGATTTTTCTCCCATTGAATTTTTTCTTAATAAGGTGTTAACGAGCCACCAAAATCTATCACAACACGAAAATCCAAGGGGAAATATTATGAAATAATAGTGCAAATGTCTATTTGCATCGACTACTCCAGTGATATAATACTCGTTACTATTTTATGTTACGTCTATAACTCACACTACTTTACTACTTATGTTTTTGTAACTTTTACTACTTATTCGTGATCTCAATGTTTAACACCATATTCATGATATTTCTTTGTATTACCTCAATGGAATCCTACCCATAAAGAATTTGGGCGTCATAAAAACCCTCTCATTGTTTCTCTCTATATTCTTACTTTCATATTTGATATTATTATTTTTTGGTTAATTTCTTAACATGATCGAAGGAAAATTAGCAATTATTGGAACAACTATTTAGCAAAAGAACATGTAAAAAGGATGGGAGAAAGTAAGGATTATCAGTTCGGAGAAATTCAATAGAAAACATCCGAATTTAATGGGCGTTTGGACATAAAAATTGTAAAATTTCAAAAAAAGTAAATTTTTTAGTGAAAATGGTATTTAAAAAGGTAGAATAGTCTAAATGGCACTTGTGCCACATCCCGGTCCCCAAACTTTGCGTTTTGTCAATTGGACACTTATACTCATTCAAACCATATATAATAAACGCTTATGATAGGAGGTTGTCAGTGCGTGTAATACAATCTCATACACGTAGAATGCCACGTCATTACTAGTGTCACATAGGAAAATAAACTTTAACTTTATCTTCATTGTTTTCCCTATCCCACCATCTCTTCTCCTAATTACCGCCATACTGTCATCGCCGAAAAAATTTTCCAGCCACCGGAGAATACCATTTATTTTCTCCTTTTCACCCCCTCACTACCCACCCCCCCCCCCAATCAACCTATCTCTTCTTCCGCCTCTCCAATTTTCTTTTCTGTCTATTCCCTTCTTCTCTCCCTTGTCTCTTCCGTTAGCCTCAAAAGCAATAATATATGCAGCAATAGAGGAATTTTTTTTATCAAAAATAAAGTTTCAGATTTGAGGTTTTAAAACATGATGGCTTTTCTGGTGGCTTGATTTAGAAGATTTTATTTCTCTAAGTGTCTCATCAGCAAAATAAGTATGCTTCATTCAACAGTAGTTCAATGCACTTCTATCATAAAAATGTGAAAAGTCTTGAGCAAACCCATTATTTTTTAAAATGCTTTGTCATCCTTTGATCGAATTTGTATGCTTTTTATTTAAACCTATAATAATTTGGGAAAACTTGCACAGGACATTTTATGGTTCGAAGATGGATGAGTGTAGTTTTGGAGGGGTGGGGGGTGGAGGAAGAAAGAGAAAACGAAATAGAAATGAAGATGATTTTTGGGGAAGACGGGAAGGGCCAGTTTACTTTTTTAAAATTGTTAAGAATAGAATTCTAATTAGAGTGAATGTCTATCTTATAGAAGAGTTTTACTTTGAGGCTAAGTCATTTCTCTTCCTATAAATAGAGAGGTCTTATCAATAAGAATTTCTCTTTCTTTCTCTGCAATATTGCTCTTGTTCTTTTATTGTTTTATAACACGTTATCAGCACGAGACTCTACCGCTCTTTGAAAAGAAGGCAACGAAACTAGAAGAAGAAGGGATTTTGAAAAAAAAAAAAAATTCAAAGAAAGAAAAGAAGGAACAAAAGAAAAGGAATAAAGAAAGAAACGGAAAACAAAATAACAGAAAGAGAAAGAAAAAAAAAAGGAAGAAGAAATCAAAACGTTGAAAAACGGAAGAAAACAAAACATTGAAACACAAAAGAGAAAAAGCAACGAAGACAGAAGCAAAGAAAGAGATTTGTGTTTTGGATTCTAAAAAGCAGAACACTGTGGAACTGGAGAATGATATTATGGACGGATTCTTCTTGCTTGGAGGCTTTTCGCGATTGCGGTTACGCTTCAAGAGATAAGTATTGATTTTATGTTCGATTAAAATCTATGATTATGTGTTGTCTATATTACATGCAAGTGATCCTGGCTATTTGCTTCCACTGTTCATATTTGCTTCCGCCGTTCATATTTGCTTCCCATCAATTTGTATCAGAGCTTGCTTGCATCTAAGTAGATAACGTAGATAATATATGTGCGATTATATATCTCGGTGTTGAGTTACGTTGAGGACGTACTGGTTTTGCAAATATCAGCTTTTGTGATTTAAAAAGACGGGAACGAAATTGCTGTTTGTTCTCGTTCTATAAAGTAACAGCGTTTATGTTGGTCTTCAATGTGAATTTTAGTTGCCTCTCATTTTGTTGATTGTGGAGGAACAGAGTACAATGTTGCCGCTAGGGTTCGTTTTAAAAGGATTGTGTCTTCCCTTTTTCTCGGGTTGGTTAGCTGCACGGTGTTCATTCTCTTCTGAATAATTTGCACTTTGTTCTAACATGTAACATATAGAATACTGTGTTCTAATAAATAACCCTTGGAGGTCTTGACTCTTTAAATGTAGCAAGTTGCTTTTCAACGATTTTGTTCACACCTAGGAATGAATGAGTTTTAACTCCAAAATTTAAAAAGATATCATTGTTAGATAAGCTGATCATTCATTTACCATCTTCTGCAAATGCTTGTTATATATGGCTGGATAGTGCAGTGACTATTGTACTACTTGATAACTTCTATGTGTAGTTGACTGACGTAAGCAGTGTGTCAAGAATAACATCTTAACATCTGTGTTGTGCAAATGTGGATAATATTTTAAAACTCATATATCTAGTGATGGTGGCAAATGAGACACCTCTTTGGAATATAAAAATTTGCATAAATTAGTTATAGCTGAATTACCATAGACCTGGAAAAATATTGAGAATGAGAAATATTTGCTGCTGCATCTAACCATCTTTTACTGTTGTTGAATTATTCCAGTACCCTTTCATGTGCAAGTGCATCAGAATTTTTTTTTTTTAGTGATAAGATCCTTTGATTGATTCAGCATTCTTTTGTTGATTTTGCCCACTGCCTGGAGAGTTCCCTTGCTTATTTCTTGAGCTTGCACTTATGTCCTTAAGCTGCAGATTACACATTCATCTTATGCTTTATTTGTAATGATTTTTCAGCAAGTTAATCGATTAACATATCAGATAATCGATTATCTTATATTTCTTATTAAACTGGACTTTTTCCGCAAGGCATGTTAGTCGACTATCAGATTTAGTTAATCGACTAACCTAAATTATATCTTGGGATTACATTTTCTGTCTTAAATCCATATGAATAATTGTCTCCTTACTTTGCTATCACGTTGTATCTGAAATGCCGATTTTCTTTTTAATCTTTAATGGTCAGATGGCATAAAATATAGCTATAGGCAGAAATATAACAACTTGAACGTGAGAAACATGTTGGCTTTAGACTTGTATGTGGTGACACTATTATAGAGCCTTGTGTATGTGTTTATACGATATGAACGGTTTATTCTTTTAGTTAATCGACTAACCTCAGCAGATTTTGAAAATATTGTTTAATTATGAAGCAACGGATTAAACTTATTTATTCTTATTTTCGTATATTTCTTTTGTATGTCAAACCATATGGATATCTCACAAAGCAAACTTGGATCAACGTCCAACTGTAAAAATATTTGTTTAATTGATTCATACGATATTCAAAGAGAAGAAATATTTCTCTCATTTAAGTATGTGTAAGGCAGATGTTACTACAATTTCTGGTAGTAGTAAATTGATTGAAGGCTCCGGAAAAGCAACTATAACTCTGCCTAAAGGAACAATATTTATCATAGAGAATGCAATGTTCTCCTCCAAGTCCAAGAGAAACTTGTTGAGTTTTAAAGATATCCGTCAAAATGGATATCATATTGAGACAATAGATGAGAATAATCTTGAATACCTCATCATTACAAAGAATGTCTCTGGCCAAAAGAGGGTTATTGAGAAGTTCCCATCTTTATCTTGTGGCCTGTATTGGACAAAAATTAGTGCAATTGAGGCACATTCCGCAGTAAACCAAAAGGTTACTGATTCCAATACTTTTGTACTTTGGCATGATCGATTGGGACATCCTGGATCAATTATGATGAGACGGATTATAGAAAACTCATATGGGCATCCATTAAAGAATTTAAAGATTCTTTTAAATAATGAATTTTCTTGCATTTCTTGTTATCAAGGCAAGTTAATTATTAGACCATCACTAACAAAGGTTGGAACTGAGTCACCTACATTTTTGGAACGTATACAAGGGGATATTTGTGGACATATTCACCCACCTAGTGGGTCCTTTAGATATTTTATGGTCTTAATAGACGCATCCTCTAGATGGTCTCATGTGTGCCTATTGTCATCACGCAACCTTGCGTTTGCAAAATTAATGGCACAAATAATTCGATTACGAGCACAATTTCCTGATAATCCAATTAAGTCTATTAGACTAGATAATGCTGCTGAGTTTTCATCCCAAGCATTTAATGATTATTGCTTATCAATTGGGATAAAAGTGGAACATCTTGTAGCTCATGTTCACACTCAAAATGGTCTTGCAGAATCTTTAATTAAACGTCTGCAGTTGATTGCAAGACCATTACTCATGAAAACGAGGCTGCCCACTTCGGTTTGGGGTCACGCCATTTTGCATGCAGCAATGCTAGTTCGTCTCAGACCGACGAATTATCATAAATATTTCTGGTTGCAATTAGTTTTGGGTCATGAACCTAATATATCCCATTTAAGAATTTTTGGATGCGCAGTATATGTGCCTGTAGCACCGCCATACCGCACCAAAATGGGTCCGCAAAGAAGGTTAGGAATATATGTTGGGTTTGAATCGCCCTCCATTATTCGCTACCTCGAAACATTGACAGGGGATTTGTTCACTGCACGATTTGCAGAATGTCGATTCGATGAGACACTTTTCCCAAAATTAGGGGGAGAAGTTGGTGAAACCAAACGGGAAATTTTGTGAAAAAATCCATCATTATCTCATCTTGATCCACATACCTCTATCTGTGAAAAAGAGGTGCAAAATATTATCCATTTGCAAAGAATAGCAAATCAAATGCTTGACGCATTCACGAATCCTCTTATATTACTTGTTCTCATTAATTAATTGACCAACTAAAGTTGGGGTTGAATCCCATAAATTCTGGAAATATCAAAGGTGAATATGAGCTCATTCACCTGCCATGTATACCACATATGATGCATCTATGATATGGTTACATGTGCGATTATTATTAACCTGCAACCTGGCCGGTGCTTGCGAGGTAACTTGCTCAGTAATCTAATTTCGAGCATAATTTCCAGATTTTCTATTCAAGATAGTTCATCTTGATAAGGTGGTTTACATCATAGTTGGTTTAGCAAAATAATTTATTGAGTGCCTCCACTTAATAGCTAAATTATTGCTTATGAGAACAAAGTTATCTATATCAATTTGATATACGTTATACACGAGAGTATATTATATTCTCCCCTCACAAGTGGTTCAGGGTCAGGAACCAAATAATTTCATCTTATTATTATTGATGTGCAGTGTATATTAACATGATAATGCACAAAGATGATTTCCCAGAGTTGAGGAAACAAGTTAGTTTTTCTAACAAGAGGGGGAGATATGATAAACACTTGAGAAAAAGTTACATGGAACGAATTATAATGTGTATATATAGATCCTCGAATATCATAATATGAACTTGAAGTTCATAAAAAGATAATTCAATTGCAACATATTGCAAAGCATGCCATACGTATTTGCTGACCCAAAAAAAGTAACTATATTCTCACTGCAAATGCTCATATTAAGTCCTAGAAGGACAAAGTCTTGGATACGCTTAAAGCGTATAGACAAATCGGTTTCAAAAAGAACTTCTTAATAAAGAAGATGAGCAGATGATCAAAGTGATCATAATAAGGAGGCAAGTGATCTAGAAGATCACATGACATAACACTTCATAAAATCTCATGAGAGATTCAGGTACCTGAATATATAAATGAAGAGATCTCCATGTTATGTCTTTATGAAAATTTACTGGAACCGATATAAAATATTCGTCGACGACATCTATGATAGTGCTAAATATCGATGAGGATCTTAAGTTTATCGAATACAAACAAAATATTGGCCAAATGGAAGAGATACAATTTAAGTAGAATTGATTCTATATGAAAGACATGTCGTTTTGGACATGTAGTTCAAATACTTGAAAGTATAAAGTCAATGGTATGTGCAATCATTTTTCGATATCTTATTTCTTTAACATGACATGAAAACTTGATATACATCTAATGTCTATTATATGGCTTATATGACTTAACTTATATGTCAATCTATGAAGGATTTAAGTTTCTTGAAGCATATACAGTTCTTGATCTTGAAGTACCACTTTCTTAGTGCAATTTGTGCACATATGTATCTTGCTATAACTTTAAGCGGATAAGCGAGGATATCTCTATGGAGATATTGAAGAGCCATTCCACGGTATTTGTGAAGACATTATATATCTATCACGAATGATAATTTCAAAGGTGCGGAATATTCATTCAAGTCAATATGGTTGATTTATTTATCAAATCTATACCAACGATCTCTTGAAGATAGTGCACAAGATTGGAATGCAAAGACTCAAATATGTGAATTGATGCTCTCATTAGGGGGAGTTAATGCGCGTTGCACTCTTTTTCCCTTTCAAGGTTTTGTCCCATTGGGTTTTCCTTGTAAGGTTTTTAACGAGGCAACCAATAGGCGCATTTCTAAATATGTGTACTCTTTTTCCTTTTCTAGAATTTTTTCCCACTGGGTTTTATTTTAGTTAAGGTTTTAACGAGGCACATTATTTATTGAGTAGACATTCAAGGGGGAGTGTTAAGAATAGAATTCTAATTAGAGTGAATGTCTATCTTATAGAAGAGTTTTACTTTGAGGCTAAGTCATTTCTCTTCCTATAAATAGAGGGGTCTTACCCCATTGTAAATCCACCCCAAAATTCAATAAGAATTTCTCTCTCTTTCTCTGCAATATTGCTCTTGTTCTTTTATTGTTTTATAACAAAAATTTTATTATTATTTTTTTCATTTTATTATTTTTTCCTTCTTAGTTCAATCATTTCTTAGGCCAGTTTTTTATGTTAATGCTCATTGTATGAGTGAATTACACAATTGTTGTCCAACTCAGCCATAATGTTGCCACATATGATCGGTCAACGGTCAGGGGAGTTTAAAATATAAGTTTTGAGCGAGTATAAGTGTTCAATTGAAAAAATGTTAAGTTTCGGGACCGGGATGACAAAGTGATATAAGTATAAGTGTCATTTAGACTATTCTGCCATTTGAAAACTAGTATTGTGTTTGAACAGAAATATTATTTTGGGTTGTTTTTGAAGTTTTGTTAATGATTTAAGTAAAAGTTTTAAAAAATAATTCTTCTGAAGTTTTTAAAAGTTTTAAAAAATTTATTTTTAAGAAAAATTTAAAAATTTTATGGTCAAATACTAATTTTTTTAAAAAAATTCGAAAAAAGTAATATTTTTTAATGTCCAAACGAGCTCTCAATTTATCCATAAATTTTGAGTTCCCGAAGCGAAAAAAGGACCAACAGATAAATGGCTACGTGGCAGGTACCTGGCAGCTGACCCTTATACAAGCCCAAAACACACACAAAATGGAGAAAAAGAGTGAATATTGCAGGGAAAAATGGGCGCCTTGAAAGCAGTGGCTGTCATCTCTGGTAACAATAGCGTCAAAGGCTCCTTACAGTTCATCCAACAACCCAACGGTAAATCCCCAATTTTGTCCTCCATATCTTTTTATTATATACGTATCAATGATGTTTCTTCTTCTTCTTCTTCTTCTCTGTTGTTGTAATTATGGATTTGGGTATACAATACAGGCTCTACCCATGTGAGCGGAAGAATTACTGGTCTCGCTCCAGGTCTTCACGGTTTCCATATTCATGCTTTGGGCGATACTACCAATGGCTGCAATTCCACTGGTCAAAAGCTACATCCTTTGCTCTACTTTTTTTTTTTCTGCTTTCTTTCCCCCCCCCCCCCCCCCCCCCTTTTTGTGTAGTTCAAGATGCTTGCCTTTTCTTGTAATTCTTCAAGATTCTTTTGGGGGTTTCTGTTTAGCTGTAAAGCCACTGTTGCTATTGTTATTTGATGATGCAATTTCTTTTTGGGTTTTTTTTTTTTGGGGGGGGGGGGGGGGGGGGATTGACTTCTGTACTGTTTGGTGTACTGATAGTGTAATAATAAAATTAGTATAATTTGAACCATTATAACAGGTTGCTACTAATTAGGTAAAGATTACCCTTCAATGCTGTTACAGTGAGTTACCTGCAATTAACTTTTGTATTACCTGGTTGTGTAAAATACTTTTTACATCGTCAATGCACACAACTTAACACTCGTTGGCGTTTAGGACCTCATTTTAATCCACTTAAGAACGATCATGGAGCTCCCACTGATGATGTGCGTCATGCCGGTGATTTAGGCAACATTGTTGCTGGTCTTGATGGTTAGTTCTATTATTCTTCGTGCATAATTCATATTTTTTAACTTCCACATTGAGCTCTAATTTGATTGTTTACTTGAGAGATTTATGATTTTTTCTTTTTTTGATTTTACTCAAGGGGTGGCCGAGATATCAATTTCAGATATGCTGGTACTACTATTGGATTTTTTTTTTTTTGAAATTCTGTAGTTGGCTGAAATATTGCCTGACAATACTAATGCCAACTTTTCTTTTTTGTAATTAGATTCCACTTGGTGGAGTAGACTCCATCTTGGGGAGAGCAGTAGTTGTGCATGCTGATCCTGATGATCTGGGAAGAGGTATGGTTCTTGGCCCAACATATTTTGTGTTTTTCGTGTAATGTCTGATGGAAGTCCGTTCAAGATGTTGCACAGAGTCCATTAAGTTGCTTGTTTGAGGCAAAGATTGTTATTACTTGTTCCGTAAAGATTTATTTCATAGTACACAATATGTTGTTCGGTCAAAGGACCAACTTTTGTTGTCTTCTGCTTTTCATCAATTAGGCGTGATGGGTGTGACCATTAATCCTAATGCTCTCTCTTCATCAGGTGGACATGAACTTAGTAAGTCAACTGGGAATGCCGGTGCAAGAGTTGGTTGTGGTAATTACATTTTTTCTCTATTCCCTGAGATTTTGGTAATATCTGCGTACTGGTTGTTGTTAAATTTGTCTCTCGTGTTGAGCTAGAGACATAAATACAGCATGTTATTAGCTCTAGTTAAATCTAAGGGATTATGTGAAGAAAAGATAGAGCAACTTTAATTAGAACAAGCCTACTAAAATGTCTCAAGGGTGATACTGCTTTTCAAGTTAATTAACTAGTCCTGCTAAATTGAACGGCTGGATATGGACGTGAACCTAAATTGCAGTATTCTCCAACAAGCCTTAGCTTGATGTCAAGTGCCAACATTTTAGGTCCGGCTAATGACTGCTGTTTATACTTGAAGTTCCAACTCGCTACATCGATGGAGAAGTTTACATCTTTTCCGGAATTGCAGATCTATGTTTGTATAATTTAGGATTTTCCCTTTTTGTTTATCTGAGGCACTAATGTCTGTTGCACCTGTCTTCTGCAGGCGTTATTGGGCTTCAGTCATCTGTTTAGTACTTGTGTTACTCACTTCATCATGTTGCTCCTATCAAAGTAGTCGTTGTTGTAGCTATACTTAACTTTCAGACATTCCTTACCTTTGTATATTATCTTCAGAAATTGGCATCAGTATCAGCTTATCATTAGGACAGTACAGATAGAAACAGCATGCCTAAGAATGAGGATATATGTCTCAACAATCCAAGAGAGAATATAATTGTTGACTAGAATGATATATAGGTTGGCGACATCTACTCGTGATCTTCTTGTTTCAAATCGGAGCTAACTGAACCTTAAAACCTTCGCTGCGCAACTTTTCTTTTTTTAGAAGTTGCCTGTTTAAGTTGGCTTTAGATATTTGTGATCTTACTTTTGTAAATTTGTCCTACCAATGTAGATCAAAGGAACGGACCAATCCTCTTTCCTTTGTGGGGCAGTTTTGAAATACACTCAAAACGCAAGCACGAAGGAGCTATATTTGGAACTTGTTTGTTAACCTCTGCCAGCTAATGCTACGTAACAGCCCCTCCATTCTAATTATGTGATGCAATTTGACTCTAAATGAAATTTAAGAAAAAAGGAAAGACTCTTGAAACTTGTCATAATATGTCTGGTTAAAAGGCATTTGAATTTTGTGGACTTAAATATTCTATACCTAATATTTTTGTGATTATAATAATGCTTCTGATTAAGGGTAAAATAATAAAATGGCTAAGTTACTTTTAAATATATAAATGTGTCATTTTTTATAAGTGAACTAATAAATACGCCACATAAATTGGAATAAACAGAGTATAAACTCCAAAGGACGTTTCTCACTACCAATAGCATCAGTTGGAAGAAAGACATTTAACTCGAATTGGACAGGAAGAACCTTACTAGTACACCATACGAAGTTACCTCTTCGGTTGTAGAACCACATCCTGCGAGATTTAAGTTTCGCAGTTCTACACCCTGTGAGGATGTTTTCTATATAGGGGATGGCCACTTTTTTGCAGTGGCAGGATACAATTATTCTCTGCTTTTTAAAGTATGTTCGACCTAGTTTGGTAGTTGGAAAGAAATAACCAGTTGATGTAAGGAGGGATTATCGAGTATATCAGACCTCCAAGAGATAGTAAAGCGCCAACGTGACATGTACCTTGACAGAGCTGTCGTGCACTTGAGATAACATCGCTTCTTCAAAAACTGATAGTGAATGCATATTACAAGGCAAAAATTTCGCTAATATATCTTAGTACAAAGCATATAGAAAATCTAGCACACTAAAACATCAGACAGTCAAGTTGAATGAAGTTCCTCCCTGGTTATTAGCTATGCACCACAGACAGCAATTTTCTGTCATGATTTGCGCTTGACCAAAGACCAACAACATTAATACTTTGCAATCTGAGCTCCTGCAGCTTCAATAGCAAAGAGGGCGGTTGCAAGTCTATCCTCTCAGCCAAGTATTGCGGTATGATGAATTGTCACGAAGTGAAGCATCATGGGGCTTGTATTCCATGACATAGCTAATGGGAAGCTTCAAATGTCTTTTGATTGAATCTCTGAGTGCCATCACAGCCTGGCGAAGCAAAGGGATTTAAGCATGTTTACATCTTTTTTTTCTTTTTTTTTTGTGGTGAAATGAAGCATGTTTACATCTTCACATGAAAAGAATGAGTTACATAAAGGTTAGGTATATAACCTGATGGTCTGATGCATTGCAGTTCCACACACTCAATATATCTTCACTGGAACGAATACTTAAAACTGCACCACATATGTTGTCACCATAATCAAGCTGATCACCCACCAGGGACAGAACCTAGGCAAGAGCCACATCACATTTAGAAGTTGAAGCAGAATTCAGGTAGCACTACAGACCCTGATGATCTGAGGATGTACAAATTAACTGTGCATGCGGTCACCCATCTTTCAATGTTTTGGCGATCTTGCTATCCCTGTACAGCTACTAATAGTTGCTGCTACATTCACATCATCTAGCTAACAGTTATTTAGCCATTTTACTTCTTTTTTTAGCTGACAAAGGAAGAAGTAACATAAATTCATCCAACAAGAATGCACTCTTAAAATAAACACTTTTCTAAGGTGATGGCTAATAAAATATGAATGATACTCCTGATAGAAAGTAAAAAAATTAATGACACAGAGTGACTTCAGAACGACGATGGTTAAATATCCAAAAGTATCAATCTTAATACAACCTCCAACACCAACAACAACAACCCAGTATAATGTCACTTAGTGGGGTCTAGGGAGGGTAGTATGTACGCAGACCTTACCCCTACCCTAGGGTAGAGAGGCTGTTTCCAAATAGACCCCCCGCATCCTTCCCTCCAAGAACTTCCCACCTTGCTCTAGGGGAGACTCGAACTCACAACCTCTCGGTTGGAAGTGGGGGTTGCTTACCATCAGAGCAACCCCTCTTGTCTAACAACCTCCAACACCAACTTAAGTAAATTCACAATAGCGAGTATAAGAAGTCCAAGCAAATATATGGACTCTAAATATGCAAAGGACATCTTATACATGACTAAAATAATTTGGATAGTATACTAGGATGTCAAAAGAAATATGAAGCCGCCAGAAAGTAAAAGATAATAAGATAACACAGGTCTATGAATTACTGTCAAAAATCAACTTTCAGTGCTTATACTCTCTGGCTAGACAGCAAAATGCAATAGGGGTACCTCCGCATGATTAGGGATCGTGTGGTTCGCGGAAAAAGTTATCTGGGATTAATAATTCCTGGAATATTTAGTGCTATTGTTTGTTCATTGGATTAAAAATTGGATATACTATGTATAATCCAAGACACATGCTTGGTCTGAAGCTGGATAAATTTCTTGTTTCCAATTTTAGCGTGAACCAACATATGGGTAAATAATAATTATTGTTGGTATTTTTGTAATAAAAATCAATCTTTACTTATCACAGAAGTATCCTGAAATGGATGAATATAATTTGTAAATTCATGGTCTTGAGATAGCAAATGCAGCAAAAATTTCAAAGTCATCCTTTAGATTTCTTATATATAATTCTTATATCTTGAAGTGGTCGTCCTTTTTAATTATAAATAAAGTACTTCATCTGTTTCAAATTAGATGAGGTACTTTCCTTTTTAGTTTGTTCCAAAATAAATGATACATTTCTAAATTTGGAAATAATTCAACTTTAAACACTTTATTTTTTCTATTTTACCCTTAATGAAAATCTTATATAACCACACAAATATCATGGTCCCACAAAGTTTTTACCCTTTAAGGTTTTAAGGTCACGAGTTTTAAAAGTTTTTTTTCCTTAAACTACGTTTCGAGTCAAACTACCTTATCTAAATTGAAACGGAGAGATTATCAAATTTAGGTAATAGCAAAGTAAGTTTGATTAAATTTAATCTATATCTCAAGACCATTAATGAATTATCAGGGAATTCAACTTCTCATGCTAATGGCTGAAAGAAAATGAATAAAAAAAAATTAATTATTTTTCTCATATTCTATGTTGATGCAACGAGAGCAAAGAAGGAGAAGTTGATTCACCTCTTTCAAGCTTTATTTTTTGTCTCTCTTAGAACTGAAGAATCTTTGCGAAAATCTTGTTGAGTGTAAGAGCAACCGAAGAATCAGAGTGCTATGAAATAAAAAAGCACTAAAGGGTCAATTGGTTTTGTGGCTCTTTACATACTTGTTTTTAGATCTATGATCCTACCTCTTTTTTTAACACATGGGAGATTTACTTTTCCACATAAAAGATTTATCTTTTACACATAAGAGATCTAAAAAGGTCATTTTCTTAAATTATAAATTGTAAAGGGGCATAAGATGTACAAATAGCACTAAATTTAATTCCAAAGTCTAAACCAGGATATCACACCTTATCCCATGAACCAAACAACCTATTAAGCTAAAAGGCACCGGTCTATTTTAGTATTCGATTTGGATATCTGGAAAGTACCACTACAAACATCATGGACACCGTATAATTTAATTATTAGATATTATACTGCTTCTGCGCTTAATATCTTTATCTATAACACTAAAGTCTAGTTAAATGGAACTAACATTGAGGGTGTGTTTGGTACGATGGAAATGACTTATATTCTACAAACCATATTCATGACAAATGTTTTCCGGTATTTGGTTGGAGAGTGAAATATTTTCTTGAAAAATATTTAGTAATAATCTTTAATAAATATTAGCAAACCAGAAAGTGGTTTTAATGAAATTTTTGAGTGTTAATAATTGATAATAATGTCAAAGTGTTGGTTAAAGCAATGATATGAAATTAAAAGTCAAGATAATTATGAAGGAAAAAGACTTTCCCCATAAACTTTTTTAAAATGTTTCTCGAAAATGCTTTTTTTTCCTTGGAAAATAACTCAGTTTCTAGTGTTTGGTTGCTAGAATATTTTCCAGAAAATATTTTTCCACATAGCAAAAGCACCCTTGGATAGCTCACTTACCAAGTCTTCCCAGAAGTGGCCTGAGACAGCCTTTTTAAAACGAATTATCCACTTTCCACCATTGCAGTTAGCAGAATCCTTCATAAACATTAAACAATATAATCAGAAAATTAGCTCAGTACAAGATGTCCATAATACAAACTTGTAATGAAATAGAAAACACCAAAAAAGCGACAGTTAACAGCATAATCACAAGATTTTACCTCCCATAATGGACGAATGCCATCCTTGAAAAGATGCAAATCAACTGGGCTTGGCAATGTTGATGGTCTGGCAAAGTGGCAATAGCAAACCCAAAATCCTTCGACCTACAGATAAGGAATGCAAAGTACATTTATAATGGAGCCGAATTCAAGTACTTTTGAAAAGAAGATGGATACTTCAAGTATAAACAAATTTTCTACAAATAAAATGACTTACAGTACTAAAATCAACAATTTTCTTGATATTGTCCTCGTACGATGTTTGAGTTCGAACCCCAGGTGTCCGCCGAGTGTACCAAAACACAAAATTGTGCTGATCATGAGAATGAAGAACGTTAGTACCTAGACAAACAAGAGATATTACATAATAATAGCAAAAAATGAACAATAAAACATGACCGGTATATAATTGTACATATAGAATAATGTCATTATGATCCCTGTCATTAATATCTATGGAAGAGGCTAAGTGGGCATAGCAGGGTGCTTAGTTGTTGTGCAACTATCCTCATAGATTTTGTGCAATTTCAAATCTAAATAATCTCCTACAACTTAGCAAAACAAAAGACACCTCTGCATCATCATTGTAGAAGATGAAAGAAAAGGACATTTTGGTGTACGAAGCACGCCGTATTCACATAGGCCCGGGAAAGCATCGCACCCTAGGGGAGTATGATGTAGGCATTGTATTCCTTGGCGATTCCATGGCTCAAAAACGTGAAATATAGGTCACAATAAGACAGCTTTACCATTGCTCTAACGCTCCCCTTTATCATTGTAAAAGAGAGAAAAAGATTAAAAATGACCATACTCGTCAAAAGGGACAACTAGATCATGTCGGGTATAAAATGACAGAAAGTTGCTTGACATGATCAGTCGACCTTAAGATGCACCAATTCATAGGTGTGAAACAATGGCATGTGTTATAACGGGATGAGGTAGACCTAAAATCACATGGATTGTAGTTGTCTCATAAGAACTACAATCTCTTGGAATCCATTTGGAATTAGAAACAAATAGGATACATTGGAAGAAAAAGACATATATAGGCAATACCAATTAGTTAGGAATAATTTTAGTCACATTGGTACGTTTATTATAAGGTCATATGTTTTCTAGGAGATTAAACCTAACAGAACATAGATTTATATGACAACAGAAGATATAGAGAACTTGTAGTACTTTTTTTTGGGTATATTGGTCTGAGATGAGCTTGACATGGTAAGTGGGGATTCATATAGTCGACCCTAACTTTCTTAGAATTTAACCGCAGTTATTGTATCTTTGTAGTTTGTATAAAAGATGTAACTACTTTAAAACTTTATGTGTGAGATTCCTGGCATGTGAAAACCGGTCTTCATTTAGAATTATTTGTGGCAGAATTGTTAGAGCCTATTGAATTGGATGAAAAAACTTCTACGAATCATTTCATTTAGAATTATTTAAACATGCAATTCTAGACCAAGAAGGAATACAGCCTAAAGAATGGTCATTTTAATTAATCATCATCTTATTACTAATGATAACTCAAATAACTCGGAAGTAATTCTCATAACCCTACCCAAACTGGCCCTAAATATAAAGGACGTTAGATCCTGTTATCATGCAATAATCTGACTGAACTAGGCAAGATAATCATGTTGCTATTAGAATAGACCAAGTAACTTGTAGATCAGGAATCAATTGTCATTCTAATTGTTCAACATATCTAGGTAACCTAGCAAGGGGAATAATTATAGAAGTGTTCAAAAGTAAATATAAAAATGAAGGCAATACAAGTATCTAAAAATAAAAAATTAAAAATGAAGGCAACCTAGTAAGGAAAATGTTCATACATGTACAAAGAACAGGAAAAGATTTTGGAAGCTCATCACTAAAATACTCCTCTAACGGATAATCGAATTTCTATTGCTTTTCTTAATATATTAAGAAAGGCTAGTACATGCACCTAACTTATGAATAAATACTTAAAATGATAAAAAAGTGACAGTCCAACAGGAGATATTCAATTGCCTCACGCCGACCACCGCTAGTGACAGTCTAGAATTTCGGGCATGTGCGGAGGAGAAGCCCTGATGCCCCGGTGAGGAGTTGTGAGCGGCTAGCGGTGGTCGGCGTGAGGCGAGGCAGAGGGAGGTATTCATTGAATCATTAGCATTCCTTTTTTTTTTAATGACAGTAGTGTCCAGGCTAACTTCTATGCACCTCGACTATTTGATTAGGTACCTGCTACCTCCCACTAAATAACTCCGACCGCCAAGGCTTAGGCAGATGAGACATTATCATTCATTCTACTAACTAAGTGATTTCTCCGGGTTCATGTATTCTCCCCCTCTGCTCAAAGAGGTTACTTTCTAGCTAAGTGCCCAGTCACAATTTCTCCGTCCCATCCAACTCCATAAAGGCATCAACGAGCATTTCATACACAAGTTTGACCTAGTTAACTCTCGCAATTCAAAAGGGTAGCCAAACAGTTTAGAGATCATTATATTGCATTCAGAACCATATTTCAGAAAACTGGATGGAAGAAAGATATATATCTGATAAATTAATTCTATAAAAGAACACCTCACATGAGAATAAATAATAAAAGCACCAATCCATGTCCCAACAGATGAACAATAATCGTAAAAATCAACAAACAATTTTACAAAAAAGAAGAAGAAGAAGAAGAATAGCAAATTAAAAAGAGAGAAACCTTGAGGGGATGAAGACCGGCTTTGAGATCGAGCGCAACGCGTTCGAGATCTTCGGCTTCTTTATCTGCCGTCAAGGAATCAATCGTCGGAGATGGAGTATTGTTCAAGTTCTTCTTTTCCAACTCTCTCTTCTCCCCCGTCACTTCCATTAATCAAAACCTAGTTTTTTATGTATATCTACAATCTACAGCTATCTCCACGTCTATGGATAAGAATATACTTCACCGGCTTTCTGGTGGTTGCCCTATTGGGTGTGAATTGTGATAGAATGAACAGAGTGCAAGATGAAAAGCAAACAAGACGATTGTACTTTGACTGCGACTTCCTTTCTTCAAAAAGAATCGGGTCGGATCACCCGCGTTTTCTTATTAGAACACTATGCTGCCGACTAACCATCTATTAGTCTTTTACCAGTACTAGTTTTAGGGTGCTAAAAATAAAAAATCACATATGTTATAAATAGAACTTTAATTATGGTGAATGTCTATCTTATGGAAGAGTTCTATTTTGAGGTTAAGTCTTTTCTCTTCCTATAAATAGAGGGGTCTTACCCCATTGTAAATCATCCCTAAAGTATCAATAAGAATACTCCTCTCTCTACTTTCTCTATATTATTCTTGTTCTTATATTATTGTTCTTGTTCTTATATTATTTCATAACACGTTATCAGCACGAGTCCCTAACCAATTGAATTTAATATTCAGCAATTATCGCTCTCAGAATCTCGAGATGCAATCAGATTCATCCACTCTAATTCGTGTTCCATCATTTGGATTTTTTCTATTCGAGTGAAACGAGATTTGTGATATTTTGGTTTCTGAAATTCTTCAATTTTTTTTTCTTTCTCGTTGTTTACTTTTTTTTTCTTTTTGAAGGTGAATTTCCAAGCAAAAGAGTGTAATAACGATTGCTACTGCTCCATATGAGAATTTATATACGGAAAAATAGAAGAGATGGTATCATCATAAAATAATGCTACGGGCTGGAAACTCAAGAGGTATATTTGATATCACAACATTTATTGGTATACCTTAAAGGTAAGTAATTTACTTTTCCCTTTCAAATTCTTGAAATTCTACGATTTTATTTCATATACAAACATAGACAACAAAGTTTGATTATAACTCTAATGGAGTTTGTAAGGAATTATAACCACGTGAAGTGGTAAAAGTTCTATGTCTTGCCATGATTAAATTCATGTATGATTGTGGGCAAAGAATTGAAAATCCGTCCCATTGAATTTGCTTCATTCTCATTCCCTTTAGAGAATTGATAGCAGTATGTGATAAGTCTGAAAGAAGACAAAATTATTACCGTGAAGGTATCAATGGATGTGGACGTGGCAATAGACGGAATTATAATCGTCATCATTGTGATAATGAGAATAATAAAGATTCTCAAAATAATCTTTCACTTTATGAAAGTAATATTTGACATGAGATTGTCTATAGCACATACAGATGATTATGATCCATTCCCTGAAGTGAATGTGATAATTGTAATAAAGCCCGTAAGTATAGACACGCTCTTGATGTTATTTTGTTTTATGTCTGACATTATGAAAAGAAAGTTCGTTGCCCTTGAAATTTCGGGCAAGAACTATATGACATGGGTGTTGGATGCTGAAATCCATTTGGATGCAATGTGTCTTGGAGACGCCATTAAAGACAGAAATAATGCATCCACCCAAGACTATGCTAAGGCCTTGATTTTCTTGCGCCATCACCTTGATGAAGATTTGAAACTGTGCTAAGGGCTTGATTTTCTTTGCCATCACCTTGATGAAGGTTTGAAAATTGAATATATCACAGTCAAAGATCCACCTATCTTGTGGAATGGCTTAAAGGAGAGATATGACAACCTGAAGTTGGTCACTCTGCCACAAGCACGATGCGATGAGAATCCAAAAGCAAATAGTTCATAAACTATATATTATCGTTGCGGTGGAAAAGGGCACTGTGCGAAAATTTACCGTGTACCAAGACATTTGGTTGAGCTTTATCAAGCATCTCTAAAAGGTAAATGCCCTGAAACCAATTCTGTCTCTGACGACAATTTTGACATCACCCACTTGGATGTGGCAGACTTCTTTGAGCACCCTGAGGGGAAAATAGACCACTTAATTGGTGATGGATCTATGATGAAGGAAGATGGAATTGTTTGATTTTATTTACTTATTTGTATTAGTTAGTGAATAAACTAATAGTCATTAGTATCAGCTCGTATTAGTTAGCTTATGATATAATGTTAGTATTAGTTCTTTAGAATGTTTCAATATGCTTAAATTTCAAAGATATTTTTACTTTTCAGTAGAGTTAATTGACTAACCTAGCAGTTAGTCGATTAACTAATATTTCGCATTAAAACTGGATTTTTCCGCAAGGCAAGATAGTCGACTATCTGATTTAGATAGTCGACTATCTGATTTAGATAGTTGACTATCTGATTTAGATAGTCGACTAACCTGATGACTGTTTACTAAGTTAGTCGACTATCAACTTAGTTAGTCGACTAACTAATATTTCGCATTAAAACTGGACTTTTCCGCAAGGCAAGATAGTCGACTATCTGATTTAGATAGTCGACTAACCTGATGACTGCTTCCCGAGTTAGTCGACTATTAACTAAGTTAATCGACTAACCTCAGCAGATTTTGAAAATATTGTTTAATTATGAAGCAACGGATTAAATTTGTTTATTCTCATGTTCGTATATCTCTTTTGATTAATTGATTCATGTACTACACATACGATACTCAAAGAGAAGAAATATTACTCTCATTTAAGTATGTGTAAGGCAGATGTTACTAAAATTTCTGGTAGTAGTAAATTGATTAAAGGCTCCGGAAGAGCAACTATAACTCTGCCTAAAGGAACAACATTTTAGAGAATGCAATGTTCTCCTCCAAGTCTAAAAGGAACTTGTTGAGTTTTAAAGATATCATTCAAAATGGATATCATATTGAGACAATAGATGAGAATAATCTTGAATTCCTCATTTACTCATGAAAACGAGGCTGCCCACTTCGGTTTGGGGTCACGCCATTTTGCATGCAGCAATGCTAGTTCGTCTCAGAACGACGAATTATCACAAATATTCCCCGTTGCAATGAGTTTTGGGTCATGAACCTAATATATCCCACTTAAGAATTTTTGGATGTGCAGTATATGTGCCTGTAGCACCGCCATATTGCACCAAAATGGGTCTGCAAAGAAGGTTAGGAATATATGTTGAGTTTGAATCGCCCTCCATTATTCGCTACCTCGAAACATTGGCAGGGGATTTGTTCACTGCACGATTTGCAGACTGTCAATTCGATGAGACACTTTTCCCAAAATTAGGGGGAGAAGCTGGTGAAACCAAACGAGAAATTTTGTGGAAAAATGCATCATTATCTCATCTTGATCCACATACCTCTATTTGTGAAAAAGAGGTGCAAAATATTATCCATTTGCAAAGAATAGCAAATCGAATGCCAGACGCATTTACAGATTTGAAAAGGATAACAAAATCACATATCCCCACAGTGAATGTGACAACATCTGATTCACGAATACATATTCATTATTGGAAGAATATGAACATGAAATTGGTATTGAATATACCACACTCACCCCTAGAAGGAGGTTTGAGATGATATATGAAAATAATGTCATTGTTATGGCATGAATAGTCATTGGTCACGTACCTATTGTACGCCAAAATAATTTGTCAATGTGATTATCAAAGGACAATAATAATGCAAGAAACATATCTTGCATATAATTTTGACATGACAATAATGGTATAACTTTCTCTTTAAAAGAGATATTCACCACATGGATGTTGATCAATTTGTGGTAGTACAAAATTAATTGAGAGCTCTAGAAGAGCCAATTATTACTATGTTGGAGAAACACAATTGATTACCAATAAGGTATTGTGTTGTAGTAAGTCTCAAAGAAACTTATTCAGTTTCCAAAGTATATGCGAAAGCGATTGATTATATTGAGACTATAAATAAAGGAAAGATTTGATATCTTCTATTACTATAACTTGTAGCGGGATAATCTATATGTGAAAACTACCCGCTTTATTCTCCACTTTGTACTACACAAGAATACCACAATAAAGTGGACGTTTATTGATATAAAAACCCATATCATAATAAACTTGAAGTTTATTGATAATTGCACATGTCATGGTGTAAATTTGAAGTTTATCAATATTGATAATTTATTCAGTTGGCATACGGGTTAGCCATATCATTTTAAGTATGATGTGCAGTAATAGAGAATTCACATGGGTAAATATTAAAGAACTTGAAAGTTCTTTACGAATTCTCTTGTATTACTTGTTCTCATTAATTAATTGACCAACTAAAGAGTTCGGGTTGAATCCCATAAATTCTGGAAATATCAAAGGTGAATATGGGCCCATTCACTTGCCATGTATACCACATATGATGCATCTATGATATGGTTACATGTGCGATTGTTATTAACCCGCAGCCTGGCCGGTGCTTGCGAGGTAAATTGCTCAGTAATATAACTTCGAGCATAATTTCCAGATTTTCTATTCAAGATAGTTCATCTTGATAAGTTGGTTTATATCATAGTTGGTTTAGCAAGATAATTATTGAGTGCCTCCACTTAATAGCTAAACTGTTTCTTATGAGAACAAAGTTATATATATCAGTTTGATATACGTTGTATACGAGAGTATATTATATTCTCCCCTCACAAGTGGTTCAGGGTCAGGAACCAAATAATTTCATCTTATTATTATTGATGTGCGGTGTATATTTTCATTAACATCATAATGCACAAAGATGGACTCTCAAAGTTGAGGAAACAAGTTAGCTTTTCTAACATGAGGGGGAGACATGATAAACACTTGAGAAAAGGTTACATGGGATGAATTATCATTTGTATATATAGATCCTCGAATATCATAATATGAACCTGAAGTTCATAAAAGGGTAATTCAATTGCAACATATTGCAAAGCATGCTATACGCATTTGCTGACCCAAAGAAAGTAACTATATTCTCACTGCAAGTGCTCATATTAAGTCCCAGAAGGACAAAGTCTTTGATACGCTTAAAGAGTATAGACAAATCGGTTTCAAAATAACTTCTTAATAAAGAAGATGAGCAAATGATCAAAGTGATCATAATGGGGAGGCAAGTGATCTAGAAGATCACATGACATAACACTTCATAAAATCTCATGAGAGATTCAGGTACCTGAGTATATGAATAAAGAGATCTCCATGTTATGTCTTTATGAAAATTTACTGGAACCGATATAAAATGTTCGTCGACGACATCTATGATAGCGCTAAATATCGATGAGGATCTTATGTTTGTCAAATACAAACAAAAATATTGGCTAAATGGAAGAGATACAATTCAAGCAGAATTGATTCCATATGAAAGACATGTAGTTTTGGACATGTAGCTCAAATACTTGAAAGTATAAAGTCAATGGTATGTGTAATCAGTTTTCGATATCTTATTTGTTTAGCATGACATGAAAACTTGATATGCATCTAAAGTCTATTATATGGCTTATATGACTTAACTTATATGTCAATCCATGAAAGATTGAAGTTGCTTGAAGCATATACAATTCTTGGTCCTGAAGTACCACATCCTAAGTGCAACTTGTGTACATATGTATCTTGCTATAACTATAAGCATGATGGCATCGAGAATACCTCTATGGAGATATTGAAGAGTCATTCCACGACATTATATGAAGATGTTCATATCTATCAAGAATGATAATTTCAAGGTGCGGAATATTTATTCAAATCAATATGGCTAATTTATTTATCAAATCTCTACAAAAGATCGTTTTGAAGATGGTGTACAAGATTGGAATGCAAATGCTCAAGGATGTGAATTGATGCTCTTTTCAGGGGGAGTTAATGCGCGTTGCACTCTTTTTCCCTTACAAGGTTTTGTCCCACTGGGTTTTCCTTGCAAGGTTTTTAACGAGGCAACCAATAGGCGCATATTCAAACATGGGTACTCTTTTTCCTTTTCTATAATTTTTTTCCCATTGGGTTTTGTTTTAGTTAAAGGTTTTAACGAGGCACATTATTGAATAGACATTCAAGGGGGAGTGTTATAAATAGAACTCTAATTAGAGTGAATGTCTATCTTATAGAAGAGTTCTACTTTGAGGTTAAGTCTTTTCTCTTCCTATAAATAGAGGGGTCTTACCCCATTGTAAATCATTCCCAAAGTATCAATAAGAATACTCCTCTCTCTACTTTTCTCTATATTGTTCTTGTTCTTATATTATTATTCTTGTTCTTATATTATTTCATAACAACATAAATATAATTTAAAATATGTTTGGGTTCCAAAGTCAAAATTAAAAAATAGTTTAAGTTGTTTAAATTGATGAAAATTGATCCGATTCAGCTAATTAAATAAATAAAGGAAGTAAGTCTGCCCAAGTCTGTGGATACCTTGTTATAATTTTGTCATATATATATATATATATATATATATATATATATATATATATATATTAAGAAATTATTTAAATATTTTTAAATATCTAATTGTGAACCCAATTACTATTGCATATTAACTTAGGTCCCGTCTGGCCATGAGTTTTGGCAAAATATATTTGGGACTTATTTTCAAAACTCATGTTTGGTCATAAATTTTGCCCACATCTTGGCCAAATGCCAAATCCAAAATCCGAAATCCCAAAATCAGCTATTGATCTGATTTTGGGCCGGACCAAAATCTCAAAATTTGGGAATTATATATATGTTTTTTCCAAAATAAATTGAAAAATATGTTTTGAAAACATATGTCCAAACACATTTTCATCTTCAAACTAAATTTCGCTCAAATTAGATTTTTCAAAATTAATTTGGGATCTATAGCCAAACGCTAGCTTGAAATAACGGTAGGAACCCATAAATTTCAAATCATAATTTTCCCTCTATAAATGGGTTTAATATTTACTTTAGAAGTGTGACAAAGTAGCACAATTTATCTACTTGTATTAACGTCATATATTAACAAATGAGCATCGAATAAGCAATAAATAAGAGAACATGGTTATAATACTTATAACGATTGGCCGGTTGTTACATTATTTACTTTTAAACAAACGTTCATTCTCGAACGGATCTAGAATCGTACATGGAGTCTCAAATAGGCATGGATAACAGAAGTTTGTACTCATAACTTGGAAAGTAACTTGTGATTCTCTGATATCTTAAAAGAAGTTTCAGATTGGTGTTTCTCAATCAACTTGCCGTTCCGACATTCTTGACCCATTAATGAATGTAAATATGAGAAATATTTGGCTTGCCTAGAAAACTGATAGAAATTATGAAGTCAATAAAGTTAAAAGGCATGTACCAAACAAACATTAAAAAAACAGTGTAAAACTGTTAAAGATCTATAATATGAAGTTGCTTGATTTGAAAATTTATCATGGCAGAATTCATTCCTTTTCCAAAAAATTAGAAATATAGGAAGTTTTGTTATACAATTGATCCGCATACCCTAGTTCTCACAAACCCTTCTCCCATGCTTTCTTGTTGGACGGCAAATTGAGTTGAATATAAACTTCTAATTATTAGGGTTTCCTACGGAGTTCAAATAAAGAATAATAATCAAAATCTAATTGATTTCAAATTCCTAAAATTATAAAAAACAGTTAAATGACTATTTCTAAATATTAGGAAAAAATTAAATGACTATTTTATCCACCATGTATTATATTTTAGAAGGGTAAAAAAGACGAACGATATTTTGCTAATGGCCTTCGTGCTTTTAATATAGTATAAATTATCAGGTTGTGATTTAGATTATTTGAATTACGTATAAATAACATTAAAATATGAGCTTTACCGATAAAATTTATTGATAATCATTACATATTAATTAAGAAACAAGATATGAAATCATTTCGCAAATCTCATAGTAGATAATTTATTTTCTTTTTTGATATTTATGTAATCCAATTGGTTAATTTTAGTACTTGAATTTTAGTTTGTTATCAATATTAAAAATTACTAACTATGTCATGTGGTGATTTATCGTTTATAACATAATTTATTATATTATTTTAATAAAATTCTCAATATTACTTTATTTTTTATCTCCAGCTTAAATAAGTCTTATTCTTTTAAATTTTACATAATTTTTTTGTTCTTTGCTTATAATTATTATATTATTTAATATTATTATACTTTATATGATTTTTTCGACTTACTAATTGACTTTATCTTTGCTTATTATCCTTTTCATAATTATAATATATTTTTTATTCTTGAAATTTAATATATTTTACGCTTTTATCCTCTTACTCAAAACTATTTTACTATCTAAATCTTTCAATAATATTTTTGAATATAATTCAATTATTTACTTTATTTTATTTTAAAATAATTTAAAGTATTAATATTCTCACATTGTATCTATTTTTTTCTTTATACATTCTCTTCCCTACTAAGAAAGTTTTAATTAGTTTTTACCCATGACTAAAATAATATCATATTTGACTTTAAATTGTAACTTTGATTAGTATAAAATATTAATATATAAGTTCTTTGATTATTATATTCCAAATCAATTAAGTTTTCTTATATTTATTTTTTGTATTACATGCAATAAAAAAAATTCTCTTTTAGTTTGAACATACAAAATTTGACTTTTAAAATTTTAGTTAATAAAATTACTTATATTAGATATTTATTTGATATTTTAAAATTATAATTCTATATCTTGTAAGACTTTAATTTTTGGTGCCACTTTATTTAGTATTATTATCCATTACTATCTTTTAATATAATATAGATAATCTATAAATATTTATTTTATTTTAAAAATATTTCTTGAATTCTTAAATTATTTTAATTTATAAATAGTATTTTTAAGTATTTTTCACTTTATTTTATTTTTTAAATTAATTATTAGCATAAATATTCTCACGCTATTTCTAATTTATTTTAAATATTTTAAATTCTTATTTTATCCATTAGACATAATTTGCGTGGTATTATTCACAGTATAATATTTTTTATCATAATAGATAAATAACAATTTTCTCAACTTAAATTTAAATAAGTTTTGTCATTTTCTTTATGATGAAAGTTTTGATTAATATTTCTCTATTTATTCCTTATTTTTGCTATTCTATTATTCAATACATAATATTATGATATGTGGCTTTGATTAGCTTGTTTAATTTAATAACTATTTTAGTATTAATCATAAAGATTAATTTCTTATTTTCCTGAACACATTATATCTAATTGATAATATTTTCATTATCATTTTATTTCTCTATGTACTATTTCTTAAAATAATAAAATTATGAAAATGAAAGAAAAGAAAACAGATCAAGTGGTTAGTGAATAAATATATTTGGAAAGCTATCAAAATTTATTTACTATAAGAATGTGAGTCAATTTTAATTGATTTCTACCATAAATTAAATTTGATTAAATCTAAGTTGTTTTAATCTTTATTACATTTGTCTAAGAATTTATTTAGATTATGTCTTAAAAATGCTAAGTGACATTTTCTGAATATGTCACTTGGCTTAACCACAATGCATACTACTCTCCTTTTAATATAATATATTATATATAGAAGATATAACTATACAAGTTTTTTCTTATCTTATAAATAACTGTATACTTTATGTAAGATCTTATTCTACTGCTTGAATATTTTAATTTTTGAAGTCAGTAAATCTTTAATATCATAAGTAAATTTTATTTTAATTTTATATTTTGACTTACCTCAAAGTATAAAAAGTCATAGATAATCTCAATTTACATTTTTTTATATTTTTATATTTTTTATTTTTTCCAATTATAGTTTTTTAATTAACTTTTGCCTCCATATTTCTAGCTAATTTAGAAGAAAATTTAGGGGAGAGAGATTATATTTGTCTAAGATATATTTAGATTATGTATAAGATTTATTAAACTACTTCTCTTAATTACTTTCCATTTATAATTTCTAATAATTAATATTATTATATAATTATCAAATGACTTCATTTTAGCTTAACACATGACTTAACTACATTGCATATTACTCTCCTTTTAATATAATAAGATTAATTTTTACCTCTATATTTCTAGCTAATTTAGAAGAAAATTTAGAGAGAGAGAGAATATATTTGTCTAATATATATTTAGATTATGTATAAGATTCATTAAACTACTTCTCTTAATTACTTTTCATTTATAATTTCTAATAATTAGTATTATTCTATAATTACCAAGTGGCTTTATTTTAGCTTGCCACTTGGCTTAACCACAATGCATACTACTCTCCTTTTAATATAATATAGATATATATGCATACTACTCTCCTTTTAATATAATATATTATATATAGAAGATATAACTGTACAAGTTTTTTCTTATCTTATCAATAACTGTATACTTTATGTAAGATCTTTTTTTACTGCTTGAATATTTTAATTTTTGAAGTTAGTAAATCTTTAATATCATAAGTAAATTTTATTTTAATTTTATATTTTGACTTACCTCAAAGTATAAATAGTCATAGATAATTTCAATTTACGTTTTTATATATTTTTTATTTTTTCCAATTATAGTTTTTTAATTAATTTTTTACCTCCATATTTCTAGCTAATTTAGAAGAAAATCTAGGAGAGGGATTATATTTGTCTAAGATATATTTAGGTTATGTATAAGATTCATGAAACTACTTCTCTTAATTACTTACCACTTATAATTTCTAATAATTAATATTATTCTATAGTTACCAAGTTACTTTATTTTAGCTTACCACTTGACTTAACCACAATGCATATTACTCTCCTTTTGATATAATATAGATTAATTTTTTATCTCCATATTTCTAGCTAATTTAAAAGAAAATCTGGGAGAGAGAGAGAGAGAGAGAGAGAGAGAGAGATTATATTTATCTAAGATATATTTAGATTATGCATAAGATTCATTAAACTACTTCTCTTAATTACTGCCTAAACAACTAGAATAAAAATAGATCACTTGTTTTTAAAACCACTAAATCAAATTCAATTGTTATTACCATTTTCACGGTAAATAGTTTGGCGCCCACCGTGGTGATAAAACTTTTAGTGATTATTTTCTTGCCTGTTTTACTACATAACACAAGTTACCTTTCATGTCTTTTCTTTTCCAAGATCTTCGATTTTAGGTCGGATTGTCTAACTCATTGAATGGAGGTGAAAAAATAATCTTGGGGACCACGGAGAAAACGATGTGGGTGTTCCACCACGAAACCCTGGGAATGCACTGGAACCAATCCCCGTGGACGCGGTCTCACCCTGATAGTAGTGGCTTGTGAAGCTTGTTGAGGGACCATGGGAAAGGTATTCAGTCGTGTGTCCTAGTTGGAGAGTGAGAGTAACAAGTAGTTCAGGCCCCTTTTGTGCTTTAGCCAAGGCTAACTGCATTTCATTTATTTCCAACCTCATCTTTTCCATTTTTTCTATGGCCTCCTTCAATATTTGACTTGTCGTCTTTTCCGACTCAACACTGTTGTCTGATCTAGTCATGCTTTCTGGTATGGGCCCTTTTGATCTTGTATGATAATGGTATGATGCCAGTACGCTCTAACAAACTAACTGGTATAGATTGAGAAAACAACAAACTTGTTAGCGTTAGAGTTTCAACAGATATCATAATATCAAGTTGGGGGATGCAATGTTCTTAGGCAGTTAACCATTTCTAATATGATTTTGCTCTGACCGCATGCATCATCCCGGCTTAGTTTATTTGTGCCATTTTCAAGCGTTTCAAAAACCCTCCATTATTTTCTCTCTTTTCTCTCTTTCTTTTTCTCTCACTTCTTTTCTCTTATTCACTTTCTCTTTTTATTTTTAGCAGTGCTCGAATCTTATGCAGATTGCCTATGTATCATGTCTCCGCATGAATCAGACCAAGTGTAGTTCATACTATAAGTGTGAAAAATAAAGACATCATTTTGGATTTTTCTACTTCCATTTACAAAATCAAAACATTTTTGACACACGCTACAACCTTTGACGCAAAAAGAAAAATATAGATTTCAACGAACAATCAGAAGACAGAAAATATAGACTCAACTAAACATGCTTCAAAGCTCTAAGTTTCTGTGTCCGCGGGGCATTGTTTTCCTTGTCGTGGGCTTTGGCGCAAGATTCCTTTTCAGTCTTTTCAACTCTTTCATAATTTGGTGGACATAACCCATGACTGAAGTAAAAAGGGTATCACGAGGCATTTGCTCACATGCAAGGCACCTCATGGTGATGTAGTGCCGAATTTCTTCGATTCTAACCCTGATTATATCCCTTTCCAAAATCTGTTGTTCTATTCTCGATTCTTTGCCCCCAGTATTTGAACATTGTCAGTGAGCTGATCTTGGAACCTCTCCATTTGCTCTTCCATTCGGGCTATTAAATCATAGCAATGCTTTCTGTCCATTCGGGCAACTTGGGCTTGTCTAAGGACTCTTTCTTTGAGAGTGGAATTTGTTTCTATTAATATAGCAATGGACCCTTCATAATCTCTCCTTATTTGCCACACATGCTCTGCTCGTTCCTCCACACCTCTTGCCCATCTGGCTCGGATTCTCGCCATGATAGCCTCCAATCTTTTCAAACCCTCTTGGCTTTCACTAAGTAGCTTGTTCAACCCGTATATCAGTCTCTTGTCAGACCGACTTCTCTGTTGGTTGTCGGTGTTCTTTCTGAATTGTCTGATTCGAGCCTTAAGAGTGTCATTTTCTTGGGCTAATTTCTTTGTCTCCTTCATTGGCTCCGACTTACAAACCACTTTCATATCAGAGATCCTGAACTTGCTTTTCCAATTCCCCTATGCAGGCCTTGTTTTTGCGTTCTGTATCCAACCAGTCCCAATGCTCTTGTGAGGATTCGGCAAACTACTGAAGGTGAGGTCTCTTAGCTGGCCTTCCAGATGACACTTCCTCTCTGTACCAAGCGTGGTATCCGGGTGAAACTTCCCCTTTTTCCCGATTCAGTACACAAGTATCTACCTCTAGGTATTGACATTGGCTCCAGATCTGGTGGACCCTTACTTCAGGGAATTGGCCATCAGGACCGATATCAATCACTTGGGTACTAAGATCCTAATCTTTTGGCACTATCTGACACCTCCCAAGTTGCCTCAAAACCCGATATGGCACATAAGGTTGAATGCTCTTAAGTCCTATCAAGAGAAAATAGGACCTAGCTGTAGGCATGTATATGACTTTGTCGACCGGTAACCATCCCAGTGTCCACTGTATTTGACTGGCGTTGAGGGTCCGAAAGTATGAGGTCCATGCCGAGACTCCTTCATGTAAGGGGACCCCATTAATACTGGTATCGAACTCCTCTATGCAAGTTTTAGAGGATGATCCATGGCTCAGGAACTGGGCACGGGGACACAAGTGTTTGGTCATCCACATTTGCAATAACAAGTTACACCCCTCGAAGAAATTCCTCCAGCTTTGCAGGTCGTGAGAGCTCGGAAGATATCAGCTACAATCATGTGCGCTAGAGTGCTGTAATTTTAAGTGAGCAGAGTACCGACAATCCCGGATACCTTTATGTCAATGTTTCCATCTCTTCTTGGGAACACTAAAAGCCCTAAGAAGGTAATCATGAAAACAACCCGTCTATGTTCATCCCATTTTCGACGGTTACTCCTCCTGCACAACTTGTTTTCTGGCTTGTCGAAACCTCCCACGTGGCCGTATCTTTGATATATAAAGCTTAGAGTACAAAAGCCTTTTGCCAAATCTGGATTATGGATCGTTCTGACTATTTTCAATGACCAAAACCTAGTACACAGCTATGGCTCTTGGAGCAATCGGGTATTTTTCTCCCGATGGAGCCTCAGTACTTCCGATGTACCCTGCTATTTCCTCCAAAGTCGGGGTGAGTTCAAAATCCGAGAAGTGGAAGACATTGTGCGCCGGGTCCCAGTGAGTGACCAATGCTCTTATATTACCCCTCGAGGCCTGATTACAAACAGACCTGTAAGCCCTTTTAGATGTTTATTGACCTCGTCTTGCCCTTCCTTTCCCAAATCATTCCACTAGAGTCGTAATTGGACATGGATTTTATTCAAGATTGAAAAGGGTTCATTTTGAGTTGGGTTCATCCTGCACATTTATTTAGGCGTTCTTAGGCAAAAATCAAAGCATTATTTGACTCGAAAACTAAAATTTCCTTTTTTAACAATTAAAAAAACTCGGTTTTCTGAACACGGCCTTTCAGCACTTCATGTATGAAGATTTTAAATCTGTTTGAGCCCACCGGTCAAACATAATTCAAAAGAAATGACCAAAGGTGGCCGTTTGTGCAAAATCAGCCTTCCGACGTCCTTTTCAGGAACATTCGTCTATTTTTTGACAAAACAACATCACCTGACTTATTTATGACTCTTTTTCTTGTTTTTTTTCAAAATAGAAAAATCGGATATTAGCAAACACGGCCTTTCAGTGCCTCGGGGACGAAGATTCTAAGGCGGTGTGGGTCAATCGACAAAAAATCTAAAAAGAATTGACCAAAGGTGGCCTTTTATGCAAAGTCAACATTACGGCGTCCCTTTCGGGAATATTCAGCTATTTTTAGCAAAATTGGCGTCGACGGACTCTTTTATGAAAAATAAAATATTTGTCATTTTTTTTTGCAAAATGGGAAGTTCGACCCGATAAGAGTTGCCTACATATCTCACATCCGGTGAGAATCAAACCGACATAATTCGGTAAAAAACAAACTAAATTAAAAGAGGATTCTATTATTTATCCCAAGTAAAACACACTATTTTTTTTAAATTTTGGCAGAGTTTTGACACTACTTGGACATGGTTTCTTTTCTAAAAATGAGCATTCATCTCTCCTCTATTTTCCTCTACTTATTTTTTTCAATTTTTTGATTTTCCAGAATTCCCGTTTTCACAAGCTGGTCAACATGTGAGTTCGAAGCAAATTGAATGCGCAAACAAACAAGATGCAGTATGATGGTGTTCTTGTTTCAGGTTGCTATTCCTAGACAGACCCAACCCCTGTGTTGAGCCCCCTAAGTCATATTCAACGTGATGCAAATAAGCGTTTTCTACTAGGGATATGGCATGAAGTCATGTTTTACTAGATTAAAATCTTGGGTTTATGTTCTAGACAGTGTACCCGAGCGGACAACTCGAGTCGAGGAAGGAGCTCCTTTTCGGGAACCAAAAGGCCAGCCGGCTTAGAAACTTTCCAAGCCTATTTTATTTCAGGGTATGACACTAACAAAATAGGGCGTCTCAACCAGTTAGCACATCCCCGGAGGTAAAGAGAGAAGGGTTCGGCATAGTTTATATATACAGTCAAACAATATCAAAGCGGTAATAAAACATCATTTTGCGCATTAAGCACAGATCACATGAAATATTAGATAATAAAGCAAAATTATAACAGTTTATCATAAGCTCGAATTTCTAACCCCGAACCAGTGGTTTTGGGTTGTTTTCAACCCCAGCAGAGTCTCCAGAGCTGTCACACCTCCTTTTTCCGGCACCCGAGAGGGCGCAAGGGAGTTTTTCCAATTAAAGGACAACCGAAAAGGGATTATTTATTAAAGAATCAGAATCGCTACTTAGGAGATTTTATGGTGTCCCAAGTCACCAGTTTAATCCCGAATTGAGGAAAATATTGACTCTGTTTAACAGTCACAAACCAGAAATCTGAATAAGGAATTCTGTTAACCCGGGAGAAGGTGTTAGGCATTTCCGAGTTCCTTTGTTCTAGCACAGTCGCTCAACTATCATATTCGGCTCAATTATCTGATTTTTACAATTACGAACTTATATGCAAATTTTTATTTTTAACCGCTTTTATTATTTTACAGAGAATTGCAACGTCTTTAAAACGTATCTCAAACCACGTCAAAGTCAATGTACCTGTGGCTCATGGCACATTTCGACCCCGTTGAGATTTGGATTTGGGTCACATATATGCGCACCCATATGTTAAGAAAGTAGTTTATTAGAGATGTGCCTAAAGCAACTAGCGTATTGTGGTTTTGAGAAAGACCGTAAAATTTTACTAAACGTCCTTGTCCCGAAATCTAAGCAATTTTACCAAAACACGTATAGAGGGCCCCGCATCCAGCGTATTCTTGTTTGGCGAGACACGCCTCATTAGTTAACTTTACAAGAATTGCGACGTCATGGAAATGCATCTCGAACCACGTTACAATCGTTGTACACGTGGTCGTCGGTATATTTCGACTCCGTCGAGATTTGGATTTGGGTTGCATAAATGCACACCCGAGTTTAGGAAAGTAAAATTAATTAAGGAGCGTCCTAAAGAGACTAACGTATTGTTATTTTGGGAAGAGGCCGTGAAAATTCACTAAGGGGGCAACTCCATGTCTATCCAATTATTATGTCCTATTATTGAGGGCCCTGCAATTTGTAATTTACTGTTGTGAGGCACGCCTCCTTTATTTTAAGGATATCCTGAAGTGACTACATTTTTATTTTAATTCGTCTCTAAAATAAAGAAATAAAAATCCTAATTAATTTACATGCTTGCGAGTTCGGGGCTTCTTATTGTCATCATTAGATTTATGCTAGCGATTAATAAAAATGCACCTAAACTCGAAAGACGAAAATTGCCTCATGTCTTATTTATAAACGAGCTACAAAAGCGGATATGCGTACAAGATTGATAAAGTATTGAAAATGAAACAACCATTCCAAAATTGATTTAAACTAATATTTCTAACATGGATTTAGACTAACGAAATTAACAACTAGAAAGTATTATTAACATGAATGCAAATATTTGACCTATGTGATGCCTAACGGAATCAAGTGCTACATGCTTAAGCCATGTTCCTACAAGTTTCCAAAATAAACTTTTTGTTCAATGAGGCAATTGTTGGGTATTTGGAAATATCCTAAAGAGCCTAACCTATTTTTAAAATACACTATTTAACAAATAGCACCGAAACTACAGAATATAGGTTCTACAACCTCAATCCATTTTTACTAAGCATATGAGGGTGGAAATTTATAACTAAACTACTACGAATATTGTTCAATTATACATAGCCCACACTTACATGATTCTAATAAGATACACGAGCTATCATATATGTACAACCTAATATCCAATATACCAAACTAAAATAAATTCAAAAGAAACAACTTCAACTTCTTCATTTCTATATTCACACTTTAACTTTCAGTTTACAAGAAACCTGTATATAAATGTGTGTACCTGGTATTTGGAAAAGCAAAGAGAAGAGTAAGATCAATATGAGCAGTAGTAGCACAACTCAGTGACAAACCAATTCAGCAACGATAACAGAGGTCAGCGCACTTAGAAAACCAGTTTGTAATTTTCAGAAAAACCAAACCGATATACCAGAAACCCAGGAATGATACCAAAATAAAAATAGTACCAAAAACAGAAACAGAATGTATTCAGAAATGAGACAGGATAGTAGATTTTCTGATTTCTGTTCTTTAGACTCCCAAATAAAGACACTTGAACCTCAATTAAACAGTAACAAACTGATTCTGATTTTCAATCGTGAAAGAAAGTACTTCCTCAGTTTTAGACTTTCAAACTCTGGAATTTTTAAGGTTAAAAAAAGCCCTATTTATTTCTGTTTAAATTCTGAAAATCTGCTCTCCAAATTTCAGTCTCTAATTAAGTTAAAACTCCTTCTATTTATATTACCCCTCCATTAGACCTGCCTTGCCTTAACTACCCCACCCAAAGTGCCAAAATCTGCATATTTCCACTAAAATTCCACTAAAAACCCACTAAGGAATGTTTTTCCTACTTTCAGCCCTTAAATCACTCCTTGTTCCCCATTATCACATTAAACAAATGGCAATTATAGACCTCATTTCCCACTTTTCTATTACACATAAGGTTTTTAAGTATCTCACTTTCCCACTATTGCATTAAGCATATTCCCTAACTTTTTCATTCCCAAATTACCCTTGGAACCTACTGTGATTTACCCTATAATCCATACTGTTCTACCTCACCCCTGTAGCCCATCATCTATGATCAATTGATCTAACACAAAATTTAATTACTGATTAACCTAAACAATTCTTAATTAATTAACGAAACACAAAGAACTACATCTAGACTAAGAACACATCAGCTATAACCAACATACTAGTACCAAATTCACACAGATTCAATGGGGGAGACCAGATGAAAAATAAAAGAAGGGTATCAATCAGATGAAACGAGTTGATAATGCAAGCAGAATTGAAGATCAATTATACGTTCAAGCAATTAGCAGGCTTGTTCTTAATCACAAAATTAGAACAGGGGGAAGCAAAGCTATTGGCATGAACTTAATTATTGCCATGTTATTCTAACATTCTAACATGAGAAACTAATTGATGACATGAATTCAATCGATCACACAAATCATGACAGATACAATTAACAACAAAACAAATTAAACAGACTACCAAAGTGATTCCAATGATTTTGGACAATACAAAGAACTCATGAAACTGACTATTCGATGACATTTCAAATCGATTATATAGCTCAAACACACACTTATCAATGGACAGAATAACACTCGACCAAATAAAAGGTCAAAGAGGAGAAGATGAACAGAATCAATCGACAGAGATTGAAAAATCAATACAACAGATTTTAAACAAATAAACCTATGCTAATAACACAAAAAGAACAAAAGAAAGGGAAAGTTACCTTATAAACTCAAAATCAGACGACCACATGATTTGAACCCTAGACTCGAACTTGGATTTTTTTAGGTCGAACAGACTTTAATCGAAGCGTTCTCGACTGCGAACACCTCGATTAAAGTCGATTAGAACCCAACTCCTCTTTTAATTTGGATGGATTCCATGATTTAAGGTTTTTAGGGTTCTTATGTATGATTTGGGACTCGAAGGGTTCTACCTAGATTCGAACGGAACCAATGTTGTTTAGGGTATGGAGGAGGTTAGGGGAGTGTCGGGTGTGAGTTTGGAATGGATTTGGGTAGGTATCCGTTTGGCTCGAATCTTCATTTGAAGATTCAAGAAGATGGATAATGATTTGAGCCAAACGGTTACCATATTCAGAACGGGGGTGGTTAGATGGTCTTATAGTGTTGGTTTGGTGACCGGCGACATTGTTTCCGCCGGGTTTTAGGCGGAGTAATCTTATGGTGGCTAGGGTTTGACCCTAGGTCGTCTCTGAGTGAGAGAGACGAAGAACAGTGGTGAGGGGGGGTGTTTGATTTAGGGGGTTGGATTAGGAGATAAGGTTATATAGTTAGGGGTGGAATAAATCTCGGCCGTTCGATCTGATGAGATCAATGATTTGGATTACTTCACTTATATAAAACGGGGTTGTTTGGTTAAGTAGGGGACAGGGTCGACCCGCGTCTAAAGAGATCGGGTTGTGGGGAAGGGTTGAGGCCGTTGGATCAATTGAAAAAGGACGGCTCAGATCAACCTGCCTAAAACGACGTCGTTTCCATTATGCCAGGGCTGAATTGGACCGTTAGATTTATTTGATCAATGACCCATATTTGAAGCTTAAAAACGATTTTGTTTGGACTGTCTCAGAGATGGACTGGATATGGACTGGGTCATTTAATTGTTTGAGACTGATTTTGGTCTTTTAAACTTCAGCCCAATCGATTTTTCCTTCATTTTTCACCTTTTTTCTTTTCTTCTTTTAATTAGTAATTAACAAAATTCTAAAAAATAAATTATAAAAGCCAATTAACTTAAAAAATTACTAACTAACCCTTAATAACAATTAACACACAGGATTAAATATTAATAAAAAAATAAAATCACACAATGCCACACTTTAAATGACAAAAAATAAACTAAATACATATTTATTTTTTGCAATTTTCTTTTTTTATTAGCAAATAAGGTTTAATTAATCCTCAAATTCATAATTAAATCCTAAATATACATGCAACGCGTATTTTTGTATTTTTTCATTAATTAGGCAAGGTAAATATTTACAGACAAAATAATTATCCACAAATTCACGCAAAATTCTCAAAATTGTACACTAAAGAAATTAATTTTATTTTTTGATTTTTTTGGAGTAATTTTCGTGAAAGCAAAAATCACGTGCTCACACACTTGGCTAGCTTTTAATCTTTCATTCAAAACCTTCCTCAAATCCCAGATGATACAATTTTTCGGGCAAGCATTTTCTGTCTTCGAAACCTAGATTTTGGAGATACACTGGATGGAGTAGATGATGATGAATTTGAGGGAGATCGTGGTGGATGAATGCCAGGATAATCTTGTGGGTTGGGCATGATTCTTCGTTTCTTGAGGGAATTTTGGGAATTTTGGAGAAGAGGATAATTAGGATTGAAGAAGAGTTTTTGAAAGTTTTAGAATAATGAAGAAGACTGGAGATATGATATGTATTTAAAGGGAATTAGATATTAATTAAGTAACAACAACTTTTTTTAGGGGTCAAATAAAAGTCTAATCAAACTGTAATTCCAGAATTTTAATGATAGATTTGGCTTCCCAAGATATTAGCAAAAAATCAAGGTTCTAGAGTTCTAGATGGACGGAACTGGTTCAATACTCAACAGATAAAATTTTCTAGGAATTTGACTAGTATAGGACTTCTGCTCATGATTGAATTATTAATCTTTCTAATTGTGTAGAGTATAGAAAATATACCTGAGCTTTCATATGAAACCATACTGATGAACCATGTTCTTCATATAGAACTTTGTTGAACATGCCTCAAATGCCATAATAGAGAAAATGTTGTAAGAGATCAGTGAGTCATATATATACATTTAAGAGGAGTATACTAATTAAAGTATGAAATTGAGTAAGAATTAATCTAGATATTTACTGAAAGTTAGAATGACTAGCCAAATTTTTATTTTTTTTCATTTTTTTGTTTTCATTGTGTATTATGAGCTGGGCATATAGGTGATCTTAATCATCCCTAATTCCGACCTGTTCTTTTCAAAGTTTTCTCTACTCACTGCTTTAGTGAAGATGTCAGCAATTTTCTTATCAGTAGCACAGAATTCTATGGGGATCAGACCTTTTTCATAGTTGTCTCTTAGGAAATGGTACCTAACATCTATGTGCTTAGTCCTTTTATGATTGTCAAACCTCCTTTTTACATACTATCCCGAGGGATAATTTATAAGAGAGTTTTTTCATTTAAAGTGACAATATTTGGATCAGGATTATTTATTCAGAGTCGCCACTTGGGATAAGTTTGGCTTTTAGTGTCCCAAGTCACCAGTTTATCTTGAATCCCGAACCGAGGAAAACTTCGACTTCCGAATGGAGTCTGCGAACTAGAAATTCTGAATAAGGAATTTTGTTGACCCGACGGAAGGTTTTAGGCACCCTCGGACCCCGTGGTTCTAGCATGGTCGCTTAAATTATTATAGATGGCTCAAATATGATTTTAATACATGAAATGCCTATGTGCCAATTTTATCATTAACTGCTTTTATTTAACATAATATTTATTTGAGAAAGTGAACGTCGTTTAAATATGTTTTCGGATTGTGCCGCATCAAATGACCCGCAATCCTAGGCACACTCTATTCGTTTTAGGATTGGATTTGGGCCGCATAAAATGTCCACCCGTATTTAGGAATGTAATTTATTAAAGTCGCATCTAATAGAGTCTAACGCATTGTAATATTTTGGGAGGGCCGTGAAATTCGCTCAACGACCCTTCCCGATTATCTAAATATCTTTTAACCCTTTATTGAGGGCTCCACAATTTCGCATTTTTATTAAGCGAGGCTCGTCTCATTTTATTTTTAGAAGGTAACCCTAAAAAAACGACTAAATTTTGTATTTTTGATTTTTTGTCTCTAATAATAAAAGAAATATCCTAATGAATTACATTTAAAGTCCGGGCCTTAAGTTCAAGTCTGGGTCCAAAACCTTTTAGTTTAAAATCCGCTACCCAACTCAAAACCCGGGCGCCAATTGTTTAGCACAACTAAGTGATAATTACAAACTAGCAAGGAGCCCAAAGGAAATCTTCTGACACATGAATTAACATCCAATGGAGACTGTCAGAACAGCCTTGACCCAGGCCCGTGAATGACAGAGAACAGCCTTGGGCCTGGGCCTGCGTGATTAAATGAAGCCCAATGGCTTAGTAGTAGACAACGTTATTCGTTCATGGGGTCTGGGCTTCGATTCCCAAGACCTGCAAGTGAGCCACAAAACTGGCTTAGGGCCAATGTTAAAGAACCAAACAATTTATTGAAGATCAAATCCACGTTAATTATCTTTCTTTACATGAATCTATTCAAACCATTAGAAAGCAATAGTTAACGATATTAAACTCAATGGCCTCATAGATTTAAACAAATCTCATTTAAGCTTTTATTTTTAGACAAACATAAACATTTCACCATTCAACTTGGATCAACATACTCCTTATCCTTCATCTCATGACCACTTTTCACATTTACAAATAGTTGCAGAAAACAATTAGAAGTTCATAAATCAAACATGTATTTTAAACAATCCACTGTACGACATTCAAACTACCCAAATCCATACAGTTCTAACTTTACAGGCCACACACGTAAGTCTCAGATTTCATATACTAAACATTTTAATAAGCAAAATATAGCAGGAACCTAAACAACTAATTAACATGCTTCCTCATTCATTCCTCGAACTCATGTTTACATGGTCTGTCACAATTCAACAGGGAGGCAATAGAGTACCTGGAAAGGCATGGTAATATTAGAAGAGAGGAGTGTCAGAAGCAGTTTAAATTAGCCAAACCACAGCAACAGAGAACACAACAACCCAAATGGAAGAACAAGACCCAGAAATGTTCAAACCCAGTTTTTAAAACCAGCAGATCCAACCACACGAACAGCTATGTCCAGCAAAAAAACTAACAGAACCTTGAAATATGATAAAAAAACTCGAAATTGTAACCCAAACAGCAAATAGTGAGAGATCTCAGCTGTAACTATCTTCAAACCAATGGAACAATCATTTTTTTTGTTTTTCTATTTTTGAATTTTTTGGTATATGTTTAGCTAGAGTGCTAACTGAAATTTCTGGAAAAAATGAATAGAAACAACCAAGCCTGTTAGAGCTTTTAAGCTGAAAAAATGTTGAACCCCCTTTCACAAGGCATTTGATGCCTTTATATAGTCCAAAAAGAAAGAAAATTTTAGCAAAAAGGATTTGCAAATCAGTCCCCCCTTTCTTTTATTTAAAACCTTATATTTCTAACTTGCTACCCAAGTAAGTACTACTTTGAAAGCTGAAAGCTACACTTTTAGCCCACTCTAGAAACATCTAGGATGTTCTTTTGGCTGAGCAATTTATTTTGAATTTATTATTTTTCAAGATGTTGCCATTTTCTATGCCTAAAATGCCCTTATACTGTTCTAAAATTTACAGCCTAAGCTAAATGAACCAACCCTTTAACCCTTAGGTAAGAATTGAACCCTAGTTAACCTAACAACTGACTTCTTCAGCTATAACCAATTCATTTATTTACAAAGAACTAATTAAAACAGACAGGGATTAGTACTAACACCTAAAGAGAAATTATTAAATGAAATTTTAAAGTAACCTTAAGAAGCTGAAATTATCTGAAATGAGCTTAACGACTGAAGTTAATCAACACTAAACTTATTAGAAACTAAACTAACTAACTAAAAGATCAAACATAGCTTTGAAGAAGACGACCAGTCAGTAAAAATAAAGTAAAATTAAACACGCACACTAACTTAGCAGAAAAATCAACCATCATTCAAGACGACCTAATATCTAGTGAACGAATAGGGACAATACTAAACACAAGATTTAGAAAAATCAAAACTGAAAAATAATCTATACTAACATAAATGAATCCTAACTAATAATAATTATGAGACGACGAGAAAGAAGGAGATGAATCAGAATTTATCAATCAAAACATGAAACAAGGGATTGGAAACCAAAAAGACAACCTAACTAAACTGATGATTATTATTCAAATTAATTATCAGAAACCAAACGACTGAATCAAAGAAGCAAATAAATTAAAAACTAACAAGAAAAGACTAACCCTTGAATTTCCCGAAAAAATTCCAATTGAGTGGACACCCCACTAATGTTATTTGCCAATTTAAACTAAAATAAGAAAATAACGCTAATAGGAAAGTCGACTCGACTTCAAATCTTCAGAGAAAAATTTGAAAACTGGTGAACCCTTCTGTTCAATGAACTTTCAAAGGGATTTGAAGGTTTTGGGACCCCGGTTTATGTCATAGGAACCCTTGGTATCAATTTGTAAAGTTTGGGTCGGATTAGGGTTTTTAACCAATTTTCAGATTTGAAATTCCGGGATTTCGGCTAGGTTTTGGGAGAGAATGATGGTGGGAATGGAAAGGCGTTGAGGAGAGGAGTATATGGTAGAGTTTTGGGGTCGATTGGAGCTCCGCCGCCAGCGGAGACAATTTCCGACGATGTCAATGGCGGACTAACAGAGGAGAGGTTAGATGAAAAAGATGGTACGAGGAAGAGAGGCTTGGTCTAGGGTTATTGAGGGATTTTTGGAAAATTTTATTATAACACCAAGAACCATTTGCAACCGTTAGATCTGGAAAAATTAATGGCTCTGGTTAATTGACGCCAAACGGCGTCGTTTTGGTTAGTTAGGGCAGGCTGGGTTTGGGGAATTTTTGGGCTGGGCTGGAGACTAATTTGGGCATGTAATTTCATTTGGGTCAAAGCAATGGTCCAATTTGGCAACCCCAACTTTTGCATTTTTTGCCCCTTTTTCTTTTCACTTTGTTTCCTTTTTTGTTTTTTTCTCATTTTGTAATTTTGTGTTTTTGTTTTTTCCTAATTTTTAAAAGGATGAAAAATTAAAATAAAGTCCTAATATATTTTCTAATTAAACTAATTAACTCCTAAAATTGTTTTAAAAAAGACTGTTTCATGACAAATTCACAATGAAAATAATTAAAATGCTAAAGTGAACTATTTTTGCTATTTTTCATGTTTTGTTTTAAAATGAATTAACCCTTATGTAATCCTAAATATGAAATTAAATCCTAAATGCATATGCATTTTTTTGTATTTTCATATGAATTAACATGCATGAATAAAATGCAAAAATTGTAAAAATAAGGAAAAAAATCTTTTTCTGTTTGAATTTTATGGGAATAATTCATATATATGGCAAAAATCACGTGCTCACAAAGATGAAAGGGTTCGTTGCCATACTTATAGCACTAATATTATCACAAAATATATGAATGCAACCAACTTCAGTGCTAAAGTATACCATTTATTGTTTGATCCATAATAATTGAGCATAACAAGAGGCAGCAACAACATACTCAACTTCAGCAGTACTTAAGGTTATTGAGTTTTTGTTTTTGGTAGCCCATAACACAAGACATGAACCAAGGAAGTGAGCCATACCTGAGGTGCTTTTCCTATCTACTAGGAAACTTGGATAATCATTATCAACATATCCTACTAGATTGAAATTACTACCTTTGGGATACCAAAGAATCAAATCAGTAGCACATTTCAAATATCTCAGTATCCTCTAGACAAAAGTCAAGTGACACTCTTTTGGATTTGCCTGAAAACGAGCACAAAGCCCTACATTGAAAACAATGTCAGGTCTGTTAGCAGTAAGATACAAGAGTGAACCAATCATACCCCTATACAACTTTTGATCAACTGATGATTCAGGTTCATCAATTTCTAATTTAGTGGCAGTTCCAATGGGTGTGTCTATTTCTTTTAATTCTTCCATTTTGAACTTTTTGATAAGCTCTTTTGCATACTTCTGCTGATGGATAATGGTTCCATTAGGACTTTGTTTGATCTTCAAGCCTAAGAAGAAGTTAAGCTCACCCATCATTCTCATTTCAAACTCACTCCCCATTAATTGTGCAAAGTCCTTAGCTTAGCTTATCAATGGTGGCCCCAAAGATTTTGTTATCAACATATATTTGTACAACTAGGAGATCCTTAATTTTTTCCTTAAGAATAAGGTACTATCAATATTACCTCTTTTGTAACTATCCGGTAAGAATTTGGACAATCTTTTGTACCATGCTCTTGGGGGCTACTTGAGTCTATAGAGAGCCTTGTCTAACTTGCACACTTGCTCAGGACATTCCTTGCTCTCAAACCTTGGAGGTTGTTTCACAAACACTTCTTCCTTCAGATAGCCATTCAGGAAGGCACTTTTGACATCCATATAATGAAGAGTGAATTCCATGTGTGTTGGAAAGGCTATGACGAGTCTAATAGACTCCAGCCTTGCAAATGGAGAAAAAGTCTCATCATAATCTATGCCTTCCTCTTGACTATAACTTTGGACCACTAGTCTTGCCTTGTTTCTTGTAACTGTTCCATCTTCATCAAGTTTGTTTCTGAAGACCCATTTTGTACCAATGATTGATTTGTCCTTGGGTCTTGGAACTAGATTCCAAACATGACTTCTCTTAAACTGATTGAGTTCTTCTTTCATTGCAATCACCCAATCTGCATCCCGCAAAGCCTCATTAGGTTCAATAAAAGATATAAAGGCATCAAAAGCACGCAGATTCTTTAATTATGATCTAGTTTTGACTCCAGATATTGGATCAATGATAATGGCCTCAATAGGATAAGAGCTTTGATACTTGTGAGGTTTAACATCCAACTAGTTTCTACTAGATGTTTCTCCTATGTTTTGTTACTGAGGAATATGGTCATGAATAGGTTCCTTTAAGGGATTTATTTCAATTCCTCTTTGATTAGTTCCCCCTATCAGGTTGCCCTGGATGAAAGAACCTGTTCCATCACATGTTCCTTTTGTTGGTTCCACTTTGACTTGTGCTGAGTCTTCAGTCAAGTCCTTTACCAAACCAATGGCTTCATTTTGATGTTTCAGTCTCTCAGAAAGAATGTTAGTTTCTTCAAATACTACATGTACACTTTCTTCTACATTCAAAGTTTTTTTATCGAACACTTTATATGCTTTGCTATGTGAAGAATATACCAAGAATACTCCCTAATCATTTTTGGGATCAAACTTATCTAGGGAGTCCTTTCCATTATTGTGCAAAAAGCACTTACATCCAAATGCCCTAAGATGGGATATATTTGGTTTTCTCCCTTTAAGTAACTCATAGGGAGTCTTCTCTACAAGAGTTCTAGTCATGCATCTATTGATAATGTAACATGCAGTGTTTACAACCTCTGATGGGAAGCTATGGGATAGTTTATTAGAAAGAAGCACCGTTCTAGCCATGTCTTCAAGATTCCTATTCTTTATTTCAACTACTCCATTTTTTTGAGGAGTCCTAGGGCTAGAGAAATTATGATCTATACCATTTTCATCACAGAATTCAACAAACTTAGTATTTTCAAATTCAGTTCCATAATTAGACCTAATGGATGCAAGTTGATTTCCTAATTGTTTCTGAGTTTTTCTAACAAATGCAGTAAACATGTCAAATTCTTCATATTTAGAAGTTAGAAATAGAACCCAGGTAAATCTAGAATAATCATCAATAAGAATCATTACATATTTTGTCCACCTCTGCTCATGGTTTTCATTGGACCACAGAGATCCATATGGACCAGTTCTAAAGACTTGGTTGTGCTTACCATTTTCTTGCTTTTGAAGGATGATCTTACCTGCTTCCCGCTTGTACAAGCCTCACAAACTTTTTCTTCCTTGAGCATGATGTTAGGTAACCCTATCATCAAGTTCTTAGGGACTAATTTGTTTAGCTGATTCAGACTAGCATGACCAAGTTTTTTGTGCCACATGAGGGGATCATTATCTAGCACTAGACACGTTAGTTTATTTTCTGAGAGAGTGGAAAAATCTATAAAGTAAATATCGTTAACTTTCTTTCCATGCAAAACAATATTGTCAGTGGAAAGGTTAATCACAAAGCATTTTGTAGAGGTAAATGCTACCAAGTTACATCTGTCACACAATTGTGACACACTGATCAGGCTATATTTCAAGCCATCTATTAAGTAGACATTCTTATTAGAGTGAGAGTCTATTTTACTTACCTTTCCAACTCCAATAATCTCACCTTTCTTCCCATTTCCATAGGAGACATTACCTCCCTTTAAGTCCTCAAGTGAAAGGAACTGGTTCTTGCTTCCAGCCATATGTTTTGAGCAACCACTATCCATGTACCATATTTGGCTACTTCCCTTCACTTGGACCTGCAAAAAGAAATTAGGGGTTAGTCTTAGGAACCCAAACTAGTCTGGGTCCCTTTCTATGGGCAAAGGGATAAATCAGATTCCTTCTAGCCCACCTAGGCAGCCTATTTTTTTCTTGAAGAAAACTTTTGTTCTTTTGACTGACCTTTTCTTTTGTATTACATTCATTTCTATAATGGCTAGTCTTGTCATAATGTGTGCAAATTTTGTTTTCAGGAAGGGTGAGGTACCTGCTTTTAGGATCTCACTTAGATTCTTGGGTCCAAGTCCTCTTTTGTTGCTACTAAGATGTTCTTGTAGCCAAGAGAGTGCATCAGAAGCCCTGTTCCATTTGCAAGTTTTATCTAATTCATATTTTACCTTCCCTAGATCTTCTTTTAATACTCTTATCTATTCATCTTTCCTGTATAACTCATCCTTCATGTTTCCTAAGTTTTCTTCTAGGGTGAGATGAGCGTGATCAACTTTCTTCTTTCATGCTCCTAGCTTCAGTTTTAAGTTCTCAGACCTAAGTTCTAGGACACTAGTGTCAAGTTCAAGAACATGGTTCTTCAACTCAGTATTTTCACTTTCACTCTAATTAGCTCTAGACCCTAGATTTTTCCACTTGGCCTTTAGGATCATATATTCTATAGACATATCTTCCTTCTCATTGTTAATTATCTCAGAATCATCAATGAAGTCCAGCAGTATCTCAGACAACCTTTCTTTAGACAGGAATTTAATCTTGTCTTTGAGATAAGGAATACTTACCTCTTGTTCATCATCTGATTCTCAGATGGTCGTAGGAGCTTGTTCGTCTCCAGCTTCATATTCTGAGTCCTCATTGATGTTTCTCCCCAGGAAACAACCATAACCTTTGGGATCCTTTGTTTCTTTTTGGTTGAACCTGTTTCTTCTTCCTGCTCCTTTGTTCAGCTCTTTCCTTCTTCCATTCAATTTTCTATTAAGGGAAGTTCTTGATCATGTGATCAGTCTTACCATAGTTGTATCAACCCTCATTGGTCTGTTTCTCAAGAGCCCTTGATTTGTTTAATGTTGTACCTCTTGAAGAACCCTTTCCTCTCATCAGGTGCTTTTTGAAATCTCTAGTGATCATAGCCATTTAATCATCCTCCAGATCTGAACCTTCAGAAATTCTGAGAGATGGACTTCTTTCCTTCTTGGGTGCATCCATTGTTATGGTTTGCCTTCTCAGTTCATAGGCAGCAAGGTTTCTAGTTAGTTTATCCAGCTTGAGGGTAGCAATGTTCTTTGATTCTTGAATAGCAATGATTTTGCTTTCCTAAGAGACTGGCAGAACCTTGTCAAAATCTTCTCAACTTTGTCTTCTTCAAGAATAATCCTTCCAAGAGATTTAAGTTCATTTGTCAGTGTGGTGAACCTTGTATACATCTATTGAATGGTTTATCCTTCCTTCATAGTGAAGTTCTCATATTGAGACTACAGCAGTGTTCCTCTGGATCTCTTCACTTGAGGTGTTCCTTCATGAGCCACTTGCAAAGTGTCCCAGATTTCTTTAGTAGTGGTACAACTTTGAATTCTATTGTACTCATCTAGACCTAGTCCACGCACAAGCCATTTCTTGGCCTTGGCATTCTTTTCCCACTTTTTCAGGTTTTCAGCAGTGCAGTCAGCTCTAGTCTTTGGCACATCTACTCCTTCAGCATTTTTCTTTGTAGTTGCTAGAGGACCATCAGTGACTATGTCCCAGAGTTCATAGTCTTCTCCTATGATGTGATCCCTTATTTGATATTCCACCAAGAATAGTATTGACCATTGAAAAGTGGAGGCGTAGTAGTGGATTGCCCTTTGCAGTTCCCAAGTGGTGCACTCATGCTGATCTTTTCCTACGGTATTAACATCTTCAAAGATAACCCGCTCTGATACCAATGGATGTTTTATGCATCAATACCACACAAGAGGGAGGGTGATTTGTGTGGTACCCAATTTTCGATCTAGAAGAACCAAGTTCTTCTGGGTGTTCTAACTACTACTGATTGCAGAATGAAAAGTACATAAAATAAAGAACACAAATATTTTTACGTGAAAAGTACCTGACTCATAAGGTGAAAAAAACAACGACCTACTACTCAGTAGAATTTTCCCAAAATTCCACTAAAATCACTGAGCCAAAACAGCATTTACGAAAACTCGTTATAAACCCAAGGATTAACTATAATCTCATTGTAGCACACTAACTCAACTGTTGTGACAACTTCAAGTTATCCTAAAACTTGAACAATCAAAGTACCTAGTACAATTGCTTCTATGAAAGCTGGAAAGTACAACTTTAAACCACCTACTAAAAGTAAACTAGAATAAGAAAAAATACAATGGAACTAGTTCTTCTATCTCATTTAAGTAGCTTCAGGAGTGCACACTCAAATCTCATATAAATTGCTTGCAAAATTGTCTACTCTTTTGCTATCAATTTAGTTTAACTTATGCATTTGTGCAGCACCTATAAAAAAGAACAACCACTGTTATTTAATGAGTTAGTAATTAGAGTTTTATTGAGACTCAATGGCTGATCTTCCATCGAAGTTGAATCCTTGAACAACACAAACTCCAACAGTATCGTTTATTCGGATTGTGTTCTCTTCACATAAGGAGACTTTCTCCACTTATCCAATATGCAACCTTTTCGATCAGATCAGGAGATATTACTACTTGATCAATGAGACTTATCTTCTTCACGTGCATCTCACATGTGTAGGTTGATCATCACTGTGCTTCACATGATGGACCTGGTCCATGACTGAGTTTATTTGTCATTCTTCAAAATATCACCTATTCTTGGGCCAATAGAAAGGATACATGTACACATTAAAAAAATCCATCGGCACGATCCATGATGACCTCATCCGGGGAAAGTATCTGTAACGCTGCCTCTTCCCCCCATCCGCAGTCTTTTCTCACTAACCCAATATGTTCTTCTCCTATCAAAGAAGTAATATTCAAGGTATACTTTCATTGGTCCTGAATACCGAAGAGGGAACTCTCCCCTATCTGCCGGAAGGACCCCAACATAGCAGCCATGGCTATGGCAAAATTAGAGAACTAAAGCAGGTATCTTTGTAAGTGCGTTAATACTGAAATTATGAAAGGTTTATCAAGGAAAAAGAAAGGCAACTACATTGAATGGTGGGATCTACAAAAAAGCAAAAATAACCCTACATATATGGAAAAGATGGCGACGATCCACCTGCCTCAAAAGACAATTAGAAGCATTGACCGATATCACCTGAATCACCTCAATAACTTTATAGCTATATCGTACACGAGGCGACGCCATGTAATGGTTTGGGAATGGAAATCCTTGCATCACCACAAGTCCCGAGGTGGTACCCGACCTCGAGGACCTCCATCAAAGGGAAGTTAGGCTCTAAGAAGCCAACAACATCACTACAAGTCCCGAGGTGGTACCCGACCTCGAGGACCTCCATTAGAGAGAAGTTGAGCTCTAAGAATCCAACAGTATCATCGTAAGTCCCGAGGTAGTACTTGACCTCGAAAACCTCCAGCAAGGAGAAGTTAAGCTCTAAGAAGCCAATGGCATCATCGCCAGTCCCCAGGTAATACCCAACCTCGAAGATCTCTATTATGCTCCAGAAAGCCATTGACATCATTACAAGTCTCGAGGTGGTACCCGAACTTGAGGACCTCTATTAAAAAGGAGTTGGGCTCCAAAGAAATAAGTTAAACTCCACCCAGATGGGCTTGATCATGGGGTACCATCTAAATTCAGGTAAAACCTCGTTCGGGATCTATCTTCAATGCTATCTAGGCTAAGTCCAAAGCAGGTTTCCAGGCAGACCGGGTTTGAACGAACCCTCATTCGGGGACTGATCTCAGAAGCTTAAAGGCGTTCCTTATACTCAGACCTCAAAGCAAATATCCCCTCAAAGATTACCGTATCTAAATGGTAAATCCCGATCTCAAGACTCGAATCCTTACTTTCATTCAACTCGAAGTAAGGGTCCCGACGACCCGAGTTTATCTTCCCAATCTAGGATTGGTCCAAGGAATGGCAAAAGGTTCCACGGGGAGCCGTATTAATCAATCAAAGGTCGAGAAAAGTTCTCACACCTAGGCTCGATATTGGTATTAGCCGATAGAATTGTGTATTCAGAGTCTCCATATACGTAAATAAAAGAGAATATAGCAAGAATCAAAGGCAAAATTGGAGAAACATCTTTGTATTCATAAAAATTTGATTACAGAAGCCCATGAAGGGTCCTTACATATGATTACAAAAGCCCATAAGGACTCCTTACACAGAAACAAAGTAGCAAAAAAGGTACATATGAAAGAAAATCCTAGAGTCTAATCTTTCATCGAGGGTTTATCCTTGGTGGGAGTATCTTCGAGAGCCATCCCCTTGGGTATGCATTCTCGGCGCCAATGTCTTCGACCGCCACCTCCTGGGGGGTCTCATCTCAGTTCTCCAAAAGGGAATCTCCAGGGGAGAAAACGGAGAAGAGTAAAGGGAAAAGTTGAAGAAGAGTAAAGGTAAAAGATGAAAAATAGGAAAGTGAAGGGGCAGAAAGGGATGAAAAAATGTCATAGCGTGCCAAAAAGCAACGACTTTCACCAGGCCAGGAGGATAGAAGACTTGGCAGGCATCGGCCTCACTTGCATGGATACTTTGAGTCCACTTTTTGGGACATTATGCTATGCAAGATACCAGCCAAAGGTACCACTTCACCCTACGAAAAGCAAAAAGGGTGAAGTTCCACACCATGCCGGGGGAGGAAGGTGAGCAATGGTGTATAGTCCGAACACCCTCATGAGCAGCGGTGCGTAGTCCAAATACCTTCCCAATATATATCATCCTCCTATCTCCCCATCTCGATCCAACAGCGACAACAGTAATACCAACAACAAAAACAACAACAACAAGAATAAGAAGTTGATGTAATCTTGATCAACGAGGAGGGGCCCTAGGAAAAGGCCACAGTATAACTGATGAGAACGCCACCAAGAAAATTTAGGGCCGCGGGCCTCAAGCATGGGAAACGAAAATGTATGAGGATGGAAGGAATAAAAGGGAGAAAGGTTGATTTAAGGGCACTTGAATAAGGAATTGGTTCCGAAAAGCCCCAATTTGTAGAGAAAGGGCAGAATAACCGGCAGACACAATCAATACTCTTTTGAAAAATGCAACCGACAACGCCGTCAATATCCTTGAAAGACGTTGAAAAAACAAGTTAGTGGGATGCCTCAGTTGCCACAAAAGCCTATTTCATGAGTACGACGTCATTAGTATAACATTATTGTGGGAAACTCGGAAAGATGGTTATCAAAGTCATTTCTTGTCGCTCTACTCTATGAAACACAGGGACTATCTGTATACGGTAAAATTGGAGGGTCAAATTTCCCATCGATATAACTTATTGAAGGCTCGAAATCATGGTCAGGTTCATCCCTCGAGGTTTATCAACGCTTGACCTCGGGGCGGTATGAGATCGACGATCACAGACACAGAGTGGGGAATCCCCTAGGCATGAAGCAAGAGCCGTCAAAGTCTGTTAAGATAGTCTAAGCCCGTATCTTAGGCATTAACTGGCTGTCCCATCCCCATTCTTTGTAATAAATGCACTTGTACCATGTTGAGATTCTTCCTCTTATATAAAGAGGGTCCTTGTCATTTTGTAAACATATGTTGCTCCATACTAGATATATAAGAACATTCTCTCTTTTCTCTAACACATTCTCTTGGTCTCGTTATCCCATTTATTACCCATATTTATTATGTTCTATTTATTGCTTATTATTGGCCATAAAGAGCCGCCCTTAATCTATTTATAACTGTTATTTGCCATCGACAACCTTTGGTAGCTCCTAGACGAGCTTCAGACTCGACCTCGAGGCCCTCTAATAGGCAAGCTCGAGGCCCTGAATGACAGCAATTCGGTTTGATTAACACCTCGCTCTTAAGCTCTTATTCCGCTTTTAAGTCTTTCACACAACATCTACTACCTAAACAAATAGCATAAAAATAAATCACGTATTTTTAGAATCAGTAAATCAAATTCAATTGTTATTATCATTTTCATGATAAATAATAGATTTTAATCGACCATGAAGGAAGTCACTTTATGGACTATAGCTTGTTAACTGACCAGGAAGGTGATTTATAATCCATTGAAAAGAAGGGTTGATTATCGATAATTGGTTGAAAATTGACCAAAGAAGGAGATTGATTAACAACCACTAACTAATTTTAATCAAAATAGTAGTAGAAGAAAAATTGATATATTTTGTATTCTTTACTATAATTACAATTAGGTCATCTACTTAATTGAAAAATTATTCCCAATCGCAATACTTCGGAAGTTAATTAAATGTCCCTCTACATAGTAGTTGATGCATCTGAGTGATCTTCTTTCTTCTTGCTTCATAGATCTTTGGTTAGGAGGTTGGTTAGTAGCGATGAGCTATCTACGATTCTTCCTCCTTGAATGTAACTTTCTAGCTCTTATCCAACTACAATCAAATTCATAAAAGTGCACGCACAAATTTAGAGCTAAGTTATCAAAATATGTGCCTTCTTGAATTTCACAAAGGTAGATATCAATTTCTCTTCGACAATGGAGGATGTATTATTAGAGTTTTTAACCTCCATCAGGTTGAGCCGAGGGTCGATTGGAAACAGCCTCTCTGCCCTTTCGGATAGGGGTAAGGCCCGTCTAATATTACACTCAACGAAATTTTGATTTTTTTTACTCCCGCCATTTTATAAAATCTTGTTTGGTGTACCAAGTGACTATTAATCTAGATAAATTCTGAAGGAATAATATAATTCGGAGGGCCTCATCATGTCTAATCATAATCAATCTACTATAGTAATCCATTAAATTAGCGATGTGATCTCCAATCCCTTTGAAAGTGTTAAACTTTGGCAGCTTGTACCCTGACAAATTGGTCGAAGCTCAATGTTGAGATGCAGACACAAATTTAGACTTTGATAGTTTCTGGATGCAGTCCTTCTTCAATGGTTTTTCTTTGATTGTGGATTTCATTGTCCAAATCTTATGACTATTTGGCTGAAATTTGTTTCTATGTCTTGTGTATTTGCATAATGCATATCTTGCTTGTTTTTCCCAAAAGATACCATGATTGTGGAAGGCTGAATATTGGAAATCATCAAGACTTAATTGATAGTGTAGGTTGATAGAATTTGTGGAGAGATTGTATAAGTAAGAGATGTGCAAGGACATATGGTAGTGCAAATATTTCATGTAGAGCTGGAAGCAGAGGTTGTATTTTGAAGAAGGTCGAAAGTGTTTCACAGATTAACAAATACATTTCTCACACCATATTCACCTTGGTACCATTATTTTGTACTTGTAAAAATCACATACCGATAGTCAATGTTTTAAATTGGACTACAATTTTAAATTCATCCTTTATACAGATTCGTAGCCAAAATAATTTTCAAGGCTAGGCAACTTTTAAAGAGAAATTAAAATTGTACAAAATGAAAAATAAAGTGTCGGAGTATTCAACCTATATGAAGTAAATTTAAAAAAAGAATAAAGTATTTGATGAAATATGTTATTTTATAATTTGGTTGAATAGGAGTCCTTGAATAGATGGCCCAAAATCGTAAAATAAATAGACAAGAGTGACTTGTTATCTTAGTGGAAGACGCTCGAGACTTCATGAAAGAAAGTGAATCCACTTGAAGTTTGTGAAAGGTTTACTAATATCAAAAATCAAAGGTTCGTTTTGGCATAAGTCCTTGTCCTTGTTGACTCCAGCGTATTCCAAAATTGCCGCGGTCTTAAAGATGATACTTTTGGTAATTTCTCCGAGGCATGATGTCCTATCTAATCTTAATATCTCCAGGATCAATCAAATCGCATTTCAAAATTCTGCACCTAGTTCCTTCGAATAAAATTTTTATTATAACAAGATCGAGCCTTATGTAGACTGTCTATGTATCTTGCCAAGAGAATCATGTCAAAATGTAGTTCCAAGTTCATAATCGTAGTTTTACTTAAATGATTGAATCTAACGTGGACTGCTTATGAATCCCAGCAAGAGAATCGGGTTAAAACGTAGTTCACTTACATAAAAGGAGAATTTAGATATTTTTAAAAGGGCCAAACTCGTATGAGGCTGCCTACATATTTCATTAAGATATGAAAACACAGAAATCATACCAGTATAGTTTATACATAAAAAATAAAGATTTTGAAAGTCTCAAAATAAAGGCTAAAATCCGATATGGGTTACGTGTATATATAATGGGCTTGGTGTAGTTCATTACAAAAGAGAAAATTTAAGGATACTAAGAGTTTTCTCGTTTAAGCTTACAAAAACACATAATTATTCCCAAAAGATACTTCAAAACTAACTTTTAGTTCACACCTCCTAACTATTCTTCTTCTAGGAAGCACACTCATGTGTTGAATGATTCTTCTATATTGCTTGTTTGTAAGGAAGAGCTGGATTGGTAAACTATATATATGCTACTTGGGTGAAATTCGATATAGGGATGAGAATTGGAGGTTGATACCACACAAACTGAGGGCAAGGCACTAATCTTTGAGTGAACCTATATTATCTAACAACTTATGGATCTCCTCCTTCAAATAATAGCAGTCATCAATAGTGTGAACTGGCATTCCCGAGCCAAAGGTGCATGGCCTGGCTAGATTGAAATATAGGGGAAGGATAGGAGATTTCAGTTGCTTGATCCCAGCTAATTTCAATCTCTTACATATGAATGAAGATGGTTAATTCAGTGGGATGAAACTTTTAAGTTTTCTCATTTTGGGAATTGGCGGCGAAGGGCTTGGCGCTTCAACAGTCAATATTTTCACTTGTCTCAACCCAATTGCTTTTTGAAAGAAAGACTTCAAAAAATTTATTTGCTTTTGATTTGAACTTTGGAAAGTAAAAAGAAAATATTTTTGTTTGAATTTCCGTTTGTTTTCTATTCTTCTTAAAGAAGAAAGAAAATATTTTTTAATTTTCGATATTGCTTCTTAATTTCCGAAAGGGGGACTTTTAAAAAATTGTTTTGGATTTCTGACTTTTCTTTTATTTATTTACAAAATACTTCTTAAGAAACACCAAAAATATTATTTTGGACTTCAATTTTTTCAATATTTTTATTTACAAAAGAAAGACATCTAAAGAGTATTTGTTTGGATTTTTGTTTCTGATTTTTTGGATTTTGTTTTAGAAAAATACTTCAAAATGAAGGAAATCCGTATTTTGGATTTTGATTTTTATTGATTTTCGTTTTTCGCATGAAAGACATTAGAAAGAAGGAAACCATTGTTTTTGAGTTTTAAAGAACTACTTACGTTTTTGAATTTTCTAAGGAAAGATTTTTAAAGAAGGAACTAAAGGAAAATATTTTTGGATTTTTTTTAAATTGGGGTCTTAAAGAAAGACTTTTCTAGTAATGAAAATATTTCTTTTCGGGTTTTTTGAAAATTGAGGTCGGAACTGATGAGGCTTGCCTATGTATCTCACATCCGATGAGAATCAGACCCACGTAGTTCAGTCAAATAAACTAACTAATTTTGAGACAAGATCTTTTTCAAACCATTTTTCACTTTTGGTAAACAAACTAAGAAAAATATTTTTCCTTTTTTCCAATTTTCAAAATTTCTGCAGAGTTCAGACAGCATTTGGGCATTGGGTTTTCTAAACTAATCAGTTAACTTTCCGACGTGCTATTTTCTTTTTTTTTTTTCTCATTTTTTTAACATACCCGAGATTCAAAAGCCGGTCAACATGTAAGCCCGAGAAAATAAATGCACAGAAAACAAGCAGGATACATCAGGATGGTCTCTTCCTTTCAGGTTGATAGCCCTAGACGGACCCAACCCCTGTGTTGAGTCCCTTAAGTCAAAATGGACATGATGTAAATAAGTGTTCCTACTAGGGATCCGGCATGAGGCTGAGGTATTATAAGTTTAAAACCTGGGTATTTGTTCTAGACCTGGCTTACCCGAGCGGACAACTCGAGCCGAGGGGGAGGCGGCAATCCGGGAATACAGAAGTTTCTTCGGCTTTGAGACTTATCCAAGCCTCGTTTTAAATTGGGATTTTGATACTAGACAGAAAAGAAGTCGTACACCGTACACCCTTCTTCACAATTCAGAAGACTTAGAAAGGAGATTTGGTTCGGCACAATTTATATACAGTTCACAATAATATCAAAGCGGTAAAAGCAGTCAACTAGCACATTAGGCACATATCATGTAACAAAATCAGATAAATGCAAACGCAACAATTATTCTAAACAAGAATTATGAACCCTGAACAAAACGTTCTGGTTTCTTTTCCCCAGCAGAGTCGCCAGAGCTGTCACACCTCCTTTTTTACACACCTACCCCAAAGGATAATGTATAGGGGAGTTTTTCCATTTAAAGTGACATTATTCGGATCGGGTCATCACCGTAATTCTCCCTTTCCTTGAACTTCTGAGGCCTTGAAAACCTCTTATTTGGTTGCCTCAATTGGCATGCGTTGTCGGGGGCAAAGCCGAAAGATTTTTATGTGAAACTATTTGAACTCTGTGTTAAAAACTATGAATGTTTATACTAATATTTCTATGGTTGACTTTGGTCAATAATTCGGGTAAACGGACTCGGATCCGTGATGTGACGGTCCCGGAGGGTCCATAATGAAATTTGGGACCCGGTCGTATTCCCGAAATTGGAATCCGAGGTCCCAGGCCCGAGTACGGAGCTTTTTTGTGAAATTATTTTTGAAAATGCTTAAGGAAAATTGGAAATAGAAATTGATCAAAAGTGATGGTATCAGGCTTGTATTTTGGTTCTGTCGCCCGATAAAAGTCTTAAATGGGCGTTAAGCGCTATCTGTAATGTTTGGTTGAAAACGGACGTCGTTTGACGTGTTTTGGACTAAAAGTGGAAAAGTTTGAAAAAATTTTGAACTTGAAATGAAAATCATGAGTTTTGGTGGTTGATTCTTTGATTTAGATGTTATTTTGGTGATTTGATCGTACGAATAAGTGCGTATGATGTTTTTGAGGTTGGGTGCATGTTTGGGTTGGAGCCCCCAGGGCTCGGGTGAGTTTTGGATAGGTGTTAGGCTCATTTTGCTGCATTTTTATCATCTGGTGTATGCCGGTTTCGCAATTGCGAAGCCTGCCTCGCAATTGCGAGCTCTTCCCTTGGCTTGCTTCTATGCAAATGCGAGAATAAAAATTGCAAATGCGATTCTCCCCTTCCTTAGCCATCTTCGCAAATGCGAAGTTCTATCTCGCAAATGTGAGTTTCCCCAGTCCAAACCCAGTTCGCATTTGCAAACGTTTTCTCGCAAATGCGAGATCCCTTTCAATTTTCCTCAGTTCGCAATTGCGAACTATTTCTCGCAATTGCGAGGTCCCCTTTTATTTTGCCCAGTTCGCAATTGCAAAATCAGTGTCGTATTTGCGACATGTGCAACCCTGTAACTGTTACTTAAACGAATTTTGACCTCATTTTTCATATCTTTCCAAACTAAAAACCACCATAGGCGATTCCTCTCGAACCCTTTCATCCCCAAACCAAATGTAAGTCAATTTTTACTAGTTTTCTTCAATCTCATCATATTTAACATGATTTCATCTTTAAATGTAAGCTTTCGTGGTTAAAAATGGGGGATTTGGGGTAGAACCTAGGTTTTCATAAAATTGGGGATTTGGACCTCAAAATTTGGGGTCCGATTTCAAAACAAATTGCATATATGAACTCGTGGGGGTAATGTGTAACTCAATTTTGGTTCGAATCTCGAGTTTTGACCACGTGGGCCCGGGGGTGTTTTGGGAATTTTTGAGTAAAACTTTGGGAATTTCATTCTTATGCATCCAAATTGATTTAACTAGCATTTGTTGATACATTTGAGTTAATTGTGGTTAAATTCGACCAGTTTTGAAGTGAATTCGTGGGGTAAAGCTATTCTAGAGGTGTTAGTTGAGTTGGAAGCCTTAGAGGTAAGTGTTCGATCTAACTTTGGCTTGAGAGAATATGATTAGGTTGTTAATTGCTATGTGCTATGTGGAGTCTTTGAATAGGTATGGTGACGGTTACCTATGCTTCTGAGTCGAGCGTGAACGTGTTGTCATTTGTTATTAGAATTGTGAAAGAAGTGAACAATTGGGATAAAATCTTGTTATAAGAGCTATGAAGTGAAAGATGAGAAGTAAATGAACTAGAGATGAGTTGTTGGTGTTTTTCCCTTGTCGGGAGTTGTTGTTATAATGTTTCCCTTGCCAGGACATATTGTTAAACTGTTTCCCTTGCCGGGACTTGTTGTTAAATTGTTTCCCTTGCCGGGACTTGTGCATTGTTCTCCCTTGCCGGGATGGTTAATCTTGTTGTTTACTCCTTTTCCCATTAATTTTTATTATTGTTTGGGTGAGGAGGAGCGATAAAGTACGATGGGTGATGCCGTGTACTTATTGATTTCCTCCACAAGATGGAGTGGTATATATTGATTTCCTCTACCAGATGGAGTGGTATTTATGGATTTCCTCCACAAGATGTAGTGGTATTTATTGAATCCCTCCATAAGATGGAATGTTATATATCGATTTCCTCCACAAGATGGAGTGGTTTGTTGATTTCCTCCACAAGATGGAGTGGTATATATTGATTTCCTCCACAAGATGGAGTGGTTCGATTGATTGGGTGAGGACGAAAGTAAAAGCACGATGGTTGGTGCCGTGCAACGTAGTTTTATTGGTCTTACCTTACTGGTGTTCCTTATTCTGTTTTCCCTTTATTAGTTGTTGTTTCATTGGATTCTCTTATTTAAATGCTATCTATTCAGTTCCATCTCTTAATTGTAGAAGTTATACTTGAAATGCTATTCCCCCCAGCATGTCCCATCCCTTTTTGTTGTTTAAATTCTTGTTTTCCTTTTCTGTTATCGTATATATCTGTACAAGTTGGTATCAGAGCACTAGGTTACTTGGGTCTCACAAATTACGGACAAGCCCGGTAGAGTTTGAGGGATCGGTACGGAGACGTCTGTATATATCCCGAGAGGCTACTGAGTTAGGAAAGTTTCACTTTGTTCATTCTTGTGGTGCGATTTTGTTTATCAAATATTGATCGTCGTCTACTCTATTCTTTCGCAGATGGAGAGAACACGTGCGTCTTCTTCTTCCGCGTAGTAGCCCGAGCCCCCAACAGCAGCTCCCACGAGCGGCAATGGCCGAGGTCGTGCCAGAGGCCGTGACAGGGGCAGAGCTCAGCCCCAGGCAACAGTTCCAGAGGTGGAGCCTCATATTGACTTTGATGAGGAGGTTCCAGCTGCACTAGCTCCAGTGAGCCCAACTCAGGTCCCAGGAGGAGTGATGTTTTCTTTGGATCTTCAAGATGCCCTTGTCCGCATATCAGGCTTTATAGATAGTGTGGCCAGAGCGGGATTGCTGCCACTAGCACCAGCCACTTCTCAGGATGGAGAAGGTCTTCAGACTCCTGCTACGCGTACTGTGAAGAAGGTAGCTCCATAGACTCGGGTTCCCTTGGTTCAGCCCGTAGTGGCGGCTCAGACAGGTAATACAGCTCAGGCTAGAGATGGGTCGGCCATGTCTTCGGATGCTTTGTGTAGACTTGATCGGTTCTCCATGCTTTTCACTACCACTTTCAGCGGTTCTTCATTGGAGGATCCCCAGGAATTTCAGTTTTGTTGTCATGAGATCCTCAGGGCTATGGGGATAGTGGAGACCAATGGGGTCGATTTTTGCACTTTCAGACTTGTGGGTTCCGCCAAGACTTGGTGAAGAGATTATTGTCTGTCTAGACCAGTAGGTTCCCAACTTTGACATAGGATCAGTTTGCATAGTTATTTTTGGAGAGTTTCTCCCCGTCACTCAGCGAGAGGCACTTCGCAGACAGTATGAGCATCTTCATCAGGGTTATATGACAGTTATAAAGTATGGGACCAGGTTTGTTGACTTGGCACGCGATGCAGTAGTGATACTACCTACTGATTCGGAGAGGGTCCGGAGGTTCATTGGCGGATTGATTCAGCCGATTCGTCTACAGATGGCAGTGGAGGTTGGCAATGATATTACTTTTTAGGAGGCGGCCAATGCGGCCCGTCGAGTGGAGATAGCACTAGCTCGAGGAGGTAGTTAGGGTTCTGACAAGAGGCCTAGACATAGGATGTAGAGGTTCCTATGACATAGGCCATCCCTCGAGACCTTTCCAGTCGGAACTTCAGGTTTTTCATGGCCCCGCCAGAGTTGAAAGAGTTAAAAGAACAGCTTCAGGATTTACTTGATAAGGGTTTCATTAGACCTAGTGTATCACCTTGGGGTGCACCAGTGTTGATTTTGAAGAAGAAGGACGGGTCGATGAGGATGTGCATTGATTACCGGCAATTGAACAAGGTGACGATAAAGAACAAGTATCCACTGCCAAGGATTGACGACTTGTTTGATCATCTTTAGGGTGCTACGGTGTTCTCGAAGATAGATTTGAGGTCTGGTTATCATCAGCTGAGGATTAGGGCGTCTGATGTCCCTAAGACAACATATCGTACTCGGTATAGGCATTATGCATTTTGGTCATGTCATTTGGGTTGACCAATGCCTTGACAACATTCATGGAGTTGATGAACCGAGTGTTCAGGCCTTACTTGGATCTATTTGTGATTGTATTCATTGATGATATCTTGGTATACTCTCGCAGTCAGGAGGATCATGAGCAACACCTCAGAGTTGTTCTTCAGACTTTGAAGGATATCCAGTTGTACGCCAAATTTTCAAAGTGCAAATTTTGGTTGAGTCAGTAGCATTCCTGGGTCATGTCGTATCAGAGTAGGGTATCCAGGTGGACCCGAAGAAAATAGAGGCAGTCAAGAACTGGCATCGACCAGATTCAGCTACAGAGATTCGGAGCCTCTTGGGGTTAGCTGGTTACTACAGACGTTTTGTGGATGGGTTTTCATCTATCACAGCCCCGATGGCTAGATTGACTCAGAAGGGTACCCAGTTCCGGTGGTCAGATGAGTGCGAGGCGATCTTCTAGAAGCTCAAGACAGCCCTTACTACAGCACCGGTATTAGTTTTGCCCACAGGATCTGGGCCTTATACTCTATATTGTGATGCTTCTCGCATCGGACTTGGTGCAGTGTTGATGCAGAACAGCAAGGTCATAGCATATGCTTCGAGGCAATTGATGATCCACGAGAAGAATTACCCAGCTCATGACTAAGAGTTGGCAGCTATTGTTCATGCCTTGAAGATCTGGAGGGATTATTTGTATGGTGTGACGTGTGAGGTGTACACGGATCACAAGAGGCTTCAGTACTTGTTCAAGCAGAAAGAGTTGAATTTGAGACAGCGGAGGTGGTTGTAGTTGTTGAAAGATTATGATATTTTTATTTTATACCACCCAGGGAAGGCCAAAGTGGTGGCTTATGCATTGAGTAGAAAGTCCGCCAGCATGGGTAGTCTTGCATACATTCCGGCCAGCCTGAGACTGCTTGCCTTGGATGTTCAGGCCTTGGCCAATAGATTTGTGATATTGGATATTTTTGAACACAACAGAGTGTTAGCTTGCACGGTTGCTCGTTCGTCATTGATGGAGCGTATCCAGGAGCGACAGTTTGATGATCCCCATTTACGTGTCCTGAGAAACACAGTGCAGAGGGGAGGTGCCAAGGAGATGATGGCATATTGAGGTTTGTGGGGCGAGTTTGTGTGCCCAATGTTGATGGTATTCGAGAGTCGATCTTAGCGGAGGCCCACAACTCTCGGTATTCTATTAGTCAAGGCGCCGCAAAGATGTATCAGGATTTGAAACAGCATTATTGGTGGCGTAGAATGAAGAAAGACATTGTTGCATATGTGGCTTGTTGTCTAAATTGTCAGCAGGTTAAGTGCGAGCATCAGAGGCCTGGTGGGTCATTTCAGAGGATTGAGCTTCCCGAGTGGAAGTGGGAGAGGATCACTATGGATTTGGTTACTGGCTTTCTGATGACTCGGAAGAAGTTTGATGCTATATGGGTTATTGTTGATAGGCTGACTAAGTCAGCGCATTTCATCGCAGTTTCCACCACTTATTCATCCGAGAGGTATGCATATATTTATATCAGGAAGATAGTTCGCCTTCTTGGGGTGCCCATATCTATTATTTCGGATCAGGGTCCGCAGTTTACTTCGCATTTCTGGAGAGCAGTGCAACATGAGTTGGGTACCCAGGTCCATTTGAGTACAACATTTCACCCCTAGACGGACGGTCAGTTCGATAGGACCATTCAGATTCTTGAGGATATGCTCCGAGCCTGCGTTATTGATTTTGGAGGCTCGTGGGACCAGTTCTGGCCGTTAGCAGAGTTTGCCTACAACAACAACTACCAGTCTAGTATTTCGATGGCCCCGTATGAGGATTTGTATGGTAGGCGATGTAAGTCCCCAGTCGGATGGTTTGAGCCGGGAGAGGATCGGTTATTGGGTACAGATTTGGTACAGGAGGCCTTGGATAAGGTCAAGATCATTTAGGACAGACTAAGGTCAGCTCAGTCCAGGCAGAAGAGTGTTGCAAACCGTAAGGTCAGGGATCTTGCCTTCATGGTTGGTGAGCGTTTATTGCTCCGTGTATCGCCTATGAAAGGCATGATAAGATTCGGGAAGAAGGGCAATCTTAGCCTTAGGTATATTCGCCCGTTTGAGATTCTTGACCGTGTGTGAGAGGTGGCTTACAGACTGGCCTTGCCGCCTAGCTTGTCAGTCGTGCATCCGGTTTTCCATGTATCCATGCTTCAGAGATATCACGGTGATCCCACTCACGTGTTAGATTTCAGCACTGTCCAATTGGATAAGGATCTGTCATATGACGATGAGCCGGTGGCTATTTTAGACCCACAGATTCGACAGGTAAGGTCGCGGAGTTTTCCCTCAGTGCGTGTTCAGTGGAGAGGTCAGCCTCCTAAGGCATCGACCTGGGAGTCCGAGTCTGATATCCGGGGCCGTTATCCCCATCTATTCCCCGACACCGGTACTCCTTTCTTTTGTCCGTTCGGGGACGAACTATTGTCTTAGAGGTGGAGGATGTGACGACCCAAAGGGTCATCATCATAATTCTCTCTTTGCTTGTAATTTTGAGGCCTTGAAAACCTCTTATTTGGTTGCCTCAATTGGCGTGCACAGTCAGGGCGCGAAGCCGAAAGATTTTTATGTGAAAATATTTGAACTCTATGTTAAAAACTATGAATTTTTATACTAATATTGCTATGGTTGACTTTGGTCAATATTTTGGGTAAATGGACTCAGACCCGTGATATGATTATCTTGGAGGGTCCGTAATGAAATTTGGGACTCGGTCGTATTCCCATAATTGAAATCCGAGGTCCCAGGCCCGAGTACATGGCTTTTCTGTGAAATTGTTTTTGAAAATGCTTAAGGAAAATTGGAAACGGAAATTGATCAAAAGTGATGGTAGCGGGCTCGTATTTTGGTTCCGACGCCCAGTAAAAGTCTTAATTGGGCGTTAAGTGCTATCTATAATGTTTGGTTGAAAATGGATGTCGTTTGGCGTGTTTTGGACTAAAAGTGGAAAAGTTTTAAAGTTTTGAACTTGAAATGAAAATCATGAGTTTTGGAGGTTAATTTTTTGATTTAGATGTTATTTTGGCAATTTGATCGCACGAGTAATTCCGTAGGATGTTTTTGAGATTGGGTGCATGTTTGGGTTGGAGCCCCGAGGGCTCGGGTGAGTTTTAGATAAGTGTTTGGCTCTTTTTGTTGCATTTTTATCATCTGGTGTCTGCAAGTTTCGCAATTGCGAAGGCTGCCTCGCAATTGCAAGCTCTTCCCTTGTCTTGCGTCTTCGCAAATGCGAGAATAAAAATCACAAATGCGATTCCCCCTTTCCTTAGCCAGTCTTCGCAAATGCGAGTTTTCCCCAATCCAACCCCAGTTCGCATTTGCGAACGTTTTCTCGCAAATGCAAGTTCCCTTTCAATTTTCCCCAGTTCGCAATTGAGAACTATTTCTCACAATTTCCAGGCCCCTTTTAATTTGCCCAGTTCGCAATTGCGAAATCAATGTCGTATTTGCGACATCTACAACCCTTCAACTATTACTTAAACGAATTTAGACCTCATTTTTCATATCTTTCCAAACCAAAAACCACCATAGGCGATTCCTCTCGAACCCTTTCGTCCCAAAACCAAATGTAAGTCAATTTTTACTAGTTTGCTTTAATCTTTATCATATTCTAACATGATTTCATCCTTAAATCAAAGCTTTCGTGGTTAAAAACGGGGAATTTGGGGTAGAACCTAGGTTTTCATATAATTGGGGATTTGGACCTCAATTTGGGGTCCGATTTCAAAACAAATTATACATATGAACTTGTGGGGAAATGGGTAACCCGGTTTTGGTTCGAATCTCGAGTTTTGACCACGTGGGCCCGAGGCATTTTGGGATTTTTTGAGTAAAACTTTGGGAATTTCATTCTTATGCATCCAAATTGATTTAACTAGCATTTGTTGATACATTTGAGTAAATTGTGGTTAGATTCGACCGGTTTTGAAGCGAATTCAAGGGGTAATGCTATTCTAGAGGCGTGCGTTGAGTTGGAAGCCTTCGAGGTAAGTATTCAATCTAACTTTGGCTTGAGGGAATAGGATTAGGTTGTTAATTGCTATGTGCTATGTGGAGTCGGTGTATAGGTATGGTGACAGTTACCTATGCACCGAGTCGAGCATGATTGTGTTGTCATTTGTTATAAGAATTGTAAAAGAAGTGAATAATTGGGATAAATTCTTGTTATAAGAGCTATGAAGTGATAGATGAGAAGTAAATGAACTAGAGATGAGTTGTTGGTGTTTTTCCTTTGTGGGGACTTGTTGTTATACTGTTTGCTTTGTCGGGACTTGTTGTTATACTGTTTCCCTTGCAGGGACTTGTTGTTGCATTGTTCTCCCTTGCCGGGATGGTTAATGTTGTTGTTTACTCCTTTTCCCATTAATTGTGATTATTGCTTAGGTGAGGAGGAGCGATAAAGCACGATGGGTGATGCCGTGGACTTATTGATTTCCTCCATAATATGGAGTGGAATATATTGATTTCCTCCACCATATGGAGTGGTATTTATCGATTTTCTCCACAAGATGGAGTGGTATTTATCGATTCCCTCCAAAAGATGGAATGGTATTTATTGATTTCCTCCACAAGATGGAGTGGTATATATTGATTTCCTCCACAAGATGGAGTGGTTCTATTGATTGGGTGAGGACGAAAGTAAAAGCACGATGGTTGGTGCCGTGCAACGTGGTTATATTGGTCTTACCTTACTAGTGTTCCTTATTCCGTTTTCCCTTTATTAGTTGTTGTTTCATTGGATTCTCTTATTTAAATGCTATCTATTCTGTTCCATCTCTTAATTGTAGAAGTTGTAATTGAACTGCTATTCCCCCGAGCATGTCCCCTCCCTTTTTGTTGTTTAAATTCTTGTTTTTCCTTTTCTATTATCGTATATATCTGTAGAAGTTGGTATCAAAGCACTAGGTTACTTGGGTCTCACAACTCACGGACAAGCCCGGTAGAGTCTGAGGGATCGGTACGGAGACGTCTGTATTTATCCCCCAGAGTCTACTAAGTAAGGAAAGTTTCACTTTGTTCATTCTTGTTGTGCAATTCTTTTTCTCATGTATTGATTGTCGTTTTTCTCTGTTCTTTCGCAGATGGAGAGAACAAGTGCGTCTTCTTCTTCCGCGCAACATCCCGAGTCCCCAACAGTAGCTCCCATGAGGGGCAGTGGCCGAGGCCGTGCCAGAGGCCGTGGCAGGGGCAGAGCTCAGCCCCAGGCAGTAGTTCCAGAGGTTGAGCCTCATTGAATTTGATGAGGAGGTTCCAGCTCCACCAGATCCAGTGGGCCCAGCTCAGGTCCCAGGAGAAGTGATATTTTCTTCGGATCTTCAGGATGCCCTTGTCCACATAGTAGGATTTATAGTATAGTGTGGCCAGAGCGGGATTGCTTCCAGTAGTACTAGCCACTTCTCAGGCTGGAGAAGAGCTTCAGACTCCTCATACACGTACTCCGGAGCAGGTTGCTCCGCAGACTCAGGTTCCCTTGGTTCAGCCTGCAGTGGCGACTCAGACAGGTATTACAGCTCAGGCCAGAGATGGGTCAGCCATGTCTTCAGATTCTTTGTGGAGACTTGATTGGTTCTCCAAGCTTTTAACTACCACTTTTAGCGGTGCTTCATCGGAGAATTCCAGTATTTTCTGTTCAGTTTTCATGAGATCCTCATGACAATGGGGATAGTGGAGACCAATGGGGTCTATTTTTGCACTTTCACACTTGTGGGTTCTGCCAAGACTTGGTGGAGAGATTATTGTCTGTCTAGACAAGCAGGGTCCCCAGATTTGACATGGGATCAGTTTGCAGAGTTATTTTTGGAGAAGTTTCTCCCCGTCACTCAGCGGGAGGCACTTCGCAGACAGTTTGAGCATCTTCATCAGGTTCTATGACAGTTAAACAGTATGAGACTAGGTTTGTTGACTTGGCATGCCATGCAGTAGTGATACTCCCTACTGATCTGCAGAGGGTCCGGAGGTTCATTGGCGGATTGATTCAGCCCATTCGCCTACAGATGGCTATGGGGGTTGACAGTGGTATTACTTTTCAGGAGGCGGCCAATGCTGCCCGTCGAGTGGAGATGGCACTAGCTCGAGGAGGTAGTCAGGGTTCTGACAAGAGGCCACATTCTGGAAGGTTTAGTTGTACCTCATCTGGAGGTAGAGGTTCCTATGACATAGGCCATCCCTCGAGACCTTTCATGTCGGCACTTCAGGTTTCTCATGGTATCCCAGGTGGTGGTAGTCATCAGCAACATTCTGGACAGCAGCTCTTCAGCTCACCACCATCCCTCATCAGTGCGCCGCCACTTCAAAGCGTCAGGGGAGGACATACTGGTCGACAGGGCCACCAGTCTCAGCAGCCGAGGGCATGTTATGGTTGTGGTGACCTAGGTCATATTGTTAGGTATTTCCTTCGAGCTTTGAGCAGTTCTCAGCAACAGGGTCCTCGTCCTGCAATTCAGGCAGCATGTGATCCACAGGACACCCAGCCAGCTAGAGGCGGGAGTAGGGATCATAGAGATGTGGGGAGAGACCGTAGAGGTGGATCCCGGACAGCCAGAGGTAGGGGTCACCCTGTAGCAGATCGTCCCAGAGACGCAGTTTAGGGAGGTGGGGGCCAGCTCCGCTGTTATGCATTGCCAACCAGGCCAGAGGCCGAGTCATCTGATGCTGTGATTACAAGTACTATACTGGTCCGTGATAGGGGGACTTCGGTATTATTTCATTCGGGATCTACTTATTCTTATGTGTCATCCTATTTTGCACCCTATTTGCTTATGCCTAGTGAGGCTTTGGGTATTCCTATTATGTTTCCACACCGGTTGGTGATTCTATAGTGGTCGACCGAGTGCATCGTTCTTGCGTAGTGGTATTTGAGGGTTATTAGACCCGTGTCGATTTATTTCTTCTAGACACGGTGTACTTCGATGTTATATTGGGGATGGACTGGTTGTCCCCATATCATGCCATCTTGGATTGTCACGCTAAGACCGTGACTTTGGCGTTGCCAGACTTGCCCCGACTTGAGTGGGGAGGGACCCTAGGTCATGCCACACGTAGTGTTATTTTGTATGTCAAGGCTCGACGTATGGTCGAGAAGGGATGTTTAGCATATTTGGCGTATGTTCGCGACTCCAGCGCAAAGGTTCCATCTATCGACTATGTTCCTACTGTTCGAGAGTTCCTCGAGGTTTTTCCTTCAGACCTGCCGGGTATGCCGCCCGATAGAGATATTGATTTCTGTATTGATTTGGCTCCTAGCACTCAGCCTATTTCTATTCCGTCATTCGCGGGTCTCGAGTCTCCTCTAACTTTCCCTTTCAGTTTGTTAAATTGTATCAAACAGACATGCTATGTACATCTTTCAGACTACTATTTTTAGCACTCTTTAGTTGTCCGTGAGCAGTGACACCAGATACTGGGTAGAGATTGGTTGTTAGTTTTTCCCATATTATTTTCGTTATTGTTATTAGACGTCTTCCGCATATTTTAACTAATTATTTTAGCATTTAATTTGTTTTAGATTTAAATTTTCTGATAAATGTTTATAAGGGTTGGCTTTCCTAGATTCGACAGTAGGCGCCATCATGACTCCCAATGGTGGGTAAATTCGCGTCGTGACAAAAATATGATTTTATTACATGAAGAACCTGTGTGCCAATTTTTACTTTTTACCGCTTTTATTCAACATAATATTTATTTGACAAAGTGAACGTCGTTTAAAGTGTGTTTTCGGATTGCGCCGCATTAATGAACCCGCAATCCTAGGCACACTCTATTCAACGTTTTAGGATTTGGATTTGGGTCGCATAAAATGTCCACCCGTATTTAGGAAGGTAATTTTATTAAAAGAAAGCACCTAATGTGACTATTGCGTTATTATTTTTGCGAGGGCCATGGGAATTTGCTAAATGGCACACCTCGAAATCGAAGGATCAACTAAAACTTAACTAAAGTGAGGGTCATGCAATTGAAATTTTATTTTGCACGTCACACCTTGATTTATTCCAAAGAGCTTTATTATTCAAAGTTGCAAAATTTAATCGAAGATAAAGAATGCAGATAAGCTAAAAAAAATGCTATATCAATACATTCATGACACGAATAACTCATGATTCATTTCAATATGGTAATAACATGTTTGAAGCACATTAGTGGATGAAGTAAGCTTAAAATGGATACCGTAGGACATGCCACTCAAAGTGATGATTTATGTCTTTTGTGATGGAAAATGCATCCATAAAATCGGCGAATGAGGAAAAAAGAAAGCTCACTCTCCTTTAATTTCTCACTTATTCAGTCCTATGTAGTATTAGTGTGTCAAGAATAGAGAATAGATGGAGCCAAGACTTAGAAGAATAAATCTATAATTTCATTGTACACAGAAGACTAGCCAAAGTTTCTTCAAATCTTGAATATCATGCTTAAACAAAAATAAATTCATAAGGCCCAAAACATGATTCCTAATTGAAGTAACGAAGGCTAAACAAAAAAAAGTTACATATACCTTCAAATACCACTCCTAAATAACGATTTCCAAATTCAGATATTGGACCTCGAACCAATCAATTCTCCCTTAGCTCAATCACTCAAACAGACTTAACATTTCCCACAACCCAAGCATGACAGCATTTGTATTCAAAACAGAAGAGATTCATGATAACTTCATTTTTGTTCGTACGAGTTGCAACCAAAACGTCTTAAACAAATGACCCATATCGATTTATTCTTAGTCTCGACATTCTGACCTCTACCTTGAGTGAGTGAACATTTCATTAACAAACAATCTAGTTAAGAACTATTGTGAACCTACTCAATGCTCAATTAGTAGTGCAACACCAAACATGCTAATATTTAGCCACTAACATACTGATTTTATAACAAAACAGCAACAATAGAACAAAACTAGTTAGTGAATAACTCTATATATTTTTTAAAAAGAGCGAAAGAAATTACTAACAAATAACAATAAGATGACAAATCCGGAAATTGAGCACAAGGAATACAGAGAATTGAACGCATTCATAGGGCCAACAATCACAAATATTCATTCATATTCGTAAGAGGATTTCGGATAAATGTATACAAACCTAAACAACTAAAAGTTAACAAAAGACGGCCAACAAAGGTATGAAATAGAAGGTAAGGTCTAGTAACAGAAACAACAACGAGCAGCAAGCTTCTGCAACTCAGATGTCACTCACAAATTCCCAAAAATTGAAATAACGGAGTAGAAAATCAAATAACCTTCAAATCCTTTAATTTTAAGTTTTTTCGTTCTCTTTTAGTTCTGTCCTTGTTCCCCAGTGAGAAGCAACAGATGGAGCTCAGGAGATAGTCCACTTCATCCAAAATAAAAGTAAATCGCAGCAAATGGAGCTCGGAAGATAGTCGCCGGCCGGTTCTTTGATTTTTGAGTGATGAGAGCTTTTCTTCAGATTTCAAAATACAATTGTTTAGATCTTGAAATTTCCTTGCCGAGATCTTTTCTTTGTTTTTCGTGTCAGTCCCCCTTATGGTCAGATGAGCATGTGTCTATGGGAGCTTGGGTGTGGAAATCCCATAGTTCTTGTTATGTGTGTTCTTAGGAAAAAAATGGGGAAATTCGCGTGTGTCCTCCCCTCTTCCATCTGATCTCTGTATTTGTATGTGAAGGAGTAAAGAAGAAGGGTTGAAAATTGGGGAATGAAACACGCCTTTTCTGTGTCTCTAAGGGGAGGGTATCAGTAAAATGGGATTTGGGCCATGGGTCATTGGTTTTTGGGTTGGGTTCAATTGGGCTGAGCTATTTAGCCCAAATTTGGGTCTTAAGACCAACCTTTTAATTTGTTTTTCTTTATCTTTTCTCTTTTATATCTTTTATTAATTAATTAAAATCCTAAATTATTTTTGTAGACATTAAAATAACTAATTAACTTAAAACTAAAGAAAAATGCTAATTTTACATATTTTTTTAAATGCTAATTTTAAATATTAAAAGCTAAGATGATCATTTTTTGTGATTTGTCTTCATGAAATTAATTCCTATATGAAAATTGGACCTAAGGTGAAATTAAAACGTGAAATTTTTTGTGATTTTTCTATGATATTAAAATATTAAAAATGCCTGAAATGCAACTAAACAAAGAAAAATTCATAAAATCCATAAAAAAAAATTTTGGTTTATATTTAGGAGTTATCTTCATGGAGGGCAAAAATCACGTGCTTACAGGAATGAAGAAGTGGTTGGATGAAAAATATGGATAGTATGGATTTCACCAAGCTATTACTGTAGGGTCACTTCTTGATATGTTGCCCCAGCATGGGAGGAAATAGTTAGTAGACAGTCCCGCCATACCCTAAGGATCCAAAAAGGGTGTAATAAACCAAGCCTGGGGAGGAGGGTGAGCAGCGGTGTATATATAATCTGAACCCCCTCTTGAGTAGCTATATATTATCCAATTATTTCCTCCCCTCATAGGAAATTGGTCCTTTGCTTCATCTTCTGGAGTCGACGAACATGACAACAACAATATAAAAATAGCGTAATCTCGCTTGACCAGAGAAGGTCCGGGAGATAGGTCGTTGCATGCCCAGTATCTCCATAAAATCCTAAGGCCATGGATCCAAACATGGTGAACGAAAAAGAATAAAGATAGTGAGAAAGGAAGAATAGATAGGTATGGAAAGATACTTGGGCGAAAGGCTGATCCAGTACACCCCCATTTATTGAAATAGGGGTAGCGTAACCGACGACACTATTATTGCCCTCAAAAAATGTAATGATAGGCACATTCAATGCATCCATGGGAGCTGAATCGATGGCGACATTATGGCTTTGTGCGTCGAATGGTCCTAGAAAAGCAAAATGACAAAATGTTTCGTAATCGTGGAGGCTTGCGTTATCAGCATGGCGTCATTACGGGAAGCCCGAAGAGTGGGATGTCAAAATCGTTTCTTATCACTTCTATTTAAGAAAGGCGGGGACAATCTGTATATGGTGAAATCAGGGGAAACAATTTCTTGTTAATAAGGCGTTTCGGGAGGTCACCTCAGAGGCTTGCAATCACGAACCGAGTACCCTTGCCCTCGAGATCTATTTGACACCCGACCTGGGGATAATGTTGGCTGAGACCCCAACAGGCATGGGGAGTTCCCAAAGGATGCAGCCGGGGACGGTTAAGTCTATCATGCTAATCTAAAGTTGGTCTGCGCCCGCATCATGAAGCTAGTTGATTGTCCCATCCCGCTTTCTTTTATCATTAATATATCTTGTCCTATGTTGGGATTTTCTCTCCTATATAAGGAGGATCCTTGGCACTTTGTAAACCCTGTTGCTCCAACTATTCTACACGAAATATACAAGAACTCTTTCTTTTCTCTCTACCATATTATCTTGGTATTATTGCTTACATTTATTGCCTGCATACTTGTCATTCATTTATTTCTTGTCTTTGATCATAAGAGCCTCCCATTGATGTGAATAAAACTCAATACAACATGAGAGGGAGGGTGATTTGTGTGGTACCTAATTTTCGCGTTAGAAGAACCTAGTTCTTCTAAGTGTTCTAACTACTGCAGTATGCGGAATAATAAAAACTGAAAGTAAAGTGCACATTTATTTTTACGTGGAAAACACCTGGCTCAAAAGGTGAAAAACCTACGACCTACTACTCAGTAGAATTTTCCCAAACTCCATGAAAATTAATGAGCCAAAACAATATTTACAAAAACTCTTTGTAAACCTAAGGATTAAATTCTAATCCCAGTGTGGCATACAGCCTCAACTGCTGCGACACTTATCAAGTTAACTCTAACTTGATGACACAAAGTACCTAATACAATTGCTTCTAGGAAAGATGAAAGGTACAATATAAAACCTACTACAATTGAACTAGAAATAAAACAATCAGATGGAACTGGTTCTTTTGTAGGTTCATGTAGTTGTAGGCGTACACACTTGTAACTTGCATATATTGCTTGCAAATCGGACTCGCTCTTTTTGCTCTCAAATATGCTTTTACTTCTGCTTGTGTGTGTTACTTGTGAAAGAGAACTAATGCAATCATATATTGAGTTAGTAGTTCGAGTTTGATTAAGATTCCACTTCTTATCCGTTACAATTCGAGTCCTTGTCTAATGCAAACTCCAAATCTTATCCTAACTTAGGATTAAGTTCTCTTCATATTAGGAGACTGTCCTCCTTATCCCAATGCAGCCTTTTCGATTATTTCAGAAGATATTGATTCGTGATCTTTGGTGCATTATCTTCCTCACGTGCTCTGCATGTGCCCTAGTTAATTCAGACTGTGTAGTACAAGATGGACCAGGTCCTTCTATCAGTTCATTTGTCAATCTTCAAAACTCAACTAAAACTTGGGCCAACAATTTTTCCCTTTTTGATGATGACAAACTCTGTGCTTATAGATCAGGGAACCTGTAGGCTTGGCTGAAATCAACACTTAGAGAATGATTTAACTTATCATTAAGGAGGTCAGATTTAGGTCATAAACATCACTAGTTCAGAAAAACATTTTAAAAACAAAGTATCTTCCCCCTTTTGGCATAATCGAAAAGTAGCATAAATAATGTGAATTTTCGAAGTTAATTTCTACTCATGGCCGCTGGGGCAACTGTAAGTGAACACATATTCAAGTTAATCAGAAATCATCTCAGAACTAACTATTTAGAACAAGAACCAGAAAAGTTTCATTCAATTATTACAGAAATGTTCCTATGAAGCAGTCCACAAAAAGAAACATAAAACTTCGAACCATGAGGAAAAGGGAAAAATAAGACCAAGAACCATATAAACTTGTCACTGGGGGGGGGGGGGGGGAACTATACTGGATACTAGGCACAGGATTACTAAGGCTTGGATGAGCTAGATGGTTGGACTTTTAGCAGGTTAAGCATTTGTTGTAGCATGCCTTCATTTTTCTCCTTCTCTTTGGCTCCCTCCAATTCTGCCACCCTGGCATTAAGCCTTGCTATTTCAGCATCCTTAATTCCAACCTTCTGAACTAAGGACCTGACTTTGCCGTTTACATGAGTTTTAGCAGATGAACCAGGTTCAACAGGAATAGTGCTGAGCAGATAGTCACAACTTTGAAGAGTATTGATGCCAAAGTGTTCCTTGCTAGATGCCATCTCCCAATTCTTCAAGGGAACACGAGTCGTTCAAGCACAGTAGTCAGAATAAATCCATAGGGGATGGCATGGGCCTTTGCACCATTGATTACCCTTTCCAGCAGCTTCATCGTGAACACATGCCAGTTGATTTACTTACTTTCAGTGAAGCACTGCATGAGCACGAGGTCCATATATATAGCAGTATGCCTTCTTTCCTGTCTGGGCAGGAGTCATTTGTTGACAAACTCCAAGAGCACCTATTGCTCAGTCCTCATCTCATTCTTTTGAACTGCCCTGGCCTCAGCCACTTCTGCCTCTGATGTGGTATAACAAAAATTTCTAGTAATCTGCAGCTCTGAAGGTAACCCATCCAAACAAGGCCATCTTTGCCTTGTGTAATCATCATATTCCTCACAAGTGATATTCAAAATCTCACCCATCTTCTTAGCATTAAACTTTACCTTGACCTCCTTAACAGAACTTGTCACCAAACCATTCTTTACTGACCCATTTGCCAGTAACTCAACTAGTTCCTTCCTAGCTAGTTTCCCATTTAACTGAAGGACCATGTCCTTCCAACCTTGAGCTTCCAGAGATGTTAGAAGCCTCAGCATGCCTGGCTCCTTCAGGTATTTCAACAGCCTACCCTTCAGAATATTTCTTTTGCCAAAATTGGCAAATCGATCTTGCTCATTCTCAGAATCATCTTCTTCTTCTTTATCACTTTCTTCTTCTTCTACAACCTTTTTAACTTATTTGCCTTTAGAGGCAGATCTTGTTCTCCTTGCAAGGAAGGACTCATCAGGTACAGCTTTTGAAGAATTCTTGGAAGAAGTCTTAGTCTCCTTGGATTTTGCAATAGGATCCTTCTCAGTTTGATTTGCTGGATGGACCCGTTCCATCACCTCTTCGTCCTCCTCAGCCACAGTTTCTGAACTCTCACCTACCTTCCCCTTTCCTTTCTCTAGTCTTTTCTCCTTACTTTCTTCCAGTGCCCTCTTTAACTCACCTTCACTCTCTCTTACATTTCTTCTTGTTGTTCTAGCTCTAGGTGCAACCTTGGGGGATCAGTCTTGGATTTCATTAATGGTTTTGCAACAGCAGAAATTTTAAGGTAAGAGGACTTTTGTTTCTTGGGGTCATAGCTATCCCCCACCTTCTTCGACATGTCAGCCAAGGTCTCCTCCATTGATAGACCAGTTTGTTTACTTAAATCACCAACCCTTCAGCAGCTTCCCCATATTCACTTCCCCCTAAATGTGATACCCCATTACCCCCACTTCCATAGATAGATAACACCTTCTTCCTCCTTTTCCTCATTTGTTCTAAAGACTCATATCCAGAAATGTTATTAACTGCCCTCACCAAAACATATCTATTCTCTACCTTCTCTCCTCCATCCACCGAAACAAAATAGGATCTTACCTTTGTTGAATTTTCTTGAGGTGGAGAATTTTTAGAAGACCCAGGTTCATCTCCCTCGCTTGTAGAGATGTATTGATCCGACTCAGAGCTGGACTCAGTGACCTTTGCTTGGGGTTCCTTCTTTTGACTTTCTCTTAGCCTCTCGTTTAAAGTTTTTCTTAAAGGTCCAGTTGCCACTTCTTTTCTGGCTATCATTTTTGTTCGACAAAATCTTAGTTTTGGGGATTCAACAAGAGGGGTAGAGGATGAAGTGGTGTTGGATGACACTGGCGGTGGAGTTCCTGGATTTTCTTGAGGATTAGTCATTTTGGATGATGAATTTGTGGAAGGCTTTAGGAAATTTTGGTAATATATTGAGGGTTTTGGAGTTGAAGGAGATGATCAGAGAGTTAGAAGATAATGACGTTATGAAATGACTTAAGAGGCTTTTTAAAGAGGGGTAATTATTGCTTCAGAAAAAGCACCTTTTCAGCCGAAAGTAGGAGTCTTATCAGTGTAGAGTTCTGGTCTCCCTAGGAATTAAATAAAATTGCTAAGGTTTAGGAAAAAGGTTCCTTTATTCTTAGAATTCTAATTACAAGAAACTGGTTCAATTGGCTTCCAAAGGATAGAATTTTGAGACGATTGGAATTTCTAGGACTCTTGCTCATGATTGAAAATTAAATTTTTCTAATTATGCAAAGTATAGAAATATACATAACTTTCCTCATGAGTACATATTGATGAACCAGGTTCTTCATATGACACTTCTCTTGATCATGCCTCTAATGTCAGAATAGAAAATTTGTAAGAGATTAGTGAATTATATAACCACATGTCACAGGAGTATACTTATTTCAAAGTATTTTAGCTGAGTAGGAATTAGTCTAATATTCACAGATTTAAGAACTACTAACCAAAAAAAAAAGAAATTTATTTTTATTTTTTTATTGTGCATTCTGAACATGACCTCTCAGGGGATCTTAATCATCCCTAATTCCAACCTGCTCCTCTCAAAATTTTCTCTACTTAGTGCCTTGGTGAAGATGTCAGCTATTTGTTTATCAGTGGCACAAAATTCTATGGAAATAAGCCCCCTTTCATAATTGTCCCCTAGAAGTGATGTCTAACATCTATGTGATTAGTCCTTTTGTGATGAACATGGTTCTTTGTCATACTGATTGCACTAGTGTTATCACAAAATATAAGTATGCATCGCACTTCAATTCCAAAATCTACCAATTGTTGCTTGATCCATAGTAAATGAGCACAACATGAGGCGGCAACAATATACTCAGCTTCAGCAGTGGAGAGAGCCACTGAATTCTGCTTTTTGGTAGCCCAAGATACAAGACAAGATCCTAGGAAGTGTGCCATACCTGAAATACTCTTCCTGTCTACTGTGTAACCTGCATAGTCAGTATGAGCATATCCAATTAAGTCAAAATTACTACCTTTTGGATACCACAAGCACATATCAGTTGTGCCTTTTAGATATCTCAATATTCTTTTGATTGCAGTCAAGTGTGACTCCTTTGGATTTTCCTGGAAACGAGCACAAAGTCCTACACTAAAAACAATATCAGGTCTGCTGGCAGTAAGATACAAAAGTGAACCAATCATACCCCTGTACAACCTTTGTTCCACTGATGAACCATGTTCATCAGCATCTAACTTTGTGGCACTTGCAATAGGAGTATCTATTTCTTTGGATTCTTCCATTTTAAATTTCTTGATCAGTTCTTTTGTGTACTTCTACTGATGAACACGGTACCGTTCGGACTTTGTTTGATTTGCAACCCTAAGAAGACATCAAGTTCTCCCATTATACTCATTTCAAATTCACTGCCCATTAGTTTTGCAAAATCGTTGCTCAACCTCTCTGTAGTAGCCCCAAAAATTATGTCATCGACATAAATATGAACAACTAGAAGATCTTTACCTTTTTCCTTTAGGAACAAAGTACTATCAATTTTACCTCTTTTGTACCCATGCTCCAGAAGGAATTTTGACAATCTTTCATACCAAGCTCTGGGGGCTTGCTTGAGACCATAAAGAGCCTTATCCAGTTTGTATACATGATCAGGACATTCTTTGCTTTCGAATCCAGGAGGTTGCTTCACAAACACTCCTTCTTTGAGATAGCCATTTAGGAAGGCACTTTTCGCATCCATTTGGTGAAGAGTGAATTCCATATGTTCTGCAAAGGCTATGAGAAGTCTAATCGCTTAGAGTCTAGCAACTGGAGCAAAAGGCTCATCATAGTCAATGCCTTCCTCTTGACTATAACCTTGAACCACCGACCTTGCCTTATTTCTTGTAGCTATTCCATCTTCATCCAGCTTGTTTATGAAGACCCACTTTGTCCCAATGACTGACCTGTCCTTAGGTCTTGGAACAAAGTACCAGACTTGGCTTCTTTCAAACTGATTGAGTTATTCTTGCATAGCATTTATCCAGTCTGCATCTTGTAGAGATTCACTCACATTCTTAGGTTCAATCAGGGACAAAAAGGCATCAAATGCACACAGATTCTTCAGTTGTGATCTAGTCTTGAATCCAGATGTGGGATCATTGATTATGTTCTCAACGGGGTAAGACCTCAGGTAACTGTAAGATTTTCCCACCAGCTGGTTTATGATGGTTTCTTCTTCATTATTATGTTGTAGAGGAACAAGTTTAGGTATAGGTTCCTTTAGAGAATTTTGAGCATTTTCTCTCAGATTGGTTCCCCCTGTCAGGTTGCCCAGGGTAAAAGGACTTGTTCCTTCCTTGGATGCCTCCTTGACTTGTGCTTTAACTTCAGTTAGATGTCTCAGCAGTCCAATGGCTTCATCTTCATGTTCCTGTCTCTTAGAAAGAATGTTAGTTTCATAAAAAATAACATGCACACTTTCTTCTACACATCGAGTTCGTTTACTAAATACTTTATAAGCTTTGCTATGTGAAGAATAACCCAAGAATACTCCCTCATCACTTCTGGGATCAAACTTACCAAGGGAATCTTTGCCATTATTGTGCACATAGCACTTGCAACCAAAAGCCCTTAGGTGGGATATGTTTGGTTTTCTCCCTTTAAGTAACTCATAGGGAGTTTTCTCTACTGGTGGTCTGGTCATACACCTGTTAATTATGTAGCATGCGGTATTTATTGCCTCTGCCCAAAAGCTATAAGGTAGTTTACTGGAAAGTAACATGGTCCTTGCCATATCCTCAAGGGTACTGTTCTTCCTTTCAACTACCCCATTTTGCTGAGGAGTTCTAGGGGCAGAGAAATTATGATCTATTCAATTTTCATCGCAAAATTCAGCAAACTTTGCATTTTCAAATTCAGTTCATGATCAGACCTAATGGATGCAAGTTGATTTCCTAATTATTTCTAGGTTTTTCTAACAAAGGCTGTGAACATTTAAAATGCTTCATCTTTAGAAGATAGAAATAGCACCCAGGTAAATCTAGAGTAATCATCAACCAACACCATAAAATATCCTTTACCACCTCTGCTCATGTCTCTCATTGGACCACAAAGATCCATATGAACCAGTTCCAACGTCTTGGACGAACTTACCATTTTTTTAGATTTGAAGGATGATCTTACCTGCTTCCCCCTTGCACATGCCTCACAAACTTTGTCTTCCTTGAACTTGATATTAGGTAGCCCTATCACCAAGTCCTTGGAAACTAATTTGTTTAATTGATTTAGACTAGCATGACCAAGTCTTTTGTGCCAAAGGAGGGGATCATTTATTAACACACTCAAACAAGTGAGTTTATTTTCAGAAAGAGTTGACAAGTCTACAATGTAAATATTGTTAACTCTTCTTCCCTGCAAAACAATCTTGTCAGTAGTAAGGTTAATCACAAGACATTTTAAGGAAGTGAAAGCCACTAAATTATCTCTGCCACACAGTTGTGACACACTTATCAGGATATATTTCAAGCCATCTATCAAATAGACATTCTCAATGGAATGGGAGTCTGTCTTTCCTACCTTTCCGACCCCAATGATCTCACCTTTCTTTCCATTTCCAAAGGAGACATTGCCTCTTCTTAGGTTCTCAAGTGAAAGAAACTGGTACTTGTTACCAGTCATATATTTTGAGCAGCCATTATCCATGTACCAAATTTGGCTACTTCCTTTCACTTGGCCCTGCAAAATGAAATCAGGGATTATTCTTAGGAACCCAAACTAGTTTGGGTCCCTTTCTATTGGCAAAAGGATGAATTAGATTTTTCTTTGCCCACCCATGCAGTTTGTGTTTTTCTTGAACAAAAGTTTTGATCTTTTGAATGGCCTTTTCTTTTTCATTACATTCATTTTTGCAATGGCCAGTCTTACCACAATGTGCACAGATTTTGTTATCAAGAAGAGTGAGATACTTGTTTTTGGGATCCCAATTTGGAGCTTGAGTCCCAAACCCAAGTCCTCTCTTGTTGCTGCTGTGATGCTCTTGTAGCCAGGAGAGTGCATCAGAAGCCGTGTTCCATTTGCAAGTTCTGTCTAGTTCATGCTTTACATTTCCTAATTCTTCTTTAAGGACCTTGATTGATTCATCTTTCTTATACAGCTCATCTTTCATTTTTCCTAAATTATCTTCTAGTGTGAGAAATGATCGATCAACCTTTTTCTTTCCTGTCCCTATTTTAAGTTTCAAATTTTCAAACTTGAGTTCTAGGACACTGTTCTCCAATTGAAGATCCTGGTTCTTCAACTCAGCATTTAGGTTATTACTCTCATCATCCCTAGATTATAGTTTTTTTGCATTTTTTTTCTAGTATTGCACAATCCCTAGACAGAATATCTTTCTCACTGTTTATTATTTCTGACTCATCTATGAAGTCAATCAAGAGTTCAGCCAATTTTTCTTTAGACAGGAATTTAATCTTTTCTTTAAGTTGTAGAATACTTACCTCATGTTCATCTTCTGATTCTCCGATGGCCATAAGAGCTTGCTCATCTTCAGCTTCATTTTTTGAGTCTTCATCTGATGTATCTCCCCATGCAGCAACCATGGATTTGGTAGTACCTTTGTTTCTCCTTGGTTGAACCTGTTCCTTCTTCCTATTCCTTCTTTCTGCCCTTTCTTTCTTCCACTCAATCTCCCATTGAGAACAGTTCTTGATCATGTGATCTCTCTTTCCACATTTAAAGCAACTATCATTTGTTTGCTTCTCAAAAGCCCTAGGTTTGTTGAATGTTGATCCTCTTGAAGAGATCTTGCCTCGCATAAGGTATTTCTTGAAGTCTCTAGTTATCATTGCCATTTCATCATCTTCAAGATCTAATCCTTCTAAGATCCTGAGAGCCAGACTTCTTTCTTTCTTGGAGCATCCATCTTCATAGTTTGCCTTCTCAATTCATAAGCAGTCAAGTTTCCAATCAGTTCATCCAATTTTAGAGTAGCAATATTTTTGATTCCTGAATGGAAGTGATTTTGCTTTCCCAGGAGATTGGCAAAACTCTAGTTAAAATCTTCTCTACCTTGTCTTCTTCCAGGATGACCCTTCCAAGAGACTCAAGTTCATTTATCAGTGTAGTGAACCTAGTACACATCTCTTGGATAGTTTCACCATCCTTCTTAGTAAAATTCTTATATTGAGAGTACAGTAGAGTTCCTCTGGACCTCTTCACTTGAGGTGCTCGTTTATGAGCCACTTGTAAAGTGTCCCAAATTTCCTTGGCAGTTGTACATCCCTATATCCTACTGTATTCATCAGGGCCAAGTCCATTGACTAGCCATTTCTTGCCTTTAGCCTTTTTCTCCCATTTCATTATATCTTTAGTAGAACAATCTGCTCTAGGTTTTGGAACATCCATTCCTTCAGCATTCTTCTTGGTTGTAACAAGAGGACCATCAGTGATGATGTCCCAAATTTCATAATCTCCACCCATGATGTGGTCTCTCATTCTATTTCCACCAAGAATAGTAGAGCCCATTGAAGAGTGGAGGCCTTGCAGTAGACTGTCCTTCCCAGTTCCAAGGTGGTGCACTCATGTTGATCTTTTCCTAAGGTATTAACCTCTTTAAGGATAACCCGCTCTGATACCAATTGATGTGAATAAACGTCAATACCACACAAGAGGGGGGGGGGGGTTGATTTGTGTGGTACCTAATTTTCGCATTAGAAGAACCTGGTTCTTCTAAGTGTTCTAACTACTGCAGTATGCGGAATAATAAAAACTGAAAGTAAAGCGCACAATTATTTTTACGTGGAAAACACCTGGCTTAAAAGGTGAAAAACCTACGACCTACTACTCAGTAGGTTTTCCCCAAACTCCACTAAAATCAATGATCCAAAACAACATTTACTAAAACTCTTTGTAAACCTAAGGATTAAACTATAATCCCAGTATGGCATACAACCTCAACTGCTGCGACACTTATCAAGTTAACTCTAACTTGATGACACAAAGTACGTAATACAATTTCTTCTAGGAAAGCTGAAAGGTACAATATAAAACCTACTATAATTGAACTAGAAATAAGACGTACACACTCGTAACTTGCATATATCGCTTGCAAATCAGACTCGCTCTTTTTGCTCTCAAATATGCTTTTACTTCTTCTTGTGTGTGTTACCTGTAAAAGAGAACTAACATCATCATATATTGAGTTAGCAGTTAGAGTTTGATTAAGATTCCACTTCTTATCCGTTCACAATTCGAGTCCTTATCCACCGCAAACTCCAACTCTTATCCTAACTTAGTATTAAGTTATCTTCATATAAGGAGACTCTCCTCCTTATCCCAGTGCAACCTTTTCGATTATGTTCAGAGGATATTGATGCGTGATCGGTGGTGTATTATCTTCCTCACGTGCTGTGCATGTTCCCAGTTGATTCAGACTGTGTAGTACAAGAAGGACCAGGTTCTTCTATCAGTTCATTTGTCAATCTTCAAAACTCAACTAAAACTTGGGCCAACACCCATAATTATATCCTAACTATTAGCTTTCTCAATTACCCCTGATAGCTCGAGCCCGAGACCAGGCATCAACCTCGAGGCCCCTTATCAGTTAATCCGAGGTCCAAGTAGCTAACCCCTCAGTTTGATCATAGCTCTACAATAGTTCGTATTATATCTTTAAACTTCCCATACCTAGTCTCAACTGCTTAAACAACTAGCATAAAAATAGATCACGTATTTTTAGAATCCCATCAATAAATTTAATTGGTATTACCATTTTCACTGTAAACAATTTATCTATGCTTTGCATCCTTAATTTTTTTTGAATCCCTTCAGCTCTACAACTTATTCACTTTCTTTTTGCATTTTTATTTCTGTTCTTTCCTTTTCTTGTCTTTCCTTCTAATCATTTAATTTCTCTTTTTGTGCCTTCATACCTCTTTCAAGTTCCTCGCCTCTCCCCCAAACTTACTTTTTAGCCAACTGTTTTACAAGAGTGTTAAGGAAAGCTCGAGCGCCACTAGATGGTCATGACAAAACTGGTAAAGGTTTGTAACATGGTTATCAAATGAGAAAGGATTGAGGCTCAAATGGTTTGACTAGGGATAACAAAATTTATGGGCAATGGAAAATTTCAATAGGGTCAAGTGTCGACGCCCCCTTTTTCAAGAGAGAAATAAGGTTTTACAACATTATGGGCAAAACAACGCTATTTCCCCTTTGGGAATTGGGTTAAGAAATTGGAAGAGTCGCCACCTAATGATTATAGTGCATTAGGACACTTTAAGGTGAAGAGAGTGTTTTTGTAGAGAAAAACCAGAGTTGGGTAAGGGTTTGAAATTATGTTGACGGGAAGGTGTTAGGCACCCCTCAAATCCACAAATGTGGTTGCCGGCCGTGCTAATTGTGACTTTAAAAAGAAGACGAAGCAAGTAGACAAATGAGGTGCAATGTATAATATTCACATAATTGGAAATCTTTAATTAAAATTGCATATGTTTGAAATAGAAGAGAAGATTAATTTGAAAAGCATAACGAAAGCATTTAAATAAAGCACGTAAGAGAAAGAGGGATCCTAGGTTTAACTATAATGTGAATCATTCGATATAATATCCCACGCATATTCCCAAAGAGGGATCACTTTATGATATTATCGCATCATCATCATCTCCTTATTCTACCCTCCCACCCCGTTAAGGTATTGAAACGCGTTGGTATCGTTTACTTATCGCATGCTAATACCCGTCCCAACCTTTTATTCCTGGGGCATTAGCACCTCTAATCCTAAGAAAGGGGGAGAATGAAGTAGGATACATATATGGAGTATTCAAAGGTAAGAATACTAGAGCGGTAGTCAAAAATAAGTAGCAGATAAGAGGGATGCAAATAAACACTTAAAGGCATAAGTAAACCCCGTAACATACATCAAGTAGTTTGGCATGACTTCAATTACTGATTTGGTCTTTAAAAGAGGTTAGGAAAGTAGGCAGAATGGTTTGACATATGAAAGTTAGATAGAAAATCTGCTTTGTGCCCTCCGGGTCTGTTTTAGAAGTTGACAGGATTTTTAGAAAACCAGCAGAACGTTAGAAAACGTTAACTCCAGACAAAGGTCTGTTTAGGAAAGATTTAAAGTTGTACACGTTTTTTAGAAAAGAACGCAGGCATCAAACAGAAGTCTGTTAAAGACTCAAAACTACAGACAAATGTTGGAGAAAAGGGCTATAAATTAGTCATATGAGTTTGAATAAAGGGAGTCGTAAAAAGAGTAGTTCACAAGACCTTAAAGAAGTTCTGGAGTACCTTAAACACATGAACTTAAGCAAACAGTCACAGATTTAGTATAGAAAATAGCTTGTAGGTTCTTGACATAATGAATAGGGCATCCCTAAGCCCGTTTGAGATAAACCAATTTAGGATAAGTTGAACAAAACTGGTCATTAGAAAACATTCGACGAGTCTGGACATAAACTTACTTGCTAACCCCTTAATTGCTGCTCTTATACAATTGGACGTCCTACTATTTTTCCTAGCATCTAGATATCTCCTATAGGCATGATATCTAAGTGGCATTATAATATGCAAGCCTAATAACATGATTTATGTATGACGTCGATGAAATGCGGAAGCCTATAGACATGATATCTATATGATTGATGCAACAACATAAAATAGGCATGGTAGCAGAGTACATGGGTAAGATAAAAGTTCTAAGACATGGTTTCTACTGATGTGAAGATAAATGAGCTTATAGTCATGATTTCTATATGATGTGGATGCAATAGTAAACTCTTATTGGCATGTTTTCTATATGATGTTACTGTAATAATGAAAACCCTTATAGACATGATAACTATATGAGATGATGGAAGAAAGTAAACCCTATAAACCTGGTATCTATATAAGATTGATGCAAAAAAATAAACTCCTCCCATATTCCCTTTTCACTAGATCCCCAAGTTCTTTATTACAAGTTACTTACAAAAGTTTGGACAAGAAAATAACCTTAAAAGGAGTAAATTACATCAATGCTATAACAGACCTGAAGAAGCACAAAGCAACTTTAATGTCCAACGTATTCCTTTTACCAAATCCGAGCTCCCAAGATCCGAGGCTTTTCTCTTTTAGAGTGTTACAAAGTTCCAAGGGCCTTCAACGAGATCCAGGCATTGCTTACACCCTAATTGAAATAGTGCAAGTGTAGAATTACCAGCCCTAAGGCATCCAAGTTCTGAGGAGACTCCAAGGCCCTTAAACATGGCTTACCAAAGGGGGGTAGGAACTTAAAGGGCTAAGAATAAGTGCAAAGTGAGGATTAAAGGGAAACCAGTGTATGAAGTGTTCATACCAAGCCTATTGAATGAGACTGGCACACCCCAGACTCCTTACAAAGATTACTAACAGGATCAGACTTGTAAACAAGCCAGACAAGGGCCTGGAAGGTGATTAAGACACTAACATGCCTTTTTCCAGTCTCAAACGCATAAGGCTATTGGCAACCTTAGTTCTGAACTAGAAATGGCAATAGGGTGCCACCCTTGTCCAGAACAACTCACATACAAACAAGGAGCAAGGAAATCATATAAACACTTAGCAGACAAGATTAAATTAAAGCATAATAGTGTACAATCAAAGGAAAGTATTCAATATGCTGGATTTAACGAAACATTGAATGTAGGCACCCAAGGGGAAAGGGGAATCGGGATTAACATGCTGAAGGTATACGCAGTTAAGGGTCATGGTTAAGGAGTATCTTATGCATAAACAGAAAAGGGATAAGGGGAATGGGAATTATCAAGAAACTAAACTAAAGTATATAAAATAGATGGGATATCATGACAATTGAGTAAGGGGGGGGGGGGGGAGGAAATTGACATACTGACACTCAAATGAATTATTGAAGCAAACATGCAGACAAATGGGTAAGGGGAAGGGATTGATATTTCAAGCTTAGCTGCAATAACATAATAGACAAAGAAGAAGGGAGAGCAAAAAATACTTGAATGTTAATAAATGGAGTTAGGAGCCTACCAGTGTAGGTTCGAGTAACACAACAAATAAAATCCTTATTGTTAGCCTTGGCTTTCAGCCGGCAAACTTTAGCAGAGAGATAGCAAGTAGCAAGGAAGAGAAAAAGCAGAGAGTTTTTGTGAGCAAGGGTAGAGAGGACTCGAGAATGAGTTGTTCTCAAGTGAGAAAATAGAGGGCCTATTTATAGTTGAAAGAGTAGCAACAGTAAGGTAAGGAAATATTTAGAAATCAATTAATATCAATTAAGGAGAAGGGAACCCTTCAATTAAGGAACCGGATGGGAAAATAAATAAACCCTTGGCTAATTTTGGAAAGAAAATATAGTATTAATCACAGAATACAGGGTAAATACACATAAGAAATTTGAAAAATCACATGGATAGGGCATATAAGGCAAGTAATCACCCAGGAAATCAAGGAGTCAAGATATAAATCGTTTAAAAGTAATCAAGAAACAAGGAGCAATTAGAGAATCAAACAGTTGTACAAAATCAATTTTAGGGTTTCAAGGAAAGAAGAAAAGCAGTACTATAAAGATGCATAAGTTTTATATATACTAGAGACTAAAGAATAATAGAGCAGACATGTAGCAAACACAAGAAGCAAACAGGGCTGGCTAGGGTTTCAAAGAGAACAAGGAATGGAAAATACCCTTTAGAGATTAGGGTTCCCGCTACCGATCATAACACAAGGAATATCATAAACGAAAACGAACAAGAGCAGAACACTATAGAGAAAGCATAGAACAATTTTAATCAAAAACCCTAGAAAGGTAGTTAGTGAGATAAAACACTTTAGAGACAAAATAGAAAATGTCAAAATCACGGAGAAGAAAACCCGGTAGCAAGAATAAACAACAAAAAATCAAAGAAATCAGATAAGTCCTAGAAAACCCTAGGTTCTAAAACAAACAGTTTTGAAATCATGACTAAGTGAAGAAAGAGGTGAGAAACATTTAAAAAGTTTCATAAAACACCTAGTACTCAAAGAAGATCGTAAGATAACACAGAGAAAAATGAAAGGAAGAACCTCGAATCATTAGGGTTTTCATAAAAAACCTCAGAAATGGCGAGAAAAGCCTGAACGGCTCATCGGAGCTGGGCAAGGATCCAAGGCTTCAAAGGCTAGTCGGAGAACAGTCGTGAAACTCCATTGAAGGAGTTCTGGTCAAGTTACCCTCGAGACAATGTCCCAATCTTCGAACCCAAAGGCCAGAAAAGGTGATGAACAGACGAGCATGGAAGTTTTTGGCCCTAAATGGCCATTCACGCCGGTGAAGAGGCCTGGAGAAGACTAGGGTTCTGAGAGACCCTAGATAGCATTTGGGAGTGAAAGGCGGCTCGTTTGGAGTGTAACTGATTTGGGTTAGGGGTTTGTGGGGTTTTAATCAAGGCAAGTGAATTGAGGGTCGTTGATCAGTGATATCAACGGCCAGGATTAAAAGAAGAATGGGGCGGGTTAGTTTAGGCATGTTTTTGGTCGGGTAGTTTAAGATTGGGTTAGGTAATTGGGGGTGAAATGTGGCTATAATTGTAATTCAAAGGGCAACCATTTAAATGACCAACTTTCCCAAATTTAATATTTTAAAATAGTAAACCATTCTATAAAAATCCAATAAAATTATTGAAATAATAAAATACATTTACAAATTAATTAAAAGAACTAGGAATGATTTTATACTTGAAATACTTGTTAAATCGACAAATAGGCTAAAATTGCAATTTAATGCAATTTTAATTTGAGAATACCTAATGGCTTTGTAAAATCCTGTAGAAATTACATAAGTTATATTTTTATGTAAATGAGAGAACAAAATAATTTCTTTATTAAAATAACAACATTTGACACTAAATATTAGATTTTACAGTACAAAAGTAAGTTATAAATTAGTTTTAAAATGCTTGAAAAAATTATAGAACAATACCAAACATCTTGTGGATGCTTATATATGCATTTAAAAGATATTTCGAAAGTATTTTGGGTACAAAGATACATGGGAAAAAATTAGTTATCAACAACTGCCCCTCTTTATCCGAGGAGGATGAAAGAGTTGTCAGGTAAAGTCAAGATGACCAATTTTGACCGGAAGTGACAATTCTATGAGAATTTTGACCCCACTCTGGTTTGTGAGCTGCCTACATATCCCTCGTTTTACAGGAATCAGGCCGTATGTAGTTCAGGAGCCATTGGCGGAATGTGCCACTGCAAATTTGAAACGGTGGACGCAACGGAGAACTGGAGCGGGAACGCTCCTGCATGCAACAGTCGTGCCCGATGGTGTACATTGCATAATTTAAACGTGATGCAAGTTGCCATTGGACCATAAATGCTGTCTTCGGACGACTAGGATGGAGCCCTCAGACTATGACGTTCGGGCTATGAAGAGCATGAAAGTAAAGATTCACATGCCATGAAATGGTGTTCTCAGGCCATGCAGATGGTGCCTCCGAACAATGAAGCCTTTGAATAAGTTGGCGATATTTCAGCCCATGAAAGGTGGCAATATTTCAGCCGAATGAATGTAGAGGGTGGCGATCTTTTAGCCGAGCAGGAATTTAAAATGCAGGAGGCGATATTTCAGCCAAAAATGCAAAATAAAGGAGGCAGATCTTAGCCTCAGAAGGCAGAGAATAGCCTTATGCAAGGGTGGAGGTAGAGCTTAACCTCGAAAGGCAGAGAACATCCTTATGCAAGATGGTGGTAAAGCTTAACCTCGGAAGGCAGCCTTATGCAATGATGGAGGCAGATCTTAGCCTCAGAAGGCAGAGAGTAGCCTTATGTAATGCTGGATGGAGGCAAAGCTTAGCTTCGGAAGGCAGAGAATAGCCTTATGAAGGATGTAGGTAGAGCTTAACCTCGGAAGGTAGAGATAGCCTTATGCAACGCTGGATGGAGGCAGAGCTTAGCCTCGGAAGGCAGAGAATAGCCTTATGCAAGGGTGGAGGTAGAGATTAACCTCGAAAGGCAGAGAATAGCCTTATGCAGGAGGGATGGAGGCAGAGCTTAGCCTCGGAAGGCAGAGAATAGCCTTATGCAAGGGTGGAGGTAGAGCTTAACCTCGAAAGTCAGAGAATAGCCTTATGCAATGAAGGAGACAGAGATTAGCCTCGGAAGGCGGTCGGAAGGCAGAGAATAGCCTTATGAAATGATAGCCTTATGCAATGCAAGATAGAGATAGAGCTTAGTCTCGAGAACATAAAGGAGAAGGCAGTGGTGATTTCTTAGCTGGTAGATGATCGTGCTATTGATGGTTGCTGGGGAAGAGTTGAATGTAGATAGCAAACTTGGTCAGGTAGGCAGCTGATTTGGTTTTGCAAGACTCTTGCATCGCCTATTTGCATCCTGGATTCCTCCATCCAAAGAAAAAATGTGAGTTCTGTAAGGGGTAGGTTAGTCCGCATCCTTTAACATGTGGTGCTCTATGCCCTTTGGGGCAGCGTTGCTGAACGATAGCGATACAAATGATTTTATGCAAAATTTTGACAAATATGATGCAAATGTATGCATATAAGTAAATAAAAAGATAGTTTTTCTTTATGATGAACCACAACTTTAACGTGGTTCAACGCACGACAACTTCGCTGGCTCCAAAATATTGAGGGTCCTCCTCAAAAATTTGCCCCAGTATACCGGGCTCATACTGTTAACGGTGGTGTTGAATGACTGAAAGCGGATTGATCTTATAATTTTGAGGGTCCTCCTTAAAATTCTGCCCTAGTTTACTGGGTCGATGCTGATACGAAAGTTGGCAAACTAACTTCAGAATTTTGAGGGTCCTCCTCAAAATTCTACCCCAGTCCCAAATGTGGGGAAAATGGAATTTAATTAATGATGTGACCAAACCCATAGGGCTGCCTACGTATCCCATCTTAAACGAGAATCAGGTCAGACGTAGTTCAAATTACATCACAAAGAAAGCATACTGATTAAATGTAGTATCTCTTCACTGCATCTGACTTGATTGGTTTCGGCCGGATTTCTCCATCTATTTCTGCAAGAATAAGGGCTCCTCCAGATAGGACCCGGTGAACCATGTACGGAGCCTACCAGTTGGGAGAAAACTTCCCTTTGGCCTCGTAATGATGTGGAAATATCTTCTTCAACACCAGCTGCCCTGGTGTGAACTTCCTTGGTCGGACTCTCTTGTTGAAGGCTCTAGACATTCTGTTCTGATATAATTGACCGTGGCAGACGGCATTCATTCTTTTCCCATCTACAAGGGCTAGCTACTCGTGCCGAACCTTGACCCATTCTGCGTCATCTAGCTCAGCTTATTGTATGATTCTCAAGGATGGAATCTCTACCTCGGCGGGAATTACTGCCTATGTACCATAAACCAACATGTAGGGAGTTGCCCCAGTTGATATGCGAACTGTAGTACGATAACCCAATAGAGCAAATGACAACTTCTCATGGCACTACTTGTGCTTTTCGATCATTTTCCTTAGTATTTTCTTGATGTTCTTATTGACTGCTTCCACAGCTCTATTCATCTGAGGTCTGTAAGCTGTAGTGTTACTGTGACTAATCTTGAAAGTTCCACACATTGCTTTCATCAAGTTGTTGTTGAGATTGGAACCGCTATCAGTGATGATCGACTCTGGAATACCAAACTGACAGACAACGCGATCTCGGACAAAGTCTGCACGACTTTCTTGGTTACTGCTTTATATAAAGCTGCTTCAAACCATTTAGTAAAGTTGTCAATTGCCACTAGAATGAACCTGTGTCCGTTTGATGCGGCAGGCTCGATTGGCCCAATGACATCCATTCCCCAAGCGGAAAACGGCCATGGAAATCTTGTTGCGATGAGCTCGTTTGGAGGTGCCTTTATCATATCTGTATGTATCTGACAGCGGTGGCACCTTCAGACATACTGAATGCAATCTGTTTCAATGGTCATCCAGAAATATCCTGCTCTCAGTATCTTCTTTGCTAGAACATAACCGTTCATGTGCAGCCCACAAGTCATTGAGTGCACTTCCTCCAATAAATTGGTTTCTTCTGTCGCGTCGACACACCTTAATAGTCCCAAATCGGGAGTCCTCCGATACAGGATTCCTCCGCTGTGAAAGAAATTGTTGGACAACCTTCGAAGCGTGCGCTTCTGAGTAGCATTAGCAAGCTCTGGATACTCTCCTGTTGTCAGGTACCTTTTGATGTCGTGGAACCAATGCTTTTCGTCGGCTTCTTTCTCAACATGCGCACAATAAGCCGGTTGATCTTGAATTCTGACCTTGATAGGTTCGATGAAATTTGTGTCTGGATGCTGAATCATGGATGATAAAGTGGCAAGCGCATCTGTGAACTCATTCTGTATTCTTGGAACATGCTGGAATTCTATTTTTCTGAACCTCTTTCTAAATCGTGTATGTGGTGGAAATAAGGGAGTATCTTGGAATTCTTGGTTGCCCATTCCTCTCGGACATAGTGTATGAGTAGGTCTGAATCCCCAATCACTAGCAGTTCATGAATGTTCATATCAATGGCCAGTTCAAGCCCTAAAGTGAAAGATTCATACTCGTCCATGTTATTGGTGCATGAGAACCTGAGTTTGGCGGATACAAGGTAATGCTGACCAGTTTCTGATACCAGGACTGCTCCGATACCAACCCTTTTGAAGTTTGCGGCTCCGTCGAAAAACATCCTCCAACCATCATAGGATTCTGCAATATCTTTTCCTATGAAAGCTACTTCCTCGTTGGGAAAATATGTCTTCAACGGTTCATACTCCCCTTCCACAGGGTTTTCTGCGAGATGATCTGCCAAAGCCTGTCCTCTAACTGCCTTTTTGGTGACATAGACAATGTCGAATTCACTCAACAATATTTTCCACTTGGCGAGCTTGCCAGTGGGCATGGGTTTCTAAAATATATTTTTTAGTGGATCTATTCTTGATATAAGGTAGGTGGTATAAGCACAAAAATAATGCCTCAACTTCTGAGCTATCCAAGTTAAAGCACAACATGTGCGTTCTAATAAGGAATACCGAGCCTCGTACGGGGTAAATTTCTTGATAAGGTTGTAAATAGCTTGCTCCTTTCTCCCTGTCTCATCGTGTTGTCCCAAGACACAACCAAATTCTCCGTCCAAAACTGCGAGATGGAGAAATAAATAAGCTCAGGTGGAACCAGGGCTGGAGGCGTAGACAAGTATTCCTTGATCCCGTCGAAAGCCTTTTGACATTCATCGGTCCTTTTGGTGGTAGCATCCTTCTTCAGCATCTTGAAGATAGGTTCGCAAATAACTGTAGACTAAGCTATGAACCGGCTAATATAGTTAAGTCTCCCTAGGAAACTCATTACCTCTTATTGCTCTTCGGCGGTGGCAACTTCTGAATAGATTTGACCTTTGATGGATCCAGCTCTATTTCTCGGTCACTTACGATGAAATCAAATAACTTTCCCGTAGGGACCCCAAATGCACCTTGGCGGGATTCAGTTTCATGTTATACCTCCTTAGTCTGTTGAAAAACTTTCGGAAGTCCTCCATGTGATGTGCATCCTTCTTGGATTTAATGATGACATTGTCAACATATACCTCAATCTCCATATGTATCATGTCATGAAAGAGGGTAGTCATGGCCCTCATGTAAGTAGCCCCGCATTCTTCAACCCAAACGGCATCATTCTGTAGCAATACATTCCCCAAGGCGTGGTTAATGTTGTTTTCTCTGCATCTTCTTCATCCATCATTATCTGATGATACCCTGCAAAGAAATTGATGAATGAATAAAACTCATGCTTTGCGCAGTTGTCGATCAGAATGTGTATGTTTGGCAAAGGGAAATCATCTTTGGGACTAGCCCGGTTAAGATCCCGGTAGTCGACACAGACTCTAACTTTCCCATCCTTCTTCAGCACTGGCACAATGTTAGCTAAACAAGTTGGATATTCTACCACTTGAAGAACTCTGGCTTTGACCTGCTTTGTAACCTCCTCTTTGATTTTTAGACTCATATCTGGCTTGAATTTTTTGAGTTTCTGGTTTACTGGTGGACATGCAGGATCTGTCAGTAGTTTGTGAGCGACAATGGACGTGCCATGACCGGTCATATCATCATAAGACCATGCAAAGATATCCTCATATTCCTTCAAGAACTCTACATATTTCTCTTTCTCTGTCTGTGATAAGTGCACACTGATGTGCGTTTCTTTGACATTCTCTGTATCTCCTAAATTGACAACTTCGGTTTCATCCATGTTGGACTTAGGCCTATTCTCAAAATTTTCACCCTCTCTGTCAACCTCTTCTGGTATATCATCTTCCTTTGAGTCTATGATCGTTTTTTGCATAGCCTCGTTGCAAGTCACAGTTGTTGGTTCATCATCAAGACATGTAATAGTAATGCTGTGCGAAAAAGAAAGCAAATAGCAGAGAAAATAATGAATAGCGAGACGTTAGATAAAACGGAAAATGCTTTTGATTGAATTCATAAATGTTCAAAACATCGGAGCTCTTTTGCAAAGTAAAGACAAATGCGGAAAGTAAACAAAACAACTAGAATAAAGATGCATGATGCTTGTTCAGCCTTGCTACCCCGAAGGTTTCCGGGCGATGATGGTCCTAATTGACCACTTGGTGAGGCGCTCCCCTTGGTTTACAGCCTAAATGGAAGGGCCTTCCTCCCCTTCCTCTTCAAAGATCACGCAATAGTCCATGTCATCCTCCAGAAATAGGTTCTTCATTGCTGCAAGAGCCTTATCTTCCTCTGACCCGTACAAAGTGTCAGCTGGCTGAAATGTTTCCTTGAACTGAGGTATGGGGTATTCCAATGGGTAATATGGGCCGCACCATGGTGGTGACCAATTTCTAAATTCTTGCCAAGTGTACTTGTATCCTAGTCTGAAGGTAGTACCATGTTTCTTCAACTGGACAGGTTTGGTGAACCTTGAAGATCTTACCAAGTCCTTCTCTGGTTCATACCCACTCCAATTAAGAATGCTCTCAACCTTTTTACTCCACCATTTGTCCTTATCTACTGCGTTGACCCGCTCGATATAATGATATGTCTCCCCACCTATTCTTCTTCTGCCAACGATCATTGGAATGGTCTGGCGACTGTAGATGGGGTTGCTACCATTTCCATGGATGATTACTTCATGATAGTTCCATTCAAACTTCACAACCTGATGTAAAGTTGATGCCACAGCCCCAGCGGCATTGACCCAGGGCCGTCCCAGCAGTAAGTTGTAAGAGGCTGGTATGTCGATGACTTGGAACTCGACGTCAAACCAACTAGGTCCCATTTGCAAACACAGGCTAACCTCCCCGAGAGTAGACCTCTGACAACCGTCAAAATCCTTAGCATTAATAGCCCCATCCTTTATATCGTGCAACCCTTTGCCTAACTTCTTGAGGGTGATTGGTGGATAATTGTTGAGACTAGAACCTCCGTCCACTAGGATTGTGGTGATGAAATGATCTTCACATGGCATGGTGATGTGCATTGCTTTATTATGACTGAGCCCTTCAGGCGGCAATTCATCCTCATGGAAAGTGATTTGTGACTTTCCAATACCTTCCCTATCATGTTTTCCATCTCTTATCACGTTATGTTGCTTGGGACATAATCCTCGCTCAATATCTTCATCTAGGCATTCTTATGCGCCTCAGAACTCTGCAGCAATGCCAAGATGGAAATCCGCACCGGAGTCTTGTTTAGCTGTTCAACAACTTAATATTCCTTAGCTTGTACCTTTCTCCAAAGATCATCAGGTCCAGTTTCAATGAGACATCCAGGAACCTGCTTGCTGGACTCAGCTAGGTGCTCTGGCACGTACACCCTGCCTGTTCTAGTCATACCTTACGCGTCAATTGCTTCTCCCGCACATGCTTTTCCTTTCCTTCTCGCCTCGGCTGTGTAATCCTAGGGTATGGCTTTTGGCTAAAATAGGATTAGGTCTGACATGGTGACTGAAATGGGAATTTTAGGAGGCAACATAGTAACTTCAATTGGTGTAGGTGCCTTTGGAGTCCCGAATTCCACCTCAATAGGCTTTGGCACCTTTGCAGGAAGTGCCTCGAACTCAAAGTGCAAAGATATATTCACCACGTTGTCCTCAGATGGCTGGACTTGTACAACAAAGGGATAAGAGTGACCGCCAGTTTCTTGGGCTTATCTCCCTCAAATATTAAACCAATCGACCCTTCGGTGTCCCAATCGTCTTTTACCTCGATCATGTGGACCCTTCCACCTTTATGGTCTGGCAGAGGGTTGTTGCGAACATTAGGAGTAGGCTCCTTAGCTACGATGACCTTGTTGTCAATTAAGGTCTGGATTTTGTCCTTCAGTGAGTGGCACTCGTCAATGGTATGGCCTTTCATCCCCGAACGGTATGCGCTGGTTTTATTTGGGTTGATCCATTGGGAAGGGTTCTCTAGGGTTATGGCTGGGATGGGTATAACATATCCGGTGGCTTTGAGCTTCTCATAAAGTTGGTCAATGGGTTCAGTAATAGCGGTGTACTGTCTAGGTGGTTTGAGGTCAAAATTTGGTCACGGTCGTGGGAAGTTTTAACGGGTAGGTGGTGATGGATAGTGATGAGGTTGGGGTGAGTAGGCTTGGTATATGGGTGCGGGTTGGGAATATCTTGGCGAGGTGGGTTGATATGTTGGTGGTGGAGATGACTGGTAGACGAATGGTGGATTTTTGTAAGTGGGCGAAGGTGCTTGGTAATTTACAGAGGGTTGGTACGTGAATGGAGTTGGAGGGTAGGGTTGGTATTTCATGGGGGAATGGTTTCTTTGCGCAGCCATTACGGAGTTTACATCCTTTTTTTCCGATGAACCACCAGATTGAAAGGCTTTGTTGGTGGCCTGCAGTGCCTCAAGGTTGGTAACCATACTATTTTTGATTCCCTCTTCAATTGTTTCTCCCAGTTTGATGATGTCAGCGAATTTCTGCCCCTCTATCAGCATTAATCTCTCCTAAGACTATGGGTCCTGGGCACGAACAAAAAATCAATTAATTTGTTCCTCTTCCAAAGACGTCCTGACTTTGGCTTCTTCCGACCTCCAACGAGTAGCATACTCGCGAAAGGTTTCAATAGGATTCTTCTTCAAATTCTGAATGTAGAACACGTCTGGCGCAATTTCAGTGTTGAATCTGAAACGGTCCATGAAATCGGATGCCATGTTTACCCAACTCGTCCGCTTCTTCACATCTTGGCTGATGTAGCAAGATAAAGCATCCCCTTTTAATGTCCTCATGAATAGTTTCATGAGGATCTTCTCATCCTTACCAACTCCCACTAATTTGTCATAATACATTTTGAGGTGAACCCTGGGATCACCCGTACCATCAAACATCTCGAACTTAGGAGGTTTTTACCCCTCCGGGAGTTCGACATCAGGTTGAACACAAAGGTCTTCATAATTCAGACTCTCTACACCCTTATTACCTTCCACACCTTGGACCCTGTTAGTGAGTATCTTCAGTTCAGCAGCCAAGTTCTGAATGAGTGAATCTGATTTTGACACATCTGGTATGGGCTTTGTATAGTATGGCACAATATCCACAAAGATAGGGATATCCTAGTGGTTTGGGGCCTTTTGAGGCTCAGGGATGAGCGGTAGAACATTGTTGCAAACTTGGGTTGGGGTTTTCTACAGAGGTGCAAGGACCTGATTGTTGACATCTGCAGCAGCAAGGGAGATGGATAGACTTGCCAAACTCCGGACATGGTCCAGTTCCTCTCGAAACCTTAGCAAAGTTTTCTCCAAATGAGCAGCAGTTTCCTTGGTAATCTTGGTACCCTGGGAAGTTCCTTAGATTTCCTTTCTTGCTTCATTATCTGCCATCTTTCCTTTGTTCCTGTTTCTGGGAGGACTCGGAGGAGGAGGAAGAGGAGGAGCCTTAGATCTTGTTGAATATGCTGATAGTGCCAGAATGCAGGAACTAACCTTTGGGGAGGGGGATAAAAACAAAAAGGTAAACAGTTAGTGCGGATTCTGAGAAATAAAACATTGCGGTATGTAAATGTTGGAAACACGTTCTCAAAGCATTATACTAAAACGTGTGTTCATATGTGTAGATTTTGATGAATGACAAACAAGCGCAAATTGCCATATGACGAAGCTCAAGTACAAGCGCACAATTGATATATAACGAGATTCAAGCACAAGACCAAGTTTTATAGTTTTACATGAGTCGTTCTTAACTGTGATCTTGATCCGACAACTTGACTCATGACATGGCTTCTCTCGTAAAATTATTTTTACAAAATCATGCATATTTAATTTAATGCTAAATGATTTTAAATCATGCATATTTACTTTAGTCAAAATGATTTTTAAACATGCCTCTAAAATCTTGACTAAGATAATCGATTATGTACTTATGATAATCGATTATGTTAAGCCAAGACTGCATGACAATCGATTGTGAACTAATGACAATCGATTGTGTTAAGGCAGTGAGCATCAGATTTTTCAAATCTGCATGACAATCGATTGTGAACCTTATGACAATCGATTGTGATGAGGCAGTGTCCATCAAAGTTTTTCAACGCTCAAAATAATCGATTGTGAAGTTAATGACAATCGATTGTGAAGAGACAGTGTCCATCAGATTTTTCGAAGTCACAAAATAATCGATTGTGAACATATGGCAATCGATTGTGTTGAGGCAGTGTCTTCCAGACTTTTTCAAAGTTATTAAATAATCGATTGTGAGTATATAACAATCGATTGTCACGAGGCAGTGTCTAAATTGATTTTCAAGACTGATATATAATCGATTGTTAACTTAGTATAATCGATTGTATAACTAACCGTTGCCAAAATATTTCAAATACCGTCAGGTAATCGATTGTTGATCTTCTATAATCGATTGTTGAAATTAAAATCTGGAAAGGATTTTTTGAATGTTGCTGAATAATCGTCTATTGATTTTGTATTATCGATTGTTTTACGTAAAATCTGGAAATGATTTTTTGAACGTTGCCAATAATCGATTGTTGATCTTGGATAATCGATTGTTAAGCGTAAAATCTGGGATTGATTTTTGGAATGATTGGCAAACAATCGATTGTGGCTTCTTGACAATCGATTGTCACAGAGTAAAATCAGCAGTTCTTAATTGGCAATTAGGCAACGGTAATGCCAAGTTTTTCAACTATAAATACAGCTTAAATTCAGTCTTTTGAGTTCACAACAACACACAACAACTGATCATATAATTGCTATTAGCTTGCATACTCTATTGCTTATCATTTTATATTCATTACATAAGTTTTTGAGAGCCAAACTCTTGTCGAAAGTTGTTGCGATCTTGAGCGTATTCTTTTACTCATATCTACTCATTAAGGAGTGTCTTGTTTGAGTGCTTAGTGTTTTGTACACTTGAAGAGAATTGTTATTCTCTTGTTGTAAGAAGGAACTTGTGTTTCCTTGGTTGAAGTCTTGGAGTGTTGTATCTCCGAGCAAAGGTAGTTGAGGCTTGTGTCCTCAAGTTGTGAAGGAACTTGTGTTTCCTTTGGTTGAAGTCTTGGAGTGTTGTATCTCCGAGCAAAGGTGTTGAGGCTTGTGTCCTCAAGTTGTAAAGGTTTGTTAAGCACCCGGAAGCTTGACAAGTTAGTGGAAATCTCGAGAGAGTCTCTCGGGGACTGGACTAGCCACGGGTTGTGGTGAACCAGAATACTTCGGTGTGTTCTTTCTTATTTATCGCACTTATTTATTTCCTGCAAATTTTAAATTCCGCAAGTTTACGCTAATTTTTATTATAACGCTATTCACCCCCCTCTAGCGTTAAGCGTATTATCTAACAATTGGTATCAGAGCCCAACTCTCTGAAGACTTAACAGTTTGAGAGAAACTTCCATGGCTTCTACTCGTGACTCTTTTGCAGGAATAGAGGAAGGACAGTGCTCCACCCGACCACCACTATTCAACGGTACAAACTATACGTACTGGAAGGAGAGGATGAAAATCTTCGTTCAAGCAAACAATTTTCATCTTTGGAAGGGGATAACAAAGGGAAATCAAATTCCAACCAAAAAGGTTGAAAACGAATGGGTTCCCAAGTCCGAAGAAGAATATGACGCGGATGATATCCGAAAGGTGCAAAATAATGCTAAAGCAATTAATTTATTATATTGTGCTGTAAATGATGACGATTACAGGAAAATATCGTGTTGCACAACGGCGAAGGAAATGTGGGACAAGCTGGAAGTTACGTACGAAGGTACGGACCAGGTAAGGGAAGCCAAAATTGATTTCCTAACCCATGCTTATGAATTATTTCACATGAAGGAAGGTGAAAAGGTGGATGAAATGTTTGAACGATTTTCAATAATCGTAAATGACCTACATGCTCTCAAGAAGACTTTCACGGATAGGGAACTTGTCCGAAAAATCCTTAGAAGTCTCACTCCGGCATGGCGATCAAAGGCTGACGCGATTCAAGAGTCCATTGGCATCTCAAATGTTACCATCGACGCATTAAGAGGTAATCTTAAGACTTATGAATCTACTATACTTAACCCTCTTGTTGATGATCAAAGGAGGCAAAGAATCGCTCTAAAGGCAAGCACAAGCCAACCGCAAGTTGATGAGGACGGAGACAACGAGTTTGGACTCGTTATCAAAAGATCTCAAAAGTTCATGCGAAAAGAGTATGAACGAAAGGGCAAAAAGCAAGGAGAACAAATAAAGTGCTATGAATGCGGAGAAACCGGGCACATCAAATCAAATTGTCCAAACATCAAAAAGGAAAAGAAACCTTTCAAAAAGCAACGTGCATATATATCTTGGGGAGGAGACTCCGGAGATGAGTCAAGCGAAGGAGAAGAAGAGGAAAGCGCAAACCTTTGTCTTATGGCACAAGAAGACAAGCAAGATGAGGTATGTCGAATCTCTTCTAAAAATTTCTTTTCCCTTGAAGAAATGCAAAATGCTTTTGATGAGTTATATAGTGAATTTATTAAAGCTTCAAAAACTGGTAAAAGCATAAAAGAGAATGCTTCTTCAAAAGAAAAAGATTTTCAAAAACAACTCTCATTGAAAGAAAAGGATTTGGAAAAACTGGTTTTAGAAAATGAGAAGTTGAAAGAGGAAAACAAGTTTTTCGGAGAAAGAAGCGCCGACAAGCCCGAAAGCTCTATTAGAAATTGTACTTCATGCATGCATCTCAAAAATGAAGTAGAAAGGCTTAAGGGCACCTTGGATAAGTTTAATTCTTCTCACAAAAATTTGAATGAGGTCCTTGTTAATTTGAAGTCAACCAAGCATGGCATAGGTTTTAAGAATGAGCCTAAAGAAAAGGTTGAAGCCAAACCCCAACCACCTAAGGCTCATCCTAGGATTAATAAAACAAATGCTCATCCTAGAAATAACAACCCTAGAACCAATATGCATGCTAGACCAAATGTTGAACACTTTAGAAGACCTAGAAATGACTTACCACCTAGAAATAACTACTCTAGAAATGATGCATATTCTAGGCCACACACTAGAAGGAAGTTTGAACCTTTTAGAACACCTAGAAATGGCCCTCAACCTAGAAACAATTATTCTAGAAATGCTGCTCATAATAGTAGGAGAAATGACTTTTATGAAATGCGCAATAGCCATAGTGTCGAAAATAGAGTGAACAATTTTCGTCCGCCTAATTACTATGAACCTAGAAGGATGCATAATCCCAACGTGACTTGTCATTATTGTAGACGAATTGGTCATATTGCTCCTGCATGTTTTACACGGCATAGACATATCACTCAATCCCATCATTATGATATGCCTAACCCTCAAGGACCCAAAATGGCATGGGTACCTAAAACTCATTAATTTGTTTTGTAGGTGTGTTTTAAGGGATCAAGTGTACTATGGTACCTTGATAGTGGATGCTCCAAGCACATGACGGGAGACGAATCCAAATTCCTTCAACTAGAACACAAAGAAGGAGGAAGTGTTATTTTTGGTGACAACAATAAAGGAAAGATTATCGGCATCGGATCGGTCGGTAAGGATGAAAATTCTTCTATTAAGCATATATTACTTGTTAAAGGTTTAAAGCATAATCTCTTGAGCATAAGTCAATTATGTGACAAGGGAAATCTTGCCTTATTTGATTCGGATGAATGCTTAGTATTTAGACGTAGTGATTTCAAAATTATCCTTCGTGGTTTTAGAGTGGATAATATTTATATGGTTGATCTTGCTAATTCCTCACCCGAATATGTGGATTGCCTTATGAGCAAAGAGGATGATACTTGGCTATGGCATCGTAGAGTAGCACATATAAACATGCATCTTTTGAACAAATTAATTTCACAAAACTTAGTTATTGGTCTTTCCAATTTGAAATTTGAAAATGACTCTATTTGTGATTCTTGTCAAAAAGGGAAGCAAACAAAAGCATCTTTCAAATCGAAAAACATTGTTTCAACTACTAGACCATTGCAATTGCTTCACATGGATTTATTTGGACCATCTCGCATTGAAAGTCTAGGAAGAAATCGTTACGCTTTTGTTATTGTTGATGATTATTCCAGATTTACTTGGACTTTATTTCTTGCCCATAAAAGTGATGCTTTTCAGAATTTTAAATATTTCCTTAAACGTGTTCAAAATGAAAAGGAAACAACCGTCACTTCAATTAGAAGTGATCATGGGGGAGAGTTTGATCACAATCTCTTTGCGGACTTTTGTGACGAACTCGGTATCGAGCATACCTTTTCCGCTCCACGAACACCACAACAAAATGGGGTGGTGGAAAGGAAAAATAGGTGTCTCGAAGAGATGGCTAGAACCATGCTCGAGAGGCTAAGATTCCCTAACATTTTTGGGCGGATGCCGTGAGTACCGCATGCTACATCTTAAATAGAGTAGTCATAAGGCCAATACTCATGAAGACCCCTTATGAACTCTACAAGGGAAGGAAACCAAATATCTCCCATTTTAGAGTATTTGGTTGTAAAGTTTTTATTCATAACAATGGAAAAGATCAATTGGGAAAATTTGATGCTAAGTCCGATGAGGGAATTTTCATTGGTTATTCTTTACGTAGCAAAGCATATAGGGTTTTTAATAAAAGAACCGAAACTGTGGAGGAATCCCCTCATGTTTTGTTTTCCGAAAATAATGCTCGCTTGGCGAGAAAGGATTCCGGTTTTGATCTTGCAGGTATTTTAGATAGCTTGAAAGACAAAATACAAGAGGAAACGCCTAATGAAACTCAAGACGAAATTTTGAAACAACCAACGGAGGAAGAGCCACAATTGGAGAAAGAAACTAAAATGCCTAACAAATGGAGGACAATCAAAGATCACCCTCTCGAACAGGTAATTGGCAACGTCGGAGAAAAGGTAAGTACCCGAAACTTCCTTACGAACACCTTAGGACACTGCTTTTGTTTCTCAAATTGAACCAACAACCATCTCCGAAGCAATTGGGGATGAATTTTGGACCTTGGCAATGCAAGAGGAGCTTAACCAATTCAAACGGAATGACGTTTGGGATTTGGTGCCAAGACCCGAAAATCATACCATAATTGGTACGAAATGGGTTTTTCGAAACAAGCTAGATGAAAATGGTGTAATAACTAGAAACAAAGCTAGGCTTGTAGCAAAAGGCTATAATCAAGAAGAGGGTATTGACTATGAAGAAACATATGCTCCCGTAGCTAGATTAGAAGCTATTCGTCTATTGCTCGCATTTGCCTCTTCTATGAATTTCAATTTATATCAAATGGATGTGAAAAGTGCTTTTATAAATGGTGTTATTCAAGAAGAAGTTTATGTTGAACAACCCCCTGGGTTTGAAGATTTTAAATCTCCCGATCATGTTTTCAAACTCAAAAAGGCTCTTTATGGTTTAAAACAAGCTCCCCGAGCTTGGTATGAAAGATTGAGTAAATTTCTATTGGAAAATGATTTCATTAGGGGGAAGGTTGACACCACCCTCTTTGTTAAGCATAAAAACAATGATATTTTATTAGTTCAAATATATGTGGATGATATCATATTTGGTGCTACTAACAATGTCTTATGCAAGGAATTTTCCGATTTAATGACAAGCGAATTTGAGATGTCTATGATGGGTGAGTTAACATTCTTTTTGGGATTACAAGTAAAGAAAATGAAAGAAGGTACGTTCATTTGCCAAGCCAAATATTGCAAAGAATTGCTGAAACGATTTGAAATGAACAATGCAAAAGCAATGGCGACTCCTATGAGCACATCCGATCATCTAGACAAAGATGAGAAAGGTAAGGAAGTCGACACTAAGAAGTATCGAGGTATGATTGGCTCTCTTCTTTATCTTACTGCTAGTCGTCCGGACATCATGTTTAGCGTGTGCTTATGCGCCCGTTATCAATCGTGTCCGAAGGAGTCTCACCTTACTGCGGTAAAACGGATTTTGAAGTACCTTGTTGGTACTACAAATGTGGGTCTATGGTACCCCAAAGGTTCTTCATGCCAACTCGTTGGCTATTCCGACTCCGATTTTGCTGGATGCAAATTGGACCGCAAGAGCACTAGTGGCACTTGCCATTTGCTCGGTAGCTCTCTCGTTTCTTGGTTTAGCAAGAAACAAGTAAGTGTTGCGTTGTCCACAACCGAGGCTGAATATGTAGCCGCGGGGAGTTGTTGCGCTAAAATCCTATGGATGAAACAACAACTCTTGGACTATGGCCTAAGTCTTGATCATATCCCTCTTAGATGTGATAATTCTAGTGCCATATGCTTGACGAAGAACCCCGTTCTTCATTCGCGAACAAAACACATTGAAATTAGACATCATTTTATAAGAGATAACGTTCTCAAGGGCGATGTCGAAATCGAATTTGTTGAAGCCAAAGATCAATTGGCCGACATCTTTACAAAGCCCTTAGAGAAAGAGTCCTTCTTCCGAATTCGTAGTGAACTCGGGATTCTTGACTCCACGTTGATCTAAGTCATGCATTGCATTTTTTTTTACATGATTTCTAACTTGAGCGTCGGAGACATCTAACGAATTTTTGCAGGTATCGCCCTAAAGGTAGGGGGAATTATAAAGCATGACGCGCAATAATCGAGTCTTCTTCAGAAAAATCGATTTCTGTCATCTAATAATCGATTATCTCGTATCAATAATCGATTGTACTGCTATTATTTGAGTTATTGTACTTTCTTTAAGTAATCACGCTTTATTTTCAATAAATAAACAAGTTTTTTTTCAATCCTTGCCATCTTATTACATTTTTTTTGCTAATGGCAAAAGGGGGAAGATAACGGGTATGCACTCTCAATACCTATCGGCATAAATTGAGGGGGAATTCATATATTAAGGGGGAACAAATTGCATATCCATATACTTATTGCATATCTTTTCTTGTCTTGAATCGTCATTATGAATTGCTTAATATGCATATCCCGCTTAAAGTTTGCCATTATCAAAAAGGGGGAAATTGTTGGAAACACGTTCTCAAAGCATTATACTAAAACGTGTGTTCATATGTGTAGGTTTTGATGAATGACAAACAAGCGCAAATTGACATATGACAAAGCTCAAGTACAAGCGCACAATTGATATATAACGAGATTCAAGCACAAGACCAAGTTTTATAGTTTTACATGAGTCGTTCTTAACTGTGATCTTGATCCGACAACTTGACTCATGACATGGCTTCTCTCGTAAAATTATTTTTACAAAATCATGCATATTTAATTTAATGCTAAATGATTTTAAATCATGCATATTTACTTTAGTCAAAATGATTTTTAAACATGCCTCTAAAATATGGACTAAGATAATCGATTATGTACTTATGATAATCGATTATGTTAAGCCAAGACTGCATGACAATCGATTGTGAACTAATGACAATCGATTGTGTTAAGGCAGTGAGCATCAGATTTTTCAAATCTGCATGACAATCGATTGTGAACCTTATGACAATCGATTGTGATGAGGCAGTGTCCATCAAAGTTTTTCAACGCTCAAAATAATTGATTGTGAAGTTAATGACAATCGTTTGTGAAGAGACAGTGTCCATCAGATTTTCCGAAGTCACAAAATAATCGATTGTGAACATATGACAATCGATTGTGTTGAGGTAGTGTCTTCGAGACTTTTTCAAAGTTATTAAATAATCGATTGTGAGTATATAACAATCGACTGTCACGAGGCAGTGTTTAAATTGATTTTTCAAGACTGATATATAATCGATTGTTAACTTAGTATAATCGATTGTATAACTAACCGTTGCCAAAATATTTTCAAATACCGTCAGGTAATCGATTGTTGATCTTCTATAATCGATTGTTGAAATTAAAATCTGGAAAGGATTTTTTGAACGTTGCTGAATAATCGATTATTGATTTTGTATAATCGATTGTTTTACGTAAAATCTGGAAATGATTTTTTGAACGTTGCCAATAATCGATTGTTGATCTTGGATAATCGATTGTTAAGCGTAAAATCTGGGATTGATTTTTGGAACGATTGGCAAACAATCGATTGTGGCTTCTTGACAATCGATTGTAACAGAGTAAAATCAGCATTTCTTAATTGGCAATTAGGCAACGGTAATGCCAAGTTTTTCAACTATAAATACAGCTTAAATTCAGTCTTTTGAGTACACAACAACACACAACAACTGATCATATAATTGCTATAAGCTTGCATACTCTATTGCTTATCATTTTATATTCATTACATAAGTTTTTGAGAGCCAAACTCTTGTCGAAAGTTGTTGCGATCTTGAGCGTATTCTTTTACTCATATCTACTCATTAAGGAGTGTCTTGGTTGAGTGCTTAGTGTTCTGTACACTTGAAGAGAATTTTTATTCTCTTGTTGTAAGAAGGAACTTGTGTTTCCTTGGTTGAAGTCTTGGAGTGTTGTATCTCCGAGCAAAGGTAGTTGAGGCTTGTGTCCTCAAGTTGTGAAGGAACTTGTGTTTCCTTTGGTTGAAGTCTTGGAGTGTTGTATCTCCGAGCAAAGGTGTTGAGGCTTGTGTCCTCAAGTTGTAAAGGTTTGTTAAGCACCCGGAAGCTTGACAAGTTAGTGGAAATCTCGAGAGAGTCTCTCGGGGACTGGACTAGCCACGGGTTGTGGTGAACCAGAATACTTCGGTATGTTCTTTCTTATTTATCGCACTTATTTATTTCCTGCAAATTTTAAATTCCGCAAGTTTACGCTAATTTTTATTATAACGCTATTCACCCTCTAGCGTTAAGCGTATTATCTAACAGTAAACACGTTGTTGCAAGAAATAAATCGTTTCCTACTTGGGTGCCTCGTTGTGCCCGAGGTTGGCCTAGCGACAAATATGGTTTGGAGAACTCGCAATACCAAATGCCTCATTTTATTGATAGAAAATAAAATGAGTCAAAACAAACTGAAATAAAGAAAAATGGTCACTAATAGCCGAAGGCCTTATTACATAAAGAAAGCAGTAAAATCCTAGCTGCTTGGTCCCAGAAGAACCCTCCCCAGATTCGGTATCTTTGCCTCCTTCGTACAGCTTCATTAGCTCGCGTAGTCCCAGCAACAAATAATCCTGAGCCAAGCACCCACCTTCATTACCTTCAGCTTCCTGACAATCTTTGATCCTTTTCAGGAAGTCGCCTTCAAGCTCCACTATGCCCTATTTCAAGTACCCAAAACGGTTACTTGCATGGACAGCCATGTCTTTCCATTCGTTGATTACCTTCTCTTGAGCCTCTAGCACTTCCCGATGTTCCCTCTCGCACTCTCGCATCCGCTTGCGTAGAAGATTGTACTTGACCTTTGCTGCAGCCTCCTCATCAATAACCCTGAAACCTTTTTTCCCCAAGCCCATATAATTGTCTTCTAACCACCATGGATAAAGCGGCGCATGTCTTGCCTGATACCTGTCTAGCTCCATAGATTCCTGTTCTAGAATTATTTTGGAGTGCCACATATGCTGAGCCCGGCACCTGTGTGGGCTATCTTCGTCCTGGAAATCAGCCCTGTAATGACTCATCTATTCCAATCTTGGTATAACCCGCTTCCTTCTGGCTTGCCTCATGACTTGGAGAGGGACATACGGGTAAGTTCCTCTCAATTCGATGAGAACAAGGAATGGTGCGTCCCTAGACCAAATGATAAACTCTCCAGTTGGAAACCACTTGTACATCCATTGTACATGTTTTTCTCTCATATTCCTTAATAGTTCCACCCTTCCATTGGCGTCTTCTGGGTGTGAAAACATATCCGGCATGAAGTGCATCCGCTCTAGATGATGGAAAGCAATATGATCATCTCAATCCCGACGTATGATCTCCTGCCTATACTCCCCCTTTTGAAGATGTTCAATGATCTAGAGTTGTAGTAGTAGATTGCACCATTCAAAGCGCGGTGACCCTTGCTGACATTTCTCTAGGGCTCGGTACAGTTCTGCGAGAATCATGGGTACTATGATAAATGTCTGCCCGTCGATACCCTTCATTACGGCTTTGGCTACCGTGGCTAGTCTTGTATGGATCCTAGCCTTCTTCGTCGGGAAGACTCATTCCCAGAATACAGAACATGAACACAAAAGTACCTCCTATGTATGTGCCTCAAAGAAGTAAGGGCGAACTCGTCCATGTGATTGCGGTATTATTTGCTATGTCCAAACCTTTCATACATGAAGTCATAGGATATCTAGGAGTCCTTTACGCTGGTCAGATTAAGGTTCTTTTTTAGCTCCAACATTTTCAAGAACCCTCTACCTTTGCGGTTTTCTGGCATGAGCAACCCCAGGCTATCCCAATGAATTCCCGGGAAACCCCAAATTTCCTCCAACAGCGGCGTCATTTCAATGTCTCCAAAAGCAGAATACAGAACGTTCACTATCCCAAAACATAGTAGAACTTCCACAATCTTGTTATCTGGCCAAAATTCCATAAGTGAAGGAAGATTTCCTAAGTTCTTGCGAACAAAAACCCAATCGCTACCATACAAATCATCCCACCAGCTTAGCAACTTTGGATGAATGTTTGATACCATACCGAACCTGGGGACCTCGTGCCCCATTTCCTATAAAACAGAGAGTTAGGCATTTAACCCCACCGGACTCGACCATTTAAATCAGTAATTAGCAAAAGGCATTTAGTTCTCCAAATCAATGCACATAACGTGAATGTCCGTTTGGGTTTCAAAGAAACCCGGTGGACTTTTGTTTAGTCTATCATAATGAGTCATTATGCAGACGACATAACTGACTCAACTAAGTTTGACCATGATGCATGAACAATTAAATGGAGTAAGGTTTCTACTTTTGAAGTGCTAGACAAGGTACCCTTGAGCGGACAACTCAAGATGGAAAGGCGCGGAACCGTCGATTACCCCGTTGATCGATTGGTTTTACCACAAATATGCCTTTGCCAAATTTAGGGGGTTTGTAAGTATTGGAAGGGCGCAACCACTTATTATAATCCTTACTATAGGATTTTGTTTGGAACGAGTGGAAAATGATGTTGAAGGATACAATTACAACAATGAAAAAAATACATGTATTTTCACGTTCATAATGATTACAATAAATGCTCGAAAGTAAAGACGGAAAATAAAGTGAGGTAATGAAGCAATAAAACAGTTAAGGGAAAAGAAAGACACGAAGAAACAAGTTAGTAATTTTGAAAATAATAAAAGAAACGTCATTGAACCAATAAATAAAGAAAACGGTAAAGTCACAAAACGAGTAGTGGTAAAAGCCTTAAAGAACTCCCCAGCAGAGTCGCCATGCTGTCGACTCCCCTTTTTCAAGAGCGAAATCGGGTTTTATGACATTATGGGCAAACCAACTCTATTTTCCGTTTGGGAATTGGGTTACGAAATTGGAAGAGTCGTCACCTAATGATTATAGTGCATTAGGACACTTTAAGATGAAGAGAGTGTTTTTGGAGAGAAAAACCAGAGTTGGGTAAGGGCTTGAAATTTTCTCAAGAGGAAGGTGTTAGGCACCCCTCAAGATCCACAAATGTGGTTCCCGGCCGTGCTAATTGTGGCTTTATAAAGAAGACGAAGCAAGTAGACAAATGAGGTGCACATGTATAGTATTCACATAATTGAAAAGCTTTAAAGAAAAGGGCATAAGTTTGAAATAGAAGAGAGGATTAGTTTGAAAAGCATTAAGAAAGCATTTAAATAAAGCACGTAAGAGAAAGAGGGGTCCTAGGTTTAACTATAATATGGATCATTCGATACAATATCCTTCACATATTCCAAAGAGGTATCGCTTTATGATATTATCGAATCGTCATCATCTCCATATTCTACCCTCCCACCCTGTTAAGGTACTGAAACGCGTTGGTATTGTTTACTTATCGCATGTTACTACCCATCCCAACCAGTTAGTCCTGGGGCATTAGGACCTCTTATCCTAAGAAAGGGGAGAAGGAAGTAGGATACATATATGGAGTATTCAATGGTAAGAATACGAGAGGGACAGTCAAAAACAGGTAGCAGATAAGAGGGATGCAAATAAACACTTAAAGGCTCAGGTAAACCCCGTAACATATAGCAAGTAGTTTAGCATGACTTCAATTACTGGTTTGGTCTTTAAAAGAGGTTAGGAGAGTAGGCAGAATGGTTTTACATATGAAAGTTAGATAGAAAATCTGCTTTGTGCCCTCCAGCGCTGTTTTAGAAGTTGACGGGATTTTTAGAAAACCAGTAGATCTTAAGAAAATGTTAACTCCAGACAAAGGTCTGTTTAGGAAAGATTTAAAGTTGCAGACGGTTTTTTAGAAAAGAAAATGCAGGCTTCAAATAGAAGTCTGTTAAAGACTCAAAACTACAGATAAATGTTGGAGAAAAGGGCTATAAATTAGTCATATGAGTTAGAATAAAAGAAGAGTAGTTCACAAGACCTTAAAGAAGTTTTGGAGTACCTTAAACATATGAACTTAAGCAAACAGTCACAGATTTAGTATAGAAAACAGCTTGTAGGTTCTTGACATTATGAAAAGGGCAGACCTAGGCCCGTTTGTGATAAACCAATTTAGGATAAGTTGAAGAAAACTGGGCATTAGAAAACATTAGACGAGTCTGGACTTAGACTTACTTGCTAACCCCTTAATTGCTGCTCTTATTCAATTGGATGTCCTACTATTTTGCCTAGCGTCTAGATAACTCGTATAGGCATGATATCTAGGTGACATTATAAGATGGAAGCCTAATAACATGATTTCTGTATGAAGTCGATGAAATGCGGAAGCCTATTGACATGATATCTATATGATTGATGCAACAACATAAAATAGGCATGGTAAAATAGTACATGGGTAAGATAAAAGTCATATGACATGGTTTCTACTGATGTGAAGATAAATGAGCCCATAGTCATGATTTCTATATGATGTGAATGCAATAGTATCCTTTTATAGGCATGTTTTCTATATGATGTTACTGCAATAATGAAAACCCTTATAGACATGATAATTATATGAGATGATGCAAGAAAGTAAACCCTATAAACATGGTATCTATATAAGATTGATGCAAGAAAATGAACCCCTCCCATATTCCCTTTTCACTAGATCCCCAAGTTCTTTATTACAAGTTACTTACAAAAGTTTTGACAAGAAAATAATATTAAAAGGAGTAAAGTACATCAATGCTATAAAACACCCGAAGAAGGACAAAGCAACTTTAATGTCCAACTTATGCCTTTTACCAAATCCGAGCTCCCAAGATCCGAGGATTTTCTCTTTTAGAGTGTTACAAAGTTCCAAGGGCCTTCAAAGAGATCCAGGCATTGCTTACACCCTAATTGGAATAGTGCAAGTGTAGAATTACCAGCTCTAAGGCATCCAAGTTCAGAGGAGACTAAAAGGTCCCTAAGCATGGCTTACCAAAGGGGGGTAGGAACTTAAAGGGCTAAGAATAAGTGCAAAGTGAGGATTAAAGGGAAACCGGTGTATGAAGTGGTCATACCCAGCCTATTAAATGAGACTAGCACACCCTAGACTCCTTACAAAGATTACAAACAGGAGCAAACTTGTAAAAAAGTCAGACAAGGGCCTGGAAGGTGATTAAGACACCAACAGGCCTTTGTCCAGGCGCAAACACATAAGAGAGGGGATGGGGGATGGGATTGCTTTGAGTAAAGGCTATTGACAGCTTAGTCGTGAACTAGAAATGGCAATAGGGTGCCAACCTTGTCCAGGACAACTCACATACAAACAAGGAGCAAGGAAATCATATAAACACCTAGAAGACAAGATTAAATTAAAGCATAATAGTGTACAATCAGAGGAAAGTATTCAATATGCTAGATTTAACGGAACATTGAATGTAGGCACCCAAGGGGAAAGGGGAATCAGGTATTTACATGCTAAAGGTATACACAGTTAAGGGTCATGGTTCAGGACTATATTGAGCATAAACAGATAGGGGGACAAGGGGAGGGGAATTATCGTGAAACTAAACTGAAGTATATAAAATAGATGGGATATCATGACAATTGAGGAAAGGGGAGAAGAAATTGATATGCTGACACTCAAATGAATTACTGAAGCAAACAGGCAGACAAAAGGGTAAGGGGAAGGGATTGATCATGCAATCTTAATTGCAATAACATAACGGACAAAGAAGAAGGGAGAGAAAACAAATACTTGAAAGTTAATAAATGGAGTTAGGAGCCTACAAGTGCAGGTTCGAGTAACACAACAAAGAAAATCCTTATAGTTAGCCTTGGCTTTCAGCCGACTAACATTAGCAGAGAGATAAAAAGTAGCAAGGAAGAGAAAAAACAGAGAGTTTTTGTGAGCAAGAGTAGAGAGGACTCGAGAATGAGTTGTTCTCAAGTGAGAAAAGAGGGGGCTTATTTATAGTTGAAAGAGAAGCAACAGTAAGGTAAGGAAATATTCATTAAATCAATCAGTATCAATTAAGGAGAAGGGAACCCCTTCAATTAATGAACCGGATAGGAAAATAAAAAAACCCAGGTCTAATTTTGGAAAGAAAATATAGTATTAATCACATAATGTAGGGTAAATACACATAAGAAATTTGAAAATCACACGGGTAGGGCATATAAGGCAAGAAATCACCCAGTAAATCAAGGAGTCAAGATATCAATCGTTTGAAATTAGTCAAGAAACAAGGAGTTAGAGAATCAAACAGTTGTACAAAATCAATTTTAGGGTTTCAAGGAAAGGGGAAAAGCAGTACTATTAAGATGCATAAGTTTTGAATATACTAGAGACTAACGAATAATAAAGCAGACGTGTAGCAAACACAAGAAGCAAATAGGGCTGGCTAGGGTTTCACACAGAATAAGGAATGGAGAATACCCTTTAGAGATTAGGGTTCCCGCCACCGGTCACAACACAAGGAATATCATAGATGAAAACGAACAAGAGCAGAATATTATAAAGAAAGCATAGAACAATTTTAACCAAAAACCCTAGAAAGGTAGTCAGTGAGATAAATAACATTTGAGCCAAAATAGAAAATATAAAAATCTCGGAGAAGAACACCCAGTAGCAAGAATAAACAACAAAAAGTCAAAGAAATCGGATAAGTTCTAGAAAACCTACGTTCTAAAACGAACAGTTTTGAAATCATAACTAAGTGAAGAAAGAGGTGAGAAACACTTATAAAGTTTCAGAAAAACCAAGTACTCAAAGAAAATAGTAAGATAACATAGAGAAAAATGAAAGGAAGAACCTCGAATCATTAAGGTTTTCATAAAAAACCTCATAAATGGCGAGAAAAGCCTGAACGACTCATCGGAACTTGGCAATGATCCAAGGCTTCAAAGGCTTGCCGGAGAACATCTATGAAACTCCATTGAAGGAGTTTTGGTCCAGTTACCCTCGAGATAAAGCCCCAATCTTCGAACTCAAATGCCAGAAAAGGTGATGAAAGGACGAGCACGAAAGTTTCAGACCCTGAATGGCTATTGACAACGGTGAAGAGGACTGGAGAAGAGTAGGGTTATTAGAGACCCTAGAGAGCATTTGGGAGTGAAAGGCGGCTCGTTTGGGTGTAACTGATCAGGGTTAGGAGGTTGTGGGGGTTTTAATTAAGGCAAGTGAATTGAGGGCCGTTGATCTGTGAGATCAACGACCAAGATTAAAAGAAGAATGGGGCGGGTTAGTTTAGGTGGGTTTTGGGTCGGGTTGTTTTATGATTGGGTTAGGTAATTGGAGGGGGGGTGAAATGTGGCTATAATTGAAAGATCAAAGGGCTACCATTTAAATGACCAATTGTCCAAAATTTAATTTTAAAAAATAGTAAACCATTCTATAAAAATCCAATAAAATTATTGAGATAATAAAATACGCTTAGGAATTAATTAAAAATTCTAGGAATGATTGTATACTTGAAATACTCGTTAAATTGATAATAGGCTAAAATTGCAATTTAATGCAATTTTAATTTAGAAATACCTAATGGCTTTGCAAAATCTTGTAAAAATTACATAAATTATATTTTTATATAGATGAGAAATTAAAATAATTTTTTTATTAAAATAACAAGATTTTACACGAAATATAGCTTTTACAGTACAAAAGTAAGTTATAAATTGGTTTTAAAATGCTTGAAAGAGTTCCTACAATCAGTTCTCAAGACAAGCAAAATTTAAACTTTTGCCTAGAAACTCATTCGGGGTAAGTTCTAGACCATTTGCATGGGTTCTTGGACTTGCAACAAAAACATCTCACCTCTCACGTAGCTGGATTGTGAAATACGACAGAGTCGAGTGGCCACAACGACCATATTCAAGTTTGGAAATCTATAAAGTTTGATTAAACCACTAAATGATTACCTATGTCAATACAAGAGTCACAAGGTTACTAACTATAGCTATCTCTTTTCAAAAACCTTATTTTTAATCATAAGCACGTAGTTAAGTGCATCGGTACCAAGTGAAGTATGTTTGACTCTTCGAGCATGACTCAATTAGGGCTTTTTATTCATTACTACTACTATTATTACTACCTAGACATCAAAGACAGACTCAAATCCTTTAATAAACTTTTCACGCCATCCATCGTTGGGAAGACTCACGCGATTCACACAAAAACTATCTTTGGAAAGAACTGTGGCATTAAGAAAACCAAAGGCTAATTATCCACTAAAATATAAAACTAAGCTATTAAATTAAATACTAACTAATAAGAAAATAAAATAAAGAAGCTATTAAAGCAAAACTATTGAAAGTGTAATGAATACACATAATGAGAGAGGAAAAGAGAGAATATATACAGAAAAAGGAGAAAGAAGAAAGTATTGTCGATTATTACAACCAATTGCCTCAGAATCATCAAAATAGATAAAATAAACTCCACCCCTCCCCCTAAATAAAATGTAACAAATAAGAATAAAGGAAGGTTAAGAGTGAAGAAGACTCCCTATGTTCCCTTGGACATCTCAGTGTCTACAGCAGCATCACTGCCCTCAGTTTCCTCTAACTGGATCTCATCATTCTCGACTTTGGGTGTAGCTTGGTTAGTGAACATTTGGTATACCACCTCAGCAGTGTCGGCAACCAGGTCTGGCTCCGCAGACTAGGTAGTTGGTGCCACTGGAGCTAATGGTGCTGCTGGTGCCACTAGAGCTAATAATGTTGTTTGTGCTGAAAGAGCTGGGTCCATCCGCAAGTCAAATGGAAGATCTCTAGCTGCTGCAATCTTGGATACCTCTCTCCGGAGCTTGTCAATTGATTTCTTGGAAGCCTCGGTATTTCTCTTTTTCTTTACTTCATTTCCTAGCTCCTCAATCTTTGACTCTACCAAAGTGTCCATCATAATGGTCTAGTTCTCCAAGAGCTTCTTCAATGTCTTTTCCACTGTTGGAGGAATCTGGGGTGCCTGAATTGAGGACTATTCATTAGTAGTACTGGATATGTCAAACAACTTTCTAATGCATGTTTGCATCTAGTTGTTGAGGCTTTCTAGTGTTTGGGAGACTCACAGCGTAGATAGTGGTGCAGTAGGCATATGCACTAGCTATAAAGCCGAGGTGGAAGGCATCTGAGGCTAAAGGTGAAGGCATGGCAGCTACACTGGCTGAAGGCTTTGCTAAAGTGGATGGCATATCGGTTGTCTCTGGAGGTACCATTGATGGCTCATTGTACTGGCCAATAGTGGTTGTTGGCTGACCTTTTCTCTTAAGGTTGTGTTTATCCATCAGAAAATACCATGAGAAGGGCTTCTTCATCCGCACCTTCGTATTAAAATCTTTCCGCTCCACCCGTACATCCGTAAGGTACTCGATGATGGTGTTGGGATATAGGTAGGAGGTATCAGCTTTCTTGCTGACTATATATATGATAGCCGACATCATGTCACCCATATTGATGGGATACCAGGCCATAATAGAGGCGACTAGAAGTACTCGCGGGATAGGGAGGTTTGTTTTGTTCTAGCACAGGTCTAGTCTGTTGCATATAAAAGTTTGACATCCCTTCTCCATGAATTTTAGAGTGTTCTGCTGAATAGGAATCCTTGCTTGATCCATGGTGGTAGTGACCCCGGGGCTCCAAGAATCTCAACAAGCCATGGGCAGTTGTATCTCCCATCACTAGGTTTTCCATGTATATGTAGGATAAACATCCTCAAACCCCAAGTATGTGTTCAAGGTGTGCTAGTTAAACTGCACCTTCAGATTCCTCACATTGGTCCCTTTCTTTATTTGTGGCACATTGGCATTGTATACTCGGACTAGATACTCATTTGCATCCACTACACTCTAGGTGAACCACATCCACCCCTTCCGCTCTCGGAACTGTCTCGAGACTACCAGATTGTACTTGTCAAGGTCTTTCAATTGGCACTGTCACTCAAGAGTGAGCGATCTCACCGGTCACCACTCATGGAAGCTAGTGAAGGAAGCTAGACCGACGAACCGGTCCTCCCGAACCTCTTTCTCATCCAACTCACGCCTCAAATCAAGGTTATGAAATGGTCGATTGCAATAGTAATATCTAACAAGAGTTGGGGTCGATTTCTACAAGAATAAAAATACATGGTAATTAGGAGTATATATTATAGTACATGAGTTTGAACTATCTCAATTTACATTTCCAAAAATATGACTTGTTTCTATGTCTATTTTAAAACTAAGATTGCAGAGTTAAAAATGAAACTAGGAAAATATTTTTGTTATTTTTCAAGTTTTATAAAAAGCCTAAGGCTATGACCATCACCTAGATATTTGCCAAATGGGATATAAACTTAATGCTTGTTTTGTTGATCATGTGTATTATATCTATCAACACTCAGTTACCCACTCAATGCCGCTCGATCATAGAATGATTTAGCCCAATGTAGTTTTCTCAAGTCCAAATGGGTATTGCTCAAAACGGTTGACAAAAATTCAAGTCGGGTTATTACCATCTCTAGGTTGAACCCTTTAATTGGGATTATGTATCTCTTGATTGACCCAATTTCTTGATAACCAAGTTTTCCTAGACTAAGTCTCTCTTTCTCAAGTAGAAACTAAGTCAAATAGGATGAACTAATATTTGCAACCATTTATTCAACAAAATAAATTATGAAAAATGATAAATAATAAACACTCAACCATAAACAAGCATTAAATTAAACACCCATAAGGTTTATGCACTAAGGTTGGATCACAACCCTAGTAAAAATCTAACTACTCATGCTTGAAATTGAAGAAGTAGCAGAAGAGATGCTAATTAAACTCATAATGATAAAATATACGCTAAATATCCAAAAATATGAAAAACTACTAAAAGAAGGAAAGAGAAACGCCTATTGTAGCTGCTGATGACAAAAGTTAACTTCAAATTATGAAACTCGTCTATTTATATAGGGCTGGAAATTTCGGACAAAAATGCCATTTAGGAGTTTCTATTGCCGTACAATTCCATGTGCGGTTCGTAGAATTCATCAACTTGTCAGGACTGGAAGTCTGTTGCCATAAAATTTTGATCTGCAGTCGGAAGGCACTCTTCTCACGGTCCGCAGATTTGTAACTATGACCGTATCTTGTTCTTTTGCAGTACGCACTTTTATAGCTGCACAGGCATAACACTTCTTCTACGGCCGCATAATTCTTCTATGGTCCGCAGTTTTGATGGGCTTGGAATACACATTCTCTGAACTTTGCTCCTGGCCAAGCTTTTGTGGCCGCACAATTCATGTGCGATCCGCATTATGCACCAAAATTTGCTGACTTTTCCTTTATAATTTGCGGCCTCATATGATATTCCGCGGTTCGCACTTCTGAGCTTCTGTGCCTTTTATGTCCTTGAGTTCAGATTACTTCTTTTTGAGTTGGATTTTATCTCGAGAGTTCATATTCCAATATTCATACAAGTAAGCACATTTTATCAGTTTTCGGGAATACAATTAAATACTTTTGAATTAAAACAAAAGCTAATAGACGCTAATAAGTAGTCAAAATTCTCACTTATCAAGCCTCGCGATGTTAAAGTGTAATGGGTGCTAAGGGATTTTTTTGAATTGCGATGGCTTGTGTGAATGTCGCAATAACGTAGAGGAGCTGGGCCAGTGGAAGTGAAGGAAATCATGATTTCATTGGCAAGACCAACAATCTCGCAAAAGGTAGTGTAGCTAGATTATTTTATGCATCACGATTGTTGTAATGTACTGACCAATAGTTTTGAGTTCTTGAACCTCCATTCCCCTATTTGATGCCTCCCCTAGGTTAGTTTAATGATTTTATAACTTGCGGGAATGGGTGGTTTGATTTTTGAGAAGCTGGAGAGTAATTTGGAACACTTAGTTTCCAACTTGAGGGTTAAAGTTGGAAGAGTTGATCAGGCTTAATATTATGTGTAAATAACCATGGATTGGAATTTTGAAGGTTCCAATAGCTCTATATGATGATTTTGAACTTGTACGTATATTTTTTAAACTAATATACCACTAAACTAGGTGCTTAATGGTATTTTAGATTAATGAATGAAAAAGAAAATAAAACAATGTCTTACAATATGGAAGAAATAGAACTAGCTATGATGATTAAAAAAAAAGTATCTAACTTATGGAAAACATGCCGTAAGTTGATAGTATACACTGAAAGAACTACAATATCCAAACTTGCACCTTGCAACATCGTCTTCACTTCTTCTGGCTTGACAGGATCTTCAACACCTTGTGCGTGTATCATATTCATGTTCAGGAGTGGTCTAGCTTCATAAGCATAGCATGCACAGTGCATCACTTCAATTTTGAGCCAACCATTGATCACATAGACGCCTTCAGTTCTGCATATTGTCCTTTCTACTCTCATTAGGGAATGTATGAACCTAAAAATTTTCGTGCCTAATTTTGCATCATCTGGAAATAACCCCAACATAGTTGGATACACATAAAGATCGTGAACAGTATAGTACATGTGAAATTAATTCCAATACCTCCAACTCTTCCTCATTAGCCAGAATTTCCAATAGTTAGGTCTACCTAGAAAAGCCAAGTAGCCTTGCATTGCCCTTGAGTGTGGCTGCTTTGTGACGACTTTCATAACCTTAGAAAGATCATCAATTTGGGATTGTTCTATACATTGGTTATCCCCTAAGGGAATAAGCATCGATGACACAAATATCACCCTTTTAGGGTTTGGCATATTATAGAAGTCAGGCCCCAAGTATGTACCTGCAAAAAAACAAACAGTATTTGTAAAAGGTATCACCCTACTCTCCTCAATGATGATTTGAGTAGGCACATAAGCAGGTGAATCCTTCACTCCAGAAACTTTTTGCCTTCCTACCATCCACATCATCATATGAACTATTACCATGTACCATGGCAACTCCCTATTTGCATCAAAATTAATCATATTTGAGTAGTTGGCTTTGCATTTCTCACCCTAATATATGGCAATCGTAGCTTGTCACTATTCAATATCCTTCTACCTTGAGTGTCCACTTCCACAAATAGCTTGGACAATTGTATGTTTCTCCAAAGTCAAGTTTGCAAGGTGGTCAGCTAATTTATTTCCTTCCCTCAATACATGTGCTATCTCAATCTCACAGCAAGACATTATCTTATTGATCTCCTCTACTTGGTTGAAAATACTCCAAGGAGGCTCCCATGCTTCATCTAGAACTCTTTTTATCAACATAGAACCAAATTCAATCAAACAAGGGGAAATGGGATTCGACAATGTAGCTTAAAGCTTCCAGAATTGCCTGAGCTTCAACAATATTATTGGTGGCATCTTGAATCTTGTCCGCCTGAGTGTAGAGTAGATCACCAACTCCATCCTTAATACAAAAAGCATATGAAGTTCTTCTGGGGTTCCCTCTACATGCACCATCCCTATTACACTTGATCCACCCCATAAGAGGGGATCGCCAAAAAACATTGGTTTACATAAATCTTGGAATATGATGCTTCAATTTCTCATGAAAATCAAGCCAGTTAGTAATGGCTCTTGGGAAAGCTGGCCTTCTCACATTCAACAACATATGTACGGAAGTAGAGACTTGGAAAATCATCATGTTAATGGACACACTCTTCCATGCATGCTTGAATTCCTCTTCTTCCACAAATACAAAAAAATCAGACATGGTAGACTGTTTTTAAACTTGTATTCACTTGCCTTTTCCACCACTCGTTGATCACTTGAACTATTTGTTTCCTTCTATATTGATCCTTGTAGGCGCAAATAAGTATTTCCATAAGAACATAGCTACTAATGGAGGTCTCGAGAAGACATGGGATACGTTTTCTCATTAGGGTTCCTCCAATAACAACACCTAGATGGCATTAAGTACCCCATTCTTCTTAGTGATTAATCTAATGGTAGTTTAGCTTTCCATAGCCTCTACATGATGAAGGATATCTTGAATGAAACCCCTTTACCCAAATAAACTTGTAAATCTTGCTTTCCTGTCTTCTCCTCCTAATGTATTGCCTCGTAGACTTCGTTGAAAATTGGCCCTTTTCCAACTTACACTATGGACTATACTTCATATCATGATAGTGAGGTGGAATAATACTCTCTAGACTATGGTCAGCTAGATCATCAGGAAATATCCCCAAAAGGTCTTCATTCCAGGCCCCATTCTGCACAACCTCACTTGCATGTGTTATTATTTGATCACACCAATGATCTGATCCTGAAGCATGGTAGAGTACTCCAAGAACAGTTCAATTATCAGAATGAACTGCCCCTTTTTAATTTTTATCATATTTGACGTTCAATAAGATCCCTCATTTCAAGCATCTTCCTCCACATATGAGCCATCTTTCGAAGGAACTAAGACCTCATTAGACTTCATGTAGTATTTGTTCCTTATAAATATAGTCCACAAAGTATCTTTTGTTCTTAAGTTCCACCAAAGCTTAGCAAATGAAGCCTTAGATACATCAAGAGATCTAACACCAAGTCATCCCTCATCTATTAGCAGACTCAGTGTATCCCATAAATCCTAGCCTTGCCCTTCCATTTCCTGAGTTACTCAAGTGGAATATAGAAACATCCTATGAAACTGAGCAATCACATTTGGAGATGGATTAACAATTGATGAGTTATATGTATATTCGGTTCGGGTCTTGGGTGGCCAGGATTTATTTGACGCTTCTAGTCGAAAGTTAAAATTTTGAAATTAAGAGAAATTTGGATTCTTGGTTTGATGCACCCTTCTTGGTTTTAATGTTGTTTATGGTGTTTTTAGCCCTAGGACAAGTTTGTATAAATTATATTAACTTTTTAGAATGATTGGACATGATTTCCGAGGGCTCGGGTGAGTTTTGGGATAGTTTCGGAGCATTTTATGTTGAGTTTGGATTGCTGGTTTTCTGATGCACAATTGTGCATCGCTATCATAAAGGTGTGTCTTGCTATCATGTAGTGGAGATTTGGGGCAGGGGCTGTGTGCTTCGTGATTTCATAGAAGGACTTGGGATCGCATAGAAGAGGTCGTCAATGATTCGCAGTCGCGTGAGCTTTGAATCTATCCCGTGGAAGATTTGGCTGGGGAGGTGATTATGCTTCGCGATTGTGGGAAGTAAGTCATGATCGTGATGTGTAAATTGCTGGTAGGGGTATTTAATGTCCATATTTTAGGATTTAGCTTATTTTCACTCTTTTTGTGACCTAAACATCGAGAGGATGCAATCTTAAGGATATTTTCATTATAAGATTAAGGGTAAAGTAATTGTTACTTGGTTTTGAATATATATTTCAATTTTACAATGATTTCTTGTAGTGATTCGGTCAATCGTTTTATGTATTTGAGCCACATTCCCCTATTTGATGCTTTTAGTATGTGTATTTGTTGCTATATAACTTGCAGAAATGGTTGGTTTAGTTTTGAGAATGTTTTGAAATGAATTGGAACACTTAGTTCTTTGGTTTAAAACTTAAGTTATAAGAGTTACCAATATTTGAATTTTATGTAAAAGACCTCGGAACGGCGGTTCTATGGTTCCAATAGAATCTTATGGTGACTTTGGACTTAGGTGTCTACCAAGAATTGGGTTTCGAGGTTCTTATGTTGATTTTTCTCAAATTGGTGAAAGTTAGAAATTTAAAGGTTTGGAAGGTTCATAGGTTTGACCAGGAGTTGACTTTGAGGATATTGGAGTTGGATTGTGATTCCGGAACTTCAAACAAGTTATTTATGTCATTTGGAACTTTTGTGAAACATTTGGGATTATTTAGAGTTGGTTAAATTGGTTCGGTATGAGTTTTATAAGCTTGAAAGTTGATTAGTTAATTAAGCATGAATTGAGGTGCGATTTATATTTTTTTATGTTCCTTTGTGTGATTTGAGACTTTGAGTAGGTCCGTATTTTGAGACTGGTCGGAGTGATTGGCAGGGTCCCTAGGCCTCAGGTGTGTTTTAGATTAATTCCAAATCATTTTGGAGCTAGTTTGGCTGATCAAGTGTGGTGTTTTCACACCTACAAAGTTTGGTCAGCATGTGCGAGTCCTCTTATGCGGATCGGGGTTCACAAATAAAAAGGGTGGAAAAAGGCAATAGTATCCGCGGGTGTGGAGACTTGGACGCAGGTGCACTTATATGTTTGCAAAAATGGGTCCACAAAAGCGGAACTTTGGCCATAGAAGCGGAAGATCCGCTTTTTAGTAAATTTCACAGAAGAGAGACTTTTGTCACAAAAGCAAGCTCGCAGATGCGAGCTGATCTACAAAAGCAAGAGTCAGGTAGTATATTAATTATGAGGGTTTGGCTTGTTTAATCATATTTTGAGATTAGGAGCTCGGATTGAGGCGATTTGTGATGCAATTTTCATCCACTTGAATTGGGTAAGTGCTTTTAACTCTGATTTGATTATTTCACGATTCTATTCTTAATTTTGGCTTCTAGTTGATGAAATCTAAGGAGAAAATTGGGGTTATGTGAGAAGTTTTGGAGAATGATTTAAGTGAGATTTGAGCCCCTGTTCGAAGTCAAATTTGGATCTAACTTGTATATTTTGATTCGTATTGGAATGGGTAGTAGAGGATTTGTGACTTTTGTCGGCATCCAAAAAGAGGGGTAGAGTTACCTTTTTAGTTGACTTTTTACAATTTGATAAAGATTGGAGCTTTGTTACTTGGAATTGATTTTTATAGTCATATTTGATGTTATTGAGTTATTTTTTTACTAGATTCGAGCTGTTTAGAGATTGATTCACACTGGGAGGCTATTTAGAGTATATTTTCACGTGCTTTGTTGTAAGTAACTTGTTTAATCTTGGATTCAGAGTAATCTCCCTGTTGGCTATGATATTTGAGATATATTGGGGGTAACACACGTGCTAGGTAACAGGCGTATATGCATACACTTAGGTTATTCATGGTCTGGAGACCTTATGTTATTATGTCCCTTATGTTTCTGTCATGCCCCAATATTTCTTTTTTTTTTTCCTATCTACTTGTTTGACTACTTGAGCTGTTATTCATGCTACAAATCATGTCTAGGTTTTGTGCATATCTATCTGAGACATGATTAGGCTATTATTTGTATATTGAGCTATTTTCTATGATCCTAGTTATATTTTTAATCATGATATCACACTCGCGTGTTGTATCTTTGTCTCTATGCTTTTCTTATATGTTATCTCACATGATATTGATTCCGTTATATATGTGATACGATTTGAATAGAGTACCGTAAGATGTGAATACTTGAGAATTTAGCGACTAGTGATTAAGCTTGAGCCATTGAGCTGATTCCATATTGAATATGAAGTGAGCGTGGACCAGGACCACATCAGGCTGAATGGTATTGATATTGAGGTGACGTGTGCGCTAGGACCCAGGTTGGGCTAAGTGATATTGATCGTTTACCAAGAACCGATCAGCTCTTGGGCAAGGACCCGCCCCACCGGAGTCAAGTAATAATTGTGGGCGCAATCACATGGGTCATCTATGTTCTTAGGGGGGAATTATGTTAGGTGTCCATACAGTGTTGACTGTTATTTTGTGTGTTGAATGAAGGGAAATTGTTCTAGGTAACATATGTGTTGAGATTTGATATACGTGATGATTTACTGACAATAACGTTGATTCCGGCATGTATACTTGTCATGTAGGTATGAAGTTGTATTTTCTTCCATCATAATTATTGGTGCTTGATGTCTGTATTTAATGTGTTCAACTTGAAATTACTGTTAAATTGATTAAAAAACCATGTTTAGGTGATATCTGAGGAGGACTTTATGCCTTAACTGATATCCTTGAAAAGAACTCTTATTTCTTCTCTTATTGTGAAAAAAGGTCGAACCTGATATTTTTTGAGCTATCTTTCCTTTTACCATTTTATATTATTATTGTTATTATTATTATTATTGTTATTGGCTATTGAAATTGAATAGTGAATTTCATCGAGCCCGTCACTGCTTCGGCTCAAGGTTAGGCCTGTCGCTTATTGAGTACATAGGGTCGGTTATACTCATACTACACTTTACAGTTAATATGTAGAACTAGGCATTGCTGAGAGAGGTGATTGCTAGGGTTTGGCACCGATATCAGCTTTGAAAGATTTTGAGGTAGCCGTTGTTCCGTTTGTAGGCCTTGGACTCCCTTTTCTCTAAGTTTATGTTATTACTCTTTTATCTTTCAGATAGTTCTATATTTTGGAATCAAACTCTATATTTAAATTCTATAGCCCTCATGTACTTATTGACACCAGATCATGGGATGATTTTAGTTGTGTTATTGGTATTGACTTCGGATATTTGTGATTATTCCCTTGTTGCAACTATTTATTTTTGTTACTTAAGTTTTTTTGCTTATTAAATGTTGGATTGCCTAGCAATCTGTGTTAGGCGGTGTCATGGATTTAGTAAAATTTGGGTTCATGACAAGCTAGTATCAGAGCACTAGGTTGTTTAGGTCTCACGAGCCATGAATAAGTCTAGTAGAGTCCCGCAGATCAGTACAGAGACGTCTATGCTTATCTTTAAAAGACTACTAAGCTGTTAGAAAAACTTCTATTTCTTTCATTCGATATTGTGCAGATGAAAATGCCCCAGCTTCTCTCTATTCTGGAGAGAGAAAGCTTGAGATTTTTACTTCCAATGGCTTACATCCTTCATTTTTTGTGATTTCATCTCAATTATAATCAGAAAAGAACGCCTTTCCTCTCATAAATAATTCCCAACTTATTTTTCATCCTTACTTATAACCTTTTAAACCAGATCTTAATTTGAAAAATTAGGTTTACTGTAGCAGCGTCTTCTTCATCATAATCTGGATTATCTAAGCTCTTCTTTAGTAGTTAATTGTTCGGTTTTTCATTAAATCGTTCAAGCTGCTGCATTTTCTTCTAACAAACTGTCTAGATCTTCTACTCTCATTTTTAATCTCTTTAGCAAACAGATTCTGGCAGGTTTGATATTTCTTTGGCGTCGTTCATGGCCGCCATGGCTGGCGACCATTCATCTCAGATGTCTGGTCCTCCCTCTCAAGCGACTTCGCATATCCCTAAAAACACCTCAACAATACCCAAACCTTTAGATTATTCAAATCTCCTAAAACCAGACACAATCAACACTCCAATCCAAGGTTTATGCAATGTCGAGCCTATTCCGATGCGCCGACCAGTTTTTTTACAAGGACAACCTATGGTACGTTTCTCTGAAGCCGAGGTACATCGAATGAAACGGATTGAAAATCTATATTATGTTGTTGTGTGCAAATTTTTGTATGGTTGGCCTGAGCTTAATGAATTACGTCGAATTGTCCCGATTCAATGTGGAATTAAAGGCGACTGTCCTATTGGTCACCTTCGTGACAAACATGTTTTGATAAGATTGATGTTATGGCAAGATTTTGTGGCTTTCTCATCAAGGAAAATTTATTACGTAAAAGACAGGGCAGGGAATGAATACCAATTGAGAGCTTTGATATATGATTCTAAATTCAAAGTCGATGAGGAAACTTCTAAAGTTATGGCTTGGATTTCTTTTCCAAATTTACTGCCAACTTATTTCGCAAAAGAATGTTTGTTTTCATTGGCTTATGCTGTGGGAAAGCCAATTTATCTTGATTTGGCTACTATTAACAAGACACGGCCAAGTTGTGCACGCGTTAAGGTAGTAGTTGATTTATTAACTGATTTACCTAAAAAGTACGCATGGATATTGTTAATGAGCCAACGGGGGAAGTGAGGACTGAGTGGGTGACGATTAAATACGATTACCTTCCAAAATACTGCAAAGAATGCAAGTTGCAAGGACATGACAACTTTGAATGTTGGAGAATTAATCCGGAATTAAGGGAAAAGAAAATTGTCCATCAACAAGAAAGTGTTGAAACTGTGCAACAACGCAATAAGAAACCTGCAAAACATGATGTTCCTATAATGACTCTTACCAGGTTGGTTATGTAGGCCCTCAATGGAAGGAAGTCCGCGACAATAGGGTTCTTAACAAAGAAAAACAAACTGAAGTTTCTGCTGCACAAGGTAAAGAAGTAGTTCTTGCTAACAATTCCAATGTCAAAAAATAAATCCAAACTACCAACCAATTTGCAGTGTTACAAAAGGAAAATGATGAAGATAATGTAGGTAACCAACTGGCAGTTGTGGAGGAATCTCCAGTCCAAAAATCCAAAAGCAACAATGATATTCAGCAAACGGTTGTGGAAAATGTTATAAAGGAACATGAATTTTATGCTTCAACTACACAAATGATACAAAAGATAACTTCTCCTAGCTCTTCCAAAAGACAACCAGCCAAGACTCAACCAAAGAAACTAAACCATGCAGACCTTCACTCAATCAGAAAGCAAAAAATAAATCTTGAACACAAGAGGGAATCAACATGTTTGTGTACAACAAGAATTGGAGAAAGAGCAGCATCTTCACAATTACTCAACTGCCCAATGGGTTCAGGCAGTTTTCAAAAATAATGCAGTTCAGGTCTACCTTATGTCAAGACATTCCTTCACAAGACACAAAAGATGAGCAACAATTAGCAAACAACAAAGAAAATGAATTTGTAGAAGATGCAGATTTTGACAAATTCAGGGCCAATGAAAAAGAAAAATGGGTAGCGGGGAAATTATGGCTCAACCAAATAGAGGAAGTCTTAGAAGATTGTCAGATTCCAGCTACGATGCATAGTGATGATGAAATTGGAGGAAATGAATTGGAAAATGAGGACCAAAGGGTTAATGGTAATGGCAATGCAAATGATATACAATTCATAAGGGAATGTGCAAATACAGTAGTAGAAAAGACAACAGAGAAAAACATCAATATCATAGATCCTGGAGGGACTTTGCATAATGATGATATTCAAGTATTGAATGAAGTAGAAAATAAAGATACAAATCAAGAGCAAATTCTAGAAAAAAACCAAGAGAACACAGTGCAAGTCCATGCAAGAAGTGTTGTAACATTAAATACAACGAAGGGAGTAGCAGGAAGTATTATTCTTTCGATCAATACTCAGTCTTTCACCAATAATCATGAACAAACTGTTGCTGAAGTTTCCAATCAGGAAAATAATGCTGACCTTACCAATAAGCCATATGATGTTGTCACAGCAAAAGAACCAGTAGAAACACATGACCTAGCTGCCAATGCAGAACTTAGAGTGTAGACATGGATGAGGAATTCACTTCTGAAAATTTCCTTAATGTTGCCAAGATGGGGATCTGTCACCGAGGCATATTGAACCTGTAAAATCCCCTGCAAAAGAAAACAAGAAACAATCAAAAAATAATTCAAATGTACATGTCACTGGAGTACAAACAAGGAGTACACTGTCCAAACACAAAAAATTTTAATGGATGCTATTATATGGAATGTGAGGTCAGTAAACACAATGCAAGCATTTCAAAGGCTTATTACAATGTATCGAAAACATCAATTTCAGTTCATAGGAATCATTGAACCTATGCAGCAGTCTCACAAAATGGAGAGGTACAGAGCAAGAATTGGTTTGCTCAGGCTGTGGTGAATGTGTCAAACAAGATTTGGGCTTTTATTGATGAAATTTTTGTAGTTACTATTTTGTATAACATGACTCAACAGCTGACTTTGAGATTGATGAACACTGAAACACATGCAGAGCTCATCCTTACGCTTGTCTACGCCAAATGTGATCGAATTGAAAGAATTGATCTATGGGATTCTTTGTATGCAATGGCATCACATATGACAGTTCTGTAGAAAATCATGTTAGAAAATACGCTTAACGCTAGAGGGGGGGTGAATAGCGTAATTATAAAAATTAGCGTAAACTTGCGGAATTTAAAAATTGCAGGAAAGAAATAAGTGCGATAAGTAAATAAATAAGAACGAACACACCGATGTATCCTGGTTCACCACAACCCGTGGTTAGTCCAGTCCCCGAGAGACTCTCTCGAGATTTCCACTAACACTGTTAAGCTTACGGGTGCTCAACAAACCTTTACAAACTGAGGACACAAGCCTCAACAACCTTTGCTCGAAGATACAACACTCCAATACTTCAACCAAAGGAAACACAAGTTCCTTCTTACAATACAAGGGACTAACACTTCCCTTCAAGTGTATAAAACACTTAGCACTCACTTAAACAAGACTCTCTTAATAGAGTAGATATGAGTAAACAGATACGCTCAAGAACGCAACAACTTTCGTCAAGAATTTTGGCTCTCAAAACTTATGTAATGAATAGAAAGTGATGAACAATAGAGTATGCAAGCTATAGCAATAATATGATCAGTTGTTGTGTTTAGAAGACTGATTTGAAGCTGTATTTATAGTTGCAAAACCATGCATTACCGTTGCCTAATTGCCAATTAAGAATTGCCGATTTTACTCAGTGACAATCGATTGTCAAAATGCCACAATCGATTGTTTGCCAATCGTTCCAAAAATCATTCCCAGATTTTACGCTTAACAATCGATTATCTAAGATCAATAATCGATTACTGGCAACGTTCAAAAAATCATTTCTAGATTTTACTTAAAACAATCGATTGTCAGAAATCTACAATCGATTACTTGGCAACGTTCAAAAAATCTTTTTCAGATTTTATTTAAAACAATCGATTATTAGAAATCTATAATCGATTACCTGACGGTTTTTGAAAATACTTTGGCAACGGTCAATTACACAATCGATTATGCTATGAGAACAATCGATTATATATCCGTCTTTGAAAAATCAATTAGACACTGCCTTAATGCACTCGATTGTCAAAGGTACACAATCGATTATTTTATGACTTTGAAAATGTCTGATAGACACTGCCTCAACACAATCGATTGTCATAAGTTCACAATCGATTATTTTGTAGCTTTGAAAAACTCTGATGGACACTGGCTTAATACAATCGATTGTCATAAGTTCACAATCGATTATTGTGTGGCTTTGAAAAATCTGATGTACACTGCCTCAACACAATCGATTGTCATAGGGTACACAATCGATTGTCATGCAGATTTGAAAAATCTGATGTACACTGCCTTAACACAATCGATTGTCATAAGTTCACAATCGATTGTCATGCAGCTGACTTAACATAATCGATTATCATAAGTACATAATCGATTATCTTAGTCCAGATTTAGAGGCATGTTTAAAAATCATTTTGGCTAACATAAATATGCATTATTTAAAATCATTTTGCTTTAAATTAAATATGCATGATTTGATAAAAATATTTTTACGAGAGAAGCCAAGTCTTGAGTCAAGTTATCGGATCAAGATCACAATTAAAGAACTACTCATGTATAACTTTATATCTTTGCTTGATCTTGGTCTTGTGCTTGAATCTCGTTATATATCAATTGCGCGCTTGTGCTTGGACCTCGTCATATGTCAATTGCGCATAGTTTGTCATTCATCAAAACCTACAAATATGAACACACGTTTAGTATAGTGCCTTGAGAATGTGTTTCAACAATTTCCCCCTTTTTGATAATGGTAAACTTTAGTCGGGATATGCATATTTGATAATTCATAATGACGATTCAAGACAAGTAAAGATATGCAACAATGTGCAACAAGTCTCTAGATGTGCAATTAGTTCCCCCTCAACATATGAATTCCCCCTCATTTTATGCCAATAAAAAATTAGGTGCATAGCCTCTTATTCTTCCCCCTTTTGCCATTAGCAAAAATGGAAAAAGTAAAAGACATAATAAAGCAAATAATATCAACATAATCGATTATTGATACTAGATAATCGATTATATACTAAAGAGAAATCGATAATCCTTAGGGAAAATCGATTATTCTGCATCAATCTTGATAATTCCCCCTTCCTTTTCGGCGATACCTGCAAAAATTCGTTAGACGTCTCCGACGCTCAAGTTAGAAATCATGTGAAAGGGAGAATGCAATGCATGACTTAGATCAACGTGGAGTCAAGAATCCCGAGTTCACTACGAATTCGGAAGAAGGACTCTTTCTCTAAGGGTTTTGTAAAGATGTCGGCCAATTGATCTTTGGTTTTAACAAATTCAATTTCGACATCCCCTTTGAGAACGTGATCTCTTATAAAATGATGCCTAATTTCAATGTGTTTTGTTCTTGAATGAAGAACGGGGTTCTTCGTCAAGCATATAGCACTAGTATTATCACATCTAAGAGGGATATGATCAAGACTTAGGCCATAGTCCAAGAGTTGTTGTTTCATCCAAAGGATTTGAGCGCAACAACTCCCCGCGGCTACGTATTCAGCCTCGGTTGTGGACAACGCAACACTTACTTGTTTCTTGCTAAACCAAGAAACTAGAGAGCTACCGAGCAAATGGCAAGTGCCACTAGTGCTCTTGCGGTGCAATTTGCATCCAGCAAAATCGGAATCGGAATAGCCAACATGTTGACACGAAGAACCTTTGGGGCACCATAGACCCACATTTACAGTACCAACAAGATACTTCAATATTCTTTTCACCGCATTTAGGTGAGACTCCTTCGGACATGATTGATAACGAGCGCATAAGCACATGCTAAATATGATGTCCGGTCTACTAGCAGTAAGATAAAGGAGAGATCCAATCATACCTCGATACTTCTTGGTGTCGACTTCCTTACCTTTCTCATCTTTGTCTAGATGATCGGATGTGCTCATAGGGGTGGCCATTGCTTTTGCATTGCTCATTTCAAATCGTTTTAGCAATTCTTTGCAATATTTAGCTTGACAAATGAAGGTTCCTTCTTTCATTTGCTTTACTTGCAGCCCCAAAAAGAAGGTCAACTCACCCATCATAGACATCTCAAATTCGCTTGTCATTAAATTAGAAAATTCCTTGCACAAAGCATTGTTAGTAGCACCAAAAATGATATCATCCACATAGATTTGAACTAATAGAATATCATTGTTTCTATGCTTAATAAAAAGAGTGGTGTCAACTTTCCCCCTAATGAAATCATTTTCCAAAAGAAATTTTCTCAATCTTTCATACCAAGCTCGGGGAGCTTGTTTAAGGCCATAAAGGACTTTCTTGAGTTTGAAAACATGATCGGGAAATTTAAAATCTTCAAAACCCGGGGGTTGAGCAACATAAACTTCTTCTTGAATAAAACCATTTAAAAAAGCACTTTTTACATCCATTTGATATAAATTGAAATTCATAGAAGAGGCAAAAGCAAGCAATAAACGAATAGCTTCTAACCTTGCTACGGGGGCATATGTTTCTTCATAGTCAATACCCTCTTCTTGATTATAGCCTTTTGCTACAAGCCTAGCTTTGTTTCTAGTGATTACACCATTTTCATCTAATTTGTTTCGAAAAACCCATTTCGTACCAATTATGGTATGATTTTTGGGTCTTGGCACCAAATCCCAAACGTCATTCCGTTTGAATTGGTTAAGCTCCTCTTGCATTGCCAAGGTCCAAAATTCATCCCCAATTGCTTCGGAGATGGTTGTGGGTTCAATTTGAGAAACAAAAGTAGTATGTCCTAAGGTGTTCTTAAGAGAGTTTGGGTACTTACCTGTTGTTCAATGTTGCCAATTACTTGTTCGAGAGGATGGTCTTTGATTGTCCTCCACGAGTTTGGCATTTTCGTTTCTTTTTCCAATTGTGGCGCTTCCTCCGATAATTGTTCCAAGATTTCATCTTGAATTTCCTTAGAAGTCTCCTCTTGTACTTTGTCTTGAGGACTTATTGAGTTTAAGATACCTGCAGGATCAGAACCAGAATCCTTTCTCGCCAAGCGAGCATTATTTTCGGAAAACACAATATGAGGGGATTCCTCCACAGTTCCGGTTCTATTATTGAATACCCTATATGCTTTGACACGTGAGGAATAACCAATAAAAATTCCTTCATCGGATTTGGCATCAAATTTTCCCAATTGATCTTTTCCATTGTTATAAATAAAGCATTTGCAACCGAATACTCTAAAATGGGAGATATTTGGTTTCCTTCCCTAATTGAGTTCATAGGGGGTTTTCATGAGTATTGGCCTTATGACTATTCTATTTAGAACGTAGCATGCGGTACTCACGGCATCCGCACAAAAATGTTTGGGAATCTTAGCCTCATCGAGCATGGTTCTAGCCATCTCTTCGAGACACCTATTTTTCCTTTCCACCGCCCCATTTTGTTGTGGTGTTCGTGGAGCGGACAAGGTGTGCTCGATACCGAGTTCGTCACAAAAGTCCGCAAAGAGATTGTGATCAAACTCTCCCCCATGATCACTTCTTATTGAAGTGACGGTTGTGTCCTTTTTGTTTTGAACACGTTTAAGAAAATATTTGAAATTATGAAAAGCTTCACTTTTATGAGCAAGAAATAGAGTCCATGTAAATCTTGAATAATCATCAACAATAACAAAAGCATAACGATTTCTACCAAGACTTTCAATGCGAGATGGTCCAAATAAGTCCATGTGAAGTAATTGCAAAGGTCTAGTAGTTGAAACAATATTTTTCGATTTAAAAGATGCTTTTGTTTGCTTCCCTTTTTGACAAGAATCACAAATAGAGTCTTTTTCAAATTTCAAGTTTGGAAGACCAATAACTAAATTTTGTGAAACCAATTTGTTCAAAAGATGCATGTTGATGTGAGCTACTCTACGGTGCCATAACCACGTATCATCTTCTTTGCTCATAAGACAATCTACATATTCAGATGAAGAATTTTCGAGATCAACCATATAGATATTATCCATTCTAAATCCACAAAGAATAATTTTAAAATCGCTACGGCGAAAAACTAAGCATTCATTTGAATCAAATAAAACAAGATTTCCCTTGTCACATAATTGACTTATGCTCAAGAGATTATGTTTTAGACCCTTAACTAGCAATATATGCTTAATGGAAGAGGAGTCATCCTTACCGACCGATCCAATGCCGATAATTTTTCCTTTGTTGTTATCACAAAAAATAACGTTTCCTCCTTCCTTGTGTTCTAGTTGAAGGAATTTGGATTCGTCTCCGACCATGTGCTTGGAGCATCCACTATCAAGGTACCAAAGTACACTTGATCCCTTCAAACATACCTACAAAACAGATTAATGAGTTTTAGGTACCCATGCCATTTTGGGTCCTTGGGGGTTAGGCAAGTCATAGTGATGTGATTGAGTGTTATGTCTATGTCGTGTAAAACAAGCAGGAGAAATATGTCCAATTCGTCTACAATAATGACAAACAACATTAGGATTATGCATTCGTCTAGGTTGATAGTAATTGGACGGACGAAATTCATTTACTCTATTCTTGACAATATGACTATTGCGCAATTCATGAAAGTCGTTTCTCCTACTATTTGTTCTAGGATATGCAACATTTCTAGAATAGTTATTTCTAGGTTGAAAGCCATTTCTAGGTGTTCTAAAAGGTTCAAAATTCCTTCTAGTGTTTGGCCTAGAATATACATTATTTCTAGAATGATTATTTCTAGGTTGCGATTGTTGAAAGCCATTTCTAGGTTTGTTATATCTAGGATGAGCGTTTGTTTTATTAATCCTAGGTTGAGCCTTAGGTTGTTGGGGGTTGGCTTCAACCTTTTCTTTAGGCTCATTCTCAAAGCCTATGCCATGCTTGGTCGACTTCAAATTAACAAGAACTTCATTCAAATTTTTATGAGAAGAATTAAACTTATCTAGGGTGCCCTTAAGTCTTTCTACCTCATAGATGCATGCAAGAAGTACAATTTTTACTACAGCTCTCAGGTTTGTCGGCGCTTCTCTTGCCGAAAAATTTGTTTTCTTCTTTCAACTTCTCATTTTCCAAAATCAGTTTTTCCAAATCCTTTTCTTTCAAAGAGAGTTGTTTTTCAAAATCTTTTTCTTTTAAAGAAGCATTTTCTTTTATGCTTTTAGCAGTTTTGGAAGCTTTAATAAATTCACTATACAACTTATCAAAAGCATTTTGCATTTCCTCAAGAGAATAGAAATTTTTGGAAGAAATTTGACATACCTCTTCTTGATTGTTTTCGTGAGCCATGAGACAAAGATTTGCGGCTTCGTCTTCTTCTTCCTCACTCGACTCGTCACCGGAGTCGCCTCCCTAAGATATGTATGCTCGTTGCTTCTTGAAAGGTTTCTTCTCCTTTTGGCATTTGGGCAATTTGATTTAATATACCCGGTTTCTCCGCACTCATAGCACTTTATTTGATCTCCTTGCTTTTTGCCCTTTCATTCATACTCTTTTCGCATGAAGTTTTGAAATCTCTTAATAACGAGTCCGAACTCGTTGTCTTCTTCCTCATTATTTTGAGGTTGGCTTGTGCTTGCCTTGAGAGAGATCTGTTGTTTCCTTTGATAATCAACAAGAGGGTTAAGTATAGTAGATTCATAAGTTTTAATATTACCTCTTAATCCATCGATGGTGACATTTGAAACGCCAATAGATTCTTGAATCGCGTCGGCCTTGGATCGCCATGCCGGAGTGAGACTTCGGAGAATTTTTCAGACAAGTTCCTCATCCTTGAAGGTCTTCTTAAGAGCATGTAAATCATTAACGATTTTTGAAAATCGTTCGAACATCTCATCGACCTTTTCGCCTTGCTTCATGTGAAACAACTCATATGCATGGGTTAGGAAATCAATTTTAGCTTCCCTTACCTGGTCCGTACCTTCGTACGTAATTTCCAGCTTGTCCCACATTTGCTTCGCCGTTGTGCAACATGATATTTTCCTGTAATCATCAGCATTTACAGCATAATATAATAAATTAATGGCTTTAGCGTTGTAAAACCATGCATTACCGTTGCCTAATTGCCAATTAAGAATTGCTGATTTTACTCAGTGACAATCGATTGTCAAAATGCCACAATTGATTGTTTGCCAATCGTTCCAAAAATTATTCCCAGATTTTACGCTTAACAATCGATTATCAAAGATCAATAATCGATTACTGGAAAACTTAATCATTTCCAGATTTTACTTAAAACAATCGATTGTCAGAAATCTACAATCGATTACTTGGCAACATTCAAAAAATCTTTTTCAGATTTTATTTAAAACAATCGATTATTAGAAATCTATAATCGATTACCTGACGGTTTTTGAAAATATTTTGGCAACGGTCAATTACACAATCGATTATGCTATGAGAACAATCGATTATATATCAGCCTTTGAAAAATCAATTAGACACTGCCTTAATGCACTCGATTGTCAAAGGTACACAATAGATTATTTTATGACTTTGAAAATGTCTGATAGACACTGCCTCAACACAATCGATTGTCATAAATTCACAATCGACTATTTTGTTGCTTTGAAAAACTCTGATGGACACTGGCTTAATACAATCGATTGTCATAAGTTCACAATCGATTATTGTGTGGCTTTGAAAAATCTGATGTACACTGCCTCAACACAATCGATTGTCATAGGGTACACAATCGATTGTCATGCAGATTTGAAAAATCTGATGTACACTGCCTTAACACAATCGATTGTCATAAGTTCACAATCGATTGTCATGCAGCTGACTTAACATAATCGATTATCATAAGTACATAATTGATTATCTTAGTCCAGATTTTACAGGCATGTTTAAAAATCATTTTGGCTAACATAAATATGCATGATTTAAAATCATTTTGCTTTAAATTAAATATGCATGATTTGATAAAAATGTTTTTATGAGAGAAGCCAAGTCTTGAGTTAAGTTATCGGATCAAGATCACAATTAAAGAACGACTCATGTATAACTTTATATCTTTGCTTGATCTTGGTCTTGTGCTTGAATCTCGTTATATATCAATTGCGCGCTTGTGCTTGGACCTCGTCATATGTCAATTGCGCATAGTTTGTCATTCATCAAAATCTACAAATATGAACACACGTTTAGTATAGTGCCTTGAGAACGTTTTTCAACAAATCATTCTATCCATGATATGTGTGCTTTGGTGGTATTAGCATGATTTTCAGGTATAGGTTTTGATGAATGACAAACAATGAAGTCAAGTGTCAAACAACGTTATTATATGACAAACAATCAAGATTGAATGCCGAGAAGCATATTGATGAATGGATTGCATGGGAAGACAAAGACGAGCTCAAAAGTTCAAGACCGAAGACCCAAGGCGTAGGTCGTTAGGTAGAACCAATGTAAGAGCAACGTTTAAGTTATCTCGTCTTTTGGCTCAACATAGGTCATCATAAATATGCATAAAATATTTTTATCAAATCATATTAATCATTAAAATATTTCAAATACTTCAAACAAAATGATTTTAACGTTTTCATTTTAACCAAAATGGTTTTTGAAGTAAGTTTTCAATTCTGGACAGCATAGGTGAATTTCGATTATGCAAAAGGGATAATCGATTATTCTGGGAAATTCCATTTATTGGAAATTTCCGCAGAGTAGGATAATCGATTATACACTTGGGCATAATCGAATATCTTGTATCCGTTGCCAAAGTTTTTGAACGACAGGCAGATAATCGATTATGCAAATCCAATAATCGATTATTCTAGCACAAAATCAGCTTCCGATTTTGTAACGGTAAGCTGATAATCGATTATGCAAATCTGATAATCAATTATCATGGCATAAAATCAGCATAATTGATTGCCAATTAAGCAACAGATATACTACTTCTACCACCTATAAATAGAGGTCTTTTGAGCTGATTTGAGAAACACAACACCTCTCATTATTCATATACATATTGATATTATTTGTGCATCATTATAGAGCTTTTGTTGAGCCATTTGAGAGACAACTTTGAGTTGTTCATAGAGCTTATTTTGTATCTCTTTATCTACTCTTATTAGAGAGTTCTTGTTGTAAAAGAGAAAGGTGTTTGAGAAGACCATATCTTCTCATTGATTGTCGGGTTTGTTAAGTACCCTCAATCTTAGTGTGTGAAGTCTTGTGGTGCGGTATCCACGAGCAAGGTGAAGTCTTGAGGTGAGGTATCCTCGAGCAAGTTGAAGTCTTGTAGAGTGTACATCTACGAGCAAGTGTAACGGTTTGTTAGGCACCCGTAAGCTTAACGGAGTTAGTGGAAACTCGAGAGAGTCTCTCGGGGACTGGACTAACCACATGTTGTGGTGAACCAGTATAAATTCGGCGTGTCCTTTCCTTAATCTTTTAATTACTGCATTTACTTTACTCCTGCAATTTTAATTCCGCAATATTTATCAATATTCTCGTGCCGCACTATTTACCCCCCTAGTTACGGGCATAAATCCTAACAAGTTCCATGGCTAGTTGGAGGAGGCTTTAATGTGATATGGGACGAGGAGGAGAAGTATGGAGGCTTACCAGTTTCTCTCCTTGAAGTAGATGACTTTAGGCATTGCATAAACACCTGCTCTTTGAACGATTTGGGATTTAAAGGAAGCATATTTACATGGTGGAACGGAAGATCAGAAGATGACTGTATTTTCAAAAGATTGGATGTTTAGGCAATGACGAATTGCAACAAACCTTTCCTGGATTGGAGGTAACTCACTTGTCCACTCGGCTCTGATCATTGCCGATGTTGCTGAAATGTGATATAAAAACTCCCCTTATTAAGAAGTCGTTCAGATTTCTTAACTTCTGGACAAAGCATGAATCTTTTAAAGATGTATGAAGGAGAATTGGAATGCTGATTTTAGTGCTAACCCTTTCAGCATTTTTAACTACAAGTTAAAGAAGCTTAAACATGCACTATCTACCTGGAGCAGAGCTACATATGGGGACATTTTCCAGAAGATTGCAAGTCTTGAGAAGGTGGTCCTGGTTCATGAAAGACAATTTGAAGTTAATCATACACAGATAAACAGACATAGATTATGACTGGTCCAAGCTGAAATGCTTTAATATCTTGCATTAGAAGAATAATTTTGGAGACAAAAAATAGGCATGTTATGGTTCAAAGATGGGGATAGAAACACAAAATTCTTCCATGCTCAAGTTAATGGGAGAAGGAAGAGACTGAAATTATCTAGGATCCGGAATAGCCTTGGTAACTGGATTGAAGAAGATCACGTAGTAGCAGAAGAAGCAGTAAAATTTTACAAGGAACTATTTACTGAAAGCTCACTTCCTAATACTTTTGATATTCTAAACCAAGTACCTTCAATGGTAAATAATGATCAACATGAGAGATTGATGGCTTTGCCTTCTAATGAGGAAGTGAAGAAAGCAGTCATGGGGCTGAATGAGGACTTAGCAGGCGGACCCGATGGTTTCACATGAGCCTTCTACCAAACATGCTGGGAAATCATTGAACAAGATGTAGTCGGCATGGTCAAGTCTTTCTTCTGCGTCACCATCTGCCAAAGAGTGTGACACACACAAATCTGGTTTTATTACCAAAGAAAAAAGAAGTGATTACCTTTGCAGACGTGAGACCAATTAGTCTTAGCAACTTTGTTAACAAGATTTTCTCGCGGGTCATTCATGAAAGGTTGGTTGAATTGTTACCTAGCGTAATCTCAGAGGAACATGCAGGTTTTGTGAAGGGAAGAAACATCGTTGAGAATGTACTGCTAACTCAAGAAATCATTAAGGATATCAGGTTAAGAACAAAAGCAGGTCCAAACGTTGTGATAAAGCTAGACATGACAAAAGCTTATGATAGGTTATCATGGCTATTCCTTACTAAAATGCTAAGGAAGATGGGATTTCCTGAAGATTTTATTGGTTGATATTTGATTTGATTGGGAATAATCGGTACTCGATTCTAATAAATGGTCAGCAAAATGGTTTCTTCAAATCATCTAGGGGAGTTAAGCAGGGAGACCCTCTGTCACCTACCCTATTCATTATAGCAGCAGAAGCACTGTCTCGAGGTTTAAACTCTTTGCATACTAACTTGTACTTCTGTGGATTTGGACTACCAAAATGGAGCCCAAAAATAAACCACCTGGCTTATGCGGATGATACAATCATTTTCTGCTCATCGGATGCAACTTCATTGTGACTTGTGATGGAGGTTCTGCAATCTTATAAATCAACTTCTGGTCAACTGGTGAACAAAGCCAAATCAGCCATATATCTGCATCATTTAACGAATAATGAGGTGATTAACAAGGTGGAAATGATTACTGGTATAGGAAAATAATGTTTCCCAATGACCTATCTTGGATGTCCTATATTTTATGCCAGAAGAAGGAGTGATTACTACCATGGATTAATTATATAGGTTATGGACAAACTGCAGTTGTGGAAAGGCAAACTCCTTTAAGTAGGAGGCAGGGTTCTATTGATCACAAATGTTCTGCAAAGTATTCCAATTCATATGTTGTCAGCAGTTAATCCTCCAAGCTATGTGATCAACAAATTACATAGCATTTTTGCAAAAATTTTCTAGAGCAACAATGTGGGAGGAAGCTCAAGATATTGGTCATCATGGACTATCTGTGTATGCTTTATGAGGAAGGGGGTACAAGTTTTAGATCCCTTCATGATGCATCCAAGGCACTGTTCTGCAAATTGTGGTGGAATTTTAGGACAAAACCCAGTTTATGGAGTGCATTTATGTGTCAAAAGTATTGCAAGAAATTAAATCCTGTAATTGTACCGTGTAAGGGTGGATCCCACGATTGGAGGAAAATGCTTCAATGCAGGGACTTGATTGAGCATCAAATCTACTGGAATTGAGAATGTGATTGGCTCAATTATGGTTCGACAATTGGACAGAGATGGGAGCTTTATATTTCCAAATGACAACACAGTTAGCAATAGTAGAGGCAATGAGAATGTGCAAAACGATGAATTTCAACAACGTTTGGCTTCAGACAGATTAAATGATGCTTCAAAAGATAATATATGGAAATGGAAACCGCCATGGAATATTATGGATGCGGTGGAGGAAATCAACATACTCAAATATGGGTGTAATTTCAAGGTATCTCACATTTTCAGAGAGGGAAACAATCTAGTGGACCACCTTGCAAACCAAGCTCTTGACTGTGGTAACTTCGAGTGCTTTGAATATTCGGATATTGATGTCTTGAGTAGAAAGTTTGTAAATAATGATAATCTACAATGCACAAAACTAAGAATAAGAGTGGCAAGAAATTAGGGAAGGAACCAAGGGAAACATGGAAATAATCTTTTTCACTAACGTTTCTTTCCGTTTTGCAGGTAAAAGAGGTATATCGATGTTCTTGAATCTGAACAGAGGTACAACCTATGTAAGCGACATCAAACAAGAAAACATTGTTATTATATCAAGCGTATACAAAAGAATAGAAGAAACATGGAGATTAAGATTTGGAATATACTGTGAATTCACAATGATTTTAAGACTCGGATATCAGGAGTTCAACTACAAATGTACAGCTTCAGTATTACAACTTGTGCGTTGTTTTGGCTATGCAACTCAATAATATTAATGTTGAGCACATGCATAAGATGGAGGAACAGAAAACGAGAGCTGGACTCAACTTTTCAACTTTCATGCATGTGTTTGTGATACATTTCATGCTGTAATAGATTCGTACGCCTAACTGCACTGGATGCATGATCGCCGGACAACTTATGGGCCAAAGTGATGTTTGGTCATTTTTAAATTTACGCATGGACCAAGTCAGCAGCATGCCTCACGTGGGAACCTCCAGCCAATTTGCTCGATAATACTGTCATAAAGCAGTCCCGATCGCTGCTTGTTTAGGGAATTGGAGTCCAACCAATTTCGAGACAAGGGAATCAAATAGTGTTTTATCCATTTCTGGAGACAATTACATTGGGACACCAACATTCTTTAATGCAAGCATGCTTTCGGTCAGCTTTAATTATATTTTCCAATGGAAGCTGTAGTGAGCCTTTTGGAACTCATTTCTGTCTCAACCTTCCATACATTGGAAGACGCATACGGATGGGAAATGTTGTTACATTCAACACTAGAGCACAGTCTTCAACTACAAACTTGCAGCCACCGAGGAGCAACAATAATATTGGAATTTGATGAAGCATGGGAATGTATCACATGCTGTCTTCGCGTGCAGTCTCTTTCAACATTTAGAATCGCATGTCTCTCCATTGAAGTGTAAATCTCAGCTTTTGATGAAGAATGGGAATGTCTCGCATGCTGTTTTGGCGTGCAGCTTCTTCAGCATTGCGAGGGAAGCTTGACTCTCCATTGAAGTGTGGGAACTCTACACTCCAAGTCTAAAACATGATTAAACTCACATTTGGCTTTAATGATCTTGGCATACCGAGATTATTCGAACAATTCAGTTCGATAATTTCGGCTCAAACGCATGTCTCTCCACTGAAGTATGTTTCATGGTATGGCTCATTGACCAGTATTGAATTCATGTCATTCACGCACAAGTTAGAGTGATGGTGAATTTCAATGTGCCTATGTGGGCCACTAATACATATTTCTCAATTAAAATTCATATGTCGCAGCCAAGTAATAATGCGAAGCCACTCATTACGACCTCTATGGGTGGTATTAGCACTTTTTGCTCATTCCCTTGAGGAAGGAAAGGTGACATCACACGGGCGGACGACAAGTAATGGAGATAATGCCAATTTCAAGGATTGGCATCACTTTTTCAATTATAGTTTGCATTAGGAAAAATGTAACTGTCAAATTTTATTTCCTCATTGCGCAAGACTTCAGATCTTGTATTTTCCTTCTTATTTGATTGTTTTATTAATAAAATTCTAGCCCTAGGTGTTTGCCTAGCGGTTTGCCAAAAAAAAAAGATATTGGGCAGATTTTTTTACCTCTAATTTTGAATCCTTGATTTAAATACTCTCACAGATGGCGAAGACACAATCGTCTGGCCTAGCTGAGTGGCGAGCTTGAAACACACACTTAATTGTGCTCACTAGTCGAATATAGTATAATATAATATCGTATCCACATGTATTGGATTTAAATAGTGTTTTCATAGTTCCTAATTTGATTTCTATTCAAGATGATAAATAATTTGGAATTATGTAATTTCAAACTAATATCAACTAAGATTCTAAACTATTGACTGGTGACAAACAATGCAAGTAATAAGCAAGGGAAGATATCAATGGGAGAAGATAGGGTTGATAGGATAGGTGTAAGACAAATATTTGGGATCTAACTCTAGGTAATTCACTTTTAATGTTCAAGTGATTATCACGAATTCACTCAATTATTAGTTCAATTGTGTAGCAGAAACTCTTCTCTCGGTTAAGTCTCAATATCAAAAGATAAACTAATTTACGCTCGGTGAAGATATGCAAGAAACATAGTGGATTGGTCTTTAAGAGAACCTCTCTTGATTACCCTCCTAACTAGGTTTAATCAAAAGTTCAATTTTTCTCTTCCGATTACTAAGAAGAATTAATGAATTCACCCCACAAAATAGAATGCAAAAATATCACAAGCTATGCCTCTCTCGATTACATGAACTAGTGAATATAGATGTAATGATTAAAACATCCAAAGCAATTTAATACATAAAACTAGAGTTATAATCCATAAACAAGTATCAATATACCAAATCCATCGAACCCTAAAGAGAAATACTCTATACATATGGTGCAATTCATCACAAATATATTCAAGTTAAAGGGAAACATAAAACGATCTAAACTCTTGTCTTGAGTGAGGATTGAATGAAGATATCCTTGTGCATTTTGCTTCTCCACATCCTCTTTAGCATCCTTAGGTTTAAGACGTGTCAAAAATTCATAAAATAACGTTTTTACACATATTTATACTAAGTAGGGTCGAACCCAAACGAAACCACCTTATCTAGCCAAAATAGGATTGTGACTCTGTAAAAACTGTATAGGTCGCCACATGGGGTGATGCACCACGCGGGGTGGTAGTGAGGTTTGTCAGAGAGTGTTCAAAATTGAAAAAGTATCATAATTGGACAGCCTCGGCGTGCCACGCGCCACCCCACACACCTAGGCTGTGGTGATTTCTCAAAGCTTGGATTTTTGCTTCATTTTTGAAGTTCAGACATGGTTCTTGACCCCTAAACGCGATCCTGACATAATCGGTTGGCCTTTTACTCAGACTTCAAAACTCTAAATAACTCGAATTACCGTAACATCTACATCACTCGCAATCCCCCCTACAAGGCATAAAACACATAATTAGTGCAAAATATTAGTGATTAAAGCTCAAACTTAATTAAAATTTGTTAAATTATAGTAAAATAAGCGATTAAAATACGAGATTATAGCCTACCACCACTGAGCAGGTGTTGTTACTCTAGGCTATGGCAGTGGGAGGCCGTAGTGAAGGCAGAAGTAAAATCAGAGCACATGTCGGCTAGAGCACCTACTCATGTTGTGGAACCACCAATAACTTCTGTTAAGGAGCATCTTCATGATTATATAGAGTTGTAGATAGCAGCTCAAGTTCCTTAGGGCTTATTTGTTTCACCAGCCATTAGGATGCTTTGATCCACACGTTTGGTTTGTTCAACAGTTTGGCTCAGGCCGGAGCATTTCCTACTATAACAGCTACTTCCCAAGCAGGAAGCTAAGCGCAGAATTTAGCAACATGTACCCAAGAGCAGGTTGCCCATAATTATTAGAATCCTATAGGGTTACCGATTAGGGATGTTTAGCCAACTATTACCGAGCAGCATGAGGATAGGCCCACGATGTCAGCTAATGAGTTAAAGAGGATATACAAGTTGACGAAGTTGCGTCCTCATCACTTCATTGGTACACATTCAAATGATACTTAGGGATTCTTGGATCGTTGTCATTAGATTCTACACAATTTAAGACTAGTTAAGTCTATTAGAGTTGACTCACCACCTTCCAAATATAGGGTCCATCTAAGAGTTGGTGGCAGATTTGTGAGCTGGATCAACCATCAAGATCACCTCCTCCTACATTGGCTCAATTTTCCAGAGTCTTCATAGAGTAATTTGTGCCACACACTAGGACAAAGGAGCTAACAAGACAATTTGAATACCTACAACAAGGTTAGATGTCAGTTACTGAGTATGAGATGAGGTTTATAGAGCTGTCGCATCATGCTACTACATTGATACTCACTAAGAAGGAGAGGTGAGGATATTAATTGAGGGTCTTCACTAGAGTATTATCCTTGCTATGGTTAGAGTGATCGAGATCGGGACTGCTTTTCACTAGGATATGTGGAGATAGTGAGTCGTGTTGAGCGCATCAGCAGGGAGGCCAGAGAGATTATGCAGGGTAGGGACTGGAGGTCAGGGAGTTTCAGTGGTGCCTCAATTGAAGGCCGAGGTCGATCCAGGAAATGCCATTCTAGTAGGATAGGTTATAACTAGTTCATGTGGTTCTAATTAATCCCTCATAGTTATTTCCAGTCAGAGGTTTCTATGAGTGTGAAGAGTTAGGGCATGTTAAGTAACGTTGCCCCGTCTTCGCAGAGGTCCAGTACAGTAAGGAGGCTAGACAATGTTTTTTTCACCTTTTGCTACACTATCCGCTCAACCCGCTCAGGTAGAGGTTATTCAAGACATGTTCGTCCTAGATAGGGAGCTTACTCTAGTGAAGATTAGGCCAGATGCTATAAGTTTCTAAGAAGGACCAAGGTTGTCGCTTCCAATGCAGTGATTAGAGGTATTAATTATGTGCCAAAATGATGATTTAATATTGTTTGATCCTTGTTCTACTTATTTATACATGCCATTTTACTTTTCTTTTTGTCTGGATATGCCTTATGGTTCCTATGACGCTTCTGTCCATGTGTATACACCTATTGGCAATTCTATTATGGTGGATCAAGTTTATCCAACATATGTGGTCACTATTTGTGGTTTTGAGACGAGGGCAGACTTCCCATTATTAGATATGGTAGATTTTGATGTGATCTTGGGTATGAATTGGCTATCTTTGTACAATGTTATTATTGATTGCTACACTAAGACCGCGACATTAACTATGCTGGGGTTACTGAGGTTTGAGTCTAAAGGTTCTTTGGGTTGTACGCCCAGCATAGTGATTTCATTCTTGAAGGCTCAATAGATGGTTGAGAACGGATTTTTAGTGTATCTAGATTTTGTATGAGATATTAGTGATGATACTCATACTTTTGAGTCAGTTCAATATTGAGGTAGTTTCCTTATGTGTTTCCAGCAGACCTACCGAGCATGCCACCCGATAGGGACAATAATTTCAACAATGATTTGGTACCGGGAATACTACCTATCTCTATTCATCTGTACTGTATGGTCCCTGCAGAGTTGAAGGAATTGAACGAATAGTTGCAAGAGTTATTGTATAAAGGGGTTCATTAGGCTTAGTATTTGAACTTGGGGTGCGTCGCTGCTGTTTGTTAAATAGAAAGATGGGTCTATGAGATGTGTTTTGACTATCAACAATTGAACAAAGTGATCATCAAGAAAAAACATCCATTGTCGAGCGTTGGTGATTTATTTGACCACCTTCAGGATGCCAAGGTATTCTTGATGATTGACTTGAGTTTGAGGTATCAACAGTTGAAGATCAGGGCTTCAGACTATCCTAAGACTACTTTCGGACTCGTTATGAGGATTATGAGTTTTTGGTAATGTCGTTTGGGTTGACAAATGCCCACAACAGCCTTCATGAATTTGATGAACAATGTACTCCAACCCTATTAAGATTCCTTTTTTATTGTTTTTATTGATGATATATTGGTGTACTACAGTATTTGGGAAGAGCATGAGAAGTATTTGAGGATCGTGCTCCAAATATTAAGGGATAAGAGCTATATGCTATGTTATCCAAGTGCGAGTTTTGGTTAGAATCAGTGGCATTCTTGAGTCATGTGGTATCTACTGATGGGATCAAAGTGGACCCGAAGAAAATTGTGGCAGCTTAGAATTGGTCTAGACCTTCTACTGCTATAACGATCGAGAGCTTCTTGTGTTTGCTGGTTACTACCATCACTCCATAGAGGATTTTCATCTATCGTATCCTCATTGACCAAGTTGATTCGGAATGGCACTCCGTTCAGGTGGTCATGTGATTGTGAAGAGAGTTTTCAGAAGCTCAAGACAACTTTGACTATAACTCCAGTGTTGGTTTTGCCTTGAGGATCGAGGTCATATCCGATTTATTGTGATACTTAGTGGATTGGCATTGGTTGTGGGCTGATGCAGGATGGTAGGGTGATTGCCTACGCTTCACGCCAGTTGAAGCCCCATGAGAAGAACTATCTAGTGCATGATTTGGGGTTAGCATATATTGTTACCCGCTCAAGATTTGGAGGTATTACTTTTATGGCGTGTCTTATGTAGTGTATACAAATTACCAGAGTCTGTAGCATATGTTTAAACAAAAAGATTTAAATTTGAGGTAGCAGAGATCGTTGAAGCTATTGAAGGATTATGAAATCACCATTCTTTATTATCTAGGAAAGGTTAATATAACCATATAGCCTCTATAAGGTCAATATAGACGTATCCGTACCGATCTCCTAGACTCTACTAGGTCTGCTCATGAATCGTGAGACCTATGCAACCTAGTGCTCTAATACCAACTTTTCATGATCCAAACTATCACCAGAACCATGATGGAACCTAACACCATTTGCTAGGCAAGTCAATACTAAATATGCAAAAGTAAACTTCAATAATGATAAGAAATAGTCTCAAAAGTGAAATAGTATATATAACTGAAGATAAAATGTCATGCAAATGAATTTATTACAAAATCTAGTGTCACCCACTGCATGAGCTCTGTAGAATACTAAACACAAAGTCTGAATAAATTACAATACTGTCTAAAAGACTGAGCAGTAAGCACACAAGATAAAATAGGGGACTTCAAGGCCTCCAAACGAAATAACAGTTTTATCTCGAAATCTCCCAGCTAATCCGGATCTGAATCATAGACAACAACCATGATCAGCAACACCTGAATATGCATATGAAGTGCAGAGTATAATACGTCTATGACCGACTATGTACGAAATAAGAACAAACCTGACCCCAGGCTGAAAGTAGTGACGAGCTTGGCAAGGTTCGATGCTCACTCTCAACAACCAATAATCGCAATAACAACATAATAATACTCCCTCCGTTTCACTTTATGTGAACCTATTTAATTTTTGGTCCGTTTCAGAAAGAATAAACCCTTTCTAAATTAGGAAAAAATTTAGCTTAAACTTTCAATTATACCCTTAATAAGATGCTTTTATAACCACACAAATATTCTGGGGCCCTTTTTGACTTGTTTAGGACCAGAAATTCCAAAATTCTTTAATTTCTCTTAAATTTTGTGCCCAGTCCAAAGGTTCATATAAATTGGAACGACGAGATTATTATATAAAGAAAAATAGCTCAAATAATAGAGGCTCAACTTGGCGCAACATGAGGAGAAATATGCATACTAGATATAACAACCAAGGTATCAACTTCCATAGAATTCACTTAGACAAGTATTTAACAAGATAAAATTGTAATATCGAGCTCTAAATATCAAGTAGAGACATCAAATACCGATTATCATGAAGGATAATACATCTTTATGCCTGCATATCAATTATACATACCAAATCAACAAATAATCATAGTTTATATATCAAGTATACATAATCTTAGCACGTTTATAATGCCTGGCACAAAGTACACCTCAATACTACTCTCATTACGCTTATGGTGCCTGGATCAAAGCCCATGGACCCTCACGTACACACATACACACACTTAGCATTTTAAGAGAGCCTCACACAACTCTCTCCCCAAGCACAAATATGACTTATGTGGTTGCGCCCACGCTTAATACCTGACTCTAGAGGGGCAGGTCCTTGCCCAAGCGATGATCAGATCTAACTCAATGACCAGTGATATTGTGCTGATCAGATATAAGTCAATAACCAGTGATATTGTGCTGAACATGGGGTCTGGTACGCACATCACCTCAATATCAGTACCACTAAGCCCGACATAGGGCTTGGCACATGTGTCACCCCGCTATAAATATTAAATTGGCTCTATGAGCAAGATCAGTCATTAATCTGCTCAAGTCTTCATATGCCAACATCTAACAGAAATAAAATTTCATATACCACATAAAATATACCAATGTGTCACAATTTAGGTCAAACTCACGTCATGCACAAGGTCACAAACAACATGTGAGATAACATATAAAAAGTGTACAGAGATAGAGATATATACGCGGATATAATATCACGACTTAACAATATAACTGCCGCAAAGGCAAATAGCTCAACATCAAAAAAATACCCTACCATATTTCAAAAAAATTAGCAAATAGCCTATACATAATTCCTAGCATGAATGACAACTCACGTAGTCATAAAAATGGAGAAAATATGATATTAAAAGAAGCATGATAGCAAAATAAGGCATATAATGGCCTAAGATCTACCCCGATCATGAATAATCATGGTGCACGCATATACACTCGTCACGTTGCATATACAACATCCCTAACATATAACAAACATAATAACAAATGTGAAAATTACCCTCAAACCAGACTTACGCAAGATGTTAACCTCATCCGGGATAATCTTCAACCTCGAATCGCGTCAAAATCTTGATCTAACCCTCCAATCGTGCAAATTCAAGCCGAATATCATTCAAGAAAGTCAAAAATACCATAGAAAGTTATCACAATCCATAATCTTTGATATTTGAAGAAATTCCCAAAAGTCAATAAAAGTCAACTCGGGCTCACGTGCCCGAAATTCGAAGCCAATACCCAAATTCGATGATCCATAACCTACCTAGTCCAAATATATAATCAGTCCTAAAATGAGTCCAAATTGATGCTTTAATCCCCAAAATACACTTCCTTAAAGTGTAGACAACCCCCATATCTCCTTTCAAAATTCCAAAATTTAGTGTAGTTATCCATGGGTAATCTCTATAATCCAAGTGAAAATTACTTACCTCCAATGTAGTAATAAAATTACTCTTCAAAATCCCCTTTTCTCGAAATCTAGGGCTCAAAAATGAAATAAGGGGTAAAATTCCAAAAATGGCAACTTAAATACAATGCCCTACAGTACCTTACACGATCACGGTAGTATCCTCACGATCGCAAAGGTCAAATGACCTCCAGATATGCTTCGGGAATGCGAAGCCTCCTACGTCGGCGCCAAGGTCCACACCCACGCAAACTCTATGGCCAAAACCACCCTGACAACAAAGATCCATATACATGAAAACTTCAACAAGAATGCAATGAACAAATCACCAGTCAGCCAAAACCTTCTATGCAAACGCGCCAAACTGATTGTGAAGGTGAAGAACATTATAGAACCAGAAGATCAGTTTTGCCAAACTCAACCGAAATGGCCCGTAACTTACCTGAGCTCCGCAGGACCCCGTCCAATAAAACCAACAAGTCTTAATACATCTCCCAAACCTATCAATCTCTCCAAACACTGTAATTAACACCAAAACCCATAATCTCAATTAAGGTAAATCTCTTAATTTCATAAACTTTCAACTTCAAACTAAGCATCTGATTCAAGCCTAATCATTCCAAAATGAACCTGAACTTTGCACACAAGTTCTAAATGACGAAACATACCTATTCTAATTTCTCAAATAACAATTTGATTTGAGAGAGGCAGATCTAGGATTCCAAAAAGATAGGCGCATCATTGATTTTAAGATAAATATTAAGTTTGATGACATAAATTTATATAGTAAAATAACATAGGGAGAAAAATATAATTAGTTTCACTATTACAAAAATGAGAACATCATCAATTTATGATTGTACTCGACCAGTTTTCATACTTTAAAATAATCTATAATAGCATCATTGCTTATAATTGCAAACACCTTACACTTATATTGCAAACTAAACAACCATTCAAAAATTCTTCACTACTGCTATTACATGGATCATTTTTATGAGATTCATTTAGGATAATGTTCTTTCCACGCTTACAATAGTAACATGTAGAATCAAAGTAAGCTTCACAAGTAAATAAAAATTTGATTCATATTTTTCTCTGCCATTCCTATAGGAAGATTCTAAATTCCCTTCAAGTTGACAAACTTGATATCACTCGTTCGAGCATAGGAAATGGAACTATAAAGCTGAAACTAAGATCCCGAAGCTTGTTGTCATCAAACTCACTAGGATAATACTCGTCAACTTTATTTTGTCTTTGTCAAAATTAGCAAATATATCAACCAGATTCAAACAAGCGGCAAGCCATTCCAAGAAGTAATTCACTAGTCACTACATTAAAATGACTATTTAGCTCATGAAGTAGCAAATCAATAACTACATAAAATACTTCCACGCGAAAGTGATATGCATAAGAAACTTCAGACTTCTTAGGCTTCGACCTTGGATAGTCTTCATCCATTTTGAGAATCATAATATCATGTTAGGCATAAAATGAGTAAACCCCATTCATCAAAGACTCCAATTTACTTTCTCTCACCATTTCCAATCTTATCTTTATAAGGTCAAGAAAGCTCATACCATTGAAGATATTTTGGTCTCTCTTTTGTAAAGCTTTGTTCAATTTGTTAGCAATAAGAAATATCTTGACCATCAAGTGCAACAAAAACACAAATTCAAATTCATGAATATTGCCCAAAATATTTTTTGCTGCAAATCTCTCAAGAGAATGAGAACTATTTTGTTGCATGTTTTTAAACACATTAATAATCGAAGAAAATATAATCATAAAAATTTTCAAGGTCTTAAAATGGGATCCCCAACAAGTGTAACCTGGTTATTGGAGTCCACATTCTTGATTCAATCATTGCCCAATAAGTATTTATCCATATATAAGTAATTCTTCCAAATTTTCTACTTGGTGTTGCCGAAGTAATTTTCTACGATTAAAAGGAAAACTGATAGTATTTAATGCATTCATGACAACATAAAAAAATTAATCATAACCGAATGCTTTTTAGAAAGAGCTACAAGTCTCAATTGCAACTGATGGGCAAAAAATGAACGCATAACTTGGATGAATTGATGGGTAAAACAAGACTTCTCGCAATTTATTCTTCCTTGCATATTATTAGCTCCGCTATAACCTTGTTTACATAACTTGGATAAACTTAATGAGTAAATCAAAAGTAAACCATTCATTATTTTATATAATAATAGTGCAGATGTATCATTCAGGTGGACAATATCCAAAAAGTTCTATATCAGCTCCCCACTTTTGTTAACATATCGTATAACTAGTGACATTTTCTCTTTATGTGAGATGCCATTTCATAAACTAATATCTCAAAGAAATCACCATCTAAGTATTTGATGAATGCTTTAATTGTTTCTTTGGAACAAGCATCCATAATATCTTTTTGAATTACAGGGCAAATAATCACATCATTTTTTTGGAGCATTATGTAATATTACCTTTCCTACATCAAAATTCTTATCCCCATGAAATTCCAAAAGTTAAAGAAAAAGACCTTTATATTCGGAACCTCCACGCTCATCATGACCACGAAAGTGAACTCAATAAGCTACAGTTGGCTTTCAAGTTTGCAACTAACCTACAGTTTTGACTTCTCTGAAGGTAATGAACTCAATAAGAAAATAGACATTCGAGCTGCTACCTCTTCATTTACGGTGTTAACATCACCAACACCAACATATTTAATGAAAGACCCCACCATGTATACTTTGTTGTAGAGTTGAACGAGTAGAAGCATAAGAATAGCACAAACAGCAAATAAGGATTCTTTTTTCAAATGTCAAAATGAAAGATCCTTCACAGTGTAATCAAAGATTGATGGCCTTTTTCCGACCTAATTAACTCAAATTGGGTATTTTATGATATATGTAATGACCCGGCTGATCGTTTCATAAGTTACAGTTATGTTTTTCCTATTTCTGCTTCTTTATATATTGTTTAGCTGTATTTCATTGTACTATGTTGGTTGGTTCGGGTTCGGAGTGGTCGTGCAGTGGAATGAGACACTTAGTCTCTTATTTAGAAGCATAAGTTGGAAAAGTCAACCGGATGTTGACTTATGAGTAGAAGGTCTCGGATGTGAATTTTGATAATTCGAATAGCTCTGTTAGGTGATTTTAGAGTGGGAGCATAGTCAAAATATATTTTGGAGGTCCGTAGTAGAATTAGGCTTGAATTGGCAAAATTGAAAATTTGGAGTTTTCGATCGATAGTGGAAATCCTGATATCTGGGTTAGAATTTATTTATAAAAATTAGAGCATGTCCATAGTGTCATTTGTGACGTGTGTGCAAAAGTTTAGGTCATTCGGAGGTGATGTGATAGGTTTTGGCACCATTTGCAAAATTTAGAAGTTCGAAACTCTTAGGCTTGAATCTGAGGTTGATTTGGTGTTTCGATATTATTTTTAGTGTTTCCGAAGGTTGGAATAAGTTTGAATATTGATATGTGACTTGTTGGTAGGTTTGGTTGAGGCCCCGAGGGCCTCGGGATAATTTTGAATGGTTATCAGAGAGTTGGAAAGTTGGAGTTGCAGCTGAAGCTACTGCTTATGTCAATTCTGTACTTGCGGATTGGGGATCGCAGGTGTAAGAGGGAGGTCACAGATGCAGAGAATTGATAGGTGAGGCAAATCCATAGGTGCACACAAAGGATGCACCCGCGAGACAGCAGATGCGGGTTGTGATTGCAGAAGCAGGATTTCAGGGTTAAGTGAAAACCGCACCTACGATAGTTTTTCCACAGGTGCATCATTACAAAAGCGACTTTTAGATCGCAGATGTAGAAAACACTTGGAAGAAGGTATAAAAAGGTCTTCTTCGTTAATGTTTCTTGATTTCTCCATTTTTGAATATGAGAGTTGAGCTTGGGCCATGATTTCTTAAGGGGGATCAAGGGTTATCAGTTGGGTAAGCTACTTAAGCTTTATTACTTGTGTTTATGACAATTGTTTCATTGTTTAATCATGATATGAGTGGAAATTAGGGAAGAAATTTGGGAGATTAAGGCTTGAAAATTTAGAGTTTAAATTGGGAATTTGAGGGATCATTTGAGGTCTGATTTTGATAATTTTGGTATGTATGGACTCGGGAGTGAAAGGAGTTTCTAGTTTCACAAATTTTGTTGGATTCCGAGACGTGGACCGGGGGGCTGAGTTTGAGCAAATTTGGGGTTTTTGATTGAATTTAATAATTTTCATATGGGTTTCATTCCATTAGCGTATGTTGATGATAGTATACTAATTTTGGTTAGATTCATACCATCTGGAGGCCAAATCGAGCATCAAGAGAATCGCGGGTTAGAGTTTTGGCTTGGTTGAGGTAAGTAACACTTCCAAACTTGGTTTTGATGGTTCGGAACCCCGAACTATGTGTTCTATGATAAATATTGAGGTGACACAAATTCCAAATGATAGGCTTGTCGGCGTGCACCGTGAGAATTTTAGACCAAATCATTCCATGCCACCGCTTAGTGACTCATTCATGTTGATACCTGTTTATGGATTATGTGATTAAGTTAATAAGCTAAAAATCATGCTAATTATCATGTTAAGGCTTCGCGCCAAGAACAGTTGAGACATGAGAGGTCGTTTCTTGTTGTCATGTCATTAACTTCATTTATATTTTGTACTCGGTCTTGTTCATGCATATTATATATATCATGTCTCAGCCTTAGTTATTGTTATTTGGTATATCATATCATTGTTTTGGGCTAGTTTCTTGGTATTATGAGCCAGTGTGTGTGATATTGGAGAGTTATGACTGAGTAAGGCCGAGAGCCTGATAATGAGTGGCATTATGGGATCGGGCTGTATGCCGTAACAGAATATTTATTATGCCTTTGCTGGCTTATGATAGCGCTTGGGCTGAAAGGAGCCGCTCCAGAGTCTACACATCCCCTAGTAAGCACAATTGATATTACTGAGGGAAGGATCTTCGCTGGACATGGATCTTATCTGAAGTATTTATACATGAAGATGGATCTACTCCATAGAGCTTGAATGGCCTTCCTCGGTATTGGATGACTGCTGTCAGTGATGTGTATATATTCCAGTATGGGACTTCCCTGGGTCGGCTGGCCATATACACTACCGAGTGGTTGAGAACTTTAGAGTGGAGGTACATGGTAAATTTTTCATGCTTTATGTGCATTAGTACGTAGAGATTTGCTGAGCTTTATACCCCACATTGTTCGGATTGTATTTATTTACTGTTGAGTTGAGTTGAATACTTGAACTGCAGACATGCCTACTTTACTATATAATTTAATTGTATTGTATCGCAGTTCCGTTTTTCTCCTTCTCTATCTTCCTATTAGTATATTATTGCTATTTCCAAACTATATTAGTCTTGTCTTGTTTCGGAACGATTGTAGTATTCCTCATGACTTAGTGACACCTGAGGTCCGGCTTTTACTTTCTGCTTTTATTTTGGTTTTGAATTTATATATTTTATTGGATTTTAGTTAAAAAATGGTTAAACATGTTTTAAGTGAAATATGGATTATTCTAGAAACGTGTAGGCTGGCCTATTTTCATGATAGGCGCCATCATTAATGGGTCGGTTTTGGAGTCGTGACAAGTTGGTATCAGAGCTTAGGTTACATAGGTCTTAGGGGTCATGAGCAGGTTTAGTAGAGTGATGCAGATATGTACAGAGACGTGTGTACTTTTCTTCGGGAGGCTGCAGAACGTTTAGGAAAACTTCATATTCTTGAATGCTTGTCGTGCGAATCTGTTGATTCTAGCAACTAAACTTCTGTTATTTTTTTCTCTCATAGATGGTGAGGACACGTGCTACCAGTCGGGATGCACAACCACCAGTACAACCAGTTATGGCCATTAGAGGCCAATGTCATGGTCGAGGTTGTGGTAGGGTCAAAGGTGTAACCCGCACAGCAGATGGGGTAGCACCTGCAGATTCACCAACCCCCCCAGATCATGATCAAGCTCGAACGAGGGATAGTTCCAGTTGGACCAGCTCAGGCACCGGCTCTACCCATTGTTATTTCAGGTCTTCAAGAGACTTTGGCTCAGAACCGTGTGCACTAGTCTTGCTCAGGCGATCCCAGCTTCTACTACAGCAACTACTTCTTAGGCCGGGGAGGCACTCAGAATCCTGCTGCTTGTACACCCGAGCAGGTTGTTCAAGGACTGCAGACACCAGAGGCAACATCAGCCCAGCTGGTTGCACCTGCTCAGGATTATGTGGTACCAGTTATGGCTGATGACGACCAACGTCGATTAGAGAGGTTTAGTAGACTTCAGCCTCCAACTTTCAGTGGTGTTGAGGGCGAGGATGCCCAGGGTTTCTTGGATAAGTGTTAGAGGACGCTATGTAAAACAGGTACTTTGGAGACAGTGGGGTCTCATTTACTATTTTTTAGTTTTTTCGAACTGCCTTCACTTGGTGGGTGGCTTATGAAAGGCGTAGGCCAATTGGTGTAACGCCCCTTACCTGGCATCAGTTCTCTATTCTCTTACTGCAGAAGTATGTACCTCATTCCAGTAGGGAGGATCTGCACAGGAAATTTGAGCAATTGTGTTAGGAGGACATGACCGTGATGCAGTATGAGATAAGATTCTTCGAATTGGCCCGTCAAGCTATCTAGGTAGTTCCAATGAATAGGGAAATGATCAGGAGGTTCGTTGATGGCCTCACTTATCATCTATGAATTTTTATGACTAGAGAGATTGTATCTGACGCTTCTTTTGAAGAGGTGGTATACATTGCGGAGATCTAGAGTCAGTTCGCTGCCAGGAGCGAGTTGAGAGGGAGGCCAAGAGACCTTGAGGATCTAGTAATTTTGGTGGTGTTCCTTCAGGAGTTCAGTTCAACATGGTAGAGGTCATCCATTCAGGCATGCTCACCTAGCTTGTTAGGGTCACCATGGTGGATCATCGGGCCATGGTTCTCACATTTCACATCAGGGTCACTCATCTCTCAGTGCCTTTCCAACTCAAAGTTTGAATTATGCACCATTAGTTTAGGGTTCATCTATGCCTGGTTCTTCTAGTGGGTATCCCGGTGCTTGGGGCTCCCTTCAGTCCCCACCGACATTTCCTGGGAGAGGTTCCTTTGAGTGTGGATATTTGGATCACACAAAGAGGTCTCGTTTCCCTCTTATGGGAGGTTCATCCTAGTAGAGGAGTTAGCCTTCAGCTTCAGCACCAGTTACTTCCCCACCCGCTCAGCTAGCTCGGGTTGGAGGTCAGTCAGCTAGGGGCTGCCCTAGAGGGGGAGGTCGTTCGGGTGGTGGTCAGGCCCATTTTTATGCACTCCCGGCCATACCAGATGTTATAGCTTCGGTTGCCTTGATTAAAAGTATTATGTTAGTCTGCCACAAAGATGCCACTATATTATTTGACCATGGTTCCACTTTTTCATATATGTCATCATATTTTTCCCATTATTTGGATACGACCCGTGAGTCTCTTATTTTATCTGTTCATATATCTACTCCGGTGGGCGATTCTATTTTTGTTGACCGCGTATATCGATCTTGTGTAGTGACTATTGGGGGTTTGGAGACCCACATAGACCATCTGTTGCTTTGTATGTTGGATTTTGATGTGATATTAGGCGTCGATTGGCTATCTCCGTGTCGCGTTATTTTGGATTGTCATGCTAAGACAGTGACGTTGGCTATGCTGAGTATGTCACAGATTAAATGGCGAGGTTCATCGGATTATGTTCCTAGTAGGGTGATTTCATTCTTGAAGGCCCGGCGGATGGTTGGAAAGGGTTGTATTTCTTACTTGGATTTTGTGAGGGATGTCAGTGCAGAGACTCCTAGTATTGATTTTGTTCCCGTAGTGAGGGACTTCCCATATGTGTTTCCTGCAAACCTACTAGGCATGCCAGGGATATTGACTTCAGTATTGATTTTGTATCGTGCACTCAGCCATTTCTATTCCACCATATCGTATTGCACCGGCGGAGTTGAAGGAGCAGCTTCAGGAACTTCTTGATAAGGGGTTTATCCTGCCTAGTGTGTCGCCGTGGGGTGCACCTGTTCTATTTGTAAAAAATAAGGATGTCACTATGAGTATATTCATTGGTTACATGTAGTTAAATAAATTCACAACCAAGAATAAGTATCATTTGTCTCGTATTGATGATTTATTCGACCAACTTCAGGGAGCGAGGGTGTTCTCCAAGATTGATCTCAGATCGGGGTATTACCAGTTGAAGATCAGGGGCTCGGATATTCTTAAGACAATAATTAGGACACGATATGGTCATTTTGAGTTCCTTGTTATGTCTTTTGGGCTGACCAATTCCCCAGCGACGTTCATGCATTTGATGAATAGCGTCTTTCGATCTTATCTCGACTCATTTGTTATTGTATTCATTGATGATATTCTGGTATACTCACATAGTCAGAAGGAGCAGTCGAGGATTTGAGATTTGTATTTCAGCAGTTGAGGGAGGAGGCTTTATACAAGGTTATCCAAGTGTGCGTTTTGGCTCATTTCAGTGGCTTTCTTGGGGAATATGGTGTCCAGTGAGTGTATTCAGGTTGATCCGAAGAAGATAGAGGTGATTTAGAGTGGGCCCAAACCATCTTCTGCCACAGAGATTTGTAGCTTTCTTGTTTGGCGGGTTATTACCGTCAGTTTGTTCATGGATTTTCATCAATAGCATCACCCTTGACCAAAGTAACTCAAAAGGGTGCTCCTTTCAGGTGGTCGGATGAGTGTGAGGAGTTTCCAAAAGCTCAAGACTGCCTTGACCACAGCTCCACTGCTAGTTTTGCCATCAGCTTTAGGTTTTTATGCAGTATATTGTGATGCTTCTCGAATCGGCATCGGGTGTGTGTTTATGCAGGAGGGTAGAGTGATTTCTTATGCCTCCCGGTAGTTGAAGCCCCATGAGAAGAGCTACCCTGTTTATTATTTGGAGTTGGCTGCCATTGTTCATGCAATGAATATTTGGAGACATTATCTCTAAGGTGTGTCTTGTAAGGTATTTACTGATCATCATAGCCTCCAGCACTTGTTCAAGCATAAGGATCTCAATTTGAGGCAGCGGAGATGGTTGGAACTGCTAAAGGACTATGATATAACTATCTTGTACCATCCGGGGAATGCCAATGTAGTGACCGATGCTTTGAATAGGAAGGCGATGAGTGTTGATACTTAATTTTTCCCTATATATTTTTTGTACCCAAAATACCTTCATAATAGTAAGCATATATAAGCATACCCGAAAATTTTGGTATTTTTCTTTAATTTTTAAGATTTTTAAAAATTAATTTACTGCTTATTTTGACATTACAAAGGGTCAAAATTATTTTTAAATTATTATTTTCAGTGAATAGTATGTTTCACTCTCATATTTTCAACAAAATATAATTTATGTAATTTTTGCGCATTCTTTACAAATGTATTTAGAATTTTTAAAGATAATTGCATGAAATTGCAATTTGGCCTATTTCGCAATTAACTATATCTTATAGCTATAATTTTTTTATAATTTTAGATGGATATTTACATGTTATTAATTAGTTCTACGCTTTCAATACTTTTTAAATTATTTTTGCTATTTCATAAAATAAATTGGGAGAAATTGGCTATTTAAAATTTGGCCAGATTTCATTTAAGACATAGCCCAAATTGCACCCCTATTTCAGCCCGATTTTTAACCCTATTTGAACAACCCACACCCTTTAAATTTACTCGACCCACCTTTGGATTTAATCTGATTCGTTGATTAAATAAGATTAAAGGTCTAGATTCTATTTCCCTAATTAAATCAAACGACCTCTCCCAAACCCTCATTCACCAAGGCCGTCTCTCTCTCTCTCTCTCTCTCTCTCTCTCTAACAAACGCTCTCCCTTCTCTCTAGAACCTTTTGGTTCCTTCTTCTCCGATAAAGCTCGTCACTCCGGCCATACTCCTCCCTCACTTCTCTCGATCTCTAGTCGCCATGGAACCCTCATCTCGTTGTTTCCCTCAAAAACTCGAATCCTAGAGACCTCCGCCATGAACGACGGTCAGTGAAAGCTTTGCTTGGGTCCTTTGCCGGCTTTTCTCCTTTGGGTTTTTGTCCGATGATGCCTTCTATGGCATTATTTACGAGTTTCACGGCCAGGTTTCTCATTCCCCTAATTTATTTTGAGAACCCTAATTTTTGCCTAAATCTCTTAAACCTCTGTCTTTTTAAGCGATTTCCGGTATAATCGTTGTTTTTACACTGCTTTTCACTCAATATCTTTGATTATTTGAAGTTTTCAAACTTATGTACCTCTTTTTCATAATTAGGATTTCTGACCTTTTGCAAAATTGCTACTTTCTGATTTTTCTTGAGTATTATGTGGTTATGTTTGTGTTATGTATTTGTTTGTGTTATCTTCTGGTTATTCCGAGTTCCAAGATTTAAGTTTTCTACTATGATTCTGTCTTCTATTGAGTCTGACTCTCCTGCTTAGGGTTATCTGATTTTTCATGATTGTTCATCGTTTACCTAATATCTTGTTGATTTTTGTGCATCTCTGCGAATCTTTGATCTGTATGCGTTGTTTCCTTAGACGTTTTACACTGCTTTTTTCTATATTAATTACTCCCTTATTTGTGATGTGCTTTCCTTACTTAGAACTAATTCCCTTGTGATTCTAGTCTCATCCTTGATTCTTTGGCTAATTTTCAGAGTAAATTTATATTTTTACCATATTTATGTGCATGGACACGCTTTCAAATATTCAGTATATATTTTCCTTACTTGAAATACTATGTATTTAGCCCTTATTGCACAATACATGCTTTACTATTCCTACTATGGTAGATGTAGTAGTCTGATAGATTCCTTTCCTTTTAAAAATAACTTTTTGTTACCATTTAACTTTGATTCCTTAATTAAAGGGGAGTACTTATGCTGATTTGATTATGATTGATACCCAGTTCCTTAATTATGGATTGCTGCCTTGTTTGTTTACTCGTTTTTAGTATTATAAGTGCTGCTCTTCCTTTTTCAATTAACACACACCAAGACATTACAATCTCTCTGAAATTTCTTTCAATAACACTCAGTGCTCTCTATTTCTCTATTGTTTTTCTACAACCTCTCTCACTCAATCGGCTGAAAGCCAAGATTGAGTAATCTTGGTTGTTTATTTCCACACTACTAAGGTTCTACTGCATTGGTTACTTGGGTTTTGCCTGTTGTTTGCTTCTCTACACCGTTGTTCTCACATTGCTGCCCTCATTCTCTGCTCACTCTAAACATCTTGTGCATTGTTACTCTTTGTGTTCTATTTGCCTGAAACTGGTATGTTACTCATCTAATTTATAGTCTCCAAAACAATATGTTTTTATTAATCCTGCACTTCATCTTGTTCCTAGTATGCTTTTATTTATGGTTCTGTTGTTCTTATTGTCACTAGCATTCCCTTACTAGTTTAGCTTATCATTTTCCCCCTTACCCCATTCCTTGTTTCAATAGCTGTTTACTTTTCTTTGTGTGTTAATGCCATGCATCCAGGTCTTCTTGGCCATATGATTAGCCTAATAACCTCTTCCTGAGGTTAATTGTATTGGGCTTTGGTGTAGTAAGAATTGAACCCATGTTTGCAACCATGCTTGATTACTCTGCTTCAATATGTGGTCTGTGTAGTTCACTCTACTTATTTGATCCTTTCCCCTTTGTCCTTTTTTGTGTGATGCTCTTTTTAAAACTGGTCAGTTTTTTAAATGATTTCCAAGAAATTCTTTCAACTTTTTAAATCATGTTTCTTCAAGACATCTCTTAAATCTTCCTACTGTTTTCTTACACTTACTTTCAACTATTCTTAAACTCCCTCAATCCTATCACAATTTTATTATTCTTAGAACATTAGGTTAAGCCGTTAGTCTAAGCATTGCCTTGAGAGCCTTTGAGCACCAATTGAACTTTGATGCACAAGGCTGGCACTTCCACACTTGTATTTGTCAATAATGACATTTTGGGGTTCTTGGTATTGGCCAGGGGTTCAAACGAACCCTTTAGGGAACTTTGCCGCACCCAAACTTTGTTAATGGCTGTGAAACTCGAAAGAGGAGAGGTTGGAGATTTTGGGCCTGGCTATAGGCTCCCTATAGAATAACTTCTTGTTTTCTTTACCACTGTTGTATTTTATCTATTTGGGCTATAATAATTTGTAAAGAATAATGGGGTTATAGTTAATTGGGAGGGTTATGAATGTTTAATTAAGAGAACGGGTAGAAAAAATGCATATAGCCTTTTATTTAGTTACCTGCGCAATAGATACAATGTTTTAGGACATGCATCTTCGCATATAGAAATCATGTTCTTAGGACATTCCCTTTTAGTTTGTTATTATGCATATTCTCGCAACCATAATTAATTAATAACCAATAAGTCATTACCATCACATTTAGATACCATGTTTTTAGGACTTTTGTGCATTAGATATCATGCCTTTAGGATTTTCCTTGCAACTGCTCAACGCTTCACTAATCAGGGTAAAAATTTGTTAACGACCTTTGTTAAAACTGGAAAGGAATGTTCATGTTCACCATTTTTAATAACGCCTATGCAAGCCTTAGGCCGGATAAAAAACTGGCAAATCACCCTTAAGTTAGGCTCAAATTAATCCGCCTCTGTCTGGATTCGTTTATCTCTGAAGCTTTCTAGTTTTTATACGAACTCCTGCCCTATTTATAAACTATCCATGCAAAGGTTTTGCTTCTATATCTTATCCAGAATTGTACTACTATTTTCTATTTTCTGAATACTTTATATTCTAAATTTCGAAAGCTAATAACATTCTTTGTTTTTCTTTTCACTTCTGCAATCTCAAAAATACCTTCATATTTGTTCTTTTATTCTGCCTGTCCGGAAACTAATCCAAAAATGTTTCCAAGTGACTTCTGTAGATTGTTAAAAACTGCTACTATTTTTTTTAGGTTTTGAACGATTTTCTTGTAAGTCTTTTCTGCAAAATTCTTCAGTTTCTTTTTTTAATTTATACTCCAGCTTTCTGAAAATCCCTCTTTTAGACCTTAATTGTGTTTAAGTCACGCTATTTATATGCACTGTTTGTAGAGGTATACATGAGCCTTATAATTGTTTACATGTTCCCCTTCTAAATGCAGTCCTACTTGTTCTTGTATGTCGCCTTAGTGTTTTACCTTTAAACCTGGGAGTTTGCTTAGAACCCCTCTTACCCCTCTTCTTATAGGAGTAGTAGTCCTAAATTCCTCCGGGACTGATAGGTTGGGACGGGTACTAGAATGCAATAAGTAAATGAGACCAAACACGTTTAAACACCTTAACGGGATGGAAGGGTAGAACATGGAGATGATGACGATGCAATAATATTATAAAGCGACCCCTCTTTGGGAATATGTGCGGATATAATTGTATCAAATTATCCATGTTATAGTTAAACCTAGGACCCCCCTTACCTTTTACTTTTGTTAAATATTCCCCTTTCACTTGTGCTATTCTTTTATCAAAATTTGCCCACTATTTTTATATTCCTTATGTGTATATTTGCTTGTTTATTTCTATACTTCTTAAAGTCACATCTAAGTAAGGCCGGGAACCACACTAGTGGATCTTGAGGGGTGCCTAACACCTTCCCCTCGAGATAATTTCAAGGCCTTACCCGAACTCTGGTTTTCACTCAAAATATTCTTAAAAGTGTCCTAATGCACTATAATCATTAGGTGGCGACTCTTCAAACTCTGTAACCCAATTCCCAAAAGTGAATAAGAGTTGTTTTTGTCCATTTTGCCTCTTTTAGGGGAGGGGAAAAAGGGGGCGTCGACAGCACGGCGACTCTGCTGGGGATTTCTTTGAGGCTTTTACCACTACTTGCTTTTGTGACTTTATTTTTTTACTTTAATCGCATTTATTTCCTCTTTTAATTATTTCATCACAATTACTAACTTGGCTCATCATGTTTTTCTTTGCTTTTAATTTCTTCTTTTATTTCAATTTTGTTGTAATTTTCGTGCATCTATTGTAATCTTTATTAACGTGAAAATACATGCAACTTGTTTCATTATTGTAATTGCATTTATCAAAATCACAGTCCACTCGTTCCAAAATAAATCCTATAACAACGCTTACAATGAGTGGTTGTGCCCTTCAAATATTATAAACCCCCTAAATGTGGCAATGGCATACTTGCAGTAAAACCAGTCGATCAACGATGTAGTCGACGGTTCCCCTCCTTTTTCTCTTGAGTTATCCGCTCAAGGATACCTTGTCTAGCACTTCAAAAGTATAAACCTTATTCCGTTATACTTTTCATGCAACATGGTCAACCCTAGCCAAGTCAATGATGTTGTCCGCATAATGACTCATTAATATAGCCTAAACCAAAGTCCATCGGGTTTCCTGAAACCCAAACAGACACCTTCACGTTATGTGCATTTATTTGGAGAACTGAATGCTTTTTGCTAATTATTGATTTAATAGTCGAGTCTGGTGGGGTTAAGGGTCTAACACTTTGTTTTGAAGAAAGAGGCACGAGGTCCCCACATTTGGTATGGTATCCAACATCAACCCAAGGTTACTAAGCTGGTGGGAGGATCTTCATAGCAGTGATCAAATCCTCGTCCGTAAGCACTTAGGGAATTTGCCTTCGCTTTTGGAAATCCAACCCAACAACAAAATCATTGAGGCTGCCACTTTGTTTTGGGATGGTGAGCAATCAGTGTTCCGTTTTGGGGATTTGGAAATGACCCCTTTGCTGGAAGAAATAGGGGGCCTAGCTGGCATCCCTTGGGAAGAACCGGGTTTACTCATGCCGGAGAATCGCAAAAGTAGAGGTTTTCTTTAAATGATGGGACTCAAGAAAAATCCCACCCTTTCTTGCTTGAATGACTCTTACATATCATTTGACTTCCAATACGAAATATACTGCCACAGTAAGTCATATCGCACCTACATGGATGAATTCGCCCTCACCTATTTGGGGCACATACATAGAAGAGTATTTGTGTTTATGTTTTGCTTCTTGGGCATGGTAATTTTCCCGATGAAGAAGGCTAGGATCCACACCAGACTAGCCATGGTTACTAAGACTTTGATGGAAGGAATCGACGGACATTCATTCAGCATAGTACCTATGATCCCCACAAAAATCTATCGAGCCTTGGGGGAGTGTCAACAAGGGGATCCACATTTCGAGGGTTGTAACTTACTACATCAACTATGGCTCCTACAAAGCCTTCAAAAAGGCGATTACAGACAGGAAATCATACGCAAAGATTGGGTTGACCATATTGATTTTCATCATCCAAAGCGAATGAACTTCATGCCCAATATGTTCACTCAGTCGAGGACGCCAGTGGATGGGTAGAGTTATTCGAGAATTTAAAAAAAGAGCAAATTCAATGGATGTTCGAGTGGTTCCAAACATGGGAGTTCATTGTCTGTTCCCGAGATGCATCGTTCCTCATACTCATTGGCCTGAGGAGAACTCATCCCTATGTCCCCCTCCGAGTTATGAGTCAAGCCGGAAGGAAACAAAATCATAACCATGATAGAAAAAATGAGTCACTTCAAGGATGACTTTCAAAATGATGATATCCCCCATAGGTTTCATGCTCAGCATATGTGGCACTGCAAGCTCGTTCTAGGGAAAAATTCTATCGAACCAGACAGGTATCATGTCGGTTATGTGCCGCACTGCACAAGTTGGTTAGAAGATGATCACATTGGTTTAGGTCACCCAGGGTTCACCCATGGTCACAGAATTATTGATGAGAAAGCTAAAGCGCAAATCAAATACAATCAACTGCGCAAGAGAATGAGAGAATGCGAGAATGAACATCGAGAAATACAGGAAGCCCACAAGAAGCTAAGCAATGAGTGGAAAGATATGGTTGTCGACGCCAACAACCGTTTGGGGTATCTGGAGCAGTATTTGGCAGAACTGGAAGGAAAGTTCTTGCAAAGGATCGAAGACTGTTAGAATGCTGAGGGAAGCGCAGGCGGACATTTGGCTAGAGCCTACCTACTGTTAGGAATGCACGAGTTGATGCAGCTGTACGAGGGAGGAAAGAATACCGGATCTGGTGAAGGTCCTTCTGGGACCAAGTAGTTAGGAGTCTTTTCTTTTTCTTTAATGATGTAATAAGGCCAATGGCCATTAGTGATATTTTATTTAGTGTCGTTTTGGGATTCGTCTTATTCTTATCAACAAAATGAGGCATTTAGCATTATAAGTTCTCCAAATTTTATTTGTTGCTAGGCCTACCTCGGGCACAAACGAGGCACCAAAATTAGGAAGTGATTTATATTCCCGCACAATCTGTTTAAATATTGAAATATTATTTATCAGAATCCGCACTAACTTTACCTTTTTTTTTTAATTTTTATTCCCCTCCCCAAAGGTTAGTTCGTGCATTCTGGAACCGTCAGCATACTCCACAAGATCAAAGGGTCCTCCACCTTCTCCTTCTCCGAGTCCTCCCAGAAATAGGAACAAGAACAAAATGAAAGATACCAATGCTAGAAAGGAAGTCGGAGAGGCTTCAATCACCAAAGAAACTGCTGCTCATCTTGAGCAAACAATGCTGAGGTTTCGAGAAGAGTTGGAACCAGTCCGGAACTTGCCAATTCTATCAATCACTCTTGCTGCTGCTGATGCCGACAAATCACCGCCGCCACCACCAACCCAGGTTGCTCAGACCCAAGTCCACAACAAAGGCAACAATGCTCCACTGCTTATCCTAGAGCCCCAAAATACCACAGATAACCAGAACACTCCAGTCTTTGTGGATACTGTACCGCATTACGGTCAGCCAATAACCAATGTAGCCGAGTCGGACGACAAAGGTTCCCTCATTCGGAATTTATCCGCCGAGATTAAGAAGTTGACAAACCGGGTTCAGGGTTTTGAAGGTAACAATGGTGTTGAAGGTTTGAATTACGAAGACCTCTGTGTTCAACCAGATGTTGAGCTCCCGGAGGGGTACAAACCTCCCAAGTTCGAATTGCTCGACATTACCAGAGATCCCAGGGTTTACTTGAGGATATATTGTGACAAGCTAGTAGGAGTCGGTAGGGATGAGAAGATTCCAATGGAACTATTCATGAGGAGTTTGAAGGGTGATGCCTTATCCTGGTATATTAGCCAAGATACGAAGAAATGGACTAGTTGGGTAAGCATGGCGTTGGATTTCATGGATCGATTCAGGTTCAACACTGAGAATGCACCAGATGTGTTCTATATTCAGAATCTTAAGAAGAAGCCCATAGAGATATTTCGCAAGTATGCTACTGGGGAGGTCGGAAGCTGCTAAGGTCAGACCGGCCTTGGAAGAAGAACAAATGAACAGATTCTTTGTCCATGCTCAAGATCCACAGTACTACAAAAGCTTGATGCTAATTGAGGTTCAAAAGTTCTCCGATATCATCAAATTAGAAGAAAGGATTGAAGAAGGCATCAAGAACGTTATGGTCACTAACCTCGAGGCATTGCAAGCCACCAACAAGTCTCTCTAGTCTGGTGGCTCCACAAAGAAGAAGTATGTAAATTCCATAATGGGTGCGCAAAGAAATAACTCTCCCATGAAATACCAAACCTATCCCTCAACTCCACTCACATATCAGCCTACCCCAAATTATCAAGCACCACCACCCACTTACCAAATTCCACCCCCTGCTTACTATTCACCTCCACCACCCACATATCAACCCGTCTCACCCAGATATTCCAAACATGCGGCCGTATAACAAGCATATAACTCCCAACCTTCTCACTACCCATCACCGCCTACTCGCCAAAATTTCCTTCGACCTAGACCAAGCTTCGACCACAAACCTCCAAGACAATACACCGCCATAGTCGAGCCGATTGACCAATTGTATGAGAAACTCAAAGCAGCAGGTTACGCTACCCTTATCTCAGCTGTAACTCCAGAAAACCCTTCCCAGTCGATCAACCCAAACAAGACTTGCGCATACCATTCCAGGATGAAGGTCCATACCATTAATGAGTGTCGCTCGTCAAAAGACAAGCTTCACAATCTAACTGAAAACAAGATTATAATAGAAAAGAAGCCCGCTCATAATGTCTGCAACAACCCCCTGCCTGACCAAAAGGGTGGAGACACCTACATGATTGATGTCGAAGATGATTGGGACCCCAAGGGGTCAATCCAATTGATAGCTGAAGGAGATGAGCCTAAAACATCAATGATTACTCTCAATCCCATTGTCGTCCAGATCCAACCCTCTAAGGAAGACATGGTAAATATATCTATGCCACTCGAATTTGAAGTACCTTCTGCGAAGGTGCCGAAATCGATTGAGGTTGAGTGCGGAGTTGAAAAACCACCTACACTGTTTGAAGTTGTTGTGTTGCCTCCCAAGGGACCTATGCCAGTCTCCCTGACAGACATGACCCCGTTCCAAACAAATGATATACCTTGGGATTACACCGCGGAGGCTAGAAGAAAAGGAAAGATGCATACTGGAGAAAAACGTGCCGCACAAGGCATGACTAGGACAGGCAGGGTATACACCCCGGAACATTTAACTGAGTGTAGAAAGCAGGCTTCTGGGCGAGCTGTGGAAGCTGGGCGCGATAACTAATGGAGAAAAATACAGGCCAAGGATTACTCGGTCGTTGAATAGTTGAACAAGATACCGGTGCATATTTCTATTCTAGCCCTCCTAAAAAGCTCTGAGGCACATAAAAATGCCTTGATAAAGATACTAAGTGAAGCCTATGTTCCTAACAACATAATGGGAGGCAAAATGGCATACATGGTGGGACAGATACTGGAAAGACATAAGATCACCTTCCACGAAGATGAATTACCACCGGAAGGTCTTGTTCACAACAAATTATTGCACATCACTACGCAATGCAAGCATCACTTAATCAACAGGATTCTAGTCAATGGGGATCCAGCCTCAACATTTGTCCGTTGGTCACTCTCAAGACACTGAGAAGGGATTGCACGAGATCAAAGATGGGGCTAACAGTGTTAAAGCTTTTGATGGATCACAGAGGTCCGCCATTGGAGAGATTAGCTAATGCCTGCTGATGGGGCCCACCTGGTTCGACGTTGAGTTCCAAGCCATTGATGTACCAGTGTCCTATAATTTATTGCTAGGACGACCCTAGATCCATGGTGCTGGGGTTGTGGCGTCAACATTTCATCAAGCAATGAAATTTGTGTGGAATGATCAAGAAGTATATCATTCATGGTAACAGTGGTAACCCCATATACAGTCGCCAGGCAATCCCAATGTTCGGAGGAAGAATTAGAATAGGTGGAGAAACATACCATCACATCGAGCGGTTCAATGCCATAGACAAGGATAAGTGGTAGGATAGCAAAATCGAGAGCATTTTGAATTGGAGTGTATACGAACCCGGAAAGGGGCTTGGCAAGAATCTCCAGGGAAGCATGGAACCACTTTTGGTCTGGGTTATGAATACCAGCACTGGTCGCCACCATGGCAGGGTCCCTACTACCAACAGGAGCACCCTCTACCCTAGTTAGAGCAGACTTTTCAGCTCGCTGATGTCATATCAGAGGAAGATGAGACGCTAGCAGCCATGAAGAACCTATTTCTGGAGGACGATATGGATTGTTGTGCTACCTTCGAGGAGGAAGGGAAGGAAGGCCCTTCCATTGAAGTTGTGAACCGGGCAGAATGCCTCACCAACTGGACAATCAGGACTACCAGTACCCGTAGATCCTCGAGGTAGCAAGGCTAGACGACACACATACATCACACTTTACTTTTAGTTGATTTTTACTTTTCAGCATTGTTTTTACTTTCGAAAAGAGCTCCGATGTTTTAGACAATTATGAATTTATTGAAAAGCATTTACCAGGTTTATCATTATATTTTGCTCTCATTTATTTTCTCTATCATTTACTTTATTTTACACAACATTACTATTACATATCTTGATGATGAACCAACGACTGTAACTTGCAACGAGACAATGCGAGAAACGAACGTAGATTCAGAAGAGGATGAAATACCATAAGAGGTTGTTAAATAAGTCAAAGACTTTGAGAACAGACCAAAGTCAAATTTAGATCAATTTGGGAGATGCAGAAAATGTCAAGGAAATATGAATCAGTGTACACTTGTCACCGTCAGAAAAGAAAGAATGCACAGAATTTTTGAAAGAGTAAGATGATATATTTGCATGGTCATATGATGATATGACCGGCCTCATAATGTCCATCGTCGCTTACAAGTTACCAAAAGATCCTACATGTCCGCCGGTAAAGTAGAAAATCGGAAAATTCAAGCCAGATATGAGTTTGATGATCAAAGAAGATGTCACCAAGCCTGTCAAAGCCAGAGTTCTCAAAGTGGTAGAGTATCTGACATGGTTGGCTAACATTGTTCCAGTACCAAAGAAAGATGGGAAGATTAGAGTCTCTATCGACTACTGGGATCTCAACCGGGCCAATCCTAAAGACGACTTTCCTTTGCCAAATATACACATATTGATCAACAACTTTGCCAAGCATGAGCTACAGTCATTCATTGATTGTTTTGATGCGTACCATCAGATATGGATGGATGAAGAGGATGCAGAGAAAATGACATTCATCATGCCATGGGGAATGTATTGTTACAGGATGATGCCTTTCGATTTGAATAATGCTTGTGCTACTTACATGAGAGCCATGACCACAATCTTTCATGATATGATGCATAAAGAGATCGAGGTATATGTGGACGACATCATCATTAAATCCACAAAAGCTACAGATTACATGGAAGAATTGAGAAAATTCTTCAACAGACCAAGGAGATAAAACCTGAAATTGAACCCCGCCAACTGTGCATTCGGGGTTCCGGCCAGAAAAAATATTGGGTTTCATTATGAGTCACCGAGGAATAGAACTGGATCCATCAAAGGTCAAAGCCATTCAAGAGTTGCCACCGCCAAAGAACAAGAAAGAGGTTATATTAAGTTTTCTGGGGAGGCTCAACTACATTAGCGGATTCATAGCTCAGTTCACTGTAATATGTGAACCCATCCTCAAGATGCTAAAGAAAGATGTCGCCACTAAGTGGACTGATGATTGTCAAAAGGCTTTCAACAGAATCAAGGAATACTTGTCAATGCCGCCTGTCCTAGTTTCGCTTGAGCCAGGGAGACCTCTATTGCTTTATCTTGCAGTATTGGATGGGAAATTTGGTTGTGATTTGAAAAAACATGACAAAACAGGAAGGAAGGAGCTGGCCATCTACTACCTCAGCAAGAAGTTTACCCCTTACAAGGCTTGGTATTCCTTACTAGAGCGCACTTGTTGTGCTTTAACTTGGGTAGCTCAGAAATTAAGGCATTATTTCTGCGCTTACACCACTCATCTCATATCTAGGATGGATGCATTGAAATATATTTTCCAGAATCCCATGCCTACTGGGAAGCTCGCCAAGTGGAAGATTTTATTAAGTGAATTTGACATCATTTATGTTACCCAAAAGGCAGTCAAAGGACAAGCCCTAGAAGATCACCTCGCCGAGAATCCTGTAGGAAGAGAATACAAACCCTTAAAGACTTACTTTCCTAATAAGGAAATAGCCTTCATAGGAGAAGATATTGCAGAATCCTATGATAGTTGGAGGATGTTTTTCGACGTAGCCGCAAACTTCAAAGGAGTGGGTATAGGAGCGGTTTTGGTATCAGAAACTGGTCAGCATTACCGGGTGTCTGCCAAACTCAGATTCCCTTGTACCAACAATATGGCCGAGTACGAAGCTTGCATCTTAGGGCTCAAGATGGCCATTGACATGAATGTTCAGGAACTGCTAGTGATATGAGATTCGGACCTACTCATACATCAGATCCAAGAAGAATGGGCAACCAAATATTCCAAGATTCTTCCCTATCTGCACCATGTGTAGGAGTTGAGGAAAAGATTCAGAAATACAGAGTTCCAGCATGTTCCCAGAACATAAAACGCATTTGCCGATGCTTTAGCCACTTTATCATCCATGATCTAGCATCTGGATACAAACTTTATTGATCCCATCCTGGTCAAGATTCATGACGAGCCAGCTTATTGTGCTCACGTCGAGGAAGAAGCCGATGGAAAACCTTGGTTCCACGGTATCAGGGAATACTTGACAACATGAGGGTACCTAGAGCTTGCCAATGCTACTCAGAAATGAACACTTCGGAGGTTGTCCAATAATTTCTTTAACAATGGAGGAATATTGTATAGGAGGACTCCTGATTTGGGATTATTAAGGTGTGTCGAGGTAAAACAAGCAACTAGACAATTGGAAGAAGTGCACGAAGGGACTTGTGGACCACATATGACTGGTTTTGTTTTGGAAAAGAAGATACTTAGAGTAGGTTATTTTTGGATGACTATGGAAACATATTGTATTTAGTGCATCCGTAAATGCCACCGATGTCAAGTTCACGCAAATATGATAAAGGTACCTCCAAACGAGTTTGCCGCAATAAGCTCACCATGGCCGTTCGCCGCTTGGGGTATGGATGTCATTGGACCAATTGAGCCGGCCGCATCAAATGGGCACAGGTTCATCCTAGTGGCAATCGATTACTTTACTAAATGGGTTGAAGCAACATCATACAAGGCAGTCACCAAGAAGGTAGTTGCAGATTTCGTCCGAGATCGTATGGTTTGTCGGTTCGGGGCTTTATAATCAATCATCATTGACAACGGCTCTAACCTCAAGAGCGACCTAAATAAAGCAATGTGTGAAACATTCAAGATCAGACATAAAAACTCTACGGCATACAAAGCTCAGATGAACGGAGATGTAGAAGCATCCAATAAGAACATCAAGAAGATACTAAGGAAAATTATTCAAAAGCACAATTATTGGCATGAAAAATTGTTGTTCGCTTTATTAGGTTACCGCACCATGGTCTACACATCAATCGGGGCCACTCCTACATGTTGTCTTATGGAACAGAAGCGGTCATTCCCGCTGAAGTAGAAATTCCATCCTTAAGGGTCATACAAGAAGCATAATTAGATGACGTAGAATTGGTTAAAAGTCTCTACAAGCAGTTAGCCCTCATCGACAGGAAGAGAATGAATGATGTCTGTCGCGGTCAATTATATCGGAACTGAATGTCCAAAGCCTTCAACAAATTAGTTCAACCAAGGAAGTTTACGCCAGGGAAGATGGTGTTGAAGAAGATACCTCCACATCAAAATCAAGCCAAAGGGAAATTCTCTCCCAACTGGCAGGGTCCGTACATGATCTACCATTTTCTGACTGGAGGAGCCCTTATTTTCGCAGAAATGGACGGAGAAGTCTGGCTGAAGCCTATCAACTCAGACGCAGTGAATAGATATTATATTTGATCATTATTCTTTCCTTTATGATGTAATTTGAAGTACGCCTGACCGGATTCCCGTTTAAGAGGGGATACGTAGGCAGCCTATGGGTTCGGTCACATTTTAATAAAAAAATTTATTTTTCCCCGCAATTGGAACTGGGGCAGAATTTTGAGGAGGACCCTCAAAATTCTGGAATTTTTCCATGTTCGGTTATTCAGCACATCCACCAGTAGCACCAGCCCAGCAAACTGGGGCAAAATTTTTAGGAGGACCCTCAAAATTCCGGAGCAAACGAGGTCGTCGTGTCCTGAACCACGTTGCAGTTCTTGGTTCATCATAAAACAAAATTATTCTTCTCTTTACTAAATATATATACATTTGCATCATGTTTGTCAAACTATGCATAAAATCATTTGGATCACTATCGTTAAGCAACAGTAGCCCAGATGGCACAGGACGGCACGAGCCGAGAGACACGAACTAACCTTCCCCTTTACAGAACTCATGATTTTAATTTAGATACAGGAATTCGGGACACGAGTTTACAATGCATTTTCTCTACAGAGTCAGAAACCCTCACTCACTTCACAAGGGCTTACTATCTACACCTGACATTTCCCCAACAGTCAGGATATCGCAATCGCCTACCAGCTAAGAAAATCGCTAATATCTTCTCCTTTACACTTTTGGATTTCATAAGGCTATTCTCTATCTTCCAAGGTTAAGCTCTACCTCCATCTTGCATAAGGCTATCTTCTGCCTTTCAAGACTAAGCTCTGTCTCCATCCTGCATTGCATAAGGCTATCTCTTACCTTCCGAGGTTAAGATCTACCTCCATCTTGTATAAGGCTATCTTCTGACTTTCGAGACTAAGCTCTATCTCCATCATGCATCGCATAAGGCTATCTTCTGCCTTTCGAGGTTAAGTTCTACCTCCATCTTGCATAAGGCTATCTTCTACCTTTCTAGACTAAGCTCTATCTCCATCCTACATTGCATAAGACTATTTTCTGCCTTCCGAGGTTAAGCTCTACCTCCATCTTGAATAAGGGTGTCTTCTGCCTTTTGAGACTAAGCTCTGTCTCCATCTGCATTTTTCATATGGCTATTTTCTGCCCTCGGAGGTTAAGCTCTACTCCATCTTGCATAAGGTTATCTACTGCCTTTCGAGACTAAGCTCTGTCTCTATTTGCATTTTGCATAAGGCTATTTCCTGCCTTTCGAGACTAAGCTCTGTCTCCACATTGCATAAGGTTGTTATCTACCTTCCGAGACTAAGCTCTGTCTCCATCCTGCATTACATAAGGCTACTTTCTGCCTTCCGAGGCTAAGCTCTACCTCCACATTGCATAAGGCTATCATATGCCTTTCGAGACTAAGCATTGTCTCCACCCTGCATGGCTGAAATATTGCCGTTTTATTCTCATCTGCTGAAACATCGCCACAAAATTTTGAAATTCTCATCCGGCGGAAACATCGCCACCCGCATTTTAAATTCTCATTCGGCTGAATTAACGCGTTAAATTCCCGCTCTGGCTGAAAGATCGCCAACCCTTTTCATTCATTTGGCTAAAAGATTGCCACCTTCTCATGGGCCGAAAGATCGCCAACTTGTTCAAAGGCGTCATAGTTCAAAGGCACCATCTGCATAGCCCAAGAACATCATTTCATGGCCTGCGAACCCTTACCTTTATGCTTTTCATGGCCTTGGACATCATAGTCTGAGGACGTCATCCTAATTGTCCAAGGACAAACATTCATGGTCCAATGAGAACTTGCATCACGTTTAAATTATGCAATATGTATGCGCATTGCCCATTTGCAGGTGTTCCGGTTAGCTCATGGCCATCTCAGCATGAGCAATCCCGCTCCAGTTCTACGTAGTTCGTCCAACCTACAAACCCCCTCTCAAATCTAACTGTCACGTCCATTGTTTCAAATTTACATCGGCATACTCCGCCAATGATTCCTGAACTACATATGGCCTGATTCCTGTAAGATAAGGGATATGTAGGCAGCTCAGAAACCGGAGCGCGGTCAAAATTCTCTTATAATCGCAATTCCGGTCAAAACTGGCCATCTTATTTTTACCCGACAACTCTTTCATCCTCCTCGGGTAAAGAGGGGCAGTTGTTGATACACAATTTTTCCCTATATATTTTTTGTACCCAAAATACCTTCAAAATAGTATATGTAAGCATATATAAGCACACCTGGAAATGTTGATATTTTTCTTTAATTTTAAAGATTTTTAAATATTAATTTACTGCTTATTTTGACAGTACAAAGGGCCAATATTATTTTTAAATTACCATTTTCAGTGAATAGTGTGTTTCACTCTCATATTTGCAACAAAATATAGTTTATGTAATTTTTGCGCATTTTTTACAAATGAGTTAGGTATTTTTAAAGATAATTGCATGAAATTGTAATTATGGCCTATTTCGCAATTTACTATATCTTATAGGTACAAAATTATTTTTACAATTTTAGATGGATATTTACATGTTATTAATTAGTTCTATGCTTTCAATTCTGATTTTTAAAAGTTGGCCAGATTTCATTTAAGACATAGCCCAAATTGCACCCCTATTTCATCCCAATTTTTAATCCAATTTGAACAACCCATACCCGTTAATCTTACCCGATCCACCTTTGGATTTAATCTGAGCCATTGATCAAATAAGATCAACGGCCCAAATTCTATTTCCCTAATTAAATCAAACGACCCCTACCAAACCCACATTCGTTCTGACCGTCTCTCTCTCTCTAATAAATGCTCTCCCTTCTCTCTAGAACCTTCTGGTTCCTTCGTCTCCGATGAACATCGTCGCTCCGGCCATACTCCTCCTTTACTTCTCTTGATCTCTAGTCGCCATGGAACCCTCATCTCATTGTGTCCCTCTAAAACTTGAAGCCCAGAGACCTCCGCCATGAAAGACAGTCGCTGAAAACTTTGCTTTGGTCCTTTGCTGGCTTTTCTCCGGCGGGTTTTTGTCCAATGATGCCTTCTATGGCATTATGTACGAGTTTCACGGCCAGGTTTCTCATTTCCCTAATTTGTTTTGCAAACCCTAATTTTGCCTAAATCTCTTAAGCCTCTATCTTTTAAGCGATTTTCGATTTAATCTTTATTTTCCACACTACTTTTCACTCAATATCTTTGATTAATTCAAGTTTTCAAACGTCTGTACCTCTTTTTCAAAACTAGGGGTTCTGACCCTTTTGCAGCTACTTTCTGATTTTTCTTGAGTATTATGTGGCTATGTTTGTGTTATGTGTTTGTTTGTGTTATCTTCTGGTTATTCCGAGTTTCATGCTTTAAGTTTTCTACTAGGGTTCCGTCTTCTGACTCTCCTGCTTAGGGTTATCTGATTTTTCATGATTGTTCATCGTTTACCTAATATCCTGCTGATTTTTGTGCATCTTTGCGAATCCTTGATATGTATGTGTTGTTTCCTTAGAAGTTTTGCACTGATTTTTTCTAAAGTAATTACTCCCTTATTTGTGATGTGCTTTCCGTACTTATAACTAATTCCCTTGTGATTCTAGTCTCCTCCGTGATTCTTTGACTAATTTTCCGAGTAAATTTATCTTTTTACCATATTTATGTGCATGGACACGCTTTCAAATATTCATTATATATTTTCCTTACTTGAAATACTATGTATTTAGCCCTTATTGCATAATACATGCTTTACTATTCCTATTATGGTAGATGCAGTAGTCTAATTCCTTTCCTTTTAAAAATGACTGTTTGTTACCGTTTAACTTTGATTCCTTAATTAAATGGGAGTCCTTATGCTGATTTGATTATGATCGATACTCAGTTCCTTAATTATGGATTGTTGCCTTGTTTGTTTACTCGTTTTAAGTATTATAAGTATTGTTCTTCCTTTGTCACTTAACACACACCAAGACATTACAATCTCTCTGAATTTTCTTTCAATAACACTCAGTGCTCTCTATTTCTCTACTGGTTTTCTACAAACTCTCTCACTGAATCAGCTTAAAGCCAAGATTGAGTAATCTTGGCTATTTATTTCTACACTACTAAGGTTCTATACATTGGTTACTTGGGTTTTTGCCTGCTATTTGCTTCTCTGCACTGCTGTTCTCTCATTGCTGCCCACATTCGCTGCTCACTCTGCTCATCTTGTACATTGTTGCTCTTTGTGTTCTATTTGCCAGAAACTGGTATGTTACTCATCTAGCTTATAATCCCCAAAACAATATGTTTTTGTTAATCCTGCACTTCATCTTGTTCCTGGTGTGCTTTTATTTATGGTTCTGTTGTTCTTATTCTCCTTAGCGTGTGCTTTTATTTATGGTTCTGTTGTTCTTATTCTCCTTAGCATGCCCTTACTAGTTTAGCTTATCATGCTCCCCCATACCCCATTCCTTGTCTCAATAGCTACTTACTTTTCCTTGTGTGTTAATAACATGCATTCAGGTCTTCTTTGCTACTTGATTAGCCTAAAAACCTCTTCCTGGTGTTAATTGTATTGTGGTTTGGTGCAGTAAGAAATGAACCCCTGTTTGCAACCATGTTTGATTACTCCGCTTCAATATGTGGTATGTGTAGTTCACTCTACTTATTTGATCCCTTCCTCTTTGTCCTTGTTTGTGTGATGCTATGTTTAAAACTGGTCGGTTTTTTAAATAGTTTCCAAGAAATTCTTTCAACTTTTTCAATCATTGTTTCTTCAAGCCATCTCTTAAATCTTCCTACTTTTTTCTTACACTTACTTTCAGCTATTTTTAAACTCCCTCATTCCTATCACAATTTCATTATTCTTAGAACATTATGTTAAGCCCCCTTAGTGTAAGCATTGCCTTGGGAGCCTTTGAGCACCCGTTAAACTTTGATGCACAAGGCTGGCACTTCCATACCTGCACTTGTCAATAATGACATTTTGGGGTTCTTAGTATTGGCCAGGGGTTCAAACAAACCCTTTAGGGCACTTTGCCGCACCTAAACATTGGTAATGGCTGTGAAACTCGATAGAGGTGAGGTTGGAGATTTTGGGCATGGCTGTAGGCTCCCTATAGAATAACTTCTTATTTTCTTTACCGCTATGTATTTTAATTATTTAGGTTGTAATAATTTTTAAAGAATAATGGGGTTATAGTGAATTGGGAGGGTTATGTATTTTTAATTTAGGGAATGGGTAGAAAACATGCTTGTAGGCTTTTATTTATTTATCTGAGGAATAGATACCATGTTTTAGGACATACATCTTCACATATAGAAATCATGTTCTTAGGACATCCCCTTTCTGTTTGTTATTATGCATATTCTCACAACCATAATTAATTAATAATCAATAAGTCATTACCATCACATTTAGATACCATGTCTTTAGGACTTTTGTGCATTAGATATCATGCCTTTGGGATTTTACTTGCAACTGTTCAACGCTTCACTACTGTGGGTAAAAATATGTTAACGACTCATTGTTAAAACTGGAAACATATGTGCATGCTCACCATTTTTAATAACGCCTAGGCAAGCCTTAGGCCAGATAAAAAACTGGCTAATCAACCTGAACTTAGGCTCAAATTAATCCGCCTCTGTCTGGATTCGTTTATCTCTGAAGCTTTCTAGTTTTTATCCAAACTTCTGCCCTATTTTTAAACTATCCATGCAAAGGTTTTCTACTATATCTTATCCAGAACTGGACTACTATTTTCTATTTTCTGAATACTGCATATTCTAAATTTCGAAAGCTAATAACATTCTTTGTTTTCCTTTATACTTCTGCAATCTCAAAAATACCTTCATATTTGTTCTTTTATTCTGCCTGTCCGAAAACTATTCCGCAAATGTTTCCAAGTGACTTATGTAGATTGTTAAAAACTGCTACTATTTTTTTAAGGTTCTGAACGATTTTCTTGCAAGTCTTTTCTACAAAATTCTTCAGTTTCTTTTTTAAATTTATACTCCAGCTTTCTGAAAAATCCTTCTTTTAGACCTTAATTGTGTTTATGGCATACTATTTATATGCATTGTTTGCGGAGGTATACATGAGCCTTATAATTGTTTACATGTTCCCCTTCTAAATGCAGTCCTACTTTTTCTTGTATGTGGCCTTAGTGTTTTACCTTTAAACCTAGGAGTCGGCTTAGAACCCCCCTTCTTATAGGAATAGTAGTCCTAAATTCCTCCGGGACTGATATATTGGGACGTGTACTAGCATGCAATAAGTAAACGAGACCAAACGCGTTTAAACACCTTAACGGGATAGGAAGGGTAGAATATGGAGATGATGACGAAGCGATAATATCATAAAGCGGCCACTCTTTTGGAATATGTGAGGATATTGTATCAAATGATCCATGTTATAGTAAAACCTAGGACCCCCCTTACCTTTTACTTTTGTTTAAATATTCTCCTTTCACGTGTGCTATTCTTTTTTCAAAATTGTCCCATTAGTTTTATATTCCTTATGTGCATATTTGCTTGTTTATTTCTATACTTCTTAAAGTCACATCTAACCAAGGCCGGGAACCACACTAGGGGATCTTGAGGGGTGCCCAACACCTTCCCCTCGAGATAATTTCAAGCCATTACCCGAACTCTGGTTTTCCCTCAAAATCTTCTTAAAAGTGTCTTAATGCACTATAATCATTAGGTGGCGACTCCGTAACCGAATTCTCAAAAGGGAATGAGAGTTTTTTTTGTCTATGATATTGTAAACCTGATTTCGCCTCTTTTAGGGGAGGGGAAAAAGAGGACGTCGACAATGAGTATGGGCAGTTTAGCATATATTCCTGTTGGGGAGAGACCTCTTGCGGTTGATGTTCAAGACTTGACCAATCGGTTTGTGTGGTGGATATTTCGGACCCTAGTCGTGTCTTAGCTTTTGTGGTTTCTCAGTCTTCCTTGTTTGATCATATAAGAGAGCGCCAGTATGATGATCCTCATTTACTTATCCTCAAGGATAGAGTTCAGTACGACGATGTCATAGATGTGACTATTGATGATGACGGAGTACAAAGGATGCATGGGCAGGATATGTGTGTCCAATGTAGATGGGCTTTGGGAGTTGATTTTTGAGGAGGCCCATAGCTTACTGTATTCCATCTATTTGGGTAAGGTGAAGATGTATCAGGATTTGAGACATCACTATTAGTGAAGGAGGATGAAGAAGGATATAGGGGGTTTATAGCTTGGTGTCTCAATTGTCAGCAGGTGAAATACGAGGATCAGAGATCGGGAGGCTTACTTCAGCATATGGATATTCCAGAGTGGAAATGAGAGAGGATCACTATGGATTTTGTAGTTGGAATCCTATGAAATTTGAGCAAGTTCGATGGTATTTGCGTGATTTTGGATCGGCTGACCAAGCCCGCACACTTCATTCCTATGGGTACTACCTATTCCTGAGAGCTCTTAGCTTAGATTTATATTCGAGAGATTGTTTGCCTGCATGGTGTCCCCATTTCCGTCATTTCAGACAGAGATACTCAGTTCACTTTGCAGTTTTGGAGAGCCGTGCAGCGAGAGTTGGGTACTTAGGTTGAGTTGAGCACAACGTTTCACCCTCGGATAGATAGGTAGTCCGAACGCGCTATTCAGATATTGGAGGACATGTTGATCGCATGTGTCATTGATTTTGGAGGGTCATGGGATCAGTTTCTGCTTCTCATGGAGTTTGCATATAACAATGGTTATTAGTCAAGAATTAAGATGGCTCCATATGAAGAATTTTATGGGAGACGGTGTAGATCTCCAGTAGGCTCGTTTGAGCTAGGCGAGGCTAGGCTTTTCAGTACATACTTGGTACAAGATGCTTTGGAAAAGGTGAAAGTGATTAGGAGCGTCTTCATACGGCGCAATCAAGACAAAAGCGTTATGCCGACACTAAGGTTCGTGATGAGAATTACATGGTTGGGGAGAAGGCTTTACTGAAGGTTTCACCCATGAAGGGTGTTATGAGATTTGGGAATAAAGGTAAATTGAGTCCTTGGTTTATTAGACCTTTTTGGGTTGTTGATACCCAATTTTTTGCTATGTATTTTTGTGACAAAAATGCTTCCAACATAGTATATGTGCATATATAAGCACACCCATGAGTTTTGGTATTTTTCATGATTTTTAAACAAATTTGTTGCCTATTTTTATACCACAAAAATTCAAAATTATTCCCAAAAATTATCATTCTTGTGAATAACTTATGCTATCCTCGTCTTTGTACCAAAATATAATTAAATAATTTTTGCACATTTTCACAAATTCATTTGGCATTTTTAAAGTAAAATTACATATAATTTCAATTATGGCCTATCTTGTAATTTATAGCGTTTTATAACTATGAAATTAGCCCCAGCATTTTAAATCAATATTTATATAATAGTTATTTACTTAGTACTCTTAATCTTCTTTTAAAATCATATTACTATTTTTACAAAAATTAAAAGGTAAAAGTCGCTATTTACGGATTGGCCTTTATTGCATTTCAATTTAAGCCCATTGGCACCCTAATTTGACCCCAAATCGAGCCCAATTAACCTAGACCAATTACCACTCAATCGACCCGGCCCCATAACCCCTTTTAATCCCGGTCGTTGATCATTTAGATCAACGGCCACCATTAATTATTTCTTTTTTAATTTCCGAACGACCACTAAACCTACCCGTTCCTTCAGAAATGCCGCCTTTGATTCCTCTCTTCTCTAAACTCTCTCTCAACTCACCTCAAACCCTAGCTGTCGCCTCCCATCGGAACCCTAATCCATGGCTGCCGCCTCTTATCTGGGGACTATACCAGCCTCTCATGGCCTCAATGTGTTCATCTCTAAGGTCCTATGACCAGACCTTGAAGGTGTCTTGACCAGGCCTTTGCTCGATGTTTCTTCTCCGATCATCTTCAACCTCTCTCCGGCCATCCATGGCCATTCGAGCTCGATCTTCAACTATCCTGCTTATATCGGGAGTTTTCAAAGCCTTTCTCACTTCCTGGTTCCTTACGAAACCCTAACTCTAAGTTTACTTCGATTTATTTTCATTTCTGCACTAGATCTATGTTTGTTTGTGTTGTTTGAATAGGTTTCTCGAAGTTTCCCCAATTTTCTTTTGCTTTCAATGTTCTTTGACCTTTTAACTAGGGTTTTGTTTAAGTTATTTCGAATTTCTTCTTTTGTTTTAGCATGTTTCCGTACTTTGCTTATGTTACTTTCTTTATCTGTGTAAGCATGTTGAAAACCCTAATCTTGTGATTTTATTTAAGTATGTTTGTTACGGTTTTATTCGATTTTCATGCCTATCTTCTCTAAGTATATTTGACAGTTAAAAAGCCCTAAATTTTGGGGATTTATTCGAGTTCCTGAGCATGGCTATCTGGCCTACTGATTAATAGTTGAAACCCTAACTTTAGGGGTTTTTACTTGGAACTCTGAAATTGCTTGATTCACCTGTTTGTCGTCTCTATATTCAACTGATATTTGAAAACACTAGTTCTTCTGGGGATTATTCGAGTTCTTTGAAGTTATTTGTTTGACTTTTCTGTCTGGAACTATGCAACTTTATTCTTGCGTCCCTCTTCTCTATATGTTCTAAGGTCTTGCTCAAACTCTCTACATACTTTGATTCTTTCTCTTTCTATTACATTGAAACCTAACTAGCATGTCTGAATGTCTACTCTATGCTATTACTGTACGATGGTTCTTTTACCATAGTTTGGCCTCACATGTCTATTATTTATGCATGCCTTATTTACTGAGTCCTTCATATGATTTATTTTAAGCTCGGAATTGATTTCAAACTTTTACTTCCATGAATTTCTGATTTACTAGCCTGTCAATTTGATTTCATTCCTTTGATTTGCCTCATTGAATCTTTCCAAAAATAACTACAAGTCTTGTACTTAGATTTGTTTGACTATTGTATGACTTTATTGTTTCTTTTATGGCAAAAAGCCATTCTGCTATATGATTGATTCTTCTTTCCTTATGTGGATCATGTTAGTATCCGTTTGAATAAGAACCCCCTGATTAAAGGGAAGACTTGTACTAATTGATTATGATTTGTGATCATACCCATATTTGTGCTTTTACTCTACACTTTACTCGTTTTTCAAAAACTATAAATACCTCTCCCTTTGTTCTTTCAAAAGACAAGTTCTAATGAATACACGCACATTAACTCACTACTTCTCTTTCTCAAATACTTCTAAGTTTTGTTCTTAAAAAGCAACGACTTTCTGCTGAAGCCTTTGGCTGTTTCTAGCTGCAAGTGTTCTACTCCTCTTTTGTTTACTTTTGCAACTTGCTTGTCCTTTTAGTTTAATATTGACACTTCAATTTCTTTTGCGTGTTTACTTTACTTTTTCTGCATATTTGCTATCCTTGCTCTTACATGAATCACATCTCCCTAAACCCCTTTGTATGTGAGCTATGGTTCAAAAAGCATGACAACATTTGATGTTGTTGCTCATGTGCCTGGACTGGATTACTAGAGTCCTAAACTTTATCAATTCTCATTCCCTTTTTCCTTCTATGTGTGCTTTGAGCCTAAGACCTTGGTCTGGCAATGTCCTAATCACTGTCCAGACCATGGTCTGACCTTCAATAGGTCTGTTCTTATTTGTTTAGCTAAATAGGTTGGTCAGGGGTGTGCCTGCCAGCCTTATGGATGGGTATGACCACCAATCTGTTATGGTTCCCCAACCCCTATGCATTTACACTCATTCTTAAAGCCTAAGTTCTGCTCCTTCTCTTGTAAGCCTTGCTTTGGGACACTGGAGTTTCCTCTGAACTTGGATGCCTGAGAGCTAGCCTTTTCACACTGCACTATAACTAATTCTAATTGGTATCTTCGGTGTAAGCAATGCCTGGAATTCCATAAATTCTTTGGAACTTTGAAACACCCTAGATTAAGAGAAGGCTTTGAAAGCTGGATCCCGGAAGTGGTTCAATCTCATATTGTTAGGCATTAAGCCTGATTTAGGTACCTTGGATGTAGCTATTAGCTTCTAATGTATTTGTTTTTATTCTACTAGTTTGTAATAAGTTGTATAAACTCGGGAATCTAGTGAAAAAAGTAGGGGTTTACTTTTTTGCATAAAGGGTAGAAATCATGCTTCTAGGATTTCTTTACTGTTAGTATGTTTAAAATTAATCACATAGAAATCATGCATATAGGATCTATGCATAATTTTCTGCAATTATACAAGACATCATGCCTATAGGAATGTGCATATTTATGACACTAGGCAAATTTTTAGGATTAATCAAAATCATCATTTGATTACAAGTCTGTAAACGTCTAAAAAGGGATTAAAATCAATCACTCATAGAGATCATGCCTATATATATATATATATATATTCGAACGGTACCCCCCCCCCCCCCTCCCTCAACTCGTCTCTCTCACCCCCTATTCAGAGACACTCAAGAACCCTAACCCGCCGCCACCATATCCCTCACCCCAAAACCCAGCGGCACCGGTTCTAATCTCAACCAAAATAACACCCGAAGACTGCCTCACTACCCTCATCTCTAATCCCTAATTGTTGTCCCTCGAATCACTCTCCAGCTGTTCGAATCTTGATATGAAGATCCCGGTCCAGATGTAAGTTTGTCCAAATGACCCCAAAGTTACACCCTGCATTCTCATGCTCTTTCTTTTTTCGAATCTCTCATTACCTTCCTCCAAATGTCACTAGAGATTCTCAAATTTTGAATCATAAAGGAGGCGGAGCCCTAGGAGTTCAATATTGTGTAATTTTTCTTGATTCTTCGAAGCCTGGTGTTCAATTTGAGCCATTGAATAACATTTTTTCCGTTTGTTCTTCGAAGAACAAACGGTTAATGTTATTCCGGGACTCAAATAGATTTTCTTTCAATCTCTTCCCTGGTCTGACATAGGTAAGTTTCTTATCTGTCTCTACCATTTGAATTCAATTATTCTATTGATAGTTTAATTCATATCTTAATCTGATTAGCGGTGGCCACTATTTTAGATTTTGTTAGTGCTTGGATATTTCTTTTAAAATTACATTTGTTATCTGGTTGTTTGAGATTCCATGGTTGCTTATTACATTACTCGTCTTCTTAGAGTAACTGGTTCGTTTGTTTTAGTTTAGTCCGTGAAACCGGTTGATTATGATTAATAGGCGAATTTTGGTTTAATTAAAGACCCAAGGGATATTTGGGCAGCTTGGGGTGAGGGTTTGGGCTCAGCTAGCTTAGTATGTAAAATTTTAGACTGTTTAAAGGGTAAGTTAGGGATGAAAAAGGGTTGTATTTTGAGAATTGGTAATTACAATTTTGGTTTAAGGGTAGTCTAGGAATTGTACAGCTCAAAGAGCATCATAGAAGCTCCTATAATAGGGCTTTAGTGCACATTTCTGAAAAACTTAGGGAATAACTTGGGAACAAGTCATAACTTTAGGGGTATTGAAGCAAAAATAAAAATTAAAGGTAAATAGAAAATCTGCAAGTGTTGCCAATATTTGCTCCTATAAATAGGCATTTTATGCCTTAGGGAAGGTCTTCAAATTTTTCAGCCCCAAAAATCCAAGAACAAAAATCATATTTTCCTTGCATTTATGATTTCAATTTAGTCTTCAATCTTTTCAGCTCAAGTAATCCCACAAGAAAAATCCAATTCTTCATTGTTATTCAGTTCTAGATTTTGCTTTTAGTTATTCAAAAAAATACAAAAAAAGTATATAAACAGAAAAATCAGAAAACAACAAAAGGGAAAAGATCGCTGTTTCATTGAATGAGCATGGATTGATCAGTGTTGGTTCATATTGATCCTGGGCTTACTAGTTGGTTTTGGGTGTAATTTTGAATCAACTAGGTGCTAATTGAGTTGGTCTGTTTGAATTTTACTCCTAGTCTGGTATTCGTGTCTGCTGGTTTATTATTCAAAGGTCCTGGGTTGTTTTAGTGTTGTTGTTGACTCATAAATAAGGTTGTTGCTGCATGAACTTCTTATCCTGTTGCTTTAACTGTTGTTGATTACCTTCTTCTATTTTGAATTCCATTTCCAGGTACATGTTATAACTTTGCACACTTATTTGCACATTTATAAGTTGGAGAGTTTGAACATGAATGAACAAGAAGATTTGAAGTTGCCATGGGTTTAATTATGTTGTTGATTTACTCGTATTTTATGGATGTTATATTCAATAATTAAATGGAAGTTGCACCATATATTTAGATTTAGTTGTTTCCATTTGCTTTGATTTACACTTGGTAATTGAAGATTTTATTGAGAAAAGGGAAAAGTGGATGCAGTCTATATGCAAATATCTACTGGTATTAGTTAATAGAACTTTGCTCTTCTTTAGTTTGATATTAAGTTTACACAATTAATTAGCTCACTGTTAATTTTGTATGTCATAAATAGTTTGAAGTTATCAGCTGTGAGTAATGTGGAACGTGATTTGAAGATTTTGTGCATTTTATACCTTTGAAAAAAAATGACGCCTAATCCTCTTCTTGGATTCGATCAGTGTATCATTTAGTGGCTATGCCCATTAGGACCCAATGTGGGTCCAGAATGTGTGCAATTGGGTCTCGTCTGGGTTTTGGACTTCCTGAGCCCAAGCTGTCAAGCCCACTCTCGAGAGCTTCGTTTCAAGGGATAATAGGTAGCTCATTTTGTCTGTGGGATTCGATCCCAGACCCTTTCCCTATTTTGTGCAAGAGGCGCCAGTCATTGTGGAAGATTTGTTGGGCCTGGTAGGCGGGCCTAGTTTTTGGGAGGTTGATTTCTGGACATTAATAACTTGAAGATAAAAACCCAATAATAGAACATTGTAGTCACTTTTAGGTTGACCTTTTAATAAAATATCGAGACGCACCTCGCCCAAGTAAAAACGAATGCGGGGCCCTCGATAAAAATTATAAGAATTAATTTAGAATATGGGAGGGCCAATTAGCGAATTTCATGGCCTTCCCCAAAATAATAATATGCTAGAATCTTTAGACGTGTTTTAATAAATACATTCCTAAATTCGGGTGTGCATTGATGCAACCCAAATCCAAATCTCGACGAAGTCGAAATGTGTTGATAACAACACGTGACTTGATGGCGACGCGGTTAGAGACGCGTTTTCATGACGTCGTAATTCTTATAAAACGAATAGTTATTAAAAATTGTTCAAAATTGGAGACAAGCCTCACCGAACAAGAATAAATGTGGGTCCCTCAATAATTAGTTATTTAAAATGATTAGAATTTGAAAGGGCCGTTTAGCAAATTTCAACGGCCTTTCCCAAATAACACTGTGTTAGAACCTTTAAGCGTGATTTAATTAAATTATTTTCTTATACTCGAGTGTGCATTGATTGAGACCCAAATCCAAATTTCGATGAAGTCGAAATGTGTCAATGACTACGTGTGCCTTGGTGGCGACGCGGTCAGAGACGTGTTTTCACGACGTCGCAAGTCTTTTAAAAAATAAATAAAGATAAAAGCGGTTTATAAATAAAGAGTGTATAAGTTAGCATGCTTTAAAATCAGGTTTAAATCAAATACAATAATTTAAGAGACCGTGCTAGAACCACGGGACCCGAGGGTGCGTAACACCTTCCCTCAGGTCAACAAAATTTCTTATTCAAAATTTTTGGTTCGCCGACTCCAATCAGAAGTAGAAATTTTTCTCGGTTCAGGATTCAAGAAAAATCCGGTGACTTGGGACACCAAAAGCCAAACCTTTTCCAAGTGGCGACTCTGAACAAATAAATAATCCCGATCAGAATAATTTCACTTTAAATGGAAAAACTCCCTTATAGATTTATCCTTCGGGGTAATGTGTGTAAAAAAGGATGTGAGACAGCTCTTGCGACTCTGCTGGGGAAAAGAACCCAGAACGTTTTGTTTAGGGTTCAGAATTCGAGCTTAGATAAATTGTTGTATTTTGTTATATCTGATTTTCCTACATGCTTTGTGCTTAATGTGCTAATTGTTACCACTTTGATATTATCTGAACTGTATATAAACTGCGCCGACACCCTTCTCCCTCTACCTCCGAGGATGTATTTACTGGTTGAGACTACCTATTATCTTAGTGTCATACCCTGAAATAAGAAAGAGGTCGGATAAGTTACAAAGCCGGCTAACCCCGCGGGTCACCGGTAAGTTGCCCCCTCCTCGATTCTAGTTGTCCGCTCGAGTACACTGTCTAGAACACCGACCCAGGTTTTGAACATAGAATAACTTGACTTCATGTTGGATCCCTAGTAGGAACGTTTATTTGCATCATGCTGCATTTGACTTAGGGGACTCAACACAAGGGTTAGGTCCGTCTAGGGCTAGCAACCTGAAATAAAAAGATCATCCTGGTGCATCCTACTTGTTCTATGCATTTATTTGTTCGAACCAGCATGTTGACCGGTTTGGAATCCTGGAATGTTAGAATTTGAGAAAAGTCAAAAAGAGAAAAAAAATAGATAAATAGAAGTTAGGGAGCTAATATTTGGATAAAATCTGATGCCCAAGTATTGTCGAAACATTGCCGAAATTTTGAAAAATGAAAAACAAATGTTTTATTTTGAGAAAAATTGTTTAAAAAAATAGAAAAAAGAGGGTTTGTTATTTTTCTTTGCTTTCAAAAAAATAGAAAAGGGAAAATAGCTTGAAAAGGAGTTTTGTTTTAAAAATAGTTGTTTAATTTGCTCGAACTATGCTGGTTTTAAATTTCATTTTAAATAAGTCGAGCAAGGCCGTATTGTCATTTAAAATTTCATTTTAAATAAGTCGAGCAAGGCCGTATTGTCATAAATAGCCGAATGTTCCCGAAAGGGACGCCGGAAGGCTGACTTTGCAAAGACGGCCATTTTGGGTCAATTTTGATTTTTGACCGGTTGACTCGCACAGCCTTTAAATCTTCGCCCTGGAGTGCTAAAAGGTCGTGTTTGAAACTTGAGTCTTTCATTTAAAAACAATTTGAAAAGAGAACATAGATAGTTTAATTTTGAGTCAAACATAAGTTTTTTTTTCCTTAGTCGCCTTAATAAATCTGCAGGATGAGCACTATGGAAAATGAACCTTTTTCGATAATGACAAAAGTCCCTTTCGAGTTGAAATTATGGTGGAATGACTTGGGCGAAGAGGGGCAGGATGAAGTGAAGAAATATCTTAAAGGCATCACAGGTTTATAAGACATCAATCCTCGGGCGATATCATCAGAGAACTGGTTACTTTCTGGGACCCGACACATAATGTTTTCCACTTCTCGGATTTTGAGCTAACTCCAACTTTGGAAGAAATAGCAGGGTACATCAGAAACGCTAAGGGTCCGCTAAAAGAATAATATTCGGTTGCTCCAAGAGCCATCACAGTGCATCGGGTTTAAAATATATTGAAGATACCAGGGCAGTTCACAATCCAGACTTGGCACAGGGTTTCTGCACTGCTCGATTCCTATACGGTAGATACAGCCATTGGGAGGGTTCAATAACCCAGATATCGTGCTATGCAGTAAAAGTAACCGGCAGAAGTGGAATGAGCATAGAAGGGTGGCCTTCATGATGAACTTTTTGGGTTTCTTATTGTTCCCAATAAAGGATGGGAATATCTATATAAAGGTACTCGGGATCGTTAATACTTTGCTTAGCCAAGATAAAAGCACTCTTGCACCTATGATCGTGTCCAACCTATTCCGAGCTCTTACTTCCTGTAAAGTCGGGGGAAAATCTTTTGAGGGGTGTAATTTGTTGTCACAAATGTGGATGATCGAGCATATATGCCACCGTTCCCAGCCTTTGAGTTATGGTTCGCCCGATAAAACTTGTATTGGAGAATTTTACACCAGAATTGATGGGGTTAGTATGCTGAAGGTGTAAAGGCATGGGTATCGTACTTCCGGACGCTCAATGCCAGTCAGATAAAATGGACTTTGGGATGGTTGCCTGTGGGACAAATCATATACATGTCAGCTGCCGGGTCATATTTCCTTCTAATAGGGTTGAAGAGCATCCAGCGTTATGCTCCCTATCGGTTCTGCGTCAACTCGAGAGATATCAAATAATCCCACCGGAAGAGGATTTGATTGCTCAGGTGATGGAGATTAGCCCTGATGGAAACTTTCCTGAAGGGAGAGTCCGACAGGTATGGAATGAAGGTCAATGTTTACAAGCAGATACTTGTGTGTTGGATCGGGCCAGGGGTGAAGTGGCACCAAATTACCTCATGTGGTACAAGAGAGAAATAGAACACCAAAGGCCGGCTAAAACACCCCCACTTCCAAGATTTTGCTGAAACATCACGAGAGCAATGGGATTGGGTAGCAAAAGAGGAAGGCTACCGGGCTGAGATTGGGATGCTGAAACAGCAAGATGAAATTTTTAAATTTGAAAACAGTATGCAAGTCACTGCGGACCAAAGTGAAAAGAATATACTGGTTCAAGAGAATGAGATGCATAAGGATCAAATACAACAAATGAGGGTAGCCGCCAAGAATCAACGAAGGAGTGTATCAGATGAAAGACTCATAAAAGGTTTGAAAGATGAGATCAATGAGTGTCGAGACGAGGTGGAAGGATCATAGAACATCATGGCGTAACTCAAGGCACAATGGGCTAAAAGATCCGAATAGCAGCGTCGATACCTCCAGCAACTGAAAAAGGATCACGCAAAAGTTGTGGCTAATTTGAAGGGAAAAGTAGTGGCCCTTGAAAGTAAAGTGGTAAAACAGGCTATAAGCTTTTAAATTGAGAGGGGGCATTGTTATGACTTGCATCCCAAATGGAAGTAGAGGTGCAGCAGTTGCAAGATCAATATCTCCAAGATTCTCAGGCTGTGAAAACATGCAGTGACCAGATAAAGTGTTTGATTATAGAGAAAAGGCAAACGAGGAACAAGAAAAGGGCCATTGGTCACGCCATTATTAGGAGAAGTCGGGCATGCAAAGACATGACCCTGTCTACTTTTGTCCAGGCAGTAATGATATATGTGAAAAGAACTATGAATGATTTGGAGCAACTAGAAAGGATTTGGCACCTAGGTCCGTGGTAAGGCCTAACGACGCCCCGCGGACACCCAGATTTGAAGCATTATAATATGCCTAGTTAGTGTCTGCATTTTCCTATTTTTGAGTCTGTTTTTCCGTCGTTTTTCTTATCAAATTGAGTCTGTAGATTTGGAGTTTATATTTGGTTTTAGTAGGCGTCTTTCCTTTTTCAAAGTGTTAGTTTGTAATAGTTTGTGTTATTAATGAAATATTGAAAATTCCAAAAAATTGTTTTCATTTTGTTTTCGCATTTAATTTCACGAACTCCGCTTGGTCTGATTCGTGCGGGGTGACGATACTTAGGCAATCTCTATAGGATTAGACCGTAAAAAAGAAAAGAGAAATGGTAGAGAAATAAGAAAGAAAAGAGAAAACCAAAGCAGAAAAGAGGAAAATAGGAAAATTTGAATAAATAAAAGAGTGAAGCAAGCAGGGAGATAGAAAAATCGGGATGACGCATGCAGCCATTGATATGATTATCTGTCTATGTTTTTCCCGATGCTAATTGTTGGCTACTTCCCATTTCCAGAGTCAGGTTTATAAGAAACAGGTGGTTGGTTTGTGGTAAACTGGCTTCGTATCCTTACTCACCAGATCTAAAGGCAGCATAGAGATGTCTTCAGAAGTGACTCTGCCAACGGTCCTTATTCCAGATGATAGCCCACTCCCGGGTGTCCCGGTCTCAGAATCTTCTGTAGCTGAAGAAAATAGAATTTTGCTTCTAAGAATGATGGAGATGTGGGACGCATGGAAAAATGGGAAGGAACCCCCCGGACACATCCCCGGATTCCCCGAGATGCTCACAAGGCCGGCTGGGGCTTCTAGTGTGCCAATCAGTCACCCAAAAATCCCGTTGGAACAACCCACAATATCTGCCCACTATGTAGGAGGCACTTCTGATGTTCGCCCACAGGCATTCATGCGCGGAATCACCAACACATTTTCACTGATCCGCCATCTACTGTTACAACACCGCCAACAGTTCCAAAACATGTGTTCAACCCATCAGCATATACTTACCCCATCCCAACTTATCAGCCAGAATTGTTGCAATACCCTACATATACTTACCCTCAACCACCACATTGTGAGCTCACACCAGGGAAAGATAAAACTTCCATCACTCCTGAACCAGATGAAATTGCAAGAAAACTGAGGAGCCTGGAGCAGAACTTAAAGAATATGCAGGGTTTGAGCGGGCAAAAGAGTGTTGCTTATACCGATCTATGCATGTTCCAACACGTACGCCTGCCTATGGGACTCAAAATGCCAAAGTTCGAGAAATACGATGGTCACGGCGATCCCATAGCTCACCTTAAAAGGTATTGCAATAAACTGCGAGGGGCTGGCGGAGAAGAAAAGGTGTTGATGGCTTACTTTGGGGAAAGTTTGATAGGTATTGCTTCAGAATGGTACATGGATCAAGATATTTCTCGATGGCACATTTGGGACGATTTGGCCAGGGACTTTGTAAAGCAGTTTCAGTACAATATTGACATCGCACCGGACCGTAACTCTTTGTCCAACTTGAATAAGAAGTCCTCAGAAAACATCAGGGAATACGCCATTAAGTAGCGCGAGCAAGCCTCGAGGGTAAAATCCCCCATGGATGAAATGGAGATGGTCACTATCTTTCTCCAGGCGCATGAACCGCATTATTTCCAAAATATGATGTCAGCCATGGGCAAAGCTTTTGCAGAGGCTATCAAAATTGGTGAAATGGTAGAAAACGCCTTGAAAACGGGAAGAATATTAAGTCAGGCAGCCATAAGGGCAACCTCCCAAGCCATCCAAGGCGGGTCTGGAGGAATGGCTAAAGGCAAAAAGAAAGAAGAAACAGTTTGGTAACATCTGAAGGTAGAAGGTACAGATCTCCTAGATCAGTATTATCGAAAAGGACTCCTCAACATTATTACCCGCACAATGATATGGCCTATGCTCTTCCACCCCCACCTTATGCAGTCATGAATGCTCAGCCTTGTAACCGACCACATCCACCAGTCAACTAAAACCCACCTCCATTCAAGAGAAATCAACCTCCTTACCAAAAACAGTATAACCCCCGACAACCACAAAATAACCTTCGCCCTCGTGAACCACCTAAGGCAAACTTCACACCAATTGGGGAACCATATTCCACCATTTTCCCTAAGCTTATACAGATGAATCTATTGAAGCCCATTCCCTAAAATAGATAGAATCCGGATTCTCCAGCTTACCAACGAGGCGTGTATTGTGCTTATCATTCCGGAGTCGAGGGGCATAGCACCGATAATTGCTGGAGTTTGAAGAAATTTGTGCAAGAATTGATTAACCAGGGACGAATAGTGCTCACGGATGAGGAAACTTTGAATGTGACCAATAATCCATTACCTGCTCACAACAACGGGCCGGTAATCAGAATGATTTGTGAAGACAAGGAATTTGATCCTGCTTTAAAAGCCATATTCGCCATTGCTGATAAAGAAAGAAAGCAGGAAACAACACCGAAACAGGGATAAGGGGGAGAGAAGAATGAAAATATCAAGGCTAAGATTGAAAAAAAGATTGAAACCACAGCAGAGACGACAGCACCCCAGAAAAATGGAGTCCTTTATCTTCCGCGAGGACTCCCAGAAAAGCCATTAGCCATAAGTAAGCCAAAGGAGTTTGAAATGAAAAAGTGGATGCCAATGTATGTACTCCAAGGAGCCTATGTGGTCCGGGAGACGATCAAATCATCTTTGCTGAACGAGCCGGTAGTTATCGGACGCGTACCATAAAAGCCAATGACAGATCTATCTGTTGTGCCCTGGAATAATCAACCAACTATGGTCACATACAAAGGCAAGGAAATAATCGAGGAATTACTAGGGGGCACCTCCGCAAAGAAATATTCAGACATCTAAGAGGTAAACAGTGCCACACGAAAACGTTTTCCGCTCAAGAAATCCATCAGTGCTGAAAAAGCGGAAGCCTTTTTCCAGAAAATGAAAATGCATGATTACGAAGTGGTAGATCAATTGCGCAAGTGCCCCGAACAAGTGTCGATGTTATCATTGCTAACGAAATCTGCCAAGCATCGTGATATCCTAGTGATAATTTTGAATGAGACGTATGTGCCTGCAGGGACATCAGTGGAACAACTTGAAAGAATGTCCGAAAGGTTCTTTGCTCTTAATCAAATCTCTTTTAGTAAGAATTATTTGCCTTCAGAAGGGACGGCTCACAAAAAAGATTTACACCTGCCTGTCAAATGTGAAGGTTTTTATGTCAAGCGGGTAATGGTGGATGGAGGCTCAGGTGTGGACATTTGCCCGCTTTCTACGCTCCAGAGGATGGAAATTGGCACATGAAGGATTCGCACTAATAATGTTTGTGTCAGAGCTTTTGATGGCATTAAGAGAGAGACCATTGGGGAAATAGACTTGATATTGGTTATGGGCCCCATGGAGTTTGAAGTAACTTTCCAAGCCCTGGATATGGACACCTCATACACTTTCTCCTCGGAAGGCCTTGGATCCACGATATAGGGGCAGTACCCTCTACTCTCCATCATATGGTAAAGTTTGTTTTGAATACGAAGATCAAGAAATTGTAGTTCATGGAGAGGATGAACAGTCTATCTATCGGGACCCATCTGTCCCATGTCTAGAGGCCAGAGAAGGAAGTGAGCACATTGTATATCAGGCATTTGAGATTGTATTGGAAGATCAATATGAGAAGGGGAGACCTTTCCCCCAACCCTTCTTGTCTAACACCTCGATTATAGTGGAAAAAGAAATGATCAAGCAATGCTTCCATCTAGGAAGGGGTTGGAAAAGTCTTTGCAAGGAATATTGAAACTAATAACTCTGCCAACAACAGAAAAGCTCTTCGGAGTAGGTTTCTGCCCTACTACAGAAGATGAAAATTGGGCAGATGAGAGGAAAAGGGAAGGATGGGTCTTTCCACAGCCATTACCACATCTATATCAAACCTTTGTCAAGCCAAGATACAATGAAGAAGAGTATGATGAAACCTTCACTGCTGAAGAGATCGAAGATATGTGAGGGGTTATGAGGCGAATGCTTTATCACACCAATATGGTTCAGTTGGGAGAGGGTACTAGTACTGTTGAAGTGTTGTATATAGGCCCAGATGCTAAATTGCAGAATTTGAAGGCTACCCTGTTCCCAGTCAGGCGGGAGTCCGGGTAGACTTCTCCTGCCACCTTTCTTCATCACGAGTTATTTCAGGGTGTAACTCGGATGTTTTCTTTATTATGTCTTTTGTTTCCCAATGTAACCCTGTTATCTTCCCAAATTCCATGAAATGAAATCAATATTTCATCGTTATTCTTGTATTCTTTCTGATTCCTGTTATTTTCGCTTTTATTCTTTTCTTTTTAGTCATAATAATGCGGCTTTAAATAACATGACATGCTTGCGGACTTCATACTCGGATCCAAACACGCTGTCTAATTGCGAAATAATGAACCAAGAACCAGAATATGATGAAGAAGAGGCTTTTAGGAAATAAATCAAGAATTGGAACAATTTGAGAATAAACCTAAGCCTAACTTGAATGATACAGAACCGGTTAATTTGGGAACCTCAGAAGAAATTCGGGAAACAAAGATAAGCATTCACACTGACCAGAAAACGCGAGATGAAATAATTCGATTTCTATTTGAGTTCAAAGATGTGTTTGCTTGGTCATACTATTACATGCATGGATTGAGTGTCGATCTAGTGGTCCATAAATTGCCAATTCACCTTGAATGCCCTCCCGTTCAACAGAAATAGAGGAAACTTAAAACTGACATCAGTGACAAGATCAAAGAAGAAATCACAAAGCAGTTGAAGGCAGGAGTAATCTGGGTGGTTCGGTATACTACGTGGTTGGCCAATGTAGTTCCTGTACCCAAGAAAGATGGGAAAATTTGGGTGTGTGTTGATTATCGAGACTTGAACTGGGCGAGTCCCAAGGATAACTTCCCTTTGCCCAAAATCCACATCCTTGTTGATAACTGCGCCAAACACGAGATACAGTCATTCATGGATTGTTCCGCAGGATATCACCAAGTGTTGATGGATGAAGGCAGAGAAAACAGCTTTCACTACACCCTGGGGTACCTACTATTTCCGGGCCATGCCATTTGGTCTGAAAAACGCTGGTGCAACTTATATGAGAGTCATGACCACCATTTTTCATTATATGATGCATCAAGAGATAGAGGTGTATGTGGATGATGTGATCATTAAGTCTAAAACTCGGGACGATCATGTCCGAGACTTGAGGAAGTTTTTTGAAAGGCTGCGGAGATATGATCCGAAGCTGAATCCATCTAAATGTGCGTTCGGGGTCCCATCTGGCAAACTTATGGGTTTCATTGTCAGCGGGAGAGGTATTGAGTTAGACCGTACGAAAATAAAGGCCATCTGAGATTTACCTCCTCCAAAAACAAATAAAGATGTGATGAGTCTTCTGGGAAGGTTGAACTATATTAGTCGGTTCATTGCTCAGTTGACCACCACATGTGAGCCAATATTCAAACTGTTAAAGAAAGATGTGGCACTCAAATGGACTGCTGACTGTCAGGAGGCTTTTGACAAAATCAAAGAATATCTGTCAAAACCTCTAGTTTTGGTCCCACCAGAGCCAGATAGACCCCTCTTCTTGTATCTGACGTTTTTGGAAAACTCTTTTGGTTGAGTTCTTGGGCAACATGATGTGACTGGAAAATAAGAGCAAGCGATTTATTATTTTGAGTAAGAAATTCACCGTGTTACGAGGTCAAGTACACTTTGTTAGAAAGAACATGTTGTGCTTTGACATGGGTTGCTCAAAAGCTGAGACATTATCTGCAAGCTCACACTACTTACCTTATAATCAGGTTGGATCCTTTGAAGTACATATTCCAGAAACCCATACCTATTGGGAGATTGGAGAAGTGGCAAATCTTGCTTACTGAATTTGATATAGTTTGCGTCACTCGCACGGCAATGAAGGCACAGGCACTAGCAGATCATTTGGCTGAAAATCCGGTTGATGAAGAATAACAGCTATTGAGCACTTACTTCTCGGATGAAGAAGTAAACACAATAGAAGTGGTTATTGAAGATACTCATGCTTGGAAAATGTTCTTCGATGGAGCGGTGAACGCCAAGGGTGTAGGAATTGAGGGAATTTTAATGTCGCCAACTTGCCAGCATTACCCAGCTATTGCAAGGCTTTGGTTTTTCTGTACAAACAATACTGCTGAGTATGAAGCCTGCATCATGGGCATGAATATGGCGATTGATCAAGATGTGGAAGAATTATTGATCATGGGGGATTCTGATTTGACTATTCAGCAAGCTCAGGGAGAATAGGAAACCCGAGATGTCAAGCTTATTCCTTACCGACAGCAAGTAGAAGATCTCAGCAAGCGTTTCAAATTGATATAATTTAGATATATCCCACAGTGTCATAATGAATTAGCTGATGCACTCGCTACTCTAGCCTCGATGCTGCCTTATCTGGACAATGCCTACATTAATACCTTGAAAATAAAAATCAAGGAGAGACATGGTTATTGTAATGCAGTTGAAGCAGGGCCAATTTTCCAGCCATGGTATCATGATATTAAAAGATTCTTGAGAACACAAGAATATCCTGAACACGCCACGGGGGATAAAAAGAGAACCATTAAGGCGACATGCGAGTGGATTCTTTCTAAGTGGGGAAATCTTGTACAAAAGGACTCTAGATCTCAATTTATTAAGGTGCGTTGGCGCCGAAGAACCACGAAGAATCATGCATGAAGTGCACGCCGGGGTGTGCGGACCTCACATGAACGGTATGTGTTGGCAAAGAAGATACTCCAAGATAGATATTACTGGATAACCATGGAGAAAGATTGCTTCAGTTTCGTCCGGAAATGCCATCAATGTCAGGTGCATGGAGATCTGATTCATGCACCTGCAACAGAACTATGTCCCATGTCAGCACGTTGGCCTTTAGTTGCATGGGATATGGATGTCATTAGACCGATCGAGCCAAAAGCCTCAAATGGGCACAGGTTCATATTGGTAGCTATTGATTATTTTACAAAGTGGGTTGAGGCTATCACTCTCAAGTCATTCACTAAAAAGGTTGTAGTGGATTTTGTGCACTCAAGTATTATCTGTCGTTTCGGCATTGCAGCAACCATTATCACGGATAATGCTGAAAATTTGAACAGCCGTTTGATGGAAGAAGTGTGTGAGCAGTTCAAAATAACGCAAAGAAATTCCACTCCTTATAGGCCTAAATATAACGGCGTTGTTGAAGCAGCGAACAAAAACATTAAGAATATTTTGAGAAAGACAATCTAAAGCTCTAGGCAGTGGCATGAACAACTACCTTTTGCCTTGCTGGGATATCGCACGACGGTGCGCACATCGGGGGAGCAACTCCGTATTTGTTAGTTTATGGAACTGAGGTTGTGATCCCGGTGAAATGGAAATCCCCTCACTCCGGACAATTGTCGAAGCAGAAATTGAAGATAGTGAGTGGGTTAAAACTCGATTGGAACAATTTACTTTAATCGATGAGAAACGGATGGCCGCAGTTTGTCATGGTCAGTAGTATCGACAAAGGATGTGCGGACTAGGAAGTTTGAAGTGGGTCAGTTAGTGTTAAGGCGCATTCTTCCTCATTATCAGGAAGCCAAAGGCAAATTTGCCCCTAACTGGAAAGGTCCGTACATCATCAGGAAAATACTGCCAAGAGGAGCATTATACCTGGGTGATATAGAAGGGAATGATCCCGAAGCAGTGGTGAATGCAGATGCAGTTAAAAGGTACTATGTCTAAACTTGCTTCGAGGATATCTTTGTGCAACTGACATGAAGAAGGCTTTTTAATCCCTCGTAAACCCTTTGAGCTGGTTACTTTTTTTTGATTACCCTATTTGGAACCCGGAAGTGGTGTTGAAGGAAAGAAAAGAAAAGAAAGGAAAAGAAAAAGAAAATTAACAAAAAAAAAGAGAAAAGAAAAGAAAAACCAAATAGAAAGCAAAAACAAAATTATTTTCCTGAACTACGTCTGACTTGATTCCAAAAGGATACGTAGGCAGCCTCTCTCTGAGGTTTAGTCAGACCAAAACAAAAATTCCAATTCCCCCAAAAAGTGAAGCTGGGGCAGATAATATAATGGTTCGTCCATGAGACCACCGAAATGGTTCCAAAGTTGTAGTTCCGCCCAAAATCCTTTTACCCTAAAGACCCTGCCCGAATCCTTCTAAACAATTGGCAAAGACGGAAAGTGAAAAGCATCATTGTTGGAATCTAACACAATTTAAATAGAGAGAAATAAAATGAGAGAGTCTTATCGGTGAAAACCTTCGGGCACCATAAGGCGACGGTGAGGAGAGAAAAAAATATGAGAGAGCCTGTTTAGTGAAAACTCGCAAAGAGAACTATCAGGCGACGATGAGAAGAGAAATGAGAGAGGTCGAATGGGCAAAAACCCGCAAAGGGCACTGTCAGCCGAAAAGAGGATACTTCATCACTAAAAGTCCTGGCAAGGTTCCCAAGTTTGTAAATATGGGTCAATGGGTTCATAATAAGTTGGAAGTTGGTGCGGTTCGGCCATCCAGTCAAAGAAGCATGTCATGTTCATTTAGAGCCAGTATGCACCCCAGATAAGTCCTTCTTTTCCCCCCGTAAGGGACGCTTCTCTTTAAACTCATATGCTTGAATTTTCCATACTTTTCTTTGAATCCCTTTCGGTTTAAATCTGATTTCGTAGTAATTACAAAGAAAGGTAGCAGAATCGATTTCACAGGGCTCCGCCCGACAAGAGTCAAAGAAAATACTCAGCTTCATTGGTGCGCTAGTCCAATCCCCACTGACCATGGTGGTTGATTGCCTCCAAAGTGAAAGACAATAGGAAAGAAAGAAAGCCAAAGGCAAAGGTTTGGAAAGCAAAATGAGGTGGAAAACAAAATCCCACATGGGTGAGTCATCATGAAATCCTTAGGCTAAACCCGGTCAGTGTGAAAGAAATTCACCCGCAAGGCCAACAAGCAGCAAAGTTCTCAATAGAAATGGGGCCATGATCAGGTGATTAAGATAATCAAGGCCACAAAACCAACTACCGTTTCAACTAATAAATTGTTCTTTGTTGAAAACGGGTCTTATTCAAAACAGTTGTACCAGAAGCAGGTCCAGCCCAAAAAAATGAAATGTGCAAGCATTGAAATAGCGCTGTAGCAGGAGAAATGACCAAAATGTCAAGCACTCTTTCATGCATTGTAATAAATAAAAAGAAATAACATCTAAAAAGGAAAACCCACAAAGGAAGAAGGAAAGAAATGGGAAATGAAAAACCCCCAAAAGAGAATCAAATCATGGTAGCTTAGTTTTTTCTGTTCAAAATATCCTGGCTAGAAAACCGATGATCTCCCAGCAAAAAAACCGTGGAGCATTTTCTTTGCCACAGATCCCAGCCAGAAAATCGAGGATCTCCCGGCCAGAAAATCGAGGATCTCCCGGTCAAAAATCCGCGGAGCTTTTTTGGCAAAATATCCCGGCCAGAAAACCGAGGATCTCCCGGCCAGAAAACCATGGAGATTTTTAATTGGCAAAATATCCCTGCCAGAAAACCATGGAGCACTTTATTGCCACATATCACGTCCAGAAAATTGAGGATCTCCCGGCTAGAAAACCGTGGAGCTGTTTCATTGGCAAAATATCTCGGCCAGAAAAATCGAGGATCTTCCGGCCAAAAAACCGTGGAGCATTTTCTTTGCCACATATCCCAGCCAGAAAACCAAGGATCTCCCGGCCAGAAAATCGTGGAGCTGCTTCATTGGCAAAATATCCGGGCCAGAAAACCATGGAGCTTTTTCTTTGACACATATTCCGGCCAGAAAACCGAGGATCTCCCAGCCAGAAAATTGTGGAGCTGTTTCAATTGCAAAATATCCCAGCCAGAAAACCAAGGATCTCCCAGCCAGAAAACCGTGGAGCTTTTTCATTTGCAAAAAATCCCGGCCAGAAAACCGTGGAGATTTTTCATTTGCAAAATATCCCGGCTAGAAAACCGAGGATCTCCCGGCCATAAAACCTTGGAGCTTTTTCCTTTGCAAAATATCCCGGCCGGAAAATTGAGGATCTCTCGGCCAGAAAATTGTGGAGCTTTTTCTTTTCAAAATCCCGGTCAGAATACCGAGGATCTTCTGGTCAAAAAACCGTGGAGCCTTTTCTTTCCAAAATCTCGGCCAAAAACCGAGGATCTCCTGGCAAAAGTACCGTGGAGCTTTTTCTTTTCAAAATATCCAGGCCAAAAATCGAGGATCTCCCGGCCATAAAACCATGGAGTCTTTTGCTTTCAGAATCCAGTTTAAAAAAAAGAATCTCTTGGCCAAAACTGAAAGGCCTCTTCTAATTTGATTGTCGTATGTGTCATAGCTGACTCACGAAATCTTCCTAGTAAAACTGGGGTAGAAACTTTCGTTCGTTTGTTTGTTTTGATATTTTTAAACAGGTTTGACCGCAGGACATAAGGTGCGAGAAGACTGATGAAATGAGTCCCAATTCAAATAAAGAAAATAAGAAAAGGAACAAAATAAATAAACTCGAATGTGAGGTAAGCAAGAATGCGGATTACTGAGAATCTGAGTCACAAGCTACCTCGGCCCAATGTTGCGTGAAGAAATAGGCCCTCATAACCCGTGAGCATCAAGATTCAAGTTGAAGTCTACAGAAAAATCAGCTAAGACACAAGATCAAGTTCCAAGAGAATTATAGATAGGAATCTTGTAACTCATAGTTGATAGGCTTAGTTAGCTTAGCTTTTAATTTCCTTCGGTGTAATAAGGAGGTCAGCAAGCAGTAGCAGCAGCAACAGCAGTGAAATCACGGTTTCTGGTAGTCCCAGCTACCAAACACTCCTAAACTACACTGACCTGATTCCTGTTTAGCCCAGGATATGTAGGTAACCTCTGAAGCAGGGTGCGGTCAAAACGCTTCACAGCGGAATTTTCAAACGGGCAAAAATCCCTCGTAATTGCTCATTTTATCTTTGCCCGAAAACCCTTTGTGTCTCCGAGCAAAGAAGGGCAGCATAAGCACGTGATTTTGTCCTGTATATGAATTATTCCCATAAAAAGCAAACGAATAATTTTTCTTTATTTTTACAATTTTTGTGCATTTTTGTGTCATCAAATAATTGGTGAATTTTATTTTTGCATATTAATTTATAAAAATACAAAAACACGCATTTGCATTTAGGATTCAACTTCATAGCTTAGTATTAATTAGGAGTTAATTTGTTTTAGTACAAAACTATGAAAATTCACAAAAAATTAGTTCATTTTGCATTTTAATCATTCTATTTGAGAATTGTCACAAATTAGTTTTTTACAATAATTTTAGGAGTTAATTAGTGTTATATATATTAGGATTTAGTGTAATTGAAGTTTTATAAAATAAAAAAATGAAAAATAAAGTCATAAATTAAAAAATACAAAAAAATAGGAAGTAAATAAAACATATAATTGAAAAGAAAAGAAAAAGAAATTAAAAAAAGGGGGCTTCAATTTTTGGGCTCGGATTATTTTCCCACCCCAGGCCCAAGAGCCATTTCCCCAGGCCAGCCAAATACTGTAACCCCCACCCGGTCCGTTTTGAGTATAACCAAACAATGCCGTTTCATCGTTGCTAGATTTGAGCCGTTGAGGTATCTCAGATCAACAGCTTAGAATTTGGGGTTAAGTAATAAATATATGTCCAAACGGTACCCCCCCCTCCCGCCCCAACTCGTCGCTCTCACCCCCCTCTTCAGAGACCCTCAATAACCCTAGCCCGCCGCTACCATATCCCTCACCCCAAAACCTGGCGGCACCGGCTCCAATCTCAACCAAAATAACACCCCAAGACCGCCTCACTACCCTCATCTCGAATCCCTAATTGTTTTCCCTTGAATCACTCTCCAACTGTTCGAATCTTGAGTTGAAGATTCCGGTCCAGATGCAAGTTTGTCCAAATGACCCCAAAGATACACCCTACATTCTCATGCTCTTTCTCTTTTCGTATCTCTCATTAGCTTCCTTCAAATGTCACCGGAGATTCTCGAATTTCGAATCATAAAGGAGGCGGAGCTCTAGGAGTTCACTATTGTGTAATTTTACTTGATTCTTTGAAGTCTGGTGTTCGATTAGAGCCACTGAATAACATTTTTTTCATTTTTTCTTCAAAGAACAAACAATTAATATTATCCGGTACTCTAATCGATTTTCTTTCGATCTCTTCCCTGGTCTGGCATAGGTAAGTCTTATCTGCCTTTACCATTTGAATTCAATTAGTCTATTGATAGTTTAATTCATATCTTAATCTGATTAGCGGTGACCACTGTTTTAGATTTTGTTAGTGCTTGGATATTTCTTTTAAAATTACATTTGTTATCTGGTTGTTTGAGATTCCAGGGTTGCTTATTACATTACTCGTCTTCTTAGAGTAACTGGTTTGTTTGTTGTTTAATTTAGTTCAGCCCTTGAAACTGGTTGATTATGATTAATAGGCTAATTTTTTTTAACTAAAGACCCAACGGATATTTGGGTAGCTTGAGGTGAGGGTTTGGGATCAGCTAACTTAGTATGTAATTTTTAGACTGTTTAAAGGCTAATTTCGGGATGAAAAAGGGTAGTATTTTGGGAATTGATAATTGCAATATAGGTTTAAGGGTAGTCTAGGAATTGTACAGCTCAAAGAGCATCATAGAAGCTCCAAGAATAGGGCTTTACTGCACATTTCTAAAAAAGTTGGGAATAACTTGGGGAACAAGTCATAACTTTAGGGGTATTGAAGTAAAAATGAAAATTCAAAGGGGGGTTAAAGGGTAAAAAGAAAATCTACAAGTGTTGCCTCCTATAAATAGGCATTTTATGCCTATGGGGAAGGTCTTCAACTTTTTCGGCCCCAAAAATCCAAGAACAAAAATCATATTTTCCTTGCATTTTCAATTTCAGTTTGGTCTTCAATCTTTTCAGTTCAAGGAATCCCAAAAGAAAAATCCAATTCTTCATTTTTATTCAGTTCTAGATTTTGCTTTCAGTTATTCAAAAAAATTCAAAAATAGTATATAAACAGAAAAACCAGAAAACAGCGAAAGGCAAAATATCATTGTTTCGTTGAATGAGCATGGATTGATCAGTGTTGGTTCATATTGATCCTGGGTTTACTGGTTAGTTTTGGGTGCAATTTCGAATCAACTGTGTGCTAATTGAGTTGGTCTGATTGGATTTTACTCCAAGTCTAGTATTCGTGTGTGCTGGTTTATTATTTAAAGGTCCTGGGTTATTTTAGTGTTGTTGTTGACTTATAAAAAAGGTTGTTGCTGCATGAACTTCTTCTCCTGCTGCTCTAACTGCAAATGGTTACCTTCTTCTATTTTGAATTCCATTTCCAGGTACATGCTATAACTTTGCACACTTGTTTCCACATTTGTAAGCTGGAGAGTTTGAACATGAATAAACAACAAGATTTGAAGTTGGCGTTGATTTACTCGTATTTTCTGGATGTTATATTCAATAATGAAATGGAAGTTGCACCATATATTTAGATTTAGTTGTTGCCATTTGCTTTGGTTTTCACTTGGTAATTGAAGATTCGGTAAGAAAAGGGAAAAGTGGATGCAGTCTATATGCAAATATATACTGGTATTAGTTAATAGAACTTTGCTCTTCTTTAGTTTGATATTAAGCTTACAGAAATAATTAGTTCACTGTTAAGTTTGTATGTCGTAAATGGTTTGAAGTTATTAGTTCTGATTAATGTGGAACGTGATTTGATGATTTTGTGCATTTTATACCTTTGATAAAAAAAAATGACGCCTAATTCTCTTCCTAGATTCAATCAGTATATCATTTAGTGGCTATGCCCATTAGGACCCAACGTGGGTCCACAATGTGTGCAATTGGGTCCCGTCTGGGTTTTGGACTTCCTGAGCCCAGGCTGTCAAGCCCACTCTCGAGAGATTCATTTCAAAGGAAATTTGGTAGCTAATTTGGTCTGTGGGATTCGATCCCAGTCCCTCTCCCTATATTGTGCAAGAGGCGTTGTGGAAGATTTGTTGGGCCTGGTAGGTCGGCCCAGTTTTTGGGAGGTTGATTTCTGGACATTAATTATCTTGAAGAGAAAAACCCAATAATAGAATATTGTAGTCACTTTTAGGTTGACCTTTTAGTAAAATATCGAGACGAGACTCGCCCAATTAAAAAAATGCGGGGGCCTCGATAAAAATAATAATAATTAATTTGGAATATGGAAGGGCCATTTAACGAATTTCATGGCCTTTCCCAAAATACTAATACGCTAGAATCATTAGACGCATTTAATTAAAATACCTTCCTAAATTCGGGTTTGCATCGATGCAACCCAAATCCAAATCTCGACGAAGTCGAAATGTGTTGATAACGGGTGCCCTGATGGCGACGCGGTTAGAGATGCTTTGTCATGACGTTGTAATTCTTATAAAACGAATAATGATTAAAAATAGTTCGAAATTGCAGACGAGCCTCACCAAACAAAAGTAAATGTGGGGCCCTCAATAATTATTTATTAAAAATTATCAGAATTCGGAAGGGCCTTTTAGCAAATTTCAACAGCATTTCCAAATAACATTACGTTAGAACCTTTAAGCACGATTTAATTAAATTACTTTATTAAACTCGGGTGAGCATTGATTGTGTCCCAAATACAAATCTCGATGTAGTCGAAATGTGTTAATGACTACGTGTTGATTCGGCAACTGAGGAAAATGTGCAACAATATGCCGAACAAGTTGCCGTAGAGGAATATTATGATGTTGCCATGTTCTCCTCACGCAGGTGCTCTAAACGTCATGACAAACAACTCTCCAAAAGAATGATAAGGGAATGAGGCATGTAGTTGGTCGACCAGGAAGACCGATGGCCTGAGTTTCATGGGAGATTGCTCACTAGTGGATGGATATGCTTCGCTGAAGAGCCCAGGCCAGCCAACTACAAGGTCGTCAGAGAGTTTTATGCAAATGCTGTAGAGACAGACTTCAACAATGAGTTGGTGGCTACTGTCAGAGGTTGCGAAGTTCGTTTCAGTCTAAAGCGGATCAATTCCCATTAAAATCTTTCCAATATTGACAATCAGGTGTACAGGGACAAAGCGTAAGAGTTGGGTACCCAATGGGTCATCACTCACTTGCATGGTGGACAGGTGCAGAAATGGATAAAGAATCGCACAAGGATAGAGTCTTCAAAATTCACTGCAGAGGCCAAGACTTGGCTCTCTATCATCTGTGCTCGCATCATGCCTTTGAAGAATGAGACAAAGGTGACAGCTGAAAAGGCAAGAGTGCTTTGTGCTATTTTGGAGGGCTTGGCCGTGAACGTAGGGCAACTCATTGTTGGTGAGATAGCAAAGGTAGTGGCGGAGAGAACCAAGAGCTTATTCTTCCCATCATTGATTACCCAGCTATGCTATGAGGCTGGGGTGCAGGCTAAGCCTACAGAAAAGGAGAAGAACACAGAAAAGCTCATCCATCCCTTACTGAGATCAAGAGCAGGAGCTGCACCAAAGAAGAGAAGAATCGATGTAGCATCTCCCAGATTTGGCCAGTTCACAGAGACGGAGATTCATGAAGCTCCTTCATATGCCTCCAGTACTCCTAAAGCCATCACACCACTTGAGGAGGGATCTCTCACTCTCAGTTACATCTCTCTCCAGGTTTATGGTATGGACACTCAGGTACGACAGCTCGTAGTTGGTCTTCCTTCTAGACCATCCGGAGTAGCACCTCTACAGGTCCATGTGGTGCAGAAAGACTCCCCACAATGTCCGACCTTGCTAAGGAGGAACAAACCATCAAGGCCAAGCTGGGGAAAATCGAAAGAAGGAAACGGAAACACAAGGAGCACGAAAAGAAAAAGAGCAAGTTCCTCAACAAGATCATGAGCACTTTGAGGAAGTTCTGTGGATCGGATGGTACCGAGGATGATGACTTTGAGCTTGAGCCTCCAAGCACCTCCAGTGAAGATTGATACCATTCAGGGAGCACCTTTTTCTTTTTGGCTTGAATTGCATAATTGCATTAGGGACAATGCAATATTTTCGGTTGGGGTGGCTCTTATTTATATGATGATTATATGTGGAATTTGTTGTTGTAGTTTTTGTGGAATATGAAGTGGTTGTGTGAACTTGAACTTGTGTAGATTGATAATGTTATTAGTAAATGTTAGTTTCTATTTTTCTTATTAATTATTTTCTTTTTAATAGTAGTAGCTTCTTTTATTTTTGTATATTTGTAGTAGTTTTCTTTTCTTTTATTTTTATTTCCTTAATAAAATTTCCTTGGGTTTCTTCATGCTACGGTTCTTTCCAAGGAACACTTTTGAAGTGAACCGGGTGACTTTTTCCGATGATGGATGGATTGACAACTTTCTTAAGGGAATTAGTCTTGTATGCTAGGATGAGGCTTTTGGATTATTTGGTACTAATAATATTAGTCTCTTGTGTGTAAGATATGAATTGAGAATAACCCTGCGAAAACTTGGTTTGAATTTAAACAAGTTGCATGGTGCAAATTTGATCTTGCGATACAGTTTTGGCTCTTTTAGTGACTCTTTTTATTCACTAGTTTGATATTGCTCTTGACGCGTTTATTAGAAAATAAAATTGATCCATCTTGATTAGTTCATATGCCATGTGTCTTCGTGTTTGTTCAAATAAATCTTGTGTTTACTTTTATCATCTAGAACTTGCCCGGTTGGTTTTTCATGCTAATGATACTTTGTTTGGTTGGAGGAATGATCTTAGGCATTCTTTGCTTTGATTTGTAAAACTCTTTAGCCTTTCAAGCCTCCCTTTGTGTAAATAATATCACGAGTACCCAATTTGAGCCTTAAAACCTTTTCTTTGGCCAACACATTACAAACCTTTCCCAGTTTTAAAAATAATTCCCTCTTTTGAAATCGTCCCTCCTTGAACATTGAGAATGAGGCTAAAAGCCTAAGTTGGGGGTGTGATCGAAGAGAAAAAGTGGCAAGGTTGTATGTTAAGTTTAGGACCTCATGCGTAAAAAGTGTTTGTTTAAACTATTCAAGCTTCAAAAAGAAAAAGAAAAAAAGGGAGAAAGAAAATATGTGTATAAATATAAAGTATGGAGTCTTGAATAAAAATTAGAAGAAGTGTGAGGTGGTCCTATATTGGGAACTACATGAAAATGGGGCTATGGGGGTTTGAAAAGAAGCAAAGTGCAAAAGAATAAAAAAAAGTGAGTAGTGTTCAAGGAGGGTGAAGTCACTTGTACCCAAATGTCTATCCAACCCGGCCCTAAACCTACATTACAAGCTCAAGAAGTCCTTATGAGACCTCCAACCGATCATTTTTGAATAAGCGATGAATTAAAATAAGGGCAAGCCTATGGTATGAAATGTTGTAACACTTGAAGTTCTTTGTGAGAGTGAGTGTTTTTGAAAAATTTGTCCCTTGTGTTGTATTGTAAATATTGTGAATTTTGGGACTTTCTCTTTTTGTGAGGACACATGAATTAGGAAATATTGGTGAAATTGAGTAAAGTGAGTATTTTTAGCGAACTAGTACTTTTGAGTAACTTCTTGAGGCATATGTTGATCACTTGATTGCTTTTGAAGTCCTTTGCATATTTTTGAAGTTGTTTTTCTATGTGAGGGAGTTATTCGGAGAAGATGTGTATACTTGAGCCTTATTGCTAGTACCAACCAAATCCATTAGTATGGTGTTTAAATTGGAGAATGTGTTATGAAAGTAATGTCAATACCACTTGTTCTGAAATGGTGAATCCTCATTTAAGTTTTCTTTTTGATTTGCTTGAGGACAAGCAAAAGCTTTAAGTTGGGGGTGTTGATGTGGGGTGATTTTACCACTCATTTTAGCCTCTTTTCCTTAGCTTTTATGTCATTTTAAGTATATAATGAGGTTGTTTATAGTGGTTATTGTGAGATTTTCAGGTACATGATGCTATGAGGTGGTTTGATTGGAATTGAGGTGGTTTGAATGAAAGTGAAGTGGAAAAATAACTACTGGGAAGATTACTCTACGCGATCGCAGGAGTGACCAAGCAATCACAGAAGTGCATACATTAACTCCACGCGATCGCAGAGCATGAACAAGTAAACCTACGCGATCGCAGGTACATCCACGCGATCGTAGAAGCTTCAGCAACCACCCTACGCGATCGCAGAAGCCTCAGCAGCAACTCTACGCAATCGCATGCAAAGACACGCGATCGCGAAGCTTTGTATCTGGGACAGTTTTGGGCATTTTTGGTATTTCACATTTTCTCACCCCAAATCATTTTTATACTCGTCCAAGCAGACTTTTGGAACATCTTTGGCTTATTTTCAGTCTCTTAGGCTAGAAAGAACAAGTTTTGGAGCTTGGGTTCTTGCACATACACACTTGGGTCTTGAAGATTGAAGCTTGTGGTTAAGATTTTCTTACATATTTATGTTGCTTTCTTCATTTACTTGCTTTGTATTGAATATCTAAGTGTGTAGTATTTTACATCTCTTTTGCTCTGGTGTTTTTGCTCAACTGGTTTGGGAACATCAATTGTTGAATGCTACTTCTTAATTGGTGGAACCACAAGGTCCTATCCAACACTTGAATCTTGTTTATGGGAATATTCATAATTGAAGTGTGGATTTTATACCTTGTTGTGCTTATGTATTGAATTATTTTTCTATATTTATGAAGTGAGTTATTGTTTCTTTACTATTCTTATTCTTTATTGTTTCCAAAGGGATTAGCTAACCCTCGGACTCGCACATTAACTCCGAATTAATTTTGGGAAATATAATTTGGGGTTGGGAAAGATTAATTAACAAGAACTTGAGGCGTTAACCCTCATTTTATAGATTCAACCTAGGGACATGATTGAACTACTTGTAGCCTTCCGGGTGTGCTTAATCTTTTAACTGTGATTAGGGATAATTCAATGAGGACGTATTGTTAGTCTTCGGAAGAATCTAATTAAGAATTATTATCCGGCGCTAATTAACATAAACTTGCTCATATTTGTAAAATCGTGAAATACATTGGATTGTTACTTGAAGTTTAATTCCCGATGCTTTCATACTTGTAGCCATTGATCATTTTACTTGCTTTCTAGGTTAGTTTGCATTTCCGAATTTTAGACATAAAAAAAATTTCAACCCAAAACTCTTATTGTTCGGCACAACGCGACTAGCGATAATTCTCTCACATTCCTAATTGCCTACATATTGTTCTCTGTGGGATTCGACCCCGACTCATAGTTGGATAATTATACTGTTGCGACCGTATCTATTGATTTTTAGCGGTGGATTTGGACGTCACCAATACATTTTGAAGTTTCTGAGTCTAAAGCCTTATGTGTGTGTGTGTGTGTGTATATATATCGAAGATCCGTTCTGATCACAGTATGTCCATTAGTAGAGGCTTGTAGACATATCTTGTCAGTAAGTGTAGTATGCTGGGCGTTCAGGCCTTCTATGTATATTTGGTTAGTTTGTCAGCTATAATAAATATGAAGGCCTTGTCGGCCAAGTTTTATATTGATATTTAGTCAGCATTCGCCGTCTTACATTGTGGACCATGGTCAAAAGTATGACATCATAAGTTCAGAGTCCCTTAGTTGCAAGTTGGTACACAAGGATAGGTGAGGCACAGGGTACCTGTCTCGCCTCCCAAGTTCGGGGCATGATAGCAAAATCCACCCTTCATTCTACAGAATAGTCATTCTTCTTCGTTTCTTCACAAGCAAAATCGAGGGATGTCCTTTCACACTCGATCACCTTATGCGCATTTATAGTCCCTGAATTTATCGGGGTGGGCTGATCAAGCTCGCTCGTCGGACCATTATGGCCCCATTCTCGAGCATAGATGAGTCTCGTGACCAAGGTTAGATAGGGTGTTTTTCCCGAATAAAGAATTCAGACCTGATCCCTGCTTAAGACATGCAATATTCGGTGAAATGGAATATGAAATATGAGTAGTATTTTGTCTTCTCTGATTTTGTTTCTTTACCTCTTATCTTATTTCCTTATCTGTGTTTTTATGTTGCAACTGTAACCAGGCGCTGGAGGTAATCCCCGATCTCAAAGAATGGCTTGAGATCCTAGTATCATAGAGACCTTACTCCGAGCATGCTAGTATAGAATTGTCAAAGTGTCAATGGGAGGCCCATAATCATGGTAGGCTTCTTGCTTAGAATGGTTATCATTCGGGCCACTTTCTCGCCGTTTACTCGTCTTTTTTTCCTACGTAGGCCTTGTGAAGGATGTGGAATGAGGACCTGAACTGAAGAAGAAATCTGTTCCCAACTACGTGCCTTGAAACAGGCCAAAAAGAAGAAGAGACAAGGGGCTCCAAGTTCCTCGAACTCAGAAAAGCAAAAGGCAAAGAAAAATCCACCCAAGGGGAGCACACTCGTTCTATCTTTAGACACAATCCGTTGGCTTAGAGAAAATCCCAAAGATGAAGAAGAAGAGGAATCAAATTTGGTTTCCCGCGAGTGGGCTGGTAATTCAATAAAAAACTCCTCTGAAGTGGAGGAGGTTGACAAGGGAGCTTCTTCCAAAGTTACCGAACCAGAAAAAGTTGAGGCCATTCCGTCCCAAGCCGAGGTGGTTGAGGGAAAGATTGGGCGCGAGACTTCCTGAGTGGCAGAGGGTGTTATGAGGGATGAGCTCGATGTGATTGATATTTCGAGGTCCCCTTAGATTTCGGACCACGCTTCGTGCGGCCATGATGTTGGAAGGTCACCCTCGCGAGGGCTATCACAAGGCGGTCGATATCCACAACTTTTTAGATGGATTCAAGTCTGGTGTTTTGGTAGATGTCAGCGGTTTGATGACTGACCGGTGCCGAAGAGAACACCATCACCAGGTGCTACTGGATCTGCATCGAGCCTAAAACTAGTGGACCGATTCCCAGCCTCTTGTATTAATCTGGACCATATGCAGAATATAGTGTTTTCTATACTGGTGGATGCCTGGGTCTTCTCTTCCCCGTGGGGATTGCGAGCTATCTTAGATGCATGGTGACTGAGGAGGACCAAGCTGTGATAAATGTAATGGGGGCAACTTGTTTGTTCAATGAGGCCTCTGAATCGGGTAACTTCGATGATCGTTCCATTATCTCTTTTAAACTCATGATTGTAGGTAATTCTAACACCTTCTTCCCTGCTTGTAGGCTTCGATGTTGCATCACGACGCCTTCTTTCTAATTTGGGTGGAGTGCGAGGCTGAGGTTCGGGACTTCACTAAGAATAATGACACTTGCAAGCTTTTTTGTGAGAAGCTTCAGGCAGATCTAGTGACGACTCGAGATGAGCATGCTGAGATAGCTGAACAGGTATTCCAAGAGTGAACATGAATAAGAGATAACTACTAATGATCCAATTCTGCAGGTCTAGAAGAGTCTCAAACAGATCAAGCATCTTCAAAAACAAGTAGATGCAATTTGAGCCAAGGATGAAGAGTTCAAGAAGAATATGGACAAGAGATCTTAGCCTCAAAAAAGGAGATCGTCCTAGAAGAGTTGGAGATAGCTGAGTCCTAACTCCGAATTGTAGGAGATAGAACCTCGCTGCAAGCAAAGAAAATCCAAAAGCTTCAGTCCCAGTTAGCTAACTTGGCTAATAATCTTGAAGTGGCCAAGTCTGAGGTGGTTGTAGCCAACACTAAAGCCGATGCCACCGCGACCCAGTATAAGGCTGACGTTGGGGCCATTCAGGCACAGGACAAAAGCGTGGTGGATCATGAAAATTGGCAAGCTCGAAGGGAAGCCCTCTAGGAAGTCAATGCTCAGGGCTTCAATGTACAGGTTGCACTTGAGAATGCCAAACCACAGGAAGCTAGGGATCAGAAACTAGCCTTTACTAAGGAAGACTTAGATAGTCTAAGTGAGTCTGAAGGTGGGGAAGATCAACTCCTTCAACTCAGGAGGAGACATACGATATGGAGGAATAGAAATGGGGTGGTTGCCTGGCAATAGATTAATGATAAAATCAATATCTCTATCAGGTGGCATGCCTGGAAGATCTGCTGGAAACATATCGGGAAAATCCCGTACTACTGGGACTGAATCAACTGAAGGGGTATCAATAGTGACATCTCTTACATAGGCTAGATACATATCACACCCCTTCTCAACCATATGCTAAGCTTTAAGAAAAGAAATAAATCTACTGGGAGTGTGACCTAAGGCACCCTTCCACTCAGCACGCGGTACATAGCCAGCGTCACAGTCTTGGCGTGACAATCAAAAATAGCATAATGGAATGAAAACCAGTCCATGCCTAAGATAATATCAAAATCAACCATGCTGAGTAACAATAAATCGGCTCTGGTCTCAAAACCACTAAGAGCAACCAAACACGACCGATAAATGTGATGCACAACAAGAGAATATCCCACAAGAGTAGAGACATAAACAAAGGAACTCAAAGAATCATGAGGTACACCCAAGTGCAGAGAAAAATAAGAAGACACATAAGAATAAGTGGAGCCTAGATCGAATAGAACCGAGACATCTTTATGACAAACCGTGACAATACCTATGATGACAGAATCAGAGGCAAAACCCTCGGTACAGGCATGAAGAGCGTAGTATCTGGCCTGGCCTCCCCCTGAAGAGTGACCTCTACCTCCCCGACCTCCACTAGCTGGCTGAGCATGTGGGCAGTTGGAGCTGTAATCATAGCCTGAGAACTCAGCGGGACACACTGTGGCTGAGAAGTATGTAGAGGTGCACTCCTGCTCTGTCTAGGCCAATCCCACACCATGTGGCATGTGTCATCACACTCAAAGCAAGCCTTGGGAGGACATGGTGGTTGTGACTGGTATTATAGACTGACCTCTGAAAGCACCCCGAACAGGAGGCGCACTAGAAATCGAAGGTGCATAATAAGGCTTCTAAAGCCTAGGATGAGCTGGAGCACTGCTGGTTGCTCGAATGGCTGAATGAATGGATAGACGCATATAACCCCTACCATGACAAACTGAAGCTGGGGCATAGGCACCCCAGAAATGGTCCAACTCTCGAGACCTCTTGGCCTCCCTCTTCTCATTCTCCCTAGCATGCACACCCTCAATCCTCGTAACAATTCTCACCACCTATTGATAAGAAATATCCATCTCCAACTCATAATCCATGCTAGATATGATAGGGGGAATAAGCCCCTCAATAAACTGGAGAATTCTCTAGCGAACAGTAGCAACCAAGGCTGGTGTATGCCTAGCCAAACTGGTGTAGCAGACAACATACTCGGAAAAAATCATAGCACCCTGGCACACATGCTCAAACTCTGCGCCCCATGCATCCCTGATGCTATAAGGAACATACTCTCTCAGGAATAGGTCCAAAAACTAAGCCCAAGTCAGTGAAAGTATGATATACAAGATAATAAGGATATAGTAACAGAAATAGACATAGGGCAAACACAAGGAAATACCTCTCACAACAAGGATGATAACCGGGGATCTCTTGGTATCCCAATGATCTCTTAGTATCCTCATTATATACACTAGGGATCTCTTGTTATCCCGCATCTTAGTCCAGATCATAAACACATGCAGGGGATCTCCCGTGATGCCGTTTTGTAGTCCCAAATATAAACACACAATAGCAGCTCAAGAATATTAGATTAAACACTAAACTCATAACAAGTAGCAGCTAATTCTATCCTAACATGCTTCACGAAATACAATTAAGGTAGTTTAAGCAAATAGGCACTTAAGTAAACTAATCATCTTGTTCTAATCTAACATAGGTTAAAATTTATAAGTAGAATACAGGTAAGAAGGGAACTCAATTTAAATATCCTCTTACTGCATCTCACGGATGAAAGATCGCCATATACTACATCTATGGGCTGAAAGATTGACTCATACTACATTTCACAGCTAAAAGATTGCCACATACTGCATCCGCATGGCTGTAAGATCACCTCATACTGCATCCACATGGCTGAAAGATCACCTCATACTGCATCTCATGGGCTAAAAGATCGCTAAACTATCCAAAGACATCATCATTGAGAGGCACCATCTTCATAACCCGATAACACCATGTCATGACCTGAGGACCCTTTTTATTCTTTTGCATATCATTATTCAAAGGCATCGTGGTTCAGAGGAACCATCCTCATAGCTCGAGAACACCATTTCATGGCCTATGAATCGTTTATTGTATGCCTAATGGCCCAGAACGTCATCCTAACCGTCCGAAGACAACATTCATGGTCCTACAAGAATTTGCATCATATTTAAATTTATGCACGTATAAGCTCATATTATTTCTAATCGCATGTACACCGGCGAGCAATGGCAATCCCGGCAGGACAAGACCACTCAAGTTTCCGTAGCCATATCAATCCTTAACCATTCTCACAAGCCGCCCACTCGCCCCGTCCTGGAAATTGTGTTCGTTCTTGGAAACTTTCCATCGGCACACTCCACCGACGGATCCTGAACTACATATGGACTGATTCATGTACAAGCAGGGATATGTAGGCATATCAGAATCCAAGATGCAGCCTAACTTCTTCGACCATTTTTTTCAGTCAAAATTGGCCATCATATCTTTACCCGACAACTCTTTCATCCTTCATGGGTAAAGAGGGGCAGCTGTTGATACCCAATTTTTTCCTATTTATTTTTTAGTATTCAAAATAGCATATGTATGTATATATAAGTATGTCCAAATATTTATTATTTTTTCTTAATTTTTATAGGTTTTAAATCAATTTATTTTCCTAGTTTATCCAAAAAAAACCCAATAATGGTTTCAAAAAATTATTTTTGTTAATTAATTTACTGAACTTCCACATTTATGCTGAAATATAGCTAAGATACTTTTTTGCATATTTTTTATAATTTTATTTAGTATTTTTAAAGCTAAATTGTATATAATTACAATATTAGCGCCTTTTAGGATTTAATAACGTTTATTCATAAAAATTAAATTCAGTAATTTTTAATTGATAATTATATTAAATCATTTTAATTCTTTTAATTTATTTCCAAAAGTTAGTTTACTACTTTTTATAATTTTAAAAGGGAAAATTGGCTATTTAAATAATAGCCCAATAGCATTTCAATTGTAGCCTAAATTGAACCCCAAATTAGACCCAATTTACCCTGGCCCAATTTCGTATAAGCGCGACCCCTAACCCATTTAAACGACCCAACTCGGACTTCCCACCTAACCCCTTTAACCCTAGCCGTTGATCATTTAGATCAACGGTTCCTATATACCCTTTCCTTTTTTAACCTTGAACGACCCCTTACCCTACTTCATTTCTCATCAAGCGCCACCTATGATCCCTCTTCTCTATCAACTCTCTCTGAAACCTCATGAACCCTAGCCACCGCCACCTAACCCTATCCCAATCCACCCTAAACTCTTGCTAATCCATGGCCCTTTGTGGACATTTGAGACATATATAAACCTCACATGGCTCTTGGGTGTTGGTTTCAGTGGTTTCATGGATAGACCTCGCCTCTGATCCCTCTTCTCTATCAACTCTCTCTGAAACCTCATGAACCCTAGCCACCGCCATCTAACCCCATCCTAATCCACCCTAAACTCTTGCTAATCCATGGCCCTTCGTGGACATTTGAGACATATATAAACCTCACATGGCTCTTGGGTGTTGGTTTCAGTGGTTTCATGGATAGACCTCGAGGGGCTCTGGTCCAATCCTTGCTTGACTTCTGTTCATGGCTCTTCTCCGGCCATCCACGACCTTTCTCCCGTCATTCATGGCCTTTCAAGGCAGATCCTTGACTTTCCTGGTTAGATCGAAAACTTTCAAAGTATTTCTCACCTTTTCTAGATTTTTCGAAACTTAATCTTTAAGATCTTTTGATTTTTTTCAGATCTACTTTAGATCTGTACTTGCTATGAATGTTTTAAGTGTTTTCTCGAAAGTTCTTCAACATTTCTTTCAAAACGACCATTCATTTTCTCCGATTAGGGTTTTTATTAACCTTTTTTTTAATCTCTTCTCTGATTTTAACGTGTTTGTGATTCTGGTATGTTTTGCTCATGTCATGCTTTTATCTGTTTCAACATGTTAAAATCCTAGTTCCTTCTTGGGTCTCATTCGAGTTATGAAGCTGTTTGTTAGATGTGTACTTGTTTAGTTAAGTTCTTGTTTGATTTATTTGATTTACCATCTTTTAAACTCGATTGAGTTTTAAAACCCTAGGTCTTTGGGTCTGAAACTGTTTGTTTGAATGTATACTTGACTCGATTGAAAGTTCTTGTTTTAGACTGTCTTTTCTTCATGTGACTTATCTGATTTTTACTATCTTTCAACTCAGCTATGTTGGAAACACGTTCTCAAGGAATTATACTAAACGTGTGTTCATATTTGTAGGTTTTGATGAATGACAAACTATGCGCAAATTGACATATGACGAGGTCCAAGCACAAGCGCAAAATTGATATATAACGAGATTCAAGCACAAGACAAAGATTGAGATTAAGTTTTATATGAGTCGGTATGTAATTGTGATCTTGATCCGACAACTTAAACTCAAGACTTGGCTTCTCTCGTAAAAATATTTTTAACAAATCATGCATATTTAATTTAGAGCAAAATGATTTTAAATAATGCATATTTACTTTAGTCAAAATGATTTTTTAACATGCCTCTAAAATCTGGACTAAGATAATCGATTATGTACTTATGATAATCGATTATGTTTAAGTCAGCTGCTTGACAATCGATAGTGAACTTATGACAATCGATTGTGTTAAGGCAGTGAGCATCAGATTTTTCAAATCTGCATGACAATCGATTGTGAACCTTATGACAATCGATTGTGATGAGGCAGTGTCCATCAAAGTTTTTCAAAGCTCAAAATAATCGATTGTGAAGCTAATGACAATCGATTGTGAAGAGACAGTGTCCATCAGATTTTTCAAAGTCACAAAATAATTGATTGTGAACTTATGACAATCGATTGTGTTGAGGCAGTGTCTTCCAGACTTTTTCAATGTTATTAAATAATCGATGGTGAACCTATATCAATCGATTGTCAAGAGGCAGTGTCTAAATTGATTTTTCAAGACTGATATATAATCGATTGTTAACTTAATATAATCGATTGTATAACTGACCGTTGCCAAAAGGTTTTCAAATACCGTCAGGTAATCGATTATTGATTTCCTATAATCGATTGTTTTAATTAAAATCTTGAAAAGATTTTTTGAACGTTGCTGAGTAATCGATTATTGATTTCCTATAATCGATTGTTTTAAGTAAAATCTGGAAATGATTTTTTGAACGTTGCTGAGTAATCGATTGTAGATTTCTGACAATCGATTGTTTTACGTAAAATCTGGAAATGATTTTTTGAACGTTGCCAGTAATCGATTATTGATCTTAGATAATCGATTGTTAAGCGTAAAATCTGGGATTGATTTTAGGAAGAACTGGCAAACAATTGATTGTGGTAATTTGACAATCGATTGTCACAGAGTAAAATCAGCAATTCTTAATTGGCAATTAGGCAACGGTAATACAAATTTTCAACTATAAATACAGCTTCAATTCAGTCTTTTAAGAACAACATCATACAACAACTGATCATACAATTGCTAAAGCTTGCATACTTTATTGCTTGTCATTTTATATTCATTACATAAGCTTTTGAGAGCCAATTCTTGTCGAAAGTTGTTGCGATCTAGAGCGTATTCTTTTTACTCATATCTACTCTTAAAGGAGTGTCTTGTTTGAGTGCTAAGTGTTTTTGTACACTTGAAGGGAAGTGTTAGTCCCTTGTGTTGTAAGAAGGAACTTGTGTTTCCTTGGTTGAAGTCTTGAAGTGTTGTATCTCCGAGCAAAGGTTGTTGAGGCTTGTGTCCTCAAGTTGTAACGGTTTGTTGAGCACCCGTAAGCTTAACAAGTTAGTGGAAATCTCGAGAGAGTGTCTCGGGGACTGGACTAGCCACGGGTTGTGGTGAACCAGGATACATCGGTGCGTTTGTTCTAATTTCTTTACTTATCGCACTTCTTTATTTCTTGCAATTTTTATATTCCGCAAGTTTACGCTAATTTTTATTATAACGCTATTCACCCCCCCCCCCCTCTAGCGTTAAGCATATTATCTAACAATTGGTATCAGAGCCCAACTCTCTGAAGACTTAACCGTTTGAGAGAAACATCCATGGCTTCTACTCGTGATTCTTTTGCAAGAATAGGTGAAGGACAATGCTCCACCCGACCACCGCTATTTGATGGTACAAATTATACATACTGGAAGGAGAGGATGAGAATATTTGTACAATCAAATAGTTTTCATCTTTGGAAGGTCATAATGAATGGAGAACAAATTCCAACCAAGAAGGTTGAAAATGAATGGGTCCCAAAGTCCGAAGATGAATACGATGCGGATGATATCCGAAAGGTGCAAAATAATGCTAAAGCTATTAATTTATTATATTGTGCTGTAAATGCTGATGATTACAGGAAGATATCTTGTTGCACAATGGCGAAGCAAATGTGGGACAAGCTGGAAATTACGTACGAAGGTATGGACTAGGTAAGGGAAGCCAAAATTGATTTCCTAACCCATGCATATGAATTGTTTCACATGAAGGAAGGCGAAAAGGTCGATGAGATGTTTGAACGATTTTCAAAAATCGTAAATGATTTACATGCTCTTAAGAAGAACTTCACGGATAAGGAACTTGTCCGAAAAATTCTCCGAAGTCTCACTCCGGAATGGCGATCCAAGGCCGACGCGATTCAAGAATCCATTGGCATTTCAAATGTCACCATCAACACATTAAGAGGTAATCTTAAAACTTATGAATCTACTATACTTAACCCTCTTGTTGATGATCAAAGGAAGCAAAGAATCGCTCTCAAGGCAAGCACAAGCCAACCTCAAAATGATGAGGACGGAGACAACGAGTTCGGACTCGTTATCAAGAGATTTCAAAAGTTTATGCGAAAAGAGTATGAACGAAAGGGCAAAAAGCAAGGAGATCAAATAAAGTGCTATGAGTGCGGAGAAACCGGGCACATTAAATCAAATTGCCCAAATGCTAAAAAGGAGAAGAAACCCTTCAAGAAGCAACGAGCATACATATCTTGGGGAGGCGACTCCGGTGACGAGTCAAGTGAGGAAGAAGAAGACGAAGCCGCAAATCTTTGTCTTATGGCACAAGAAGACAACAAAGAAGAGGTATGTCAAATTTCTTCCAAAAATTTCTTTTCCCTTGAAGAAATGCAAAATGCTTTTGATGAGTTGTATACCGAATTTATTAAAGCTTCAAAAACTGTTAAGAGTATAAAAGAAAATGCTTCTTTAAAAGAAAAAGATTTTCAAAAACAACTCTCTTTTAAAGAAAAGGAATTGGAAAAACTGATTTTAGAAAATGCGAAGTTGAAAGAGGAAAACAAATTTTTTGGCAAGAGAAGCGCCGACAAGCCCGAGAGTTCTAGAAATTGTACTTCTTGCATGCATCTCAAAAATTAAGTAGAAAGGCTTAAGGGCACCTTAGATAAGTTTAACTCTTCTCATAAAAATTTGAATGAAGTGCTTGTTAATTTGAAGTCGACCAAGCATGGCATAGGTTTTAGAAACGAGCCTAAAGAGAAAGTTGAAGCCAACCCCCAACCACCTAAGGCTCAACCTAGGATAAATAAAACAAATGCTCATCCTAGATACAACAAACCTAGAAATGGTTTTCATCAATCGCAACCTAGAAATAATCATGCTAGAAATAATGCACATTCTAGGCCAAACACTAGAAGGAATTTTGAACCTTTTAGAACACCTAGAAATGACTTCCAACCTAGAAACAACTATTCTAGAAATGATGCATATCCTAGAACAAATGGTAGGAGAAATGACTTTCATGATTTGCGCAATAGTTATATTGTCAAGAATAGAGTAAATGAATTTCGTCCGTCCAATTACTATCAACCTAGAAGGATGCATAATCCTAATGTGACTTGTCATTATTGTAGACTAATTGGACATATTGCTCCTGCTTGTTTTACACGACATAGACATAACACTCAATCACATCACTATGATTTGCCTAACCCCCAAGGACCCAAAATGGCATGGGTACCTAAAACTCATTAATCTGTTTTGTAGGCATGTTTGAAGGGATCAAGTGTACTATGGTACCTTGATAGTGGATGCTCCAAGCACATGACGGGAGACGAATCCAAATTCCTTCAACTAGAACACAAGGAAGGGGGAAGTGTTATTTTTGGTGATAACAACAAAGGAAAGATTATCGGCATCGGATCGGTCGTTATTTTAAATAGTTTAAAAGACAAAGTACAAGAGGAAACTCCTAAGGAAATTCAAGATGAAATCTTGGAACAATCAACGGAGGAAACGCCAATATTGGAGAAAGAAACGAAAATGCCTAACGAGTGGAGGACAATCAAAGATCGCCCTCTCGAACAGGTAATTGGCGACGTCGGAGAAAAGGTAAGTACCCGAAACTCTCTTAAGAACACCTTAGGACACACTTCTTAAGAGATCACGTTCTCATTGCATTATTTCATTACAAATTACTAACTTGAGCGTCGGAGACGTCTAATTCTCTTTTGCAGGTATCGCCCTAAAGGCAGGGGGAATTATAAAGAAATGGCATAGAACAATCGATTGTTACAGCAAATAATCGATTATTTTACTGTGCGGACAATCGATTAGCAAGAATCACTAATCGATTATTTATGTTTGACGCTTATTATGCATTTGTGTTTAATAATCGATTTTTTAACTGTATAATCGATTACCCTTTCAGCCATTCAGTACTACTTTCCTAAAACAATCGATTGTCTCATAAATATAATCGATTATTTTCCGAGTCAGAAAATCACCGTGCTCACTGTATCACACCAATCGATCATCGTAATTCAACAATCAATTATTTTGTGTCAGTAATTCAAATATTTGTTACCGTTTGGGTCCTGCAATCGATTTTGTGTCAGTTCCGAGTTCAAGTCAAAATCTGCTCAACAATCGATTATTTCGTTTCAACAATCGATTGTCTAACGGTCAGTGCAATTTATATTTACCGTTTCTGACTGTTTTGGCTCATAAATTTCTGCAGATTTTCATCATAAATGAAATGCCATTCTTCCCATTATAAATAGGCATCACAAGTCTTCAACTTTATTCACTCAAGCATCAATCTTTGCTCCCAAACCTTCAAAAATCTTCCAAGTTTCTTACAAAGTTCATTACTACTTTTTGAAAATGTCGGGCAGACACTCTAAACGTTCCCGTTCAGGTAGACAAGGTGCATATATTTCAGAATCCTCCTTTCCCCATGACGGTGATCATGCAGCTCCTGCTCCTCCTCCAACCCGTCAATCGCGTCAGCCTCAAGAACCTACTCTTCAATCCATTTCCGACCAAATTGCTTCATTGACCACCTCTGTCGGTCAATTGACACATAAGATCCATGGATATTTTGACCATGTTCATTATCCATATGCAGGTCTTGTTCCCTATGAAGCAGTGCCGGATGATGAGGCGGGAAATGATGATGAATAATTTCAATATTTGTCTTTCTATTTTATTGTTCTATGTTTTATTGTTCCCGTTATGTAACCGTTTATTTAATAAATAAACATGTTTTTATTATTCCGTATATTTTTGCTAATGGCAAAAGGGGGAAGATAACGGGTATGCACTCTCAATACTTATTGGCATAAATTAAGGGGGAATTCATATATTGAGGGGGAACAAATTGCATATCTATATACTTGTTGCATATCTTTACTTGTCTTGAATCGTCATTATGAATTGCCTAATATGCATATCCCGCTTAAAGTTTGCCATTATCAAAAAGGGGGAAATTGTTGGAAACACGTTCTCAAGGCATTATAATAAACGTGTGTTCATATTTGTTGGTTTTGATGAATGACAAACTATACGCAAATTGACATATGACGAGGTCCAAGCACAAGCGCAAAATTGATATACAACGAGATTCAAGCACAAGACAAAGATCGAGATTAAGTTTTCTATGAGTCGGTATTTAATTGTGATCTTGATCCGACAACTTAAACTCAAGACTTGGCTTCTCTCGTGAAAATATTTTTAACAAATCATGCATATTTAATTTAGAGCAAAATGATTTAAATAATGCATATTTAGTTTAGTCAAAATTATTTTTAAACATGCCTCTAAAATCTGGACTAAGATAATCGATTATGTACTTATGATAATCAATTATGTTTAACTCAGCTGCTTGACAATCGATTGTGAACTTATGACAATCGATTGTGTTAAGGCAGTGAGCATCAGATTTTTCAAATCTGCATGACAATCGATTGTGAACCTTATGAAAATCGATTGTGATGAGGCAGTGTCCATCAAAGTTTTTCAATGCTCAAAATAAACGATTGTGAAGCTAATGACAATCGATTGTGTAGAGACAGTGTCCATCAGATTTTTCAAAGTCACAAAATAATTGATTGTGAACTTATGACAATCGATTGTGTTGAGGCAGTATCTTCCAGACTTTTTCAAAGTTATTAAATAATCGATTGTGAACCTATAACAATCGATTGTCAAGAGGCAGTGTCTAAATTGATTTTTCAAGACTGATATATAATCGATTGTTAACTTAATATAATCGATTGTATAACTGACCGTTGCCAAAACGTTTTCAAATACCGTCAGGTAATCGATTATTGATTTCCTATAATCGATTGTTTTAATTAAAATCTGGAAAGGATTTTTTGAACGTTGCTGAGTAATCGATTATTGATTTCCTATAATCGATTGTTTTAAGTAAAATCCGGAAATGATTTTTTGAACGTTGCTGAGTAATCGATTGTAGATTTCTGACAATCGATTGTTTTACGTAAAATCTGGAAATGATTTTTTGAACATTGCCAGCAATCGATTATTGATCATAGATAATCGATTGTTAAGCGTAAAATCTGGGATTGATTATAGGAAGAACTGGCAAACAATCGATTGTGGTAATTTGACAATCGATTGTCACAGAGTAAAATCAGCAATTCTTAATTGGCAATTAGGCAACGGTAATACAAAGTTTTTCAACTATAAATACAGCTTTAATTCAGTCTTTTAAGAACAACAACATACAACAACTGATCATACAATTGCTAAAGCTTGCATACTTTATTGCTTATCATTTTATATTCATTACATAAGCTTTTGAGAGCCAAATTCTTGTCGAAAGTTGTTGCGATCTTGAGCGTATTCTTTTTACTCATATGCACTCTTAAAGGAGTGTCTTGTTTGAGTGCTAAGTGTTTTTGTACACTTGAAGGGAAGTGTTAGTCCCTTGTGTTGTAAGAAGTAACTTGTGTTTCCTTGGTTGAAGTCTTGGAGTGTTGTATCTCTGAGCAAAGGTTGTTGAGGCTTGTGTCCTCAAGTTGTAACGGTTTGTTGAGCACCCGTAAGCTTAACAAGTTAGTGGAAATCTCGAGAGAGTCTCTCGTGGACTAGACTAGCCACGGGTTGGGGTGAACCAGGATACATCGGTGCGTTTGTTCTAATTTATTTACTTATCGCACTTATTTATTTCCTGCAATTTTTAAATTCCGCAAGTTTACGCTAATTTTTATTATAACGCTATTCACCCCTCCCCTCTAGCGTTAAGCGTATTATCTAACAAGCTATGGTTGAAACCCTGAATTCTTGAAAGGTTTCCTCACCTATTACTGTGAGACCTTTACTTGTTTTGACTCTCTTCTTCACTTTGGCTATACGTGTGAGCCCTGACTGTCTAACTTTGTTCACTTCCTATACTTATTTCTGCTACTATTGTATGTTGTTTTGTTTGCCATTGTACTTGGCCTCGCATGTCTTATGTTTTTGTTCACACTGTTTATGTACTGAAGTGCAGAAGCATGTTTATTCCTTGATTGATCTTAATCTTGTGACTGATTTCGAAAGCTTTTCTTTTATGAGCCCGAATTTCACTCACCTGTTTAAAATTAATTGATTCTTTTCCCTTTACTATAATATTTTACTTGCTGATTTCTTTCCCAAAATAAGCATATTTTGTACTTAGACTCGATTGTTCACTGCATGATTTTGCTAACCCTTATATGGCAATAATCAGTCTGCTTCCCAACTGATTTTCTTTTCTTAGTTAGTCCTGCTGCTACCCGTTAAACAATGATTCCTTAATTAAAGGGGAGTCACTTGGGTAATCGATTATGACTTGTGATTATTTCCATATTTGTATCAAGACTTTACTTATTACCTCTCATTCACTCATTTTCAAAAAAACTGTAAATACCATGCACCCCTCTTCTTTCAAACATATGAATGAAGCATCTGAGTTTAGAACGCACACTTCACTCAAAACTCTCTCTCTTTTCTCTGTTACTACTTGTGTATTGCTTTGTCTAGCCGGATGAAAGCCAAGACTAGGCTGTGAAAATTTGCTTACTTTTCTTTCTGCACTTTGCTTCTTACTGTATGTCCTAGTTAATCTTCAAGCATCAAATCATGTTTCATTAGTTGTTTCAATTTCCTTCACTCTTGCCTGCTTCTGCTTATATTTATGCAATCAAGTTATATTACTAAGCATGTTGTAATCTACTCCCTCCCATTCTAAATTATGTTTTCCGTTATGCATGTACTCTGTCAATCACTTGTTATATAATTTGCTGAATTATGAATCCCAAACCCTCATATCCTCTTATGTGCTTGTGTTCTCTGGCTGGTTTGTGGGCGTGCCAACATCATCTATTGTTATGCATGTCCCAAACGTGACCCCTTTTTGTGCAATTACTGATTCTATGTAATTTAAGTTTTACTACTACTATTTTCAAATCACCCTTTACCCTTAATATTCTTAATCCAGTTTTAAATAACATCTCTGTTTGTGCACTTCCATTATACTCTTAGAATTTAGGTTCTGCCCCTCTTGTGTGAGCCTTGCTTTGGGATCCATGAGCTCCCTATGAACTTAGACACATAAGGGCTGGCCCTTCCACACTGCACCCATCTCTATCTGGTAATGCAAACCCGGGTGTAAGCACTGCCCTGGGTCCCTTGAGTCCCTTAGGGAACTTTGACACACCCAGGTTTGAAAAAGGCTTTGAAACAAGTGGTGCTTGAGGTGGTTTATTCCATAACTCAGAGTGGAAGTCAAGAATCAGACTTCCTATGTTGTAACTTCCATTTATGTATTTTTTTGATGTAATTCAGTATTTGGTATGTAATAATATGTAACAAATACTGGGGTTGGCTAGTGAAACGGGATGGGTAATTGCGCATGTTTATCTATCAGAAGGGTAGAGAACATGCTTATAGGATTTGTTTCTTTAAATTCAGCATATAGGACCTGTTTTTAAATTCTGCATATTTTATTACCACACTTAGACACCATGCCTATAGGATCTAAACGGCTACAATCAGACATCATGTTTATAAGGTTAAAATCAGTATTTTTTTATAGAAATCGTGCCTATAGGAATTTCAAGTAAATTATGTCTGCTTCATTTCACATTCAACTACATATCATGTCTATAAGAATAAAAAAAATCAGCAATAGTAGAGACCATACCTATAGGATCTGAAACCAATCTAGTTTAAAATCAATTTGACTCGTACTATTCTGAATCAGTTTTAAACGACCTACTCTCCTTTTATTAATACGATTTAGAAAGCATGCCTATAGGATCCCAAACTCTCGCTTAAAATTGCCACTGCTTTGCTATATTCTGAATCTGTAATAGATATCATGTTAATAGGATCTCACCGAACGCACTTAGGCAAGCCTTAGGTGACAACAACAAAACTAAATCCGCCTTTGTTAATTAGGAACTACTACTACCAGCAGGCAGGCCTGATTTAGACTTCTTATCTGAGTTATGTAATAAACTGGTCTACCTCAACAACTAAAACTCCCCTTCCTTAGTACTTTAAATTCAAAACCTAAATGTGTTTGTGTCCTGCTATTTATATGTTAATAGGTGAATTTAACTATATTCAGACCCTAAATAACCACCTTCTTGCATAGTTTTGGTAATAAAAGTGATAATTTTCTCTTATGAGTGCTTTTCATGATTTGCAGGTTATATATTACTAGGTAAAGCTCGGGAGTACTTTTGAAATAAAAAATGAAGGAAAAGAGGCCAACTATGAAAATTCCTAAGTGAACCACGCCAAAAAGAGGCTGAAGAATCAAAGGAAGGGTACTGCCGCGGTTCTACCGCGACTGCGGCAGAACCGCGGCGAGATGCTTTCACGGACAAGGTGAAAATCAGAGGGGTTGTTTTTCCGCGGTTCTACTGCGACCGTGGCAAAACCACGGTAGGCGCAGGAAATTTCAGGGACTGGAGTGCAAAATACGAGATTTTTATCCCAAAATCCTATTTTAAACATTAGAATTCGCCCAAAGGAGGCATGTATTGATTTTTAGAGTCTCTTAGCAAGGAAAACAATTGTGAGAGATCACCCAAAACATCTTTTTTCTTTTCTTTTATTATTATTGCTAGTTCTTATGATGAATATTATTTTAGCTTGTTTACCCATAGTCATGAGTAGCTAAATCCCTTGTCTAAGGTTTTGATGGAACCTATTGGGGAATGAACTTCTTGTTTATGTGAATATAAATTACTTGTTTCAATCTTTATTTATTCAACTATGTTCTTATTGTAGTTAATTGACAGGATTCTCAATTAGATGTGCCTATTTAGTGTGCATAACTCGAAAGAGAGTGTATATTTAGGTTATTGTTGAATAACACCACTCCTAAAGTATAAAAAAAAAATCTATGACTACAGGTTTAAAGGCAAGATTAGGATAACGAAGCCTTGGATGCATTCTTAAGTGAACTGTGTTAATTAAAGCTAGCTAGTGTATCTCAGGAGAGTCAATAGTATATTATTGTGATTACTGGGGAGTGATTTATGATAAGATGAGCGTTCATGATTGATAGAGGTATGTTGGTAAATTTGTATGAAGCATAAACAGAAGGGATTCCATCAATAAGGAAAATCTTTACCTTAGCGTTTTCTCATCATTGTTTACAACCTCGGCGTTTTAGTTTACAACTGTTTAATTTACTTGCAATCTTAGTTATTAAAGAAACCATCAACCGTGATTCAAACATTTGGGAAACTGGTTCTAAAGATTTTAGTACATCTAAAGATTCTGATTGGTAGGTTAACTCTGTGCGGATTCAACCCTGGGCGTAATACTCGGGTTATATTTTCAACGTCTGCAGTGTCCTTGTTTATAAGGCATAGTTGAGCGTGATCAAATTTTGGTTCCGTTGCCAGGGAGTTAACGGAATTATCAATTACCATTGATAGAGATATAAAAATTCTTAGTGTAGGCAGTTTCTCTACACCCAATTTTGATTGAAGCTTTTGACGGTTGTTAACTTGGTTGCACAAGTGTATGCCTAGAAACTCTACAAGGATTGGAGAACTACTTGAAGGACTCCCAGACCCTGAAAAATATTCCGAGCATTTAATCGTTCCAACAGAAGACTTCAACCACCACAACAAACACACAAATTCAAAACTGACATGGAAGACATAATCGACCCAAACGGAAATGGCAGGCATGAGCAAGTCAACTTGAATGTCAGAGAAGTGGCACCTCTTGTGCCCGAGGGTGCACTGTATGACTGGGCACAACCCACAACTGACAATCTGGCTACTGCCATTGTTGTGCCTGCCATACAAGCTGAGTCGTTCCAGATCACAAACAATATGATACACTTGCTGCAAAACAAGGGATTATTCTCTGGGACACAACTTAACGACCCTCAACAGCACCTGAAGAACTTCCTGTCGATATGCAAAACTCAAAGGCACCCCAACGTTACCCCAGAGGCAATCAAGCTTTTATTTTTCCCATTCTCAGTGACAGGAGCTGCACAGGTTTGGCTAAACTCACTCCTCATAAACTTTATTGCAACTTGGGATGAGTTAGTCAAGCAATTTCATAACAAGTTTCATCCACCTTACAAGACTGCCCAATAAATTGATGAGATTGTGAGCTTCAAGCAGAAACGATGGAGACACTGCATGAAACATGGGACAGGTTCAAAGGAATCTTGGTTATGTGTCCACATCATTATGTTCCTGAACAGATTTTGGGATAACGATTTTATATGGGATTGTCAGATGGATTGAAGAATATTGTGGATGCCTCAGCTGGTGGGGCATTCCTAAACAAGACATGGAGAGAAGGTCAGATTTTACTTGATAAAATGACATAGAGTTCAGGATGGACATCCATAAATACACCTATCACTCCAGTGGTGCACTCAGTGCCTCTTGATCCTTCAAACACTATGGTTGAAAATATGGTGAAACTCCTTACACAAATGAGCATCCTCACCAAAAAGGTGGAGGAATCAAGGAAAAAGCAGCATAGTAGATACTACCAATGAGGGCTTGTGCATATCTTGCATTAGTCAATCAATTGGTAATCCTTAGAATACTAAGCTTGATCATCATAATCAACACCCCGAAGATATGAACTATGTGGCTAACTATGGGGGTCAGAGACATGGAGATCACAACCTGGGTCAGCAAACTCAACAGCAGTACAGGCCACCTCAGCCACAATATAACGCCAGAAACATGGGAGGTATGAGACCCACCAACAACATGGCACCGTATACTAGACCACTTGGGAACAATAATCAGCAGCAGGGGTACAATAATCAGCAGCAAGGGTACCACCCGCCACAACAACAGCATGGTGGGAGATATATATGATCCGTTTAGTTGCTTACATTTCCCTTAATATGCAGTCCTATGTGTTTTGAATGTCTCCTTAGTCTTTTTACCTTTAAAAACCTAGTCAGCCTAAAATCCTCCCTCTAATAGGAATAGTAGTCCCAGATTCCTCCGGGATTGATAGGAATGGTATGGGTACTAGCATACAATAGAGGTCGAGACCAATTTGTGCTTTAATACCTTAACGGGGTAGGAAGAGTAGATATGAATATGATGACCGTGCGCTAATACCACATGTATCCCCTCTTCTGAGGAGTGTCATACCGGGTATCGCATTGATGTGATCCATATTATAAATAAACCTAGACCCCCTTTTTCTTTCCTTTTTTACACTCTCAAGTGTTTATAGAATTGTGACTTCTTTTCAAAATTTGCCTTTTAATAATTGTTTTCAAAATCTTATGTTTTTAAACTCAGATCCCCTACTATTTGAGCCTATACTTGTCTATTTGCTAATTGCACAAATTCACAAAACTGTCTGGCCGGGAACCATACTAGTGAATCCTGAAGGGTGCCGAACACCATTCCCTTAGGATAATTTCAAGCTCTTACCCTATCTCAGGTTATCAAACTAACTTAGAATTGATTCTTGTAGGTGTCATGATGTACCTTATATCATTAGGTGGTGACTCTTCAAATGCAAGACCCAATTCCAAAAATGAATGAGTTGTCCTATATCAAAAATGCCACTAACCCGATTTTCCGATGCAAATAGGGAAAAAGGGATGCGAAAATAGCCATGTCCTTCCATTTCTCAATCAACTTCTAGTTGAACTCTTGTATCTCATGATGTTCGCTCCCATACTCACGGATCCTTTTGCGCAGCTGGTTTTACTTAACTTTAACTTTGGCCTTCGCATCTATAATTCTGTGACCTCGAACAAACCCTGGCTAGCCCAGACCATCATGATTGTCTTCCAGCCATCGTAAAAAAAAGGAGCACAACTAGCATGATATATTTTTGGCTCGATGGTTTCTCTCCCCATATTGATCTTGCATTTCCAAATATATTGGGCTTGGAACTATAGGGACTATCATCATTTTGGAAGTTAACTCGGAAGTGGTTCATCTTGTCGACCCTGGGTATAACTTACTTTCTACCAGCTTGCCTCATAACTAGGAGATGGATGTAAGGGTAGGTTCCTCTTATACCAATTAGTATTGGAAAAGGTGCATCTCTGGATCGGGCGATGAAATCCTTGGTCGGAAACCATTCTAACATCCATTGAACCTGTTCTTGAGTTATATTACCGAATAGCTCAACCCATCCTTTGGCATTCTCACGCGGAGCAAACATGTCGGGGATATAATTCATTCGCATTTGATGGTGGAAAGCGATGTGATCATCCCAGTCCCTTAGCTGAATTACTTATCGATATTCGCCTCTTTGGAGATGTTCCATGAGCCAGAGTTAAAGTAGTAAATTCCAGCCTTCGAATGTTTTTGCTCCCTGTTGACACTTCTTTAAGGCTCGGTATATTGTCTGCAATGATCATGGGAATAATGGTGAATATCTGCCCACCAATCCCTTCCATTAGGATCTTAGTTACCATAGCCAGCCTGGTATGGATTCTCCCTTTCTTCATCGAAAATACGATCAAACCAGGAAATAAAGCATGAAAACGAAAACCCTACGATGGATGTGTCCCATGGATGTTCCCAGGATGTGATGGCAAACTCGTTGGGGTAGATACGGTAGGATTTGCTGTGACCGTACCTTTCATACAGGTAGTCAAAAGGGATGTATGATTCCTTCAGGCATGTCAATTATATATCCTTCTTCAAGCCATCATTTTGAGAAAACCCCTGCCTTTGTGGTTCTCAAGAATTAGCAAACCCGAAGTTTCCCATACTAGACAACCAGTCCTCCTATCTCCTCTAGAAAAGGTGTCATTTCACTCTCCACCAGCTTAGCAATCTTGGGTGGATGTTGGTGACCATGCTGAATCTGAGAACTTTGTGCCTCATATTTTTACAAGACAAATAAGGTTAGGCCCTTACCCCCACCAGACTCGATTATTTAATATCAAGCCCTTACCCCCACCAGACTCGATTATTTAATATCAACAATTAGCATGAAATATTTGGTTCTCCAACAAAATGCACAGAATGGGATGATGTCTGTTTGGGTTTAGAAAAACCCAGTAGACTTTGGACGAGGATATCTTAAAGGATCTTTATGTGGAAAACATAATTTAATCGTCTAGGTTAGACCATGATGCATGCACAATTTAAACAGAGTAAGGTTTCTATGGGATTTTAGACTGGTACCCTTGAGCGGACAACTCAAGGGGGAAGGCACGGAACTGTCGACTCCACCGCCGATCGACTAGTTTTACCACAAACATGCCTTTCTAAATTTAAGGTTAATGATATAGGAAGAGCGTAACCACTCATTAAAGTGTTTCTATAATATTTTGTTTGGCACGAGCGAAGTATGATGTTGAGCATGATTATGCAATTATTAAAAGCATATTGACATGTATTTGCACGTTAAAAAAGCAATAAATACAATAGTTTCACAATTTAAAGAAATAATAAAGCAAAGAAACAAATAAGATATGTCAGTTTGCTTTTGAAAACTAAACGCTTAATGTAATTAAACAATTAATAGAACATAAGGGAGGGGGTACAAATTCACAAGAACAATCTGAAATGGTAAAAGACTAAGTATCCCCAACAGAGTCGCCATGCTGCCGCTCCCCCTTTTTCCCTCAACGGAGAGGAGTTTCCGGTTTCGACATTCATGGGGGTGCAATGACTCATTTCCTTTTGGGAATTGTTTGTTTGAAGAGTCTCCACCTAATGATTTTTAAGGTGTGTTAGCGCACCTATAAGGTTCAACTATAACTATGTTTGATAACCATAGGTAGGGTAAGAGCTTGAAATTATCCTAAGGGGAAGGTGTTAGGCACCCCAAAATCCACTAGTGTGGTTCCCGGCCAGTCAATTTTTGTGAATTTATGCAATTAGAAAATAAAAAAATAAAGGCTCAAGTAATAGGGGATATAAGTTTAAATACACAAGTGTTTGGAAAAAATAATTAATAAAAGCAAGGTTTTTCAAAAAAAGTTATAATCTAAACATGCTTATGAATGCAAAGGGGTCCTAGATTTATTTACAATATGGATCACATCAATGCAATACCCGGCATGATACTTCTCAAAAGAGGGGATACACGTGGTATTGGCACATCGCTCATCATATCCATATCTACCCTTTCCTGCCCCATTAAGGTAATTAAAGCGAGTGTTGGTCTTGACCACTATTGCATCATGTTTTGTCCCATTCATATAAGTCCTAGAGGAATTTAGGACTCATGTTCCTATAAGAAAGAGGTTCTAGGCTGACCCTTAGATTTAAAAGTTGAAATCCTAAAGCAACATACAAAACATATAAAACTACAATTAGGGGAAACATATACGCAAATAGAAGGATCAATTATACCTCCACAAACAGTGCACATAGACAGCGCAACTCTTACACAGTTAAGGTTTGAATTTTAAAATTCTAAAGCAGGGTGTTTGAGTCAGAAACAGATTTATTATATAACTCAGAAAATAAGTCTGTATTACTTCTGCTTGCTGGTTGTAGCAGTTGATAATTAAACAAGGGCAGTTCTAGTTTTATTTAAGTATTTAGCTAAAGCTTGCCTAGGCGTAATCAGTATTCAGTAGTTATTCAGAATTACTAAGACAATTTGGAGATTACTTTTATTACCTAAAGCATATTGTTCTAGGTGTTTAGCACATAGAATTATTGCCAGTTGGTTGTAAAAAACTGAGTAAAATTGTTTTATTTCTGCATTCATAGTTATCCTAAGCATGCTTACGCAAACATAAATGAAATCCTAAAGACATGGTATCTAATGTACAGAGATGCAGAATGATGTATACGCAGGATCCTAACCAGGATTTCTATATGCACAAATATTACAGTGTTTAAAATATGATTTCCAAAATATACAGAGATGATATGTTTGTTAGTGTTGTTTAGCCTAAGACAGGATCTCTAAGTGTGCATGGTAGTAGGAACATAATCGCAGAAAACACCTGTTATTAACACATTAATGTAGGATTTTCTAAGTGATATGACAGTGAAATGAGCATGCTAAAAACAGTAAGTGTAGTCCTAGGGAACATGATGTCTAATGCATGAAATGAGTCTTATGTATGGTTTCTATTGCGCAAGTAGGAATATAACCTAATAACATGTTTTCTACCCTTTTGATAGCTAAAGCATGCATAGTCACCCCTTCCCTTTTCACTAGCCAACCCAATAATTGTTTACAGATTATTACAAACCAAGTGATGAATTACATAAGGAAAAATGCAACAATAAGAAGTTACAACCATAGGAAGCCTGATCTTGACTTCCTCTCTGGTTATGTAATGAACCACCTCAAAAGTCAATATGGTTCCAAAGACTTTCTCATATTTGGGTGTGTCAGAGTTCCCTAAGGACCTCAAGGGATCGCGAGCAGTTCTCACGCCCATATTTTCATAACCAAACAGAGTGAGTGCAGAGTGGAAGGGCTAGCTCTTATGTGTCCAAGTTCAGAGGAAACTCAAGGGTCCCAAGTCAAGGCTCACACAAAAGGGGAATAACCTAGATTCTAAGAGTATATGTGAGAGTGCTTGACATAATTTGAAAAGGAGTTTGTTTAAAAACTGGACTGGCAAGTCTATTGTTTTGAAAGTAATCAGCAACAGAGGTGATTGAAAACAGTTATAGTAGTAAACAAAGCTCAAACTCCCAAGATGGGATCACACACAAAATCACTAGTCATACAAGGGCGTCAAGGGATTTGGGACACACAGACATTTGATTGTAAACACATAACCCCATCAAGGGTCTTAGGACTAGTTGGATATGTACAATAATAGCTGATACTGGCATGATCACAGGTTAGTTAGAAAAACATAAACACATTGGAGGGATAGGGACTTGGGATGTCAAGTACACAATAAGTGACTGACAGAGTATGCCTTGAAACACACATAGGGAGTGCATTAATCTAAAGGGGAATGGGAGATTTTATAGCATGTTGGTAATGTAACTTGACTGTAGGTTTCACGTCAGAACCACAAGAAGAAGTAGACCAAGAATGAGAGAAACTGAAATAGTTAAAGAAACATGTTGTTGTTGAAGCATTAACATTAAACTAGGACATACCAGTTGAGAAAACAAAGCGTAAAAAGGTAAAGTAAGTAGGATTCCCCAGTCTAGCCTTGGCTTTCAGCCGGCTAAACAAAGCAGTAGCACAAGTAGTTAAAGAGAAAGAGAGAGTTTTGAGTGTGTAAGTATATGTTGTGAATTCAGTTATTCATGTGTATAGATAAGAGAGGGTGGGATATTTAGCTTTGAAAATGAGTAGAAAAATAAGGTAACAAGTAAAGGTTTAACACGGATATGAAAATATCACAATCAGAATCCCATTAATACAAGTACTTCCCTTTAATCAAGGAATTACTGCTTAATGGATACTAATAGGGGTAATTAAGGAAAGAAAATCAATTTGAGGAACATAATTTCTGACCATATACGGGATAGTAAGAATATAGAGTTTACAATTGAGTCTAGGTACAAAATATATTTAATTGGGGAAAGGATTCAGCAGGGGTACAATATCATATCAAATAACGGAAAGGAATCAATCAACTCAAACAAATGGGTAAAGTTAGGGCTATAAGAAAACCTTTGCAATCAGTTGCAACTTGAGGAAATCAACATCAATCAAGAAAAAATCATGATTCTGTACTTTGCCATATAAATAGAGAAGAATGAACAAGAGTATTAGACATGCGAGGCCAATCATATTGACAAAAGAAGCCACCGGACGAACACAAACATACAACAGTAACAGGAGTAAGCTTAGGGACTCAGTAGTAAAAGAACCTACTCGAAGCATGGTAGTCAACAAGTCAAGTAGTCACATAGAAACCAAAAATGAAGAAACCAGTCTAACGCATAGTAACAGGTAAAGGAGATCAACACACAGAACAAGAAAAGTCTTTAAACTCATACCAATAAGTGAAGAAAAAATTTATAAGGAAATATGGTTTAAACAGAGATGAGTTAGAAGGGTAAAAACTTTATAATCAGTCAAGTTAAATAAAGAAAAGGATCTAAACACAAAGAACTCAATTGAAACCAGTATACATACAAGACAAACAAAGACAATTCCAAAACTCAGATAAAACCAAAATGCTTAGGCTGTTAAACACGATGAACACGAACAAACCGCTTAAACATAGTGAAATCATAAAACAACACTGAAAATCGGAGAAGAGATCTTTTAAAAAGAGTTTAAGAAATCCTAATTTTGGAGACAGAGAGTCGCTTTGAAAAATTGGAAAACCTTTTAGGAAAACACTTAAGAGATTCATAACATTCACATATCTAAGATAGATCTGAAAGAAAATTGAAAGCACTTAAAGGTTAGGGTTTCAAACAACCCAGAAAAGTGAGAAAAACTTCGAAAAGTTACCGATCTACCAAAAAAGTCAAGGATTTGACTCGAACAACTATGGATGGCTGAAATAGGCCATAGATAGGAGTTGATCAAGGACTCGACTAGATCTCTTCGAGATCTATCCATGAAATCGCACAAACGGGCCAACAGGGGTCGTAGAAGATGAGTGCACGTCTCAAACAATCATGGAAGTCCATGGATTAGGTGGGAATCAAAGGGGATTAGGGTTAATTTGGTTGGTCGTGTCTAGGGTTAGCCTTAGGTTTTCAGAGATATTTTGAGAGGAGAAGGGGTTCAAGGGCGGCGGGTTGGTAGAAATGACTTAGGTTAGGGTGGTCATTTGGGTTAAAAAAGGTAAGATTGAATAAGGGCCTTTGATCTCATAGATCAACATCTAGGATGTGAGGGGGTGGTCGGGTAGGCTATAATTGAAATATGAATGGGCTATTATTTAAATATCCATTTTTTCCTTTTTAACTTATAAAAAATGGTAAATAGTTTCTGAAAATAAATTGAAAGTACTAAATGATTCATAACACATAAATAACAATGTAAAAATATAGGATCCAATTTTATGCGTACAAGACATAATTAAACCATAAAAGGGCCAATGTTGCAATTACGTGCAATTTAGCCTTAAAAATAATAAATAAAATTGTAAAATATATAAAAATTACCTTAGACATATTTTGAAATGAATGTAAAAACCCAATATATGAATTATCAAGATAATAATTTTGGAAATAATTATTGAGAGTTTATTGCTAAAAGGAGGAAAAATAAATCAATGTAGATCTTTAAAATTATGGAAAAATAATAACATTTTACACATGCTTTTATATATATATATATATATATATATATATATATATATATATATATATATATATATATATATATATATATATATATATATATATATATATATATATATATATATATATATATATTGCTAAAAGGGGAAAAATAAATCAATTTAGATCTATAAAATTATGAAAAAAAAATAAAAATTTTGCACACACACACACACACACACATATACATATATATATATATATATATATATAGCTAAAAGGGGGAAAAATAAATCAATTTAGATCTTTAAAATTATGGAAAAAAAATACATTTTTTACACATTCTTATATATATATATATATATATATATATATATATATATATATATATATATATATATATATATATATAAGAATGTGTAAAAAATGTATTTTTTTTCCATAATTTTAAAGATCTAAATTGGATTATTTTTCCCCCTTTTAGCTATATATATATATATATATATATATATATATATATATATATATATATATATATATATATATTATTTTTATTTTTATTTTTTTTGAAGTTATTTTGCATATTGAAAATATATAGGGAAAATTGGTATCAACAGTGAAATTGTTCTTCTTTTTCAATAACAAGAAGAATCGATGACTTCTATCGGACGACCTCGAGACGAATCGACCAAGGGCTACAATGCACCCATTTAACCTTTGTATAGCCTTCACATCATCCACTACCGTGATATACTCGATAGATTTGATCTTTTTGGGTTGGATCTCGATTTTTTTATTTGACACCGAATGCACTTTTTTCTGGATTCAGCTTCTTATTGTACTTCTTCAATATACTAAAAGTTTTCTACAAATGGTTTCAATGGTCCACTACTCATAGACTTATCTAGCATATCGTCAATATAAACTTCCATGGTTTTCCTATTTGTTCTTCGAACATTTGGTTTACTAGTCGTTAGTAAGTAGCATCAGCATTTTTTTATCCGGATGGCAGCACGTTGTAGGATTGCATGCCATACTTAGTGATGAAAGAGGTTTTTTCTTGGTTGCCAAGGTTCATCCCTATTTGGCTTTATCTGGAATAGGTATCGAGAATACTTAGAGTCTCGTGGCCGGCTGTGGCATCGATCATACGATCGATATTAGGCAAAGAAAAGAATCTTTGGGGCATGATTTATTTAGGTCTTTACAATCTACACACATTCTTAGTTTTTTCTCTTTCTTAGGAACCATGACTACGGTCTCTATCCATTCCGAGTGTTTGACCTCCCGGATGGACCCTATTTTAAGGAGCTTAGTTACCTCGTCCTTGAAAAATGCATGTTCGATCTCGGACTGGGGTCTCCTTTTTTGTTTCATCGAGCAGAGCTTTGGCTCGAAGCTTAGTTTATGAGCAGTGATCTCTGACCGGATCTATATCATAACGAGATGGGACCAAGCAAAGAAATCCATATTAGCTATAGTAAATTCAATAAGTTTTTTCCTGAGCTCAGGAGTTAATCTCGTGCCTAGGTATACCTTCCGGTTGGGCGAATGTTTGATCAGCACGACTTGCTCCTGTTCTTCGACTGTTGACTTGGTAGCATCAGATTCATTAGGGGCGATAAAAGATCTAGGAACCCCGTAGTCATCAAATTCGTTAATCATTTGCTCATCTGATTGGGTCGAAGGTGGCACCAATAATTGCTATTTGGCTCCCTATTTTACTTCCGAACCTGAGTCCTTTGACGATGAGAGTTTTGATACTAGAATTACTTCATCGATTACGAACATCTCCTTCATAGTGGGTTTTTCCCAATAAACCATCTTTATCGCCTCCGATGTTGGAAATTTTAATACCTGGTGGAGGGTAGAAGGTATAGCCTCATGTTATGGATACATGGCCTCCTGAATATGGTGGTGTATCGCATGTCCCCCTCAGTTACTTAGAAATTGGTTTCTTGGATGGTACTGACAATGTATACCGGCAAAGTTATTTCTCCATTAGTAGTTTTTCAAGCCATGTGGAATTCATTCAGTAGTCGGGCTGTTAGAACGATCTGGTCTTATAGGCCAAGTTGTTCTACGACCCTCGATCATATGATGTTGGCCTAGCTATCTGGATCAATTAGAACACAATTAAATCTAGTTTTATTCATATGGACATAGATTACCACTGTGTCATTATGAGGTTGCATGATTCCTTGCGCGTCCTCGTCGTTGAAAGACAAAGTCTCATCCTGTAAGTAATCCCGAGTCTGTTTTTCTCTTGTGATTGACACCTTGGTGCATTTCATCATTGGACCTTGGGGAATATCAAACCCTCCTATGATCATATGAATCATGTTCCAGCGTTTGTATTGTCCATTTCATTTGTTGGAATCTCTATTTCTGAAGTGGCTCTTAGATCGGTCACTCACAAATTCTCGAAGATGGCCTTCGCTGAACAAACGGGCTACTTCCTCCCTTAGTTGCCGACAATCCTCCGTCATGTGGCCATGTATGCCATGATATTTGCATATTTGGTTGGGATACCTTTGTGCGGGATCAGTTTGCAAAGGTCGAGCGCACTTGGTATCTTTGATGCATCCAATGGCTGATACGATGGTGGCTGGTCCACATTAAAATTGTACACCGACAATCGTGGTGCTTCTTTGGGACCGATAGGTACATCGAAGTCGTTTTTACTCATAAGTCCCCCTGGGATTTGACCTTGATCATTTCTCCTCTTATTTTTTGCAGAATTTTACCTAGATCAGTTGCCTCTACGGTCTCCATTATACAGTTGATATCGATCTCTATTCGACCTTCGTTCTTAGTTGATATCCCTCTTGATTCTATCTACGAGTCTGATAGGATAAACGAACCTAGAAAGATCCCCCAGTTGATCATCCTCGACCCTGATATTCGACTGATACCGATTGTGCACATCGGCCCAAGTGACAGCTGGGTATTCGATCGAATTCTGCTTCAACTGCTGTAAAGCCACTAAACTTCGAATGTTGAGACCATAAGTGACAGCTTGAACAGCCCAATCGTCGAGTACTGGTGGGAAATCCTTCGTTCCATTTTGAATCGATAAATGAATTCTTTGAGCATCTTGTTGTCTTTATGCCATACCTTGAAAAGGTTTGACTTCCTTGTTGCAACCTTATTAGCCCCGGCGTGTGCCTTTATGAAAGAATCTGCAAGCATGGCAAATGCGTCAATCGAATTAGGTGGTAAATTATGATACCATATCATAGCACCCTGCAATAGAGTCTACCCGAATTCTTCAGCAAGACGGATTAGATCTCATCATCTTCCAAGTCATTTTCTTTGATAGCACACGTGTAGGAGGTGACGTGTTCTCTTGATCAATTGTTCCATTATATTTAGGAATCATGGGCATACGAAACATCTTGGGGATTGGCTTCGGAGCTACACTCGGGGGGGGGGGGGAGGGGGGGAAGGTTTTTGTACAAACTTTTTGGAATCTAGTCATTTCAATATCGGTGGTGCCTCTAGGATCTGATCGGCTCTGGTTATAAGTTTTCACCTTCTTGACGTTTTTCTCGATCTTCTATTCCCCTGTCTCGATTCGCTTTGTCAGTTCTTCGAGCATCCTTCTGATAGCCTCAGATTCCTTCTCGTTCGATCTTTTCGAAGTCGATTCGACCTTGTGTATGGTTTCCTGGGATGGCTAGGGTTCAACCCTTCTCGGTGTGTGGTTCTGATTTTGGAGCTAGACTATCATCGCATGTTGAGCCTGCAACATTTCGAAGATTACCCGCGGGCTGATTCCGCCATCTTCACCACCATATGCGCTCTGAGTAGCTAATCAATCATCCTCGCGGACGCTGTTTTCGGGGGTCGACTACCAAATTTCCATTGATGGCTACATGTGAACTGATGTCAATTGGATCTACTGCCAGAACTCCATGGAGGCTAGTAGGGGGTACAACATTTCCTGGTGCAATGTTCTCATTTATTCCGTGGTGGCCGAGATCATTGTTAATGTGTTAAGGTGTTGATTGAGAGTTTAACATTTTTAATCATGTAATAAAAGGTACTTCAAAGAACAACTGTAAAATAGTATGTGTTACAAAAATTTGTACCTTGTAATCACTATTATCCATAGCCCCACGGTGGGTGCCAAATTATTTACCCTAAAAATGGATAACAATTGAATTTATACGCGGTTTTAATATACATGATATGACTTGACACAAAAAAGAGGACACGCAAATTGATATTGAAATTGACCGCAAATAGAAATAAAAGCAAACCAAAAAAAATGTATGGCTTTGTATCTCAAGCTAGATTGTCCTCGAACAAAACAAATACTCTACTGGAAATATGAACAACGTTTAGAGCTTATGAAAAAGGTAGTATATTGCTTGGCATTACGTAAAATGTGATGAGGTTTACAAACGATCAGACCCCTATACATAGTAGAGGAGTCCTACTCTTAATATAATTATAAATACATTAATAAATTTCATGATTGGTTAATTAATCGACCTCCTCTTGATACGTGTCGGGATTCACGCGGTGACCCTTGCCCGATTACGGATATTTTGCCTTTCCGTTATTCGACTCAGTAAGCTACCCTTAATCTCCATCTTATTCGGTCTCGATCTTGGCCGCTCTCGATCTTGATTGATCTCGATTTTGGTTGGTCTCGATCTTGATCAGTATTAGGGTCTCGAGCTCAGCAACTTAACTTTGCACCATAGTTTGATATAATACGAGGCTGATCATTGGCTTCTCATGCTCTAGTCTCGATCAGTCGCACTGAAAGGGAAAACTCAAATTTAACCGTATATAACTGTTTATAATATTATACTATATACACATATATAACATCATGTATATAATATATAATATACCACTATATATTATTAATAATTGTACAGAGAAGCCAATTAGGTGATAAAAAATATACTATAATGGAGCATGAAGAAAGGCATAAGAATTATGTAGTGGGATAGGACCCGGGGGGGGGGGGGGGGGGGGGGGGGTTGATACATTATATACGTAAAAGGGAGTAAAAAGGTTAGGGACATTACACTTCAAAATTAGCCAGATTTATCGTTGGTCGTCGAGAAATAGTCAAGTTTAAAAAGTCATCGAAATTTAGCCACTTTAAATCGGAGCGAAAACGTTGTTCAAAATCCGAAAAATACGCCCGCAAATTTTACGGGAGTTCCAGCATAAGTATGCTTGAACTTCCGTAAATTTTATGGGAGTTCCAGCAAGTATAATTGTCCAGTATAATATACTAGAGTTTGGAGCACTGGTGCTCTAGTCTCCCTTAAATTTTATAGGTGTTAGCAAAGTATAGCAGTCCAATATAATATGTTGGAGTTCGTACACAAATGCATCCGAACTCCAGTATATTATAGTGGACTGATCCCTGTGCAGCAAAATAGTGGCTATTTTTTATTAACTTGGTAAACGCTGGCTATTTTTCATTAACCAATGTAAAACTAGCTATATCATGATATTTTAACCATACGCGAGTCTTTTAGTGGAGAATTTGGGAAAAATTAAAATGGATAAATACGTTTTAGGTAAGAAGAATCTCAAGAGAGATATATTACGATAGTTTTAGGTAAGAGAATCTCAAGGGAGAGATTTTAGGAATATGAAAAATTGTATAAAATAAATTATATTTTATATAATTTTCTATAAGTAGTTGTAACTTATTTAGTTAAGTATTAAATAAGTTTTATTACGTTAAATTCCTCCTTTTTTTATTTTGCTTTAAAAATCAAATTATTCCTCCAACAAACAAGAAACAATGAAACATGCTTCTCATCTTATCTGAAGCAATGTCTATTTTGCCCTTAACATTTTTAAAAAAATATATATATAATCTCTATTTATATTATTTTGGACCGAAGGGAGTAAATGATAGCGATCTCCTCTTCTCGTGATCAGAGGAAGTTTTATTTTTATATTATATATAAGTGGCCGATCATAATTAAGATGATATGGATTCTCAGAGTAGGTTTTGAAATATTCGCGTGTATACGGTGTTCGACCCAAAATACTTGGTTCTATTGAATACGTGAAACTTATTAATGGATCCGCCATTGATTTTAATTGTTCTTCCGACCTTGGACTTTAAAAAATAAAGTGATACCAGCTTAATGGTTCATAAGATAAAGTGCTTGAGTTCTTACGTTTTTTCTGTAATTCAACATTATTTTAATTTGCTTTGGTAGGATACTCAAAGAACCCTGTTTTTAGGAAGTTCATATGAACTTATTGTAGTATTCGGCTTCAATTCCTTGATGGGAGAGAAGATGGGATAAAGGAGAGAAAAAAGGAAATGGGTGTAACTAAATTCCGTGATTGATGGAACAAATAATGAATTGGAAGTCTTTTAAAATAAATTGTATATATTTTGTAATTAAAATGTGTTTAGCTTCGATAAATATCAAAATATGAACATTTTCCGTAATAAGATTTACAAATAGTGTATAGGAATGAACAACATCCCCTTCAGGAATGAATAGATCATATGCAAATAAAAAACTCGAATCTTTTCTAACCAACCCATTAGATGACCCAGCTAATCCCACTTAAAGAACCCTACAAACAAATTATACTCGTCCCTCCCTCCTCCACTAGAGGTTAAGTGGGAGGTAACTGGGTCGAGTAGTGGGTTGGTTTAAAAAGGATCTGGATTTTTTAGGGGAAGGGTCTATTTATTCCTAAAGTGACATGTGGTCTGCCGTCCAAATGAGCGGTATTTTAAAATAAAAGTATAACGGTAGAGACTCAAACGGCTAGATAGTGAAATGGAGAATAATTTTAAGCAATTTTTGAAAGTATACAGGTAGATTTGGCCATTTTTCGTAACATATATGTTATACATATTTGTGTATAACATGTAATGTACAGTTTTTAATGGCAACTTTTTTTTCCAGTAGACAGTTATATTCGACCCGACCCAATTTGCGTGCATGATAATATATAACTTGCGTGCACCATAGTTATCTCGCCGAGACAATTATATTCAACCGACTTGCGTCCATTATAATTAAAACCTACATGCTCCATAATTATTTTGCCGAGTCCCACCATCACAGATACCATATACTATGCCCACCAACATTGATGATAATAGGAAAAAAATCAACTAGCAATGCTTATATGCTGATCTTACCCTCGTTAGGATTAGTAAGATAATGTTTGACTCTCCTTGTACGTTTTCCTTTTGAGACATTATGAAAACTCTTTATTTTAAAAGAAAAAAAGTCTAGCTTTTCATAGTTTTTGTTTGGCTAAAATGTTATTCGAACACTTATGTAGCTCTAAAAACAATCAAAAAATAATTTGGGTCAATCGGAATCAAATATAATATGATCTAGAGATTGTAGGATAAATGCAATAAGGTAAATAGTAAATTTAGCACAAAAGAGATAGAGAGAATCAGAGAGAGAGAGAGTTGTATATTATCAGTAATGAAAACACATATGAGTCTATACAAAGGGAAGGTCCCCTTTATATACTAAGGGACTTTCCTCGAAATAATACAAAGAAAGTACAAGAGTTGGTAGCCTCGATATACGAGTGTCACAGCTTGATGTGACGTTGCAGCAAGTCATGTCACTCGGTCTGTTTGTCGACTGAGGCCGACCTTGCTCGGGCCGACCTCACTAAGGTCGTTTTCCTTAGCGGGCCGTATAAAGATAGTGCACGGGCATGAGGAGCCATATTTTCCCAATACAGATATTCCCTCCGTTTATTGGGGACGCAGTTGAAGAGTGTTCTCAATGAACGGACTTACATGCTTGACGCATATGGAAATTTACCCGTTCCCGTTGATGCCCTTGTTAAGAGTCGTACTCGCGTATGAAGAGGTCGAACCGTTGACATATTACTCCCTTTTTCGGAGTTTCCTTTCTAGGTGACATCATCAATCACGTGTGTGATCATTACTTCTGCTCCCGAGGCGGTTCAGGTTATGAAGTAACGTTTGGGTTTCCTGTGCCGGTTTTTCAGAACCATGCCCTTTCGATTTCCGTATACCTTTTCTTATAAATAGAAGGAGAGTCGGACTAGGTTCACTTTTGAACCTTTTCTGAGAGTGTTTTCCACATCTTTCTTCTAACTTTTTCCAGTGCCCTTTCTTCTCTGAGACTCGTTCTCAGGAATCGAACTCGAGACCCGAGATACTTTTTCCCTACAAGTTCCATTAGGCCCAAACGTCGTCATGACGACACTAGGACTAAAAATGTTGCTTCCGCTAGGGCTTCGTTATCTTCAGACGAAGAGGATGGCGAGGAAGTTTTTGTTCCTGTATCAACGACCAACCTGCTCCCACGCGATATGAGTAAAAGGAGCGATTTTATGAATAAGCATAAAGACTGTCCTTGGGAGCATAGTGAGATGACGGTATCCCACTTGGCCTCTCTTAGGGAGACGTATGACATTTCTGATAGCATTGATATGGTTCCCACATGGCTAGATCACGCTAACTTGCCCAGGGACAGGTACGCCTTCCAGATTGGGTACACCCTCCCAATTTATCCTTTAGCAGAGGAGTTGTCTCGCTGGTTCGGAGTATGTCCGGCCCAGCTTACCCCGTATGCCTTGAAGGTGTGTAGGGTATTGTCCGTTTATGCGGGAAGGACGGAAAGGTGGTGACCGTTCATCACCTTTTGCAAATATTCAACGTGGTGTTCATGAGAGGCTCGATGCTCCATCTGAGGAGTAGGGGCAAGAAAAGCTTCGTGGCGCGTGTGGATGACAAGGCCAATCGTAAGCTTTGGACGAGGTTCTTCTACATACGTACAGATCACCTTGTGTCCAACCATAATGGGTTTCCAGAAGTGTGGAATGACGCACGTAAGTGTTGCCATGCGTGATGTTTACCATTTTGAACTTACTATGCTGGTTCTTACTGTCGAAAGTTTTCCTTTGTTTTCATGCAGTGGCTGCTCGCCCCCCCCCCCCCCTCACAGTGTTGACGACATTAGGTCGTGGATGCAGGCGATGATACCATTTGCAGAGCAGAGCCGTTCTTGGACTGAATTTCTTAGTCTCCACGGCCCGGCTGGTAACGACTTTACTTAATCTTTGTTGTGGTTTGGTGGCCCATATAATTTCCTTACCCGTTTCTCATGTGTTTTGGTAGGTTGGGGCGCCTCTAAGAAGGCGGGGAGGAAGAAGAAGCAGAAGAAGAAGAAGAAGACTGCAGCCGGTCCTTCTACAACGGCATATGATCCTGAGGCGGATCTGATCTTCGTCGGCACTTCCAGGGGCAGTGCTTCGCCTCCTATAAGATGGGAGGATACATCAGAAGCGGCCCCAGAGATAGCATCTGAGGTCGTGACGGAGGTCGTACCTAAGGCAACGTCCGTGGAGGCGCCAACGGCTGTTCCTGAAATTACCCCCGTAGGGACGTCTACCGATGTACCAGCCTCTTCTGAGCTTGCTCCGCATTCCGTGGAAGGGGACTGCGAAGAGGAGGAGACTTTGGAAGCGATGAGGCTTTGGATTATCACAGGCAAGGCTGTGCCACCAAACCGAAGAAGGTTAAGCCGCCCCACCCTAAATCAAGGCCGATTTTTATGGCGGAGGCCATTCGAGCAGGGAGGTCCGTGCTTGGGAGAGAGGCCATTGAGGGAAGAGGTGAGGGCGCGGATGCGGCGGGCCTGGGAGCGACCTCAGAGGGCGCAAATAGAGGAGGTGGGTCCTTGGACCGGGTTGAAATGGCGGATGGTCGATCTTCTCGTCATATAGTGATTCCAAGTCACTTTTTTTTGCTGGAGAACTGTGAGGAGGCGGCCTCTGGCGCTGAGCGTGAGACGCTGGCGAAACTAAGCGACAAAGTTTTGGCCCAACGGGTGGCAGGTGCGGCCTTACAAGTATGCCTTTGTCTTGCGTGGTGACTTTTCTCTTTGCGTTTGTTGGAGGGTGATTTTTCTCGTACTTACTTGGTTTTTTCTCCAGACTCTCGTTTTGGAGGTGGAGAGGGAACGGCGTCGGAAGGATAAGATGTCCAGATACAATAGGCTGGTGCGGAAGTATGATAGAACACGCGAGGCGCACCAGACCTTAGCCGACATGTATAAGCAGGACCTTAACTTTAGGGTGGTTCGTGAGGGTCTTGCCGAGTCCGAGGAACAGTTGAAGAAGAGAGTGGCCAAGCTGGAGAGAGTTGATGAACAGCTCATGGTCGGCGTTGCTCGGGCCGCGGAGATGGAGGTCCTTCTTCAGGCCAAGGATGAGGAGCTACAGCTTGGCCGCGTGGTGGCGGAGGAAGCGGCAGAACTACGAACCGGGTCGCGGCTTTTAACTGCGGAGCTGGACACCACAAAGGCCAAAGTTGAGGAGCTCAAATGAGCTCTTGCGCAAGCTGATATCTCTCGTAAAGCACACGAGATGTGGGTTTATGCCGAGGCTCGGTTGGTCGTGCTTGAGAAGTTCCTGGCGGCTGGCCGAGCGTTTGAAGAGGAAGTTGAGAGTCAGCACCGGTTGGTTAGAGTAGCTCGTGAGGTGGCGGGCTATGGTCTTGAGTCAGTGTCCTGGGAGGGGGGCAACTCACCAGATATCAATCGCTTGGAATCCAGCTCTTGGATTTCCAGGGCGTACCCTCACGGAAATGAGAACGGGCCACCTCAGGGCCAGGCCGGGCTAGATAAGTAGCGGTTTTCTTAGTATCCTTGTAAATATACTTGTTTATACTAATTTTTGTATCATGGGTGTTTGTTCCTCTTGATGAAAACATATAATTTCTGTGGTAGGTAATTCTTCTACCTTTTGGCAGTTCGTCGTACTTTTCTTTTACCGTAGACGCTTGGAATTTTTCGGACATAGTGGTGTGAAGTTAGCCCGATGGCTTTAGCTGTATAAAATAGGCGGTCGTAGCCTTGTGGATGCGATGGCTCTGGCCATGTACAGATAGAGGTCGTAGCCTGATGAGAATGATGGCCATAGCGATGTAAAATAAAAGTAGCGGTGTAACGGCCTTAGCCGTATAAAATAATGGTCGTAACCACGTAAAATAAAGGCCGTAGCCTGATGGCTTTAGCCATATGAACGATGGCCATAGCCATGTAATATAAAGGCTGTAGCCTTATGGCCTTAGCCATATAAACGATGGCCAAAGCCATGTAAAATAAAGGCCGTAGCCTGATGGCTTTAGCCATATGAATGATGGCCATAGCCATGTAAAATAAAGGCCGTAGCCTGATTGCCTTAGCCGTATAAACGATGGCCATATCCATGTAAAATAGAGGTCGTCGCCTGATGACCTTAGCCATATGAACGATGGCCATAGACATGTAAAATTAAGGTCGTAGCCTGATGGCCTTAGCCATATAAATGATGGCCATAGCCATGTAAAATAGAGGTTGTAGCCTGATGGCTTTAGCCATACGAACAATGGCCATAGCTATGTAAAATAAAGGTCGTAGCTTGATGGCTTTAGCAATATGAATGATGGTCATAGCCATGTAAAATAAAGGGCGTAGCCTGATGGCCTTAGCCATATGAACGATGGCCATAGCCATGTAAAATAAAGGCCGTAGCCTGATGGCCTTAGTCGTATAAACGATGGACATAGCCATGTAAAATAGAGGTCGTAGCCTGATGGCCTTAGCCATATGAACGATGTCCATAGCCACTTCATTCATTTGGAGATGGTCGTAGCCTTTATATTCATCTGGAGATGGCCGTAGCCTTTACATTCTTTTGGAGATGGTCGTAGCCTTTATATTCATCTGGAGATGGTCGTAGCCTTCACATTCATCTGGAGATGGCCGTAGCCTTCAAATTCATCTGGAGATGGTCGTAGCCTTTACATTTACTTGAAGATGGCCATAGCCTTTACATTCACTTGGAGATGGCCGTAGCCTTTTCATTCACTTGGAGATGACACTAATCCAGTCCCTGTATCAAGTCAGGCTTGGAGAGTTTATGGAGAGGCGAACATGACGCAATTGCGCTGCAAACATCTCCAAGTGACCCCTCTGCCGCCTCATTAAAAAACTTCCCGAGAAAACCCAATTGGGATAAAACTCGGGTAAGGAAAAAAGAGTACGACTCAGGTGACACCTTTTTAGAAGTGGAAACGTTTGAGGTGAGCTGGAATGCTCATTTTCCGGCCGTCGCCGTGATTTTGTAGGTTCCGTCCCAATTTGTGCCCAATTTTCCTTTACTTGGGTCTTTTGAGGCCAAGGTTTTGGCTTTGAGAGGGTGGTTCTGTGTGCCCACAAGACTTCGGGTAGTAGTTCGGGCCATATCCCCTTGGCATCTTCGAGCTTCTTTTTTAGTATGTTTAGAATTGTTTTGTTGGAGGACTCCGCTTAGCCGTTGGCGGCGGGGTGGTATGGCGTGGACAGTATCCTTTTGATGTGTCACTTTTCGAAGATCTCTGTCGTTTTATGGCCAATGAACTGGCGTCCATTATCACAGCTTATTTCTTTGGGGATGCCGAAACGGCATATGATGTTTTTCTAAATGAAGGTGATGACTTCTTGCTCATGTATTTGTGCGTACGCACCTTCTTCAACCCACTTGGAGAAGTAGTCAGTTAAAACAAGTAGAAATCGTACCTTTCCTCGTCCTGAGGGTAGTGGGCCGACTATGTCCATTCCCCATTTGATGAATGGCCATGGGGAGGTGACGAAATGGAGGTGTTCTCTTAGTTGGTGTATCATTGGGGAGAACTTCTGGCACTGCTCGCACCGTCAGACGTACTCAGCTGCCTCTCACTTCATGGTGGGCCAATAGTAGAAGGCGCGTATGATGCATCTTACGAGGGCGGGGTTGCCAGTGTGGGCGACGCAATGGCCTTTGTGTACTTCTTCGAGCACCGGTCTTGTTTGTTGCTGCCCTAAGCACTTGGCTAAGGGGCCACCGAACATCCTTTTATAAAGGTCGCCATTGACCATGCAGTACCGGGCTGCCTGTATGCGAAGCTTCTTCGATTCTTTTTTATCGGGGGGTAATACCCCGTCTTGCAAATAAGATATAAACTGGTTGCGCCAGTCCCAAGTCAGGTTTAGGGAAAGTACCTTGGTGTGGTTGGTAGCCGAGCGGAGGAGTGCGACCACACTTTCTTTGTTGATGTTTTTGGTGGCGGCAGCCAGCTTTTCCAGACCGTCCGCTTCGATATTCCGAGCTCTGGGAATTTGTTCGAAGCGGCATTCGTCGAATGTGGCTATCAGTCTCTGGATTTCTGATTGGTACATTTGTAATCTTTGTTCTTTGATTTGATAAGTCCTATTGACTTGGTTCACTACAAGCTGGGAGTCACAGTGAAGGAGAATTCGGCAAGCTCCGTACTTGATGGCCAGTTTCATTCCTGCAATAACGGCCTCATACTCGGCCTCGTTGTTAGTTATTTCCGGGCATCGTATGGACTGGTGTATTGTTTCACCCGTGGGGACTTCAAGTACGAGTCCCAGTCCCGATCCCGATGTGTTGGCGGCACCGTCCGAGTAAAGGACCCATAGGTCGTTTTTGGAGGACGCGTGTTGTGCTTCGAGTTCTGCCTTTGGCAGGACTTCCGCGCTGAAGTCAGTGATAAAGTCATCTAGGACTTGCGGCTTGATGGCGGTCCTAGGGAGGTATGTAATGTCATGCTCGCTGAGCTAAATGGCCCATCTGGCGATTCGCCCTGAGAGTTCGGGTTTGTGTAGGACGCTTCTTAGGGGGAAGGTCGTTACTACCCTTATGGAGTGGCATTGAATATGATCGTAGCTTTCGTGAAGCTACTCCGAGTGTTAACGCCAGCATCTCAAGTTGGGGATACCGGGTTTAGGCATCCACTAAGGTTTTGCTAATATAATAGATAGGAAATTGTGTACCTTTATTTTCGCGCACCAGGACGGCGCTGACTGCAACTTCTGATACGGCCAAATATCCCAGTAGCGGCTCACCTGGGTTGGCTTTTACCAGCAGGGGCGGTGATGATAAGTATGCTTTCAAGCTTTTCAGAGCTTCTACACACTCTGTGTTCCACTTGAGTCCCTGGTCTTTCTTCAATACACTGAAGAATTTGTGGCATCTATCGGATGAGCGCGAGATGAATCTGGAGAGGGCGGCAATCCGACCTGTCAGTTTCTACACTTGCTTTTTGCTGCTTAGTGTTTTCGGGATGGCTTCTATGGCCTTGATTTTGTCGGGGTTGACTTCGATCCCTCTTTGTGATACCAGAAATCCCAGAATTTTCCCGAGGCTACTCTGAAAGCGCATTTTTCGGGATTTAGCTTCATGCCGTATTTCCTTAATATTTCGAAGGCTTCCTTTATGCGGTTAGGTGGTCTTCCTTTCTTGATGATTTGACCAGCATGTCGTCGATGTAGACTCCCATGGTTTTGCCGAGCTGTTCTTTGAACATTACCGTTACCAGCCTTTGGTAAGTGGCCCCTGCGTTCTTGAGCCCGAAGGGCATTACCTTATAGCAATATGTCCCTTGATGAGTGATGAAAGTTGTCTTTTCATGATCCTTTTCGGCCATCATGATCTGATTGTAGCCGGAGTATGCGTCAAGGAAGCTTAGCAACTCATGCCATGTTGTCGCATCTATTAGCTGGTCGATATGGGGGAGCGGGAAAGAGTTCTTTGGACAGGCCTTATTTAGATCGGTGAAATCTACACACATCCGCCACTTCCCATTTTTCTACTTGAGCATTACGACGTTGCCGACCCATTCCGGGTACTTGAATTCCCTAATGGAGCCATTCGCTAGCAGCTTGTCCACTTCTTCGCTCACTGCTTCGTTAATAGCGGCGTTGAATTTTCTTCTCATTTGCTGCACGGGCGGGTGTAATAGGTCGACGTTGAGTTTGTGGGAGGCGATTTCTCGCAGAATTCCTGGCATATTTGCATGAGAAAAAGCGAACAGATTCGCATGGTTAGATAAAAATTCACGGTACTGACCTGGATTTGATAGGTTGTGGCCTATGAAGGCTTTCTTTGCGGGGTCGTTGTTGTCTATCTGAACGGGGTCGAGGTCTTCGACAGTGGCCTTTCTAGCCTCGACCTCCTCAGGATCTTCGATGGTGTTCTCTGTCGGATGGACCTTAGTCCCCGACAGGGCTGATTGCTATGCTTCTGCACTTGCTCCTTGGAGCTGTTTGGTATGCGTGTAATCTTGGGCTATCTTATAGCATTCCTGGATGGTGCGGGGCTCTCCCCGTATGCAGTGCACTCCCCATGGGGTTGAGAACTTGATTACTTAATAGAAGCTGGATGGGACGGCTCTCATTGCATGTATCCATGGGCGTCCGATAATGGCGTTGTACGATGTTTCTTGGTTCATCACATGGAAGGTTGTTTCCATCGTAACTCCTTCTGCCAGAACGGGCAGCGAAACCTCGCCTGAGGTTCTCTCCACTGCATTATTAAAACCTGTTAGTGTTATGCAACGTGGAATTATTTTATCTTCGAGTCCCATGAGTGCAAGGACTCTCGGATGAATGATACATGTGCCGCTTCCATCATCGAACATGATACTTTTGACATCTATATATACTATTCGTAAAGTAATAACTAAGCGTCATAATGAGGAAAACACAAACCGTCGGCATCAGACTTATCGAAGGTGATACTATCTTCGAAGTCGTCATACTGTTCGTGAGTGATGGTTCGCTTTAACTTGTGGGTGGTGGTGAATTTGACGTTGTTGATAGCTGAGTCATTGCCGCCTCCAATGATCATGTTGATGGTGCGCATTGGTGAGGGCGGCCTTGGCGTGCCATGGGGTTATCCCTGCCCACGTGCCAAGTTGAGCTTTCCTTTGTCGCTGAGTAACTCTTTCAGGAACCCTTGGTTCAGCATTCAGACCACCTCTCGTTGGAGACCGATGCAGTCTTCCGTCCTGTGCCCCGTTCCTGGTGGAACTCGCACAGGGCGTTTGATTTTCTGGTGGCGGGGTCGGAATTCATCTTGGCCGGCCATTGCACCTTGTTGCCCAGCTTTTCCAGTGCGTACACTATTTCTGAAGGAGATACACGAAAGTTATGTGCAGCTAATGAAGGGGGCATACCTCTGTCGTTCCTTAGTGGGGCAACATGTCGCTGTAAGGTGTCTGCATGCCTTGGTGATGTTGGATGCGAGGATCTGATGTATGGATTGTATGGTTGGTGTCTTTCCCTGTTGAGGCGTGGGGCTTGCTCCCGCCTACCCTCGTTGCGTCGGTCCCTCCGGATTTCCGGGCGCACCGTTGTCAACCGTCAAGTTGGGCCGTTGAGGTCATCGTCGTCCCCACGCACCTCAGCGCAATAGGCGTTATGTATCTCTTCCCAGGTGGTGGGGGGATATTTCAGGAGACGGCTGAGTAGTTTCTTAGTTGCCCTTGACCCGTCTCTGCTGAGCCCGTTCTAAAAGGCCACAACTGCCATGCCTTCGGACACGTTGGGTAGGCTCATCTTGACCCTGTTGAATCTGGCTAGGAACTCCCTAAGTCCCTCTCATGGGGTTTGTCGCGCAGCGAAGATGTCGTTGACCCGTGCTTCCGCTTTCCTTGCTTCTGCGTGGGTGGTGGCAAATTTATCCGCCATCTCTTCGAATGTGGAGATGCTCTTGGCCGGTAGTTGTGAGTACCAGGTTAGGGATCCTCCTGTTAGCGTTTCGCCGAACTTTTTCAGAAGTACGGATGGTACCTTCTCTCTTGACAAGTCGTTGCCTTTGACGGCTGTGACATAGTGAATCAAGTGATCCTCGGGATTTGTGGTCCCGTGATATACCTTCAAGTAGGGTGGAATTTTGAAGGTTTTCGGGATGAGGTATGGTGCTGCTCCTTCTGTGTCGGGTTGTTCAACGAATCTTCCCACGTCTCGCCTTGGCAGCAGCTTAGGCGCACCCGGGATTTTATCCACCCTTTCTTGGTGCTCCTTCATCTGGTCGCGAAGCGACCTGTTCTCATTTTCCATTTCTTCCATCTTTTTGGAGGATTGCTGTGAGCGTGCTGTCGTTAGCTTGAACATCAACGGTCACATTGTTTGTTCTTGTAACTTCAAGCTCATCCTCGGCTGCGACATGATCTGCTGCTGGGGTGCGTTTGTCATTTTGAGGTGGCCTCTTGACTAGATTGCTAAGAGTGCATGTTAGCCACTCTTCCAGTAACCTTCTTACCTCTGAGGGTGCTCATTTAGTCGTAGATATCGAAGCCTCTCTTTCTCGTGGAACCACTAGGTCTTCCGATGAGAAGGGTAAGGTTTCCATGCCTATCAGGGTACTGGGGATTGCTTGTAGGGTATCTCCTTCAGCAACCACGTTGAGATTGCCTGTGAGATCTGTTGTAACTTCCAAGATAGTTTTCATTCTTGCATTATTTTCGGCCATTTTAGGTTGTAGAGAGTGGTTTTTCGAAGGATCTCTAGAAACAAACTACAGCTTTGATTCTTGAAATCCCCATAGACGGCGCCAAAATTGTTTGGCTAAAATGTTATTCGAACACTTATGTAGCTCTAAAAACAATCAAAAAATAATTTGGATCAATCGGAATCAAATGTAATATGATCTAGAGATTGTAGGATAAATGCAATAAGGTAAATAGTTAATTTAGCACAAGAGAGAGAGAGAGAATTAGAGAGAGAGAGAGAGAGATGTATATTATCAGTAATGAAAATATACATGAGTCTATACAAAGGGAAGATCCCCTTTATATACTAAGGGACCTTCCTCGAAATAATACAAAGAAAGTACAAGAGTTTGGTGGCCTCGATATATGAGTTTCAGAGCTTGATGTGACGTTGCAGCAAGTCATGTCACTCGGCCCGTTTGTCGACTGAGGCCGACCATGCTCAGGCCGACCTCACTAAGGTCGTTTTCCTTAGCGGGCCGTATACAGATAGTGCACGGGCGTGAGGAGCCAAATTTTCCCAATACAGTTTTCATCCCTGATCCCACTTATTGAGAATGGCGACTTGTTTTTATTGACATAGCATGTCAATTCCACTGGAACGACTTTCAACTATTTCTTTGTACGTCATTGCCATGGTTGTACTCTTAATAAACACCTCCAAGTAGAATAAATAACTTTCTCGAAATTTAAATATGATTTGAACATCCTGCTAATCAAATATTGAGGATAAACAATAACGTAAAAATTTCATAGGGCGACCTATTTGGTCTCCCCTATTTAATCTGTATCCATTTCTTAAATTTTTTTAACTAGTATCCAAAGTATAGAAAACTTCAGTCTCCTCCTCCTCCTCCTCCTCCTCCTCCTCCTCCTCCTCCTCCTCCTCCTCCTCCTCCTCCTCCTCCTCCTCCTCCTCCTCCTCCTTCTTATGATGTTTGTGAAAATAAAGGTAACAGTAAACTTGTATGGTGTTTGTGAACATGTTTTAAGGTGGTTTATGGTGTTTTACAGTGTTGAGCTGCTGTGGTGCTTTATTTTTACTGTTAGAGTTTCTTCTTCTTCTTTAATTATAAAATAGGTTTGTTAGATTTATAGTTGTTTTGATAAATTGGTTCTTGGGGTTTATTCTTAATGATATGTGGAGATTATGTTTCAAATTTGAGCTCATTTGGAGTAGATTAAAGTGTTAAATCATGTATTGAATTGTTGAAATTCAAAGAACAAGTTTCTGTTTCTAGCGAATTTGTATTTCAGACCTATTTGGTCTTATGTATGAAAACATTGATCGCACTTCACACCTATTTGGCATTATCTGTATGAAAACATTGATCGCACTTCAGACCTATTTGATTTTAAGTGCATTTGAGGTACAATTTTTTCACTTCAAACCTATTTGGCCTTAAGTGCATGAAAATATTGGTTGCATTTCAAATCTATTTGGCCTTAATTGCATCTTAAGAGCAATTTTTGCACTTTAAACTTAATTGACCTTTAAGTGAATTGTAACTACACATCCAATAAGTCTTAAATTAATCCTAAAGCGAATAGACTTGCAAAGTTTTGTGCAAAGTACGTATAACTTCAATTGTGACCCCAAACTAGGTATAGATGCAAATACCCCAACAATAAATGATCATTCGGGGGAAAAAAGAGGCGCACCCAGTATATTTCTCGAAATGATATAGAGACACACAGTTCAACGAAGACAGAAAGCAACCAGGGTTTTCCCCCACACAAGATAGACCTACGTGGGTAAACATAAGGTTCGAGACACATTATATTGGTCCAACATATATTCACAACCATGATCGATCTTTTAGGTACCTCCTCATGATCGATCTTTTAGGTACCTCCTCATGACTTGCTCTAATTTCACCGAAGCATGATATACCTTTTACAGACTTCCTGTACTAGAGGTGAAAACAATTACTAAATAGAAACAGAGCATTATGAATCACCCGGAGGCGTAGTATCTGCTTCAGATGATCGAACTATTGCTTCAATTGTATCCATATCAATCGTCATAACATCCTCACCTTCAGCCTCTTCAACCTCAGTCATTACTTCATCTGAATCACCTGCACTGGCTATAGGTTCCACCCCATTAGACACTGAATTAGATAGAATTGGGGCACCGCTGGTTTCTTCTCTATCTGGTGCTGTTGCATTTTGCATGTTAGAAGATGCATTTGGGTCATTGGAGATCGTCAATGTTGATGTAACTAGCAAATTCTGCAGACAGGTAAAGCACTCATTATGCTCCAGAACTGTCATAACGGAGTTACATTACAGGGGAAAAAAAGAAGCCTATTCAGCTGCTAGCACTTCTTCAGACACTAAACTCGAGATATTTTAGAAAAAAAGGGAAACCTTTTTTCCTTTTTTCTTTTCGTACAAGTTCTCAAAAGAAAAGAAGAAAAATTGGCATAAGAGCCTGCTAAAACTCCTTAAATGAAGGACCTCAGATCCAACAGTGATCGAAGTGACGACTAAGCTCAACAAAGCATTTTACACTACTTAGTACAAAGAGGTTTTCTCCAGAAAGTTGGCATTCGAGATTTGAAGGTTAAAAGATGTCGAGATGTCACATCAATGAGATTTAAGATGTAAAACTTTAAAAGCACTATAAGGGCAGAATTCACATTGAAGTCCAACCTTTTCTAGAGCCAATGCAAGCTTTGACAGCTTGAAATAAATGTTCCGTGCATCCAACAAAATCTGCTCAATATTACTGAAAAGATTAGTAACATTGAAAAACCAATATATCAGTTGTTTAATTGACAGCAATAGTAGCGACAGCATAGATAACAGGCGAAATCTAGGTGATTTAGCTATTGTTTATGCGCCTGCTTGATTATATTCCAATGTCATATTGTGATTAATTGATGAAGTATGACCTCTAATAGTGAATTGTATATATTTCAGGTTAAGGCGCTTATATTATGTAAGAAAACGTGATTGGAACTATTGTGGAGCATTAAAGACCCGTCGGAACTGAATATGGTTGAAGAAGAGGAAAAGAATCGAAGAAATGGACAACTGGGCTAGCGCGCCCAAGTGCGCGGCCGCGCTAAAAGTAGCGCGTCCAAGTCAGAATGTTCAGCACACTAGCGCGGCTACTAGCGCACCCAGGTGCGCGACCGCGCTAGTCCAATGTTCGGGAACGTTATTTTAAGGGGAGAAAAATTCACTTAACCTATATAAAGTCCACCTCGCCCAAGGTCAAATTATCAAGGTTTTCATAGGCTAAAGCAAGAAATAGAGAGGCAAGAGACAAGGAGGGATTTAGATCATCAAGTTCTTCTTTTCTTCTCTTTGTTTTTGTTGATTGTGATGAAATTGAACCTAATTGTGATGAACAATAGTATGATTGGCTAAACTCATTGTTCTAGGGTCATGGGTGAAATATGAAAGTTGTTGTTTGAGGTCTAAATTTGACAAAGTGGTTTATCATCTTGGGTTGTTTGTTTAATTCTGCTTTTAATTATTTTGCTGAGTAGCTAATAGTGAATACTATCTACGAATCTGGAGTTGAACTCGAAAGTGAGAACTTTAGGTTGCATATACAATTAAATAGAGCAAGTTCTTGAACCCGAACCTCGGGGAAGAGATTCGCAATTGGGATAGACATATACCCAATTGCCTTGCTTGATTGAAATACAAGAATTGTAAATGCGTTTTTGTTAATCTTAATTCCATAGACATATAGGCATTGAGTTAACTTGAATAGGCAAGTAAGAACTCGACAGATTCTTATGAGTAATATAAACTCTGTCAATCAATAACTCAAATAAACTTATTAGTCATCTTAAGCCAAGAACACAACAAGATTGTTAATTAGCCCGTGACTCTGGAATATCACTCTCTATTGTTTGTTACCCTGATTTGCTATTTTTTTGGATACCTGTTTTAGCTAGATTAATTCTCCATAATTTAGCTAGTAAAAAACTCAAATCTCTCTTTTGTGAACAATCTCTTGGGTAGATAAAGGAATTTGGTTTGAATCAGTCATAAGGTAATCACAAGTCTTCGTGGGAACGATACTCTACTCACTACTTTATTACTTGACGATCACGTGCACTTGCGTTGGTGTTTTTGGTTGCAACAAGCATAATACAGAATACACTCAAAAGAATATTAAGATTGAGCTTGCTCCCACTAAGCTGCTTAAGACGACTGCCTTACTGGAAAAACACTCTTTTTTTCATGAAATAGAGAACAAAGCTTTAAAATTTAAAGAAAAGAAAATCGGATGGAGTGAAGGACTAACATATAAAACAATCTGAAATTCATATTTAAAAAGAATGTCACCTCACATAGTCTTTGCAACGTAAATGGAGGGCCTTCAGCAAAGCTGTTGAGAGCTGCAAAATCAAGGTAACAGGGTGATGTCGGAAAGATCAGAATCAAAGTAATGAACCATGAAAACAAGAGCTTATCTCAACTGCAACAGCTGAGCATCAAAGAAGTCAAAACTAAAAGTCAAATGTGAACATGGTATTATGTTGAAAGCTTGGTTACAAAGCCAGCCTGGAGAAAACACCATTGAAGCACCAACACTTGTGGGTTTTTGGTTCAACTTCCAACTTATAAGTTATTTGCAATAATAACATTTTTTTGACAGGTAAATATAGTAATATAACAAGAATTACTTTTCACGCGATTGAGGCATTACATTTTTTAAGTTACAATAATTTCAGGTGAGTGGTTTCTTGTCCAATGGGTTGCACCAGACGACCTTAATAACCATAATCGAGAGATAAGTAGATGAGTGAAAACTCTTGAAATTATGATATTGAAACAGATGCATGAGACTTGCTAGTAGAGAAGAAAGTAACAACACGAATATGAAAACTGTTCTTTGTTTATGTTCTTCATGAGACAAACCATAACCCGCTACTGGAATGCAGAAAAGGGGAGGCAAAGATACTTTTAACAGGAAGATCACCAGTAAGAAAATATGGAAAATATTCATTTAGATGTAACTATATAATCATAATACATGGTGGTTCATGAAGCAGGCACACAATCCAAAATATAGTTTACGAGGAAAGATTTTCTCAGGAACTTTTTAACTAAAGCGGTAAGCTTTTAGCCTTGCTGGTGGTATCTTTCTGGATTCCTTTGTTGTTACTGATATGCCGGAAACAACCTCATCTTATGCCGAGGATCTACCAGAAACAGCCTCTCTACTCCTCCAGTGTAGGGGTAAGGTCTGCGTGCACACTACCCTCCCCAGACCCCACTTATGGGATCAGATCTCACTGGGTTGTTGTTGTTGTTGAACATGCTAAGAGATTTAAAAAAAATTGACTAGGTACCAATATGCAAATAGACTTGTTTGACCATTTCACATCAACCTACCAAGATGAGGATTATTTTGCCCCTCTTACTCAACTTCTACCTTTTTTTCTCAATTCAACCTATCTTTTTGACGAGCCGACGGTCTATCAGAAACACCTCTCTACCTCCATAAGGTAGGGTAAAGCCTGCGTATACACTACTCTCCCCTGACCCCACATGTGGGATTACACCGGGTTTGTTGTTGTTGTAACCTATCTTTTTGACATCACATTCCCTCCCTATTGCCAAAGAGCACATCTTAAAGCATCTATACGTAACATGCTATCAAGAAGCGAGTCCCAAGCTAAACACTTGAAACAATCAAATACGCTAACACATGTTATACAGCTGCCCAACACAAACAGAACAATCAAGTTCTTTTGATAACAGAACAATCAATTTTAGAAGAGCCCTTACACTTCTACGGCATGTGAATTTTCTTTTTGCTTCAAGTAATGACACAAAAAAGGAAAATATAGGAATGCATTGTAGGATATCATCATGAAATGTTATGTGTCATCTTATAGAATTGGTACAATCAAACAATGCTAACTGCCCCTTATGTCAAAGGAGAACAACAGAGATAAGTAAGGCAAATGACGGCGGAAATACCATCATCCAACCTTTTCACCAACTCGGGAAAGCTCTCTCCTAAACAAGATTGTTGCTGTTCGGTAGTCATTTTTGCCTCCGGATAGTCTGACAGGACCTTCAGTAAAGAATTCAAGTGTGTTTGAAAGTTAATACACATTACGAGAAATATCAAAAAGCATAAATTGGAAACGACACTTTTAAGAAGCTGCCATATGCTGGCAACTTGGCATACCTCCCCATACCTGCTTAAGATGGAATGACAGCATGCCCTTGAGTTTGTCCCAGTCATGCCTGAGCCGAAACACAAACAAGATAAATTATTCATGACATGGAACTTCCCAAACTATAATGCAATAGACAAGAATACAACAAAGACAACTCTTTTTCTTATACTTTATCTCCTTTGGATCAGAAGACAACTCTTTCTTCTTTCTTCAATGTGATGATTGGGTATGACTTCGGTTAGATTACTATATTTACTTCCCTAGCTAAAAGAAGAAAAGACAGTTTCACATAGAATAGCTTTTCGCAAATGCTTCAATAAGTTTTAAATTTATAGATAATGAAATAAAACCCTAAATTGGATCTATATCATAAGCTTTTCCTCTGATCTATGGATAGTTGATTGTAAGCTAGGTTGAGAAAAGAAACCCTTAAAGATGCTCCTTGCTAAGGGGCGATGGGAAGAACAAAAAGAATCTTTAATCAAAGGAGAGCAGTGATTTGGGGCTTTTTATAGGAGGGGTTTAATCAAAGAAAAAGGGGATTGGTGAGTTGTGAGTTTTTATTTTTTTTTTTGGGGGGTGGGGGGTGGGGGGGTTGGGGACTAAAAATTGAAAAATCCTTCAAGAAGGAGAGGCATTCAACATGCGTACCCAGGACATCCCTCACATCTCAAGGTATATAGAGACATATTCATTTACATACAAAAAAATTTCGAGGTTTATTGGGTCCGGTGACCCCCTACCATACACGTAGGTCCACCTTTGTTGGGGCGGAAACAAGATAAAAGAGAACAAAAAGAGACATGGTATCTCGTTTACTATTAACTGAGGGCTTACGACAATAATGTCATTAAGGATACTAATTGAGCTCTATGATGGAGCATACAATAGCTTATAAATATGAGAACATTACCATGCCAAGCTGTACTAGGGCCAATATTCGGATGTTTTGATATACTTTGAAGGTTTTGCACCTCTCAAGCACAAAGAAAAGAGAAAAATAAAAGTACCCCGTTAAAATTTTTCACAAAACTAGCGAAAGCGCAACTCACATGAGAAGAATGTGAGATGAAGAAAACCTTACATACCCGTTCCTCAATCCCACAAGATTGCAAAAAACGTTGAATAAAGGAAGAAGAATGAACTAAAAGATAAATCACGTTTTTGAAGCGAGAGCTTAGAAAAACTAAATCACTAATGTTTATTTTCAACATAGAAAGCCCTTTAAATAGGTCTTACAATGACCTAAATTGATGAGGCTAAGGAAAACTACTCTTAATTAAACTAGAAGAAGAATAAGGTCAACAAAAACCTATTCAAATTAAAATAGAAAAAAAAATTGTAACAAGAACTGAATACCAACTAACAATCCTATTTGACTAGAAAATACAATCCTACTAAAACAAGAATTAAAAAATCCTAATCTTAATTGGATTCTTGGACTTCTTCAATTTCTTTAGATTCTTGGGCCTCAATTTGACTAAGGCTAATTAGTGTAAGCATTTTAAATTCGTGGCCCAGTTCTCCATATCCATTGGCACCTTCGTGAGCCCAATAAGCCTCCATTGCGGTAGAAAACATGGTCTCCACCAGCGCTTCTTTAGCCTCATGATTTGAGATTGTATGTTCATCATGTTTGCTAGCCTAATTGACTTGTTATGTTAGTAGCTAATGTTTGAAGCAGATAGTCTGCTCATAGTCATACTTACAGATTAGATTAAGCTCAAGCACATCAAAGTTATAACACTAGTTTGGTTTAGACCAAACTCAAGAATTTAACTAGTCTTTGAAGTTCAACACTCAGCTTAATAGCTTTCAACCAACTTTGACAACATATAATAAGTTCATATAACTAGCCAAAAATAATCTATATAACCAGGTATATATTGCAGTGTAGCTTTTTAGCCCCGGGTAAAAGAATTTAACATTTTTGAGACCTAGCTGGCTATATTCCTAAGGAAGTTTATGTTCCAACTTTATTGAGTTCCTAAACAAGAAAAGGCAAAGTTACAAGAGTACAAGATAATGGTAAGGCATGAAAAAACTTGAATGAAAAAGTAAAAGAACGGAATTTCAAAACTCATATACGAAATGCAAATATCAATATGCTAGCAGTTATATTAATATATTCTTTCATCTCTAAGAAATTCTAGCTAAAAATTCACTGAGCTTGCTTGGGCTCACAGATCCATATAAAACCAAGCATATGGAGCTTGACTTAGCTCAAACTAATTAGAAGTAGCCATAATTTTAGCAGGGCAATGAAACAAAGTTTTGGTTGCAGCTCAACTGGCTGTACTTTGCCTTTAGCCCATTAAACACCCATTTAGGATGCAAATCACTGAAAGTCCTAAATCCAAATCGGCTTCTTCCATAAAGAGTTACCATAACTCAGATTGCAAATTAGAAATAGCCGACTACGACGAAATAACATTCTACAGCAGAATAAAAAGCATACCAATACTTCCCATTAGCTGCCATTACTTCAATTACACTCTTAACTTCATCATCATTAATCTCCTTCTCAGATTCCATTCCTGTAAACTCAATAAGACCCATATTTAGTAGAAAAAGCAAGAACTCATCTCGTCTAGCACAAAAATCACAGGAGAAATTGATGGAACTAACCAAGAGACGGGATGACAATATGGACAGTTTAAGGATGATAAATAAAGCAGCACTCCTAAAATACTTATACCCATCATTACTTCTACAGAAAACATACAAATAGAGAGAAAAACGACTACCTGGTTGAGGAGAACCCATATGCTAAATGAAACGGGAGGTTAGGAACAAAAATTACGCCCTAATTCCTCTATCCCTTCTCGTTTTTTAGGAGAGAAATAATTTTTTTTCACAAAAAGAAAAAGAAAAAGAGCGCTGAACGGGTCGGTTTCGGGTTAAAGCAATTCCTGGGTTGGTCTAACTTTTAGCTCTTATTATTATTTTTAGCCTGTGCCAAAAATTATTTATATCTGGCAGTCGAAAAAAATATATAAAATTTATATAATTTTGTATATAACATACAGAATATGTATATATACAAAATATATATAAAATTTTATATATTTTTTTGATTATTATCTTTACCGCTGCTATACAGTGCCATTTTTCTAACTTTTGGACTCAATGGAGGAAGTGCACAAATAACCGTTTGAAGGACCCCATTTGAAAAGTAATTGTAACTTATAAAGTTCTTACGGTTTAGCTGCTTTATAATCAACACCGCCACATCTGATGTTGACATCGCAGGTTTAAAGTTTAAAAGTTTGTTTACCGTAAAAATGGTAATAATAATTAAATTTGTAAATAAAATTTTAATAATACGTAATCTATTTTTATGCTAGTTGCTAGAGCAGATGGTGCTAAGAATATGAAGTTTAACGATAAAATACAAGCTAAAATGGAGCAGTAACCAAACCGAAGGGCTTGCTGCCCTGGCTTCGGACTGGTCGATGGAGGACCTCGAGGTCGATATCTTGGCTTGATTTCGAGCTATAGGGGGTAGTCAAGAGTGGGATAGCAGTTGAGATGTGATCAAGCAAGGCTCTTTATGGCCAATACCGAACAATAAATGAAGAACAAGTGTGAAAACGATAAACGCTAAGAGTAGCCTCGAGCTAATACGGACGAGCAAGTTAGAAAGAAAAGAGAGAGAGAGGGAGAGAGAGATAGAGAGAGATTATTGATCTACTGGAGAATAGTTGGAGCAACATCAGCCGATTACAAAGTAGTGTGGGTTCCCTTTATAAATGAGGGGAACCCGGTTATATACAACATACATTAATTGTAAAGTATGAAGATAGGAGGCTAGACGCGACGCTTTGGCATAGGCTCTTGATAGGCCGGCTCTGTCAGACTTAGCCATGTGCCTTGGGAACTTCCCCTTCTGCTCTAGCCTCGACCTTCGTCTTCTTCGAGTCGGGCCTCGACGAGCCCCGAGGGAGGGGACTTGATCGCAGCTCCACGCCCTCGGGGTCTCAAGGCATTCTTCTGATATGGCTTGATAGCGAGAAATTAAGTCCTCTGATTTTGCCGCATATAGATAATCTCCGTGTTTTCCAGAACAAAGCGATGGGAAATGATTCAACACCTGAATCCACGAGCTTCTTACGGTGATATCATACCAATGATGCAACCTGTGGCGCGAGCTTTTGTGGCAACCAGGGTGTCCATGGAATTGTGCATTTTGACATAATTCAATGCACTGTCGATTCCCTTTATCCAAGGTGAATGTACCGCCGTCGATTCGGCTCTTCAAGATCGCAGTAATTGTGTCTGCCGGCCAATCTTACAAAACCTTTATGGTCGTGTAGTTACTCCCTGTAAATGGGGGTGCCTTGGCGTTGTTTTTTCTATCTCAGTACCTTCGTTGGCTTATTTGCCTATTTCTTCTTATCATATTCATCTATCCTTGAACATTATGTTTGAGGCTCATGGCCTTAAGGCCGTTTGGTAGAGCTCCCATATGTTATGTTGTGGCCTCTTGCCGGAGCTTCGCTTTGTCGAGCACAACCATACCATCATGTCACCATCGTGGTTACTGTTATATCTGCCGTTATTATTTTCGTTGTTTGCCCAAGATAACGACATACGGGGGTCAAGTTTCCTTTCTTGCTAAAAGCTCTTCGGATTATGTATCGCTGCTCAAAGGGGGGGCTCGGGTTATACACCGTTGCTCACCTTCATACACCGTCTAGACATGGTGCTCTGCCCAAAGCTGGTGGCTTGCACGGCTAAATGTTCCAAAAAGTGGACTCTAAGTAGCCGTGCAAGTGGGACCGAGGCTTGCTCGGTCCGCTGTCTTTCCAAGGTTCTCTTGGCAAGCGAGGGTCCTCGACCTTCGGAGAGCTGTGACATTTTTTCATCCCTCCCTACTTCTCGCCCTATCCTTTGGGGGTATCAGTGTGGAAGGCCGAGATGAGGCTTTTGAGGATGTGTTCCCGGAGGCACCCGTTGCAGGAGGCGGACGTTCGAAGGTAGACCAATCTCTAGGCTTTTATCTCGCGTGTACACAGTACACCCCTTTGTTTCTTCCTTGATTTATGTTTTCAATTCTTGCCCTTTTATTATATGTTCTCGTGCCCTTTGAATATTTTCCTTTGTTGTTGACCGCTGATATATTACTCGGATGCAAGCATTCTTTCCGATCCTCTACCGATTGGCATGACTCTTTTCCAAGCCCATCATCGTACCTCGAACCAAGCCTGAATTGATGTGATAGGCTCGGCTGTCGAGCCCTCCGATTTGCATAGAGATAGTACGCTGAGTTTTGGAGCTTTTGATAGAGGTACCCTAAGCGAAGGTCAGCTTCGGGTACCCGGGGTCTGGTTTGAACTTGATGTAGATAGCTTTTTAAAGCGTAGTGGATAGACTTCCGTTGAGGGGTTGCCTATAGTTAGGCGATACCTCGAGCCCTCCTAGAGCCTTCATGATAGGAGCTTCGGGTGCTTTTTTTTAGAAAGGAAAACCATGAGATCAGGTCTCGAGTTAAATGATGGCGTAGAAGGCTTTCGAAGCCTGGCTTCTTTTTTGGCAGAGATCCTCGAGGTCAGGCACTACCTCGAGACTGGAGACAATACAATTGACTCCTTGAGACCTAACTCCTTGTCAATGGATGCCTCTAGGGTTGGGTACCATACCAGGGGCTGTGCCGAGGCCGTTGGCCTCCCGGGGCTTACTCTGGATAGGCAAATCATCGTTATTTCCCACATATGTGTGGGGTGGCTTTTGCTTATTTGGGAGATCTCATTATTTTTTATAGTTATCCCTCCACCTTGGCATCGGGTTCTTCGTCTCTTCAGGCGAAAAATGCGTTGGCGCACGTCCTTGATTTAGTCTGTCAATTCTACCATAGCCATGGCAGCTACTTCAGGGTCGGCCCGGGTAGGGAGGGGAGACTTCCACTCCAAGCGTTCAGGATCCGCAGGAGTTCACTCTAAAGACTGTGTCGTTGATAAGATAGGAGCATCTGGAGATGGTGAGGAGATACTGTGGGTGGAGCGAGGGGATGAAGCTGCAAGTGCTTTCCCCGGATGAGAGTATTACGGACTCTACTGATGGATTTTTGAACGTATACCTATATCCCTTCACATTTGGCCCCATTGATAGGGTCGTGCTTGATTTCTACTTGAAGTATCGGGTTACTTTGGCGCAAATACATCCGTCATTTTGGCGAGAGGTGTTGATGATGAGGTTTTATATAGCTGGGCTTGAATTCACGTTCAGCCGCCTCATCAGTCTGTACCGGCCCTTTCATCACCGAGGCCTATTAATTTTACGGTGCCATTCATCCACGCCCTTTATTGTCGATGATGAAAAAGATGGGGATCAATAGTGAGTTAGCCGGTCTTCTGGGTCCGGACGGCTGATGTTATCCCTGTGGAGCTCATGCCATTTCCTGAGGGATGGAATTACGCGCGTGAGTGGAGTGTCTCGTGCTCCATTAGATTTGCTTATAGCGAAAACTAGTTGAGTAATTGTGTCTCCTTTCTTTTTTGCAGCGACTTCATGGATGCCGGGCGAAGGTCAACCCGGCTGGGTCTGGAAGTTGGCGACCCATTCGACTTGCGATGAGCATCAATGGCGAGTTGTGTCCCATGATAGATGGGAAGCGAAATATCGGGGTATGCTCGCACGCTGGTCCTACCTTGGTCTTCGTATATTTGAGATGACATTTCCATCTTTCTTTTGTACAAGCTTTGCTGTTGCAGGTATCGGGCAGTCCCTTGGGGCGAGGCTGTGCTCCTCCAGAGAGGGAAAATGGCCTCCGAGCTGAGGGATGATGGCGCAAATGGGATTTGCACCCGCAGTGTGATGGAGCTTTAAATGGAGCTCAATGGGCCTGTGTCTTCGAAGAGAGGACATCGCCCGAGCTTGTTGTTCCCGGAGTGTTTGATTCCAGAGCCGTGGTTCCTCCAAGTGAATATGCTTTACCCGTGTTTGGTTCTTCCTAGGCCGAAAGGGAGGATCAACAGGAGTGGGCTCCGCCTTCGAGGAAGTCCACCGACTTCACGTCGTGGTGAGTTTAGGCGCAATCCTTCTGTATTTTGCGTCTTCCTTCCTTTATCGAGTTTTTTTTGTAGGCCTTTGATAGGCTCAGGTCTGAGCTGCTTCGTCATGGGGCCAGGCTCCGAAAATGTATGGACGAGGGAGAGTCCCTTAGGCTCCTTAGCAATGAGTAGGAGGTTGAGTTGATACACTAGCGATATGAGGCGTATCGGAGCTCGAATTATGAAAGTTATTTGATGGAGCAAGTAACCTTTCGTAGTAAGCGCTTTGGTCTTTTTGGCCCTTAAGGTTAACCCTTTTGCCTATCTTAGCTACAGAAAAAGATGGAGTCCTTGGAGTACCTAAAGGGCAAAGCAAACCGCGTTAGGAATGCTTGCGGTGAACTAAGGGCTCAATTGCAAGCCCAAGATTTAAAGGAGAGGGGTGCCTTGGACAAGGTTCTCACCTTCGATGCCCAACTCTGCTTGGCTCATGACAATGCTACAGTTCAAGCGGATATGATCGGGAAGCTCGAGTCCGATCTCTCGAAGGTCAGGTCTGAGATAATCGATGCCCGAGATAAAGCAACATTAAGTCGAACGAATATTGATCAAGAGATGGCGATTCATATGATAGCCACAACTGATGCCCAAGTTGAGTTGAAACGGGCCCTCGATTATGAGAAGAGAATCGAGGAATATGTTCTTTGCAGATCCCGAAGAGAGGTACTCGAGGAGATCGACGCTAGGGGCTTCCTTCACTCGGAGGATTTGGCTCGAGCAAGGGCGGACGAGTGCGATGCTTGGTCAATTCTTGCTGACGTCACGGAGATCAAATCTAGGGATGGAAGACTGTAGCCTTTTGGAGCGGAGCATAGATTTTTCCGCTTTTCCATTTTGTACTTAATATTGGCATATCATGTTTGTAGATGGCTAGTGCGCCTTTTGCGAATGTAAATAAGAGAAAACTTGATGCTTTATCTCTTTTGTATCTCTTTCTTTATTGCTTTCGACCGGGCAAGATGGTTCGGTGTCTGGCGGGAGCCCTGTGGATCCGGAGCTTACTAGATATGCCCGGAGACTCTCAAGTGCGATTTTTGATGCGAGTAGGCATCAAGGCCTTTGTGCGTTGCCCAGCTATTTAGGCATATTCTCCAACTTGGCCCCTGATTCGAGCTTACCTAACCTCCAATCTCCCGTGCCTGCATGGGTGGTGATGATTATCCGTATTCCTTGCCCTTGGGATATTGTGTTTCAACTATTTTGGGTTCAGTCTCCAAGTCGCATTGCGACTCGAGATTTAATTGACCCTCAAGTTTTTTCTTGTATGCACGAACGGATGACGATGGCTTTTGCGCTTCGGGTCTAAGCGACCTTTTAAGTGTATGGCTCGGAGGCTTATTTGGCTGGCGACTATGGCATTTATGTTATGCCCTTAGGCATGTGTAGTTAACTATTTTAGATTCTCTCTCCTATTGGTTTATGACTCGAGCTCATTTTAATCCTCAAGTTTTCAATTTTCAAGTTGGTGACAATGGCTCTTACAATGTTTCGTCGTTGAGACCTTTTAGTGTGTGGCCTGGAGGCTCATTTAGCTAACGATAATGTCTCTTCCTCTTTTCCCCTGGGAATTTTGTAGGCTTCGTTTTCCTCTCCTTGAGGTGTTTTTGAAATGATTTTTCCTGACCTGTAGTTCTGGAAGAACCTCAATTTCAAGTCATTTACGGTGATGTTTGAGCACCTCGAAAGGTTTTTAGCTCGTAGGCGGAGTAGCTCAAAGCCTTATGTTTTGGAGATGAAATGGTCGAAGCTCATTTGCCTGTTGACGGAAGCCTATTTTAACCGATTCTTTTCGAAGTATATTCGAAGTAATGGCCTTCAATTTTGTTAGCGACAACCAGGCATCCCGAGTCACATTAATTTGGCTGGTGCAGCCATTTTGGCCGTAGTCATATGTATTTGACCAGAGCCATTGTTTGATCCTGAGTAATAGTTTGGGCGTCTACACTGAGGGTATGCCCTTTCGGGATTCTTACAAATATGACGTGTAGACTAAACTTCGGGATTGAGTTTTATGCCTGTAGAAAGGTCTTACAAAAGTTTCATGCATATTGAGGTCTTACAGTTTGTCATGCCTGTTGAGATCTTTCAGTTTAGTCATGCCTGCTGAGATCTTACAGTTTGTCATTCCTGTTGAGGTCTTACAGTTTGTCATGCCTGTTGATGTCTTACAGTTTCTGTTGCTATGTAAAATAGATCTAGTTATACCGAGTCTGCCCACTCGGGGTTTTACGGACTTGGGTTTTCCAATATACTACGATTGGAGACAGTCTCCGAGTCATCGAGTTTGTTTTAGGCTTGAAGGCCGTTATTCTCGAGCTCGGAGTAGCCTTGTTGGGGCCTTATGAGCTCGGAGTCCCGACCTTGGGGTGGTGCGGGTGCCAAAATTTTTACCCTAAGTCTCCGAGTATTTTAGGACGCATTTGGTGGAGGTATCCCAGCCGAGAGTATGCTGAAATTTCATTTTTTGGAGCATGAGATGCTGAAAGATATTCTTTTATTGCTTGGCATAAATACACATTATTTCATTGTTATAGGCTCGACCCCCGCGGGCGCGGCTCCTTGGACCATTTTGTTCGGTACATGATTCCCTATTGAAACTCAATATGTCGTTCCTCGGCCCTTCCGAGCGGACAACTCCCTCAAGGGGGGGGGGGTTGTCTTTCATTGTTTGATTGTAGAAGAAGGCATGTGATCTTTTCCGATCCTCTTCAGGGGGTACGTTGCTTCACGAAGAACCTTTCTGGCGAGACCCTCTTTTGGGCAGAAGTCCGGCCGAGGGGAAGAGCGCGGTAGGTTCTACTAAGGCCTTGGGGTCTCCATGTAGAGTTAGAACTTCTGAACGCCCTCGACGTGTGTCTGCATACAGGTTAGTGAAAATTTAATGAAGGGGGGAGGTAGTTCTTCTTTACCACTGGATATGTATGCGATGTTCCAAGGTTTGGTATGTTCCTGCTATTTCAGGGTGTGGACTCTAGTACAACCCTCCGTTGTGTTTAATCAGGCATGACCGACGATATGTTTTGCTTATCCTTTGACTCTTTCCAGAGTGGAGATATTGGTGCTGACGATGCGTCATGTGATGCGGGATTTCCTCTTATCGCGTATTGCTTCGTACCGATGGTTTTAATTCTATCCCTTGCATGGAATTTCATCCTTTTGGCGAAGTGGGGAGGCCATGTCCTCGAGCGATGCGCCCTTGGTCGTCTGGATAAGGCGTCCATGCCTTGCTCCTCCTTCGATGATATGGAACTCGGCTTTCCGGTCTGGGCCAGTCATGTCGTACTGAGAAAATGGTCTTTCTTCTTGTCGTAGCGATTGCCGTTTGGAATCTGTCAAAGATTTGACAGGTGGTTGTGTTTTGACCTGGCAGTCCGAGCCGCCTCATCATCCTTGGCCCGTTAGTGCCGATCGAGCCACCAACACTCATTTGCACATGTTTTATTTAAAATGGATCGAGTGAGGAAGAAGGTTACTAGTGCATCATTGGTAGGTCGAGACGAGGTCTCGGTACCCTCTTTGTTGTATGTAAGGCGTCCTTGGAGTATATCCCTAGATCTGCCTTTCTCCAGTGGCGAGGAATTTTGCTCTCCCTTTTACAAGTTCTTGGAAAAGGGTCGTTGCTCTTCCATTATCGTGGTAATGCACCGCAGCCCTTCTGCTTCCTTCCTCCTGGCCGCCTTCCGTACTGGGGAGTGAACTTGAATTCGGTCGCTCGTCAGTTCTGGGTAGTGATTTTTGTTGAGCGACTTGGCGTCTTTCCTTCGGAGGTGGTGGCTATCTTCGGCCTTGCGATGCTATGTAGTTCTCACGTCAGGTTGTGATTCCTTTGAGAGGAATTCAGCAGAATTGGTCTGAGCCATTTGACGTCCCTGATTTCACCGATAGTGAACATGATTTTTGGTATAGAAATATGGAAATTGCATTCTGGTGGGCAAGGCGCCCTTGTCGGCCATGCGTCCTTGTCGAATTTGGTTTTGTTATTGATTCCTCGAGGATATAGTCCTCGTGCCATTCTTCGATCATTACGAGGTAGATTACATCTTGGGGCGTTCCTCCTGTTTGCGCGCATGGGCGGTACCTCCCTCTGCTTGTCATATGTTTCTTGGCCAGGAGCCTGTTTGAGTAAGATGAGCCCGAGAAGGCTCCTTGATGGTCATCCATGGCCCTGATTTGGACTGATGCCGGGTGTGGGCATCCGGCCAGGTCTTGGCTGGGTACCTGATCAATTTTTGTTTGAACTGCCTTGAAATCATCGTGCTCAGTGTGTTTAGGCTATGAGTGAAGGCTTGTGTTCCCCAGTCATTTGAGGCCGGGGGAAATCTCATTCGTTCTATGAGGGAATGAGGTGCGAATTCATGTGGTATTTCATTCACCATTTGTTCACCCCTGGATGTGTGGGCTCTCTCGTCGCTTCCTTGATATCAACGGTGTGTGTTTTAATAGAGGAATATGTCGGTATGGTAAGCGAGTTTATGAGGCTGGGCGCTAGGTTTTGACGCCGTATTATGGTTCCTTTCAAGAGTGTTTCCCCAAACATCTGCAATAAGATGGGATCGATCCCATCATCTTGTGGGTCGTTGACTTTTCTAGCGCACGTGTAGGTAGTGATGCATTCGTTGGGATCTGAGGTCCTATTGCACATAAGGGTTCTGGCGTTCCAGAATTCTTTGAAATAGAATCCGGGGCCGCTTCCTCGGGGAAAGGTCGTTGCACGAACTTCCACAAACCTGATTCGATCCTTTTGGAGAGATCCCCAAGCATCTTTGCTATGACAGGGTCGACTACTGATTCGTTGTTGGTTGATCTCTCGGGTACTTGCTCTGAGAGGGGAACTGTTTACGGCGCTGCTGTACTGGGAGTCTTTGGATGGCCTTGTAACCGAGCAATGGGCAACTGTTGTGCTTGCAATATTTCAAAAATAACATGAAGACTACTAACTTCTTATTCTTCCCGGACTGGGGTCTTTTGAGCGTCCTGTTGGTCTCCATGTTGTATGCTTCCATTGGTGCGCGAGGTTTCATCGGCCTACTGCACGCCTTGCGAAATTGCATCCGCCAGAATTGGTCCATGTGTGTTATCGGGTTTCTGTGGTTGCGTTCCGGTAGCCGCAACAACCGCACCATTTTCCCATAGTTTTCGGGTTGCCATTCTTGACTCTGTTTACCGAGCCAGACATTTTGACCTGAAATCAAAGATCTCGGACAAGAAAAAGTGTGAAACATAACTTGTATTTTTATAATGAAACCAGCAAGAAAATAATCACTATTATTTTTAGCCCCGCGATGGGTGCCATACTGTTTACCGTAAAAATGGTAACAACAATTAAATTTGTAAATGATATTCTAAAAATACATGATATTTTTTTATGCTAGTTGTTATAGCTTATAGTGCTAAGAATATGAAGTATAGCGATAAAATACAAGCTAAAACATAAAAGTAATCATACCAAGGGGCCTGCTGCCCTGGCTTTGGACTGGTCAATAGAGGACCTCGAGGTCGATATCTTGGCTCGATCTCGAGCTATCGGGGGTTGCCGGGAGTGGGATAACAGTTTAGATTTGATAAAGTAAGGCTCTTTATGGCCAATACAAAGCAATAAATGAAGAACCAATGTGAAAACGATAAACACTAGCCTCAAGTTAATAAGGACGAGCAAGTTAGAGATAAAAGAGAGAGAGAGAGAAATATTATTGATCTAGTGGAGAACAGTTGGAGCAACATGAGCCGATTACAAAGTAGTGTGGGTTCTCTTTATATATGGGGGAGGGAGGAACCCGGTTATAGTACAACATGCATTAATTGTGAAGTATGAGATAGGACGGCTAGACGCGACGCTTCGACATAGGTTCTGGATAGGTCGATTCTATCAAACTTAGTTGTGTGCCTTGGGAACTTCCCCTTCTGTTCTAGCCTCGACCTTCGTCTTCTTCAAGTTGGGCCTCGACGAGCCCCGAGGAAGAGGACTCGTTCGCAGCTCCACGCCTTGGGGCCTCGAGGCATTCTTGGGAGTAGTTTGAAATTTGTTAGGATGCTCCAACCTGCTACCTAGCGTCATTTCTATTGACCCAATTGGGTTAGAATACTCTATTTGATTTCTTTGGCTATATGTATTTTGGAGTATATAAGGTGCAATAAGCTCAGCTAGTCTCGTTACTAATTGTAAAGAACCTTGGGTGAGTGCAAAATTAGCCGCTTGGAGAACCCCTATTTAAAGAATAATTAGAATTTACAAAGAAACCTTGGCCGCTTAGTGTAAATCTCAAGAAAAAATTCTAATTAACATGAGCTTAAGATAAGCTCCTGAGTTCAATCTAAAGCCTTGGGGTACGTGCGACCCCATTCCAAAGTAGTAGAGACGTTAAGATACTTGGACATCACCCTAGTATAACTTGAACAAAACCTAGCTAAATGGCCAAGAGCATAACTTATGAGAATTGGACTAATTATGAAGTTGTAGTTGTCGTGGTAAAAAGTTGCACATGTTCGAAGCGTGTCCTAGCCTCACGGTCCTAGGATCTAATTCGTAGAACGATCCAACACCTAATACATACAACCTACAAAAAAGGACTCCCGGGCTACTGACCCTAACTATAGCTTAACACTAAAAATTATACGGGGCGTCCTATTTGGTCGCCCCCATTTAACCTATACCCATTTTTTTAAAAATTTTAACTCGTACTCACTTTTTAAACAACTTCAGCCCTTTTTCTCCTCCACCTTCTCCTTTTTCTCCTCCACCTTCTCCTCCTTCATTTTCTTCTTCTTCTTCTTCAAATTCTTTGAAGAGAGGCCAACTTCTTCTCAAGGTCCTCAACATCCGCAGAGTCAGAACTTCATTAAAACGGGAAGAATTAGTAGGTATTCTAAGTAGTTGATAATTCAACTCGTATTGTCACAAAATCAAACATAAAGAACATAACAAAACATTTGACAATGAGAAGATAAAAAAGCCATCTGTATTAACTTCATGTTCCAAAAGAAAAAATAATTTTCTGTTTGTTCTGACCAATCCAAAAACATATTATATAAGGAAGAACTAGAAAGAATGCTTAGAACTTCAAGTGATAGAAAGATGCAAGTTCCTTTCCTAATTGGCAAGTACACAACTGAAGTGTATTGTGACTTTGTAAAACATGTTGAAGTTCAACAAATATAGAACAAAACTTCAGCTAAAACATGCTGAAGTTCAACAAATAGGGAACAAAACTTCAGCTACTAGAATGCTTAAGTACATCAATTACAAACAAAAACTTCAGCCACCACTAAGTTTACGTGAAAAATTTCAGCTAAAACATGCTGAAATTCAGCTAAAACATGCTGAAGTTCAGCAAAAGCAAAAACTTAAACAAATAGAGAACAAAACTTCAGCTATTAGAATGCTTAAGTTTAGCAATTACAAATAAAAACTTCAGCTAACACTAAGTTTACGTGAAAAACTTGAGCTAAAACAAGCTGCAGTTCAGCAATTACAAACAAAAACTTTAGCAAATAGAGAACAAAACTTCAGCTACTAGAATGCTTAAGTTCAGAAATTACAAACATAAACTTTAGCACACCTAGTTCAACAATTTTTGCTACTTCAGGCACGTCTACTAGAATGCTGAAGTTTTGCGTGATAACATTTATTACTTCAGGCCCGTATGTTGAAGTTACGCAAAAAAGTGGGTACGTTTGTAATTTTTTTGCAAAGCGGGTACAAGTTAAAACGTGACCCAAAAGCGGGTATAAATGTAAATTCCCCAACTTAGCATGTTCTAATTGAGTCAATGCTTCGAAGCCAAGGCTATGTTCAGTGAAGGACCTACCTAGCCTCTTGAGGAGTCACATAACCCTGTTAGTCTCGGCAGAAACCATGTGCGTGTGTGTGTGTGTGTGTATATATATGTGTAATTACAGTTTGAACCCCTTAAATACTTTACGTGTGCTCCCAAACATCTAAGCTTGACCTAGGAGTGGTTGAGTGGAGTGCTTAAGCTCTCGTTGGACCATAAATTTTGGCTTTATTTTTTCAAAAAGAATAATTTTTTTTATGAAATATGATCATATTTTGCGGAAAAAATTCAAAAACTTTTGAGTTCACAACAATTGGTTTAGGACAGTTTTTGGGTGAAAAGTTTTCTTCTACTCACAAAACTTCAACTTTTCTTCAAATAAAATGCATGTCCAAACACAAGTTTAACTTTCAAAAATTATTTTTCTACACAACTTCAAAAACTCTTTTTTTTTTTCAAGTTTCAATTAAATCTATGTCCAAACGCTAGCTAAGTTTCCTCCCTTCAATGGTTGATGGGGGTTCGAAACTCATGTTTAGCTTTTTATCTTACTTTCTATTTTACTTATTTGAATTCAACATTATTTATATTCAATAGTAAATTGGTTTATTTCTTAATCTTTTTTCTAAATTCAATTTTAATCTAGTACTAGTATATAATGGTCAACTTAATTGATTTTATTCTTTTTTTTAAAATCTCATCCTTCTAATCAAAACCTTCAAATTGCAACTTGTTACTGCACAATAAAAAAATATAAATTATTTCTATCACAACCTTCGTAACAATCACTTCCATACAGCAATAGAGATCGTCAACTTTGATTCCACGATGGCAACTAAGAGTTTGAAACTCTTCTTTAATTCTTTGACTACTGACATATCCCTTAATCTAGATTTTATTTGTTTAAGTTTTTGATAATTTTAAAGTTTGAATACCCTTCTGATCATTGGCTCCTTTTTTATTTGAGAAAAATTAGAAACTTTGAAGTTTGAAATAGGCTTAGATCAAACACCTTCCCGTCCCTAGAAACCATTTTGCAAAAAATAAAAAAATATCTCTCTCTGCTATGTGCTTTTTTTTAAATACTTAGATGATATGTTATCGATCATAATCATTAGTTTTTATGGAGTTGCACGTTGAATTTTATTGCTAGCAATTAGCATCTAGTCGCACGCCTAATTTTATCGCTAGTAATTAGTATATAGTGGTGCCCCATCACGCTCAAATTCCGGGTCCGCCTCTGACTATGTTATACCTGGGTCGTGACTCTGTATACCAACCTCCACGAGCCTTGCCACGATCCACTCCAACTCCCTCTCATTTATAGGAATAATATGCATGTCTAACAACTTCAACAACATCCCCGCGAACATCAATGGAGGGAATATCGGCTCCAACGGTCAAGTTAGCTCAACGGACTAACCGAAGTCCTAAAAGTCAACCATGGAGTCCAAGCACCTGGACTACTATAAATACTGAAGAAAGGATACGCTTCAAGGCAATTCGATTATCACTCAACAACATTCAAAACCAAGTCTTGCAACTTCACTTTCTTTGTCTATTCACTTATAACTACCATTTAAATATTGTTCATCTTTACATTTCATGCATCTTCTTCGCCTCATTCATAATTGACCATAAAATCCTCAAATTAAATTTAGAAAAGTTTTTTTTAACTAAGATCCCCAATTTCTTCAAGTAGATTCATCAAGTAAATGCTAAAATAAGGATGGAATCATGGATAATAATCAAATCCGAGTCAAAAACACTTACCGCAATCCAAATCATGAAAATCCCCTCAAAACGAGCTCCCAATCTCAAAATATAATAAAATAAGTCAAATTCTCGTAAATAATATTTTAAAGGTTTGCCCAGGCATATGCATCGTGATCGTGTGACAACCCTCGCTATCGCGAAGAACAAAAATTCTAGCTGGCAAATAGACCTCATGCGAGCATGGCCCCAGGCTTGCGATCACAACTTACTAGCTGCCAGGCAAACGCGAACGCGGACCATCCCATGTGATCGTGTAGTCTAAAACTTGATGTGCTCGACCATCCTTCCCTTCCACGCGAACGCGACTCCTTGTACACGAATGCGAAGGCCATAACTCCTCAAGCTCTGGGAACACGACCTCCACATCCCGAAGGCATAGAGCAAAACTCAACATGTCATCAACTACCCTCTGTAATTGCTGATCGCGGCCCTCTTTTCACGAACGCAATGAACAACATAACAGCAGAAGACATGTGATTTAATACAAGGGAAAATGGCCTGAAACTATCCCGAAACAAACCCGAGGCTACTGGGACCCTGTCCAATCACACCAACCAATCCTAAAACATAACATGGAACTGCTCGAGGCCTCAAATCACATAAAACAACATCAAAACCACGAATCGAACCTCGAATTAAGCCTAAGGAACTAATGAATTTTCAACTTCCAAAACTCATGCCGAACCATATCAAATCAACTCGGAATGACCTCAAATGTTTCATACAAGTCCCAAATGATACAAAAGACATATTTCAACTCCTATAACTATAATTCGAACCTGATATCATCAAAGTGAAATCCCGGTCAAACGTATTAACCTTCCAAACCTTCAACTTTCCAACTTTCGCCAAAAATCACCAAATCAATGGACCTCCAAATCTAAATTCTGACACACTCCTGAGTCAAATCAACATAAAATACAAACCTATTGGAACCATTAAAATAACATTCCGAGGTCGTCTATACAAAAGTCAATCTCTGATCAGCCTTTGCAACTTAAGCCTCCAACCAAGGGACTTAGTGTCCCAATTCACTCCAAAACCCCCCTCGAACCCAAACCAACCAACCCCCAAGTCACATAACATCAAATATACATAAGTAAAGCATCAAATAGTGTAAGCGAGTCTCTAATACACAAAATGACCGGCTGGGTCATTACATTGTTCCCTTCTTAGACAAACATTCATCCCCGAAGTTTAGAATCATACCTGGAGTCTCAAAAAGTGAGGATATATGCTCTGCATCTCCCACTCAGTCTCCCAATTAGCCTCCTCGACCAGTTGACGTCTCGAATGGACCTTCAACGATTCTATATTCTTCAATCCCATTTTTTGAATGTCCAAAATGGACACCAGCTCCACATCATAAGTCGAATCCTCATCAAACTGCACCCTGTGCTGAAGCCTAATACATGTGACGGATCCCTGTAGCACTTTTAGAGCATGGAAACATGAAACATCGGGTGTAGGGATGGGCATATATCGTGTATAACTGATAGCCCGAACTGAAGAAAGCTTATTGGGATATCGAGATCGAGTTATTGGGTTAATGGTTCGGTAACGATTTAGTATTTTTTACTATTGGGTTGTCGGTTCGGGCCTCGATTTTCCTAATTTCTTAACGAGTTAATCTATAACCTAATAAAAATTGTACTACTTCAGTTATGTTTGGACAACTATTGAATTGCTTGTTACAATTGGACTATAAAAAAGACATTGATCTATTGATTATGATTTGGTAGGAAATCAAATTTTTTTTATTTATGTTCCTGTTAACTGCTATTTCCAGCGAATTAGAGATGGAATGCTTGTGGAGTTATAGTATCAATTTAAGATTGCACATGTCTTGATTTTTTCAAAACGAGGCATGCTTCATATATTAGTTGTGGCCAAAACGTAGAAACGTGTAGTATACTATATGTGAATTCTTTTTTTTTTTGCTTAACTCCAGTGAATTATCTTTTCCATTTTGCTTAACTTTAGATTGAGTTATATTATAGGGTAAATTGATAACCGTACCAATAATGGTCGATAATCGATTAACCAATAATTGATATCTTATCGGTTTGATTATCATTGTATCATATTTGTAAATCGATAACAGATATGTTAAATCGATAATATTCATAACCGAACCAAACCGACCGAACCTCCAAATTATACTTGTGGCTAATGGTGCCAATAAAATGAAATAATATGATAAAGATTATGAAATGAGCCTTGATTCACCTGTTTTAAAATGACTTCGAAAATAGTTTTTTTTCTAAAAGCTTATGTACTCAAGTCATGCCCAAATGTGGTTGTTTTAACTGATGCTAGTATTTCCAATGTGTGTTGAGTTCTTACATATTCATGAGTTTAAATTGTGTATTGCCTTTTTTGGGGAAAAGAATTTCAAGAATAAATTGTGTGTTACTTGAGTATGATTTTAACTCGTGCTTCGATTGCCAATCATTTCACTCCATTTCTTGGAAAGAAATATATTGTGATTAAAGCCTTCATTTGTAATTAACTTAAAGTTATGATTTCTTGAATATTATATATGTTGATATGTATAATGATGATCCATTAAAAGAAAGAATTAAAAGTGTGAAATATAACATACGTCCAACGTGCTATGTATGAAGAATCTTGTGAAGGGCCAAAAGGGCCAAGGTTGAAAATGCTAAAGAAGATTTATACAATGTGAAAAATGATGAAGTGAATACATTTGTATTTATATTACCATTATGTGAAAATTAATAAAAATATTTTTGGTAGTATCGTTAGTCACCGAGGAAGGGGGTTGTAACAACTCACACCTAAAACTACACATGACTGTGTAGGATTGAATTGTGATTATTTTCCTTATTTGGGATGAGATTAATTTATTGATATTATTTCCCTTAATTAGACGCCATGTTACACATATTGTGGTACTACTCTTGGTAACACTTTTCTTTGCATCACATGTCAAACCACATTTTTCATGAGGAGATGTCCTATCCGATCGGGCATGATCGGACTGCATGCTAAAAATATGATGGTATATCGGTGCTAATGATCTCCCAACCAAAAATATATATTATTTTCGTATTTTGAAACTTGTTATGTTTTAACTGGCATTTGGATGTTATTGATTGTGACTTGCTATTTCTATGGTTTGCCCTTTCTTATATGGGCATTCTAGTTTGAAAGAGGACATTTAGCTACATACTAGTATTACTTTGTATGTACTAACGTCTCTTTTGTCGGGGGAACTGATGGATGCAGGTGATTCATCAGCGGGTAACTTTGGTCCTCGTTAGCAGCTATTCCCTATTCAACAGGTTTTGGCAAGCCCTACACTATTCCGGGCCTGATATCACTTGATGTTGCACTTTGTGTTTTGAGGTATAGCCGGGGCCTTATTAACGGCATTTTATACTACTCTTATATTGTACTTAGAGGCTTTGTAGACAAGTTGTAGGTGGTGTTTGATGTTGGGAATTGAACTAGAAGTGTTGGTATTTGTCAAATATATTTTTCATTATATCTATAAAATTGTAATATTTTGGAAATCATAAATGAATTTGTTTTGAGTAATGGGAAAATAATATGGAGCATTATACTCTACTCATGCATATCTCTTGGTATTGATTTTTAATGTTCCGGGATAAGGTTGGATAGAAGGCATCAAGTAGGCTTTCTCGATCGGGTTATCTCGGTTAAGTGCAGGTCGCGCTCCCCGAGGTCGGGGCCTGACGAAAATCATAACAGCTCATCTTAAGAACATAAGACTACTTAGGCCTCATTTGTTTTCACTTAATGGAGGTTTAAATCTTAATCATTCTGATCTCAGACATTAAGTACATTTATTTTTAAAGTCTGAATCTTAACTATTCAGATCTTAATCATTAAGTGTGTTTGATTTTTTTATTTCACAACCACTTAATGAGTCTGAATAGGTCTGTATGATTAAGATATATAAAAAAGACTTAATTTCATTAATATGCTAACATCCATTGTCATTACTAACTTCCATCACTGCCTATCATTATGAACTACTACCACCACCACCACCACCATCCTCAATTATTGCATCCACCACTACCACCACCCACTACCTCCACCACCCCCACCACCATCATAGTCAAACATAACTACATACCAACCCATCTCAAATAGCACAACAAACCACCCCATAACCATCAATAACCATAGCCGACATTGTCTACCATTATTGTCACTACCCATTTCCATAACAGGTCATGATGGCGCCCAATTACCTCGCCGAGCAAGCCAAGTGCGGAAAATATTACTAAGTTTAACAACATCAACATTTATAGGAAGAGGATAAGCATCCCAAAAGGGGGTTTCAAAAATCTGATACAGTAATCAATGTAGGGACATAATATTACAATCCAAAACTAGTCTACTAAAGTGTGTGCCAGAACCTGGTGTCACATCTACGGGCAACTAGTAGAGAATATACAAAAGAATAATATGATATCCTACCATCTGAATTAGGATAGACAGAAAACAAAAGTGCATAGATGACTTCTTTGGCTGCAGATCGTCAATGAAAAGAGGCAGCTCACCGTTAAAACCCAAAGTAACTCACTGATGTGCGACCGAATGGTAACCAGATCCACCTGCCTCAGATCCTGTACTTTTACGTACAGAAGTGTAGCATGAGTACATAAACATCATGTACCCAGTAAGTATCCCGTCTAATCTCGAAGAAGTAGAGACGAGAGGTCGACTTGATACTTACTAAGGTCAAATAATATATGAGATTATTTAGAAGCATTGAAGCTACTAGTATCAACATGTTTAAGGCAAGAGAGATAAGTCATGTCTTTACAATATCATGATTTACAAATTCCATATTCAATGTATAATAACAAGCAATGTGAGCATAAGTTTTCACATAATAATCATGCGCACATTATACCGAGGCGACGACCCGAACCAACATATGGAAATGTGCACTTGCCGAGGGTCGGCGGTGCGTCTATAGATGTATCTATTCATACCGAGGCGATCGGCCCGATCCACAAATAACAAGCAAGCATCAGGAATGCACACGAAGGCAATACATATTCAATTATGCCATACAAGAGTTCAACAAGTGTACCGGTTACTTTTATTCTCCTTCAAGCCTCTAATATATCCAAGGCAATCACATTAGCATGATGATATATAGATATTCATAGATAAAGCATGATGTGGGTCCTAAACTACCCGGACAATCAACATGGTAATAGCTACGCACGCACTCTCGTCACCTTGTGCGTAAGTAGCTCCTTCACATAAAAATAATTATATATTTTATTAATCCTGTAGGGACATTTCCCTCTTACAAGGTTAGAAAGGAGACTCACCTTGCTCTGAAGCACTATTTCAATAACAAGAATAGGCTCCAACCTCAATTTGAAACCGAACGAGCACCAACTAGTTAAATAAAGCAATAACTATTCAATAAGTGCTTACAAGTTGAATTCTAACTAATTTAAGTGATTTCCCAAACTTTCCCGCAAGTTTTTTTGAAGGAAATTACTCTCTATAACCTAAGGATTACTAATATGTGATTTTTAGTTCATTACATAGCTAATTAGGTGGTCAAATCGTAATTTTATCAAAACCCTAGGTCTAGCTCTAACCCTTGATTTTACTTGATTATTGGTGTTCAAACTATCTAATGTTCATGTATTTAAGCTAAGAATGAGTGGGGATTACTTACCTTGTGATGTTATGTTGAAACTCCCTCTTTGGAACAACCAAAATCGCCTAAGTGTTGAGATAAAAGTGTGGAAAACTTGGGGTTCAAATTAAATGAACCCTCTCTGCCCAGCTGTTTCCGCTTCTGCGGTCTCGTATTAGCGGTAAAAGGGCCGCTTCTGCGGACTGGGGAAAAAATGGGGTGGACCCCTTTTGCGGTCCAGGGGTCTCAAAGGCGGGACCTCATCTGCAGCTACTGGGCTGCTTCAGCTGTTTTCCACTTCTGCGATCTCACTTCTGCGGTCCATGAGCCGCAGAAGCGGTTATGACAGAAGCAGAAGAAATGGTTCCTTTTCAAATTCCAACTTCGTTTGAACCTCGACCATTTGATGTTAGGGGCTCCCGAGCCCCGCTCAAACATACCGACAAGTCTGAAATCACGAAGCGGACCTACTCGAACCCTCGGAACACACGAAACAACGCTAAATCTAGGAATTAAACCCCAAAACCAATTTAATCAACCTATTGAACTTCAATTTCTTAGTTCCCTTTTAACGGGTCAAAACTCCCTTAAACTACTCGGATTGACACCAAATTATATAGGTAGGTCTTAACTGATATTTCGGACTTGTACCAAGTTTCGGAATTGAATTCGAACACGATACCTAGGTTTTTAGTGAATACTTAGATTTTTTAAGTCTTTAAAACTTTGATTTAATAATTTTACATAAAAATTCCTTTCGGGCTAGGGACCTAGGAGTTCAATTTCGAGCATACGTCCAGGTCCCATATTTTCCCACGAACCTTCCGGGACTGTCAAATTATGAATTCGGGTCTGTTTCCCAAGAAAGTTGATCAAAGTCAAATTTGACCTTTTAAGAAAACCTTAAGGAAATAATTGATTTTATTTTCACTCAAAACTCTTCTAACTTCTGAACTAATCACTCCCCGCAAGTCGTAATTTAGCTAAGGAAAGCGTGGAAAGTTTTATTTAAGGGAACGGGGTTCTAAACAGTAAAACGATCAGTCGGGTCGTTACATTCTCCACCTCTTAAACAAACATTCATCCTCGAATGGACAGAGAAAGTATCTGGACTGCTTAATAAGTGGGGATATCGGCTCCACATGTCCTCCTCGAACTCCTAGGTTGCCTCCTCAACTGGTTGGCCCCTCCAATGGACCCTTACCACAGAAATCCTCTTGGACCTCAACTAGAGGTCCTGTCGATCAACAATGGTAACTGGCTCCTCTTCATAGCCCAAGCTCTCATCCAACTGAATGGTGCTGAAATCCAACACATGTGAATGGTCGGTATGATACCTCTGAAGCATCGATACATGGAAAACTGGATGAACTCCTGATAAACTGGAAGGTAATTCAAGCTCATACGCAACCTCTCCGACTCGCCTCAACACCTCAGAGGGGACAATAAACCTTGGGCTTAGCTTGCCCTTCTTTCCAAACCTCATAATGCCCTTCATTGGTGAGGCTTTCAAGAGAACCTTGTCGCTAATCGAGAATGATACATCACGTGCCTTCTTATCTGTGTAACTCTTCTACATGGACTGAGCTATACGGAGCCTCTCCTAAATCAACTTTACCTTATCCAAGGCATCCTGTACCAAATTTGTACCAAGTAACTTAGCCTCACCGGGCTCAAACCACCATATAGGAGAATGACAACGCCGACCATACAATGCCTCATACGGGGTCATCTCTATGCTGGACTGATAGCTATTATTGTATGCAAACTCCACCAAGGGCAAGAACTGATCCCACTGCCCTCCAAAGTCAATCACACTTCCTCTAAGCTTATCCTCTAGAATCTGAAATATCCACTCCGACAGCCCGTCGGTCTGAGTATGGAATGTCGTGCTAAGCTCTATGCGGGTCCCCAACTCACTTTGAAAAGCTCTCCAGAAATGGGAAGTGAACTGAGGGCCTCTATCTTATATGATGGAAACTGGCACACTGTGCAACCTGATTATCTCCCAAATGTAGATCTGAGCATATCTCTCGGCGGTATAAGTAGTTTCCGTTGGACTGAAATGGGCACACTTGGTCAACCTATCCATAATAACCCACACTGAATCAACCTTCCACAAGGTCTGCGGCAACACAACCACGAAGTCCATAATGATGCGCTCCCACTTCCATTCCGGAATGGGCATCCGCTGAAGTAGGCTACCTGGCCTCTGGTGCTGATACTTGACATGCTGGAAATTCAAACATTTAGCTACATACTCAACAATGTCCTTCTTCATCCTCCGCCACCAGTAATAATGTCTTAATGGTGGCACCCGAATGAATGGAGTACCTCGAACTGTGGGCCTCCTCTAGAATCATCTCCCCCAAGCCATCAACATTAGGAACACATACACGATCCTAAAGCCATAACACACCATCCTCGCCAATAGAAATATCCTTGGCACCTGCTTGAAGTGCCGTCTCCCTAAGGGCCTCCAAATGCGGATCATCGAACTGTCGGGCCTTAATTTGTCCTAATAACAAAGACTGAGCAACCACACACTCTAGAACTCGGCCAGGCTCCAAAATATCCAATCTCACAGGTCTGTGAGCTAAGGACCGAATGTCCAAAGCTAATGGGCTCATCACAGCAGGAATGAATGCTAAGCTACCCATACTCTCCACTTTCTTGCTCAAGGCATCCGCGACCACATTCGCCTTACTTGGATGATAAAGAATGGTGATGGCATAATCCTTTAGTAACTCAAGCCACCTGCGTTGCCTCAAATTAAGGCCCCTCTGCTTGAACAGGTGTTGCAAACTGTGATGATCGATGTAAAGACACATGACACTCCATACAAAGAGTGCCTCCATATCTTCATACCATGAACAATCGCTGCCAACTCTAGATCGTGCACTGGGTAGTTCTTCTCATGAATTTTCAGCTGACGTGAAGCATATGCAATAAATCGTCCCTCCTGCATCAATACACATCCCAAGCCAATGCGAGAAGTGTCAAAATATACAGTATACATCCCTGAACCAGAAGGCAATACAAGAACCGGTGTTTTAGTCAAAGCCGTCTTGAGCTTTTGAAAGCTCTCATCGCACTCCTCGGACTAACGAAATGGGACACCCTTCTGAGTAAATCTGGTGAAGGGTGAAGCAACAGATGAAAATCTCTGCATAAATCACCAGTAGTAACCTGCTAACCCCAAGAAACTCCTGATCTCGGTCACTGAAGTAGGACGTGGCCAACTTTGAACTGCCTCAATCTTCTTAGGATCCACCTTAATACCCTCTCCTGACACCATATGCCCTAAGAACGCTACTAACTCTAGCCAAAACTCTCACTTGAAGAACTTAGCATATAGCTTCTGCTCTCATAAGGTCTAAAGCACTACTCTCAAATGCTGCTTGTGCTCCCCCACGCTACGCGAGTATATCAAGATGTCATTAATGAAGACGATAACAAAGGAAATAATATAAGGCATGAACACCCTGTTCATCAAATCCATAAATGCCGTCGGGGCATTAGTCAAGCCAAATGACATCACCAGGAACTTGTAGTGGCCATGTCTAGTCTTGAATGCAGTCTTCGGAACATCTGAATCCCGAATCTTCAACCGATGATACCCTGACCTCAAGTCAATTTAAGAGAACACCCTGGCACCATGTAGCTGGTCAAACAAATCATCAGTACGGGGCAATGGATACTTCTTCTTGATGGTGACTTTGTTCAACTGGCGGTAATCAATGCACATCCGCGTAGTCCATTCTTCACGAATAGAACTGGTGCACCCCAAGGTGATACATTGGGCCCGACAAACCCCTTTGTTAATAACTCTTCCAACTACTCCTTCAACTCCTTTATCTCCTTCAGAGCCAAACTGTACGGTGGGATAGATATAGGCTGACTGTCTGGAGCCAAATCATTCCATAAATCAATGTTAGGATTCAGAGGCATGCCTGGAAGATTAGAAGGAAAAAGCATCGACGAACTCTTGGACTACTGGCCCTGAATCAATCATCGCTGACTCCGCTGTGGTGTCTTGAACATAAGACAGATAAGCCAAGCACCCTTTTCTCAACCATGCGCTGAGCCTTCAGAAAAGAAACAACTCTGATAGGCATATCAACTGTGGAACCCTTCCACTCCAATCTCGGCAATCCTGGCATCGCCAACGAAATAGTATTAGCATGACAATAAAGGATAACATGATAGGGAGATAACCAGTCCATACCCAGGATGACCTCAAAATCGATCATATCAAGAAATAGAAGATCTGCCGTAGTATCGTAACCATAGAAAGTAACCACACAAGACTGGTAAATCCGATCCACAACCACAAAATTGCCCACAGGAGTGGACACATGAACAGAAACACCAAAGGCTCAAGAGAGATAACCAAGAAACGAGCAAATAGAGATGATACATATGAATAAGTAGATCCTGGGTCAAATAATACCGAAGCATCCCTATTGTTGACTGTTATAATACCTGTGATGATGGCATCTGAGGCCAATGCATCTGCCTAGCTGGAAGGGCATAGAATCTAGCTGGAGTTCTGACAGACTCGCCTCCACCTAACTAAGTAATAGCGGGATGTCCTCTACCCGTCTGCCCTCCATCTCTAGAACGGCCTCTACCAACATTACCTCTACTTCTAGATGGCTGGGCCACTGGTGCTGGAGTCACTGGTTGTTGTCCCTGCTACGCTGCCTTGCCCCGAAGCCTGGGACAAGTCCTCCTCATGTGACTAGGATCTCCATACTCATAGCAATGTGGTACAACATCCTCTTGCCCCGAAGACTAACCCTAAGAACCCGCAGAACTACTAGGAGGAGCCGAAAGAATCGGTGGATGATGTTAACTCTCCGGCATAGCACTAAAGTAAGAGCTGGAAGGACACTGAGGACATGAATACCCACTAGATGAACCCTGAAGGCATAGCACTGAAATAAGGAGGTGATGGAGCTCCTCGGGCATGAGTGGTGGTGCTGAAATTGGGGCCCTGCTCGGCTGACCCCTCCCATACTAACCTCTGCCCCTAAATGTGGCACCTATGAACTCTCCAAGGAACCTCGCTCTCTTGTCCTGCTGAACTTGCTCCCTGCCCCTCTGGAGATACCCCTCAATCTCACGAGCAATCTCGACCACTAGCTGATACTCTGTACCCATCTCCACCTCTTGAGCCATGATGTTCCGGATACCGGGATGCAACCCCGAGACAAACCTCCGCACTCTCACTGCATCAGTACAAAATATCATAAGTGCATGGCGGGATAACTCAAAGAACCTCGCCTCATAATCGGTCAAAGATATCTGACCCTGCTCAAGATGCTTAAACTGCTATCGCAGCTCTTCTATCTCGGAGGGAGGAATATACCTATCCAAGAACAACTTGGTGAACTGACCCCAAGTGAGGGGAGGAGAACCTTCTGACCTGCTAAGAGCATAAGACTTTCACCATCTGCGGGCCCTGCCCTCCAACTGGAAAGTGGTGAAGTCAACCCCATGTGACTCCAGTATCATCATGTTGTGCAGTATGTCCCTACACCTCTCAATAAAGTCCTGAGCGTCCTCATGAGATTCACCCCCGAACACTGGAGGGCAAAGTCTAGTCCATCTGTCCAGTAACTTCTGCAGATCACCATCCCCAACTGGCATGGGCTGGGGTGCCACTGCAGTAACTGGCTGAACCTCATCTACGGGTAGTGCACCCAGAGTCTAATAAATGGTGGTTGTGCCAACTGGAGCCTGAGCAGTAGGGTCTGTGCTCCCCCTCTTGCCTATGAGGTGGCTAGATATGCTGGAAATATACCAGCCTAGGTCACTATGACCATGAACCGAAGCATGTGGCCCATGACCTCCTAAAAACTCGGTGCTGTCATGAAATCCACCGGAATATGCTCAGATGCAGGCACCTCGCCCCGCTCCTCAACAATCGGATCCCTCGCAAGATCTACTGGTGGTGCAACTAGAATAGCTTTTGGGCACCCTCGTCCCCTACCACAGGCAAGTGCCCTACCCCTTCCTCTACCTCGGCCTTTAGCAATGGGGGAGAAGCTTCTCCCCGATCAGGAACATCGGCAGTACGAGTTCTCACCATCTGTGAGAGAATAGAAATGGAAATTTAGTACATTAACCACTACACGATAGGAAGTGAATAAAGAGTAGTCTTTTATAACACCCTATAGCCTCTCGAAGATAAATACAAACGTCTCCGTACCGATCTACAAGACTCTATTAGGTTTTTCCCGTAACACTGTGAGACCTACGTGAACGTGGTGCTCTGATATCATGTTATCATGACCCATTTCCATAACAGGTCATGATGGCGCCCAACAACCTTGTCGGGCAAGCCAAGTGCGGAAAACATTTCTAAGTTTAACAGCATCAACATTTATAGGAAGCGGATAAACATCCCAAAATAGGATTTCAGAAACCTAATACAGTAATCAATGTAGGGACATGATATTACAACCCAAAACTAGTCTATTAAAGTGTGTGCCAGAACCTGGTGTCACATCTACGGGCTACTAGTAGATAATATACAAAAGAATAATAAGATATCTTATTGTCTGAATTAGGATAGACAGAAAACAAAAGTGCAGAGATGACTTCTCCGGCTGCAGATCGTCAATGAAAGGAGGCAGCTCACCGTAGAAGTCCAAGATAACTCATCGATGCGCTCCCGAATGGTAACCAGATCCACCTGCCTCAGATCCTGTGTATTTAAGTACAGAAGCGTTGCATGAGTACATAAAAATCATGTACCTAGTAAGTATCCCATCTAATCTCAAAAAAGTAGAGGGGAGAGGTCGACTTGATACTTACTAAGGTCAAATAGTATATGAGATTATTCATAAGCATGGAAACTACTAGTATCAACATGTTTAAGGCAAGAGAGATAAGTCATGTCTTTACGATATCGTGATTTACAAATTGAATATTCAATGTATAATAACAAGCAATGTGAGTATAAGTTTTCATATAATAATCATACGCAAATTATACCGAGGTGACGATCCAAACCAACATAAGAAAATGTGCACTTACCGAGGGTCGACGGTGCACCAATAGATGCATCTATTCATACCGAGGCGATTGGCCTGATCCACAAATAACAAGCAAGCATCAGGAATGCACACGAAGGCAATACATATTCAATTATGTCATACAAGAGTTCAACAAGTGTGACAGTTACTTTTATTCTCCTTCAAGCCTATAATATATCCTAGGTGAGCACATTAGCATGAGTATATTTAGATATTCATAGGTAAAGCGTGATGTGGGTCCTAAACTACTCGGACAATAAATATGGTAATAGCTAATCACGGATTCTCGTCACCTTATGCGTATGTAGCTCCTGCATTTAGCAATTACTATACATTTTATTAATCATATGGGGACATTTCCCTCTTACAAGGTTAGAAAAGAGACTCACCTCGCTCCGAAGCACTATTTCAATAACAAGAATAGGCTCCAACCTCAATTTGAAGTCGGGCGAGCACAACTAGCTAAATAAAGCAAGAACTAGTCAATTAGTGCATACAAGTTGAATTCTAACTAATTTAAGTGATTTCCTAAACTTTCCCGCAAGTTTCCTAATTTATGACCCTAGGCCCACGTGCCCAGATTCCGAGATTTTTCGAAGGAAATTACTCTCTATAACCTAAGGATTACTAATATCTAATTTTTAGTTCATTACATGGCAAATTAGGTGGTCAAATATTAATTTTATCAAAACCCTAGGTCTAGCTTTAACCCTTGATTTTACTTTATTATTGGTGTTCAATCTATCTAATGTTCATATATTTAAGCTAAGAATGAGTGGGGATTAATTATCTTGTGATGTTATGTTGAAACTCCCTCTTTTGAATCACCAAAATCGCCTAAGTATTGAGAGAAAGTGAGGAAAATGACTTGGGGTTCGAATTAAATGAACCATCTCTACCCAGTTGTTTTCGCTTCTGCGGTCAAGGGGACCGCTTCTGCGGACTGTGGTCGCAAAGGCGGGAACGCGTCTACGGTTACTGGGTCACTTCAGGGGTTTCCCAGGTCAAGGCCGGCTTCGCTTCTGCGGTTGATCGACCGCTTCTACAGTCCAAGAGTCACAAAAGCGGTTATGACAGAAGCAACAGAAATTGTTCCTTTTCAAATTCCAACTTCGCTCGAACCTCGACCATTTGACGCTCGGGGCTCCCAAGCCTTGTCCGAACATACCGACAAGTCTGATATCACAAGGCGGACCTACTCGACATGAAACAATGCTAAATCGAGTACTCGAACCGAAAATCAATTGAACCAACCTATTGAACTTCAAGTTCTTAGTTCCTTTTCAATGGGTCGAAATGCCCTTAAACTACTCGGATTGACACCAAATTTTACGGGTAGGTCATAACTGATATTTTGGACTTGTACCAAATTTCAGAACCGGAATTCGAACCCGATACCTAGGTTTTAATTAATACTTAGATTCTTTAATTCTTTAAAACTTCGATTTAACAATTTTACATAAAAATTCTGTACTCGGTCTAGGGTCCTTGAAATTCGATTTCCGAGCATATGCCCAGGTCCCACATTTTCCTACGGACCTTCTGGGATCGTCAAATCATGAATCCGGATCCGTTTCCTAAGAAAGTTGACCGAAGTCAAATTTGACCTTTTAAGAAAACCTTAAGGAAATAATTGATTTTATTTTCACTCAAAAATCTTCTAACTTACAAACTAATTGCCCCCCGCAAGTCGTAATTTAGCTAAGGAAAGCGTGAAAAGATTTATTTAAGGGAACAGAGTTCTAAACAGTAGAACGACCAGTCGGGTCATTACATTTATAAAGTACCACCGCCTACCAACACCTTCCTCAACCACAACCACTACCCACCATTATTAACTATCAGCATCCACCACCACTATCCTCAATCATAATCGCTATCGCTATCAATCACCATTAGCTACCTAGAACCACTTCTTTTAGATTAATTAGTATTTTATTTAAATATTATTTTTACTAATTTTTAAATAAATATAATTTTATATATTCAGAAGTTAGAAAAACAAATGATCTTAATCATTTAGTATTTAGATCTTAAAACACATCTTAATCTTAATACACATCTTCATATTCATATATGTATTCAGATTCAGACATCTAAATCTTAAAATAATCAAATGAGGCTCAACCACCATATCATCATATTGATGCTCAATATCATCATCTTATCAACTCATATGATACTAGTATAACACATCTTGGGGCATCTGTGCGATGAACACTTTCTCTAATAACAGTTGTCACCTTGCTCGAAATATTCAAACCTTCTCTGTATCACATCCATTTTGCTGAATAGAAGAAACTCTTTATAAAAAGTTGTACAACCTCGAACCTATCACAAGAGGTAACGTTACCTTTCTTTCTCCTTATCCCAATGTATCACGGTAACCATATCATATCTAGTATTCTAAATATGTTTAATTGATCTTCCTGAGTTTATAGCCAATTTTTCTATTTATGGATACCTCATTTCATCATCTGCTTGTGATCTAATAACATTATAGAAAAAGTGTTGTGTACCTTGTTCCTCTCAAATTATGATGGAACTTGAGGCCCCCACTCTGAAGCAGTTAACTGTATGTAGAGTGTCTCTCCATCTTTTGGTTTTGAGAGTAAAAGCGGAATAGCGAGGTACTGGTTCAAATATTCCCGGGTCTTTTCATTTTTGTTTGTCCACTGAAAATCTAAATTATTTTTAAGGATGCTAATGAATGCATGATATTTATCGTCACAAACTCAAATCATACCAAGTCGTGATGACACTTAACCCAAACCGCTAGGTAAGCTAAAAAGTATTAGTTACAACTATAACGAGACATCATCAATTAATAATAAAGAAGGCTGCAAAAATCAATACAACTATCCCAAGGACTAGTAATAGAAGTCACAAGCGACTAAGAATAAGAGTACAACTTCGATCTAAGGAAAGATACATCATCTGTTTCAAATTTACATATAGAAACATAAGTCCTAAACTACCACCAACAGATGGTAGCTTGTATCTGGAATGGTTGTACGTCTTTAATGCTAGAACTTAGAACTCCACAGCCGCTCATCTCTAAATATTTTCATGCAAGGTGCAGAAGTGTTGTATGAGTACAATTGATAACGGGTAATTAGCAAGTATCTTGACCTACCTCGATGAAGTAGTGATTAGGTTTTTAAGTAAAAAGATACTCACTTGATCGTGCAGTTCATAAGCAAGGGAAATAATAAAGAGGAAGACAAGTAATAATGGAAAGATCGAATACAAGAAATAATGAACAAATTCACAAATATAACAATCAAACCTCTCCACTAAATCTAGTCTGTGAGTAAGAAACAATATACGTGAACCAATATAAGCGATAAATCCAAACCCGTATAACAAAAGGGGTATGTTCAAGATATCAAATCAAGTGGCACGGCAATATTTTTCGTGCATTTATCTTATCTTCACTAAACAAATGCATGTATGTCAAATAAAATGGTAGGAAACACTCTTTGTGCATTTATCTGTTCCTTACCAAATATAGAAACACCCTTCATGCAATACCACTCTTTTCTCCAATTATATGTATAACAGTATCAAACCAAGGCTTCGAAGGCATATATGCAACAATGGCAACCAAGGTAGTAAACACAGATGTAACAAACGAGCAAGATAGAAGGCAAGTAGATATTAGTAAAAAATAAGGTAGATGCATGTAGATGGTAGTAACAAGAAAGATAGAAGGTATAGATAATAGTAAGAAATAAGGTAGAGGCATACATATAGCATTAACAAGTAACATAGAAGGTATAGATGTAACAACAACATGTCAAAGAAGAAGGCATATATGCGACTCGCAATATGGAAGGAATATATAGAATAATAGCAAATATGGTATAAAGCATAGGCGTAACATCAACAAACAAGATAGAAAGAATAGGTGCAACAATAACAACTCAAGAAAAAGGCACAAATGTGTATGTGAAGGAAAGATAACATGATATAATGCATGTATCTCATCCTCACCTGCACGGAAATACGCTTCGTGCCATGAACTTGCATCTTGACTTTCATGAGAACACCTTTCATGCCAATATTATATCACTCTTCCTCACCAAGCACGGAAATACCCTTTGTGCTATAATAATAATGTCAAGAAGAATGGAAACACCCTTCGTGCATAAATATACTTCCTCACAAGCATGAGAATACCCTTCACGCAATTCACTCTTCCTCACCTACCATATATTCCACAATATCAAGCAAGGTAGGAAGCATAGAAACATCAAGAAGAATGCTTGAGCATAATACTCCATATGAGAGCAAATCATAACCTTTGCACCAATATGCAAGCCAATATTGCAAGAACAATAATGTTTAAGTATATCAACAACACTTAAACATGAATTTCAACATTAATATGGAATTCAAGTATCACAAGAATAACAGATATAGATATGTGTTCAGGATATAGGTATTTTTACGGCTGAATTAAGTACATCAACAATCTCAAAAATAGTCCATCTTATTAAATTAATCTGCAAATAAGCTAAAAACGTGATCTCTAGCATGAATGGTTGTATTCATGTTATCATAGAAATAAAGTAAGAGATAAGTCAAGAAAATCATAAAGTTCAACAAGGCACAAAGAAGCATATAATTTATCCCGAATTTGGATAACACTGACACATGCATATACGCTCGTCACCTCGCATATATATCACCCCTGTATATATCAAACTATATTATTTATTAAAGAAGATTTTCTCAATAAAGCTAGGCAAGACATTTACTTCAGTTCGGAACAAATTTCGCACTTAGGAAAGTCTAAGAAAGTCAAATAATACTAAAGGAAACATCCATCAGTCAAGAAAGTTTAATCTTTGATAAAATTCTAAACTCAACAAAAAGTCAATCCAGGCCCACATGGTCTAAATTCTAAATCGACACCAAATCTCAGTTACTCATAACCTCACGAGTTCAAATATATAAATAGTTTCAAGATTCAACCTGAAATTGATGTCCAAATTCCCAAATTTAGATCTCATAAATTTTACCCCAAAATTCCAATTTTACGCTGTGAAACCTTTGATTTAATAGTAAAAATCTATGGAAAATCTTGGATTAAATCAACACTAAGTAAAAATTCCTAACGAAGTCTAGGTCTCAAAAATAGAATAAATCTCGGAACCTTTCCCTTGTAACCCAGATGTAAATGTCGCAAATGAGAACACCTATAAGCCCACCTAATTGCAAATGTGAAAGCAACCTCTCAAATTCAAAGTCCACAGATGTGACCAACTGTTCGCAAATGTGACTCGACTTGAGCACTTAACCTTCACAAATGCGACTCATGCTTCGCAAATGTGATCCCAGTATTGGAAATGCGACATTGTCCTTCATCTCCCTTCTCTCGTAAATATAAGGTCACATTCGCAAACTCAACCTCCGCATTTGCAAACCTATCTTCGCAAATTCAATAACAATAGTACCAACAATGGACAACTCCGTAAAAATTGTCCGAAACTATTCCGAAACATACTTGAGCCCTTCGGTACCTCATTGAATCATCTAAACAAGTATATAAATGTATCAACAACTCATTGGTAAGCTCAAAACCTCAAAACAACATCAAACTTCAAGAATCAAGCATCAAAACTCAAGAATTTCAAATGTTCATAACTTAAATTTCTAACATTTGACTAGAAGTGCTGAAAAGACCTCGGGTCACCCGAATCAAACATACGTTTAAGTCTAAAATCATCATCTAAATTTATCAGAACCATCAAATCACCAATCCAGAGTCATTCAAAAAAACTCAATCATTGGTCAACTCCAACAACTTAAAGCTTCTGAAATAAGAATTCTCATTCCACAACTTTCCCAAACCTCTCGAAGACCATAACCAACGATGCACACAAGTGATAAAACATCCAACGAACCTATTAGAAGACTCAAATCTCAAAATAGAATGCTAGAATTAAAAATGATCACTTGGACCGCTAAATTTATCATAAGAGCATAAGATAAATTGCCCTTAGGGCTGATATCCTCCCATTGAGTTTTTGAGCGTCCTTTATAGATGCAGCAGATGGGATGTTTTGTGTAGCCTTAATTTTGTCAAGGTTAGCTTCTATGCCTCTTTTAGTAACAAGGAACTTAAGGAATCATTTTCAGGATACCTTAAATGCATATTTGTCTTGGTTTAGCTTCATGTCATATTTTCTTAAGACAATGAAGTTTGACCTAAGTGTTCTAGATGTTTCTCGACTTTTAGGAATTCAATTAGCATGGCATATGTGATGAACCAACCAATTATTTTGAGTATTTTAGCCATGTTTCCCCTAATTGATGCTTTACATATTTGTATTTATTGCTATGTGACTTGGGGTATGGATGATTTTGTTCCGAGGAAGTTTTAAATTGAATTGGAATACTTAGTCCCTTAGTTGGAGACTTAAGTGGTAAGAGTTGACCAGAGTTTGAGTTCTGTATAAATGATCCCAGAATGGTATTTTGATGGTTCTGATAGGTCCATATGGTTATTTGGGACTTAGGAGTATGTCTGGATTTAGATATAGAGGTTTCTAGTTTGAGTTGGTTCTATTTGGCAAAAGTTGAAAAGTTGAAGGTTTGGAAAGTTCACAAATTTGACAGGGAGTTGACTTTGATGATATATAGTTTGAATTTTGGTTTTGAGGGATGGAATAGGCCCGTATAGTCATTTGGGACTTGTATGAAAAAATTGAGATCATTCTGAGTTGTTTAGGCATGTTCGGCATAAATTTTAAATTTGAATATTTGAATAAGTTACTCAAGCTTGAATTGAGGTTAGATTCAGATTTTGATGTTGTTTGGTTTTATTTGAGGCCTTGAATAAGTTCGTATTATATTTTGGGATTGGTTTGTGTGATTGGACAAGGTCCTGGGGGGCCTCGGGAATGTTACGTATCATTTTCCTTTGTTTTGGAACTGCTGATTTTCTGATGTTCTAGTGTGCTTTATGATTGCTGATAGTGTGTCGTGATCGCGGAGAGTATTTTTGTTGTGGGTGAAGTTTTTTCTTTATGTTCGTGATGGGGTGGTCATGCTCGCAGAGCATGAGGAGTAGTGGACTTCTTGCTCGCGACCTGAGAGTCGTGTTCGCATAGAAAAGGAGGTTGGTTGGGTGCATCAGGATTTAAGCCTTCGTGTTCGCATGTGAACGGCCGCATTTACGTAGGCTCGGTAGTGGTAAGAATCACGCTCGCATCTTTTCTCTTGAGTTCTCATAGTAGAGGTAACATTTGGGCATGGGATTGATCTTCACGATCGCGACATAGGTCCCTCGATTATGAAGTGTATAAATGGGCAGAATCACTCGAGTACTCTATTCCAAGAATTTTGGTTATTTTATCACATTTTGAGATCAAGAGCTCGGATTTGGATGATTTCGAGGGTATATTCACGATGTTGATCATGGTAAGTATTTTTTTACTTGATTTTTTTTTATTATTCATGATTTTGGCCTTTATTTTAGTGTTTCATTCATGAATCTAAGTGTGGAAAATTGTGGATTTTAGCAAAACTTTTCTCAAGTAAAAATTGATGATTTGAGGGTCGATTTGAGGCCGGATTGGGATGAAACAATACTGGAATGGGTGTTCAGAATTTATGAGTTTTGTGGGTTTCGAGGGACGGACCCAAGGTTGACCTTTTTGATTGGCTTTGCATATTTGAATCATGATCATAGCTTTATTGTTTTGACTAGTTTTCTTTGGCTTTATTGATATTATCAAGTTGTTTTGACTAGATTCAAGTCATTCAGATGTTGATTCACGTGGTAAGGTATTCCTAGAGTACTTATTTAGCTTGCTTGAGGTAAACATCTTACCTAAACTTGGTTGAGGCACTAGTTTCCTGAGTTATTTGTGAAGGCTACGTGTTATGGGTAGCGCACATTTGAGAGGTTGAGCCCATGTGCGTATACCGGGGTGCTACTCATTCTTGGGTAGTGTTTAGGCTATGATATGCCTGAAATTTGTTGCTAAGCTTCATGTTGTTGTGTTTTTTATGTTTGTACCCGTTTGTGAGCTATTTGAACCATGTTTGAGATAGATGTTATTCTCCTGATTGAACCTGATATTTGCTATGTGCATGATGTAATTGTCTGATTGAGCTGTAGCAGCACACTATACACATGCATACACTTTAGTATATTACTTATGCCGGTCTGTGAGTAAGAATTTAATATCCATTGTTCATGTACATGTAAACTTGTATATCTCCATTCTGTCCGATATGGATTGGACTGGTAGCACGTGAGTTGTTCATGTGGTGGTAATTATTGGCACGTGAGTTATATGTGCAGTTTTGATTATTGGTATATGAGTTATTCGTACGATTGTGAGTTGTCCATGCGGTTGAGATATTATTGGCACATGAGTTCTCCATGAGGTTGAGATATGATAGCACGTGAGTTGTCCGTGATGATCCAAGAAATTATTATTATTATTAGCACATGAGTTGTCCATGTGGTTGATATTGTTGGCACATGATTTGTCCATGCAGCACGTGAGTTGTCCGTGCAACATCTGAATAAGTATCCATATCCCTAGGGTGACCTTCTCATGTTTCTCTCTTGATTGTGTACACACGGTATGAAGAAAACTGGCTAGTGTTTGATTTGGTTATTGAATTTCTTTACTTGTAATGTCCTTGGTTGTTTACTTGTTTTATTCGTATATCTTCTTTATATGGTAGATCAGGAAAGTGTACATGTCTTGTTTTGCATATCTTTTCTATATGTTAGATTGTTAATTGAGCAGAGTATATAATGTTATGTTGTGTACCAATGTGGCTTCATCTGTAATTCATGACTTGTTCATATTATTTCTATGTACTTGTGAGATTAATAAGCTGAAGAGGTTATTAGCGAGTATCATTGATAATTCTTGCATCTCTTGCCTCAGCGAGGTTAGTTATGATACATGCTGAGTGCATGGGGTCGTTGTATTCATATTATACTCTGCACGTAATTGTAAAGATCCAGGTGTTGGACCGAGCCATGAGTAAGTGTGATTCATTGCTGAGGATTTGCAAATAGACAAGGTAGAGCTACATTTCGACTGTAGTGTTTGGCGCCTCTTTTCATTTATGTGATGTTGCTTTCACTTCAGTCAATATTTTACTTTATATTTTAGACTTGTATTTTCATTTTAGAGTTCACGACTCTGTATTTATCAGTTCTAGGGGATTGTTATGTATCAAGGTGGTTATTTTATGTTATTGGCTTTAGACTTGTATTGCTTCTGTTATTTTGTATCTATATTCCACTTTTTCTATGATTTTCTTGCCTAGCAAATGATTTAGGCGCTATCACGTTCGATTGGTGGTTTTGGGTCATGACATCATATATGTAACTTCCATGTTTTTCCCTAAGTGTTTAGGAAACACCTTATTTATGAATCTCTAATAAGTAGCTCCTATATTTCTTAACTCCGAAAGGCATTACTTTGTAGAAATATATGCTTTGTTCGATGATACATGTAATATTTTCTTGGTGGTTGTAACGACCTAAACCGTCGTCACGTGAATTACCGCCTCGTTTGCCCCATTTTATGCTTTTATATGTTTCATTATATGTGTTTATAGAATTTGAAGTAACTCGGATGGAGTTCAGTTAGAAATGAGACAATTAGTCTATTTATCATAAGGTTAGTTTGGAAAAGTCAACCGAATATTGACTTATGAGTAATAGGGCTCGAAATGGATTTCCGACAATACGACTAGTTTTAGGTGGTGATTTATGACTTAGGAGTGCAATCGGAATTGAATTTGGAGGTCCGGTGTAGAATTAGGCTTGAATTGGCTAAGTTTGAATTTTGGCGAATTCCGGTTGATATGTGAGATTTTGATTCGGGGGTCAGAATGAAATTCCAACAGTTGCAGTAGCTCCGTTAGGTGATTTTGGATAAGTGTACAAAATTTTAGGTCATCCGAAGGTATTTAGGTTGGGTTTTAGATAAAATGCAAGTTTCAGAAGTTTTAGTTTAACTTAGGCTTGAATCCGTGGAAATTTGATGATTTTGATGTTTATGATAGTGTTTTTATGCTATGAACAAGTTTGAATGAAGTAATTGGACGTATCTGTGCTTTTGGTTGAGGTCCCGAGGGCCTCAGGGCGATTTGAGATGGCTAACGGAAAAATTTGGAATAAGGAAATGCAGCAGAAACTTTGCTCTATGCGATCCCATGGGGTATCTGCAATCGCATAGAAGGCAGGTAGAGGGAACCTGTTTTGTGCTATGTGATCGCACAAGGGGACATACGATCACGTAGTGCATTGGTGCCTGGGATCCTTGGCTGGAATTTACTCTATGCAAACGCATGGGGGAAATGCAAACGCATAGAGCATTTAAGGGGGGTCTGGACCTTGGTCTAGCGAACGCGGGGCAGTAGTGTGTTCACATAGAGTTAACATAGGGGAGGTAAAATTTGTTCTATGCGATCGCAATAGGGATTATGCGATCGCATAGAGTAATTACCTAGGCGGACAGAAGGGTTTTATAATTAAAACATCCGCGAACTTCTTCATTATTTCCACTATTTTTAACCCCTACACGAGCTTTGGGCAAGGATTTTCGAGGGAATTGACCTAGAATCACTTGGAGGTAAGTTTCTTAGCCCAATTATTCGAGCTTATAGCAAAATCATCAAAGAAACCAGTGAAAAACCACCAAAATGGGTTAAGTTAGGGCTTGAGAATTTGTGATGTGAAAATGGAATTTGAAGGGGCATTTGAACTCTGTTTTTGACAAACATTATATGTACGGACTCGTGGCAAGACGAGGAATCCATTGATGTGATTTTCAGAAATTTTCAAGAAGTGGGCCCGGGGCTCGTGTTTTACCAGCTTCATGATTTTTAGTGTTTTTCGAGTAATTTCAACTGGGTTATGTTTCTTTAACCTATAATAACGTATTCGTTACGGTTTTGACTAGATTCGATGTGCATAGAGGTATATTAAAAGGGAAAAGGCATTGCAGACCAGTCTACGACCGGTTAGAGGTGAGTAGTCTGTATAGATGTGGCCTGAGAGTTTGAAACCCCAGTTTATCACATCGTGACGCTATGTTAGGGCATGACTCGCACTCCATGGCAGGTGCAGGATCGTATATAATTGGGGATTGTGACTTGGTCCATCCCAAGAGCTAAATATAATTATTGGCGGCTGACACGCGCCCTGTAGTGAATATATCTGGGCTTATTGCCATGTTTGGGCCTTGTGTCGACCTGTAGCATCCGTCTAGGATGAATATCTTTGTGATAGCATGATTTTCATAATCATTGATCTCAGTCATGTGCTTAATCACTACTATTAAATGCTAAGTCATGTTTTTTCTTTAAATTATATAACTAAATTATATTCAACTTAATAATTAGAAACTGGGAAATTAGATTGAATCTATTATGTAACTTATATGCATACTGTGGACAGAGTATGGGTCGAGCTGTACGCCGCAGCAGTGATATGATGATATTGCACTTGGGCTATGAGAGCCCTTCCGGAATCTGTACACAACCCCAGTGAGCGCAGTCGACATTAAACGGATCGGGTTTGTATGCCGCAGCGGATTCATGTGCATTGCATTGCATCTTTGCATGATACTTGACTGATATATTTGATATTGTTTTGCTGTTAGTTCATAGTTAAGGTGTCGGACTATTAGTTGTAGCTTTTCTTTGTGGCATTTCGTGGATTTCTTATCGTTAGACATTTATATGCTTATTACTCACTGAGTCGGTAGTACTCACCCCTACTCCCTGCACCTTGTGTGCAGATTCAGAAACACCGGATGCTTAGCTGATCAGTCGTTGTCTCCGCAGATTGTTCAGAGTTGTTGAGGTAGTTGCTTGACGTTTGCAGGACCTGGCTACTCTTCGTATTTCAGTTTATTATTATTATATACATTTCCAGAATTATATATTTTTATTCAGAGATTATTTTCCAGTTTGTTTTAGAGACTCTGGACTCGTGACCCCAGATCTTATGGGAGTGTTTTATTGGTTTTCGTATCTTTCCGTATTATTCTAATAATATTATTGAATTATTATTCTAAAATTATTACATTTCTTCTTAAATTGTCGGTTTTGAGACTGATTGTTAAACTGGGAGCGATTGTTGGTCAGGCTTATCTTACTTTAGGGTTGGGCGCCATCATAACCGGGTTTGGATCGTTACAGTCGTCCAGATGCATTAGTATTTGATTATGTTTGGAGAAGCAGTCCATAAAGCTAAGTAGTTCATAATCTGTCATAGCGTCGATCATTTAGTCGATGTGCAATAAGAGAATTGGGTCTTTAGGTCAGGCTTTATTTTCAACAATAAGCTATGCATACCTACCACAACTACATTATCTATCCAATTAGGATGATGTACCTCTTAAACGTACCCATTGTAAATAAGCTTCTAGACCTTCTCGTTCAATATTTGATTCCTCGAAGGGCCATCTTTGTCCCTTTTTGTGGACTGGAGGGTAGCCTGGGGTAACGTTCAGCTCATGTGTTATCATATAGGGATCTACCCCGACCAACCTGCATTGGACCAGGTGTAACAATAGATACAATATGTTAGGAATTGAATTAATTAGCTTATCTTTCAGGTTTTTGTAGAGATCGTTCCCTTTGTAGACTTTCTTCTTTGGATCGTCTAGATCCAAGTTAATTAGCTCAAGGTCATCTTCAATAATCTCGAACTCCCTTTGGGTTCTTGAACTAATCACTTGATGATAGGTCGAGGGAACTACTTGTATGTCATAGATACATGTCATTCTAATGATGGCATTGTAGGTCGATGGCTAGTCTATCGCTTGGTATGATATTAAAAGGTTTAATCCTGCTACATATGCGACAAAAATTATTTCATCGCGCAAGTAGTCTCTCGACTCGTTGAATCATACCAGGGCATAGAACAACGAACCGTTTACGATGCTAACCCTATTTCCTCAAAAATATACATCAGGATAATGTTGACTGAACTAGATGGATCCACGAGAATACATTTAATAGTATAATTGACAATATGTAAATTGATTACCAATGCATCATGATATGGATTGCCCGAGTACGAATAGTTTGATCAAGATCTATTGATCATTTTTTCTATATAGATGGAGAGTCTTTGTCCAGCGACTATCTACACGTCCTCCATGTTGATAAATATAAGCTCTTGGTGGTTATTTTCACCTGGCAGATGTAGTTGTAAGGTTTTCACCTCATCAGTTAGGATCTTAACTTTTCATTATATCTCATAGTTCTACTACTTCAAAGTTTTGAATTCAACGAGCATCTTTTCATTTGCTCCACCTTTACCAAGGTTTTGTTTCTCAATTTCTGTGGTTTGGAGTTTCAAAAAATCCTAGAGGTTTTCAATCCCACCTCCAATATGTCAGCATCAAGATCAACATGTTTAGGGAATGAAGAAAATCACGGTGGATCTCGATCATCTTCAATCTTATTATTGAAAAATCAAAAATACAAAAGTAATTGGTTAGAAAAATGGTTTGAACCCCTATGCGGAGTCAAAGATGGAAGAAATTGGTATGGTTGTACTTGTATTCAAATGGGTGTTTTGAATTTTATGAGTTTAGTCGGGTTTCGTGGTGTGGGCCCCGATTAAATTTTACGTTTTATAAAGATCAAAATTTATTGTTTGGGGTTGTTTCCTATAGCATTATTGTATGATGTTAAGTTGTTTGTGACTAGATTCAAGTCGTTCGGGAGTTGATTCGCACGGGAAGAGCTCTTTGGAGTATTGATTCACGCGTTTTGAGGTAAGTAATGTATCTAAACTTTATTTGAGGTAATTAACCATGTGAACTATGATACTTGGGATGTGTTGGGGTGACAGACGTGTGTGCGTGCACCGAGATATCCACGATCCGGGTAGACTACAATCTAGTAGGAGACTTTTTTGCTATCATGCCGTGTTGTACCCGTATTCTCTCCACTTGTATGATTATTTGACCGATCATCCATGTCAGAAATCATATCTTGGCTATATGCTTATTTGTTTAGACATAATAGGGTTACTCTTGTTGCTTTGAGTTGTTTGTCTTAGTTGTAAACATACTTTCAGTCATGATGTTCTATCTGTGTATGATATCTGTATTGGTGAACTTTTATTTTGATTTCTCACATGTTGTTGATGCCTCATATATGTAATATTGTTGAATTGAGTACTTTGAGATATGTTTAACTGAAAATTGACCGTTTGATGGCTGAGCTTGCGCCATAGAGCCGTTTCGTGACGATATATTATTACATTGTACAATATCCTTTAGTGTATCCCTAATGTATTATTAGTGTATATTCCTAGCTCCAACTTCTTTGCAGCAACCTCAGAATGTATATATGTTATATGCTGGGTGTATATGTGTTGTTATATATTTTATATACATTATTTATACAAATGTAAATGTATAAAGAAGAAAAGTCAGAAAACTGGCTAGCCCGTGCTATTTTCACCAATTTTAACTAGAAAAATTTTCGTTCCTACACCATATAGGAAACTATATTACCAAATATGTTCATAGTTTGCATATTACCCTTCATGCTAATAGTATTTCTACAAAATATAGATAGTGCACTAAATAAGGAATCATTGTAGCGGTAGGATTCCTTATTTAGGCGCACTAAAATTGGGAAGTTAAATAATCTTCCAGATCTTCTACAACGCAAATCACACGCATGAATAATTATCGTTGGATTTGTTTTAATTTTTCATATTCTGTTTTTGCGATACACTCTGTTTCAACCTTTTTTCTGATTTCACAAATCAAAAACGACTAAATCTTCTATAATTCTTTTGCAACAAACGCAATTATGTCCAAATTTCAGTAATACAACGCAAAGGAAAAGAGATCAACAATTCCACCATTGACAGCCATTAAAAAGCTTTGAAACTTCAAGTTCAAATTTGGGTTTTCGTAAATTATTTTTTGTTTCGATTGGATGCTGTTGAAAATAATTGAAAATATGGTTTGAAATTTATATCTCAATTTTGAGGGGTTTTGGTGAAGATTAGACTTGATTTTGGCTTAATTGATATACATTATATTGCAAAAATTGTAGAAAAATTATAGACTGTTGTTTATTTATTTTTCTTTTATTCATTTACATATTGTATAAAAGTTGAACAACATTGTAAGAAAATTATATTCAAGTGGTATTATATTGTAGTTGTATATAATTTAGTAGAAATAATGTACGCTAATTTGTAGATAAGTTGTATAATATATAATTAGTTGTATAAAATTATTTTTATTATGTATAAATCAGATACAAAATATAGAAAAGACATATTGTATAAAATTTGTATGTAAGTTTATGTTATTGTAGTTGTATTTCACCGGGTGGAAATAATGCGTGAAAGTTGTAGACAATTATAGATAAGTTGTATTCCTCTATAACGTAATATGTTGGCATATCAAGTAACTTTAGTATTCAGACAAACATGCATGAAAATAAAGGATAAATTCTGTTATGAACAGTTTGTAGAAATTTTATAGATAATTTGTAGAAACATTGAAATTTTGTATTTTCATATTAATTTTTCAAATGATATGTAGTTTTATTGTAAAAAATAAGCCACTGTGAATCTTATTTGACTCATTCCTCACATTCAACATATTCTACAATTAATGCCTCTTTAAATACAATACAACCATACTTTTTGAATTTAAAGGTATAGCAATTTATATAACTTAAAAAACATCTCCGCTGCACAAGTTAGCTCCAAAACACATGAAGTGGAATAACAAGCTCCCATCAAAATTTTTAACACAAAAATATAATGCTCAAATTTTATGTTATTGTAGTTATATTTAAATAGGTGTAAATAATGCGTGAAAGTTATAAAAATTATAGATAAGTTTTATTCCTCTATAATGGGAGATGTTGGCATATCAAGTAACTTTAATATTCCAGACGAACACTCATGAAAATAAAGATAAATTCTGTTATGGCAGTTTGTAAAAGTTTTGTAGATAATTTTTAGAAATATCAAAATTCTGTATTTTCATATTAAGTTTTCAAATGGCATGTAGTTTTGTTGTAGATTAAATGTAGAAAACAAGCCATTGTATTATTTGACTCATTCCTCACATTCAACCTAATCTATAAATTCACACCTCTTTAAATACAATTCAACTATACTTTCTTGAATTTAATAATATACCAATATATATATATAACTTATAAAACATCTTCTCCTCTGCACAAGTTAGCTCCAAACAGACGAAGTGGAATAACAAGCTTCCATCAAAACTATTAGGTATAGCAATTGGGGCGGGGCGGGGCAAGGCTTGACCCACTAAAATTTTGACCTGCCCTGCCCCATTTAGCCTTTTGTAAAAATGTTGCCCTGCCCTGCCCCGTTTAGCTCTCTTTTATTTTTCTCTTTATTTTTCATTTTAGAATATGCTTTTAATTTCTTTTACCTTTTCAACTTTCTATTGAAACATTTAAAATATTATTTAGTTATTTATGCATATTGATTAAATTAAAATACAATTTTTATCAATGTTATATAGTATGTGACTCTTTTTATAGAAGGAAACTTCTAACATGTTTGACATCACTATATATTTACATATATTCTACAATTTTCAATAATTCAAATTCTAAATTTTGATGTGATGTTTCTCTATCAATTAACTTTATAATTGTTGCTTTAGTATTCTTCTTCATTTACCAATATATACGTAAGTCAAATTAATCCAGTAAAGTTTTCAAAATCTAAGTATGGGCTAATGTGAGTATCTGACGCTTTGGGCCTGTTGCTATAGGCTAATGTGGCCTGCCCTAACCTGCCCCATTAAAATTTGACAAAAATAATATTTTGCCCTACTCTGCCTCCCCCCCCCCCCCGCCCCATTAAAATTTTTCCCTGCCCGCCCCATTAAGGTTTGCCCCGCCCTGCCCCAGTTACCATCCCTAAAAACTTTTAACACAAAAACACAAAGCTCAAAAATATATAAACAACAGTCTACCATTTTTCTACAATTTATCTATATTCTGCAATATAATGTATGCCATGTCTTCTTTTTCTTCGAGTTTCAATCTGAAATTCAGCCAAAATCAAGTCTAATCTTTACCATAGCCCCTCAAAATTGAGATATAAACTACAAACAATAATTCAGTTATTTACAACAACACCCAATCCAAACAAATAATGATTTTTGAAAATCCAAATTTGAATTCAAAGCTTCAAAATTTTTTATTGGCTGTCAATGGTGGAATTGCTGCTCTCTTTTCCTTTCCTCTTATATTACTGAAATTTAGGATTGTGAGATAGAGAAAGACGTAGAGAGAATTCTCATTCTTCCCCGGGCACAAAACCATTGGGACAAGGTTGTAGAGGTGCCGACAGTGCCTTGGTTATGGAATAAATAATGGGATTTTGATACAGAAATTGTGGGTGTGGGAGGGAAACATGGGTGAAAGTGTGAGAATTGAAGAGAGAAACGTGGGGGAGATGTATTAGAAGGAATATATGGTACCATTAAATTAGGATTGTAATTAATACCCTTAAAAATCACGAATAGTATATAATTGGTAATTAGATATACTCAATGTAATTATATCAAACCTTAAACATTGAGGGTTATATAGTTTCCAATATGGCATACAACAACAAAACAATAATAACTACCCAGTATAGTCCCACAGAGTGGGGTCTGGTGAGGGTAATACGTACGCAGACCTTACCCCTACTCGAAAGGGTAGAGGCTATTTCCAATCGACCATCGACTCAGGAAAAGGAAAAGAAAAAAACAAAAACAAAAACAAAAACAAAAGAGCATTAGTAACTCCAACAGAAATCACATAAATAACTATGTAAACATAAACCATAAATAACATGGCATGCAAAAGGAAGATATAAACAAAACAATATCAAAAGGAAGAGATAAACAAAAACAATAGCAAAAGGGCATTAGTAACTCCGGTAGAAATCACATAAATAATTATGTAACCATAAACCATAAACAAAAATGACATGCAATAACAATGACCAGCAACTACCAGCCCACCAAACCCCGCCCGGCCCCGGGAGAGAAGTGCGAAATAATCTAAAAACTCTTATCCTACAACCTTGATACTGGATCTTCAAACTTTCCTATCAAGGGCCATGTCCTCGGAAATCCGCATTCTAGCCATGTCCTGCCTAATCACCTCTCCCAAATACCTATTTGGCCTCTCTGTGCCTCGACTTGCGCCAACCACCGCCAGCCGCTCACAACTCCTCACCGGGGCATCGGGGCTTCTCTTCCGTACATGCCCGAACCACCTGAGCCTCGCTTCCCGCAGCTTCTCAATCTACCGGGGCCACCCCCACCTTCTCCCGAATAACTTCATTCTTAATCTTATCTAACCTGGTGAACCCGCACATCCACCTGAGCATCCTCATCTCCGCAACCTTCATTCTCTTAATATGAGAGTTCTTCACCGGCCAGCACTCCTCCCTATACAACATGGCAGGTCTAACCACAACTCTATAAAACTTTGAGTTTCTGTTGCACTTTCTTGTCACACAAGACTCCTGATGCAATCCTCCATTTCGACCACCCTGCCCCTATACGGTGAGTGATATCCCCGTCGATCTCTCCGTCCCCCTGAATCACCGACCCAAGATATCTGAAATTGTCCTTCTTGGCGATGGCCTGAGATCCAAACTTCACATCCCTGCCTACTTCTTCTCTGCTCGACTCGGCGCTAAACTTGCACTCCAGGTATTTTGTCTTAGACCTGCTTAGTTTGTAACCGTTTAACTCGAGAGTCTGTTTCCAGACCTCCAACCTCTCGTTAACACCGACCCTCGTCTCTTCTATCAAGACCATGTCATCAGCAAATAGAATACACCATGGTACATCCCTTTGGATATGGCGTGTTAGAGCATCCATCACCAAAGCAAATAAGAGAGAGGGCTAAGTGCACATCCTTGATGAAGCTCCATAACCATCGGAAAATGGTCTGAGTCGCCACCCACCGTCCTAACCCTAGTCTTAGCTCCATCATACATGTCCTTAGCTCTGATGTAGGCTTCCGGCACACTCTTCGCCTCCAGGCACCTCCATAGCACTTCCCTTGGGACCTTGTCGTACGCCTTCTCCAAGTCAATAAACATCATGTGCGGGTCCTTCTTCTTATCCCTGAACTATTCCACCAATCTCTTGACAAGGTGGATAGCTTCTGTAGTGGAGCGGCCCGGCTTGAAACCGAACTGGTTCATGGATATAGACGTCATCTCCCTCATCCTCGCCTCAACCACCCGCTCTCAGTCTTTCATGGTATGGCTTAGTAATTTGATACCCCTATAGTTGTTACAACACTGAATATCCCCTTTGTTCTTATAGTTTCCAATATGGCATAGAAATGTAAAACTTCCTTTTAACTATGAGAATTTTTGTCTTCGGGCCATTTTCGGTGAACGAATAAAAGAGGTGTTTGATAGTGATTAGCAATGGCTAAGGTCACCGATGAGGAAAAGTTCTAGGTCCTTTGATTTTTCAATGTTATGTGCATCAAAATAGTTATTTATCATTGCAAGTTTATCTTTACTGTTCTTTTTGAAATGCTTTCCTTTGTTTTATCTAAAATAAACTAATTGCATTTCTGAAAATCAAATAATTGCTACTGCTGGTTAGATTCCACATTTTAGGAGGTAGACTAGTTTTTGTTGAGTTTTACATGAAGGACTGGGGAGTGACAAAGGAATAAAGGACCGCTCAACAACTAATTGTTGGTTAGCATATGTTATTTGTTTTTGGCTACAAATTGTAATGTAAAACTATGGGTCAGCGAGTGATATATTATTTGGTTAAACTGCCAATTATGTCAGAAACTCGTAGTTACACCTACTGTCACAGGTCGTTTACCATGTTTTATGCAGGTAATTAGTACATACTTGTTGCTAGTAAAAGTTACTCGTAATTGACTACCCTGAGTGTGCAAAACCCTTTTTAATTCCAATACATTGATAAGTTAAGATCATATTGTGCTGACCCCAGAAACATATTGGCTCTGCAGTTTTATGACATACTCAAACTAGATATCTAGTTCCTTTCCATGGAAGCTGCCACTTGATGAAATTATTTCCGTTCCTATTTTTTCCCTTTTCAAGAACAATTTTAGGCACATAACCTTAATTAGACCATAACATTAAGAAAAGGGTTGTGTAGAATGTGGCTTGCACATTGGAAAGAGAAGCTAACCCAGAATCCCAAGAATTCTTTGCGGGTCTAATATTGTTTCAATGATGTCGACACATACTCTCAAAAATAATTGGCGTACTTGAGCAATCCTCTTAGATATACCATAGTAATGAATGATGTCAATACCAATGGTTATCATTTATCATTGAGGTTGTCATCTTTCTCCAGAACTCTCATCTGCGGCCTCACTAGGTAAAATAGCAGCAGAAGGTATTTTCCCTGGGTAATAAGTAATCGAAGAGTCTGATCCGATCATGCTGGGAAACATAAAGAACAATCAAATTAACTAGAAAGAGGCTAACAAAAAAGGTCTGATAAACTGCATTGCTTACCTCCTGTCAAAAATCACCATAGACCGGAGTTCACAGTTATCAAACCTGCATGTATATGCAAAAAACAGTTGAAATACTTGTTGAGTTTTTCTGTTCCATTGGATTGCTTCTGGTTGTCATCGAAGCATTGTAGAACGTTCTACCGATTTACAGAACTGTTAAACCATGTGCTACTTTTAGAAAAGTAGTCTCTCTTGCTATAAAATTTCTAGATTTATCTTTTCTTTTATCGTCAAATACTTAGTATTACGTACCAATAACAGTGTTTTATGTGATTTTAAAAACTGTGTAATCTCTTACATGCCAAGGAAAAGTGACAGGACAATTCAAAAAAAAAAACAAAGAAATGACCAGTCCGCCGGCGTTTAGTGAGGAAAGAAAGAAGGATAAAATTACCGTTTGCAAATTTCCTTCTTCACAAAAGGATGACAGTCTGTTCCAAATGCATTCAGTGTATGAAACAAGAGTCCATTATGTGAGACTACAGCAATCTCCTTCTCTTTTCGTGTGAGCAACCTGCATCAATGGGAAAGTTTACCATGAGGAACAGAAAAACTGATAAACACACCTACTTTGCCCATGATTTGGGTAAAGGATTACTTGTAAATCAGAAAAAGGTTAGCATTCTGATCTCATTAACCCGAGCAACTATATCCAATTCCATATCTAGCTGCTGGTAGACCTGGCCAACCAAATTGAAGTACAGAACATTAATAATCTTCATGGTAATAGTAAATTTTACACACTCTCTCTCCCTCTCCCTCTCCCTCCCCTCCCTCCCTCTCTCTCATATTTCATCTAATCGGAGCAACATGTTAGTGAGGATTCATAGAGAACCCAATTTGTTTGGGATTGAGGCGTAGCTGATTGGTGTGCAGTTATGTATATATTTGAGAGATCAGCTTCTGAATGATCAGAGGGGTTTCATGAGCATCAGAAGCAAGAGCTGAGCTCTACTTGCAACCCAGATATAGCTGAAGTCTTTCCTGAAAGACAATATCACTTATTGCAATCAATGCCAGCATTTGCAAGCAGAAGGTGCAGATCAAAGAGAACCATTCTAACCTACAAGAAAAGACCCCAAAATTATAATTAATGGGGTCAAATCAAAGGGGTATAAAATTTCAACTACAAGAATTTCTATACATGAGCACTCGACTACTAGCTTTTCTGCTCTGCTCTGATCTTATTCCAATCACCAAAAAAAATGAAGAGAGGGAAACATCACCCTGGGAAGAACAGAGCAGTGAAGGAGGAGTCGCATGTTCTTTCCACATTTTCTTTTGGGATAATTATGTCAAATCCTTCAATACGGGTGCGGATCTAGATGTCAAATCCTTCATGATCTAAATTTTAAGATGTGATGGTAGAGATGCAGGTACAAATACGGGTGCCGGGATTGCCTAAAAATATTTCAAACATCTAAAAATAGAGTTATAAAAATATGTCTAGATTATGAGACAATGTATTTCAAGAAGAAGAAAATAATGATCAAGAGGAGAATTTGAGAATGAGATAAGGAAAAAGTCTGACATAGAAATTTCTATATACAAGGTATTGTATTTTCTTCAATTCACCATAGCTTTTGTTTTGATTTCAAAAATTATTTTATCTATCCCATATTTCTTAGTCTATTTTCGTCAAAATACCAAAATCGGTTGATTAAATCCGGTTGGGATCCCACACCTGTGTCCAATGGCGGAGGCAGGAGTACCGCCAAGGAGGTTCAAAAAAAAAGGAAAAAGTTAAAATAGTTGTAGCTAGTGGGAATAGAACCAATGACCTCACAAAGGTTTTGAACCCCTTGACCACTAAGCTATGTTTTTGGGTTGTGTCAAAAGGATTCAAAACATAATATATAGAGATAAAAACCATATTTGCTTACATATACAGTATAAATTTTCGGCGAAGGGGTTCGTGTGAACACCCTTCCGCCCCCCTAAATCCACGGCATCCAAAGTTAAGAGTGTGAGACTTCGACCAACTTAGGTTATTGGTAAATTCTTATTTTGATCATTGTGAAATTCGCCAAATATATTTAACCTTCATTTTATTTAAAATGTGTGTTTTTGGTCTCTTTATATAGGAAAAAGTTATACTTAGATTAGTTTTACAGCTATGTTACTCTCAAATATGGAATAACAATATAATTTAACATAGCACATGGGTAATTAAATGCTTTTACTAATTAACATTTCATTAAATTTGTGAAGATTAACAAGTAGATGGATTAAAGGTGCACACTTCAATTAGTTGAAGGTTAAATGTGCTTAACCAAATATCAGAATGACCAAAATCAGAGTTTGTCAATATTTCAAGAACTAAAAATTTCATCCCTTTTTTGGGTCGGTAGTGTCATATCCATGTTATGTCTTTGAGGTGAATATCTTTTCAATTCTCTGTGACAAGAGTAAAGTAAAAGAGTGGTATTGTATCGAGGGATAGAATACAGTATTTCAAGTTTTTAACTTGTTCATCTCAGTGGTGTTTCATAAATCTTAACATGCCGTTATTTCAGAAAAACTCTTCTCCATCCCTGACTTAGAATGAAAATTGTATCTTCCATACTCAGATGAGGAGCTACACAAGCTCCACATTATCATCACTCTTAAGCTTCAGTATTAACAAAGACATTAGACGGGAAAATTGAAAAGTAGCAATCTCTTCTGTGCCAGCACCTGAGCCTACTGCAATATTTATCCACCATCGCCGCTGCCCTCCCTCATTCCCCGCATCCCCCCCCCCCCCCCCCCCCCAAAACATAGAATGCAAACTATTCCACATTCGCCAGCACTCTTAAAACATCACTATTAACCAAGAGACTAGTCAGAAAAAAAGCTAAACTAACAAATCACTCCTTTCGCAACCTGACCATACTGCACCATATAGCTGTACTTGCCTCTCTCCCCCTCCCCCCCCCCCCCCCCCCCCCCAAACAAAACAAAGGCCCAAACCAAAAGAAAAAGGGCCACCAGAAAAAGGAATTATAAGGGGAAAAAAAGTGTGCTGCAAGACAGTTAATAGAAGGAAATCGTACATACATACTGCTCCTTCACTCCCTCAAGGTTAAATGATAGATAGGGGCACTATAACAATCAAACTTCGAAAACTACACAAGTGCACAGAGCAAGCTTTGCCATCAATTTGGAAAACTAGAAGATGAGAATGAAAGTTTGGCTAATCATAGTGGCTTAGGGAGTAGAAATTAGGTTAATTTATTTCCTTGGATTTTGGAAGAAAAGAAGCAAACACATAGGGAAATTCACCAGTGATGTTAAGGAGTTAGGGCACTGAAAATTTCGAAACTTCAGGTATTGTAATTTCTTTGACCCATTAGCATATGAAATTACAATACCTCAAAGCTATGAAATTTTCACTGCCCTAGCACGTCACTAGTGAATTCCTCTATGAGTGTGCTTCTTTTCTTCCTAAACCAAAGGAAATCAATTTTACATACATATATATAGAGAGAGCGTGTGTGTGCGTGTTTTTGATCTAAGAAGTATTAATGATGCCAATAAAGAATCAATGATATGATGATGATGATGATGAGCGGCGGACATAATGATTAGGCCAATGATTGTGGGGTAAATAATATGGAAATGATAATGAGTTAGTGGAATTTGATATGGAAAGCTAATCTGCTATGGGGTGAAAAAACGTAGTATTGATTCTTGTTCTTTTAAATTTAGGAAGAATAATGACTACTCAATCATTTGGGTAATGACGTGAGGGGTGATGATTAACTAATGATTAGGCTCTAATGATGAGATAACAATTGATAGCTTGTAATGACAAGATATGAGATGGGGAATTTGAAAACAACGCCTCTTATTTCACATTGCCACAAATACCGTTACCAAGTACATCGGAATATAGGAATCATCGTGATGCCATGATTAAAGTAATGATGATGGCTTGGTGATATGACTAAAGCCATTGTTTTGGCATTTTGGTTCACTACTAAAGTTCCTCATTTGGCATTTCTATGTGTACAAATTTTTTATTTAATTGGACCAAGGGTTGACTTTGATTTTGACTTGTCCTAAAATTGTGGAAATTATCACCTAGACTAATTAGGACGTGTTAATTAGTATTTGGACAGAATAGTTGGTCTTCTAGACGTCCAAGGTTGCGGAAGTGAGATAAGTGAGACTTTAAGCTGTAGTGCTTGCTTTTCAAAGCTTACTTTTAAACTATATTTTGTCAGCCTTATCCATGTGTTGGGACGAGCGTGTACTTGGTAGAATCGGTAGCCTATGATTGGCCGTGAATATATTATTTTATTTAAAATGCTAAAATAATTTAATGATTGATTGGTTGTGTGGCATGGCTTCGTGCAGTGTTGTCAAAGGCGTGCTTAAACCCTGAAGCAAGGCTCAAAACACATCGAGCGCTGCGCCTCACTTTCTTGGCGCTTTAGTGTCGCATCAAAACTCTAAGGCATACTTTTCCTTGCTAATGAGTATAATCTTGAAAAGACGACCTTAAAAAATTGATATTTCACTTTATAGTATTTTTTTTTCAATTTCTTTGTCCGTATATTTGTTATTCATGCTTATAATGATTAGTCTTGGACTACATGCATACTTTTGCTTTTTTTCCCATTGCGTCTTTTTTCATTAAATCCCACGCTTTATTTGCGCTTTGCGCTTAAAGCTCCAAAGGACCTTAGAGCTTCTTTGCGCTTTTCGCCTTTGATAACACTGTTCGTGCCACAACATTGGAGTGTTCAGTTAATTTCTTTGCTGTTGTAATATACTTGGGGCATTATGTATGCCGTCGTGATAGATTTGGAGCATAGCGTTGGGGTGTTTAGTTAATTTCCTCCACCACCGAATATGACAGGTCTTTAGTGTAAATTGTATGAGAAGTGGTAGGCTCTTGTTGAATATTTTAATTATACTCGTTTTATATATTATAATGCATATGATTTTTGCACATATTGTTTTTTCCTTGTTGTTGTATTTGTATTTTCTAACACTTGTTCCAGGAGCACTCAAAAGGGCGGGTCAAGGATCTTACAAGATTATATTTATGTATAACTCACTATTTACCTGCATATCTATGCAGATACTGTTGCGGACGGTAGAGCCTGTGGTTGATGAATTCGTTAGGGTTGATGCTGTTGCTGAGGTGAGCCACCGCATTATTCACGGAGGTCGTTTTTTCCGCAGTATCTAGTCTATTGCAATCATTTCCTTTGCTTTGGGTTTGCATGCCCGCAAGTTAAACACATATAACATTATTAGATGCTCGACTGTCTTAGCATGGGATTTGGGCTAGAGTTTTATTACTTAAGTAATCGTTGATTTTCTGTTAACACATTATGGATTGGTTCCACATTAAATTATTAATAATGCTTTTAGACCTGCACCTATTTTTTCTTAGTGGTTGTATATGGGATACAGTTCGCCTGGCTGGTGTGGAGTGTTGTGTGCTAATCACATCTAGGGACAGTTTGGGACGTGAAGAACCTCGACTTGTCGTGCCTAGATTGGACTACCATTTTCTTAAGTGAAGCAACTATCTTTTCCTTTGAACAAAGGGCTCGTAAGATGTAGGCTCAACTGGCCTACTAGTCAATTTTTTAGATTTCTTCCTTGGGCCTCCTAGCTTTGTTTCCTCTAACCTTATTGTCAACAACAACAACAACAACAACAACCCAGTAAAATCCTACAAGTGGGGTTTGGGGAGGGTAATATGTACGCAAACCTTACCCCTATCCCAGGGGGCAGAGAGGCTGTTTCCAGGAGACCCTCATCTAACCTTATTGTCATTGGGCTGAAATCTATCACAACTTTGAGCTTGTCAGTATCTCTATAATTATGGGCTATTCACTTTTGGCCTAAGGAGGGACTGATTTAATGTCCATAAATCCTGGCCCAAGAAACTTAGGTCTAGCGTCATCTTCCACTTGCTTTCATCTGTCCTGACACTAGCCGCCGTCAGTCATCATGTGCATTTAAGACGGCCTCTTCCCCAACTTTTCCTCCAGCCTTCCTCTTTGTTAGTGTGCTCCATCTTTCTCGTCAATCCTAACTAAGGTTCCTGAAGGATTTTGGGGTTAGGGACCATTTTTGTGCCCCTTCCGGAGGATAGTTATACAGGACATGGAAAACTTCTATAAGGTGGGGATCTCTCCCTTTCTTTAACAAAAAGTTTTAGCCTAGATATGACAGTCAAAGCCGTGACAAATTCCTCCTCCTGATAAGTAGTTCCATGCACCTGCACCACAGGTAATGCGCTGATATCATTTTTATGTATTTCGTCGAAATAGTCTTATATGAAGGTGTAATTTGGATGTCACTTGTTAGTTGTAACCTTAAGTTGGATGATGAACATCCATATATCCAATGATAGAAACAAGTCACCATCTACATTACACCTGCATATAAGATTACTTCGACGGAATACATACGAAATGATGTCAATAGATTACTTATCCTAAACTCCTTGATGTCGGCTGTTATCCACCCTGCCCTATCTGCCCATTCCATGACTCCATTGATGCATCCTACTAGGTGGTTGAGACAACTAACTAAACAAGTCTCCACGAAGAATTTCCAGTTCTCAATGTCTTCCATTGACAATGAATAGAGGAACTCCCCATCAACTTTCCTTAAGTGGCAGTCCGCATATAAGACTAGGGCCAGTTTCGCTGCTGCTTACCTATAAGATCTTGTTGACTCAAATCTTTCCATGTCTAAGTTTGATATAGTCCGTGTACATATACCCTACATCCTTTTGAGAAAGCAATTTAACTCTTTCTTAGAAATCATTACTTACCTAAAAGATTTCTCTTTCCTAGCAATCATTGGATCAGAAATAAGGAAAAAGGAGAATTCCATCTCTTCTTCAACTCTACACTCTTTTAACTGCATCAATTTCAACTTGTGGTAGTTCTTGTCAATTCTCCTTATTACAATATGAATTTCTTTTACTTTAACAGAAGCATTAAAGACCTATTTTTCATGTGCAAAATATATTGTCTTGCAACTTCCAGCAATTTCTACAACCAAGAACAGACACAAACATTCCATTAACTTAAAAGACATTCCCTTCTTTACCACAGCCTAGAAGAGATAAAATTTTTGTGTGTGGGTGGGTGGGTGGGGTGTGGGGTGTTGTTGAACCTAACCAGTTCAGGAATTTTATTCCCCTAGCCATGACTTCTTCCTTTGTCTCCCTAACATTGGCCTTCCACAGGGTATCCTCGTCACTTTCAATCTGAACAAAATACCACATATTCATTAGGCCCATGAAAAGGGATGTCATTTGAAATGTCATATCATAGCCATACCAAGCCCGTGTACTACCATTAAAGACATGGAAGAAGTTTAAATTGTTAAATACTTGCCAGTGAAAGATCAATTGCAGGAAAGAGACACTGATATTCCCTTACGCTCCTTCTGCTATCACAAGGATGAACACCCTGCCACCAAATTATATTAGGTAGAAGTTAAATAACTGATAGCATAATAGATCAAGCATCACTTATCCATTCATAAACATAGAAATTTGAACCACTAGATGTCACAGATCATAATTGACACAGTTAAGACAACGTCTCTTTTTATAATGTAAAGTTACAATTATTGTATTCTGTGACCCAGCAGATTGAGAACAAAAGTGGAAAAGAAACAGAAAGCTTATACCACATTCTGATATAATAAAATGACAATAGCCTAATCTCAAGAATAGGAAGAACAAGTAGGATGAGGGCCGGTTATGAGCTTGAGAAAAACAGGTGAACAAGAAAAGAACATAGATCTAACTGACTAGAAACTGGACTCAGATTCCTTCTAGCTGGATATTTATAAGTATATTCATATATGTGTAAGCAGAGGCGTATCTAGTGTAATAAGTTATGGGTTCAATTGAACCTATAGCTTTAGCTCATACCCTGCCTTTTTTGCCAAAAAAATCATTAAATATGTACAAATAATAAATTTTGAACTCATAAATTAGATGAGATATAGTAGAATTGAGAATCTGAACCCATAAAATTTAAATTCTGGACCTGCCTCTGTGTGTAAGCATTAATACATCCCAAAATTCGCAGATAAGAAGTGACAACAAATATGTGACTACAGTGTTCCAAAGACTAATTAACATATATTTTGCCTAATACATCATCCTGAAATGCTCTTCTATTTCTCTCCTTCACAAGTCAACTCATAGAACGATCAAGTTCACTATATACTCAACATTATTAAAATGGTAACCAAAACAGAGAGATACAAATTTACTGCTGATTTTGCCAATACTGCAGAAGTTAACCCTCCAACTCCATTTGCAGCATATACTTTCCCATATTTCAAATACCCAAGATATCTCATTCTTAAGATTAATGAAATAGTTACTTTTCCATCTAGCGTATTTGCATGCTGGCAGGGGAGATTTAACTTTTGCCACCTTTGCTTAGGAATATTTCAACCTTTCTGCACGTGTGATACAGACTTAAGCTCTACATAAGATGGAAGACAACTAAAGAAAAGAGAACAAAGTATCTTGACAAGCAGGAAGGTGTTCAACTGTCATACCAAGTGTTCACGACAAAGTTCATGTGCGATGATAGGAGGGCAATCCAGACTAGAAATTGCAGAGCGGTCACTATATCCTGTGTTCGCCACCATCAATGGTAGTATATCCATCCTGTCTTTGTAGCCACCACCACCAAATGCTCCAACTGCAGTTTGCATTGTCCTGTAAAGTCAATTGTAAGTTCTCATAAAGTTCCGTAATAGCTACAATAACAACAAAAAACCCAGTGTATCACAGTCTATAGTGTGTACCCAGAATTTATTCCTCAAGGCAGAGAGGCAGTTTTCGATAGACCCTCGGCTCAAGAAAATATGAAAAAAGAAGCGATAGCAACAAGCGGTATCGATAATAAGAAAAATCGAAGCGAAAGAAACAAAATAGTAATAGAAATCTAAGAATAAGAAAATACAGGACTACAATAATACTACTGCTATGGAAAAGAAAAATGTTCGATTATCTACTAATTTTCTACCCTAATTCTCTACCTCCACACTCTCCAATTGGCGGGTCATGTCCTTGGTAAGCTGAGGTAGCATCATGTCTTGCCCAATCACCTCCTCCTAATACTTCTTTGGCCCACCTCTACCCCTCATCAAACCCACCAAGGCCAACCTCTCGTACCTCCTTATTGTGGCATATGTGCCTCTCCTTTTCATATGCTCGAACCATCTTAGCGTCGCTTCTCGCATCTCGTCCTCCATGGGGGTCACTCCCACCTTATCCAGAATATTTCATTCCTAATTTTATCTATCCCTGTATGCATACATATCCATCTCAACATCCTCATTTCTGCTACTTTCATCTTCTGGACATGGGAGTTTTTGACGGACTAAAATTTTGCCCCATACAACATAGTCAATCTAACCACCATTCTGTAGACTTACATTTAAATTTTGGTGGCACATTCTTACTACAAAAACAACATCAGACTCGAGCCTCCAATCCCGCTTCAACACAATGCACGACATCCTTTCCTTGGATTACAAAATGAGGTATGCAACACGAGAACTTCCCAGTGAGTCACCCTAATAGCAAATAAGATAGTAAATCATCCTAAAGGGAATAACCAAGTTTTGTCTACCATGCCCCTATTGCTTTTGCTTGTTTGGGTTGGGTTGTAAAAGGCAAAATAAATCATGTGTCACATTCAAGGGGAGAAAATTTGATACCTTAGCAGAGGAGATGTGACAACTAACTCAATTCTCTTAAAGAGGCCACTTGCATGAACGTGTTTACGCAAACTATCAACCTGATACAAGAGCCAAAGATATATAAGAAATAAGAATCGAGGTGCATCAAGAGTAAGGAGGAGGAGTATTTAGATTACATAAAAAATCGGGGATGCTCTCCCACCTGTTGCCAACCAAGTGTAGTAAGGTGTGCATCAAAATATTCAGGAGACAGGTATGCTTTGTAATTCTTGTCTCCTTCAACATTGTGAATGCCCTGACCATGCCTCACCTAGATATATGGTTTTAATAAGACCACAAAGCCTTCAAAATTGTGAGCAAAATCCAATAGGGAAGTCAACCTCGACTGTCCTTCAAAACAAAGTCATCACTGCTTGAAATCTTCAATACGAAGTACCAAAAAAATAATGAGGAAAATTTGAACCAACCAGGTGAATTGTTTTGCAGCGATGCAAGGGAAACAAAGTTGGACCTCCAGTGTAGTCCATGTTTGAAACTGCATCAGATAATCCATGTTACAAAATAGAGGTGGGACAAACAGTAGAATCTATTTTACTTATGCTATAAAATATTTCCAAATGGTATTACCTATCCCAAATACACTTCATTCATATTAAGGAATATAATGCAGGAAATAACTCTTGCTAATTCTTCAATACTCTATCAAACGCTACAACAACAAGTAAAGACAATGGAGCTAGCAAAAAATCTCCCGCTGTTACAATAGTTGATGCAGTCCCAAGCATTTTCATAGATTGGGATTATGTAGTTGCTCAGAGGAAGGGAATAATTACAAGCTGTTAAGTATTTTTGTGACTGCTCTAGGCTAAGGGGAGAAGTGCACGTCCTACTGGTCAGACAGAAGCCTATCCACCTACCAGCTTATCTTGTTCATATCGAGCTGGACAGTAGAGACTAATTGAAGCAATATCTATTCACAGTGAAAGTTTATCTGAAGCCAGGGGTTGTATAATTTAGAAAAGGGAAATAATCAATCCTGGTAATATTTGATTTCCCTCTACCCTTATGGTCTTGAGCCTTTCTATAGGTACCGAGATAACATTCCATTAAGCCATTAGGATCAAATAATCAACGAATCTAAACAAAAGAAAAATGAAGATCAAGTATAATTAAAAAAAAAAAAGTTTACTAGTCCATCAAAAATGCGAAATTAGATGCGAAATCAGAGATGGAACTCACCAGAAAGGGAATAGCTGCGACTAGATGAAACAGGGAGCAATCTAGAAGAATCTAGAGATGGTGTTGACTTGAATTTGCAAACAAATGCTATATACCCTGGATTAGGATCGAATAATGAACAAGACAAAGATTCCGAATTTTTACTTGCAATTCCACCGCTACTATATAGATATAATTGTGTGATGAATTAGTTGAGGTGATCAAACTGATTCGAACGCCATCTTTATGAATAAAATAAAAAAGTCAAACTTTTTTAGAGAGGTTGATGAGGATGGGAGTAACTTATAGCCTGAGCTATTGCTGCTCTCTCATTCTTCTGTCTTTGATCCACTCGAGTGACCACATAAACAACAACATCAACTATCCCATAAAATCTCACCAAGTGGGATACGAGGAAAATTATCTAGGTAGATGCTATTCCTATCCTTTTCTCATAAATTGTTGGTCTAGAAAGACGGAAATAAAAATAAAAAAACCAATTTATTAGTAACTCAATAGAAGCATAACAACCATAAGATGAATGATATGCAATAATAGTAACAAGTATCTAAGGCTAGTGACTGAGATAAACAACAAGTACAGTGTGTATTCAATATAAACTGCAAGTCATATCAACCCTAATTCAACCCCGCCTCACCTTCGGTATGAAATAAGGAAAGTTCTATTACACCTAACCTACAACCCTAATGCTTGACCTCCAGACCTTCCTATTAAGGGCCATGTCCTCGGAAATTCACAGTCGTACGATGTCCTACCCGATCACCTCTCCCCAATAATTCTTAGGCCTCCATCTACCTCTTCTCGTACCCACTACGGCCAACCGCTCACACCTCCTTACCGACGCATCAAGGCTTGTCCTTTGCACATGCCGGAACCATCTGAGTTTTGCTTCCCGCATCTTGTCATCCACAAGGGCCACACCCACATTTTCCCGAATATCTTCATTCTTAATCTTGTTTATCTTAAAGTGCTCGCACATCCACCTCAGCATCCTCATCTTTACTACCTTCATCCTCTGGGAGTTTTTAACCGGGCAACACTCTGCCCCATACAACATTGTCGGTCTAACCACAACTCAATAAAACTTACCTTTGAGTGACAGTGGCACTTTTTTGTCACACAAAACTCCAGATCCAAGCCTCCATTTCATCCAACCCGCCCCTATACAGTGAGTGACGTCCTCGTCAATCTCTCCGTCTCCCTGAATCATCGAACCAAGATACTTGAAGCTATCTCTCTTCGGGATGACCTGAGGTCTAAGCCTCACGTCCCTACCTACTTCCCTCGACTCAGCGCTAAACTTGCACTCCATATACTCTGTCTCAGACATGCTCAACTTGAAACCCTTAAACTCGAGGGTCTGTCTCCAAACCTCCAATCTCTCGTTAACATTGGGGCTCGTCTCATCAATTAGAACTATGTCATCAGCAAATAACATATACCATGATACATCCCCTCGAATATGGTGTGTCAGTGCATCCATCACCAAGGCAAATAAGAACGCGCTAAGCGCAGAGCCTTGGTGTAATCCTATAATAGAAAACGCTCCGAGTCCTAACCTTAGTCTTAGCTCCATCATATATGCCCTTGATTGCTCTTATGTAGGCTACCGGCACGTCCTTTGCCTGAGCACCTCCCTAGGAACATTGTCGTGCGCGTTCTCCAAGTCAATAAATACCATGTGCAGATATTTCTTCTTATCCCTGTACTGTTCCACCAACCTCCTAATAAGGTGGATAGCTTCCGTAGTAGAGCAACCCGGTATGAACCCAAACTGATTGTCGAAAATAGACGTCGTCTTCCTCACCCTCACCTCCACCACCCTCTCCCAGACTTTTATGGTATGGCTAAGTAACTTGATACAACTATAATTGTTACAACACTGGATATCACCTTTGTTCTTGCACAACGGTACCACTATACTCGACCTGTACTCATCCCGCATCCTCTTCGTCCTAAAAATTGCATTGAACAACTCAGTCAACAACTCCAATCCTGCTCTATCCACACACTACCAAAACTCAACCAAAATTTCATCTGGCCCGTCGCTCTATGCCTACTGGTCTTACGCAAAGCCCCCACGACCTTCTCCACCTTAATTCGCCTACAGTACCTAATATCTCGAAGACTCTCCGAATGCTCCAAGTCCCCTAGAGGTATATCCCGGTCCCCTCCTAGTTTAGAAGACCATAGAAGTACGTCTGCCATCTCTGCTTAATCTGGGACTCCCCCATCAATACTCTACCATCCTCGTCTTTGATGCATCTTACTTGGTCCAAATCCCAGGTCTTCCTCTCCCTCACTTTATCTAGCCGAAATAGCTTCCTATCCCCGCCTTTATCCCCCAATTCCTTGTATATACAACTAAACACTGCATTCTTAGCCTCCGTGACCGCCAGCTTTGCCTCCTTCCTAACCACTATGTACCTCTCTCTATTCGCTCTCCTCTCCTCCTCGTTTGTGTTCCCTTCCAACTTTGAGTACGCTACCTTGTTCACCTCCACTTTACCTTGGACTACGTCATTCCACCACCGGTCGCATTGGTGCCTGCCAGAAAAACCCTTTGTATATCTAACACCTCTCTCGTCTCCTTCCTCACACAGTTCGCCATCGTTGACCACATAGTGCTCGCGTCTCCACTACTTCTCCAAGCTCCCGTAGCAGATAACCTACCCTCCAACTCGTGGTCTTTATCCTTGGTTAAAACTCCCCATTTAATCCTCGATTGTCCATGAGCATTCCTCTTCTTCCTCTTCATCATAATGCCAATGTCCATAAGTAAGAGCCTATGCTGAGTCGCTAGGGTCTCTCTCCGGTTAACCTTACAATCCTTCCACAACCCTTTATCACACCTTCTGAGGAGAAGGTAATCAATCTGAGTCTTCACTGCCTAACTTTGGAAAGTAAATAAATGCTCCTCCCTCTTTGGAAAAGTCGAGTTCGCAATCACCAGCTCAAAAGCTTTAGCAAAGTCTAACAGTGAAGTACCTCCTCCGTTCCTATCCCTAAGGCTAAAGCCAACATGCACCTCGCCATAACTACCAGCAACCGACCTAATATGGCCATCAAAATCCCCTTCAATAAATAACTTTTCAGTAGGTGGAATACTACGCACAATCTCATCCAAAACCTCTCAAAACGCCTCTTAACCTCATCGTCCAAGACTGCTTGCGGTGCGTAAGCGCTAACTACACTGAGGGTGCTCTCACCAATCACCAACTTAATAAATATTAGCATATCATTCACTTGCCTAACCTCAACCACAGACTCTCTAAGATCCCTATCCACCAAGATACCCACTCCATTCTTACCGCTCATGACTGTAGAGTACCACAACTTATACCCGTCCACATTCATCGCCTTCGACCCTGCCCACCTAGTCTCCTGGACACATGTTATATTAACCTTTCTCTTTTGGAGAATCTTTGCCAACTCAATAGATTTACCCGTTAGTATACCTATGTTCCACGACCCGGTCCTCAAACTAGAAGCTCCCTCTTTCCATTTACCCTCCTTGCCTCTCGTCCCATTCACTGACCACCCACATACTTTTGTTGAATTGTATGTTTTGCCCTTCACTATTGCACTATTTTTCTTGAAACTTATTTTGCAATTCTATTAGTTGTCTTTTTTTTAAAAAAAGAATTACTCTTGCGGTCAAGTGTTTAAATGAGACAAAGTTTTAGAAATTTTAAAAGGAAATTTGACATGTAAATCGAATTTATGCAAGATATCAAATTATTCCTTTAGATGAATTATGTGAAAGTTTTATATCTATTTTTGTATACGGTGAAGAACGGGGCTATCCCATTACGTCCTTCAATGGAAAAAGTGATACCACATCGGAAGACCAGGGAGTCGAGCTCGGGGTCGAAGTTCCTTTCCAAGGTCGAGGTCGATATTACTTACACGAGGTCAGAAGAAAGTATTCTTCCAGATGATATTGGTATGATTAACAAAAAGAGCGAGATACCCACAACGGACCAGAGATCACAGCGTAAATTTTGAAATGGATTGGTCTTCGGTGGTTAATCAGTTGTCAAATATGATTTCCTACTACAATTAGAAGTGTACCTTATTTAGGACTCCCCTATTATATAAAGGAGGGTCCCATCCATTTGTAACATTCATTGTTCACTAATAAGAAAATATACACTCATTACTTTCTTGCTATTTCACTTACTATTCATCAGAGCTGCTTTATCATTTGTTATTCTCATTATCACACCTCGAGACTACCATAGGTCGAGGTCGAGATTTGGTTTATATACTTGTTTGGTTTATTTTATTCTCCAATTTATCTACTTAATTCCTTGTTTATCAATTGGTGTTGGATTAAATCACATATCCTTAAACCACAATATAAGTTTAATTGTTACTCGAATTTTAGGGTAAACAGTTTGGCACCCACCGTGGGACTAAGAATAATAGTGAATGTTTCAGTGCTGGTTCTGATAACACATGTTATTTTAACACTTGTTCTTGTCAAGTATTTTTGCTTTCAGGTTAAAGCATGTCAATCTCACAACGTGCACACCTACATAGTGATGATGGTCTCATATTTCATGGGAAAAATGCAATATAATTTCTCCAGGAGCCGGTGTGCCACCTATTAATCTCGTGGAGCACCGGTCGTTGATCCAGTCGATATCAGTTTGCACGTTGCTCTAAATATGGATCTTGGTGTGGACCTCGAAGCTGGATATGCAGGGAAGGCCGATCTGGTGGTAAAGGTACACAGGATAGAGGAGACGGAGGAATTAGCCTCCGGGTAATATTTGAGATGCTACAAGCTCAACAGGAAGCTATTGATCAATTGCAAAATCAACATAGGACTCCAAGTGTGGTCGATCCAGAAACCACTCGCCATATCGATTCAGTACCAAAAAGGTCGGATTGTAATGAATCACGGACTAATCCTGCAATAATTAAAATGCTCAAGGAGATCACTAAAAGATTTGAGTCAGAAGAGAAGAAAATAGAAGATAATGATAAAAAAGTGGAAACACACAACTCCCGAGTTGATCAGATACAGGGGCACTCCCGATCCTAAAGTGTTTGGATTTGAAAAAGTTCATGGAGAATCCTTTTCCTTTAAGTGCTGATCCGAATCCCATTCCTAAGAAGTTCCGTATGCTGGACATACATAAATATAACACGACTACTTATCCTAATAGAAACATTACTTTGTACATGTGTGGAATAAAGGGAAATGACTTAGAAGATTATGAGATTGAGTTCGTTTTATTGAAAAGAATTGGGGAAACTTTATCAAAAGGAGCAATGACTTGGAATCACAACCTGCCACCAAATTCTATCGACTCATTCTTCATGTTGGCAGACTCTTTCGTGAAGGCACACACCAGGGACATATAAGGTCGCAACAAGAAAATCATACCTTTCAAGATAAGACAGAGGGATAATGAATGCTGAGGGAGTTCGTATCCCAATTTCAAATAGAACGCATGGAGTTGACACCGGTTACAGATGATTGTGCCATTAACGCTTTCACTTAAGGGTTGCATGAATGGAGTTCGATTGCATCATGTTAGTTGAAACAAAATTTGCTCGAGTATCCAGCTGTGACTTAGGCAGATGTGCAAAATCAATATCACCTAAAGATCAGGGTCGAGGACGAGCAATTAGGAGCCCATTCTGGTTCAGTACATCCAAACAGGTCGACAGTTAAGACCTAGAGGGAGGTCGATATGGTGCCAAGGTCGAACGGAGAATGATATCAACCATATGTCGCAGATTAAAGGAACAATGGTTCAGGATGCAATTCCGCCCAAAATTATCAAAGAAATGATCGATGACTGAATTCTCAGGGACTTATGAGCAAAAGTGGTTTTGATAAGCATGTCGATCCTACAAAGGCACCTTGGTTATCGGAATATAATTTTAGCATCAACGCATCGGGTATTATATCGGTAATCGAAAGGATCAAAAATACTAGGTAGCCCAGACCCATACAGACGATCCTTCCTAAAGAAACCCAAATTTGATATGCAAGTATCATGTCACGCATGGTCACAAGATCGAGGATTGCAGGAAACTAAGGGAGGAGGTAGCCTGTCTGTTCAATGAGGGCCACCTTCGAGAGTTCATCAGTGATCGAGCTATAAATATTTTCAGGGAAAGGGGCGCCACAAGAAAATGAATAGGAAGAATCCCAACATGTCATTCATATGATCGTCGGTGGGTTCGACATTCCACAGGAACCCATATTCAAATGCACGAAGGTATCAATCATATGGGAGAAATGAACCCTAGATTATGTGCCTGAAGGCTCCTTATCATTCAATAACGAACAAGCACAAGGCATTTCTCAGCCACACAATGACCCTCTAGTATTTTTTATCTTATTAAATAACATTCATGTTAAGCGTGTTTTAGTGGATCAAGATAGCTCGGCGAATATCATCCAATCGAGGGTCGTGGAGTAGCTCGGCCTATAAGATCAAATCATGACTGCAGCTCAGGTCTTAAACGGCTTCAATATTGCTAGTGAAATAACTAAATGGGAGATTATTCTACTGGTAAACGTAGCTGGAACCATTCAAGATACCAAGTTCCACGTGATCGAGGACGACATAAGGTACAATGCCCTACTCGGGAGGCCTTGTATCTAATACATGAGGGCAGTCCCCTCGACTCTCCACCAAATAATGAATTTCTCGACTACAGACAGTGTAAAAATAATATACAGAGAGTAGTATGCCACAAATAATGTTTGTGGTCGATGAGGCAACACCGATACCAACGCTATCAACATCAAAATGTCGAGCATAAAAGCTAAATAGGAAGCCAAAGAGCAATCACAACCACCGTCTCGACCAACTTAGGAAAGTAGGTGTGACGACCCGGCCCGTTTTCACTTGAGTTACCATCCTGTTTTCCCCATTTTATGCTTCTACATGTTTCACTATATGTGTTTGGAGAGTTTGAAGTGATTCAGACAATATAGAGACAATAAGTCTCTTAAAGAGAAGACTAGTTTGGAAAAGTCAACCGGAAATTGACTGTGTGGTTAGAGGGCTCGGATATGAATTCTGGTGGTTCAGTTAGCTTTGAGAGGCGATTTATGACTTAGGATAGCGATCAGAATTGAATTTGGAGGTCCGGTATAGAATAAGGCTTGAATTGGCGAAGTTTGAATTTTGGCGGATTCTGATTGATAGGTGAGATTTTGATCCGAGGTTGGAAATGAATTTTGAGAGTTGCAGTAGCTTCGTTAGGTGATTTTGGATATGTTCACAAATTTTTAGGTCATTCGGACATCATTTGATCAGGTTTTTGATCGAATGTTAGTTTCGAAAGTTATACTTGAACTTAGGCTTGAATCCGTCGTGATTTGATGATTCTTGTGTTAAAGGTTGTGTTTCTATGATTGGAACATGTTCGTCTGATGTTTTGGAATAGGTTGGAGGTTTTGGAAGGGGTCCCGAGGGCCTCGGGATAATTCTGGATGGTTGATCGGAGGTTGTAGGAGTTTTTGGCACTTTTAGTGAGCTGCTTCTGCTATTTTTGCGTCTGCGAAAAAGGAGCCACTTAAACAGTTTCGCAGATGCGGCAGGTGTGCCGCAAAAGCGAAATTGAGTAAAAGGCCTAGATCGCAGAAGCGGATTGAAGACCGCGTAGGCGGCGACTGCATAAGTGGTAGTTGACCGCAAAAGCCAGTCCCAGGAAGAATTAGTTAGACTGCAAAAGCGGTCGAGAGGCCGCAGAAGCGGTAGCCGTGTAGGCGGGGGTATGACCGCTGAAGAGGAAATCGAGTTGGGCAGAAAGGTTAAGTTATCATTTTTCATCCACGAGGGTTATTTATTTTCTTCCATTGTTGAGCATTTTTGGAGCTTCTTGAGAACAATTGAAGAGGAATTCGAACAGGATTGAGGAGAGGTAAGTCTTATGGGTTCAAAACATCACTTAATTAAAGAATCATCCATTAATTCTCTGAATTTGGGTATGAAATTGAAGGAACTAGGGCTTGAGTTTTTTATATTCCAAATTGGGATTTGATCGGTTATTTGAGCTCGAATTTGGGAGTTATTGGTATGTATGAACTCGTGGCGAGACAAGGATTTCGGAAATGTAAGTTTCATAATATTTTGAGAAGCGAGCCCAGGGCTCGGGTTTCGCTAATTTCGAGAATTTTGTTATATCCCGATTGTTTTCGATTGGGTCCCCATTAGCATATTATGATATATTTGCACTAATTTTGGTTAGATTTGACGCGCGTGGAGGCCAGTTGAATGGTAAAGGCGTCGGGGGCTAGAAATTTCACCGGTTCGAGGTGAGTAATACTTGTGAATGATATCCTGAGGGTTTGAAACCCCGGATTTGCACATCTTAGTGCTGTATTGTGGTGACTTGCATGCAGGACCTGAGCGTAGGGTAGATCACCGTTGGGGATTGTGACTTGGTGCGTCCTGGTTGGTTTTTACCGCGAAAATTTTAATGATTTGTTGTTATCACTATGACTTGGGCTCATTGCCATACTTGGGGATTATTGCCGATTATTGGAACTCTTTATGAACTATCATCACCGTTTTCCTTACTGTTTGAAATATTATTTGAACTCGGTCCATGTAATTTGCACTGTTTCATGAATTCAGCTATATTTTTCTCAAACTTGGAGTTTTAACAGATATGTAACCTATTGTTTGAGCTTAGTATTATTGTTTTACGGATGCTCGAGGGGCTTTGAATATTTTGGACTGATTGAGGCTAAGTGCCATAAATAAGGGCATGGAGAGTGATGTAAGGAGGCTTTCAGGCCTCGAATGTTATGTGTGCATATGCATATACATGAATGGATCGAGCTGCATGCCGCAGCAGTGTGATATTGATATTGGGCTTGTGCTGTAGGAGCCCTTGCAAAGTCTGAACCCCCACAGTGAGCGCAGGTACCCAAATGGATCAGGCTGCGCGCCGCAGCGGTCATATGCATTGCGTTGCATTCATGCATTTACTGTTGTTTGTACTACGTGACATGACATTTAGCACTCATATATCATCGGCACACATAGTGTTACTTGCCTTGTTGACCAGATACCCTGGTATTATATGTTAAGGTGTGTTGTTCCCAAGGGGCCGATTTATGAGCCTATTTGCTCTATCTGATATAGCATTTATATGTTGGGCTGTTGAAAAAGAAAAAGAGATATTTTAAGGCAAAAGGATTTTGTAAAAGAGATTTTTAACTGATCTTGAGATTTTCTAAAGGATTTTCACTGTGTTACGGTTTTTCTCAAAGGGTTTTACCATCTTTTATAGCATTGTGGTGTGCCCATACGTGTTTTCTTATCGCTCAGTTATTATTCTCTCTTATTACCACTGAGTTGGAAATACTCTCTTTACTCCTTACACCTTGTGTGCAGTTGCAGGTATTGTTCATCCGGAAGCAGGTTATTAGCAGGACCGAAGGCCATATTTTGGTAGTTGAGTAAGGTGACCGCCAGCGTTCCCGGCACCGCATTCCGACTTCGAGTTCCAGTTTTACCTTGTATATATATTTTGTTGGCCCACTAGTAGTGTCCCTACTCATTAGATGCTCGTGACTTGTGACACCCGGATCGGGTTATATTGGAATGAAATATCATAGTTAAATGCAATTAAGTAGTACTTCTATTTATTTATGTTTAATAGTTGCTTAAAGAGGATTTTTGGTTATTGGCTGGCTTTCTCTTCACGAGAGGCGCCATCACGACCGGGTATGAAACTTGGGTCGTGAAAAGTTGGTAATCAGAGCTTGGGTTACTAGTTCTCACGAGTCATGAGCAGGGTTAGTAGAGTCTTGCGGATCGGTACGGGGACATCTGTATTTATCCTCGAGAGGCTGCAGAACCTTTTCGAAAACTTCCCATTCTTGGAATTCTTATCGTGCGTACTTGATTTAGTTTGAGATATCTCTTGAAAATTCATTCCACACGTCTGTATGTGCATGAGTGCGCTCAGTAGTATATGTGCCTTGATGGCTTATGATTCCCCGATCGAGGGGCGAGAGAAAATCTCCGTGAGTTCATGTTGGGCTAGTCTGGAGGACTTGAGGCCGGATATTTGCCTATGGCTTGAGCACCGAGGTATTGATTGTGTGAGCAAGTGTTTTGAACTTATATGTTCAGTGTTGTTCTTATTAGCCGGAATGGCGGCTGGATATCCATGTGATGAGTATGTTAGTACTGCAAGGTGTATCTATATAATTTTGGTAGTGACGAAGAAGTCTAATGGATAATAGATGAGATGTTAAGTGTTTGTTTCCTATTGCGGTCTATTGTGTAGCCTGAGGCATGGGCTCGTGAAGAATACTTTCGTATACCCTAACTGGAAAGTAAGGTGCAATACATGTGGCGGTATGAGTTCAGACTCAGAAAGACTAAATGAACTTGTATTACGTATATGATGGTGGAAGGTATATGGAAATATTGAAATGAGGCGAAGCAGGTGGGTTTTCTCCTGCGGAGGGTTTTGAGCAGTATGATCCTTATGTGTATGTAAAATATCTCATGTGTAATTGAAGGGTATGTGTTGTATTTTGAAGAATTGGGACGCTTAAGAATGTGGACTCAGCTGATATGGAAATGATTGCGAGGTTTGCAGAGAATGTCAGTGCTAGAGGATCTGTGTATTCACAAATATTGTAAATGATTTGAGTTTAATCTCACTGTGGCATCATTAGAGTAAAAGTGTTATGATTTGTTAAGAGTCCTTAATATATGGCTTCGAGCCAAGTTGGGGAGGTTGCTGTTGGTCAGCTGATTGCATGGTTATGTGCTATGTTGGTTCCGTTTTGAAGTATGATGACGGATCAATTCTGGTTACAGAAATTGAGCCGAGGATGGCACGTGTGAAGGTAAATTTCTACAAATTATATGGTGCTTTCGTAAATGTGAGAGAACACTAGGATTTTGAGCTACTGTTGATAAAGAATGCTCAATGTGTAGAGAAGAAAGATGGTTGTTGTATCTGTATGAAATCATGTTCTGTGGTGTCTGAGTACTAATAAGGCACGAGAGGTTCCGTTCATTTAGGGCAGGTGAATTGTTGCTGAATAATAGTGAATGACTCTCGAGAATGGTTTTACTATGTTCAAGATTTTGCATGTAACAATCAGGTGTCTTAAGTTTGTGTATGTGGCTAGAGACTGTATTTTCATTAGAAAAGATCAAGACTTGTGGTATTTTATGTTAATTATGAGATTATATGTATCCGTATTTGGAAGGTAATGGTAATGAATTCAGATTCGCAGGAAGTTCTTCAAGGTAAAACATTCTTGAATATTGTATTTCTAGAAAGCGATCGAGAGGATATTCAGTGGCCTATGGGTCTTAGATTGTGTGGTCTTATGTGCGAGTCTCGTGTGGTAACCTGAGTTGAGGTATTGTGATGCTACTTCAAGGGAGAATATCAAATTAATGATGAATCGGGAAGGAAATTAGATAAATGGAATAGCTTGATAATAAACCGAATCGGTATGGTAAGAGTATGATTAATTCTTGTATGTGTTGGAGGCAATGAGCCTTACAGGAATTGTGCAGCAAAGCTCTTGCGTGCTGGCAATTTCTTAGCTTGGTTTGGGTAGAAGGATTCAGTCCTGGCAGTTTAGCTTGTGCAATGGAATTGGGAGAAAGAGTTTTTGATGTGTTTTACCGTGGTTTGAAGATGGGTATGTTTCCTATGGGCATGCGAATCATGGAGTGTGCAATATTTTTTCTCCTATATGGTATTATGGAAGTTCTTGACTAGTTGAGTGCGTCGATGTCTACGGCACATGAGAGAGATAGAAGTCCTCACGTTATCCTAGTGTGATATGGTCTATGTGTTATGATATGGATAATTGAGAATTGCGTGTTCAAGGTTTTGGTTCAGTTCATAATTGGAAATCATTAAATTCTTGAGCATCACGGACAACCACAGGTGAGTAAAGAATCGATCTTGAGATGTTTAATGTGATGTAAATTGATGATACGTTAGTAGTATTGTGGGGATCGACTGCGGATATTTGAGTTGTGATGGCGCAGGAAATTTTGAATACCTCTCGTGGTATGAATGAATACTTGATGTGTGTTATGTATTTGTACGGCGGAGTGTGGGATCAGGCATAGTGATTCAGGCATTATATGTGTTGGAGACTAGAAGTTCTTGTGATCCGACCATGCGGTGGTTGTGGGTTGTGTATCGACATCGCCTAGCAGTTGTTGAAAACTGGAGGTCCGAGTGGATCTTTCTTTGCTTGGTATGTTAAATTTGGGGTTATGATATTCGATTGCACACTGATTTTCCCAATGTCAGGTTGTCTAGACTAATGTGTTATGGGCTGTGTCGGAAAAAGCCACAGGTTGCGTGGTAAGGTGCATCGAATTATTGTTCTAGCAGAGTAGTTTATATTCCAAAGACCATCGGAATTGCTTTGTTAATTGGGCCTCTGTGGTGGATGTCAATACAAAGGTTTCTACCATTGATTCAGTTCCGGTATTGAGGGACTTTTCGGATGCGTTTCTTGCGGCCAGGCATGAGGCTATATGTGTTTATTGTAATGAGAAAATTTGACTCGATGTGCATCTCCTTTTGTGAGGTATATGTGCGGATCGGGTGGCACGCCACCAAGGGTAAGGTATCTTGATCGGGTGGCACGCCGCCACGGGTATGTTATCTGGAGCGAGTTGCACTTCGCAACAGTGTGATGTTGAGAACATTTTTCTATATGCTACTTTGTATGCCATACTTCCTGGTTTATGAGGAAAGTCCGTATTAGGTGTTGCTCGGCGAATAGCGCATCGGTTGTGTCTTTTCAGGATAGAATAATGTATAATACTTGATTTACCATGGGTGTGATGGATTGCTTGGTTTCAGACCTTAATCTATGCGTGGCTGTCTGTGTTGATCATGGTGACTTGAGGTGCTTCATGGGTAATAGTGTTTGGATAAAATCATGCGTTGTGGCAAGGACACGTGATGTTATGACCTTTCGAGGAGGATTCATGTACTCTATTTCTATGACGTGAGATGGGATATTAGTTCTGTGTTGTGATCGTACGGAGAAATTTGAATTACAGCTCTTTCGTTTGAGTCAGTTGTCATGATTTGAGTGTATTCAGATCGCTTCTTATTGGTGGTTGTGTTGAGCACGTTGTGGCTTAGGCCGTTGTTGAGGTGTCATATCCTCAGAGTGGCGTGTTGTAGTTGAGATAATCGTTGGAGTCATTAATGAGTACGAGCATATTTGATTTCAGCTTGTTAGAAAGGTAATATCGAGGTTTGGCTCCTAAATTTGTTGTAGTATTCGTTAGAAAGGAAATGGACTCATGAATAGGTGATCTGAGAGATGGGTTCGGTTTATCGCGTGTTTCTGTTGCCGTTGGCAGTATATGAAGGTGTTGGATAAGACTTTAGCTAATAAAAAGGTTTCTATCGGTATCCGATTATTGTGAGCAATTGCTGTGAATGGAAGTTATCGCTGCATGTGTTGAGTTATGTGGGATATCATATGATTTCTGTCGAGGTTGCAAGTATGGATTGTTACAGTTGGTTCAGATTTATTCTGAATGCAGACGTGAGATTCTGATCTGGTGCATGATTTCGAGAAGTGCAATGTGGTTTATGGTTTATATAGACTGAAATTCCGGCTATGTTGTGTTATCGGACCTATGTGAGATAGGGTGACATGGGATCACCCCAAGTATATGCTTGGTAAGGTCATTCGGCTATTGGATTTCTTCTAGTACAACTCTGCGTACGCTCGAGGATGAGCGTTTGTTTAGGTTGGGGAGGATGAGACGACCCGACCCATCATCACTCGAGTTACCACCTCGTTTCCCTGTTTTATGCTTCTACATGTTTCATTATATGTGTTTGGAGAGTTTGAAGTGATTCAGACAGAGTTTGGGTGGAATGGAGACAATTAGTCTCATAAAGACAAGACTAGTTGGGAAAAGTCAACCGGAAGTTGACTACGTGGTTAGAGGGCTTGGATGTGAATTATAGTGGTTCGGTTAGCTTCGAGAGATGATTTGTGACTTAGGAGAGAGATCGGAATTGAGAGTTGCAGTAGCTTCGTTAGGTGATTTTGGATATGTCTGCAAATTTTCAGGTCATTCGGACGTCGTTTGGTTGGGTTTTGATCGAATGTTAGTTTCAGAAGTTATGGTTGAAATTAGGCTTGAATATGTCGTGATTTTATGATTCTTGTGTTAAAGGTTGTGTTTCTATGATTGGAACATGTTCGTAAGATGTTTTGGAACAGGTTGGTGGTTTTGGATGGGGTCCCGGGGGCCTCGGGGTATTTCCGGATGGTAGATCGGAGGTTGTAGGTGTTTTTGGCACTTTTAGTGAGCTGCTTCTGCTATTTCCGCGTCTGCGGAAAAGGAGATGCTTAAGCGGTTCCGCAGATGCGGCGGGTGAGCCGCAAAAACGGAATTGAGTAAAAGGCCTGGATCGTGGAAGCGGATTGAAGACCGCGTAGGCGGTGACCTCGTAAGCGGTAGTTGACCGCAAAAACGGTCGCAGGAGGAATTAGTTGGACTGCAAAAACGATCGAGAGGCTGCAGGAGAGGTAGCCGCGAAGGCGGTGGTAAGACCACTGAAGCAGAAATTGAGCTGGGCAGAAGGGTTAAATTATCATTTTTCATCCGCGAGGATTATGTATTTTCTTCCATTGTTGAGCATTTTTGGAGCTTCTTGAAAACAATTGAAGAGGAATTCGAAGAGGATTGACTGGAGGTAAATCTTATGGAATAAAAACATCATTTAATCAAAGAATCATCCATTAATTCTCTGAATTTGGGTATGAAATTGAAGGAACTAGGGCTTGAGTTTTTGACATCCCAAATTGGGATTTGATAGGTCATTTGAGCTAAGATTGGGAGTTCTTGGTATGTATGAACTCGTGGGGAGACGAGGATTCCAGAAATGTAAGTTTCGTAATTTTTTGAGAAGCGGGCTCGGGGCTCGGGTTTCGCTAGTTTTGAGAATTTTGTTATATTCCGATTCTTTTCGACTGGGTGTTGCCCCATTAGAATATTATGATATATTTGCATTGGTTTTGGTTAGATTTGACGCATCGGAGGCCAGTTGAGGGGCAAAGGCGTCGCTGGCTAGAGATTTTACCGGTTCATGTGAGTAATACTTGGGAATGATATCCTGAGTGTTTGAAACCCCAGATTTGCACATCTTAGTGCTTTATTGTGGTGGCTTGCACGCTGAACCTGAGTGTGAGGTAGAGCATTGTTGGGGATTATGACTTGGTCTATCCCGGTTGTTGCTTTTTACCGCGAAATTTTTAATGATTTGTTTTTATCACTATGACTTGGGCTCATTTCCATACTTGGGGCTTATTGCCGATTATTTGAACTCTTTATGAACTATCATCACCGTTTTCATCACTGTTTGAAATAATATTTGAACTCGGTCCATGTGATTTGCACTTTTTCATGAAGTCAGCTATATTTTTATCAAACTTGGATTTTAACAGATATTGGAACTATTGTTTGAGCTGAATATTATTGTTTTACGGATGCCTGAGGGGCTTTGACTATTTTGGACTGATTGAGGCTGAGAGCCATATATAAGGGCATGAAGAGTGATGTAAGGAGGCTTTCATGCCTCGAGTGTTATGTGTGCATATTCATATACATGCATGGATCGGGCTGCACGCCGCAGCGGTGTGATATTGATATTGCGCTTGGGCTGTAGGAGCCCCTCCGGAGTGTGAATCCCCACAGTGAGCGCGAGTACCCAAATGGATCGGGTTGCGCACCGCAGTGATCATATGCATTGCATTGCATTCATGCATTTACTCTTGTTTGTACTATGTGACATGGCATTTTGCACTCATATATCATCGGCACACATACTGTTACTTGCCTTGTTCACCAGATACCCTGTTATTATATGTTAAGGAGTATTGTGCCCAAGGGGCCGATTAATGAGCCTATTTGCTCTATCTGATATAGCATTTATATGCTGGGCTGTTGAAAAAGAAAAAGAGATATTTGTAAAATAGATATTTTAAGGAAAAAGGATTTTGTAAAAGAGATTTTTAACTGATCTTGAGATTTTCTAAATGATTTTCATAGTATTATGGTTTTTCTCAAAGGGTTGTACCATCTTTTTATAGCATTGTGGTGTGCCCATACGTGTTTTCTTATCGCTCAGTTATTTATTCTATCTTATTACCACAGAGTTGGAAGTACTCACTTTACTCCCTGCACCTTGCATGCAGTTGCAGGTATTGTTGACCCGGTAGCAGGTTATTAGTAGGACCGAAGGCCATATTTTGGTTGTTGAGCAAGGTGACCGGTAGCGTTCGCGGCACCGCATTCCGACTTTGAGTTCCAGTTTTACCTTGTAGTAGTGTCCCTACTCATTAGATGCTCGTGACTTGTGACTCCCCGGTCGGGTTATATTGGAATGAAATTTTATAGTTAAATGCGATTAAGGAGTACTTGTATTTATTTATGTTTTATAGCTGCTTAAAGAGGATTTTTGGCTGTTGGCTGGCCTTGTCTTCATGAGAGGCGCCATCACGATCGGGTATGAAACTTGTGTCGTGACAGCAGCGAATAGAAGAAGAAGAAGAAGAGGATTTTCTAACTCCTCGAACTTTCATTTTTCCCGAAGATTCTGGCACTACCAAATCAACGGTCGAAGAGATGGAACAAGTCATATTGATTGAGTACTTGCCCAACCGAAAGGTATACCTAGGAACGATATTAACCTCCGAACTCAGGAAAAAGCTTATTCAATTTCTTATTGATAACATAGATTATTTTGCTCTGTCCCATTTAGATATGACGGGGATTCCGTCGGAGATAACAACACATCGGCTAAGCCTTGACCCTAGGTTCAAACCGGTGAAGCAAAAGAGAAGGCCCCAATCCGAGGTAAATCACACATTCATATAGGATGAGGTAAATAAACTTTTCAAAATAAGGTCCATTCGGGAGGTAAAATATCCCAAATGGTTAGCCAATGTATTCGTAGCTATCAGGATTTGAACAAGGCATGTCCTGAAGATTCTTTTCCACTGTCTAACATCGATCGCATGATTGACACAGCGGCTAGACACGAGATCCTTACCTTTCTTGATACCTATTCCGGGTACAATCAAATTCAAATGAACCGAGAAGACCAGGAAAAGACTTCATTTATCACTAAGTATGGAACATATTGTTATAATGTAATGCACTTTTGGCTTAAAATGCAGGAGCTACTTACCAAAGCCCTAGTAAATAAAATGTTTGAAGAACAAATAGGCAAGTCAATGGAAGTTTATGTCAGTGACCCTACGCGTAGAGGAGCATTTGGAGCATTTGCAGGAAACACTCGAGATCTTGAGCAAATATAACATGAAGCTCAATCTAGAGAAATGTGCTTTTGGGGTCGGTTTGGGCAAATTCCTGGGCTTCATGGTGTCGAATCAGGGGATCAAGATCAACTCCAGTAAAATCAAGGCCATCAAATACATTACTGTCATGGATAGTGTAAAGGACATGCAGAAGCTAATTGGACGGATAACTGCTTTAGGCCGATTCATCTCGAGGTCGTCGAATCTAAGCCACAAATTTTTCTCTCTACTCAAAAAGAAGAACGATTTCACCTGAACCCTGGAATGCTAACATGCATTAAAGGAACTAAAATGATACCTATCGAGTCCACCACTGCTTCCCACTCCAAAGGTAGATAAGATACTTTACTTATACTTGGTAGTATCAAAAATCGCAGTGAGAGGTGTCCCGGTTCAAGAAAAGAAAGGTACGTAATTTCCCATCTATTATGTAAGTAAAACCCTAGGAGAAGTAGAAACTAGGAATCCACACCTAGAGAAATTGGCACTTGCATTGATAAGCACTTCTAGAAAGTTAAAACATACTTTCAGTGTCACCCCATATGCGTGTTAACCACTTACCCACTTTGTAATATCCCACAGAAGCCCAAACTATCGGCCCGTTTTTCCAAATGGGCTATCGATATCAGTGGGTACGATGTCGAGTATCAACCTCGAACGACCATCAAGTCCCAAATTTTGGCAGACGTCATGGCCGATTTCACGCCAACCCTCGTGCCTGAAGTTGAGAAAGAACTTTTGTTAAAATCAGGCACATCATCGGGTGTCAGGACCCTTTTCACATATGGTGCTTCAAATGTGAAGGGGTCTGGGTTAGGCATCATTTTAAGCCGCCCACGAGTAGCAATATTAGGAAATCTATCAAAACGTCTAGGTTGACTAACAATGAGACCGAGTACGAGGCTATTATTGCAAGTCTCGAGCTAGGTAAAAGCTTGGAGCAGAAGTCATTGAAGCCAAGTGCGACTCTTTACTGGTGGTGAACCAAGTAAACAAAACCTTTGAAGTTCGAAAGGATTGAATGCAAGGGTATTTGGACAAGCTGCAGGTAACTTTGTACCATTTCAAAAAATGGATTTTACAACACGTACATCGAGAACAAAACAGTAAGGCTGATGCACTTGCAAATCTGGGATCATCGGTTGAGGAAGTTAAGATCAACTCAGGGACTGTCATTCAACTCTCCAAATCTATGATCGAGCAATGTCATGCTGAGATAAACTCTACAAGCATGATCTAAGATTGGAGGAACAAATATATTGAATACTTGAAGAATGGAAAAGCTCCTATCGGACCCCAAAGAGTTGGGGGCCCTATGAACCAAAGCTGCTCGATTTGCATTGGATGAAGATGGAACATTATACATAAGGACATTCAATGGACCATTGGCAGTATGTTTAAGACCAGAAGACACCGATTATGTTTTGCGAGAGTCCCACGAAGGAACTTATAGGAACCACTCCAACGCTGAATCATTGATTCACAAAATTATTAGACCAGGATTCTACTAGGATAACATGGAAAAGGACACTAAGGAGTTTGTTCAAAATTGTGATAAATGTCAAAGGTTTGGACCGATGATCCATCAGTCCGTAGAACAACTTCACTCGGTTCTATCCCCGTGGCCATTTATGAAATGGGGGATGGATATCATCTGCCCTCTACCAACGGACCCAGGTAAAGCTAAATTCATTTTATTTATGATTGATTATTTCTCTAAATGGATTGAAGCACAGACAATTGAGAAAGTATGAGAAAAAGAGGTTACAGACTTCATTTGGGGTCACATCGTATGTCGATTTGGGATACCCACCGAAATAGTATGATTTCCCCCTTTCCATTTGTATTCGATACTAACTTATTACAGGTGTTCGATCGAAGACGTTGAGAAACTCTTCAACTCGAGGACTTTAGGTTTTAAAGCACATGTTCCACTCTTTTTCCCTTAGATCAGATTTTATCCCAAATGGGTTTTTTCGATGAGGTTTTTAACGAGGCAACAATTATGTGCTACTTGAGGAAAATTAACCAGTATCCAAGGTTTCTTTACAATCAACCTTGAATACTGGGGACATCACTGTCGGATGTTATATTTTCGAGGAAAGTATTTCATGTCAGAAAGTCTCGATATGGAAACTTTATAATGGGCCAAACGGTCGAATGAATCGTGTCCATATAGATTAGTCGAGCCCCGATGGAAAAACATGTATGCATATATAAATTATTTCAAGAACCGTTCTTTCTATATCAAACATCTTGTGTCTCAAAGAAAACTTTCTACGATACGAGCTCCATACTTATGATTTTGTGAGAAATGGCTCAAAGGCCAAGCACAAATATACCTCGAACACTCGGGGATTGTCATCGACGATCAACATATTTGAGTTATCTAAACCAGAATTCATAAGACTTCAAAGAGGCACCCCTCGATCTATAGGACAATGCCTTCATTCTTGGGGACCAAGTTTGAGGTGTTATTGGTAGGGGTGGGCATCGGGCGGTTCGGTTTGGTTATGAATATTATCGGTTTAGCATATCGATTATTGGTTTACAAATATGATAAACCGATAACAAAACCGATAAGATATAATTATTCGTTATCGGTTAATTGATTATCAATAATTATCGGTTTACCTGATAAGATAACTCAATTTAGAGTTAAGCAATAAAAAAGAAAATAATTCACTCGAGTTATGTAAAAAATAGAAGAATTCACATGTAGTATACTACCCAATTCTGCATTCTAGCGACAAGTAATATTCTGTAAAATGTTTCATTTTGACGAATTCATGACCTGTGCAATCTCAAAAATTGATACTGCAACTCCACAAGCATTCCATCTCTATTTCATTGGAAATATTAGTTAACAGGAACATAAATTACAATTTTTTGGGTCCTCCCAAACTATAATTAAGAGATCAATCATTTTCCAGAGTACAATGGTAGCAAGAGCAATAATAGTACTAGTAATTCAAAAGTTGTCCAAGCACAAATGAAATAGTCTTAGTTCTTCAATAATCCAAATACATTAATAACAATACAAAGTAGTAGCAATTTCACCTTAAAAATAAAAAATACAAACATAGTACTAAAACATGAGCACAAATAAAGAATTGAAAACAATCAAAAATTCTATACTTTTATTATCGAACTCTACTGTAAAACTAAAAAAAAGGAACGAAATTTTTTCTTAACAAAAAAGTAATTTTGGAATACAAATTTACGCTAATATTCTAAGAATGTGGTTGTAAATTGAAATTTGAAGAAGAAATGTTAAAAAATTGAATCAAAGTATGATGAGTGAACATGGAAACTTCAATCTTGAATGTGGCTGGAAAAATTAGGAGAAAAAGAGAGATTGAAGCCCTAGAAATTAGGTAATATCCTAATTTTATTAAAGCTTATTGGGTTATCGGTTAACCCACTAAGAAATTAGGCAACCCGTGGCCTGAACCGATAACCCAATAGTGAAAATAAATACAAAACCGTTACCGAACTATTAACCTGATTACCCGATATCACTACCCTAATAAGCTTTTATCGGTTCGGGCTACCGGTTATACCCGATATATGCCCAGCCCTAGTTATTGGGGAATAAGCCCCAGAGGGAACACAAAGGCTATGGCCAAATTCATGCAACTCGAATTCGTCTGAATCTCACAATAGAAATAGGCCTTCAAATTCTTTGAAAAACTGATCTAGAAAAAGGCTACTCTCGGCAAATAATCAAAAGGGCTTCGATAAAATCATCTCACAAAAAAACCTTAAGAGGTATCAAATTATCTTAAGAAAAACGTGCTAAGGCACAAAAAATAGAGGGGTTTCAATCGACATCGCAAAAAACCCAATGGGTAAACAATACATGGTGAGGCATAAAGAAATTTTTTCTAAGTATTTTATGCCGAAAGAGGGGAATAATAGCCATCTTTTAGAGGCCATATCGGCCGGATCTAAATAGCCTAAGGGCCAATACACTTAGAGTTCGAGATCTTGTTCTCACTTAATCCAAACCCAAGGGTTCGACTATCCCTATCCCAAATAAAGGATAACTTGACTATGGCTCAAGGACTCACCATTATACGACACAAATCCTAATGGTCCTATGCCTCTTATTCGAACTTGACTATTGGTACTTCGAGGAAGCCACCCAAATCAAAGTCTCGAATGCACCATTCAAAGCATAAGATCGTGCTAAAAGTTTACAAGGAAAGAAACATGATTGACGACAAAATTGGAGAAGACGTTCCGAAGGGAAATTTCTTTATATATATGGGCCAAATATTTACAAAGGACCGACAGGGGTCTTACAAGAATAAAAGGAAAAATAAAAAATCCTAAATATGCTCAGGGCTAGTTTCTCCCTCGGAGGCAGCTTCACCTTTGGGTCCCTCATCATTATTGGACCCGCCTTGGCTGCCTTCATTATCATCATCATTAGAGAAGGAGACAAGAAACCCGGCATCAACTTCAAGAACCTTATCTTGAGTTATCTCTTCGGAGAGGTCAAAACCTCGAGCGTGGATTTCCTCGAGGGTCTCCCTCTGAGATTGGAACTTTGTTAAGTCATTGCATTATTGATCTCAATCGGAAGCTTCCCTTAGCTACGTTTGAGCAGTCTTGGAATTTTTAAAGTACAAGGATATGGATTTGTTAGCCACGATCTTCGTCTCCTCGACCTCTTCCTTGGCCTCAACAAGCTTGGCTTTGAGCTCCTCAATCCTTTTGGCCCGGGCTGGACCTTTCTCTTAACGACCCAAAGTTGGACTTCCGATAATGATAATTTGGATAAAGTAGCCTCTTTCTCCACAACAAGGTTGGCCATGTTCTCCGTCTACCAGTCACAGTCATCTCTGATTTGATCGACATCTCCTCGAGCAGCTCGATCCTTTCTAGCTTTTGCTGTAACTGAGATACTGAAGTATCAGCCTCTATAATTGGGTCCAGACCATACTCTTTCAAAATGATAGTTACCTACTTTTCTAGCTCACTCTCTTCCTTATGAGCTTGGGCCAGGTTTTCTCGAAGATCCCTGAGTTCCTCCTCATTTTGACCACAAAGGAGTTTCCAAAGATTTCTTTTCTCCGAGGTTTTCTTGAACTAGGCTTCGCATTGGCTTAGATGAGCCCTAAACTTGGTAAAAACCTATGAAAAAAGAAAGATATTAGGTAGGATAAAGGGAGAAGAAGGAAAGGAAAATTACAACAATGGGAATTAGTACTTACTCGATATAAAAGGCGTTGGGCCTCTTAGAAAAGGGTGGATGCATCATTGAAATCGGAGTGAGGCATCATCAACCCAAGCAAAGCAATCCTAGAATGGATCCTCTTCACTAGGGACTGTGCCTATGTCAGGCATCTACAGAGACCAAGCATATCTTATGGCCCCCTTAGAAATGGCTGGTAGATAGGAAGAGTGACCTATTGTCATGGCCCCGAGCAAATCGCTCGAGGCGCTCTGACTAGACCTGGGGTTCCCGGAACTGGCCTCTTCTGGCATGCTTGTTGATGCCCGAGGGATAATATAAATCTCAGGCGATTCAGGGGCTTTGCCCGAATCTTTCTTTGAAGCCTCCTCATCACGAGGTAGGGGCTCGATAACTGCCTCTGACTTGAAGGCTTGGCAACCTTAGTTGGATTCCTTGCTCGAACCACCAGTACCGAGCAGGCAAAATCTATAGTCACATGGATGAGATTTTTCTGGCATCTTCGAACTAGAGCCCTTGTTGGTTGAGGATATTAAGATTCCGAGACTCTATTCCTCTTATTATCCTAGGCCGGGGACTCGATCTCTTCCCAATGCGGGGCCGACCTTATTTCGGCGACATCTCCAATGCCTGCATATAATAATGTCAAGTATAAATGAAGAGAAACATCACAAAAAAGAGGGGAGGACATCGAAAACTTACGGAATAAACTTACCATTATGTTTGGCTTCCCATCTGCCCCTTTCCAAGTCACGCCAGTAGAGCTCGGCATGGGAGGAAGTCACAGCTAACTTTTGAACCCAGTCTTCGTGATCAGTGACAGCGTGAGGCATCCAAGCAACCGCTGCAAAATACATAAAGGCATTACATAAAGCAAAATATGGAGTACAAAGACTAGTGGATAAAATACATCATTTAGATTCGGGGTTCCACTTCTCTTCGAACGATAATTTCCCTTTTGGGATGAGGTCTCAGGCCCTAACCCACATGAACTAGCTTATCGAACCCCAAACTTTATTCTCGTTATTGCCCAAAAAAAGGCCTTCATTGCTCGGCGTTGGATCTTGATCAACCCTCAGAAAAGCCGAGGTCGATATAACCATATCAGATGGTTGAGGTTGAACTCCAGCCCTTGGCCTTGCTGGAAAAGAAATGGATCATGATAACAATGTGCAAAATGAGGGGTGAACCTGGACAAGGGTGACCTAATACCTCTTGCAAAAATCAATAGTAATTGGGTTGATAAGACCAGTGTGATGGGGTAAGTTTAAATAATTAGGAACCCCTCTATGTGAGTGGTACTCTCTTCGGGATCGGGGATCTATACCATGACCTTGGCCCCGCAGCCACAATCTCTCTTCAGAAACTCGATATATTTTGCCATTATCGAACAAATATATCTCAACACGTGCATATCGGCCAAGGATCAATAGAGGGTTCTCGACTTTTTAGGACGCAAGGGCTGGGAACATACTCGTGAGGCAGTGGTTCCACCAGTGTTTATCACCGGTCGGGCAGGAAGAAGAAGAAGAAGCTTTCTCCTTTTGTTGAATGGTCTTAGAGGTTTTCGCCATTGATTTTGGTAGAATGAAGCGGAAAAAGATGAAAATTAGTATTTTGGTAATAACAAAAGTGACTTAACGGTTGGTGGAATAGAACAGATAAAGAAAGGAAGAGACTAAGAAATCTTGGTGAAGGAGGAAGTAAAGTTTTGATTCAACCAGGAACCGGTATTCATAGGCTCACGGTGACGGTACGGTGGTGCTAGTGGTCAACCGTCACTAGCAAGTATTAATGGTTTGGGAAACTATACCGACGAGATATTTCGGTCACCTTGACCGCTTATATCACAAGAACGATGTCATTTTTGGGGTCTCTAGAAAATCCAGGCTCAAGTCGTTTCTTATCATTTTATTCTAAGAAACGAGGGGACTATTTGTATACTGTGGAAATCGGGGCTACTCAATTTCGTCCTTCGATGGAAAATGTGATACCACATCAGAAGACCAGGACAACGAGCTCGGGGTCGAAGTTCTTTTCCAAGGTCAAGGTCGATATCACTTACCGAGGTCAGAAGAAGGCATACTTCGAGATTATGCCGGTATGATTCAGTAAAGGAAAGAGCGAGAAACCCGCAACGGATCGGAGATCACGGCGTGAATTTCGAAATGGATTGGTCTTCCATGGTCAGTAGTCAAATATGATTTCCTACCATAATTAGAAGTGGACCTTATTTAGGAATCCCCTATTATATAAATGAGGATCCCATCCATTTGTAACATTCATTGTTCACTGATAAGAAAATAGACGCTCATTACTTTCTTGATATTTCACTTACTGTCCATTAAAGCTGTTTTATTATTTTTTATTCCCATTATCACACCTCGAGACTACCATAGGTTGAGGTCGAGATTTGTCTTACATACTGGTTTGGTTTATTTTATTCTCCAATTTATATATTTAATTCCTTGTTTGTCAATTGATATTATATTAAATCACATATCCATAAAACTATAATAAAAGTTTAATTGTTACTCGAATTTAGAGTAAACAATTTTCATTTTCTTCCTCTTTGGAAAAGAATAAATTTATATATTAATTGATCCCCATAAGCAAGCATAATATTAGTCTCTTTGTCCAAGCTAGAAAAATTAGTTTATTTCGAGAAGTGTTTTTTTAAAAGTGCTTATTTCGAAAATACTTTTGGTGAGAAGTAGTTTATGTAGCTAATTGATCTAAAAATCACTTCTAAGAAGCAATCAATATTTGGCCAAGCTTTTAAAAAGTACTTCTAAGTATATTTTCTCAAAAGTACTTCTCAAAAATTGCTTCCAAAAAGAAGCTACTTTTTTTTGCTTCTCCATAACCGCTTCTTCTTCTACTCAAAAGCACTTTTTTTCTTCAAAAAGTTGGCTAAACACTTCAACTTTCGGAAACAAAAGAAAAAGGGATTTTCAGCTTGGAGAAGCTTGGACAAACAAGCTAATATAACTTGTTCTAATTTATTGTGGATTGATGCACAATGTTTTTTACTGCAATTGGCCCAGTAAAGCATGCCAGACATGATGAAGTTGAGTTTTGAAAATTACATAAATTTTGTAACAATCCAAAATTTCAACCAACCGAAATTGTGATGGTGTCTAACACCGCTTGTTAGGTTTTACAACTCAAACTCCTACCGAACCATGATAGTGCCTAACACTACTTGCTAGGTAAGACAACCGTTTTATAATAACAGTAAATTCAATTAATAAAAGTTTAATAATATATACAACAGAAGAATCATAAATATCTTAAATAGAAACAATATCGCAGCTACAACTATCCCAATGATATGGTGTTAACGGATACATGAGTACTACAAAATCTCAAAATACGTAGCCAAATCCTCATTAGAAACCGTTTGAACGATAGAACAGTGATAACATAATTAAACAAAAGATAACTTCAAGGTATGCGAATGACATAGGAGCTACTTCGTAGTCTCTACAAGTTGGAACCGGTGTGAACTCCAGCAATCACCAAGCCCAAAAGTACCAGGATCTGCACATTAAGTGTAATGAATACAACCGACCACATGTACTCAATAAGTAACAAACCTAACCTCGGGCTGAAAGTAGTGACGAGATAGGAATAAAGTCAGTGTCTAACACCAATAATTAATAATAATTCATAATATACTAAAGACAGTAAAAGAAAATAGCTCAAGAGATATCATGTTCAGCTCGTTCACAATTACAAAAAATTAGACATGCTTTTCAAGTGTAACAGCCAAAGTTTGATCTTTCGTCGAAATTTCTAAAATATGAGTTTATCAAGGAAACTGTTATTTTCCAAACTTTCAATAACAGATATGACATTTTGTTTACCAGCTAGCATGAGGAAAATACATCTTTATGCCTACATGTCACGTATACATGTCAAGTAAATAACATCACAGTGAACTCACTCTCAACACACTCATGGTGCCTGACACAAGTGATCCTCACCATCACACACAATCACACTTAGCATTGTACAGGTGCCTGGCACAAACGGCCCTAACAAAGTCATATGCATAACTCTGTGTCTGCGCTCACCATAGTATTAAACTCCGGAGGTATGCAGATCCTTGCCTAAGTGCTAATCAAGAATCAATATAGTTATTGCGGCATGCAACTCGATCCAAATTCACTCAGTTGCAGTGTGAAACTTGATCCAATATAAATTCGTAAAATGTCTCTGTGGCCCACATAAGTCATCAACCGCTCAAGTCTCAATAGCTCACAACTCATGGAACTTAGCCAAAGCAATATTACATATAGAAGGCAACAACAGCATGTGATATGACATACAAATAATACACAAATATTGAGATATAACATGAGGATGGCGAATTATGATTCAAAATATGACTGCAATTAAGGAAAACATCAAAACAAAAAGAACTACTCTACCATGTATCAAACAAATAAGTACATATCCTTGACATAATTTTAACACGAATCATAGCTCAAATGATCATAGAAATAGAGAAAACAAGGATATAATGAGGCATGAAAACAAAGAAGTCATATAGTAGCCTAAGGTCTACACGGATCATAAATACCCCAGCGTACACACATATGCCAATTACCTAGGATGTGTTTCATCCCCAAAACATCTCAAGTATCATAGTCCACATGGATAATTACCCTTAAGCTAAGTTTAGCTATGTTTCTTGTCTCAAATTGCATGAATCAATACTCCAAAAAATCCTTCCCACATGAATAGACCCTTGAACCACTCAAATCTAGACAAAATAACTTATTATCATCAATAAAAGCCATAAGAAACGAGATCAAATAATAAAGCTACGATCTTAAATCAATTAAGCAAAGTCAGCCCAAAAAGTCAACTTTGGGCTCGCATGTCGTAACCCATCAATCTCATAAATCTAGAATACTCATTCCGATACATGTCCAAATATATATGTTTTACCCAAATCAACCCTTAAATCATCAATTTTTACTCTAAAAAACAATAGTAAAATATTCCCAAATTTTACTTTTACTTCACATAAACTAGGTGTAATAATACATGGGTATTTAATATCTAACAACAAAATCAAGTAAAGAATACTTACCCCTTCAATTATGGTGAAATCCTTGGTTAAACTTTTATCTAGCTGAGCTCCACAACACTAAATAATGAAAAATGACCAATCTGTAACGACTTGACTGGTCGTTCTGAGCATTTGCACTTTATTCGGTAGTTTACGGGAATGAGTAGCTCCGTATGATATATTATGACTTGTGTGAATCGTCGGTTATGATTTTCAGATTATTCGAAATTTATTTGGAAGAATGATTCTCAACTAGGAAGCTTTAAATTGGAAGAATTGACAAAGTTTGACTTTTTTAGTATTTGACCTCAGATTGGAATTTTGATGGTTCCGTTAGCTCTATTGGGTGATTTTTGACTTAGAAGCATGTTCGGATTGTGAATTGGAGATCTGTAGTTGAATTTGGATTGAAATGGCGATAGTTGTATTTTTGGAAAGTTTGACCGAGAGTGGACTTTTTGATATTGGGGTCGGACTGAGATTACGGAAGTTGGAGTAGGTGGTGTCATTTGTGAATTGTGTGAAAATTTAGGGGTCAGTCGAACGTGATTTGATAGGTTTTGATGTCGTTGTGGAATTTGGAAGTCTCAAAGTTCATTAGGATTGAATCTATGTGTGATTCGTATTTAGAGGTTGTTTGTTGTGATTTGAGGGCTCGACTAAATTCGTATGATGTATTAAAACTTGTTGGTATGTTTAGTTGAGGTCCTGGGAACCTTTGGTTGATTTCGGATAATTTTTTAAACAAGGGTTGAAGTTGACGAGTTGCTGAAGGTTGTTGGTTCTGGTGTTTCCACATTTGCGAAAGAATGGACGCAGATGCGGACAATAGGTCACAGAAGCGGAGGAAGGCTCGGCTAAGCATCACAATAGAAGCAGATTTTTGTAGCGCACATGCGTGCACACAGATAAGAGATTTGAGTGTAGGAGCGGGCTTTGGCAGATGCGGGTCCTTTTGTCGTAGTTGCGATGTTGCATGAGGGGAAGTTTTTTGTAGGTGCAAGTTCCATCTCTCCAATTCTTCTCTGTAGAAGCAGAGCGTTTGTAGCAAAAACGACCCTACAGAAGTGTCCCTTTTCTCGCAAAAGCAAAAATCATTGGGCAGAATGTTATAAGTTTGAGTGTTGGTCATTTTTATCACATATTGAGCTATGGACTTCGTAATTGAGCAATTTTTGGAAAATATTTCATCACAAGGATTGGGTTAAGTATTCTACACTTGATTTTGATTACATTTCATGAATCTATCTTTATTTTGGCGAATGGTTGATGAATTTTAAAGAGGAAATTGAGAATTTTAGCCTAAAGTTTCATAATATAATTTTTTTAGTTTTAAACATCGAATCATCTTAGGATTTGAGTGAAACTAGTATGGCTGGACTCAAAATTGAATGAGTTATCAGATTGTTTTTATGTTTCGTCTGGTTCTGAGGGGCGGGCTCGAATTTGGATTTTTGGTTGATTTTGTGCTTTTGAGTAAAAATTCAACCTTTATCGATTAGGTTTCTTTCTTTTAGCTTTATTTGATGCATTTGAGTTGCTTTTAGATAGTTTTGAGTTGTTCGGAGGATAGTACATACGATATGGTATTTTTGGAGCATCGTTTGTCTTGCCCGGTATTGGAATTGGCTTGTTTGAGGTAAGTAACTCTTCAAAACTTGGTGTTGAGGGTACGGAACCCCAAATTACGTGTTATGTGTTTGGGGTTTAGGTGACGCACATATTAAGTGACGGGTGTGTGGGCATGCACCATGTGAATTGTGACTCCATTATTTCAATGGTACTGAGTAGTTACATGATCTTATCTCTAACAATGAAATCCTTGTGTAATAGATCTATTGAGTTGCGATCCATGTTAGAAACCATGTCTAGATTTCATACTTATCCTATTGAGATCCACTGAGGTCATATCCGGTGTTGAATTATTTGATTAAATTGCAATTTCGTACTCAATCATGTTCATTCATTTCTTATCATATATCAGTCTCTGTTGCTATTTATTGACACATCATATATTCATTTTGGTCTAGTTTCATGGCATTGTAAGCCCGAGAGATTGATGACTAAATAAGGCCGAGGGCCTGATTGTGAAATATTGATACTATAACACATGAGTTATCCGTGTAGATACTGACATTGATACTATACCACGTGAGTTGTCCGTGTAGCACGTGGATGTCTATGCGGATTATAACACTTGGGCTTAATGAGCCCCTTTAGAATCTACACACACCTCAGTGAGCGCAGTTGCTAATAGTTGATTTTATATGTGTGTGTGGGTGTTGGGGGGGGGGGGGTCGGGTTGCACTCTACAATAGGCCTTATGGCTATATATGCATCGGGCTGCACGCCACAGCAGGTATTTCATAGTGCTGATGATTGAGTATGCTGAATATTGAACATGGTGAGAGAGAATGCGACACAATGTGATTAGGTACTCTGAGAGTGTGAAACATGAGTTTATCATTGAGATGCATTGCATTTGACATGCGTACTTGAGATACATGCTCAAAGATGCATTTCCTTCTGCTACCCGAATTTGGTGATATTCATGATATTTACCTGTATCTTGACATGTATGGGAAAAACACAGTTTTCAAGCTCACTCATGTTTTTGGCGATTTCGATAAAAGAATTGGTGCTTTCACTGATTTACTTGAAAATTGGAACTAATTTTCGAGAAACTATGAATAAGTTGAGCATTTTATCTCTAAGTTACTTCTTTTATACTTGTACGTTGTTATGAACTATTGTTGGCTATTGTTATCAGACTCGACCTTTATTTCAGTTCATCACTACTCTCAACCTAAGGTTAGGTTTGTTACTTATTGAGTACATGTGGTTGGTTGTACTCATACTACACTTCTGTACCTTGCGTGCAGATGTTGGCTGTTGATATCGTTGTGTTCGATGGGAGCTGGATTTGAAGATGTACCAGCGTTCCAATTGTAGCTGCCTCTTGTTCATGGTAGCCTTATATTATTGAAAATTTGCTTATGTACATTTTGAACAGATGATGTATTTAATTTATACCAGCTTTGTAAACTCAAATCTTAAAAGTTGATTATTTGTACTACTAATCCTTGGGAAATGTATAAGATTGAGATAATTTCTTTTAGTTATTTCTTTTATTAATTTCATTGGAATTGTATCATTATTAACTGTCTTACCTAGAGGTGTGGGTTAGGTGCTATCACGACTAGTTGGATTTTGGGTCATAACAGATTGGTATTAGAGCCCTAGGTTCATATGTTGTACAAGTCATGAGCAAGTGTCTAGTAGAGTCTTCTAGATCGGTATGATGATGTCCATACCTATCCTCGAGAGGCTGCAGGACATTTGAGATATACTTCTTATATATCTTTCTTTATTGTGCGGCATTGATTCAACTTGAAGCGTAATTTTTTGAATTCCTTCCTCGCATTTTTATGTGCATATGAGCGCGTGATATCAATTGTGCACTAATGGATTATATCCATGGATAAGGTGCAAGATATGATTTCAGTGTGCTGATGATAGGCCAATTTGGAAGACTTGAGGTCGAGTTTTGGCTCTAGCTTGAGCACAAAGATTTCAGTTGTGTGAGAATGTGCTTTTGGACTTTTAAGTTCGATGTTGTCCCTATTAGTAGAATTTATGGCTCGATGAATTGTTGGATAGCTATATGATGAGTATGATGTGACTACGATATGTATTCAGATGGATTGAATGTGATAAGGAGAGTTTACTTGAGATGTAAAAATGACTATTGGGTGTCTGATTTTTATCTTGATGTGATGTATAGTCTTGAGTTATGGATGTGCTGAAAGATCTTTCATGTTTTTTAATTATGATGTGAAGGAGATTTTCATGTCGTGTTATGAATTCACGGGAAGATTAAGTGATGGTGCAGTCGTTGTGGCTATGGAAGGGTATAGAGAGATGGCAGTTTGCGAGAAAACAAGTGGGTTATCTCCTGGGTATCTTGAGGTTGCATGATCCATATGTTGTTTGTCTAGAGAGTTCTCCTTTACCAGCGAATTATATGTAATACAATTCTAGTTTGGACCATTTGTGTAAGTTGTCTTGAATGTTACACAGGTGAATAAGAGATTTGCGGATAATTTGAATTATTAGATGGTTTGTGTAACATGATCTTATGAAGGATTTAGTTGAATCTCATTGCAGTATTATGGAAGAATTGGGGTATGGTTATTGTAAGTTATCATACTCTCTGTTCCATGGCTTTGAGCTAAGTGGGTGAGTTTGCTATTGGAGAGTTGATTGCATAGTTATGTGTTGAATTGATTTCGATTTGAGGCATACCTATGAATCATTTATGACTTGCAAAGTTTGAGATCGAGCATGAATCATGTTAGGGAATTTCTAGATACGAGTTATTTTATACTTTATGTGTATATGAGAACCATAGAATGATTTTAATTTTTATCTGTGAAGAATGAAGTGCGCATGGAGTAGGAATGCACCAGGTTGCTTAGAGGTGTGGATTACTTCTTTGGGTGTTTTCGTGCTGATGGGTCGCAAGTATTTCAATCCATTTGGGCGGTGCAATTGAGATTTGAGCACAGTGGATAACTCTCGAAATAGTTCTAATGAATTCAAGATTTACATGTAGCAATTGAGAATTTTGCGGACTGCTATATGGTTTGAAACTGATATTTACATTGGAGGGTGCCAAGACTCACGATATTTCTATATCATTACGGATTCTATTTTTCAATATCAGGGAGGTGAAGGAAATAGCTTTAGATTTACAGAAGTTCTTTTTAGAGTGGGGATCTCAGTTGTGGTACTTTTGGGGTTCTTAAAAAGGAATACAACAACTTATGGGCTTTACGATGTGTGGTTTTATGTTAGGACCTCTTATGGTGAGTTTAGGTAAGGATCGTGGTGTTCTAACAAGTGGAAGTATCAATTTGAAGGCAATTCAAAAGAAAACTCAGAGAAATAGCATAGCTTGGTAGTAGGTTGGATCAACACATTTATGGATATGATCGATTCTTTGGTATTTATGATGTGGTGAGTCTCTACAACTGTTTTGCCGCAATAATCTTGGGTTTGGCGGCATGCGTGGCTTGGTTGAGTTAGAGAGATTCAGTTTTGATGTCTAGATTATGTGCAAATAAGTCTCGGAGAGTTCTCGATGGTTTTTACAATGATTTGATATGCGTATTTCCTACTAGCGTGAGGAGCGTGTTGCATATAGTTATTCTTCTCCTAGATGAGGTCAAATTGAAGGTTCCTGGCCAATTGAATATGTATTTTGAGTTGATAATGAGATTCTCATGCTTTTCATTTGATTGGATGATGGATGCAGTATGTTGTGGGGGATTGAAATTCGCATGTACAAGGTCACGGTTCAGCTTTGAAAGGAAGGTCATGACTTATTAGGCAACATGGATGGTTTCAGATGACTGGGTGAATGATATCACTACTTGGTATTGCCTGAGAAGGGTGTGCGTTTCAGAAGCACATTGTATTTTGACTTGCGGATGCTTCATTGGTATTGCAGTGCTTGCATAGTTGATCAACTACTAATATGTGTCCGACATTTAAGAGGTGGAGCTGGGATCAGATATGGTAATTCGTGTGTTCTATGGATCTGGAGACTGGGAGTTCTCTAGAGAAGATTGTTTCGTGGTTGTGGACTATGAAAATGTGGCCAAAGATAGACAGAAGATGGTATGTGTTACAGTTAGGTCATTATGGTCCTTCGGAGGGTCGTTTATCTGTTTGTGGATGGCTAGAGTTGATTCGGGGCCCATTGGTACGCCCAAGGGGGATGTGTATTCTATATCTGGTCGGATTGGCTGACTTCGTACTGATGTTATGGAGGGATGTGTCATTCGGTTAGAGTTTCTTTGTCATATTCTGATATGATCTATGTGTTACTCCTCTATGCTGCGGGGGGTTGTGAGTTGTATGTTATATGCACACATGGTGCGGTTCTATTTGGGCCTTATAGTGAAATTTGAGCGAGATGGGTATTTGCTTGTTGCATGATTAATTGCGCATTGGTTATGTTCCTCTGGGTTGTGTGGCATTGTGTCCTTTGCTTCTATGTGGTTATGGTAATGCCCCTTGGGTACTTGATGTTGAAGTGTGCGCGGTTATTGATTTTATGTATAGGAATCATCCGAAAGCAATTGGGGGCGAAAGGTACGAGATTAGAGCCAAAATAGATGAAAAAGGGAAAATTTGGAATTTCAACGCCGCAGGCAGCGCCCCACTCGATATGTGGAGGTCTTGGCAGAAACTTCAGTAAGACAACACCAGGGCCAGCACCAGCACCCCACGTTGCCCTGGATGCTGGTGACGGGAAATCATCCAAGTTTGTGTAGGACAAGGTTATTTAGGCCCTAGACCTAGTCAACGCGTGTAAAAGCAAGACTAAGTTTATTTTTATAGGGAAGGCGCCACTTTGAAGAGAAAATACACACAAAAACATTCAGGAGCAAGGAGATCTCAGTTTTCTTCATCTTTTCTTAGTATTTTCAATTATCCAACACTTGTGAAATTGTTTGGTACTATCATGAGTGGCTAAAACACATAATTATGGGGTTGTGATTTAGCCATGAATATTGTTGTTAATGTTGACTTAACCTTGATTACAATTCATCAATATATGGTTGTTTCTTTAATTGTGTAATTAATTGCTTAATTGTCTAGCCAACGGTTAGGTTCTATTTACTATCTATGTTATGCTTGGGAAATTCATGTTTTGATTAGAGAAGAATTGAAGAGAGCAAGATCTTAACTCTGAGGGGGTGGATTTGTGGTTAGGATAGGAATATACCTAGTCATTGTGCTTAATCAAATATAACAATCATAATGCATTCTTATTAGATTGATTTCATAGCAATATATACATTGATCTATTTTGAATAGGTGAGTAGTACTTAGGGAGAAGGCCACAAGAGAAATCGTTCGATTAATTAGCAATCATGAGTGAATTGTATGAAAGGGGGAGTTAACTAGAACACAATAGGATATGTGAATCGATCACAACCCTAGAATATTTGTCTCTATTTAATACACACCAACCATTTTGCTTCATAATTTTGTTACTAGTTAGAATTATTTTTTGGTATAATCACACTTTTGAACTCGACTCGACTTGATTGAATAAAAATCTTGGTGAATTTAGTGGTTAGTTAATACAAGTCTCTATGGGTTCGACTGTCGACTTATCATTTTATTAATTGTACGACCACGTATACTTGCAAGTGCGCTTGGGACCAACACTTTACTCGGTTAACGGTTCTTGGATGCTTTAGGTCTAGCCAACAATAGGAGTCTCAGAAGTATTGAGGACGGATAGGTGAGCCTAGACAAGAACTTCGACAGATTTGTGCACCGTGAAAGCTACGAGTGGTATTCAGGAGAGTTCAACGTGACCAAGTGACTTGGGAGACTCTCAGGCCTATTACCTTCTCAATGGCACTATTGGGACTATTGTTCTTCTTGTAGAAAAGAGGTCGGATCAACATCAACCTATTACATATGGTTCTAGAAACCTTCTATGACAATTTTTAAGCTATTTTGGTGACGATGGTGTTAGATATGATGTTGAGGCTTTGTTTGCATGTGCACGAGGGTGAGATTTCTTTAAAGGTTGTAAGTTGATTCTTCAGATCCAGACTACTGACCATTTCTTCCAGCGATAGGCCACCACCGAATACTTTGTGGGCGTCGACAACATGATCTACAACACAATGAAATAATGAGCCATTGGGTCTCCCCACACGGGCAACAAGAGCGGAGAGAAATGCTGACAAACCTGAGTGGGGAATGGATCAACTGGAAGCTAACCTAGTTAGGTTGAAGAGAAATTTTGAGGGCTCCTGAAATACTTCATTGAACTGATCGGACTTGAAGGTATTCAACCATACTCACCCGCCCGGGTCATCAGACAGTTCAGGATGATCTAAGATGTGCCTCTGTGGATAAGGACAACACTATACGAGGATGAGCACAGCGGACATATTTCTATCCCCAGGATAAGAAGTCTCCAAGAAGAGTGGAACAACCTGGTCACAATGCATATGGGTCAAAACTCGTTGTGTACTCCTGGGTATTACGTTTGGATCAACGAGGAAAAAGAGCTGGCCCAGCCAAGCATAGAGGGTATAGAGTAGTTAGAGGAAGGAGTCGCTGCTTTACAAATTTACCGTGAGATCTTGTTACATTTCCTTGGGACTACTTCGATGCACCGTCAAATAGTCCCAAGATCCATCGATCATATGCTACCACCCGCTGAAGACGATTACCGGGTAGTGTAGTGCATCCAAATAGAGAAGCCAAAAGAAGATTTGGAGGAAGGATCTGAGTTCAACAATGATAAGGAGGAGTTTGAAGAAGACCCGGAGGAGGATTCAGAAGAGGAGCTCGAAGAAGAGGAGGATATGGGAAACGAAGCAGGGGATGGTTATTAGAGTTGGTTGATTTTCCTTTCTTTCCGACTTTGTACCCTTATCCCGATTTTCTTTTTTACTTTCCAAAAGGTCAAGGTGTCTAACCCTGTGCAATTCTATGAAAGTGTGATGTAATCTTTGTTCCACTTATATCAGTCCAAATTATCAATGAAAACTAATTGCTTCGGATCTAAATGTGTCAAGTCTAAATGTCTATCAAATATCTGTGATTTAGGACTTCCTCTGTCAATGGGAGGTCTCACAAATTCTAGGAAACGTGCTAGCCATAATGCACGAATTCATTGCTTTGTGTGATTTCCTTCTTGTATAAATGAAGAAACTGACTAACGTTCCTTTTCTTTTCTTTCTTCTTATTTTTTATTTTGCTTTATTATTACCCTCAAAAAGAAAAGAAAGTTGGTTTGTGTCGACCAAAACTAGCGGAACAACCATACAATCTGATGTCAACGGGAACGGTGTTAGCCGCAAAAAATCCAACTGAACATGCTCTGGACATAGCTGACAACCCAAGGAGATCGGGGGAAAAGGATGACACCAAGAATGATAAATATGTGGCCAGGATGTCCCAGGAAATGGAGTCCCTAAGGGAGGAGGTACAACATATCAGGTAACTAGCGCACGTAGCCGTGCCAACACTTTCTCAACCACCTCGATTCGCTTCTTTGGATTCGATCTCTAACCACTTTCCTTCCACATCATGCCGAAACAACAACACCCCAACTTTAACTCCTACCACCCAAGAAAACCCCCAGTAACCCCCGCAAATCCAACAAATACCCCTATCCACACTCCATATGTACCCCAGTCCATTCAAACATCATAAAACCTGCGTATTACCACCAATGCAACTCATATCCCTCCTCGTGACGTAGTCATTTTTACCACTAACCAGCACATGCATATGGCACATGCTGCCGCCCATGTGCGATATGTTCCCCCTATATATGCCATTTCTGAACCAACCTTTACAACACCTGTCATAGTTAGGGTGACTTATGAGATTTATCAATACGCCGAAATGGAGAGGGAAGCCAGATGTAAGGAAGAAAAGTCAGTATCTAAGTAGTTGCAAATTCTGAGAAAGTAGATAATGATCCTCCAAGTTGCCCGGGGAAATAAAAGTTTGAAATATGAGGATTTTTGTATTAATCTGGATGTGGATATTCCATCAAGGTATAAACCCCCAAAGTTAGATATCTTAGATTGGATGGTGATCCTCATGCACATTTGAGGGCATATTGTGACAAGTTAGTCAGAGTGGGGGAGGAATGAGAAGCTAAGGATGTAGTTATTGTAAGAAGTTTGACGGGAGAAACACTCACCTCGTATACTTGATGGGATCCACGAAATTGGAGAACTTGGAAAGATATGGCGGAGGACTTCATGAATCTCTTTTGAGTCAACACAGATATCACTCCCTATCGGTTCGTACTGGTGAACTTGCAAAAATCTAAGTCATTCCAAGAAAATGCACATCGGTGTAGGTTAAAGGCCTCAAGATGCAACCTTCGTTTGACGATAGTGAATTAATTAACAAAGTATTTCATTAGATCCTATGAAGGGATATACATTGAAAAGATGATGGGAATGATGGGACAAAAATTCCCCGAGCTGGTCAAGATGGGAGATTTTTTAGAAGAGGACATAAAATCTAGAAAAGTACAATTCTGGTAGCACTGCAAGTGGCCAGCAAGGCAATCCAATCATAGTCAATCGATAGTGGAAAAAAGAAGAAAGAGGAGTCCTTAGTAGTCGTCACTTACTGTCAGCCCAACCCACATCACAAAACACTTCCTGTTACCCAAACAATCACTCACCATCACCCACTTACACTCTAGTTTATAACAACCAACCATATTACCACCCTCAACCACAATAAAACTTTCCTCAAGCCAACAACAACGAAAACCCACAATGACCATATGCTCATGTCCAAATCGGTACTCACCAAAATCGACCTGCTTATGCACCATGCCTTTGTCCCAACTTTGAAGAGAGGGGTTCCTAGAAATTATACCTATGGCCCAATTAGTTGATAGGTTGAGAAGTGTAGTATTGATATACCCAGTCAAAGGAAGGGTTCCAGGAAACCCCGGCAAGTATTTTGATGCGACTAAAAGATGTGTGTACCTTCCATTATACCTGGGCATGATATTGAAGATTGTTTTAAGCTGAAAAATGAGATTGAAACACTAATGAAGAGTGTAGCCATCCAATGCAATCTGGAACCGCCCAACGTGAATTGTAATCCACTACAAAATAAACAGGGAGTTAATATGATCACATTGGACGAATGACCTAAAGGGAACGATTGTCACTATATGCAACGCAGAAGACGCCGGGATCCCTCTTCAAAGGGATCCAATGATTAAAGTACAATTGAGGCATACAGTGATTGTTCAGACTTATCATCGACAACATCTCGTTGTTGTCACACCTCCTTCTTCCTGAGGGGGTTAGGGAGTTTTTCTAATTAATGTGATAATAATCGAAACGAGAATATTTATTTAAGTTCAGAGTCACCACTTGTTATAATTTATGGTGTCACAAGTCATCGGTTTAGAATTCTGAATCGAGGAAGTTTGACTCTATTTTACAATCTGCAAAACACAGAAATCTGGATAAGGAATTCTGTTAACAGGGAGAAGGTGCTAGGCATTTCCGAGTTCCGTGATTTTAGCATGGTCGCTTTAATCATACCTGACTTAATTAAATTGTCTAATTACTTATTTTAAGACCTATGTGCATTTACCCCTTTTAATGCTTTTAATTGCTTGATTATTCATGAATTTGAAGTTATCTTAAAACGAGTCACACATACATATACTCATCTCATTTGGCTCGTCAAGAATTATGTCACTCGTGTTGATACCTAATTTTTTCCTATGTATTTTTTACCCAAAATACTTTCAAAATATCTTGTGAATGCATATAGAAGCATCCACAAAAGGTTTGGTATTTTTCTATAATTTTTCAAGCATTTTAAAACCAATTTACAACTTATTTTGTACTATAAAATCTAATATTTAACCTCATATCTTGTTATTTAATAAATAATTTATTTTTATTCTCTCATTTACATAAAAATATAATTTATGTAATTGTTACAGAATTTTACAAAGCCATTAGGTATTTTTAAACTTAAATTGCATTAATTTGCAATTTAGCCTATTTCTCGATTTAATAAGTATTTCAAGTACAAAATAATTCCTGATATTTGTTAGTTGCTTCCTATATATATTTTATTGCCTCATTAATTTTATTAGATTTTTACAAAATTGTTTACTATATTTATAAAATCAAATTGGGAAAAATGGCTATTTAAATTGTAGCCCTTTAATCTTTCAATTTTAGCCCAAATTGGAACCCAAATCAACCCCATTTTAATCCAAATTGCATGATCCAAATTCCAAAATCACCCGACCCAAACCCACCTAAATCTAACCCGCCCTGTCCCTTTTTTAATCCTGGCCGTTGATCCACAGATCAACGGCCCACAATCCAATTACCAAAATTAAATCCCAAATAACCCCCAAGCCCTAATCAGTCTTCCAAACCCGCCGCATTTGAATCCCTAAAGCGTTCAAAGCCCTCTGAAACCCTAAATCATCTCCGACTATCTCACCGGCGTTCATGAACGTCCAAGACCTGAAACTCCTTTATCCATTCACTCCTCACCTCTCCTGGGTCATGGGTTCGAAGATCGGAACCCCACTTCGAAGCTGATCAGACCAGAGGTCCTCTAAAGGGGTTTTGCAGCCATATCCGGCCTTTCTCCGGCAAGCCTCAAAGCCCTGGGCCCTTTGCGGACTCCGACGAGCCCATTCCAGGCTTTTCTCACTACTTCGAGACTTTTCTATGAAATCCCCAATGTTAGAGGTTTTTCTCTGTGTTCATCTTTAAGATTCTCTCTAAAATCCTAGTGATTTTCTAAAGATTTACAAAATATTTCTCATCTCTTCTTCGCCTATTCATTTTTTCAAACTGATCGTCTTTTAAAACCTAGGGTTTCTATGACTTTCCATGATTTCTCTGATTTTATTACTTTATTTGCTGTTGTGTGTTCTACTCTATGTCTTTGCTATGATTTTAAAGCATTTTTCTACCATGACTCTAAGGTGTTTTGCTTTACTGTTTACTTTCTAGGGTTTTCAGTTCATGTATTCTACGCTTCCTTTATGTTGTTCTACTTTCGTTCATCTTCATCTGTTATATTCCTGATGCTCTGATTTGTAATGGAAACCCTAGTTTTAAGAGGGTTTTTCCATTGTCTCTCTGTGAAACCTTACCCGCCTCTGGTTGCTTCCTCATATTTTTTGCTACATGTTATTCTAATTGCTTCTAGTTTATGCATGTTCAAACCTATGCATCTTTTATAGTACCACTTTCCCCCTTTTCTGAAACCTTAATTGATTCCGTACAATTTGTTTGATTCTCTAATTAAGGCCTGTTCTCTGACTAAGTTCAACAGACTGGTATCATGATTCCTTGATTTCCTAGGTGATTACTTGCCTTATGTGTTTTACCCGTGTGATTTTCAGATTCTTTATATGAATTTACCCTATATTCTGTGACTAGTACTCGATTTCCTTTCCAAAATAAGACCTAAGCTTAGCTATTTCTAGCCGGTTCCCTAATTAAAGGGAGCCTTCTCCTTGATTGGTTAGGATTGGTACTGCTGAATATTTTCTTGCCTTAAGTGTTGCATCTCTTTCAAACTATAAATAGGCCTTGATTCCTTGATTTCCTGGGTGATTACTTTCCTTATGTGTTTTACCAGTGTGATTTTCAAATTCTTTATATGAATTTACCCTATATTATGTGACTAGTACTCGATTTCCTTTCCAAAATAAGACCTAAGCTTAGCTATTTCTAGCCGGTTCCCTAATTAAAGGGAGCCTTCTCCTTGATTGTTTAGGATTGGTACTGCTGAATATTTTCTTGCCTTAAGTGTTGCATCTCTTTCAAACTATAAATAGGCCTTCACTTTTTCTCACTGGCACACACTGAAAACACGAGTACTCTCTAATTCTCACTGAAAACTCTCTTCTCTTCTACATTTCTTCTCCGTTACTTGCTCTCTTGCTAAGAATTAGTCGGCTGAAAGCCAAGGCTAATTATAAAGGATTTATACTTGCTCTATTATTCAAGTTGCAACTGGTAGGCTCCTAACTTTATATCATCAACTTCCAACTGGTTTTTACTTGACCTTGCTCACTGTTTGTGTATTTCAATTTGAGTTTAGCATGTTCAGCCCCTTTCCTTTCCCCCTAGTCTGTTAATTTGAACTTTAGCATGTTTAATCCCCTTCCCCAAATCCTTTTGTGTATTTTAATTTAAGTTCAGCATGTTTAATCCCCTTCCTCTTTTCCTTTGTCTATTCAGTTTAAGCTTTAACATGTTGAATCCCTTTCCCCATTTCCCTTGTCTGTGTGTATTCAGTTGCAGCATGTTTAGTTCTCCATTTTTCCTTGTTTGTTTGTGTTTTAATTTTTAGTTTAGCATGCTCAGTCCTTTCTCTTGGCTGTTTATTGTTCATTATATGGTTTGAGTTCTTATACACCCTCTTTCCCCTGAATCCCTTTTAATTTAGTCTTATATACTTATGTGACTCATTTTTCCCTGATCCTTGTTTGAATGAGAGTGTGTTCTGGATTAGGGTGGCATCTCATTACCACTCCTAGTTTGGAACTAAGGTTGTCAACAACCTATACTCAAAGTAATCCCATCCCCTACCCCCTTATTATGTGTTTGAGCCTTGACAAAGGTCTGTTGGTGTCCTAATCACCATACATGGCCTAGTCTGACTTGTTTACAAGTCTGCTCCTGTTTGTTTACCTTTGTAAGTGGTTAGGGGTGTGCCAGCCTCACTCCATAGGCTAGGTATGACCACCTCCTACAATGGTCTCCCTTTAATCTATCACCTTTAAACTTATTCTTAGTGCTCTATGTCCTACTTCCCCCTTAATAATCCATGCTTAGGGGAACCCAGAGTCTCCACTAGACTTGGATGCTTTGGGGCTAGTAATTCCACACTTGCACTACTCTAAAGAGAAAGCCTCGGATTTGGGAGCCTGGATTTGGTAAAGGGCATACATCGGATATTAAAGTTGCTTTGCGCTTCTTCGGGCCTGTTGTAGTATTGATGTCTATTTATTTCCTTAATGTTATTTTTCGGTCCAGATTCTTGTAAATAACTTGTAATAAAAGACTTGGGGATTTAGTGAAAGGGAATATGTGAGGGGTTTACCTTTCTTGCGTTATCTCATATAGTTATCATGGCTATAGGGTTTTACTTTTTTGCATCATCTCATGTAGATACCATGCTTATAGGGTTTTACTTCTTGCATCAATATCATATAGTTATCGTGTCTATAAGGGTTTACTTTCTTGCATCTCATATGGATGTCATGTCTATTGGCTTTTCGTTATTGCATCAACTTCATAATCGAAATCATGTCTATAGGTCTGCATTCTTACAGCCGCATAGAGAAACCATGCTTATAGGTTTGCATTCTCATAATCTCACCTAGAAAATATGCCTATAAGAACCATATAAACGCTAGGCAAAACAATAGGTCGTCAAAACTTGTAAAAAAGCAGTAACGAACAAAGATCAATGTGTATGTCCAGTGCTTAAAAACGTTTCAGTCTGTTTACTTTTAAATCGGGCCCAGGTCTGCCCCTTTCACATTAATCTGAACTTGTAGTGTCCCTTTAAAATGATAGTTTCAAACATTCTGCCTGCCCAAGTTTAATGCTTTAAGGTCGTTTAAATTTTTTCCTCTCGTATCCTTTTGTATTCAAACCGTCCGGCTAAATTATAAGACATTTATAAACCTTGATGCAACTTCAAATCTCTTTTCTACAGACCTATGTCTGAAACTAATATTCTCCTCTAAGATTAATTGATTTTCAAAAACTGTCAGTTTCTAAAATGGGCCCAGAGGGTGCAAAGCAGATTTTCTATCTAACTTCCATGTGTCAAACTAGTCTTCCTGCTCTTTAGCCTCTTTTAAAGACCAAATCAGTACTTGAAGTCATGCTAAACTAGTTGCTTGTAACGTTACGGGGTTTATCTGAGCCTTTAATTGTGTTATCTGCATACCTATTATGTGCTATGTGTTTTGACTGTCGTCTTAGTATTTTTTACCTTTGAAACTCCATTTATACCCTATCTCTCTCACCCCCTTCTTAGGATTATAAGTCCTAATATCCCAGGGCTAACAGGTTGGGACGGGTATTAGCATGCAATAAGTAAACGATACCAACGCGTTTAAATCCTCAACGGGGTAGGAAGGGTAGAATATGGAGATGATGATGATGCGATAATATCATAAAGCGATCCCTCTTTGGGAATATGTGCGGATATTGTATCGAATGATCCATATTGTAGTTAAGCCTATGACCCTTCTCCCTTTTGCTTGTTTTATTCAAATATTCTTTCATAGTACTACTTTTTTTAAATCAACTTTCTTTCATTTTATTTTAAATTTGCGTACCTCTTTTTTCTTCAAAGCCTTTTTTTTCAAGTTATATGAATGCTATATTTGTGAGCCTTACTTGCTTAATTGCTTCACCTTTCATAAAGTCACAATTAACACGGTCGGGAACCACACTAGTGGATCTTGAGGGGTGCCTAACACCTTCCCCTCGAGATAATCTCAAGCCCTTACCCGAACTCTGGTTTTCTTTTCAAAATAATCTCTCTTAAGTGTCCTTTAAGTGTCCTATTACACTATAATCATTAGGTGGCGACTCTTCCAAATCCATAACCTAATTCCCAAACGGGAAATAGAGTTGTTTTGCCTATAATGTCGTAAACCCGATTTTGGAATCTTTCGAGTAGTTGAAAAAAGGGGGCGTCGACAACGCGTACGTGTCCGCAATTCCTAACACTTAGTTTATTCAAGAAAAGGTTTGGTCAAAGTTGCGCGAACGCATACCTCGATTAGAATTAGGAATCATAATTAGATCAGGCGAACATGTACATAATCATGATAGTTTATTAAATAAGGGCAAGCCTAAAGCGCTCTAATGCATATTGCTACGGAAACATGCTTCAAATTCCAACTAGCTTTAGCGCACATGAAACACTATGATAGGCATTGTTACTCATAATTTCTAAAATACTCCATCAAAGCTTAATTAGTGATATTTCTTAAAGGAAACCTACAAAATAGGAATCTTCCCACATACATTTCATGTTTAAACAAAGATAGAGGGTAAATGCCATTATTCTCATCAACCAAACACTTAGCAGCTAAATGCAAATTTTAACAAAAGGTACGGATCCAAATAGTAATAAATAAACTAAGACTTCAAGAGCAATACATTACTATCTCAAATCATTGAAGATAAAACATACGTTAACAAGACATTCAAATGAGACTAAATCTAAGAGAAAGTCGGTACCATACTTATCACCGAAGAGCACAAATGAACAAATGATGATAAAGAACCGGACCTCACAAGAATCCGGCTATTTAAACCCAACAACGAGCAAATCAAACCAACTAACGAACCGTAAAGATCAACTGGAGAGCTCAAACTCGAACACCTCAAACGCTGTCAAACTCAAATCCACTTTGAAGGAAAGATTTGAGGAGAGGAGAAACTGAAATCTTTTTTTTATAGAAGAAACTTGCAAAGTTTATTAAAATATCTTTATTGTAACTTCCCAATCTACTATAACTCCAAAAACAAAACAATGATTAAGTACCCCATTAACTTAAACATCAATGACACCTTATGAAATCGATACCGTCTCTCTCTCTATTTCTATTACAGGCAAATGCTTGATCCTATAGTTCTAGAGATTTTCGATCTGCATGATTGGCATAGGACAGAGGAATGGGAAGGTGAAAGAATGTGAGGGTTTTTGAGAGGAGTTGCAGCGACCAGAGGGAAAGGGTGGGGGTTCTGCTGGCGTTCACGTCTGTCGCCAGCGTCTATGGTTTTTTGCAGCGTCCACAGCTATTTGGAAACGCCTGTTGTTCTCTGAAACTGTGGAATGATCGTTTGGTTTCAAGAGGAGATTGGGGGGTCTGGTTCGTCGGCTGGCTGGTGGCAGACGGGAGGTTTTGGGGTCGATAAGGTGTCGAGGGATCTCTCTTGTGTCTTAGAGTTTTTTGAGTAAAGATGATGATGGGGTCCTCGAGAGGGTCACAACTGTGTTTGTGTGTTCAACGGCTGAACATGCAGCAGTTGCTGTCTATTTTTCCAATGAGTCTGGGCGACAGAGATGGTGGAGTTGTCGCTCGTCTGAAGCTTAAGCCATGGAAGGAAGGTAGTATGATTGTTGTAGGAGTGACGGCTATGTCTTCGTTTTGGTTGAAGAAGAAGATTTGGTGATCTCTTTGGAGCTAGGGTTTTTCTTAGGTTGGAGATTGTTATTAGGGTGGGCTTGGGATTATGGGCTAGATCCGAAAATTAGGCTTAAATGTGGGTTGTTTGAGCCTAAATTTGATTCTTTCTCATTAAACAAGACTAAAAATACTACGGAAAAGGGTCAGAACTGCCCCTAACGTATTGACGTCAGTTTAAAAATGCACTCCGTTAACCTATTTTGAAAAAAATGCCCCTACGTTAAAATTCTGGCATACTTGTGCCCCTAACGTATTGACTCCAGTTTAAAAATGCCCCTACCGTTAACCCTTTTTGAAAAAAATGCCTCTACCGTTTTAAATATAAGTACAGTCAGTTGTTAGACTTAGGGGCACAAATATGCCACATTTAACGGTAGGGGCATTTTCTTCAAAATAAGTTAACGAAGGGCAGTTTTAACCTGGAGTCAATACGTTAGGGGCAGTTCTGACCCTTTTCCCAAAATACTACCTCATTTACTAACTAGTCATACTTAAGTAAAATAACTATTAAAATAAAATTAACTATTAAAAAAAACCGATTTTTGGTATTTTTCAAATATGATACTAAAAGATAAAAATGGAATTAGATAAAAACCATTGCAAAATTAAAATAATATTCCTACCAAACTACTAAAATTCTTGAAAACAAAGTGGAACTATTTTTGTAGTTTTAAATTTTATGAAAGGTAGATAAACTAAAAGTAACTAGGTAAAGCATCAATTAGCTGAATAAAAAAAATATTTTTGTAATTTTTATTTTTGTGTCAAAATAAATAAAAGAGAGTCAAAACTAGTTGAAATAACTATATTAGACCTAAACTAAATATTTCAATGCTAAAATGAATAAAATCTTAGGGAGCGTCAAAAAATACATGTCTACAGCTGCTCCTCTTTGACTAGAAACACGAAGAGTTTTTTGACTAAGCTACGTACGATCGATTTCTATTAAATTAACCCCAAATTCTATAATAATGTAAGAACGACGAGACATATTTTTTGACCCGACTCTTATTTAGAGAGATCAAAAACTAAAAGAAAAGAGAATGTGATCGAGCTCTGGTATCTGAGATGCCTACATATCCTTATCTTAAAGGAATCAGGCAAAGTGAAGTTCAAAATTAGGAAAAGCGATGAAGTGATAAGGTGGAGAGCCGATTGAGGTGCCGTTGAGGTTCCGGTCTGCAATTCCTGCCATTGCATCAAAATAAAAGGAAAACTACAACAAATATAAAAGAAAAATACAAGATCCTATCTACTTCTTGTCTTGAATATTCTTTGAATCTCGATTTGCTCCCTCAACATTAAACTAAAAATTCACCCTATTCAGGTGGGCGTCCTGCTGACTTGAATTTGAAGAAAACTGGAGGTTGACCCTGTTCTTTAGCTGGGCATCCTGCTGCTTGCACTTGATATAAACTTGAACTTGGAGTAGACTTGAGCTGGAAAACCTTGTTCCTTAGGCGGTTCGTGCTACTTTTGATTTGAATTAAAAATTGCTCATATTCTCCAGGCGGGATCTTGCTGTCTTTGACTTGAATCTGGAAAACTGAAAGTTAACCCTGTTCTTCAGGCAGAATCCTGTTGTCTTTGACTTGAATTTTGAAAACTGAAAGTTGACCCTGTTCTTCAGGCGAGCATCATGATGCCTCTAACTCAAACTTGAAAACTGAAAGTTAACCCTTTTCTTCAAGTGGGATCCTCGTACTTGATTTTGACTTGAACTTGAAAACTAAAAGTTGACCCTATGTTTCAGGCGGGCTTCTGATGCCTCTCTGACTTGAAATTTTAAACTGAAAGTTGACCCTGTTCTTCAGGCGGGCTCCTGCTTGATTTTGACTTGGACTTGAAAACTAAAAGTTGACCCTATTTTTCAGGCGGGCTCCTCATGCCTCTCTGACTTGAAGTTATAAACTCAAAATTGACCATGTTCTTTAAGCGGGATTCTACTGATGCTTCTCTAACTTGAAATTGAAAACTGAACATGTTCTTCAGGCAGGCTCATGATGCCTTCCTGACTTGAGCTTGTAAACTGAAAGTTGACTCTGTTATTCAGGCGGGCTCCTGCTTGATTTTGACAACTGAAAGTTGACCCTATTCTTCTGGCGGGCTCCTGCTGCCTCTCTAACTTGAAATTGTAAACTGAAAGTTGACCATGTTCTTCAGGAGGGATTCTCCTGATGCTTCTCTAACTTGAAATTAAAAACTGAACATGTTCTTCAGGCGTGCTCCTGATACTTCTCTAACTTACACTTGAAACCAATTTCTGAAATATTGACCCTCGTTCTCCAGGTGGCATCCTCCTACTTGATCTCTAACGAAATTGAAAGTTGACCCCATTCTTCAGGCGATTTCCTGGTGCTTCTAAAACCGATTTATGAAATGTTGCCGCTCGTTCTCCTGGTGGGTCACTGCAATCAAAACAACAAAATAAATAAAATTACTAGTCCCAATTTGCACTAGGAAGATTGTTACGCCCCACAATATTACGATGATGTTACACTTCACAATATTAAATTACTACGATGTTGCACCATGTTGTATTATATGCTGAATTGTCGTAAGGTAATTAATATCAGTCCAAGGAAAAGATTATTTGGAGATTATAAGGGTTACGCTATTTCACAAGTAATAAGTAAGTTCGTGAAGGTGAGAGGGGAAGTAAGTCAAAGAAAATAAATTTTCGTCCAAGTTTGGCATGTTGGGATAAAATTCGGGCCAAGCGTTAATATCCGATATTTATAAATTAGTACCATACAAGGTACCATATGAGCATAGTAGTATGATATATAAAAGGATATTAAAAATAAAAAGAATTTTAAGTAATTTGAGATAATTTTTAATTATGCAGGTAATTGATTAATTATCAGATAACAGAATATTACCTAATTAATTAATTGGTTATGGGATAAGATAAACCCCTCCCCACCCCGATGTGGCAGCAAGTCATTAACCCACCAAATGACTCTTGATCAAGTTGCACTAGGTGGTCACATAATGTATTAATCTCAAGACAACTCATTTCTAGAATCTAAAATACTAAGACTACAATTCAGTTGAGATCTTTGCCATTAGAAACATGAAATGCTTACAATTCAACCAAATGAATACTACAACAGAGACGTGAGCTTTTCCATTTAGAAACATGAAGTACTTACAATTCCTACAAAAGATTACTACAACAGAAGACATGAGCTTTGCCATTTAGAAACATGAAATGTGTACAAATTCCTACAAGTTTCAATAATTCCAACGAAAACTTATTTACACATTAGCAACGTAAGATTTTGCGGTACTCAAGGAGTACGATGCAATCTTTTCTAAGAACATCATACGGATTTTCCCTACTTCATGAATATTAAGGCTAAGCATTTTCTTAATTTTGCATGATCTCGTTTATAATATGAGTTTGATAACGAGGCATAAAGAAAAATTCATATCCCAAAATTTACGTATATTTTTCTAGTCTTATAAGTTATAATATTCAATTGAGTATTTCCTTATTCCAGTCAAGAGAGCAGATAGTCTATATATACAGTATTACAATATTTTCAGTACGATCGAGCTATAATCGATGGGCAAGCCCCTATTAGGCAAGCTCTGATTAGATGGTAAGTTATATACCGAGCCTACTGTGGCCGAGTGCCTATGAGCGAGCCCAGTTGGTTGAGATAAATAGCCTAGTACGGCCGAGCGCCTATGAGAGAGCCTACTACGATAGCAGATATATATACCGACCCTTATAAGGCCGGACAACTATTTTACGTACTATATTGAGAGAGTTGAGTCAGTATCAGTAGGTAAGCACATTTTCAAATTATCTTTGACTTACAGCTGGTTTCACTTATTATATTATCAGTTCAATTCACCTTTCAGTATATTGCCTTACATACTCGGTACATTATTTCGTATCGGCATTCTTTTTCCGGGGGCAATGCATTCATGCGTCCAGATTCATACAGACAAACGGGTCAACCTCCTCATTAAGTGTTGCCCGAGTTCAACTTGATCGGTAAGCTCCATACCTTTTGTAGTTGCCGGGTCTAGTGATTTATGCACATCTTGTACATATATGTGTATATGTTATGAGTAGGTCATAGAGTTGTTCCGATCACAATATATCCATTAGTAGAGGCTTGTAGACATATCCTGGAAGTTAGTGCAATATATTGGGCTTGCAGACCTTATATGTATATTTGGCTGGTTTATCAGTCACAATAACTAGTCGGCATAGTCAACCGAGATTTATATTGACATTTAGTTAGCATTTGCAGTTGTCTTGTAATATGGACATGGCCAAAGTATGATGTCATATGTTAAAAGTTCCTTAGTTGCAAGTTGGTAAGCAATTAAGGCGAGGCACTAAGTACCGGTCTCACTCCCCAGGTTTGGGATATGACAAAAGTGGTATCAAAGCAGTTGTGTCCTAGGGAGTCTACAAGCCATGTCTAGTAGAGTCTTATTTATGGGTTTGTCGTGCACCACATTAATAAGCAGGAGGCTATAGGGCATTTAATACTATCACTCTTTCGTCTTACTTTAGATACTGTGGTAGAGCTCCGTTTTAAGTACTCAATTTCCTAAACTCTATCATATTCATAATACAACGATATCTACATTCAAAAATACAGTTGGTAAGAGATATAGAGGTGGAAGTGTTATTAAATATTATCATTATTTACCATTTAGGAAGGGAGATATGAGCATTTTGAGTTACCTTCAACAGTGATAGATGTATGTACAATCGGCCACACTGATCTCAGGTAACATATATAGTTTAAGAGAAGGACGGGTTATCAGGATCTGCCTAGGGTTAGAGAAAACCAAGATAGTGGATGGTTTGATCGAGTTAGTTGACGTTTTTTAAAGTTAGTGCAAACGCGGCGATGGATCTCCATGTGAGACACATAGATGATGCACTCCAAAATAGTACAACTCGATATGAGTGCTACAAAGATAGGCATTGGAAGCTTGGAAGGGATAAATATTATCTCAAGTATGGCTCCCGTTCCTAGTAGAGAGATAATGCTAGGCAACCCAAAGGAACAGTGGGTGGAGCGAAGAGGAGCTACAAGAAAAACAATATCTTGAAGACGTTTTCAGAATAAAAGTGATAGACATAGATGTTAGCAAGAAATAGGAAAAGCGTTAGTGAAGAATTATAAGTAAGATGTGATATCTGGATGACGATGGTAGAAAAAAGAAAAATGAAAACGAGGACGGTGTTACAGAATCTACAGTCAAGTGAAGGAAAAGATGAAAGGTGGCAGACCTTGAGACAACAAAAGAGTATAGGCCATAAAGTCATATCCTAATTTCAAGAAATAAGTTCACGACTCTAACGTGATTACCAGAAGGAAAAGTTAGAACCAAAAGTAATAAGAAATCAGTATGGGCTAGTGAAAAAAGGTAAAATAAACGTAAACTGGGAACTGAGTGATTTGATTATAGTCGGCACCATAAGAATTTTAGATTGCGTCCCGGTGATAAAAGAATAGATGATAGAAGAATAACCTTTAAAGGTCATATAGGAGGGTGCTTTCCTAAAGGAAAGAAATGTGAGCAAAGTTAAGCTTAAGGGACTAAGTGTGCGAGATACATTAAGTGTCACCCTCATGAGTAAGGAATTTTTCTATCCTTAGTACAGAAGGATTCCGCAAAGCAGGTAAGAGTCGCGATGATGTGAAAAAATGCCAATGAGGTAAAACATCTATACGTGGATCATCGTAGTGCTCAATCTTAGTACCTCCCTAAAGGGGGGATATGGATGATTATTAAGTCAGAATTCAGTGGATCAAGTAATTATGGAGTGATAAAGGAAGAATGCGATAAAAATGAGAAAGGGATGAGATTTCACTTATTCAAATCCTATAAATATGTTACGATTCCAGAACATTATGCAAACATGACGTCAAGGAAAAGAAGTAAGGGTTCCTACCTGGGATGTTATTGATAAATAAGGAACCAGTGAGAGGTAAGTTAAGACAAAAGAAATTACCCAAGAAAGATTATACTGAATATATAAGAACGGGCCAACAAATGGTTAGTAGTTGAATCAGGAAGAGATTAGGTATGTCTATATAAGAGGATACAAACAAATAAATACATCGTGCAAGATAAATATAGTGAACCCCAACATGAAGATTCTACCTTGCAGTAACATTATTATAATACTTGAGATATATTTAATTATGAGTCGGGGAAGTTAAAGGTACTATATGAATTACGAGAATAAAATAGAGTGCCACTGGGAAGATAATTAAAATATCAGTTTAGAAGCAACCCTACAAACACAATGTCATAGAGGTAAGCAACTACGGATAATTATAGGCAAGGAAGAACATCAAAAGTTCCGTAATAAGCTCACAACTTTACAAGAGTCAAGGGTTCTCCCTTAGTACTACGACTAAAGACTAGCTGAGGAAATAAGGAAGAAGTCTTCAACCTAAGCACAACGACTTAAAGAGGAAATGGTCATGTAACAACAGTCTCACAGCAATATAGTAAGCACTCCAAAGGAAAGTGTCATCTATTGTGGCTAATGAACTAGAAGTAAAAATTAAAAAGCAATATTCAAGATCATATGAGTTGCACAAAGACTCTGGCATGCATGGGAACTAAGATAAGTTAAGTGTGCACGCAAAAATTGTGTAGAAGGACCAGGAAAAGTAATTGCTTACGTCTGAAGAAAGCTGAGATGGAACAAAAAGAATTATTCTATTAACGATCCAGGGTTAGTTAAGTTATGGACACACTTAAGGTTTGAAATTTTATACATACAACATATACAGCCGTAGAAGATTCTGGTATATGTTAAAAGACAAAACTGAGCTCAGGACATAGTCGAAGGATTGAATTGTTAAAGGATTGTATCATGAATATTCCTTATAGCCCATGAAAGGCTAAACAAAATAACTAATACCATGAACCTCATATAGGGAGATAACTTAAGCCTACATAAAGGCCGATCAGAAGAAGGAAGAAACTAAAGAGTTACATCAATGAAGTAAGTTAGGAATCCGATTATTAGACTCGGGAGTTATATGAATCATGATTGAGAACATATCAGAATTTTAAGGCCCCGTGAAAATGAATGCTCAAATGCTAGCAGCTCATAGAGTCGAGTATACCTACATGGAACGAATTCTTCTCACTGTTTTTGCACTTAAAAATTTGGAGTCGAATTTTTTCCAGAAAAGGTCCATTCGGCAGCCCAAGATGCGGTCACAGATCAAGAATGCGTACCGCATTTCTGCCGTAGAACTTTCCAGAGAGCAACCAATTTTTGATTTTGAAAATGTTGTCAGATCTGCGGTCGCATAATCAATATACGGACCACAGAGTGATCGCATATGATCCCTGAAGGATTTCGAAGGTCAGTTCTGCGGTGCATTCTGCGATCGCAGAACACGAATGCAGACCGCATATCCACCACTTTCCCAAGCAGAGAGGGTCCGAAACTTAGGACCCTTCTGCAGTCCATTATGCAGACCGTATGTCAGTTCTGCGATCGCAGAGTTGCATCGCAGATTGAGCTCACCCAGTTATTTTTCTAAAATTCAAAGCCCGACCCCTCTTTTAATAAAACACCTCATCCCTCATTTTTAACACATTTTCTGAACAAAATAAGAGAGAGGAAGAGAGGGTCCTAGAGATAGAAAGCTATTTCTTCATCAATTGATCTTCCAAAACTATTGGAGCCTGGGAAATTTTGGTGCATTGTCTTCACTTCTGATTTCACAGGTAAAATCTCCAACCCCTTTCCCCTAAATTTTCAACCTAAGCTTGGGGAGGGAACCACCTGCACTAGATTTTTGAAGTTTTTGATAAAACCTTTATGCATGTCTTCAAAACCCTAAAATCTTGTAAAAAGGGAATTTGGGTAGTAAATTGTGAATTCCTATTCTAAGGCCTATGTATTAATTATGAACTAGATTGACCCGTCTTGATTGCTTGGTTAATTGGAGTAATGGGATATTCAATTCCAGGTATGTATGGCTAACTGTGATCCTTGTGAAATCGCCTTGTGTTAATATGTGAAATTACTTGATATCCATGTGGGGATTATTGTGCAACTCCTGTGGTTTACACTTGTGTGCTAACATCTTGTGGTAGAGGTTGAGGAACATGTGATTTAAAAAATTCTTGAATGGTGGAACCGGAACTATTGTGTTAACAATATATAGTTGGTTATGGGCATCCATTGTGGTAACTTGGATTGTGTACAAATTGATGAATATGAGGAAATTGTTGTTGCTAGTTGCGGAAATTCTGTACCCCTTGTTGTGGTTATATCTTAACAATGTGCTATAGTTGATTTCTTGTATTTGTTGTTGTATTGTGTGTTGTTTGTGAACTGAAACTATCAGAGTGGTCATGTTGCGCGCCGCAACACAGTGAAATAAGGTATGGGTTTGGGCGATAAGGGTGGCCGAGGTAATAAGGGTGGAAAAATGCGTTCCAATATCACTATTCAAATGAATAGAAATCATGGAATGATCAATGTGGAATTGTGAAAGGAGACAGCAGGAGAGTTTGTAACCTGTGAGGCACTGATTGCCCCTTTGTTTGATTGTATCATTTGTTGTGAGATGCTTGGTTGGTGTTCCGTGGTTGGGCTATTGTTGTCAAGCTTTACACTTGTATATGTATTTTCGGCTTGAGTTAACTTGGGATAGAGTTTGTTCATTCATGCCAGTACAATTCAAATGTACTGACGTCCCTTTTGTCGGGGGTTCTACATTCGTGTTATGATTGTTCGTGGATCCACATCAGGCACTCCAGTCCACCGTTCGTATCTCCTCCTCCTTCTCTATCGGCAATATTCGTATTTGGTGAGCCCATTTCCTTACGGGGCCTTGTGTGGCTCATGCCACCCTTGTTGTTGTATTTTGGAGTTTTGTGTCATTTTTGTAAAGGTATAGCCGTAGCCTTATCGACGACAAGTGTTGTATCAGTTTCTTTATCTTAAAGGCTGCGTAGACTGGATGATGTGGGTTGTGGAACTTTTTTAATATATGTGTACGTGATGGGCGCTATAATATATAAACCACGCTAGCTGTTAATAATAACATGTATCTCTTTTGTAAAAAGTGGGGTTCCGTTTATTTTCAGTTGCATCAAGTGTTATAGGTTAATATGTAAGGAAAAATTTGGGGTAATACGCGGGAATAGGAAAGGTAACCAGGTCCGCTTGACTGGGGTTACCCGGTCGGCCGCTGGTCATGTCCCTCGATTTGGGGCGTGACAAACTTGGTATCAGAGCCTAAGGTTTTAAAAGGGGTCCTAGGATGTCTCGGAGCCGTGCCTAGTAGAGCTCTTCTTATCGGTGTATTGTCGACACATCTATAAGTTGGGGGCTTCACGAGCAATTAGGAAACTAATCCATTCTTTGTTATACTAGTTCGTGTGGTGAAGTAATGATGTGTCTAATTCGTGCTTTATTTTGAATTTTCAGAAATGGCACCTAAGAAGAAAGCTAGACTTGGCCCAGGGGCCAATGCCACTTCCAGTGCAGCTGTGGATCATGTGCCGGCTACCGTGGGAGAGAGTGATTCCCCAGTTCTGAATTTGCCTGCTCCATCCATTCCTGACCCAAGCAATCATGTTCCAGCAGCAGCAGAGGGTGCCACTATCCCTCATGCCGATGCTCTTAATCCTGATATTGCCCCAGCCTCTGATCCCGGGATTCTGATGGAGACCTTAGAGAAGCTATCCGTATGTTGACGCAGTTAGTGGCCGCCCAGGCCCAAAGATCTCATGATGCACCTGTGTCCTCCAGTGGACAGGGAGATTCCTCCAGCTTTAGAGTTCACCAGCTTCTGCGATTAGCCCCTCCAAAGTTTTCAGGTCCAGACCCAGAGGCCGATCCCCAGGATTTCCTTGATGAGATGTACAAGATCCTTCGAGTGATGAAGGCTACAGAGGTAGAGGGGGTAGAATTGTCTTCATACAGGTTGAAGGGAGCGGCGCGTTCGTGGTTCGAGATGTGGGAGGATTACTATGAGGAGGGGAGACCTCCGGCTAGATTGGATGAGTTCATAGATGCCTTCATGGACCACTTCTTTCCTGTCGAGACAATGGCAGCCCGTACCACCGAGTTTGAGGTTCTTAAGCAGGGTAGTATGAGTGTTTGGGAGTATCACATGGAGTTCGTGAGGTTGTCCAAGTATGCTCCTCAGTTGGAGTCTACTATGGAGGCTAAAGTTCGGCGATTCGTTCAGGGTCTCGGTCCATTGGTGGTAAATGAGGCTGCTACGGTGGCTTTGCATTCACACATGAACTATGGGAAGATCGTGGGTTTTGCTCAGGCCACAGAGGCCAGGAAGTTAAAGATTTGAGCAGAAAGGTAGAGTAGCAGCAGGGCCCGGTCTATGGGTCACTCAGGGAGGTCAGCTTTAGGGAGAGGTCTTTAGGACCATCTCAGTATTTTGCTCATTCCTCAGCTAGTGCACCACCATCCGTGCACCATTACCAGCAGAGTAGCCCTTCGAGGCCAAGTTCAGACAGTAAGAGGCCCCGCCAGTTCAGTCACTCGGGGGAGAGACCTCGACAGCAGGGAGGTATATGTCCCAAGTGTGGGAGATTTCACACAGAGGCCTGTTACTTGGATGCTCCAGTGTGTTACAATTGTGGGGTGAGATGTCATATACAGAGGGACTGCCGTGCACCCAGACAGGGCATGGGTCGGGGACTTGCTCAGCCATCCAGTTCATCAGTTGCTACGTCATCAGTGCGCCCTCCAACCCTAGTAGGGTGTGGTGCAGCCAGAGGTGGAGCTCATGGTAGGGATGGACCCAACAGGTTTTATGCATTGAGTGGCCATCAAAGTGCTGAGGCTTCCCCAGATGTTGTCACAGGTATCCTATATGTCTTGACCGTTAATTGCTATGCTCTTATTGATCTGGGGTCTTCTTTGTCCTATGCCACTCCATTTGTTGCTTCGAGTTTTGGGGTTGAACCCGAACAACTTCTTGAGCCGTTCTCTGTATCAGCTCTGGTTGGTGATTCTATTACAGCTGCGCGGGTTTATAGGAATTGAGTTGTTATGGTATATGGTCGTGTTACCACGTCCGACTTTATCGAGCTCGAGATGGTGGATTTTGATGTAATCATGGGAATTGACTGGCTCTATTCGTGCTTTGCTAAACTTGATTTTCGGATGAGAGTCATAAGACTCGAGCTCCCTAATGAGCCGGCTATTGAATTGAAAGTAAATGGTGTTGTGCCGAGGGGTAGGTTTATTTCCTACCTCAAGGCTTCGAAGATGATCAGAAAGGGTGCATCTATCATTTGGTCCGAGTGGCGGACCTTACTCCAAAAGTACCTACCCCCGAGTCCGTGCCAGTTGTGAATGAGTTTCTTGAGGTGTTTCTAGATGAGCTTCCAGGAATTCTTCCAAATAGGGAGATTGATTTCGGGATTGATGTATTTCCAGATACCCAGTCAATATCTGTTCCTCCGAACAGAATGGCTCCAGCAGAGTTACAGGAGTTAAAGGAGTAGTTGAAGGATCTATTGGAGAAGGGGTTTATCCGGCCAAGTGTGTCGCTGTGGGGTGCTCCGGCTCTTTTTGTCAGAAAGAAGGATGGGTCGCTTCGGATGTGTATTGATTAAAGACAGCTTAATAAAGTCACCATCAAGAATAAGTACCCTTTGCCTCGGATAGATGATTTGTTCGACCAATTGCAAGGTGCAAGGTTCTTCTCCAAAATTGATTTGTGGTCCGGGTACCCCAATTGAACATCAGAGAGCAGGATATTCCTAAGGCTTCTTTTAGAACTCGTTATGGTCACTTTGAATTCTTGGTCATGGCTTTTGGGCTAACCAACGCCCCAGCGACTTTTATGGATCTTATGAATCGGGTCTTCAAGTCAGTTTTAGACTCCTTCATGATTGGTTTCATTGATGACATCCTCGTACATTTGCGAAGCAGGGAGGATCATTCCAGTCACCTCAGAGCATTTTTGCACTCTCATTAGCACCAATTGTATGCCAAGTTTTCTAAATACAAATTTTGATTGGATTCTGTCGCTTTTCTGGGTCATGTTGTTTCCAGTGAGGGGATTTAGGAGGACCTCCAAAAGATTGCAGTGATGAAGGATTGGCCTAGGCCCATGACCCTGGCGGAGATCTATAGATTTTTGGGTTTAATAGAGTATTATCTGAGGTTCATAGAGGGATTCTCCACCCTAGCCTCCCCATTGACTAAATTGACGCAGAAATCAGCCAAGTTCTAGTGGCCAGATTCTTGTGAGAAAAGTTTTCAGGAATTGAAGTCAAGGTTGACTTCGGCACCAGTATTGGCCTTGCCAGAAGGCACAGAGGGGTTTGTGGTTTATTATAATGCCTCCAAGGTTGGTTTAGGGTGTGTACTGATGCAACACGGGAAGGTCATAACATATGTTTCTAGGCAACTCAAGAATCACAAAAAGAATATCCAACGCATGATTTGGAGCTTGCAGCAGTTGTGTTGGCCTTGAAAATATGTCGACATTATCTTTTTGGGGTTCATGTAGATGTGTTTTCAGACCATAAGAGTCTCCAGTATTTGTTCAAGCAGAAGGAGCTGAATTTGAGGACGCGACGGTTGTTATAATTGCATAAGGATTACAATATTGACATCTTGTACCATCCAGGGAAGGCGAACATGGTGGCCGACGCCCTCAGATGGAAATCAATGGGTAGCTTGTGTCACTTGAGAGCGGATCAGAGGCTCCTAGCTCGGGAGGTGCACTAGTTGGTTAGCCTAGGGGTTTGTATCTCGGCCCCGAATGAGGAAGAACTTATGGTGCATAATACAGCAGAATCGTCGCTTGTGGAAGAGATTAAAGGAAAGCAGTTTTTTGATCCAGCATTGGCACAATTGAAGAAGGCAGCTCTAAGTAACAAAATTTCAGCATTTTCACTCGGCAGCAGTGATGGTGTGCTACGGTGCTATGATAGGTTATGTGTTCCGGATGTGGATAATCTTTGGGAGAAGGTAATAGCGGAGGCTCATCATTCCAAGTATTCAGTGCACCCAGGCTCTACGAAGATGTATCACGATCTCAAGGAAATCTGTTGTTGGATCGGTATGAAGAAGAGTGTGCGGACTTTGTCTCCAAGTGTTCGAATTGCCAGCAAGTGAAGGCCGAGCACCAGCGGCTCGGTGGGATAACTAAACTAATAGAAATTCCGATATGGAAATGGGAAATGATCAACATGGATTTCATGACAAGATTACCTCGTACACAGCACATGTTCGACTCAATTGGGGTGATAGTGGATCGACTCACCAAATCAGCTCACTTTTTGCCAGTCAAGTCCACCGATACTGCGGAACAATATGATCGATTGTATATCAAGGAGATATTCAGGATTCATGGCACGCTGCTTTTTACTATTTCAGATCGAGGAGCTCAATTCACAGCTAACTTCTGGAGGAAATTTCAGCAAGGTTTGGGTACTCAAGTGAATCTTAGCACAACTTTTCATCCGCAGACCGATGGTCAAGCATAGCGGACTATTCAGACGCTCGAGGATATATTGCAGGCATGTGTTTTGGATTACAAAGGTAATTGGGATGATCACCTGCCCCTTCTAGAGTTTTCTTATAACAACAGCTTCCATGCTAGCATCCAGATAGCCCCATTTGAAGCTTTGTACGGAAGAAGGTGTAGGTCCCCGATTTGGTGGTTCGAGGTTGGTGAAGCAGAATTGATAGGGACAGATCACGTGCACTAGACCATGGAAAAGGTAAGAGTCATTCAGGAGAGGATGAAAACTGCTCGGAGTCGCCAGAAATCCTATGCGGACATGCGTCGAAGAGAATTCAAGTTTCAAGAAGGAGATCGGGTATTCTTAAGGGTGTCTCCAATGAAAGGATTCATGTGCTTTGGGAAGAAGGGAAAACTACGCCCTAGGTATGTCGGGCCTTATCAAATTACTCAAAGGATCAATCAAGTTGCGTATAGGTTGGAGTTTCCCCCTGAAATGTCCTTAGTGCACCCGGTGTTTCATGTATCCATGTTGAGGAAAATCGTGAGTGATCCATCTACGATTATGCCAGTTGAAGACAGCAAGGTAACCGAAGAGTTATCATATGAGGATATTCCGATTGCTATTCTAGATAGATGAGTCCGAAAGTTGCGAAACAAGGAGATTACATTAGTTAAGGTGTTGTGGCGAAACCAACAAGTCGAGGAAGCCACGTGGGAAACGGAAGATGAGATGAAGATAAAATACCCCCATCTATTTGAGCAAGACTAGAAATGATTGTGCAAATCTTAGCTGTAAGAAACATCAGTTCTCTCCCCCAAGTGCCTTACTATTGTAGTTCCTCCAAGTTGTGCCAACAAAATAAAAAATTTGATGTGTTGTAATTGTTTGAACAATGTGCAGTCCTTCTAGGTAATGAAATTTTTGTACTCTCATGGTAAGGTAATGTAAGGATATAATGATTAATTTTGCATGGATAGGGAGTATCAAAGTGTTTTAATTGTGTAATGATTAGTTTTTGCATGGAGGATTGTCTTGAAATGATTCTCGGTGTCGTACCCTTGTGACTGGTATATGGCTTTAATAAGTACAGATGATTAATGCTTAATTTGATTACATGTGTTGTTCCAAAATAGATAAAAGTGTATTGAGAGGTTGAATACGTGTAAGTATAAGGATTATGCATTTTATAACTGTTCTAAAGATAGCAAGTTTGTGTAATAGTGCTTGGAAATATGTTTTGGGGGCTCTCTGAAATGTGGTAATGTCCACATTACAAAGGAGACTCTGGAAAACTTTTTCTACCAAACTTGAAAGTTTTCATATCATGTTTTCGAAACTCATTGATTTCCAAGTCCTCAGTCGAGGACGAATGATCTTAAGCGGGGGAGGATGTAAGGCCCCATGAAAATGAGTGCTCAAACGCAAAGCAGCTCATAGAGTCGAGTCTACCTACGTGGATTGGATTCTTCTCACTGTTTTTGCACATAAAAATTTGGAGTCAAAATATTTCCATAAAAGGTCCAATATGCGGCCCAGGATGCGGTCTCAAATCATGAATGCAGACCGTATTTCTGCCGCAGAAGTTTCCAGAGAGCAACAAATATTTGATGTTTAAAATGCGGTCAGATCTGCGGTCGCATAATCAATATGCGGACTGCAGAGTGATCGCATGTGATCCTTGAAGGATTTCGAAGGTCTGTTCTGAGGTTCTTTTTTCGACCGCAGAACACGAATGCGGACCGCATATCCAACGCATTCCTTACCAGAGAGGGTCTGAAACTTGGACCCTTCTGCGGTCCATTCTGCAGACCGCATGTTAGTTCTGCGATCGCAGAGTTGCATCGCAGATCGAGATCGCCCAGTTATTTTTGTAAAATTCTAAGCCCGACTGCTCTTTTAATAAAACACCCAATCCCTCATTTTAACACATTTTCTGAACAAAATAAGAGAGAGGAAGAGAGGTTCCTAGAGAGAGAAAGATATTTCTTCATCGATTGATCTTCCAAAACCATTGGAGCCTGGGAGATTTTGGTGCATTGTCTTCACTTCTGATTTCACAGGTAAAATCCCCAACCCCTTTTCCCTAAATTTTATACCAAGTCTTGGGGAGGGAACCACATGCACTAGATATATGAAGTTTTTGATTAAACCTTCATGCATGTCTTCAAAACCCTAAAATCTTGTAAAAAGAGAATTTGGGTAGTAAATTGTGAATTTCTATTCTAAGGCCTATGTATTAATCATGAACTAGATTGACCCGTCTTGATTTCTTGGTGAATTGGAGTAAAAGTGTAAAGGGGATATTCAATTGCAGGTATGTATGGCTAACTGTAATCCTTGTGAAATCGCCTTGTGTTAATATGTGAAATTACTTGATATCCATATTGGTATTATTGTGAAACTCTTGTGGTTTACACTTGTGTGGTAACATCTTGTGGTAGAGGTTGAGGAACATGTGATTTAAAGAATTCTTGAATGGTGGAACCGAAACTATTGTGGTAACAATATATGGTTGGTTATGGGCATCCATTGTGGTAACTTGGATTGTGTACAAATTGATGAACATGAGGAAATTGTTGTTGCTAGTTGCGGAAATTCTTAACCCCTTGTTGTGGTTATATCTTAACAATGTGCTGTAGTTGATTTCTTTTATTTGTTGCTGTGTTGTATGTTGTTTGTGAACTGAAACTGTCAGGCGGGGTCGTGTGGCGCGCCACAACACGGTGAAATAAGGTGTGGGTTGGGCCGATAAGGGTGGCCGAGGTAATAAGGGTGGACGAGGCAATAAAGGTGGAAAAATGTGATCCAATATCACTATTGAAATGAATAGAAATCATGAAATGATCAATGTGGAATTGTGAAAGGAGACAACAGGAGAGTTTGTAACCTATGGGGAACTGATTGCCCCTTTGTTTGACTAGTTGCATCATTTGTTGTGAGATGCTTGGTTGTTGTTCCATGGTTGTGCTATTGTTGTCCAGCTTTACACTTGTATATGTATTTTCATCCTGAGTTTACTTGCGATAGAGTTTGTTCATACATGACAGTACAATTAAAATGTACTGACGTTCCTTTTGCCGGGGGCGCTACATTCGTGTTATGATTGTAGGTGGATCCGCAACAGGAACTCCAGTCCACCATTCATAGCTCCTCCTCCTTCTCTATCGGCAGCATTCGTATTTGGTGAGCCCCTTTCCTTCTGGGGCCTTGTGTGGCTCATGCCACCCTTATTGTTGTATTTTGGAGTTTTGCGTCATTTTTGTAATGGTATAGCCGGAGCCTTATTGCCGGCAAGTGTTGTATCATTTTCTTTATCTTAGAGGCTCCGTAGTCTAGATGATGTGGGTTGTGGAACTTTTGTGTTATATGTGTACATGATGGGTGCTGTAATATATAAACCAAACTAGCTGTTAATAATAACATGTATACGTTTTGTAAAAAGTGGGGTTCCATAAATTTTCAGTTGCATCAAGTATTATTGGTTAAGTAGTAAGGAAAAATTTGGGGTAATACGTGGGAATAGGAAAGGTAACCATGTCCGCTTGACTGGGGCTACCCGGTGCGGTGCCGGTCATGCCCTTCAATTTGGGGCGTGACAAGAATCACCCTTAATATCAGAGGTGCAAGAGAGATAGCACAACAACCATATTCTATAACGGCTCTACGATTAAGCCAACTAGAAACTACCAGCCTCATATAAATTCAATATGAAGCTCCCACCGGATGGTATAGGCACCAGAGGTGCAATTATTAGAATATAGTTTCACATTATAGAGGCAATTTATACCATATGGGAGGGAAGTTATGAAATAGATAGAAGAATATGAGGTGATATTTTAAAATAAGTAAGGTAAAGGTGAACAACGCACGAAATACTCAAGTGTAAAAGGATGTGAGTGGTCCATACTTCAGGTAAAAGACTAAAAGCGCTGGGAATTAGTATCCAAGAATGATAGCAGCAACGTCAGTGGCATATTTTCCAGTTTATGGTTTCCAGGTACTGAGAGGTCTATTTAAGATAATAAAGAAGATTTAGAGATGAGGTGATGTCTCGCTTGATATTCAATAACACAAGGAAATCTATGGTGCAAGGAAGTTGAAGGAAGGTTGCAAGTAGTATGAATGGATATGTATGGGTCACAAGCTAAAAGTAAAGTAGATCGACAAGGTTGTAGGAAGTCATGAATAAAGATAAGAAAGGGCAAGTGAGAAGGTGACGAGAATAGATAAGTCCTCGGGATTAAACCCATAAAATAAGAAGAGCTATTGGTTTCTCTAAGTTATAGAAAGCTCAGTATAGCATGAATAAACATAAAGAAGTCTAAGACTAGTAGCATTTAGAAGAGATGGAATGTTGACCTGATAGTACAATAATGGTGTAATTGTTATGTATAAAGGATGACACTTAGGCCTTCAATTGAGTAATGATTTGAAAAGTATTCCATGGGTGTATGAGATTAAAAATACCCGCGTAAGTGAATCACATTGGGATGCTATAAGATACACTTCAAATATTCCTCGATGCAACGTAATTCCTAGTGGCAAGGCTTGTCGTAAGAAGTTTCAAGTTATCAATGGTATATTGCAGATTAATATTGAGAGCATTAACAATGGATGGAAAAAAGTCATAAAGTATGAGACGTGATTACGCCACCATTCTTAAGATAAACAGTACTGAGGAAGCATTAAACGACTTAGATTTAAACATATGGGATACGCAACGAAAGTAACTTGGAGTTCGATAGAAAACCTCAGTAACAATAAATCAAAAAATAGTTATAACAATAAGGTCATACGGATGGATAAATGGATCTATGATAAAAACACAGCAACAGTTGCGAGATTGGAAGAATTCAGACCACAAGTCGTGGTGTGAGAAAGAGGCCTGAAAGGGGGATGCCTTAGCCTTTGGATTTAATCAGAGAGCAACCGCCTAAATGATAAGGAGAGTATTAAGATATTCACAAGATCTATAAGTTATGAAAAAAAATAAGAACATCAGTTGTGATGACCCAAAGGGCCATCACTGTAATTCTCCCTTTTCCCGTGCTTTCGAGGCCTTGAAAATCTCGCTATTAGTTGCCTCGATTTGTGTGCACAATCAGAGCGCAAAGCCGGAAAATTTTTATGTTAAAACATGTGAATTATGTGGAAAATTTTAAGAATTTTGATATTAATATTGATATAGTTGACTTTGGTCAACATTTTGGGTAAACGGACCCGGACACAGACCCGTGATGTGACGGTCCCAGGAGGTCCGTATAAAAATATGGGACTTGGGCATATTCCCGGAATCAGAATATGAGGTCCTAAGCCCGAGTACAGAATTTTTGAAAGAAATTATATTGGGCTCATATTTTGGTTCCAACACCAAGTACAAGTCTTAAATATACGTTAAGCGCTTTCTGTGAAATTTTGTCAAAATTAGACGTCGTTTGACGTGTTTCGGACCTAGATATCTAAAGTTAAGGTTTATGAAGTTTGAAATGAAAAATGATGATATTGGGGTTTGATTATTGAATTTGATGTTATTTTGGCGAAATCATGAAATCAAAGTAGAAATAGGGGGTTTTTGGGTAGAGCTAGGACTTTTGGGATTTTGGGCAATTCAACCGCAATTTGGGGTCGAATCTCAAAGTAAATTTTTATAATTGAACTAGTGGTGTTATGGGTGATTGAGTTTTGGTCCGAGCCTCGAGTTTGGACCATGTGGGCCCAGGGTCGGATTTTGGTATTTTTGGAAGAATGATAGGAAATTCATTATTAGGCTGTGGAATTATGTCTTTGAGCCATTATTGATAATATTGAACTAAATTGTGCCTAGATATCATTGTTTCGGAGTCAGATTCTAGAGAAAAAGCGGTGTTAGATGCTTGATTGCTATTTTCTGAACGAGGTAAGTGTTTGATCTAACTTTGTCTTAAGAGAATATGATTAAGATGTTATTTGCTACTTGTTAAATGTGGAGTACGGTGTATTGGTATGGTGACAGTTATCTATGCACCAGAGTCTAGCATGACCAAGAGTCTTAATTGTGTTTGATTCGGATTTAATGGAACATCTTTCTTGCTTGGTTGATAAGTTTAATATGAAAAGTGAATAGTTGAGGAAAGTTTGTGATTAGTTTGTCATCTAGAGCATTGGCTCGGACTAGAATTTGTTATTCGAGGAGTAAATAATTAACAAGGAAGTGTTGTGATTTTTCCCTCGCCAGGATTTAAGCATTTATTATTTCCTCCTTGCCGGGACGTTTGAGCTGTTAATTGTGTTCCCTTGTCGGGACTCCTTGCATATTATTGTTACTCCCCTCGCACTTGAGTTGCGATTTTTGTTTGGGTGAGTTCGTGTTGTTAAATGTTGAGGATCGGGTTACATGCCATAACGGTATTAGTTATTGAGGATTGGGTTACACGCAGAAACGGTATTAATTGTTGAGGATCAGGTTGCATGCCGCAACAGTAATAATTGTCGAGGATCGCGTTGCACGCCGCATCGCTGATATCTGTTGAGGATCGGGTTGTGCGCCGCAACGGAGTATGGACTGAGTTATTGTTTTCGTTTGTAGAGATTTCCTGTGTTTTCCTTATCAGTTGTTATTGTTCTGTTTCATTTGTTTACCGATGAGTTCTATGTTTAGACTGTCGTAGACCATAGCATATTTACCCTCCATTTAATTGCTTATATTAGTATATTTCCTATTATTGCTCATATATCTGGACAGGTTATTTGTGGTAGGTCATATCTAGCCTCATCCATACCTCGTCGGCGTTAGTCCAGGCACTTACTAGCACATGGGGTCGGTTGTGCTGATGTTACACTCTGTGCATTTCTTTTGCACAGATCAGGACGCAACTTTCGGACCACAGCAGTATTAGATCGGGAGCAGACCTTCAGTCCAGGGACTCTTGAGGTAGCCTTGCTGACATTCGCACGCCCGGAGTCTCTTCTATCTTTGTTCAGTTTGTTAGCTTTTGTATTGAAATAGACTCTTATGATTTTTTCAGACGATTGTATTTAGTAATCGTAGAAGCTCGTGAGTAATGTGATACCAGTCTTGGGTAGAGGATTTGTTAAACTTCCGCATTTTTTTCCAGTAAATTATAATTGAGACTTCCGCTTTATTGTAAAATGTTTTAATGATGTTAATATTGTTGATTTTTGCTAAAGAAGTATTTGATATTTGGCTTGCCTGGCTCCCATTAGTAGGCGCCATCATGAATCCCGATGGTGGGAAATCCGGATCGTGATAAGTTGGTATTAGAGCACTAGGTTACATAGGTCTCACAACTCACGGACAAACTTGGTAGAGTCGGAGACGTCTGTATTTATCCCCCCGAGGCTACAGAGTTAGGAAAAATTTCACTTTGTTTATTGTTGTCATGCGATTATGTCTGTCAAATACTCATTGTCATTATACTTTGTGCTTTTGCAGATGGAGAGAATGTTGCTTCTTCTTCTACCGCATAGCAGCCCGAGCCCCCAACAACAACTCCTATCAGAGGCAGAGGGCGAGGCCAAGGCCATGCTAGAGGCTGAGGCTGGGGAAGAGCTTAGCCCTGAGCAGTAGTCCCAGAAGTGGAGCCTCATGTTGACTACGATGAGGGGGTTCCATCACCAGTAGCTCCGGTGGGCCCAGCTCAGGTCCTTGAGGGTTTCATAGCCACTCCAGTAATCCAAATTGGTCCGATTGGTAGGCTTTATGGAGAGTGTCTCTAGAGCGGGTTTGCTTCCCGTAGCACCAGCCACATCTCAGGCTGGGGGAGGAGTTCAGACTCCCGCAATGCGTACTTTGGAACAGGCAGCTCCTCAGCCTCAGGTTCCAGCAGTTCAGCCAACTGTGGCAGCCCAGCCGAGTATTCCAGCTAAGACCGGCGATGGTGCAGCGATGTCCGCGGATGCTTTGTGGAGGCTTTATAGGTTCACCAAGCGCTTTACCACCACCTTCAGTGGTGCTTCTACAGAGGACCCCTAGGACTTCTTATTCAGCTGCCATAAGGTTCTCAAGACTATAGGTATTGTGGAGACCAATGGGAGACTTCATCATTTTTCGGCTTGCAGGATCCGCCAATACTTGGTGGAGGGACTATTGTTTATTTAGGCCAGTAGGGTTGCCATTATTGACTTGGGATCAGTTTTCTGAGTTGTTCTTTGAGAAGTTTCTCCCTGTGATTGAGCGAGATGCTCTATGCAGACAGTTTGAGAGTCTTCATCAGGGTACTATGACAGTCATGCAGTATGAGACTCATTTTATTGATTTGGCACGCCGTGCTATTGTTATACTCCACTGAGAGGGAGAGGCTGTGGAGATTTATTGATTGGTTGATTCAGCTGATCCGGCTTCAGATGGCCATGGGGGCCGGTAGTAATATGTCTTTTCAGGAGGCGGCCAATGCAGCCCGCGGGATAGAGATGACACTTTCATGAGGGGGTGGTCAGAGGTTAGATAAGAAGACTCGTCATTCTGGTAGGTTCAGTGGTACCTCATATGGAGGTAGGGATTCATATGTTAGAGGCCACCTCAGAGGCCCTTTCAGTCAGCACTTCAGGTTTCACATAGTAATGTAGGAGGTAGCGGTTCTCAGCAGCACTATTCTGATCAGCAGCCCATTAGTGCACCACCGCTTCAGAGCATTCGAGGAGGTCATTCAGGGCATAAGGGTCAGCCCCAGTTTTCTCAGTTGCCGCATACAAATGGGTATTATGAGTGTGGAGGCCTTGGTCACATCAGGAGTTATTGCTTGAGGATGGGAGGTTCTCGGTCACAGCAGGGTCCCCATCCCATGATTCAGGCAGCAGGTGATGCATAGGCCGCCCAGCCAGCTAGAGGCAGGAGTAGAGGCCATAGAAGTGGTGGTAGGAAGCATAGAGGTGGAGCTCAGACTGCCAGAGGCAGGGGTCATCCAGTAGCTGATCGTCCCGGATACATAGTTCAGGAAGGTGGGGCCCAACCCTGTTGCTATGCTTTTCCATCCAAGCTAGAGGCTGAGTCATTAGATGCTATGACTACAGGTATTATTCTGGTCTGTGATAGAGGTGCTTCAGTATTATTTGATCCGGGATCTACGTATTCATATGTGTCATCCTATTTTGCACCCCATTTGGTTATACCTAGTGAGGCCTTGAGTATTCCCGTATATGTGTCTACACCGGTGGGTGATTATATAATGGTCGAACGAGTGCATCATTCATGTGTGGTAGTATTTGAGGGTCTGGAGACCTGTGCCGACTTATTGCTCCTAGATATGGTGGACTTCGACGTTATATTGGGGATGCTTGGTTGTCCCCGTATCATGCTATTTTGGATTGTCATGTCAAGACCGTGACATTGGCTTTGCCGGACTTGTCCTGACTTGAGTGGAGAGGGACCCCAGGTCATACCACCCGCAGGGTTATTTTATATGTTAACGTTCAATGCATGGTCAAGAAGGGGTGTCTAGCATATCTGGCGTATGTTTGTGACTCCAGCGCAGAGGTTCCATCAATTGACTATGTTCCTATTGTTCGAGAGTTCCCCGAGGTTTTCCCTTCAGACTTTCTGGGTATGCCACCCGACAGGGATATTGATTTCTGTATTAATCTGGCTTCGGGCACTCAGCCTACTTCCATTCCGCCGCATCTCATTGCTCCGCCAGAGTTGGAAGAGTTGAAGGAGCAGCTTTAGGACTTGCTTTATAAGGGTTTCATTAGACCCAGTTTATCGCCTTCGGGTGCGCCAGTGTTATTTGTGAAGAAAAAGGATGGGTCGATGAGGATGTGCATTGATTACCGACAGTTGAATAAGGCAACGATAAAGAACAAGTATCCACTGCCAAGGATTGACGATTTATTCTACCAGCTTCAAGGTGCTAGGGTGTTCTCGAAGATAGATTTGAGGTCTGGTTATCATCAGCTGAGGATTAGGGCGTCTGATGTCCCTAAGATAGTATTTCGTACTCAGTATAGGCATTATGAGTTTTTGGTCATGTCATTTGGGTTGACCAATGCCCCGGAAGCATTTATGGAGTTGATGAACTGAGTGTTCAGGCCCGACTTGGATTTGTTCGTGATTGTATTAATTAACGACATCCTGATATACTCCCGCAGCTAAGAGGAGCATGAGCAGCACCTCAGAGTGGTACATCAGACTCTGAGGGATAGTCAGTTACACGCCAAGTTCTCGAAGTGCGAGTTTTGGTTGAGTTCTGTTGCATTCCTGGGTCACGTGGTTTCAGTAGAGGGTATTTAGGTGGACCCGAAGATTGAGGCAGTCAAGAACTGGCCTCGACCAACGTCAGCTACGAAGATTCGGAGTTTCTTAGGGTTAGCAGGTTACTACCGACGGTTCGGGAGGGGTTTTCATCCATTGTAGTCCCGATAACTAGATTGACCCAGAAGGGTGCCAAATTCAGGTGGTTAGATGAGTGTGAGGCGAGCTTCTAGAAGCTCAAGACAGCTTTGACTATGGCACCGGTATTGATTTTGCCCGCGAGATCAGGGCCTTATAGTGTTTATTCCTGCATCGGGCTTGGTGCAGTGTTGATGTAGAATGGAAGTCATAGCATATGCTTCGAGGCAGTTGAAGATCCACGAGAAGAATTATCCAGTTCATGACCTAGAGTTGGCAGCCATCGTTCATGCTTCGAAGATTTGGAGTCACTATCTATGTGGTGTGACGTGTGAGGTGTACACGAATCACAAGAGCCTTCAGTACTTGTTCAATCAGAAGGAGTTTAATTTGAGGCAGAGGAGGTGGTTGGAGTTGTTGACAGACTATGATGTTTTTATCTTATACCACCGTGGGAAAACCAATGTGGTGGCCGATACATTGAGTAGGAAGTCCACCAGCATGGGTAGTCTTGCCTATATTCCGGTCAGCCAGAGACCGCTTGCTTTGGATGTTCATGCCATGGCCAATTGATATGTGAGGTTGGATATTTCTGAGCCTAGCAGGGTGTTAGCTTGCACGGTTGATCGTTCGTGTTGATGGAGCATATTCGTAAGTGGCAGTTTAATGATCCCCATTTGTGTGTCCTGAGACACACGGTGCACCGGGGAGGTGCCAAGAAAATGACCCTGGGAAATGATGGTGTATTGAGATTTTAGGGGTGAGTTTGTTTACCCAATGTTGATGGTATTCTAGAGTTGATCTTAGCGAAGGCCCATAGTTCTCAGTATTCCATTCACCCGGTCGCCGCTAAGATGTATCAGTATTTGAGGCAGCACTATTGGTGGCGTAGAATGAAGAAAGACATTGTTGCATATGTGGCTCGTTGTCTGAACTGTCAGCAGGTTAAGTATGAGCATCAGAGGCCCCGTGATTTTATTTCAGATAGTTGAGCTTCCTGAGTGGAAGTGGGAGAGGATTACCATGGATATCATTTTTTGGCCTTCCGATGACACGGAAGAAGTTTGATGTTATATGGGTTATTGTTGATAGGTTGACCAAGTTAGCACATTTTATTCCAGTTGCCACATCTATTCACCCGAGAGATTGTTCGCCTTCATGGGGTTTCGATGTCTATCATTTCTGATCGGGGTTCGCAGTTTACCTCGTATTTCTGGAGAGCGGTACAGCAAGAGTTAGGTACCCAGGTTCAATTGAGTACAACATTTCATCCCCAGATGGATGGTCAGTCCGAGAGGACTATTCGGATTCTTGGGGATATGCTCCGAGCCTATGTTATTGATATTGGAGGCTCATGGGACCGGTTCTTGCCTTTAGCAGAGTTTGCCTACAACAACAGCTACCAGTCCAGCATTCAGATGGCTCCGTATGAGACGTTGTGTGGTAGGCAGTGTCGGTCCCCAATCGGATGGTTTGAGCCGGGAGAGGCACGGTTATTGGGAAAATATCTAGTTCAGGAGGACTTGAATAAGGTCAAGATCATTCAGGACAGACTTTGATTAGCTCATTCTAGGTAGAAAAGTTATGCAGATCGCAAGGTCAGGGACGTTGCTTTCATGGTTGGTGAGCGAGTATTGCTCCGTGTATCGCCATGAAGGGCGTGATGAGATTTGATGTGATGACCCAAAGGGTCATCACCGTAATTCTCCTTTTTTCTGTGCTTCCAAGGCCTTGAAAATCTTTCTTTAAGTTTCCTCGATTTGCGTGCATAGTCTGGGCGCGGAGTTGAATTTTTTATATGTTAAAACATGTGAATTCTGTGGAAAATTTGAAGAATTTTGATATTAATATTGGTACAGTTGACTTTGGTCAATATTTTGGGTAAATGGACTCAGACCCGTGATGTGGGTCCCGGTGGTCCGTAGAAAAATATTGGACTCGGGCGTATTACCTGAATCAAAATCTGAGGTCCCAAGCTCGAGTACGGAATTTTTGAAAGAAATTATTTTCCTGAAAATGATAAGGAATTTTGAAAAGAAAATGAATTAGAAAAAATAAGAATCGGGCTCGTATTTTAGTTCCGACGCCCGGTATAGGTCTTAAATATGTGTTAAGCACTTTCTGTGAAATTTGGTCGAAATCGGATGTTGTTTGACGTGTTTCTGACCTAAATATCTAAAGTTAAAGGTTTATGAAGTTTTAAAATAAAAATGATGATTTTGGGTTTGATTCATTGAATTTGATATTATATTGGAGATTTTATCACTCGAGCAAGTTCGTAGGATGTTATTGAGTTAGTTGTGTGTTTGGTTTGGAGCCTCGAGGGCTCGGGAGTGATTCAAAGGTGGCTCGGGGTGGGTTTGTGTTTGCCCCGTTCTTTATTCTATGTGATCGCATTGCATTCCCACGATCGCATAGTATTAACTTCAAGGGTCCAGTTTTGTTCTATGCAAACGCACACCCCCCCTTCCACGTTCGCATAGTGTTTACCTCAGAAGACCAAAAATTTCCTCTATGCGATCGCATTTGTCCCTTCGCTATCGCAGAGCATTGTCCCCTCTACTCTATGCGATCTCACTCCTTGCCCCGCGATCGCATAGAGCATTTTTGCCTAGTGCTTTTAAATATCCAACACAGTATCATTACGGAATTTTTCATAAAATTTCACACGAGCTCCTCCCTTAAACCTTCCATAGAGGAAATTCAAGCTCACCTTCCTCCATAACCTTTTGGAAGAGTAATCTTAATATCATTCCCTCATTATTTCATCTTCTAATTACTAATTTCCTATTCCTAAATCATGAAATCAAAGTAGAAATAGGGGTTTTTGGGTAGAGTTAGGGCTTTTGGGATTTTGAGCAATTCAACCTCAATTTTGGGTCGAAACTTAAAACAAATTATATATTTGAACTCGTGGGGTTATGGGTGATTGGATTTTGGTCTGAGCCTCAAGTTTGGATCATGTGGGCCCGATGTCAGATTTTGGTATACTATGGAATTGTGTCTTTGAGTCATTATTGATAATTTTGAACTAAATTGTGCCTAGATATCATTGTTTCGGAGTCAGATTCTAGAGGAAAGGCGGTGTTAGGGGCTTGATTGCTATTTTGGACCGTGGTAAGTGTTTGATATAACTTTGGGTTGAGGGAATAGGATTATGATATTATTTGCTACTTGTTAAATGTGGGGTACAGTGTATCGGTATGGTGACGATTATCAATGCACTGTTGTCTAGCATGACCGTGAGTCCTAATTGTGTTTGATTCGGATTTAATAGAACATCTTTCTTGCTTTTTTGATAAGTTTAATATGAAAAGTGAAGAGTTGAGGAAAGTTTGTGATTGGTTTTTTATCTGGAGCATTCGCTCGGACTAGAACTTTTTATCGTGGAGTAAATAATTAATAAGGAAGTGTTGTGATTTTTCCCTTGCCGGGATTTAAGCATTTATTGTTTCCTCCCTTGCTGGGACGTTTGAGCTGTTAATTGTGTTCCCTTGTCGGGACTCCTTGCATATTGTTGTTACTCCCCTCGCACTTGAGTTGCGATTGTTGTTTGGGTGAATTCATATTGTAAAATGTTGAGGATCGGGTTGCACGCCGCAACGGTATTAGTTATTAAAGATCGGGTTGTACGCCGCAACGATATTAATTGTTGAGGATCGGGTTGCACGCTGCAACGGTGTTGATAAATATTAAGGATCAGGTTGCACGCCGCAACGGTAATAATTGTTAAGGATCGGGTTGCACGCCGCAACGGTGATATATGTTGAGGTTCGGGTTGTGCGCCGCAACGGAGTATGGACTAAGTGTATTGTTTTCGCATGTAGAGATTTTCTGTTTTCTCCTTATCTATTGTTATTGTTCAGTTTCATTTGTTTACCGATGATTTCTATGTTTACGTTTACACTTTCGTACCCCACAACATGTTTCCCCTCCATTTAATTGTTTATATTAGTATATTTCCTGTTATTGCACATATATTTGTACAAGTTATTTGTGGTAGGTCCTATCTAGCCTAGTCACTACCTCGCCGGGGTTAGGCCAGGAACTTACCAGCACATAGGGTCGGTTGTGCTGATCCTACACTCTGTGCATTTCTTTTGCACAGATCACGATGCAGCTTTCGGACCGCAACAATATTAGATCGGGAGCAGACGTTCAGTCCAGGGACTCTTGAGGTAGCCTTGCTGATGTTCACAAGCCCAGAGTCTCTTCTATATTTATTCAGTTTGTTAGCTTTTGTATTGAAACAGACTGTTATGATTTCTTTCAGACGATTGTATTTAGTAATCCTATAAGTTAGTGAGTAATGTGATACCAGTCTTGGGTAGAGGACTTGTTAAACTTCCGCATTTCTTTCAGTAAATAATAATTGCGATTCCGCTTTATTGTTAAATGTTTTAATGATGTTAATATTGTTGATGTTCGCTAAAGAAGTATTTGCTATTTGGCTTGCCTAGCTCCCATTAGTGAGCGCCATCACGACTCCCGATGGTGGGAAATCTGGGTCGTAATATCACTTAACATTCGAGAACGAAGGTTTCAAAAGGGGGGGAGGATGATGTTACGCCCCGCAATATTACGATGATGTTACACTTCACAATATTAAACTAATGTGATGTTGCACCCTGTAGTATTGTATGTTGAATTTGTCATAAGGTAATTGATATGAGTCCAAGGAAAAGATTATTTGTATATTATAAGGATTGTGCTATTTCACAAGTAATGAGTAAATTCGTGAAGGTGAGAGGGGAAGCAAGTCAAAGAAAATAAATTTTCGTCCAAGTTTGGCATGTTGGAACAAAATTCGGGCCAAGCATTAATGTCCGATATTTATGTATTAGTATCATACAAGATATCATATGAGCATAATAGTATGATATATAAAAAGGGTATTAAAATCAAGTAGAATTTAAGTAATTTGAGACAATTTTTAATTACGCGAGTAATTAATTAATTAACAGATAACATAATATTATCTAATTAATTGGTTATGGGATAAGATAAAACCCCCTCCCCACCCCCATTTGGCAGCAAGTCATCAACCCACCAATTGACTCTTGATCAATTTGGTCTAGGTGGCGACATAATGTATTAATCTCAAGACAACTCATTTCTAGAATCTAAAATACTAAGACTACAATTCAGTTGAGATCTTTGCCATAAGAAACAGGAAATTCTTACAATTCCTACAAATGAATACTACAATAGAGACATGAGCTTTGCCATTTAGAAAACATGAAATACTTACAATTCCTACAAATGAATACTACAATAGAATATGTGAGATTTGCCATTTAGAAACATGAAATGCGTACAAATTCCAACAAGTTTCAAAAATTCCAATGAAAATTTATTTATACAATTTCAACGTAAGATTTTGCGATTCTAAAGGAGAGTAGTGCAATCTTTTCCAAGAACAACATACAAATTTTTTCCTACTCCAGGTATGTTAAGACTAAGCTTTTCCTTCATTTTGCATGATCGCGTAATTACATGAGATTTATAGCAAGGCATAAAGAAAAATTCATATTCCGGAATTTACGTGTATTTTCCTAGTCTTGTAAGTTACAATATTCAATTCAGTATTTGCTTCTTCCAGTCAATAGAGCAGAGAGCCTGTATATACAGGCCATCGAGCTTTAATCGATGGGCGCCTATTAGGAATCCTCTTATCAGATGGTAAGTTATATACCGAGCCTAATATGGTCGAGAGCCTATGAGCGAGCCTAGTTGGTCGAGATCCTATGAGCGAGCCTACAACAACAGAGTAGTTATATATATATATATATATATATATATATATATATATATATATATCGCTCGTAGGTGCTCGACGGTACTAGCATTTGTATCTCGACCAACTGGGCTCGCTCATAGGCTCTCGACCATATTAGGCTCGGTATGTAACTTACCATCTTATATACCAAGCCTTATAAGGTCGGACAACTATTTTACTTACTATATTGGGAGTGTTGAGTCACTATCAGCAGGTAAGCACATCTTCTGATTATCTTTGACTTCCAATTGATTTCATTTATTATATTATCAGTTCAGTTCAACTTTCAGTATATTGTCTTACATACTCGATATATTATTTCGTACTGACGTCCCTTTTCTGGGGGCGCTAAATTCATGCGCGCAGGTTCAGACAGACAGACGTGTAGACCTCTTTATTAAGTATTGCCTGAGTTCAGCTTGATCGGTAAGCTCTATGCCTTTCGGAGTTGCCGGGTCTTGTATATATTTTTATATATGTTATGACTAGTTCGGGGAGTTTTTCTGATTACAATATATCCATTAGTAAAGGCTTAGACATATCTTGTCAGTTAGTGCAATATGTTGGGCTTGCAGGCCTTATTGGTATATTTGGTTGGTTTGTCAGTCATAATAATTATGACGGCATAGTCAACCCAGATTTTGTTAGATAATACGCTTAACGCTTTAGGGGGGTGAATAGCGTTATAATAAAAATTAGCGTAAACTTGCGGAATTTAAAAATTACAGGAAATAAATAAGTGCGATAAGTAAATGAATAAGAATGAACGCACCGATGTATCCTGGTTCACCACAACCCGTGGCTAGTCCAGTCCCCGAGAGACTCTCTCGAGATTTCCACTAACTTGTTAAGCTTACGGATGCTCAACAAACCATTACAACTTGAGGACACAAGCCTCAACAACCTTTGCTCGGAGATACAACACTCCAAGACTTCAACCAAGGAAACACAAGTTCCTTCTTAAAACACAAGGGACTAACACTTCCCTTCAAGTGTACAAAAACACTTAGCACTCAAACAAGACACTCCTTTAAGAGTAGATATGAGTAAAAAGAATACGCTCAAGATCGCAACAACTTTCGACAAGAATTTGGCTCCCAAAAGCTTATGTAATGAATATAAAATGATAAGCAATAAAGTATGCAAGTTTTAGCAATTGTATGATCAGTTGTTGTGTTTGGAAGACTGAATTGAAGCTGTAATTATAGTTGAAAAACCTTGTATTAGCATTGCCTAATTGCCAATTAAGAATTGCTGATTTTACTCTGTGACAATCGATTGTCAAATTACCACAATCGATTGTTTGCCAGATCTTCCAAAAATCAATCCCAGATTTTACGCATAACAATCGATTATCAAAGATCAATAATCGATTACTTGCAACGTTCAAAAAATCATTTCCAGATTTTACTTAAAACAATCGATTGTCAGATATCTACAATCGATTACTCAGCAACGTTCAAAAAATCCTTTCCAGATTTTAATTAAAACAATCGATTATAGGAAATCAATAATCGATTACCTAACGGTATTTGAAAACATTTTGGCAACGGTCAGTTATACAATCGATTATACTAAGTTAACAATCGATTATATATCAGTCTTGAAAAATCAATTTAGACACTGCCTCTTGACAATCAATTGTTATTGTTCACAATCGATTATTTAATAACTTTGAAAAAGTCTGGAAGGCACTGCCTCAACACAATCGATTGTCATAAGTTCACAATCGATTATTTTGTGACTTTGAAAAATCTGATGGACACTGTCTCTTCACAATCGATTGTCATTAGCTTCACAATCGATTATTTTGAGCTTTGAAAAACTTTGATGGACACTGCCTCATCACAATCGATTGTCATAGGGTTCACAATCGATTGTCATGCAGATTTGAAATATCTGATGCTCACTGCCTTAACACAATCGATTGTCATAAGTTCACAATCGATTGTCAAGCAGCTGACTTAAACATAATCGATTATCATAAGTACATAATCGATTATCTTAGTCCAGATTTTAGAGGCATATTTAAAAATCATTTTGAATAAAGTAAATATGCATTATTTAAAATCATTTTGCTCTAAATTAAATATGCATGATTTGCTAAAAATATTTTTACGAGAGAAGCCAAGTCTTGAGTTTAAGTTGTCGGATCAGATCACAATTAAATACCGACTCATATAAAACTTAATCTCGATCTTTGTCTTGTGCTTGAATCTCTTTGGCTCGTTCATGCAATTCCGTCATCAGTATGCTTCTTGCCATTTGATTGATTGTCATACAATATCGTTGTTTGACACTTGACTTCATTGTTTGTCATTCATCAAAACCTATACCTGAAAATCATGCTCATACAACCAAAGCGCACATATCATATATATACATGATTTCCAACAATTTCCCCCTTTTTGATAATGACAAACAACAGAAGATATGCATATTGAATTCCCCCTAAATTCATGCTATATCTCAACATACAATTTATGCAACCAATTCAATTCAATGTAATTCCCCCTTAATTAAAGCATGCATATCGCCCATATTCTTCCCCCTTTTGGCATTAGCAAAAAGAGTATACCAAAGGTTATTTAAACCATTGACGATACCAATCGTTATATACAAGATCATATAAAAAGTTAGTAAATGGCATACTAATAATAACGATCATTTTTCTCAACTATGCCAATTGTTATTTAAAAAAATATTCATCAAAACATGAATCAATCATTTATTATAAAACCAATTGATACTAATTGTTATTAAAAAAAGACATGTTAAAGCATGTATCAACCAAAACTGATATAGATTATTTGCACATATCAACTCATTGCACTTTTATTCAAAATACGATAATTAACCGACGTTCCCCCTTAATGCATTAAGGTTTCATGCTTGGTGCATCCACTACAATATTGTAGTCTTCAAGCACACCTGCAAAAAGAACCTAAAAATAGGTTTTTGGTACCCAACTTCTTTTGGGTCCTTGGGGGTTAGGATAATAACAAGTATAATCAACACATAAATCTCTATGTTTAGCAAAACAAACGGGTGCAATGTGTCCTACCCGATTACAATAGTGACATATAACATTAGGATTATGCATATGTCTAGGTTGAGCCAAATGCGTTCTAGGTGATCTAAAGTTGTTCCCCCTAGAACCGTTGAATTTCCTATAGTCATGTCTAGGTGGTCTAAAATTATTCATTCTAGACTCACTTACAAAAGTCCTAGAGTTGTTTCTAGGTTGTCTATAATAATTAATCTTAGACACATTTGTGAGGTTCCTAGAATTCTTTCTAGATGGACCAACCCCATTACTTATATCCTTTTTATTCTCTTCAATTTTAGGACTATCAATACTACGTTTTTCTAGTGCGTTCCTAAGTTCTATGTTCTCTAATTTTAAAGAACTACAAGAGGAACAATTAGAACATTTATCAATAGAAGAGGCTTCATTCAATTCCTTGATTTTATTTTTGAAATCAACAATGTCATTTTTCAAAAATTTATTTTCTTTTTCTAAAACTTCAATTTTATTTATAAGAACACCATTTTCATTAGTCAATTTTTCAAAATCTGTTTCTTGCAAAGAAAGTGTTTTCTGCAAAGAAAGTGTTTTCTTCAAATATTTTATCATTTTGGAAGCATTAACAAATTCACCATACAATTCATCATAGGCATTTTGTAATTCTTCAAACGAGTGAGAGTTAGATGTACTTACCTCTTCTTCGTTTGCCACGAGACACAATGCGGCGGTTCCATCGCCCGAGCTGTCCGAATCCTGTGATACGCGCCTATGGTGTTTCTTCTTTTTCTTGTCCTTCTTCATAGACTTAGAAGACTTTTCAATTATATCATTTGAAATATTATCAACATCCCTTTCCGAATCACTTACCTCTTCTCGTTTAGAGGATGAGGCTTTGAAGGCAAAATTTGAATTGCTTCTAAGATAAGGATTAAGAATTGTGCTATCATAAGTTTCGAGATTACCTCTTAGTCCATCAATTGTGATATCCGTGAATTCCATCGACTCTTGGATAGCATTGGCTTTGGAGCGCCATTCGGGAGTGAGACTCCGTAGGACTTTTTGAACAATATCTTTGTTCGTGTAAACTTTCCCGAGAGCATGGAGATCGTTGATGATTCTTAAAAATCGTTCAAACATAACACCAATGGGTTCCTTCTCCATTTTAAAGATTTCATATTTATGTGTTAGAAAATCAATTTTGGCTTCTCGGACTTGAGGCGTACCTTCATAAATGATCTCGAGCTTATCCCACATCTCCTTGGCGGTTGTGCAGCAAGAGATTTTTCGATAAACATCTGGATTCACCACACAATATAATACATGGATGGCCCTTGCATTATTTTCAACTTTCTTGATGTCCTCGGCATCATATTCGTCTTCCTTCTTTGGAACTGTGGTTTCTCCAACTTTCTTTGTTGGCATTGGTTCACCATTTTTGATAATTTGCCACAAAAGAAAACTGTTTGCTTTGAGGAAGATACTCATCCTTTCTTTCCAATATGTATAGTTTGTTCCGTCAAATAGTGGAGGGCAAGTGGTGGACTGTCCTTCATCCATCGTTCTTGCGTTCAATAATTTCAACAGAAAAAATATATATTTCTCTCAACCGGTTAAGGCTTTCAGAGAGTTAGGCTCTGATACCAATTGTTAGATAATACACTTAACGCTAGAGGGGGTTGAATAGCGTTATAATAAAAATTAGTGTAAACTTGCGGAATTTAAAAATTGCAGGAAATAAATAAGTGCGATAAGTAAATAAATAAGAACGAACGCACCGATGTATCCTGGTTCACCACAACCCGTGGCTAGTCCAGTCCCCGAGGGACTCTCTCGAGATTTCCACTAACTTGTTAAGCTTACGGGTGCTCAACAAACCGTTACAACTTGAGGACACAAGCCTCAACAACCTTTGCTCGGAGATACAACACTCCAAGACTTCAACCAAGGAAACACAAGTTCCTTCTTACAACACAAGGGACTAACACTTCCCTTCAAGTGTACAAAAACACTTAGCACTCAAACAAGACACTCCTTTAAGAGTAGATATGAGTAAAAAGAATACGCTCAAGATCGCAACAACTTTCGACAAGAATTTGGCTCTCAAAAGCTTATGTAATGAATATAAAATGATAAGCAATAAAGTATGCAAGCTTTAGCAATTGTATGATCAGTTGTTGTGTTTGGAAGACTGAATTGAAGCTGTATTTATAGTTGAAAAACCTTGTATTACCGTTGCCTAATTGCCAATTAAGAATTGCTGATTTTACTCTGTGACAATCGATTGTCAAATTACAACAATCGATTGTTTGCCAGATCTTCCAAAAATCAATCCCAGATTTTACGCGTAACAATCGATTATCTAAGATCAATAATCGATTACTGGCAACGTTCAAAAAATCATTTCCAGATTTTACTTAAAACAATCGATTGTCAGAAATCTACAATCGATTACTCAGCAACGTTCAAAAAATCCTTTCCAGATTTTAATTAAAACAATCAATTATAGGAAGTCAATAATCGATTATCTGACGGTATTTGAATACATTTTGGCAATGGTCAGTTATACAATCGATTATATTAAGTTAACAATCGATTATATATCAGTCTTGAAAAATCAATTTAGACACTGTCTCTTGACAATCGATTGTTATAGGTTCACAATCGATTATTTAATAAATTTGAAAAAGTCTGGAAGACACTTCCTCAACACAATCGATTGTCATAATTTCACAATCGATTATTTTGTGACTTTGAAAAATCTGATGGACACTGTCTCTTCACAATCGATTATTTTGAGCTTTGAAAAACTTTGATGGACACTGCCTCATCACAATCGATTGTCATTAGGTTCACAAGCGATTGTCATGCAGATTTGAAAAATCTGATGCTCACTGCCTTAACACAATCGATTGTCATAAGTTCACAATCGATTGTCAAGCAGCTGACTTAAACATAATCGATTATCATAAGTACATAATCGATTATCTTAGTCCAGATTTTAGAGGCATATTTAAAAATCATTTTGAATAAAGTAAATATGCATTATTTAAAATCATTTTGCTCTAAATTAAATATGCATGATTTGCTAAAAATATTTTTACGAGAGAAGCCAAGTCTTGAGTTTAAGTTGTCGGATCAGATCACAATTAAATACCGACTCATATAAAACTTAATCTCGATCTTTGTCTTGTGCTTGAATCTCTTTGGCTCGTTCATGCAATTCCGTCATCAGTATGCTTCTTGCCATTTGATTGATTGTCATACAATATCGTTGTTTGACACTTGACTTCATTGTTTGTCATTCATCAAAACCTATACCTGAAAATCATGCTCATACAACCAAAGCGCACATATCATAGATATACATGATTTCCAACAGATTTATATTGATATTTAGTCAGCATCGCAGTTATCTTGCAGTGTGGCCCATGGCCAGAGTATGACATCATATGTTCAGAGTTCCTTAGTTGCAAGTTGGTACGCAAGTATAGGTGAGGCACTAGGTGTCGGTCTCGCCCCTAGGTTTGGGACGTGACAAAGATGTGTGAGTTGTTAGCAAAATTGTAAATTACCTATGCTATTGATGAAGGATGCAATGATGAGGGTAAAACTAAAAACTCGACTAGGATGTGCGTCTCTTGTGTGATCGAGCTTAAGGAAAACTATAAGCTAAGCTTGACTAAACTAAATATTGCCCCTATTCTTCAGGCAGGACCCTGAACTCAAGAAAAACTAGAGATTGAAAACTTAAGGAAACCAACAATTGACCCTATTCTCCAGGTGGGACACTTGAACTTTAAGAGAAACTAAATATTGAAATCTTAAAGAAACTAACAGCTGACCCTATTCTCTAGGAGGGATCCCTAAACTCAAGGAAAACTAAAGACTAACTACTTAAGAAAATTAAAAATGACCCTATGCTCCAAGCGGGGCTCCTGAACTTAAGGAAAGCTAAAGATTAACAAACAAAGAAAACTAAAATCGACCCTATTCTCCAGGCGGGACCCTTGAACTTAAGGGAAACTAAGACTAACAACTAAGGGAACTAAAAACTGGCCCTATTTTCTAGGAGGGATGCCTGAACTCAAGGAACACTAAATACTAACTACTTAAGAAAATTAAAAATGACCTTATTATCCAGGTGGGACTCCTGAACTTAAGGAATGCTAAAGATTAATAACTTAAGAAAACTAAAACTAGCCTTTTTCTTTAGGCGGGACCTCTGAACTTAAGGAAAACTAAATACTCTTGTGATTAGGGAGAATTCTTAGGAGGTAGTGGTCATCTCAACTAGGGGAACGCCTAGCAAGTAAAACCTTCTCAAACAACTTTGTGCTGACAAGATTTGGGCACTGCACTTGAAAAATTCAAGCTTCCTAGCTTTGATTTGGACATAGTCTTCGTCCCTGTTTCAAACAAAGAAAACTTGTGAGTTTAAATATGGTGGTTGGTTTATGGCCTTGACTTTGAGGGTGATTGATCCTTCACTTGCCATGATAGCATTGATTTCAACTTGAAATACCTTGCTTGTTTATTGACTAACCACTTTCTCTGTCAACCATTATCAATGAAAACACATCTGATCCTTTCAAGCCCAAATACCTCTATCCGGTTCATTGTGTTCATGAATTGACATATACTGCACCTTTGTATTTCACATAAATCCCAAAGCACGTCACTTGTCACCAACACAGTGCGCATACTACTTTTTCATGACATAAGCCACTGTGATGTACTTTCCAGAGTCCGTTTTGTGCAATTGGAAAGCTAGTTGTAAATTTTGAAGTTTTTCTCACTTGTTTTGATAGAACAAACTCAAGAAGAGGACTTAAGCAAATAAAGAGGGACATAGTAAGGGGACAATGGAGAGAAATGATATCAAACAGGAATATCACCAAGTAGAAACTTATTAGATGTGGATACCAACTCTAATGACCATGACATGCACTTTTGGATTAAGTGGCCTAATCTGACTAGCAAGTATAATATTCAACTCTTGTTGTACCTCTTCGCTGTGAAACTGGGCTTCAATGCTCCAATTATCCTATCTAACTCACGATCCTTATTCGACTTGTAGTGCCCGATGGGTTTTTACCATCAATCCTCTCTCATTTTATTTTTTCTCTCAACTCACTGTCGCCTTATGGTGCGTGTGAAGGTTTTAACTAATAGAACTCTCTTATTTTGTTCTTTTATTTTTATTTCCTCTGATTCTGTAGATGACAAGGCATTGACCATAATAAAAACATCATATGCTCCTGCCATGTCTAGCTCTGGGAGATCTTTTTGGACTGTAATGTGGCTTTCGGACATGATTAGAAAAAAAGGATATCATAAAGGCTCAAAATAACTAAGACAGTTGGGTTACTTTATTTACAACTTTCGGAATCTATTCTAAAACTTTGCCCAATATCTAGAACAAGAGAATTTGATTTTTTTTAAATGGAATTTCTAAGGAAAACTACCCCACTCTTGGCTTTGTGGGATTATGAAATATTTTATTTGGTGCAACCGAACTGTAAGGTTGCCTACGTATCTTGCGGTGACAAGAATCAGGTCAAACGTAGTTCTAAACTAATTCTTGTTTTGTTTTTTTGTCTCTATATTTTTTCCTTTTTCTCTTTTCTTTTTCTTTTTTTTCTTCTTTATCTCTCTTTTTTCGAGTTTTTGTTTTCCGAATGAATTTTCTAAAACAAATTTATGGGGACATGAATTATTATATTTATTTTTTATGACTCTAACTTGATTCTAAAAGAGGGGAGGTCAAAGATGAATATCATGGAACATACACAAGTCACCGTGAGACATGTTAATCTGATTTTCCATCCCTTGCATGCTCCTTAGAACTTTTGTATACCTTTCAGCTTCCTGAATATCTCATCTCGCCCTTATTTTCCTGTGAGCTTTTCATTTTCAACATGCGGCTCATTCATGATTGTATGAGTCAGGGACCTTGTGGAAAACCTCTAATGGGAAATAATGGATATCGTGAGTTTTGAGTGGGTGTTCATTGTTGGATCTATTAAGGGAAAATTGTAGAGAAGTTGTGCTCGTAGGGATAGTGGATATGACAGGAGGGTAATTTTTTGAAAATGTAGTAGGTGGACGAGCAATAGAACAACTAGGATTATTGGGAAAGCCGTGATAAGCGGGAGAATCTGGAGAGGATGGGGGATCATCTAGTACTATGGCTGGAGTTTGGGTAAGGGTAGCATCTAGGAAGCTAGGTGGTGGCATGGGTGGTGCCTTCCCAGTCATCCAAGCCTGATACATGTTGTCGACGCCCCCTGTTTCCCTAAAAAGCAAAATCAGTTTTTACGACATTATGGGCAAAACAACTCTCATTCTCGTTTGGGAATCAGGTTATGGAATTTGAAGAGTCGTCACCTAATGATTATAGTGCTTTAGGAGACTTTAAGAAGAGAGTATTTTGAGAAGAAAACCAGAGTTTGGGTAAGGGCTTGAGATTATCTCGAGAGGAAGGTGTTAGGCACCCCTCAAGATCCACTAGTTTGGTTCCCGGCCGTGTTAATTGTGACTTTATAAAAAGATGAAGCAACTAAACAAGTAAGGTTCACACATATAACATTCACACAACTTGAAAAATGCTTTATAGAAGAAGGAAGGACGTATATTTAAAATAAGAGAGAGGGTTGATTTGGAAAAGCATTACTATAGAAGAATATTTAAATAAAGAAACAAAAGAGAGAAGGGTCCTATGTTTAACTATAATATGGATCATTTGATGCAATATCCCGCACATATTCCCAAATAGGGGTCGCTTTATGATATTATCACATCGTTATCATCTCCATATTCTACCCTTTCCACCCCATAAGGTGATTTGAACGCGTGAATTGGTCACGAATGCTTATTGCGTGCTATTACCCGTCCCATTCTACAGATCCTAGAGGGCATTTAGGATCACTATTCCTATAAGGTAGGAACTAGGTTGGACCCCAAGGTTCAAAGGTTAAAATGCTAGGCGACACACAAGAAAAAATAGGACTAACATATAAAGGAATCATATAAAACATATAAAAGGCTCAAATAACCCTCTATAAGTGAACACGTAATTAGCACGCCTCAAACACATGTAAGGTCTAAGGTAGAGAGAGTTTCTTAAAAAAAACTGGAGTATAAATTAAAACAGAAGTTGGAGAGTTTGTAGGGAAGGAACGTAAGAGAAAACGTTCAGAACTTAAAAGAGGCAGCATAAATTTTTTAGAAATCCGCAGAAGTCATTTACAAACATTTGTGGAATACCTGGTAAAACAGTTTCTGGACAGGCGGAGTAAACAGAACAAGCATGAAAACATTTGAGATCGTAGAATAGCAAACATACTGGCTATTGAGTTTTTGAAAATTAGTACTCAGATAGTTGAAATAGTAGTCCAATTCTGGACAAGAAATACAGTAGAAACCTTTGCATAGATAGTTTTTTAAATATGGCAGAAGTTAGTAAAAATAGAGAGGGATTTAAAGACAAACGAATTCAGACAGAGGTGAATTAATTTGAACACGACCTGAAGGTGATTTGCCCATTTTCTTATATCCGGCCTAAGGCTTGCCTAGGTGTTATTAAAGATGGTGAGCATGCAATGGTTTCCAATTTTAACGAGGAGTTGTTAACCAGTTTTACCCATATTAGCAAAGTGTTTAAACAGTTGCAAATAAAAATCCTAAAGGCATGGTATCTAATGCGCAAAAAGGTCCTATAAACATGGTATCTAAATGTGATGGTGATGACTTGTTGATTATTGATTAGTTATGATTATGAGAATGTACAAAATAACAAACTGAAAGTAAAGAGACCTAGGAGCAGAATTTCTATATGTGAGATGCATGTCCTATACATGATTTCTATTGCACAAATATATAAGTAAAATCCTATAGTCATGTTTTCTACCCATTCCCTTAATAATCATGCATAACCCTCCCCAATTTCACTATAATCCCCATTGTTTTTTACAAATTATTACAGCCTAAGCAATTAAAAATACAATAATGATAAAAGAAAATAAGAAGCTACTCTATAGAGAGCCTTCATCCAGGCCCAAGCATCTCCAACCTCACCCCTTTCGAGTTTCACAGCCATTACTAATGCTTGGGTTAGGCAAAGTTCTCTAAGGGTTCATTTTAACCGCTAGCCAATACCAAGCACCCAAAATACCACAATTAGACATGTGCAAGCATAGAAGTTCCAGCCTTGTGCATCAAAGTTTCATGGGTGCTCAAGGCTCCCAAGGTAATTCTTACACCAAGGGGGCAGACCCTAAGGTTCTAAGAATAGGATAATGATTAGACTTGAGAGAGTTGAAAACAGTTGAGAGATAGTTTGAGAAAACAGTTGAAAGAGTTGAAGAAGTTGAGACAGTTGTAAAAGTTGAGACAGTTTAAGAAAATAGTTGAAAGAGTTGTAAAAGTTGAGGCAGTTTAAGAAAAGAGCTGTAAAAGTCATTTGGACCTTTCAGGGCATCATATAAATAGGGGCAAAGGGGGAAGTAACAAATAAGTAATGTGAACTACTCAGACACAGACAACATATTGGAGGAAAATAATCATACATGGTTGCAAAACAGGGGTTCAGTTCTTACTATACCAAACCCCCAATATAATCAACCCCAAGAAGAGGTTTCAGGGCTGTTAAGTAGCCAAGCAAGCCTGAATACATGCTAGCAGTGCATATGGAAGAGGAAAACATACATTGAGACAAGAAAAGTGGGTAGGGGAGAACATGCCAAGTTAAACCAGGTAGACTAATAATTACATGTTAGTGGCAATAAGAGCAACAGAACCATAGGTAAAAGCACACAAGAAACAATATGAAGTGCAAAACTGATAGAAGCATGTTGTTTTGGAGGCTATATCTTAAATAGGTAACATACCAGTTGCAGATAATAGAACACAATAGCAATGAGCAATAGTGCACAAAGGGAGAGCAAAGTGTGCAGAGAATGAGAGCAAAAGTGTGAGAACAGGAGTGCAGAGAAGCAAGCAACAGGCAACCCAAGCAAATAATGCAGTAGAAATCCAGTAGTTTAGCAGACAACCAAGCTTACTCAATCTTGGCTTTCAACCGATTGAGTGTTCAAATAGAAGAATGAGAGAGTGCAAAAACAGTAGAGAAAGTGAGAGAAACAGTGCAGAGAGTTTGAACTTGTGAGAGATATGCACTGTGTTTCTTTTTTAAAGAAAGTTTAGAGAAATTGTATTCGTGTCTGTCAAGTGAGAAGAGAGGAGTAGTACTTATAGCTTTTGAAAAATAGTAGAGAATAGGGTAACATGTACCTAATTATACAACGATACCAATTTGAATCAATCACAGGACCTTAATTCAAATTTGGGATTTATGATTCGAATGGGAATGCATCTATATCATATAAGGAAAGAAATCAATCTGACGACTAATTACACCATAGTAAAGTAGTAGGACTGTAGTATGTAATGGAGGCCAAATACATAATATTCGAATAAGGAAAACATCTACTGAATATTGTAAAAATATTAAAGAGCACAAATATGGTAAGAATACAAAATTAACTCTGAAATTAGTCAAAGAATCACGTATGAGACTAAAAATCAGAGGGAATTAGTGCTAATTATAGAGAGCATTTAAGAAATCAGCGTAAGAACCTTTAAGGAAAACACATACATATTAGGGATTCAAGAGATGCACAGAATCTTTAGAATAACAATTAGACCTATAAACACAATAGGCGTGAAAAATCAGCGAATATTATGCAAGAAATCACAAAAGAGTAGAGGTTAGAACCCTAGTAATAAAAAGTTTAAATCATGGAACTTAGAAACCAAACATGCTCGTAACAAAAAAACAAACATATGATACATGCATGCATAATACTCAAAGGAAGCAGAAGGCAGTGATCTTGAAATGGGGTCGGAAACCCTTGCAAAGGAAAATTAAAGCATGGACCCAGGTTAACAAGGATACCAAACGAACAAGTAAACAAATAAACACAAACGAACACATAGTATTCAGAAAGAGCAGAAGAAATGATTTTGAAAAAGGGGGTCAGAAACCGTAATTTGAATGAGTAGTAACCATCTGAAGTTTGAAATAACCGGAAACACTAAGTAAAAATAGAGTGGAAAACAAAATCAAACTGAGAGTTGTTTTAAAAGAGCAGATATTAAAGAGGTTTGAGTAGAAAAATTAGGGTTTGCACACAAATAAGTGAAAACAAAGAACCTGGCCGTAAAATTCGTATAATATGCTATAAAAGGCATCATCGGACAAAAACCACCGGAGAAAAGCGGGCAAAGGACCCAAGATAAAACTTCAGTGACCGTATTTCATAGCGGATGCTGCTGGGCTTCAAGCATTAGAGAGAAAACAACGATATATCGGGCCATGGTGAGTGGTGATCGAGAGGTTTGAGGGTGGAGGTGGCCAGAACGGCGATGAAGGCCATCGGAGATTAGAGAGAGAACCAGATGGTTCGTCAGAGATGAGGGTTAGAGAGCATTTGGGAGTGAGGGGATACAAGGGCGGCGGATTTGTAAAATGATTTAGGGTTAGGGTGTTATGGGGGTCAAAAAAGGAAAGGTTAATCGTGGACCGTTGATCAAAATGATCAACAGCCACGATCTAAAATGGGGGTCCGGGTGAGTTGGTTCGAATAGGTTTGGGTCGGGTAATATTTGTAAATGGGTCGTGATTGGGGGGTGAATTTAGGTTTAAATGTGTCCAAAATTGAAAGACTAAAGGGCTATAATTTAAATGACCAATTATCCCTAATTTAATTTTATAAAATAGTAAGTGTTATAATAAAAATTCAATAAAAATACTGAGTTAATAAAATACATATAAGTGTCGATTAAAATTATTATGAATGATTTTTTAGTTAAACTACTTGTCAAATTGATAAACGGGCTAAAATTGCAATTTTATGCGATTTTAAATTAGAAATACCTAATGTACTTTGTAAAATTTGCAAAAAATTATGTAAAAATATACTTTTATGTAAATAAGAAAATAAAACAGATTACTTATAAAAAAATAGCAAGATTTGAGACTAAATATTGGATTTTTATTGTACAAAATAAGTCGTAAATTAGTTTTAAAATACTTGAAAAAATGTAGAAAAAATACCAAACCTTTGTGGATGCTTATATATGCATCCATATGCTATTTTGGAAATATTTTGATTATAGAAATACATAGGAAAAAATTGGATATCAACAGCTACCCCTCTTTACCCGAGGAGGATGAAAGAGTTATCGGGTAAAGACAAGATGGCCAATTTTGACCGGAAATAACGACCGCAATGGAACTTCGACCGCGCTCTGGCTTCTGAGCTGCCTATATATCCTTGGTTTTACAGGAATCGGGTCGTATGTAGCTTAGGAATCCTTAGACTATGATGTCCTGGGCTATGAAGAGCATAAAAGTAAAGGTTTGCAGGCCATGAAATGGTGTTCTCGGGCTATGCTGATGGTGCTTCTTAACTATGACACCTTTGAATAAGTTGGCGATATTTCAGCCTATGACAAGGTGGCAATATATTAGCTGAATGAATGCAAGGGTGGCGATGTTTCAGCCAAAGCAAGAATTTAAAATGCAAGGTGGCGATATTTCAGCCAAATGAAATAGGGTGGTGATTTTTCAGCCAAATGCAAAAATAAAGGTGGCAGGGCTTAACCTAGAAAGCCAGAGAATGACCTTATGCAATGCAGGATGGAGATAGCGCTTAGTCTCGAAAGGCAGAGAATACCCTTGTGCAGGATGGAGGTAAAGCTTAACTTCGAAAGGCAGAGAATAGCCTTATGCAATGCAAAAAAGCAGATGGAGACAGAGTTTAGTCTCGAAAGGCAGAAGATAGCCTTAATGCAGGATGGAGGTAGAGCTTAACCTTGGAAGGCATAGAGCAGCCTTATGCAATGCAAAAATGCAGATGGAGACAGAGCTTAGTCTCGAATGGCAGAGGATAGCTGTATGCAGGATGGAGGCAGAGCTTAGCCTCGAAAGGCAGAGAATATCATTATGCAAAAATGCCAGAAATGCATCGGAGACATGGCTTAGTCTCGAAAGGCAGAGAATAGCCTTATGCAGGATGGAGGTAGATTTTAACCTCGGAAGGCAGCGAGTAGCCTAATGCAATACAAAAAATACAGATGGAGACAGAGCTTAGTCTCGAAAGGCAGAGAATAGCCTTATGAAAGATGTAGGTAGAGCTTAACATCGGAAGGCAGAGAATAGCCTTATGCAATGCAAAAAATGTAAAGGATGATGGTGATTTTATTAGCTGGTAGATGATAGCGATATCAATGACTGCTGGGGAAGTGTCTAACATAGATGGTAAGCCTTTGCAAGGTGAGTAGTGGTTTCGGGAACTTCGGTTTCGTAAAGCTCCTGTAACGCCTATTTGTACCCTTGATTCCTGCATCTAAAGAAATATTGTGAGTTCTGTTAGGGGGAGGTTAGTTTGCATCCCTCGACTCGTGGCGTCTTGTACCATTTGGTGTAGCGTTGCTGAACGATATTGATCCGAATGATTTTATGAAAAATTTGACAAATATGATCCAAATATATATATATATATATATATATATATATATATATATATATATATATATATATATATATATATATATATATATATATATATATATAAGTAAAGCAAAAGATAGTTTTTGTTTTATGATGAACCACAACTGCAACGTGGTTCAAGGCACGGCAACCTCGCTGGCTCCGGAATTTTGAGGGTCCTCCTAAAAATTCTACCCCAGCTTACTGAGCTGGCACTGTTGATAGCTGTGCTGAATGACTGAAAGAATATTGACCTTAGAATTTTTAGGGTCCTCCTCAAAATTCTGTCCTAGTTTACTGGGTCAATGCTGATGCGGGAACTCACATTGACTTCAGACTTTTAAGGGTCCTCCTCAAAATTCTGCCCCATTTTCAAATGCGGGGGGAAAATGGAATTTTATTAAGGATGTGACCGAACCCATATGGCTGCCTACGTATACCCTCTTAAAGGGGAATCAGGTCAGGCGTAGTTCAAATTACATCATAAAGAAAAAGCATACTGATTAAATGTAGTATCTCTTCACTACATCTGAGTTGATCGGTTTTGGCTAGATTTCTCCATCCATTTCTGAAAGAATAAGGGCTCCTCCAGTTAGAACCCGGTGAACAATGTACGAACCCTGCCAGTTGGGAGAGAACTTCCCTTTGGCTTCATCTTGATGTGGAAATATCTTCTTCAACACCAGCTGCCCTGGTGTAAACTTCCTTGGTCGAATATTCTTGTTGAAGGCTCTGGACATTCTGTTCTGATATTACTGACCATGGCAAACCGCATTCATTGTTTTTCCATCTATAAGGGCTAACTACTCGTAGCGACCCTTGACCCATTCTGCGTCATCTAGCTCAGCTTCTTGTATGATTCTCAAGGACGGAATTTCTACCTCGGCGGGAATTACCACCTATGTACCGTAAACCAGCATGTAGGGAGTTGCCCCGGTTGATGTGCGAACTGTGGTAGGATAACCCAATAAAGCGAATGACAACTTCTCATGCCACTGATTATGCCTTTCGATCATTTTCCTTAGTATCTTCTTGATGTTCTTGTTGGCTGCTTCCACAAATTCATTCATCTGAGGTCTATAAGTTGTAGAATTTATGTGCCTGACCGCTGTTGAGATTGGAACCATTATCTATGATGATTGACTCTGGAACACCGAACAGACAAACAATACGATCTCAGACAAAGTCTGACACGACTTTCTTGGTTAGTGCTTTGTACGATGCTGTTTCGACCCATTTAGTAATGTAATCAATTGCCACTAGAATGAACCTGTGCCCGTTTGATGCGGCAGGCTCGATTGGTCGAATAACATTCATTCCCCAAGCGGTGAATGGCCATGGTGAGCTCGTTGCAGTGAGCTCGTTTGGAGGTACCTTTATCATATCCTCATGTATCTGACAGCGGTGACACTTCCGGACATACTGAATGCAATCTGTTTCCATAGTCATCCAGAAATATCCTGCTCTGAGTATCTTCTTTGCTAGAACAAAACCGTTCATGTGCGGCCCACAAGTCCTTGAGTGCACTTCCTCCAATAACTTGGTTGCTTCTGTCACATCGACACACCTTAATAGTCCCAAATCGGAAGTCCTCCTATACAGGATTCCTCCGATGTGAAAGAAATTGTTGGACAACCTTCGAAGCGTGCGCTTCTGAGTAGCATTAGCAAGCTCTGGATATTCCCCTGTTGTCATGTACTCTTTGATGTCGTGGAACCAGGGTTTCCCGTCAGCCTCTTCCTCAACACGTGCACAATATGCCGGTTGATCATGAATCTTGACATGATACGGTCGAATAAATTTTTATCCGAATACTGAATCATGGATGATAAAGTGGCAAGCGCATCTGCGAACTCATTCTGTATTCTTGGAACATGCTGGAATTCAGTTTTTTTGAACCTCTTTCTCAACTCATGTATGTGGTGCAGATAAGGGTGTATCTTGGAATTCTTGGTTGCCCATTCTTCTCGAACCTGGTGTATGAGTAGGTCTGAGTCTCCGATCACTAGCAGCTCCTGAATGTTCATGTCAATGGCCAGTTTAAGCCCCAAGATGCAAGCTTCGTACTCGACCATATTATTAGTGCACGGGAATCTAAGCTTGGTGGATACCTGGCAGTGCTGATCGGTTTCCGATACCAGGACTTCTATGATACCAACTCCTTTGAAATTTGCGGTTCCATCGAAGAACATCCTCCAACCGTCATAGGATTCTGCAATATCCTCTCCTATGAAAGCTACTTCCTCATCAGGAAAATACGTCTTCAATGGTTCGTACTCCCCTCCTACCGGATTTTCTACGAGATGACGTGCCAAAGACTGTCCTTTAACTGCCTTCTGGGTGACATAGACAATGTCGAATTCACTTGACAAAATTTTCCACATGGCGAGCTTGCCAGTGGGCATGGGCTTCTGAAAAATATACTTTAGCGGATCCATTCTTGATATAAGGTTGGTAGTGTAAGCACAGAAATAAATTTCTTGTTGAGGTAGTAAATAGCTTGCTCATTTCTCCCCGTCTCATCATGTTGTCCCAAGACACAGCTAAATGCTCCATCCAAAACTGCGAGATAGAGCAATAAGGGCCTCCCAGGCTCAGGCGGAACCAGGGCTGGAGGCGTAGACAAGTATTCCTTAATCCTGTCGAAAGCCTTTTGACATTCATCGGTCCATTTTGTGGCGGCATCCTTCTTCAGCATCTTGAAGATATGTTCGTAGATGACGGTAGACTGAGCAATGAACCGGCTGATATACTTGAGTCTCTCTAAGAAACTCATTACCTCTTTGTTGCTCTTTGGCGGTGGCAACTCCTGAATAGATTTGAACTTTGATGGATCTAGCTCTATTCCTCAGCGACTTACGATGAAACCCAATAACTTTGCCGCAGGGACCCAAGTGCACACTTGGCGAGATTCAGTTTCAAGTTATACCTCCTTAGTTTGTTGAAAAACTTTTGGAGGTCCTCCATGTGATCTGCAGCCTTCCTGGACTTAATGATGACATCGTCCACATATACCTCAATCTCCTTATGTATCATGTCATGAAAGAGGGTAGTCATGGCCCTCATGTAAGTATCTCCGGCATTATTCAATCCGAACGGCATCATTCTGTAGCAATACATTCCCCAAGGCGCGATTAATGCCGTTTTCTTTGCATCTTCTTTGTCCATCCATATGTGATGGTACCCCACAAAGCAATCGACGAATGACTGCAACTCATGCTTAGCGCAGTTGTCAATCAAAATATGTATGTTTGGCAAGGGGAAATCGTCTTTCGGACTTGCCCGGTTGAGATCCCGATAGTCGACACAGACTCTAACTTTCCCATCCTTCTTCGGTACTGGCAGAATGTTAGCTAACCAAGTTGGATACTCTACCACTTGAAGAACTCTCGCTTGAATTTTCTGAGCTTCTATTTTATCGATGGACATGCCGGATCTGTCGGCAACTTGTGAGCGACGATGGATGTGCTGAGGCCAGTCATATCGTTGTAAGACCATGCAAAGATATCCTCATATTTCTTTAGGAATTTGTATATTTCTCTGTTTCTGTCTTTGATAAGTGCACACTGATGCGTTTCCTTGACATTCTCTGTATCTCCTAAATTAACGATCTCGGTTTCATCCAAGTTGGACTTGAGTCTATTTTCAAAATTCTCGGCCTCTCTGAAAACCTCTTCTGGTCATCCTCCTCTGAATCTATGTCCGTTTGTTGTATAGCCTCGTTGCAAGTAACAGTTGTAGGTTCATCATCAAGATATGTAATAGTAATGTTGTGTGGAAATAAAGTAAATAGAATAGAAAAGTAATGAATAGCGGGATATTTGATAAACTGAAAAAAATGCTTTTGATTAAATTCATAAATGTTCAAAACATCGGAGCTCTTTTGGAAAATAAAGACAATGCGGAAAATAAAGAAAACAACTATAACAAATATGCATGATGCTTGTTCAGCCTTGCTACCCCGAAGATTTCCGGGCAGTAGTGGTCCTGATTTACCAGTTGGTGAAATGCTCCCCGCGCTTCACAGCCTGAACGGAAGGGCCTTCCTCCCTTTCCTCTTCAAAAATCACACAACAGTCCATGTCCTCTAGAAACAGGTTCTTCGTAGCTGCAAGAGCCTCGTCTACTTCTGACTCGTAGAGAGTGTCAGCTGGTTGAAATGTCTGCTCCAACTGAGGTATGGGGCATTCAATGGGTGATATGGTCCACGCCATGGTGGTGACCTATTTTTGAATTCCTTCCAAGTGTACTCGTACCCCAATCCAAAGGTAGTACCATGCTTCTTCACTTGGATAGGTTTGGTGATACCTAGAAGATTCTTACCAAGCCCTTTCCCTAGTTCATGCCCACTCCAATTTAGAATGCTCTCGACCTTATTGGTCCACCATTTGTCCTTGTCCACTGCATTGACCCGCTCAATATGATTATATGTTTCTCCGCGTATTCTTCTTCTGCCTCCGATCATCGGAATGGTCTGGCTACTGATATGGGGTTGCTACCGTCGCCATGGATGATTAACTCCTGATTGTTCCATTCGAACTTCATAGCCTGATGTAAGGTTGATGCCGCAGCCCCAGCGGTGTGGATCCAGGGTCGTCCCAGTAGTAAGTTGTAAGATGCTGGCATGTCGATGACTTGGAAATCAACATCAAACCAAGTGGGCCCCATTTGGAAACATAGGCTAATCTCCCCTAGGGTGGACCTCTGAGAACCATCAAAAGCATTAACGTTAATAGCCCCATCCTTTATCTCATGCAATCCTTTGCCTAACTTCTTTAGGGTGATCAATGGACAAATGTTGAGGCTAGAACCTCCGTCGACTAAGATCCTAGTGATGAAATGATCCTCACATTGCACAATGATGTGTAGTGCCTTGTTATGAATGAGCCCTTCAGGTGGCAATTCATCCTCGTGGAAAGTGATTTTGTGACATTCCAATACCTGCCCTACCATGTTCGCCATATCTCCTCCTGTTATGTTTCTCGAAACATAAGCCTCGCTCAATATCTTCATCAAGTCATTCTTATGCACCTTAAAATTCTGCAGCAATGCTAAGATGGGAATCTGTGCCGGAGTTTTGTTTAGCTGTTCAACAACTTAATATTCCTTAGCCTGTAGCTTTCTCCACAGATCATCAGGTCCAGTTTCAATAGGGCGTTCAGAGGCCTGCTTGCTGGACTCAGCTAGGTGCTCTGGCGTGTACACCCTGCCTGTTCTAGTCATACCTTGCGCGGAAATTGCTTCACCCGTTCGTGCTTTTCCTTTCCTTCTTACCTCAGCTATGTAGTCCCAGGGTATGGCATTTGACTGAAATGGGGTTATGTCGAACATGGTGACCGGAATGGGCACCCTTAGGGGCACCATAGCAACTTCAATTGGTGCAACCGCCTTTGGAGTCCCGAACTCCACCTCAATTGGTTTTGGCACTTTTGCAGGAGCTGCATAGAACTCAAACGGTACAGATATATATACCACGTTGCCCTCAGATGGCTGGATTTGCACAACAATATGATTAAAAGTGATCACCGGTTTCTTGGGCTCATCTCCTTCATATATCAAACCGATTGACCCTTCGGGGTCCCAGTCGTTCTCAACCTCAATCGTGTGGATGAGGGTTGTTACAAATATCAGGATCAGGATCCTTAGCTATGATGACCTTGTTGTCAATTAAGGTCTTAATTTTTTCCTTCAACGAGCGGCACTCGTCGATGGTATGGCCCTTCATCCCCGAATGGTATGCGCAGGTTTTATTTGGGTTGATCCATTAGGAGGGGTTTTCTGGGGTTATGGCTGGGATAGGTGTAACATATCCAGCGGCTTTCAGCTTCTCATACAGTTGGTCAATGGGTTCGGCAATAGCGGTGTACTGTCTGGGCGGTTTGCGGTCAAAGTTTGGCCTTAGTCGTGGGAAGTTTTGGTTGGTAGGTGGTGATGGATAGTGAGGAGGTTGGGAGTTGTAAGCTTGGTATACAGGTGTGGGTTGGGAATATCCTGGCGAGGTGGGCTGATATGTTGGTGATGGAGATTTTTGGTAGACGGGATGTGGATTTTGATAGGTAGGTGAAGGTGCCTGGTAATTTAGAGAGGATTGGTATGTGAATAGGGTTGGAGGGTAGGTTTGATATTTTATGGGAGAGTGGTTTCTCTGCGCAGCCATTACGGAGTCTATGTCCTTTTTTATCGACGTACCACCAGATTGCAAGGCTTTGTTGGTGGTCTGCAGTGCCTCAAAGGTAGTAACCATACCATTTTTGATCCCCTCTTCAATCCTTTCTCCCAGTTGATGATATCAGCGAATTTCTACCCCTCTATCAGCATCAATCTCTCGTCATACTGTGGGCCCTGAGCACGGACGAAAAATCTGTTCATTTATTCTTCTTCCAAAGCTGGTCTAACCTTGGCCGCTTCTGACCTCCAATGAGTAGCATACTCGTGAAAGGTCTTAGTGGGCTTCTTCTTCAAATTCTGGATATAGAACATGTTCGGCGCATTCTCAGTGTTGAACCTGAAACGGTCCATGAAATCGGATGCCATGTCTACCCAATTCGTCCGCTTCTTCGCATATTGGCTGATATACCAAGACAAAGAATCACCTTTCAAGCTTCTCATGAACAATTTCATGCGGATCTTTTCATCTCTACCAACTCCCACTAACTTGTCATAATACATCCTGAGGTGAACCCTGGGATCACCCGTACCATCAAACATCTCAAACTTAGGAGGTTTTTACTCCTCTGGGAGTTCGACATCAGTTTGAACACAAAGGTCTTCATAATTTAGACCCTCCACACCTTTATTACCTTCCACACCTTGAACCCTTCTTGATTTCAACAGCCAAGTTCTGAATGAGTCAGTCTGATTCTGACGCATATGATATGGGCTTCGTATAGTATGGCATAGTATCCACAAAGATAGGGGTATCTTCGTGGTTTGGAGCATTTTAGGGCTCTGAGATGAGCGCTGGAGCAATGTTGCGAGCTTGGGTTGGAATCTTATGCGGAGGTGCAGGGACCTGATTGCTGACATCTACAGCAGCAGGGGAGATGGACAAACTTGCCAAACTCCGGACCTGGTCTAGTTCCTCTCGGAACCTTAGCAAATTTTTCTCCAAATGAGCAGCAATTTCTTTGGTGATCGGGGTACCTTGGGAAGTTCCTTCAATTTCCTTTCTTACTTCATTATCTACCATCTTTCCTTTGTTCCTGTTTCTGGGAGGACTCGGAGGAGGACTTACAAGAGGACCCTTTGATCTTGTTGAGTATGCTGATGGTGCCAGAATGCATGAACTAACCATTGGGAAGGGGAATAAAAAACAAAAGGTATAAAGTTAGTGTGGATTCTGAGAAAGGAAACATTGCGGTATTTAAACATGTTGTTGCAAGAATATAAGTCGTTCTCTATTTGGGTGCCTCGTTGTGCCCAAGGTAGGACTAGCGACAGACACGATTTGGAGAACTTATAACACCAAGTGCCTCATTTTATTGACAGAAAATAGAACAAGTCAAAACAAACTGAAATAAAGAAAAATTGTCACTAATGGCCAAGGGCCTTATTACATCAAGAAAGCAATAAAAATCCTAACTACTTGGTCCCAGAAGGACCTTCCCCAGATTCGCCGTCTTTGCCTCCCTCGTACAGTTTCACCAGCTTGTGCAGTCCCAGCAACAAGTAAGCCAGAGCCAAGTGCCCACCTTCGTTACCTTCAGCTTTATGACAGTCGTTGATCCTTTTCAGAAACTTGCCTTCCAGCTCCACTAGACCCCGTTCCAAGTGCCCTAAATGGTTGTTTGCGCGGACAGCCATGTCTTTCCACTCATTGATTACCTTCTCTTGGACCTCTAGCATTTCCCGGTGTTCACTTTCACACTCTCGCATCCGTTTGCTTAGCTGATTACACTTTACCTTTGTTGTAGTCTCCTCATCAATAACCCTGTGACCATGGACGAAACCCATTTTTCCCAAGCCAATATGATCATCTTCTAGCAAACCCGGATAAAGCGGCGCATGCCCCCGCCTGATACCTGTCTGGCTCTATAGATTCTTTTTCTAAAATGAGTTTGGAATGCCACATATGTTGAGCCCGACACCTGTGTGGGATATTGTCATCTTGGAAATCAGCCCTGTAGTGACTCGTCATTTCCACCCTTGGTATAATCTGCTTTCTTCCCGCTTGCCTCATGACTCGGAGAGGGACATAAGGGTAAGTTCCTCTTAAGCCAACGAGTACAAGGAATGGTGCATCCCTAGACCAAATGATAAACTCTTCAGTTGGAAACCACTCGTACATCCATTGTACCTGCTCTTCTCTCAGATTCTCTAATAGTTCTACCCATCCACTGGCGTCTTCCGGGTGAGCAAGCATATCTGGCATGAAGTGCATTTGCTTTGGATGATGGAAAGTGATATGGTCATCCCAATCTCGTTGTATGATCTCTTGTCTGTAGTCTCCCCTCTAGAGATGTTTAATGAGCCAGAGTTGTAGTAGCAAATTGCACCCTTCAAAGTGTGATGCCCCTTGTTGACATTTTCTAAGGCTCGGTACAGTTCGGCGAGGATCATGGATGCTATGTTGAATGTCTGCCCGTCAATACCCTCCATTACGACTTTGGTTACCATGGAAAGTCTTGTATGGATTCTATCCTTCTTCATCGGAAAGACGATCATGCCCAAGAAATAGGACATGAATACAAAGTATCTCCTGTGAATGTGCCCCAAAGAGGTGATGGCGAACTCGTCCATGTGAGTGCGGTAGGATTTGCTATGTCCGAAACTTTCATACATGAAGTCCAAGGATATGTAGGAGTCCTTCAGACTGGTCAGATTAGGATTCTTCTTAAGCCCTATCATTTTCAAGAACCCTCTACCTTTGCGATTTTCCGACATAAGCAACCCTGGGCTAACCCAAGGAATTCCGGCTAGACCCCCAATTTCTTCCAATAGCGCCGTCATTTCAGTACCACCAAAGCGGAAGACGGACCGTTCACTATCCCAAAACATAGTAGCAGAATCCACAATCTTGTTATCTGGCCTAACTTCCATGAGTGAAGGAAGATTTCCTAAGTGCTTGCGGACAAGAACCCGATCACTACCATGCAAATCATCCCACCAGCTTAGCAACTTTGGATGAATGTTTGATACCATACCGAATCTGGGGACCTCGTGCCTCATTTCCTGCGAAATAGAGAGTTAGTCCCATAACCCCACCGGACTCGACTATTTAAATCAATAATTAGCAAAAGGTATTTAGTTCTCCAAATCAATGCACATAATGTCCATTTGGATTTCGATGAAACCTGATGGACTTTTGGTTTAGGATATCGTAACGAGTCATAATGCGGACGACATAACTGGATCGGCTAAGTTTGACCATGATGCATGAACATTTAAACAGAGTAAGGTTTCTATTTTTGAAGTGCTAGACAAGGTACCCTTGAGCGGACGACTCAAGAGGGAAAGGCACGGAACCGTCGACTACACCGTTGATCGACTGGTTTTACCGCAAATATGTCTTTGCCAAATTTAAGGGGTTTGTAATAACGGAAGAGCGCAACCACTCATTATAAGTGTTTCTGTAGGATTTGTTTGGAACGAGTGGAAAATGATGTTGAAGGATGCAATTACAACAATAAAAATGAGTACATGTATTTTCACATTCATAATGATTACAATAAATGCTCGGAATTTAAGACGGAATTGAAATAAAGTGAGGTAATAAAGCAGTAAAACAGTTAAAGAAAAAGAAAGACACAAAGAAACAAGCTAGTAATTGTGGAGAAATGATTAAAGCAATAAATAAAGGTAGTAAAGAAAGCAATAAAGTCATGAAACACGTAATGGTAAAAGCATAAAAACAAGTCCCCAGCAGAGTCGTCATGCTGTCGACGCCCCCTCTTTCCCTAAAAAGAGAAATCGGGTTTTACGATATTATGGGCAAAACAACTCTCATTCCCGTTTGGGAATCGGGTCATGGAATATGAAGAGTCGCCACCTAATGATTATAGTGCATTAGGACACTTTAAGAAGAGAGTATTTTGAGAAGAAAACCAGAGTTAGGGTAAGGACGAAAATTAAAACTAAAAGAGAGGATTGATTTGGGAAGGGTAGAAAAGCATTACTATAGAAGAATATTTAAATAAAGCAAACAAAAGAGAGAAGGGTCCTAGGTTTAACTATAATATGAAATATTTGATGCAATATCCCGCACATATTCCTAAAGAGGGGTCGCTTTATGATATTATCGCATCGTCATCATCTCCATATTCTACCCTTCCCACCCCGTAAGGTCAATTGAGCGCGTGAATTGGTCAGAAATGTTGATTGAGTACTATTACCCGTCCCATTCTATAGATCCTAGAGGTCATTTAGGATCACTATTCCAATAAGGTAGGAACTAGGCTGGACCCCTAGGTTCAAAGGTTAAAATGCTAGGCGACACACAAGAACAAATAGGACTTACATATAAAGGAATCATATAAAACATATAAAAGGCTCAAATAACCCTCTATAAGCGAATACGTAATTAGCACGTCTCAAACACATGTAAGGTCTAAGAAAGAGAGTTTCTTTAAAAAAATTGGAGTATAAAGTAAAACAGAAGTTGGAGAGTTTGCGGGGAAGGAACGTAAGAGAAAACGTTCAGAACTTAAAAGAGGCAGTATCAATTTATTAGAAATCCATAGAAGTCATTTAGAAACATTTGTGGAATGCCTGGTAAAATGGTTTTTTGACAGGCGGAGTAAAATAACAAGCATGAAAATATTTTGACATTGCAGAACAGTAAACATACTGGCTTTTGAGTTTTAGAAAATTAGTACTCAGATAGTTGAAATAGTAGTCCAATTCTAGACAAGAAATATAGTAGAAACCTTTCCATAGATAGTATAAAAAATATGACACAAGTTTGTAAAAAATAGAGAGGGCTTCAATGAAAAACAAATTCAGACAGAGGCGAATTAATTCGAACACGACCTGAAGGTGATTAGCCCATTTTTTTGTATCCGGCCTAAGGCTTGCCTAGGCGTTATTAAAGATGGTGAGCATGCAACGGTTTCAAGTTTTAATGAGGAATTGATTACCCATATTAGCAAAGTGTTTAAACAGCTGCAAATAAAAATCCTAAAGGCATGGTATCTAATGCACAAAAAAGTCCTATAAACATGGTATCTAAATGTGATGGTGATGACTTGTTGATTATTGATTAGTTACGATTATGAGAATGTACAGAATAACAAACTGAAAGTAAAGAGACCTAGGAGCAGAATTTCTATATGTGAGATGCATGTCTTATGCATGGTTTCTATTGCACAAATAGAGAAGTAAAATCCTATAGTCAGGTTTTCTACCCATTCCCTTAATAATCATGCATAACCCTCCCCAATTTCATTATAATCCCCATTGGTTTTTGACAAATTATTACATCCCAAGCAATTAAAAATACAACAATGATAAAAGAAAATAAAAAGCTACTCAATAGAGAGCCTTCAGCCAGGCCCAAGCATCTCCAACCTCACTCCTTTCGAGTTTCGCAGCCATTACCAAGGCTTGGGTGCGGAAAAGTTCCCTAAGGGTTTGTTTGAACTCTGGCCAATACCAAGCACCCAAAATACCACAATTAGACAAGTGCAAGCATGGAAGTGCCAGCCTTGTGCATCAAAGTTCCATTGGTGCTCAAGGCTCCCAAGGCAATACTTACACTAAGGAGCAGACCCTAAGGTTCTAAGAATGGGATTATGATTAGAATTGAGAAAGTTGAAAACAGTTGAGAGAAAGTTTGAGAAAACAGTTGAAAGAGTTGAAAATGTTGAGACAGTTGTAAAAGTTGAGACAGTTTAAGAAAATTGTTGAAAAAGTTGTAAAAGTTGAAACAGTTGTAAAAGTTGAGACAATTTAAGAAAAGAGTTTTAAAAGTCATTTGGACCTTTTCAGGGCATCACACAAACAGGGGGGCAAAGGGGGAAGGGGGCAAATAAGTGAAGAAACTACTCACACACAGACAACATATTGGAGGAAAATAATCAGACATGGTTGCAAAACAGGGGTTCAGTTCTTACTGTACCAAACCCCAATATAATCAACCCCAAGGAGAGGTTTCAGGGTTGTTAAATCCAAGCAAGCCTGAATACATGCTAGCAGCGCACCTGGAAGGGGAAAACATACATTGAGACAAGGAAAGGGGGTAGGGGAGAACATGCCAAGTTAAACCAGGTAGACTAATAATTACATGTTAGTGGCAATAAGAGTAACAGAACCACAGGTAAAAGCACACAAGTAACAATATGAAGTGCAAAACTAATAGAAGCATGTTGTTTTGGAGGCTATATCCTAAATAGGTGACATACCAGTTGTAGATAATAGAACACAATAGCAATGAGCAATAGTGCACAAAGGGAGAGCAAAGTGTGCAGAGAATGAGCACAGCTGTATGAGAACAGGAGTGCAGAGAAGCAAGCAACAGGCAGCCCAAGCAAATAATGCAGTAGAAATCCAATAGTGTAGCAGACAACCAAGCTTACTCAATCTTGGCTTTCAGCCGATTGAGTGTTCAAATAGAAGAATGAGAGAGTGCAGAAACAGTTTAGAAAGTGAGAGAAAGAGTGCAGAGAGTTTGAACTTGTGAGAAATATGCAATGTGTTGGTTTTTGAAAGAAAGTTTAGACAAATTTTATTCGTGTCTGTCAAGTGAGAAGAGAGGAGTAGTACTTATAGCTTTTTAAAAAAAGTAGAGAATAGGGTAACATGTACCTAATTATAAAACAGTACCAATTTGAACCAATCACAGGACCTTAATTTAAATTAATCTGGGATTTATGATTCAAATGGGAATGCAGCTATATCATATAAGGAAAGAAATCAATCAGACGAATAATTACACCATAGTAAAGTAGTAGGCTTGTAATATGTAATGGAGGCCAAATACATAATATTCGAATAAGGAAAACAGATATTGAATATTGTAAAAATATTTAAGAGCACAAATATGGTAAAAATACAAAATTAACTCTGAAGTTAGTCAAAGAATCACGGACGAGACTAAAAATCAGAGGGAATCAGTGCTAATTATAGATAGCATTCAACAAATCAGTGTAAGTGCCTTTAAGGAAAACACATACATATTAGTGATTCAAAAAGATGCACAGAATCATTAGAATAACAATTAGACCTATAAACACAATAGGCGTGAAAAATCAGAGAACATTATGCAAGAAATCACAGAAGAGTAGAGGGTTGGAACCCTAGTAAAAAAAAGTTTAAAGCATGGAACTCTAAAACAAAACATGCTCGTAACAAAAAAAACTAACATATGATACATGCATACATAATACTCAAAGGAAGCAGAAGGTAGTGATCTTTAAAGGGGGTCGGAAACCCTAGCAAGGGAAAGTTAAAGCATGGGCCCAGTTTAACAAGGACACCAAACAAATAAGTAAACAAATAAACACAAACGAACATACAGTATTCAAAAAGAGTAGAAGTAAAAATTTTGAAAAAGGGGGTCAGAAACCCTAATTTGAAAGAGTAGTAACCATCTGAAGTTTGAAATAACCGGAAACACTAAGAAAAAAATAGAGTGGAAAACAAAATCAAACTGAGAGTTGTTTTAAATGAGTAGAGATAAAAGAGGTTTGAGTAGAAAAATTAGGGTTTGCACACAAATTAGGGAAAACGAAGAACCTGGCTGTGAAACTCATATATAATGCAATAGAAGGCATCATCCGACAAAAACCACCGGAGAAAAGCCGGCGAAGGACCCAAGCAAAACCTTCAGTGACTGTCTTTCATGGCGGATGTTGCTGGGCTTCAAGCATTAGAGAGAAAACAACGATATAAGGTGCCATGGTGAGTGGTGATCGAGAGGTGTGAGGGTGGAGGTGGTCGGAACGTCGATGAAGGCCATCAGAGATTAGAAACCAGATCGTTTTTCAGAGACGAAGGGTTAGAGAGCATTTGGGAGTGAAGAGAATACAAGGGCGGTGTATTTGGAAAATGATTTAGGGCTAGGGGGTTATGGGGGTTAAAAAAGGAAAGGTTAATCGTGGACCGTTGATTAAAATGATCAGCGACCGCGAATTAAAATGGGGGTCCGGGTGGGTTGGTTCGAATAGGTTTGGGTCGGGTAATTTTTGTAATTGGGTCGTGATTGGGGGGTGAATTTGGGATGAAATGTGGCCAAAATTGAAAGACTAAAGGGCTATAATTTAAATGCCCAATTTTCTCCTAATTTAATTTTATAAAATAGTAAGTGTTATTATAAAAATCCAATAAAAATACTGAGTTTATAAAAATAATATAAGTGTCGATTAAAATTATTATGAACGATTTTGTAGTTAAAATACTTGTTAAATTGATAAACGGGCTAAAATTGCAATTTAATGCGATTTTAGTTTAGAAATACCTAATGTACTTGTAAAATTTGCAAACAATTATATAAAAATATACTTTTATGTAAATGAGAAAATAAAATAAATTATTTATAAAAATAGCAAGATTTGAGACTAAATATTGGATTTTATAGTACAAAATAAGTCGTAAATTAGTTTTAAGTTACTTGAAAAAATGAAAAAATACCAAACTTTTGTGGATGCTTATATATGCATCCATATGCTATTTTGGGAATATTTTGAGTATAGAAATACATAGAAAAAAATTGGGTATCAACACATATCCGTCATATGTTGTCTTAGCATCCTTACCCCTTCAACCAACCTATTATCTTGTTCAACCAATTGCTTTTGGGCACAGTATCAACCAACTCAATTCTATTGTCATCTGCCATTGTTGTTCAACTTATGTTGTAGAAAAGATTTACCACTTCAAAAACCACAATCCAACCACCATTCTGTTATAATGAAGATAAAAAAGAGGAGCAAAATGAAGTCATCATGTTAGCGTTAGGCCTAGTCATAATTATCGGTTCTAAAATGACTTCGAGGGTACGAAGGTCAGATGGCATCATCCCAGTTTCACTCTTCTTGCCCCGTTTCCTTCTTCATTTTCCTTTTTAGCACCCTTGCTTTTTTATTTCTTTTCTCCTCTTTTCTTTTGCTTATCGCTCTTTTCTTTCCTTTCATTTCTCATGTCTCACAACTTCATTCTCTTTTTTTGTTATTTTTATGCTTTTTTATTTAATAATGATTCGATCAAACCTTATGTATTTTACCTATGTATCTTGTCCCTCATGAATCAGATCAAGCGTAGTTCTGGAAATATAATAAACTAAAAACAAAATGGTTTGGATTTTCATTTATAAATTTTTTGGGTTTCAAATACATCATAGGAAGTACGACAATGTGCGACTCGACAAACTCAACTATACTACGACAAACTCCGACACCAACTAAAAGAATCAATACTACTGGACACGACTATAAAGTACAAGAAAACATAAAAAATAGACTCAAAACATTTAAAAAATCTCTTTAAGTAACTCCTGAATGCAGTGATCCTGACTGGATGGTCCTGGGACATTTATCATGCTCAAGCTCTGGTAAGTAGATCCACACATGTATAAGAAAAATGAGATCAAATATAGTTAAAGACTTAGATTACTATGTGAGACAATAACACTCCCTATTGGACATATGCAAGACACGATTATGGCTATTTTTGTAAAATTAACCTACGTGGCTTATTAGTGCAAATTCATCAAATGTGATCTCATAGACATAGAAATAACTCACTAAAGTTTATGTGGATTCAAACTCCCAATAATCATGACCCAAAATTAATTTACAAAAATGATCCATTTTGCAAGAATGGCCAATGTGGCCAGAAGTGGATAAAGATGCGAACTCATAAAAGGACAGACCTTAAAGTACTATGACACCTAGTTGTGGACTCAAGATTCTAAGACATAGGTCATTGAACCACTTTTGCACAAATGACCCCATTTTTGCAGGAATGTCCGATGTGGCAAAAAGTGGCAACACATGTAATATTTGGCTAAGACGCCGGGAAGCCAAGAACCTAAGACTCACTAGGAAGACTGAACCCTATGTGGGGTGCCTGCGTATCCCACCCCGAAAGACGAGAATCAGGTTTGCATAGTTCGAGAAGAGTAGATATGGGAGAGAATTTAAAATAAACATTGATTTGAAGAAAACATAATTTTTGTCTTTTTTTATTTAAAAAATGATGAAACATGTAGAATCTTTTTGAATTTTCTTATTTCTTTTTTTTATTTTCAGAAAATGATGGGAAAGTGCAATTTTTTTTTTTTTTGGATTTTCATTTTTTTGTCTTTTTCTTAAAAAAATGTGAAAGAAACACATTATGGGGCCCTACTTGCTTTATTTTCACACTTCACCCTCTTTCTCTCTCGTTTACCCTGAATCATAATTAGTCCTCCAAATGGCCCTTTTTGCCTTTGAAGAATGGAACATGTAGTACATAATATGTATTAGGATGGTCTTTTATTTTTTGGTACACCTGTCCTAGACGGACCCAACCTCTGTGTTGAGTCCCCAAAGTCAAATGCACATTATGCAAACAACGTTCATACTAGGAATTTGGCATGAGGTTATGTTATTCTAGGTTTAAACTTGGGGTTGTGTTCTAAACCTGGCATACCCGAGCGGACAGCTCGAGGCGAGGTGGGGAAAACGTACCGGGAGCACAAAAGTCTACCCATCCTTGTTGCTGACCCCAAGCCTCGTTCCATTTGGAATGACTTCTAACAAGAAAAATGGGTCATGCGTACATGTGCACCATATTTTTATAAGACTCAGAAGGGAGGCATAAGAAGATAGTTCAATATAGTTCAAATATTATCAAAATGATAAATAAAAAGCAATTAGCACATTAGGTCCACAAAATACAGTAATATCAACAATAAATAAATCCAAGTAACAATCATATTAAAAGCTCAAATTCTTGAACCTTGAACCAGAGATTCCGGGTTCTTCTCCCTAGCAGAGTTGGTAGAGCTGTCACACCTCATTTTTCTTGAAGGGTTAGGGAGTTTTTGAAATTAAAGTGAAAATAATTGAAATGGGATTACTTATTTATGTTCACAGTCACCACTTGGGATACGTTATGGTGCCCCAAGTCACCGGTTTAAAATCCCAAATCGAGAAAGTTTAACTCTATTTTACAGTCCGAAAAATATAGAAATCCGGGTAAGAAATTTTGTTAACCCGGGAGAAGGTGTTAGGCATTCCCGAGTTTCATGGTTTTAGCATGGTCTCTTTAATTATACCTAGCTTAATTAAATTGTCTAATTACTTATTTTAATATCTATGTGCATTTACCCTTTTTACTGCTTTTAATTTCTTACTTATTTGTAAATTTTGAATTATCTTAAAATGAGTCACACGTATGTGTACTCATTCATTTGGCGCGTCAAGAATCATTTCACGCGTACGTGGCCAAAATTCCTAACACTTAGTTTATTCAAGAAAAGGTTTGATCAAAATTGTGCAAACGCATACCTCGATTTAATTTGGGAATTGTAATTGTATCACACAAATGTATATTAATTAAGGGAAAGCCTAAAGTACTCTAAAGTATATTGCTACGGAAATAGGCTTCAAATTCCAACTAGCTTTAGCGAACATGAAACACTATGATAGGCACTAGCACACACAATTTAAAATAATCCATGAAAGCTTAATTAGTGATATTTCTTAAAGGAAACCTACAAACAAGGAATCTTCCCTCATACATTTCATGTTTAAACAAAGAAAGAGGGTAAATCCCATTTTCTCATCAACCAAACACTTAGCAGCTAGATGCAAATTTTAATAAATGGCATGGATCCAAAAAGCAATAAATCAACTAAGACTTCAAGAGAAATACATTACTATCTCAAATCATGGAAGATAAAACATATGTTAAAAAGACATTCAAACGAGACTAAATCAAAGAGAAAGTCGGTACCATACTTATCACCGAAGAGCACAAATGAACAAAAAATGATAAAGAATCGGACCTCACGAGAAGCTTTCTTCAAAATTAGATAAGATGATTTGAGGGAATACAATTGAATCTGGCTATTTAAACCCAAACAACTAGCAAATCATAACAACAAACGAACCGCAAATATCAACCAGAGAGCTTAAACTCGAACACCTCAAACTCTGTCAAACTCAAATCCATTTTAAAGGAAAAATTTGAGGTGAGGAGAAACTGAAATCTTTTTTTAATTGAAACTTGAAAATTTTATTAAAATATATATATTGTAACTTCCCAATCTGTTGTAACTCCAAAAATGAAATTATGATTAAGTACCCCATTGACTTCGACATCAACGACACCTCATGAAACCAATATCTTCTCTCACTCTATTTCTATTGTAGGTAGCCGCTGGATCCTCCAGTTCTAGAGATTGTCGATCTCCATGATTGGTGCGGGACAGAGGAAATGGAAGGTGCAACAATGCGAGGGTTTTTGAGAGGATTTGCGGCGACCAGAGGGAAAAAGTGGGGGGTTCTTCCGGCTGTCACCGCTGTCTATGGCTTTTGCTGGCGTCCATGGCTATTTGGAAACGGCTGTCATTCTCTAACAGTGTGGAATGGTCGTTTGGTTTCAAGAGAAGATTGGGAGGGTCTGGTTCGTTGGCTAGCTGGTGCAGATAGGAGGTGTTGCGGTCGACGGGGTGCGACCGATCTCTCGTGTCTTAGAGTTTTTGGAGTGATGAAGATGATGGTATGTTTGTGTATTCAACGGCTGGAGATGTGGCTGCTGCTGTCTTTTTTTCTGGTGAGTTTGGGCGACGGAGATGGCGGAATTGTTGACGGGCTGAAGCTTAAGCCATGGAAGGGATGGAGTGTGATTGTTGTAGGAGTGACGGTTAGAGTTTTTTTGTCTTCCAGGGTTAGGTCTTATTTTTGGTTGAAGAAGAAGATCTGCTTATCTCTTGAGCTACGGTTTTTCTTAGGTTGGAGATTATTATTAGGGTGGGTTTGGGATTATGGGCTTGGGAATTATGGGCTAGGCCCGAAAATTGGTCATAAAAATGGGTTGTTCGAGCCCAAATTTTTTTCTTTCTCATTGAACAAGACTAAAAATACTATCTCATTTACTAATTAATCCTACTTAACTAAAATAACTATTAAAAATAAAAATAACCGTTAAAACTAACTTATTTTTGGTATTTTTCAAATATCATACTAAAAGATAAAAATGAAATTAGAATAAAATCATTGCAAAATTAAAATAATATTCCTACCAAACTACTAATATTCTTGAAAATGAAGTGAAACTATTTTTATATTTTTATGAAAGGTAGATAAACTAAAAGTAATTAGATAAAACATTAACTAGCTGAATAAAAGAAAATATTTTTGTAATTTTTATTTTTTTGACAGAATAAAATAAAAGAGTCAAAACTAGTTGAGATAACGACATTAGACTTAAACTAAATATTTCAATGCTAAAATGTTTAAAATCTTAGGGAGGGCAAAAAACTATATGTCTAAAGTTGCTAGAGGATATGAAGAAAGTCGGTAGTACCAAACCATCCCATGGACATAGCAGCAAAAAGGAGAAGGACAAAATTACAGACTCCATCATAACACATGGTATGACTACGTTTGGGAGATGCTACGCTTATGATGATGTCAATCGAGGGAAGCCACTGAGTTTTGGCAGAGAATGTCAAGCAAAGAGTATTCTATGGAGGAGAAGCTGAAGAAACCTCGAGCACATATATCAATCATGGATCTATTAATGAGTTATGACGGTCATAAGGATGCCCTATTGAAAGTACTAAGTGGTTAAGTGTACCAAGCAATATCACCAGTGAGGCACTGGCCGCAATAATTGGGAAAATGTTCGAAGCAAAGTTGATCACTTTCAGAAGAGACGAATTTCTTGTCGAGGGTGCAAGTCACAAGAAAGATCTTCATATCACTGTCAAGTGTGGGGAAAAGGTGGTGTCCTGGATGTTGGTTGATGGAGAGTCCGAAGTCAAAATTTGTTTGCTCTCCACTTTAAGTTAGAAACTCATTTGAGGTAAGTCAAGGAAAGCCACGTGAGGGTGAGGGCCTTTGACGGTTCAGAAAAGGATGTTATTAGATAAATTTAGTTGGCCTTGCAGATCGAGCCGTTCGAAATTACCATATTGTTTCAAGTAATTGACATCTCCTCTTCCTATAACTTGCTGCTGGGAAGGCCCTGGATACATATGGCAGAGGGGATCCCATCCACTTTACACCAATGCATGAAATTCCTGTGGAGATTTCAAGATATCGTGGTTCATTGAGAGTGGGTCCACTCTGCTTCCTTGGAGTAAGTTGTTCCGTTCATTGAAGGGTTAGATGCAGTTTCTTTCCATATGGTGGAAATCATGCAGACTACAAAAATGGAAAAGACTGAACAAAACTTGGGAATGCACTCGCCGTGTAGATCTAAGATGGCTATGAGGTAGATGATGAAATATGGATCCAGACCAGGAACACAGGTGGGATCCAGGTCGGACGGAATCACAGAGCCAATTGAAAATATTGGGCAGAAAGGAAGGGTCGACATAGGATATCAGCCTCCGAAAGGGAAAGCTTGTACTGTTAACTCTGGGGAAAGGTTTATTATGCCAGAGCATGTTTCAAGTATGGATCAGAATTCAACACCAGAAGATGATATCATCGACGAGATGGGAAAGTTGTTTGTGAATATGATTGAAGAATGCATTGAAGGGATATAACCGACTATCATGAATGTCGAACTAGGGGAAGAGCTGCAGAACCGGACCGCCAGTCCATCTTTGGTTCGACATAGTCGTGACTGTACCTTTTGTCATTTTCATCTTTTAACGCTTAGGATGTTCCTATTTTGATAAAATAAAAATAATCATTTTCTCAAATATTGCAACTTTATTTATACTTAGCTTTTCTTTTTAGTAATCAAAATGCTAAAAACTGCTATTATGACATGTAACGAAACCCTTGAGCGTAACGACCGAAGAGTATGATGAGAATATGATGCTATACAAACTCTTGCAGGAGATCGAATAGTTGGAGAGTCAAAAAAATCCCAACCTCGAAGAAACGGAAGCGGCCAACCTTGAAAGTGAAGAAGACGTAAAAACTTAGAATTAGCGTTCATCTAGAAGCCGAGCAAAAGGAAAAACTGATTGAGGTCCTCTGATAGTATATCGATGTGTTCACATGGTCATATGATGACATGCTAGGATAAGTACTGACATTTGCTCGCATAGACTACTCACTGATCCTACCAGGCTACCGGTCTAGCAGAAGCCCAGGAAATTCAAACAGGATTTAAGTCTGAGGAAAAAGGAAAAAGTGACAAAACAAATAGAAGAAAATGTAGTAAAGGTCACCAACTATCCAAGCTGGTTGAAAAATATTGTCCCATTTCCCAAGAAAGACGGAAACATAAGAATATGTGTAGACTACCCAGATCTCGACAAAGCTAGTCCAAACGATGATTTCCCTTGGCCAAATATCCACATTCTCATCAAATATTGCGCGAAGCATGAGGTGCATTCGTTTGTGGATTGCCGTTCTAGGTATCACCGAATTTTGATGCACGAGGAAGATGAAGAGAAGACGGCCTTCACCACACTTTGGGATTTTACTGCCATAGAGTCATGTCATTTGCTCTCAAGAACGTCGGGGCTACCTATATGAAGGCCATAATGACCCTTTTTCACAACATGATTCTTATGGAGATTGAATTGTATATGACTGACATCATCATTAAGTTTAGAAAGAGTTCAGATCACTTGGATGATTTAAGGAAAATTTTCGAATGCCTGTGAAGGTACAGTTTGAAGTTGAATCCAGCAAAGTGCGCGTCTGGAGTCCCCGCTAGAAATTGTTGGTCTTCATTGTAAGAAAGAAAGGGATAGAACTAGACCCATGAAAAATCAAGGCCATTAAAGAATTACCATTACCTAAGAGAATGAATGATGTAAAAGTTTCCTGGGTAGATTGAATTACATCAGTCGCTTCATAGCCCATTCCATGGTAACCTGTAAACCCATTTTCAAGTTGATGAAGAAGGATGCTGCCATAAGAGGATGGAGAAGTGCTAGAAATCCTTCATAGAATCAAGGAGTATCTGTCAAATCGATTGGTATTGGTTCCTCCCAAACTAGGGAATCATTGTTATTATATTTGTCAATCTTGGATAATGCCTTTGGCTTGTGCGTTAGGATAGCATGACAAACTAGGAAATGGAGAAGGCCATGTACTACTTAAGTAAAAAGTTCACTCCATACAAGACCAAGTATACTCTGATATATTGCACTTGTTGTGCTCGGATTTGGATTGCCTAGAAACTAAGGTATACATATCAATATACACTGTGCATCTGATATCTTGGCTCGACATGCTCAAGTACATTTGCCAAAAGCCAATGCCTACCGGAAAGCTGGCTAAATGGCAAATTCTTCTCCATGAATTTATCATTGTGTACATAACTCAAAAGGCTACCAAAGGACAAGCTTTAGCTGAACACATCGCAGAGAATCCAGTGAATGGGGATTACCAGCCGGTTGATACGTATTTTCCCAATGAAGAAGTATTATTTGCTAGAGAAGATATTGTAGAATCGTACCCTGAATAGAGAATGTTTTTTGATGGACCAGCAAAACTTCAAAGGAGTCAGAATTGGGGCAGTCCTGATTTTGGAATTTGGGCAACATTATTCAGCATTTCCAATTGTATGAATAATATGGTTGAATACGAAGCATGTATCCTTAGGATCAGAATGGCAATTGACATGAATGTCAAATAACTTTTGGTTATTGGGATTTTGATCTGTTAATACACCAAGTACAAGGGGAATGATCCACCAAGAATGTCAAGATACCTCCATACTGACACTGTGTGAAGGAGCTATGAAAAAAGTTTATAAGGATTGTGTTCAAGCACATCCTCAGGATTCAGAACAAGTTCGTTAATGCCCTTGCAACCCCATCATCTATGATTCAGCATCCAGACAATAACTACATCGACCTATCGAGGTAGAAATCAGTTATCAACATGCATATTGCTTCCATGTAAATGAATAACTAGATGGTAAACCATGGTATCACGACATCAAGAAATTCCTTACGACCAGAGAGTACCCGAAGAATGCAAATAATAGTCAAAAGCGAGCCCTTAGGAGGCTGGAAAATCACTTTTTCCTCAATGAAAAAAATCATGTATAAAAGGACCCCAAATTTAGGTTTGTTGAGATTTGTAGAAGTTGCCGAGGCAACCAGATTATTGGAGGAAATACATGTAGGAATGTGTAGACCCCACATAAATGTGTTCACATTTGCCAAGATGATCTTAAGATCTGGATACTTTTGGATGCTATGGAAAGCGACTGTATCCACTACGTGCAGAAGTGTCACTAGTGCTAGATATACGGGGATTTCATTCGGGTTCCACCAAATAAGTTAAACGTGATAGGTTCACCATAACTGTTCGTCGCTTGGGGCATGGACGTGATCAAACCTATAGAGCATGCCGCATCGAATGGACATTGTTCCATCTTGGTAGCTATCGACTATTTCACCAAATGGGTCGATGCATCTTCTTACAAGCCAAAGGAAAGTTCACAAAACTGGCAAGGTCCTTACGTGGTTCACTGAGCACTGTCGGGTGGAGCTCTAATCTTGGCAGAAATGGTTGGAAGAGTCAATAAGAAGCCTATCAACTCAGTTACAATCAAGAGATACTATGTTTGAAGACAAATAAGTTAGGTTTTGTTGTAACAAAACTACGTTCATCCTGATTCCTATGAAAGGATGCGTAGGCAACTCATATAGGGTTCAGTTTCCCCCCCCCCCCCCTCTTGTAATAGAAAAAAACAAATATCACTTTTGCATGTTGCTCATGAATTACACCAACTGGATTTCCTCATAAAGGAATACGTTGGCAATCCTTATTTGATTCAGTCGTCTTTTGTATTTGATCTACGTTCTGGCCTGATTCCATTTGGATACGTAGGCTATCTAAGTCAGACTCAGCATTTTCATTCTTATTTTCATCTGTTGTAATTGAACCACACTTTAACTTGATTCCATTTGGATACATTGGCTACCTAAGTCAGGCTCAGCCATTTTCATCATATCTTATCATAATCCATGAACTATATTCACACCTGATTCAGTTTTTGATATGTAAGAAACCTGAAAGTGTTCAGTCATAACCTTAGAAAAGGCCTTGTAATGCATTAGTTCGAATTAGGATGTATTAGCGATCGCAAGCTGCCGCATTGTTAGAAGCATCAAGGAAGTTCGACATCAACAGGACAAAGTTTTCAAGAGGATATGTTCGCATGTGGAGATTTTTTCGTAACATGCCATAATATGCCATATATATATATATATATATATATATATATATATATATATATATATATATATATATATATATATATATATATATATATATATATATATATATATATATATATATATATAGTAATTTGTTCCATTTACCGAACTTCATGACGCAATCATTCAAAGGCCGGGAAAACCAACACTGTTGTAGACACAAGCCAACTTCCCTGCCCCCACTAAGAATTTTTCTTTGAGTGCATGGTTAACAAGGAGTAAAGAGGCAGTAGGACCACACTGGGCAAATGACCGACCCGCACATGACTACTATTATCTCTCTTCTTTCTTTACTTGAATTTTTCTGGTACAACTAAAATCTAATCTTTGAATCCTTCGGATATACCTCAAAATAAGATACCTGACATAGAAAAATATGTACATAGAAAATCGCTTGCTCAACTAATCAGAGAATCTTATACAAACCGGATTTGGATTCACCAATTGAAGCCTTGTATGTAGCAAACTTCCTACTCAACTAATCAGACCACCTGGTACAAACAAGCTATCGGCTTGATCAATTGAAGTGCTATATTTAGCAAATCATCAACTCAATCAATCTGAGCATCCTGTACAAATCAAACGTCGGCTTCGCCAATCGAAGACTTGTATATAGCAAACTGCAAACTTCGCCAACAAAGTAATTCACAATGTCGCTTTAACACAATGGATGCCAGATTAGACAGTCGCACTCCCCGTCACCAACAATCGATGGCCGTAACTTAGCTTCGCAGTCAAGAGCATCGCGTAAGCATGTTTTTATTTGATCTGCTATTTGCTTTGAATGTTTCGACATTTTGCTCATGCATTTTCAGGCATGATTACGATTTTAGTTAATCACTCTCAAGCAGAGGTTACTTTAATTGTTCACTGCAAAGCTCTCCCAACAAGATAAGACGCACTCTTCAAATCAAGCTCTCCTAACAAGAGGAGACACTTCCAGTATAAAGCTCTCCTAACAAGTGGAGACACACTCTACCAATCAAGCTCTCCCAACAACCGAAGACAATTTTCAAATGATACGACAGTTGTGGAATAGTATAGAGCCCGCTAATAAATCGAGTTAAAATCAAGTATCCCTTCATCCTGATCCCAAATAACGCTTGCCAGCAGGCAGGCATCATCATTCCTACATCACTTACATTGCATATTAGTATATTCTGCATTTCAATATTTTGGTATGCATGTATTTCATTTGTTTTGCAGGAACAAACATCACAATGTGGAACGTTTCTAAGCAGCAGACCAAAATAAAATGGAATAGGGACAACAAGTGCTTCACATCGCATAAGATTGAATAGTAAAGAAATAAAGGATAAGCCTAAAAGGAACCAAATCGCACGAAGAGGAATCAAGAAGGGAAGTGCTCCTAACAGCCCTGTAGCCTCTCGAAGATAAGTACAGACATCTCTATACCTATCCGCAAGACTCTATTAGACTTGCTCATGACTCATGAGACCTAAGAGAACCTGATGTTGTGATACCATGTTGTCATGACCCAAAATCCATTAAAGTTCGTGATGACGCCCATTGTCAGGCAATCCAGCAATAAATTATTAACTTAATTACTCACTTTAGTATTCTTGAAATCAAAATTTCCTTCAATTAAATAGTAAGAGGTAGAATTTACAGAGTAGTGATAATATTTTTCCCAACTACAATACTGAATAACCGATAATCACCCCTAAAACCCGGTATCACAAGTGCATGGGCGTCAAATAGGAAATATAGTAAAATACAACATCTGCTTGGTATACAATTAGACAGGACAGAATAAATAACTCTGATGGAGACTATGTGTGCTGCAGGCTCGTAACATTGGATACAATTCACCTAAGTCCATGCAATAATCGCGCCTCTGCGCCCACAAGTCCACTAGACATATATGTATCTACACAAAATGTGCAGCAAGTGTAGTATGAGTACGTGAATCAATGCGTACCCAATAAGTATCTAGTCTAACCTCGCAGAAGTAGTGACAAGGGGCCGCTCTGACACTTACTATGGGCTAACCGTAAAATTACGATAATAATTAAGCATGGGTTATGTAGAAACAAATGAAAACTCAAGAAAATGAAGATAAATAAATAGTTCTTTTACCAATAGAAACTTCCAAATATATTTCCATCATTTAACAATTTATTTTTCAAACCAACAAAGAAATATCAATTATTATTAGTTCCAAAGATTTATCATGCATACCTCTTGTTGATGTTGTACGGCCCGATCCAACATAAAACATTTAAATTGTACACTACCAAGGGTTGAATGACACGAACAATAGTTGCATCTATGTGCTACCGAGACGTTCAGCCCGCTCCACAAGAAGAGAAAATATATTAAAACAACCAATTCAAGATTTATTAAGCGTTAATATTCAAGGAAATAATTCTCATTAGTGGTCAAGTGACCCGTCCCAAACTAAAGTAAATGAAGTTTAACCTTTTACAATTCCTTTGTCAAGTTTCAACATGTTTTAAACACATAAAATAACAAGTAGGGTGCAAATATCGCAAGTATAACATGATTTGGGTCCTAGACTATCTGAACATAAGTACAATTAGTAACTTCCTACGGGCTATCATCACCTCGTGCATACGTTTTCCCATCCCCCCCCCCCCCCTAATAGAAGCACATATTAAATCAATTCACATATGAGGTTAATTCCCTATTATAAGGTTAGAAAAGAGACTTACTGTAACAATCCGGCCGGTTGTTTCATGAGTTGCTTCTCCTTTTTCCCCATTTCTGCTTCTTTATATGTCGTCTACTTGTATTTCATCGTGTTTTATTGGTTAGTTTGGGTTCAGAATGGTTTTGTAGAGAAATGAGATACTTAGTCTCTTTAGTTAGCCTTTTTATTGAAAAAGTCAACTACAAATGGACTTGTGAGTAAAAAATCTTGGAATTTTGTTTTTATGATCCATATAGCTTTGGGAGGTGATTTGGGACTTAAGAGCATGATCTTAATGTGTTTTGGAAGCTCGAAGAAGATTTAGGCTTGAATTGGCAAAATTGAAATTTTGGCATTTTCCTGTGGATAAGGGAGATTTTTTATATAGGGATCGGAATTGAATTTTGGAAGTTGGGTTTGGTCCATCATCTTTTGTGACATGTATGCAAAATTTCAGGTCATTTGGACAAGGTTTGACAAACCTTTGATCGAAAGCGAAATTTGAAAGTTTTTGGAATTCTTAGGCTTGAATCCGATGATAATTTGATGTATTGATAATGTTTTGAGAGTTCCAAGGGTTGGAAAAGTTTGAATGATGATATGGAATTTGTTGGCATATTTGATTGAGGTCCCGAGGACCTCAGGTGAGTTTCAGGTGGTTAAATGGATCAAATTCATGGTTGAAAAGTTGTAGATTTTCTTTCAGGTCTGCTGCAGACATTTGTTCATCGCAGTTGCGTGGAAGGGTCCGCCATCGCGTATGCTCAGTTGCGCAGGGGTGAAAAATTATTCTATGAAATCGCAGAGGTCAAGGTGTGATCGCGGTAGGTAGTGAAATTGTTGTTCGCGAATGCGTGGTCAATGTCGCGTTTGCGTAGAAGGAAGGAGCTGGTAAGGAGTAGGCAAGTTATTTTATGCAATTGCGTAACTTTGTGAGGCCAGTACTTCGCGCTTACATGGGAAGCGACGCGTTTGCGTAGATTTAATTCTAAGTCAGCAAAGTTTGTGCTTCGCGATCGCAGGGCTATTTACGCAATCGCAGTGAAGGAATTTAAATAGCTAACCGGAATGTTTAAAAGGCCATTTTTGCAATTTTGGCCATAGTTCACCATTTTGTAGTTTGTTTTGGAGCTTCTTGGGGGAGATTGAAGGGGGAATTCAAGAGATCGTTTTTGAGGTAAGATTATTGAACCTAAAACTCGATTGTACGTTGATTCTTACTTGTTTAAACATGAAATTTGGGGGGATTTGAAGCCTAAAATTGGGGAGTTAGGGCTTGAAATCGGAGACTTTGATATGAGGATTTGAGGGGTCGTTTATGGTTGAATTTTTATGTTCTTGGTATGTATGGACTCATGGGAGGATAAGGACTCTATTGATGTGAATTCTATCGAATTTTGAAACGTGGGCCTGGGGGTCGGGTTTTGACCCTTTCGGGTTTGTGATGTAATTTGATTATTTTTGCGTGAGCTTTGCTTGAGGTAAGTAACGCTTCCAAACTTGGTTCTGAGGGTTCGAAACCCCGAACTACGTGTTCTATGATTGTTGTTAAGGTGACACAATGCAAAGTGGCGGGTGTGTGGGCGTGCACCAGGAGAAATGCGGCTTGGATTATTCCAGGGCACCGCTTGGTGACCCTTTTCTGTTGATACTTGTGTTGTAATTATGTGATTAAGTTAATGAGTTGAAAATCATGCTAATTATCATGTTAAGGCTTCACGCCAACACTGTTGAGACCCGAGGGTTCATTTCTTGTTGTCATATCATTAGATTCCTTTATGTTCTATACTCAGCCCTGTTAATGCATATTATATCATGCCTTAGTCTCGATTATTGCTAGTTGACGTATCATATCCTTGTTCGAGCTTGTATCATGACATTTTTGCCCCCGTGTGTGTGAGACTAGAGAGTATTGACTGAATGAGGCCGAGAGCATGATATTTATTGAGAGTATGGGATCGGGCTGTACGCCGCAGCGAGATGTTGATCATGCCTTCTTTGGCATTTATATAGCTCTTGGGCTCACAGAAGCCCCTCCGGAGTCTTTACACCCCTATTGAGCTCAGTTTATGATATCGAGGGATGGATTTTCCATGGACACGGATTTTATCCGAAGTACTGGTATGGAGATGGATATTCTCCATGGGGTCGGATTGGCCTATTCCTCGATACTGGGTGATTTATTGTCTGTGATGTATATATTCCGGGATGGATCTTCCCTGGGCCGAATGGGCCATATACAGTACCGAGTGATTTAGCACTATGAGTGGAAGTATAATACATAACATTGATCATGTTATCTGTTCATTGGTACTTAGAGGTTCATGAGCTTTATGCTCTGTAGTGTTCATATTGTGTTTAATCGCTGCTGAGAATTTACTTGAATTATGAGCATGTCTACTTTTCTGTACAATTAAATATTGTTTCCTGTTGAGGTTCGGTTCGTCACTTCCATCAGTCTATAGTTTGGGCTTGTTACTTACTGAGTTGGTGTACTCATGTTTACCCCTGCACCCCTGTGTGCAGATCCAGGTATCTCGGGGCACGGCAAAGGTTGTCGATCACACCAGTTGGAGACCTTCTGTAAAGATTGCGAGGTAGATGCCTGGCGACCACAGTTTCTCCTTCTCCTTCCTTATCTTCCTTGTAGTACTTTTATTGGATTTCTCTCAAACTATGTTGTCTTGGTTACTTCAAACAGTTTTTAGTATTTTGCTCATGACTTAGTGACACCCGAGATCAGGCTTCTATTTCTTTATGCTAGATTTGATTTTTACTTTTATCTTATTGGATTTCTGTTAAAAATATGATTTTTCTTAAATCTTAAACTGAAAAATGGAGTATTTAGAGATAAGTTGGTTATCCTAGTTTCACAATAGGCGCCATCATAATCGGGTCAATGTTTGGGTCGTGACATGTTGGTATCAGAGCCTAGGTTACCTCGGTCTCGCGAGTCATGAGCCAGTTTAGTAGAGTCTCGCGGATCGGTACGGAGACGTTTGTACTTATCCTCAGGAGGCTACAGAACCATTAGGAAAAACTTCACATTATTGAATTATTTTCGTGTGAATCTGTTGATTCTAGTACTAAAATTTTGTTATTCTATTCTCTTACAGATGCCGAGGACACGTGTTATCGGTCAGGATAGACAACCACCAATACCACCAGTTGGGGCCGCTAGAGGCCAAGGAACTGGTCGAGGCCATGGTAAGGGAAGGAATGTGGCCCGTATAGCAGGTAGGATAGCACCTGCAGATCTACCCATTGACCCAGTTTATGATCAGGCTCTAGCGAGGGAAGCTCCAGCATTACCAGCTCAGTCACTGACTGTGCCTGTTGTTATTTCGGGTCTCCAGGAGACCTTGGCTCAGATTTTGATTATGTGCATTAGTCTTGCTCAGGCACACGCGATTTCTATTACAGCTGCTACTTCTCAGGACAAGGGAGGCACTCAGACTCCCGCCACTTGAACACCTGAGCAGGTTGTTCGGGGACTCTAGACACCGGAGACCCCACCCGCCCAGCCGGTTGCACCTGCTCGAGACTTTGTGGTTCTAGTTATGGCTGATTACAAGCAACGTAAATTAGAGAGGCTTGGTAGACTTAGCATCCGACTTTCAATGGCGTAGAGGGCGAGGATGCCCAGGGTTTCTTGGAGAAGTGTCAGAGGATTTTGCGTACAGTGGGTATTTTGGAAACTAGAGGAGTCTCATTTACTACTTTTCATTTTCCTAGAGCTGCCTTCACTTGATGGGAGGCTTATGAGAGGCGTAGGCTTATTGGTTCACTTCCCCTTCCTTAGCATCAGTTCTCCTTCTCTTTCTAGAGAAGGATGTACCGCATTCCCGCAGAGAGAAGCTGCGTAGGTAGTTCGAGTAGCTACGTCAGGGGGATATGACCGTATCGCAGTATGACATAAGATTCTCTGAGTTGGCCCATCATGCTATTTGGCTAGTTCCCACGGATAGGGAAAGGATCAGGAGGTTTGTTTATGGTCTCAAATATTAGCTACAGATATTTCTTACCAGAGAGAGAATATATGGCGCTCCTTTTGAGGAGGTAGTGGACATTGCTTATGAGAAAGAGTCAGTACACTACCAAGAGCGGGATGAGGCCTAGAGGTTTTAGGGATATGGTAGGTTTAGTAGTGTTCCATCGAGATGTCAGACTCAGCACGACAGAGGTCGTCCATGTAGACATGCTCAGCCAGCCCATTTAGGTCACCATGGTGGGTCATCTGGACATGGTTCTCATAGTTCACATCAGGGTCATTCGTCTTAGTGCCCTTCCAGCTCAGAGTTTGACTCAGGCACCATCAGCCTAGGGCTCATCTATGCCTGGTTCTTCTAGTGGGCATCCTAGTGCTCTGGGCTCCCTTCAGACCCCACCACCACTTGCTGTGAGGGGTTGCTTTGAGTGTTGAGATATAGGCAATATCAAGAGGTTCTGTCCCCGTCTTTTTGGAGGTTCATCCAGTAGAGGAGTCAGCCTTCGGCTTCAGCACCAGTTACTTCCCCACTCTCTTAGTTATCTTGGGGTAGAGGTCAATCAGCTAGGGGTCCTCTAGAGTGGGAGGTCGATCAGGTGGTGGTCAGGCTCATTTCTATGCCCTCCCAGCCAGGCCAGATGTTATTGCTTCAGATATTGTGATTATAAGTATTATCTCAATGTGCTATAGAGATGCCTCTGTATTATTTGATCCCAGTTCCACTTTTTTATATGTATTATCACATTTTTCCCACTATTTGGATATGTCATATAGTCTCTTATTTCATCTATTCATGTATCTACTCCGGCGAGTGATACTATCATTGTGGACCGTGTATACCGATCATGTGTAGTGACTATTGGGGATTTGGATACCCAAATGTATCGCTTATTGCTTAGTATGGTTGATTTTAATGTGATATTGGGCATGGATTGGTTATCTGTGTGTCGTGCTATTCTGGATTGTCATGTTAAGACACTGACGTTGGCTATGCCGGGGTTGCCACGGATTGAGTGGCGAGGCTTAACTGATTATGTTCCAAGTAGGGTGATTTCATTTCTGAAGGCCCAGCGACTGGTTGGAAAGGGTTGTCTTTCATGCTTAGCCTTTGTGAGGGATGTCAGTGCAGAGACTCCTAGTATTGATTTTGTTCCCGTGGTGAGGGACTTTCTAGATATGTTTCCTGCAGACCTATCATGCATGCCGCCGGACAAGGATATTGATTTTGGTATTGATCTGGTGCCGGGCACTCAGCCCATTTCTATTCCACCGTATCATATCGCACCAACGCTGTTGAAAGAATTGAAGGAGCAACTTCAGGAACTCTTTGATAAGGGCTTTATTCAGCCTAATGTGTTGCCTTGGGGACGTCAGTTCTATTTGTGAAGAAGAAGGATGGAACAATGAGAATGTGCATTGATTACATGCAGTTGAACAAAGTTACAATTAAGAGAAAGTATCTGTTGCCTTATATTGATGATTTATTTGACCAGCTTCAGGGTACGAGAGTGTTCTCCAAGATTGATCTCCATTCAGGGTATCACCAGTTAAAGATCAGGGACTCGGATATTCATAAGAAAGCTTTCAGGACCTATTATGGTCATTATGAGTTTCTTGTGATGTCTTTTGGGATGACCAATTCCCCAGCAACGTTCTTGTGATTGTTTTCATTGATGATATTCTGGAGTACTTGCGTAGCTAGCAGAAGCACGCAGAACATTTGAGATATGCGTTGCAGAGGTTGAGGGAGGAGAATCTTTATGAAAAGTTCTCCAAAGTGTGAGTTTGACTTAGTTTAGTGGATTTCTTGGGACGTGTGGTGTCCAGTGAGGGTATTCAGGTTGATCCGAAGAAGATAGAGACGGTTCAGAGTTGGCCCCGACCGTCCTCAGCCATAGAGATTCGTAGCTTTCTTGATTTGGTGGGTTATTACCGTTGATTCATTCAGGGATTTTCATTTATTGCATCAGCCTTGACCAAATTGACTTAGAAGGATGTTCTATTTATGTGGTCAGATGACTGTGAAGCAAGCTTTCAGAAGCTCAAGACTGCCTTAACCACAGCTCTAGTGTTAGTGTTGCCATAAGCTTCCGGTTCTTATTCAGTGTATTGTGATGCTTTGAGAGTTGGTATTGGGTGTGTGTTAATGTGGGAGGGTCGAGTTATGGCTAACGCTTCTCTTCAGTTGAAGCCCTATGAGAAAAACTACCCCATTCATGATTTGGAGTTGGATGCCAATGTTCAAGCGTTGAAAATTTGTAGTCATTAATTGTATGGCGTGTCTTGTGAGGTGCTTACTTATCATTGTAGCCTCCAACACTTGTTCAAGCAGAAGGATCTCAATTTGAGGTAGCGTAGATGGTTGGAGCTGCTAAAGGATTATGATATCACTATCTTGTACCATCTGGGAAAGGCCAATGTGGTGGCTGATGCCTTGAGTAGGTAGGCAGTGAGTATGGGGAGTTCAGAATATATTCCTGTGGAGGAGAGACCTCTTGCAGTTGATGTTCAGGCCTTGGCCAATCGGTTCGTGAGGTTTGATGTTTCGGATCCTAGTCGGGTATTGGCTTGTGTGGTTACTCGGTCTTCCTTATTTGATCGTATCAGAGAGTGCCAGTATGATGATCCTCATTTGCTTATCCTTAAGGACAAAGTTCAGCACAATGATTCCAGGGATGTGACTATTGGTGATGATGCAGTTTTGAGGATGTAAGGCAGAATATGTGTGCCCAATGTAGATGGGCTTCGGGTGTTAATTCTAGAGGAGGCCCATAGCTCACGATATTGCATCCATCCAGGTGCCGCGAAGATGTACCAAGATTTGATACAGCATTACTGGTGGAAAAGAATGAAGAAATATATTGTGGGATTTGTAGCTTGATGTCTCAATTTTCTGCAGGTGAACTACGAGCATCAGAGACCGGGTAGCTTGCTTCAACACATAGATATTCCAGAGTAGAAGTAGGAGTGGATCACCATAGACTTTGTAGTCGGACTCCCATGAACTTTGAAGAAGTTTGATTCTATTTGGGTGATTGTGGATTGGCTGACTAAGTCCACGCACTTCATTCCTGTGTGGACTACCTATTCTTCAGAGATTAGCAAAGATCTATATCCGAGAGATTGTCCGCTTGCATGGTGTCCCAGTTTCCATCATTTCAGATAGAGGTACTCAGTTTACTTTGCAGTTTTGGAGGTCCTTGTAGCGAGAGTTGGGTACTCAGGTTGAGTTGAGCACAGCGTTTCACCCTCAAACAGACGGGCAGTTCGAGTGCACTATTAAGATATTGGAGGACATGTTGCGCGCTTATGTCATTGATTTTGGAGGGTCATGGGTTCAATTTCTATCGCTCTCAGAGTTTGTTTACAACAACATTTATCAGTTGACTATTCAGATGGCTCCATATGAGGCTTTGAATGGGAGACAATGTAGATATCCAGTTCGTTGGTTTGAGTTGGGGGAGGCTCAGCTTTTGGTACAAACTTGGTGTAGGAGGCTTTGGAAAAGGTGAAGGTTATTCAGGATCGTCTTCATACAGCACAGTCGAGATAAAAGAGCTATGCTGAGTTCGTGATGTTTCCTACATGGTTAGAGAGGAAGTTCTACTGAAGGTTTCACCCATTAAGGGTGTTATGAGATTTGGGAAAAAGAGAAACTTGAGTCCTCGGTTCATTGGGCTTTTTGAGGTGCTTCAGAGGATTAGGGATGTGGCTTCTGAACTTGCTTTTCCACCCATCTTGTCGAGTGTGCATCCGGTATTTCATGTTTCTATGATTCGAAAGTATATTGGCTATCGTCTCATGTTCTGGATTTTAACATGGTTCAGTTGGGCGGTAATTTGGCTTATGATATGGAGCCAATGGCTATTTTGGAGCATTAGGTTCGAAAGTTGAGATCAAAGGATATAGCTTCAGTGAAAGTACAGTGGAGGGGTTGGCCCATGGAGGAGTCTATCTGGGAGACCGAGCGAGATATACAGAGCAGATATCCTCACCTATTTGAGGCTTCAAGTATGTTTCTGGACTCGTTTGAGGACTAGCATTTGTTTAAGATGGGGAGGATGTAACGACCCAGCTGGTCGTTTCATGAGTTACCTCTCTTGTATACTGTGAAATTGAAGGGTCCAATTCCTCGTCATTGAGGCACCTCAAAAGATCATCTCGAAGCCTCGAGACTACAAGGCTACGGTCGAGTTTTCTCCCTCGAAGTTCATCGATGCTCGACCTTGGGACAATGTTGACCACGTCCATGGTAGAAATGGGGAGTTTCCAAGGTACATGACTAGGAGTGACAGAGCCTAGTGGACTGCCCTAACCCTGAATCACGGTGTCATCTAGTTGTCCCATCTCCGCTTCTTTGTCATTAATGTATTTTGTACTATGTTAGGATTCCCCTCCTATATAAGGGGGATCCTTTTCATTTTGTAAACCCCTATTGCTTTAGTTTCTCTACACGAAGTATACAAGAACATTCTCTCTGCTCTCTAACATATTCTCTTGATATTATTGCTTACTTTTACTATCTTCGTTATTGTTCATAATTTATTGCTTTTCATTGGCCATAAAGAGCCTTCGTTGATCTTATTATATCTGTTAGTCATACCTCGATCACCTTTAACAGCTCATAACTAAGCTCCAGAATCGACCTCGAGGCCCCCCGAATAGACAAGATCTTGTTAACCTATCGGTTTGGTTATCACCTTATCCTTAACTCTCATTCGTTTCTAAGTCTCACATACATATCATCAACTGCTTACCAACTAGCAGAAAAAATAGATAATGTATTTTTGGAGTCCCATAATCAAATTTAATTGTTATTACCAATTTTACGGTAAGCAGTTTGGCGTCCACCGTCGGACTATAAATAATAATGATTATTTTCTTAATGGTTTAGCTACACAATGCAAGTTATCTTTCCTGCTTTTTCTTGTCCAAGATCATCGATTTCATGTCAAAATTTTTGACTCAGTAAGCAACAATCTAGAGAACCACGGAGAAAATGGCGTAGATGTTCCATGTGGTGGCATACCACCACAAAACCCTGAAATTGTGCTAGAACAGATCCCCATGGATGCAGTCTCACGCGATGCTCAACACGTCGATGTAATCTCCCACACTAACAGGAGCGTGCACCAAGTATATTGACAAGAAGCTCAAAAAATCCCAACTAGGGAAGAACGGGAGGTTAGCCTTCATGTTATTTTTGAAATGTTTCAAGCACAACAGCTTGATATTGCTCAGCTACAAAGTCACCAAACAACTTCCAGCACGATAGCACCGGGGATAGCTTCCCTGGCCGTACAGGTACCGGAGAGATCGACCAATAACAGATGACCGATCCCATCAACGTAAAAATGCTCGAGGACCTACCAGAAGGATCGAATCGGCGAGAATATGATAGAAGCCAATGATAAGAAGGTCAAAACTTACAACTCTAGGGTCGACCAAATTCCAAGAGCGCCCCAAATTTTGAAAGGTGTGGACTCGAAGAAGTTCGTACAGAAGCCGTTCTCACAAGAAGCAGCCCCGAAACCCATTCCAAAGATGTTCAGAATGCCAGACCTTTCTAAATATAACGCGACCTCAGACCCCTATGAGCATGTTACCGCTTACATCTATGCAGCAAAGGGCAACAACCTGAAGGACGAAGTGATTGAGTCTATCCTAATGAAAAATTTTGGAGAAAGACTTTCTAAAAGGGCAATGATGTGGTATCATAACCTGCCCCCAAACTCTATAGATTTGTTTGCCATGTTGACCGACTACTTCATAAAGGCACATGTCGGTTCCATCAAAGTAGCAACAAGGAAATTTGACGTGTTCAAAATCAAGCAAAGAGAGAATGAAATGCTATGAGAATTCGTATCTCGCTTCCAAATGGAATGAATGGAACTACCACCGGTCTCCAATGAATGGGCAGTGCAGGCCTTCACTCAAGGTTTGAACGAATGAAGCTTGGTGGCTTCGAAGCAATTCAAACAAAATTTGGTTGAGTATCCCGCTGTGACCTGGTTGGATGTCCATAATCAATACTAGTCAAAGATCAGGGTCGAGGATGAGCAACTAGGAGCCACCTCGGGCTCGGTATACCTAAGAAGGCTTTCGGCAAAGGATCCCAAGCCAAACAAAGAAATATGCCACCATACACCGAAGACAGAAGGAACGCCCTGAGACACAACCCACCTTGCAACGACCGAAGAATAAACCGAGGGCAGAATCCTCGGGGACTCATCAACAGAGCCGGATTCGATAGGAACGCGAGGTCGACAGAGGCACCTCGGTAATCAGAGTAACACTTCAATGTCGATGTGTCAGACATTGTGTTCTCCATCAGCAAAATCAAAGATGATAGGTGGCCCAGGCCTGTACAATCAGATCCTTCACAAAGGAATCAGAACTTAGTGTGTGAATTTCACACACGTACATCCACAGGATCGAGGATTGCCACCAACTCCAAGAAGAGGTAGTCCAACTACTTAACAAGGGTCACCTCCCGGAATACCTCAGCGACCAAGTCAATAGTCAGTTCCGAGAAAGAGAGGAGGCCAAGAAGAACGAAATAAATGAGCCACAACATGTCATTCGCAAGATCTTGGGAGGCGTCGATGCCCCATAAGAACCGGTGATAAGAAGAACAAAAATATCCATCACTAGAGAAAATCAAACCCGGGGGTATATACCCGAGGATGCCCTCACATTCAGCAAAGAGGACAATGTGACCTTGTCTGAACCCCACAATGGTGCACTGGTAATCTCTTTCCTCGAAATACATTTCAAATAAAATGTGCACTCGTGGATCTAAGTAGCCCGGCCAACATTATCAGTCGAGCGTAATAGAGCAGCTCAAACTGCTTGACCAAATTGTGCTCGCACTCAAGTCCTCAACGGATTCAACATGGCAAGTGAAACAACGAAAGGAGAAATAACCCTCTCAGTGAACGTGGCTAGCATAACCCAAAACATAAAATGAAATGAGGTACAACACCTTGTTCGGACGGCCGTGGATACACGGCATGAGAGCAGTACCATCCACCCTCCACCAAATGATGAAATTCCCGACAAAGGATGGGATTAAAATCATCTACAGGGAACAACATGCATCGAGAGAAATATTTGCAGTGCACGATGTGGCATCGATAACAACACCTCCACCCGCAAAGGACCCAAAGGGTAATCAAATTATGTCTTCGGCTAAGCCCGATTAAACAAAGCAAAGGACTGTACCGCGTCCTCATCATAAGCGAGTAGAATATGTCAAACCTCGAAATGTTGTCGCCACATCCCACACTAAGGTATAATCCTCTCCCTTTTCATTTTATATTTCACACTAACCCTTACGTAGGTGCTCGACAGAAACAGTCAAAGCGCTAATCCAGCTTGAAGACCTGAAGTTTCAAAGCATCCATTGCACTCTTTTCCTTCGATTGAGTTTTTGTCCCGAAAAGGGTTTTACTGGCAAGGTTTTTAATGAGGTAACATCCACATTCTACCTACGGAAGACTCAACAAGTATTCAAGGTTTCTTTTTCTATCAACCCCGAACACTTATGAGCATCCTCCGGGAAGGCCATCCACTCAAAAATGCCAAGAAATGTAAAAATGAGGTCCCAATAGGAAAATGATGCACCGGGCCAAATAGTCTAATGAACCGTGCCCGTATAGACGGCCCCATGACAGCGTAAACATGTATACTTGTACTAAGTAATCAAAGCATCTCACACTCCAAAAGAAACTCAGCATTTTTGCAAAAATGACTCCTCCGACAAAAAGTCCCATGCACTCGGGGATTGGTGACAACCATTCAACACCTGAACGAACTTCGGGTCGGGACTCCAAACTCATAAGCCCTCAGCAAGGCAACTGAAAATCGCAAAATGTATCCAAGGCCGAAAGTGTCCCGAACACTCAGGAACTGGCATCGAAATTTCAAAAATCGCACGACCTCAGGGTCAGAATCATCGATTGTAAGCCCTCAATAAGGCAATCCCATGTTTGCGAGTAATGGCTCTTAATCCATAATACCCTCGATGACTCGGGGACTGTCGCCAATCACCATCCATTAAAAACCCCGAGGCCATAAAACCCTTAGCGGGCAGACTCGATCTCATAAGACCTACATAAGGCAGCAACAGTATCTAAAAGACCTCAAAGCAAGGCGTGAACCGTACTTGTACCAAGTATCTAAAACCTGTATGACCTCAAAGGCATGAAAATTCTGTAATACCTCGAGCAGGCATGAACCATACTTGTACCAAATGTCTAAAAACTATAAGACATCAAAGGAATGAAAATTCTATAAGACCTTGAGCAAGGCATGAGCCATACTTGTACCAAGTATCTAAAAACTGTAAGACCTCAAAGGCATAAAATTTTGTAATACCTTACTAAAGGCATAAACCCGATCATAAAGTTAAGGCTATATATCGAACTTATAAGACCCCTAAAAGGCATACCCTCGATATAGACGCCTATACTACCTCACTCGGGATAAAAAATAGCTCCAATCAATTACAAATGACTATGATCATAAGGTTGTACCAGCCAAACTTACGCGATTCAGGGACGCCCGACCGTCGCTATAAAATCACATGCCTTTAATTAGTTCAAATCTACTTCGAAAAGAACTGGTTAAACAGGATACCCTTACCATAGGCATAAGAGTTTCGACCATGTCAGCTCCAAATCACATGCTTTGAGAAACTCAACCTCCGAGGCAAACCTCCCGAGATGCTTGATTAGCACCACATGACAACTCGTAATCGAGGTTTTATCGAACCGTCAAAGAGTTGGGCAAAACTTATTTCAAAAATTTCTCAAAAAGGGAAAAATAAAGCCAATAAAAGGTTGCTTGGACCCAAGGTGTAAGAGCCATTATTGCCAGCCCGCACTAAAAGGCCGCATTAGCCCAAAGTATAAGAGCCATTGTCACTAGCCCGCACAAATACAAACTTGATGTTTGAATGAGATCAAGTCGAAACCCGATTCGGAGGAACCAAAAATAGTTAAATAAATATGCCTAAGAGCAAGACGTAAGATCCATTGTCACCAGCCTACACTAAAATGTCACATCGGCCCAAGGAGTAAGAGCTATATTCGCCAGCCCGCATGAATACAAAACTTGAGGATCGAATGAGCACGAGTCGAAACCCGATTTGGAAACTGGACACAAAATAGTTAATTAAATATGCCTAAGGTCAAGGCATATGAGCCATTGTCGCCAGCCCATATAAGAGGTCGATTCGACCCGAGGCGTAAGAGATATTATCGTCAACCTAATGAGCCCTAGGGCCATATCTCAAATCTAAGGATTCCTACCAACTCATAGACCAGTTCACATGGACAAATTCAATATAGAAAGAGATACCAAGGTTTTTTTTTACACACATATGCGGAAAAAAGCAATATCCATCTCCAAACATGCTTTGAAAATGCTATATACAGATGGCGAAAGCTACAGCCCCTGGGAGCTACTACCTAAAGGACTTATCTTTGCTTTCTTCGGTGTCGGAAAGAAGTAATCAAGCATCATGCTCGTCGGCCCTTGCTCGTGCCAACTCTTCTGAGAGGACAAAACCTAGCACGGATCTCCTCGAGGTTCTTTCTTCGAGACTTGCGACGAGCATATTCTTCAATCCTCTCTTTGCGATAGAGGATCCTTCTCAGCATAGCTTGAGCATCGGTAGCGTCTTTTAAATAGATCTCCATCTCCTGGTTTGCCTTAGTTCAGCTCATTATGGCTTAAGCCCAGGCATCAATGATCTCAGCCCTGACCTTCAAAAGCTTAGACTCGAGCTTCATAATCATATATGTTTGAACCGAAGCGTAATCACGAGCTAAGTAAAGTTGAGCCTTAAAAGCGGGAACTTTAGCCAGAGCACCCTTCCCCTCTAAAGCTTGAGCCTCCGTTCGAGCTTTTAGCTCATCATGCTCATGCCTGGCTCAGCTAGCTTCATCCCCGAGGTGCTCCGGGGCCTCCATCCTTTTTTGCAACTAAAATAAATAAAGCGTTAGCCTCAGAAGGTAGAAGGTAGAATGCACGCTCACCAGGGACAAAACATTACCTACTCCTTTAAGTAGCTCTCATAATTCAAGCTCCGGCTCACCTCACACCGTAAGTGTATCAACTCGACTTCCTTTTCATTGAAAAGGAGCCTAAGGGATCTCTCATCATCCAAATCTTTTCGCAACCTGGCTTCACGATAAAGCAGCCCGGACTTAAGCTTGTTGAAGGCCTGCAAAAGAAACCCAATAATGAAGGGAAGGCGCGAATCTCGAAAGGCATGTGCTGAAACTCATGATGAACTGAAGTCGCTAGGCTTTCTCGATGGCCAAGCGCATATCTACCAACCTAGTTCCCTCAGCCTCTGAAAGGGTCGACTTCGGTCGAGGCATGCTCGCTCGGTGTAAGCTACCCCAAGTTTCTAGTATCCCTCAAAGTACTGTCAATGGAAAATAAAGGCAACAACAATGGAGAAACCATCTTTCCAGAACCAGGAACCACTGATAAGGCAGGCTCGAACGATGCTTCTGCTTCAGTCCCGGTCCCATTTTGCCTTGTTTTACGTGGCATCGCCTTGTAAAAACATCTCTTGCTTATTGTTGTCATTCTTTAGCCCAGAAGCTGGCAACCCTTTCCCCTCTCCCGAGGAGAGCGACCTCACCTCGGAAGGCTCTCTGATGCCTAAAACAACAATATTAATACGCATAAAGGGAAAATGCCTCTCAAAATGAAGGAATGGAAAGAAAAAAATAGCAAAACACGCACCATGATGTTTTGCTTCCCATCGACCCCAGGGAAAAGCTCGCCACTTGCTCTCATCACAGGTCGAGTTGGTCGCCAACTTTCAAACCCATTCCGGCAAATTAGGAACATCGCTCGATGCCCATAAAATCACTGCAGAAAAAGAAAAGAAGACACAATTACGAAACCACCTTTTGCCATAGATAAAACTGAGAAGGCACGGAATACACTACTTTTGTGTATAGTTTCATTCCTCAGGGAATGACATAAGCTCCACGGGGATAATGTCAGGGGTCCGCAATCAGACGAAGCGACTCATCCACTTTCGGCCACCATATTCCTCATCATCAACAATGAAGGGTATAGTCAATTAGGATGCAAAGTTAGCAGACCTCGATGGTGAAAGGGCCGGTACAACCCAATAAGATGACTAAGCATAAGTTCAAGCCCCGTCTTATTCATAAAAAGCTCATCATTAACATTGTTCGCCAAAATGATGGGTAGATCTACGCCAAGGTAACCCGATACTTTATATACAAGTTGAGCACAACCTATCAAGGGGGCCCAGTGTGAAAGGGTACGAGTACGCATTCAAAAATCCATCGGCACGATCCGTGATGCCTTCATCCGAGGAAAATGTATGTAACACTACTTTCTCCCTCCATCCTTAGTATTTTCTCACTAACTCAATATTATCTTCTCCTATCAAAGAAGTAGTCTTCAGGGCATACTCGCATTGGTCCTGAATGATGTCGATGCCCCCTTTATCAAAAGCGAAACCGGGTTTTATGACATTATGGGCAAAACAATTCACATTCCCATTTGGGAATTGGGTTATGGAGTTTGAAGATTCGCCACCTAATGATTATAGTACATTAGGACACTTTTAAAGATGAGAGGGGTATTTTGAAAGAAAACTAGAGTTCGAGTAAGGGCTTGAGATTATCTTGAGGGAATGTATTAGACACAGATCCACTAGTGTGGTTCTCGACAGTGCGAACGTAACTTTATGAAGAAATGAAGCAAGTAAACAGATAAGATTCACATATAAACATTTGAATAACTTAGGAATTTTGAAAAAAGGAAAGGCATATGTTAAATAAAATAGAAGAGAGAATGGATTTGAAAAGAAAGCATTAGAAAACGCTTAAATAAATAAAGCAAGCAAAGAAAAGGGGGGTCCTAGGTTCGACTATAATATAGATCACATCAGTACAATACCCCGCTCACACTCCTCAAGGAGGAGTTGCATATGGCATTAGCGCACCGGTCATCATATCCATATTCTACCCTTCCCATCCCGTTAAGGTGTTGAAACGCGTTGGTATCATTTACTTATTGCATGCTAATACTCGTCCCAACCTATTAGTCCGGGGTATTAGGACTTCTAATCCTAAGAGGGGAAAGAGAAATATAGGATATATATGGAGTTTGAAAAGGTGAAAATACTAGAACAACAATCAAAACAAATGGAATCTAAGAGGTATGCAAATAAGGCATTCAAAGTCTCATATAAAACCCTGTAGCACAACAACGATTAGTTTAGCATGACTTCAAATACTGATTTGGTCTTTAAAAGAGGTTAGAAGAGCTCACGGAATAGGTTTACACAGGAAAGTTAGATAGAAAATCTTCTTTGCGCCGTCCGGGCCCACTATTAGGAATTGACAGGTTTTAAAACCCAGTTAGTCTTTAGAGGAAAACCTTATTTTCCAGATATAAGTTTTTTGAAAAGGGATTTAAAGTTAAGAAAAATGTTCAAAAATGGCTTACGGATTGACCGCATTGTTTGAACAAAAGTATGCAAGAAGAAAGTTTTCAAAAGAACTTTGAAGTGTAAACTCAGGCAGGCGAAGTAATTTAAAACTGCAGGTTTGGCATTTGAAAAAGACATTATAGGTTCAGAACAGCGGAAAAGGTCTGATTTGGGCCCGATTTCGAAGATTGCATTGACAAGCTTTAAACGTACTAGGTGAGTCCGGGACACATTGACCCATTTTTGTTACTGCTTTTATACATTTAGACGGCGTACGGTTCGCCTAGCGTTTATACAATTCTTATAGGCATGTTTTCTAGGCAAGATGGAACGTTGAGATCCTATAGGCATGCTTTCTATTCGAGATGCTGTGTTGAAAGCTTATAGGCATGGTTTCTATATGAAATGTGACAATGCAAACCCTATAGTCATGGTTTCTATCATGAATCGATGCAACATTGTAAAGCCTTATAGACATGGTATCTATATGAGATGGCGATAAAGTAAACCTATAGACATGGTATCTATATGAGATGCAGTAATGTAAGCCCTATAGACATGGTTTCAATCATGGATGGAAGCAGTATGTAGAGCCTTATAGACATGATTTATACTGTTAATTGATGCAAGAACGTAAACATGATTTCTAGTTGATGCAAGAAAGTAAACCCCTCCCATATCCCCTTTCACTATATCCGCAAGCTGTTTTATAAAAATTTCTCACAAAAATTTGGACAGAAAAAATAACATTAAAGGAAATAAGTAAATACATCAATACTACCAAAGAAGCGCAAAGCAACTTTAATGTCCAACATATGCCTTTTACCAATTTCGAGGCTTTCTCTTTATAGTGTTACAAAGTTCCAAAGGCTTTCGTGGAAACCCAGGAAATGCTTACACTTTAATCAATTGAAGTAGTGCAAGTGTGGAATTACCAGCCCCAAGGCATCCAAGTTCAGAGGAGGCTCTGGGGTCCCCAAAGCATGGCTTACCAAAGGGAAGTAGGACTTAAAAAACTAATAATAAGTGTAGAAGTGAGGAATTAGAGGAAAACCAATATGAGAGGTGGTCATACCTAGCCATAAAGTGAGACTAGAATACCCCTAACCTCTTGCATGGTTCAACAGGCAAGAGCTGACTTGAAAACAAGTCAGACTAGGGCTTGTATGGTTAAGGCACCAATAGGCCTGAGGCTCAAACACACAATATAGGGGATAGGGAATGAGGTTATTTTGAGTATCGGCTAATGACCACCTTAATTCTAAACTAGGAGTGGAAATGAGGTGCCACCCTAGTCCAAAAGACACTCATATGCAAACATGGTTAAGGGCAGGGGATCACATAAGAATACTTGAAATAAACAGAATTAATTAAAAGGTTTAGGGAAAGGGATGTACGGAATTCAGACCATGATAATGAACAATAAAGGTAAGAAGGGTTAAGCATCTTAAATTGAAATCATAAACAGACAAGGGAAATGGGGAAGGGGATTAAACATGCTAAACTCAAATTGAAGTCATAAGCAGACAATGGAAATGGGGAAGGGGATTAAGCATGCAAAACTTAAACTGAAATCATAACAAGGTACGGGAAAGGGTTAAGTAAACAAGTAGCTTGGAGAACTGAGAAAGCCAATCAAAGACCTACAAGTTGTAAACTTGAGTAGTGAAGCAAGTAAAGCAGATGAAGCTTTATGATTTAGCCTTGGCTTTCAGCCGGCTAAACTCTAGCAATAGAACAAGTAACAGAGAAAAACAGAAGAGAAAGGAGAGTTTTTAGTGAGTAAATTTGGAATAACTCGTGTGTCTCTTAGTGAGAAAAGGTGAGAGCCTTTTATAGTTTGAAAAGATGCAGCAATAAGGCAAGAAAATATCAATCAGTATCAATCACAAACAATTAAGGAGAAGGTTCCTTTGATTAAAGAACCGGCTTGAGGTAAATAAACTTAGTTTATTTTTGGAAAGAAAACCAAGTACCAATCATATAATATAGGGCAAATACGTGTAAGAGGTTTTGAAAAACATACGGGTAAACACATAAGGCAGGTCCATTACCTAGAAAATCAAGGGATTAGATACTAGATTGTTTGAACTTAGTCAGAAAACATGACTCAGTTAGAAAATCAATTAAACGGTACAAAATCAATTTTCCCAAATTAGGGTTACTCAGAAAAGGGGGAATGTGACAATATAAGAAGATGCATAGCTTTGAACACACAAAAACTGAAAGCGGTGAATAACATGTAGCAGAAACACACAAGCGAGAATTAGAGGCGGCTAGGGTTTCACAGAGAGAAAGTGAAAACCCCTCTTAGACTAGGGTTTCCATTGCACACAAAGCATAAATAATATCATAGATGAAGATGAACAAAAGCATAACAACAGAAAGGTAAAGCATAGAACACATTAACTCGAAACCCTAGAAAATAATCAGTAAAACAAAACTTCTTAGAGCCATGGTAGAAAATACTTAGAATCAAAGTAAGTATTAAAAGAGAACACACAGTAAAGAAAATAGAGCAAAGAAATCAAGAAGATCAGGGAGATCATAGAAACCCTAGGTTTTTAAGAAGACGGCAGTTCGAAAATAAAAGGGCGAAGAAAAAGTACTTTAAAATCTTTTAGAGAATGACTAGGATTCAGAGAGAATCGTAAGATAAACACAGAGAAAGCGTAAAAGAACCTCGAAAATTAGGGTTTTCAGAGAAAGGTCTCGAAGGATAGAGAAAACCTAGAATGGACTCGCGGGGTCGGCAAAGAACCCATAGCCTCAGGCCTGCCGGAAAAGGCCGGACATGGCTGTAGTAATCACATCGGAGCACCTATGGTCTGCTCAACTTTGAGGTAGGGCTCCGATCTTCGAACCCAGGGACCAGGAGAGGTGAGGAGTGAGGGATGTAGTCGTTTGAGGGCTTGAATGGCCATGAACGCCGGTGAAATAGAGTCAGAGATGATTAGGGTTCAGAAGGGGCTAGAGAGCGCATTAGGGTAAGGGGATACAAGGGCGTCTCATTTGGTGTAAATGATTAGGGTTAGGGTCTATTGGGGTTTAAATTTTTGTAAGTTAAATGTGGGCTGTTGATCTGTGTGACAAACGGCCAGGAATAAAAGAGGAATTGGGCGGGTTAATTGACGGGTTTGGGTCGGGTAGTTTGAATTGGGTCAGGCGATTGGGGGTTAATTTGGGGTTCAATTGGCCTAAAATTGAAAGAATAAGGGGGCTACAATTTAAATAGCTATTTTGCCATCTTAATTTTATAAAAATAGTAAATAACCTTAGAAAAATCCAATAAAATTACTGAGTTAATAAAATATACCTAGGTATTAATTAAAAATACTAGGAATGATTTTGTACTTGAAATACTTATTAAATCGAAAAACATAGGCTAAAATTGCAATATAATGCAGAGAAAGATAGAATACCTTTCTTAGCTAGCCTCGCATGCTAGAAACCAACAGGGAACAAGAGCCAGGTCGAAGACATTCCTTTCATTCTTTTATACCCCTCTTCTTAGTTGCTCCTCTTTCTAGGGATCTAATGGTCGTAGACCACCTTCTTATTTAATCTAGAAATACCTAATTGCTTTGTTAAAATTCTTATAAAAATACATAAATAATATTTCTATGTAATTGAGGGAGAAAAATAAATTACTTATTAAAATAACAGGATTTGAGATTAAATATTGGATTTTATAGTACAAAATAGGTCATAAATTGATTTTAAAAATCCTTGAAAAAATGAAGAAAAATACCAAGCCTTTTGTGGAAGCTTATATATGCATGTACACACTATTTTGAAAGTATTTTGGGTAAAAAAAATACATGGGCAAAAATTGGATATCAACAGCTGCCCTTCTTTACCCGAGGAGGATGAAAGAGTTGTCGGGTAAAGACAAGATGGCCAATTTTGACCGGAAGTGATGACTGTAAGAGAATTTCAACAGTGCTCTGGCTTCTGAGCAGCCTACATATCCCTAGTTTTACAAGAATCAGGCCATATGTAGTTGAGGAACCATTGGCAGAATATGCCAATGAATATTTTGGAAGAGGCGGACGCAACGAGGTTTGAGATTTGGCAAGGGTTCGGAGATCGGACGAGCCGCGGAGAATTGGAGCAGGATCGCTCCTACTAAGACAGTCGTGCCAGCCGGTGTACCTGCAAATGAATGATGCGCGGATATACTGCATAATTTAAACGTGGTGCAAGTTCCCATTGGACCATGAATGTTGTATTCGGATGATTAGGATGGCATCCTAAAATTATGACGTCCTGGGCTATGAAGAGCATAAAATTAAAGATTTGCCCGCCATGAAATGGTGTTCTCGGGCTATGAAGATGGTGCCTACGAACTATGACGCCTTTGAATAAGTTGGCGATATTTTAGCCCATGAAAAGGTGGCGATATTTCAGCTGAATGAATGCAAGTTGTGGTGATCTTTCAGCTGGGCAGGAGTTTAAAATGCAAGACAGCGATATTTCCGCCAAATGAAATAGGGCGGCGATCTTTCAGCCAAATGCAAAATAAAGGAGGTAGAGCTTAACCTCGAAAGGCAGAGAATAACCATATGCAGGATAGAGGCAGAGCTTAGCCTCGGAAGGTAGGGAATAGCTTTATGCAAAAATGCAGATGAAGACAGGGCTTAGTCTCGAAAGGCAGAGAGCAGCCTTATGCAGGATGGAGGTAGAGCTTAACCTTGGAATGCAGAAAATAGGCTTATGCAAAAATGCAGATGGAGGCAGAGCATAGTCTCGAAAGGCATAGAGTAGCCTTATGCATGATGGAGGTAGAGCTTAACCTCGGAAGGCAGAGAATAGACTTATGCAAAAATGCAGATGGATACAGAGCTTAGTCGAAAGGCAGAGAGTAGCCTTATGCAGGATGGAGTAAAGCTTAGCCTCGGAAAGCAGAGAATAGCCTTATGCAAAAATGCAGATGGATACAAAGCTTAGTCTTGAAAGGCAGAGAGTAGCCTTATGCAGGATGGAGGTATAGCTTAACCTTGGAAGCCAGTGAATAGCCTTATGCAAAAATGCGTATGGAGACAGAGCTTAGTCTCGAAAGGCAGAGAGTAGCCTTATGCAGGATGGAGGTAGAGCTTAACCTCGGAAGGCTGAGAATAGCCTTATGCAAAAAAGCAGATGGAGACAGAGCTTAGTCTTGAAAGGCAGAAGATAGCCTAATGCAGGATGGAGGTAGAGCTTAACCTCGGAAGGCAGAGAATAGCCTTATGCAAAAATGCAGATGGAGACAGATTTTAGTCTCGAAAGGCAGAATATAGCCTTATGCAAAAATGCAGATGGAGACAGAGCTTAGTCTCAAAAGGCAGAGAGCAGCCTTATGCAGGATGGGGATAGATCTTAACCTCGGAAGGAAGAGAATAGCTTTATGCAAAAATGCATATGGAGACAGATCTTAGTCTCGAAAGGCAGAAGATCGCCTTATGGAGGATGGAGGTAGAGCTTAACCTCGGAAGGCAGAGAATAGCCTTATGCGAAAAGGAAGATATATAAAGAAGAGGATGGCGATGATTTTCTTAGCTGGTAGATGATTGCGACATCATGACTGCTGGGGAAGTGTTGAATAAGGATAGTAAACCTTCGCGAGGTAAGTAGTGGTTTCGGGAACTTCAGTTTTGTAAAGCGCATGCATCGCCTATTTATATTCTGGATTCCTGCATCCAATGAAAGATTGTGAGTTCTGTAAGGGGAAAGGTTAGTTTGCTTCCTTCAACTCGTGGTGTCCGGTGCCATTTAGGGTGGCGTTGCTGAATGATATTGATCTGAATGATTTTATGCAAAAGATTTGGCAAACACGATGCAAATGTATATATAAGTAAATAAAAGAATAATTTTGTTTTATGATTAACCAACAACTGCTACGTGGTTCAAGACACGGCAACCTTGTTGGTTTCGGAATTTTGAGGGTCCTCCTCAAATTGCCCCTATTTACTGGGTTGATGCTATTGGCGGTGATGCTGAATGACTGAAAACGGATCGACCTCGGAATTTTGAGGGTCCTCCTCAAAATTCTGCCCCAGTTCAGAGCGCAGGGGGGAATGGAATTTTATTAAAGATGTGACCGAACCCATAGGGCTGCCTACGTATCCCCTCTCAAACGGGAATCAGACCAGGCGTAGTTCAAATTATATCATAAAGAAAAATCATACCGATTAAATGTAGTATCTATTCAGTGCATCTGAGTTGATCGGTTTTTCCCGAATTTCTCCGTCCATTTCTGCGAGAATAAGGGCTCTTCCAGTTAGAACCCAGTGAACCATGTATGGACCTTACCAGTTGGGAGAGAATTTCCCTTTGGCTTCATCTTGATGTGGGAATATCTTCTTTAACACCAGTTGTCCATGTGTGAACTTCCTTGGTCGAACTCTCTTGTTGAAGGCTCTGGACATTCTGTTCTGATACAAAGGACTGTGGCAAACCGCATTCATTCTCTTTCCATCTATAGGGTCTAACTGCTCGTAGAAACCTATGACCTATTCTGCGTCATCTAGCTCAGCTTTTTGTGTGATTCTCAAGGTGAAAATTCTACCTCGGCGGGAATGACCGCCTCTGTACCATAAACCAACATGTAGGAAGTTGCACCCGGTTGATGAGTGAATTGTAGTACGTTAACCCAATCAAGCGAATGCCAACTTCTCATGCCACTACTTGTGCCTTTCGATCATTTTCCTTAGTATTTTCTTGATGTTCTTGTTGGCTGCTTCCATGGCTCCATTCATCTGAGGTCCATAATCTGTAGAATTTCTTTGCCTTATCTTGAAAGTTTCACACATCACTTTCATCAAGTCGCTGTTGAGATTGGAACCATTATCAGTGATGATCAACTCTAGCATCCCGAACCGACAGACAATACGGTTTCGGACAAAGTCTGCCACAACTTTCTTGGTTACTGCTTTGTATGAGGCTGCTTCAACCCATTTAGTGAAGCAATCAATTGCCACAAAGATGAACCTATGTTCGTTTGATGCGGTAGGCTCGATTGGTCCAATAACATCCATTCCCCAGGCGGCTAATGGCCATGGTAAGCTCGTTGCAGTGAGCTCGTTCGGAGGTACCTTTATCATATCCGCATGTATCTGACAGTGGTGACACTTTTGGACATACTGAATGCAGTCTGTTTCCATTGTCATCCAGAAATATCCTGCTCGGAGTATCTTCTTTGCTAGAACAAAATCATTCATGTGCGTCCCACAAGTCCCTGAGTGCACTTCCTCCAATAACTTGGTTGCTTCTGTCGCATCGACACACCTTAATAGTCCCAGATCGAGGGTCCTCCTATACAGGATTCCTCCACTGTGAAAGAAATTTTTGGACAACCTTCGAAGCGTGCGCTTTTGAGTAGCATTAGCAAGCTATGGATATTCTCCGGTTGTCAGGTACTCTTTGATGTCGTGGAACCAAGGTTTTCCGTCGGCTTCTTCCTCAACATGTGCACAATATGCCGGTTGATCCTGAATCTTGACCGGGATAGGGTCGATGAAGTTTGTATCTGGAAGCTGAATCATGGATGATAAAGTGGCAAGCACATCTGCGAACTCATTCTATATTCTCAGAACGTGCTGGAATTCCGTTTTTCTGAACCTCTTTCTAAACTCCAGTATGTGGTGAAGATAAGGGAGTATCTTGCACTTTTTGGTTGCCCATTCTTCTCGAACCTGAAGTATGAGCAGGTCTGAGTCTACGATCACTAGTAGCTCCTGAATGTTCATGTCAATGGCCAGTTGAAGCCCCAAAATGCAAACTTCATACTCGGCCATATTATTGGTGCACGCGAACCTGAGCTTGGAGGATACCGGGTAATGTTGACCGGTTTCTGATACCAGGACTGCTCCGATACCAACTTCTTTGAAATTTGTGGCTCCGTCGAAAAACATCCTCCAACCTTCATAGGATTCTTCAATGTCTTCTCCTATGAAAGCTACTTCCTCATCGGGAAAATACGTCTTCAATGGTTCATACTCTCCTCCTACATGTTTTTCTGCGAGATGATATTCCAAAGCCTGTCCTTAAACTGCCTTCTGGGTGACATAGACAAAGTTGAATTCACTCAACAAAATTTGCCACTTGGCGAACTTGCCAGTGGGCATGGGCTTCTGCAAAAAGTATACTTTAGTGGATCCATTCTTGATATAAGGTAGGTAGTGTAAGCACATAAATAATGCCTCAGTTTCTGAGCTACCCAGGTCAAAGCACAACAGGTGCATTTTAGTAAGGAATACCGAGCCTCGTACGGGGTAAATTTCTTGCTGAGGTAGTAAATAGCTTGCTTCTTTCTCCCTGTCTCATCATGTTGTCCCAAGACACAACCAAATGTTCCATCCAAAACTGCGAGATAGAGCAATAAAGTCCTACCAAGCTCAGGCGGAACCAGGACTGGGGGTGTAGACAAGTATTCCTTGATTCTGTCAAAAGCCTTTTGACATTCATCGGTCCATTTGGTGGCACCATCCTTCTTCAGCATCTTGAAGATAGGTTTGCAGATGACGGTAGACTGAGCTATGAATCGGTTGATATAGTTGAGTCTCCCCAGGAAACTCATTACCTCTATCTTGTTCTTCGGCGGTGGAAACTCTTGAATAGATTTGACTTTTGACGGATCCAGCTCTATTCCTCGGCGGCTCATGATGAAACCCAATAACTTTCCCGCAGGGACCCCAAATGCACACTTGGCGGCCTTATTCGGTTGAAAAACTTTCGAAGGTCCTCCATGTGATCTGCAGCCTTCCTGGACTTGATGATGACGTCGTCCACATATACCTCAATTTCCTTATGTATCATGTCGTGAAAAAGGGTAGTCATGGCCCTCATGTAAGTAGCCCCAGCATTCTTCAACCCAAGTGGCGTCATTTTGTAGAAATACATTCCCTATGGCATGATAAATGCCATTTTCTCTGCATCTTCTTCATCCATCCATATCTGATGGTACCCCGTTAAGCAATCGACGAATGGCTGCAACTCCTGCTTGGCACAGTTGTTGATCAGAATGTGTATGTTTGGTAAGGGGAAATCATCTTTGGGACTGGCCTGATTGAGATTTCGGTAGTCGACACAGACTCTGACTTTCCCATCCTTCTTCGGTACTGGCACTATGTTAGCTAACAAGGTTGGGTACTCTACCACTTGAAGAACTCTCGCTTTGACCTGTTTGGTGACCTCCTCTTTGATTTTTAAACTCATCTCTGGTTTGAATTTTCTGAGCTTCTGTTTTACTGGCGGATATGCAGGATCTGTTGGTAACTTGTGAGCAACGATGGATGTGCTGAGACCAGTCATATCGCCATAAGACCATGCAAAGATATCCTCATATTCTTTCAAGAACACTGTACATTCCTCTTTTTTCAATCTGTGATAAGTGAAGACTGATGCGCTTTTCTTTGACATTCTCTGTATTTCCAAAATTAACGAACTCGGTTTCATCCAAGTTGGACTTAGGTCTATTCCTAATATTCTCGACCTCTTTGACAACCTCTTCTGGTATATCATATTCATCTGAGTCTATGTCCGTTTGTTGCATAGCCTCATTGCAAGTTACATTTTTTGGTTCATTATCAAGATACATAACAGTAATGTTGTGTGGAAATAAAGTAAATAGTAGAGAAAAGTAATGACTAGCGGGATATTTGATAAACTTAAAATGCTTTTGATTAAATTGATAAATGTTCAAAACATCGGAGCTCTTTTGGAAAGAATGCGGGAAGTAAAGAAAACAACTAAAACAAAGATGCTTGATGCTTGTTCAGCCTTGCTACCCCGAAGATTTCCGATGATGGTGGTCCTGATTGACCAATTGGTGAGGTGCTCCCCTCGGTTCACAGCCTGAATGGAAGGGCCTTCCTCCCCTTCCTATTCAATAATCATACAATTGTCCATGTCTTCCTCCAGAAACAGGTTCTTCATTGCCGCAAGAGCCTCGTCTTCTTCTGACCCATAGAGGGTATCGGCTGGTTGAAATGTCTGCTCCAAATGAGGTATGGTGTGTTCAAATGGGTAATATGTGACGCGCCATGGTGGTGACCAGTTTTTGAATTCCTGCCAAGTATACTTGTACCCTAGTCCGAAGGTACTACCGTGCTTCTTCAACTGGATAGGTTTGGTGATGCCCTGAAGATTCCTACCAAGTCCTTTCCCTGGTTCATACCCACTCCAATTAAGAATGCTCTCGACCTTGTTACTCCACCATCTGTCCTTGTCCACTGCATTGACTAGCTCAATATGATGATATGTTTTTCCGCCTATTCTCCTTCTGCCTCCGATCATCGGAATGGTCTGGCGAGTGTATATGGGGTTACTACCGTCGTCATGGATGATCACTTCCTGATGATTCCATTTGAACTTCACAGCCTGATGCAAGGTTGATGCCACAGCCCCAGCGGCATGGATCCAGGGTCGTCCCAGCAGTAGGTTGTAAGATGCTAGTACGTCGATGACTTGGAAATCAACATCAAACCAAGTGGGCCCCATTCGAAAACACAGGATAATCTCCCCAAGGGTAGACCTCTGAGAACCATCAAAAGCCTTAATGTTAATAGCCCCATCTTCTATCTCATGCAAGCCTTTGCCCAACTTCTTGAGGGAGATCAATGGACAAATGTTGAGGCTAGAACCTCCGTCGATTAAGATCCTAGTATTGAAATGATCTTCACATTGCACAGTGATGTGCAGTTCTTTGTTATGGCCAAGCTATTCAGGTGGCAATTTATCCTTGTGGAAAGTGATTTTGTGACTTTCCAATACCTGCCCTATCATGTTCGCCATCTTTCCTCCTGCTATGTTGCTCGGGACATAAGCCTCGCTCAATATCTTCATCGAGGCGTTCTTATGCGCCTCGGAACTCTGCAGCAATGCCAAGATGGAAATCTATGCTGGAGTCTTGTTTAGTTGTTCAACAACTGAATATTCTTTAGCCTCTATCTTCCTGCAGAGATCATCAGATCCAGTTTCAATGGGACGTCCATAGGCCTGCTTGCTGGACTCGCCTAGGTGATCTGGTGTGTACACCCTGCCTATTCTAGTCATACCTTGCACGGAAAGTGCTTCACCCGTGCGTGCTTTTCCCTTCTTTCTCGCCTCGGTTGTGTAGTCCCATGGTATGGCATTTGATTGAAATGGGGTTATGCCTGACATGGTGGCTAGAAAGGGCAACCTTGGAGGCAACATAGTAACTTCAATCGGTGCGGGTGACTTTGGAGTCCCGATCTCCACCTCAATTGGCTTTGGCATTTTTGCATGAGGTGCCTCGAACTCAAATGGCACAGATACATTCGCCACATCGCCCTTAGATGGCTGGATTTGTAAAACAATAGGATTAAGAGTAACCGCATGCTTCTTGGGCTCATCTCCTTCAGATATCAAACCGATTGACCCCTTGGGGTCCCAGTTGTCCTCAACCTCAATCATGTGGACGGCTCTACCCTTATGGTCCGGTAGAGGGTTTTGCGAACATTGGGAGCAAGCTCTTTAGCTACAATGACCTTGTTGTCAATTAAGGTCTGAATTTTGTCTTTCAACGAGCGGCACTCGTCGATGGTATGGCCCTTCATCCCTGAGTGGTATGCGCAGGTTTTATTTGGGTTGATCCAATGGGAAGGGTTTTCTGGAGTTAGTCCTGGGATAGGTGTAACATATCCAGCGGCTCTGAGCTTCTCATATAGTTGGTCAATAGGTTCGGCAATAGCGATGTATTGTCTGGGAGGTTTGCGGTCAAAGTTTGGTTTTTGTCGTAGGAAGTTTTGGCGGGTAGATAGTGACGGATAGTGAGTAGGTTGGTAGTTGTAAGCTTGGTATACAGGTGCCGGTTGGGGATATCCTGGCGAGGTGGGCTGATATGTTGGTGATGGAGATGTTCGGTAGATGGATGGTAGATTTTGATAGGTAGGTAAAGGTGCCTGGTAATTTAGAGAGGATTGGTATGTGAGTGAAGTTGGAGTGCAGGGTTGGTATTTCATGGGAGAGTGGTTTCTCTGCGTAGCCATCACGGAGTTTACGTCCTTTTTATTCGACGTACCACCAGATTATAAGGCATTGTTGGTGGCCGGTAGTGCCTCAAGGTTAGTAACCATGCCATTTTTAATGCCCTCTTCGATCCTTTCTCCCAGTTTGATGATATAAGAGAACTTCTGCCCCTCTATCAGCATCAATCTCTCGTAGTAATGCGGATCCTGAGCACGGACAAAAACCCTATTCATTTGTTCTTCTTCCAAACCCGGTCTGAACTTGGCAGTTTCCGACCTCTAACGAGTATCATACTCGCGAAAGTTTTCAGTGGGACTTTTTTTCAAATTCTGGATATAGAACACGTCTGGCGCATTCTCAGTATTGAACCAGAAACGATCCATGAAATCGGATGCCATGTCTATCCAAATCGTACACTTCTTCGCATCTTGGCTGATATACCAGGATAAAGCATCACCTTTCAAGCTCCTCATGAACAGTTTCATGCGGATCTTCTCATCTCTACCGACTCCCTCTAGCTTGTCACAATACATCCTGACCTGAACCCTAGGATCGCCCGCACCATCTAGCATTTTGAACCTAGGAGGTTTGTACCCCTCTGGGAGTTCGACATCAGGTTGAACACAAAGGTCTTCATAACTTAGACCTTCCACACCTTTATTACTTTCCACGCCTTGAACCCTGCTAGTGAGTTTCTTGAGATCAGCAGCAGAGTTCTGAATGAGTGAGTCTGATTCTGCCATATCTTATATGGGTTGTGTATCTTACGGTATAGTATCCACAAATATATGAGTATCTTGGTGGTTCGGAGCATTTTGGGGATTAGGGATATGCGGTGGAGCACTGTTGCGAGCTTGGGTTAAGGTCTTGTGTGGAGGTTCAGGGACCTGATAAGGGAGATGGACAAACTACCCAAACTCCGGACATGGTCTAGCTCCTCTCGAAACCTTAGCAAAGTTTTCTCCAAATGAGTAGCAGTCTCTTTGGTGATCGAGGTACCTTAGGAAGTCCCTTCAATTTCCTTTCTTGCTTCATTATCTCTCATCTTTCCTTTATTCTTGTTTCTGGCGGGGACTCGGAGGAGGAGCAGGAGGAGGGCCCTTATATCTTGTAGAATATGCTGATGGTGCCAGAATGCACGAACTAACCTTTGGGGAGGGGAATAAAAATAAAAGAAAAAACAAAAAGGTAAAGAGTCAGTGCGGATTCTGAGAAAGAAAACATTGCGGTATTTAAACACGTTGTTGCATGAATATAAGTCGTTTCCTGTTTGGGTGCCTCATTGTGCCTGAGGTAGGCCTAGCGACAGATATGAGTTAGAGAACTTATAACACCAAGTGCCTCATTTTATCGATAGGAAATAGAACGGATCAAAACAAACTGAATTAAAGAGAAATTATCACTACTGGCCAGTGGCCTTATTACATTAAGAAAGTAGTAAAAAATCCTAAACACTTGGTCCCAGAAGTACCTTCCCCAGATTCGGTATCTTTGCCTCCCTCGAACAATTTCATCAACTTGTGCAATCCCAGCGACAAGTAAGCCCGAGCCAAGTGCCCACCTTCGTTACCTTCAGCTTCCTGACAGTCATTGATCCTTTTTTCTGAAACTTGCCTTCCAGCTCCGCTAAACCCTGTTCCAAGTACGCTAAGTGGTTGTTGCGCGGACAGCCATGTCCTTCCACTCATTGGTTATCTTCTCTTGGGCCTCTAATATTTCCCAATGTTCACTTTGACACTCTCGCATCCGTTTGCGTACCTGATTGTACTTAACCTTCACTGCAGTCTTCTCATCAATAACCCTGTGACTATGGACGAAACATGTTCTTCCTAAGCCAATATGATCGTCTTCCAACCATCCCGAATAAAGTGGCGCATGCCCTGCCTGATACCTGTCTGGTTCCATAGATTCCTTTTCCAAAATAAGTTTGGAATGCCACATATGCTGAGCTCGGCACCTCTGTGGGCTATCGTCATCTTGGAAGTCAGCCCTGTAGTGACTCATTTTTTCTACCCTTGGTATAATTTGCTTTCTTCCCGCTTGCCTCATAGATCAGAGGGGGACATAAGGGTAAGTTCCTCTTAAGCCGATGAGTACAAGGAATGGCGCATCCCTAGACCGAATGATAAACTCCCTAGTTGGAAACCACTCCTACATCCATTCTACCTGCTCTTCTTTCAGATTCTCCAATAGTTCCACCCGTCCACTGGCATCTTCCGGGCGAGCGAACATATCCGACATGAAGTGCATTCACATTGGATGATGGAAAGCAATGTGGCCATCCTAGTCCCGGCGTATGATCTCTTGACTATAGTCTCCCTTCTGGAGATATTCAATGAGCCAGAGTTGTAGTAGCAAATTGCACCCATCAAAGTGTGGTGCCCCTTGTTGACATTCTCCAAGGCTCGGTACAGTTCGCGAGGATCATGGGTGTTATGCTGAATGTCTTCTCGTCGATACCCTCCATTAAGTCTTTGGTTACCATGGCTAGTCTCGTGTGGATTCTAGCCTTCTTCATTGGAAAGACTATCATGCCCAGGAAACAGAACATGAATTCAAAGGCTCTCCTATATATGTGCCCCAAAGAGGTGAGGGCGAACTCGTCCATGTGAGTGCGGTAGGATTTTCTATGTCCGAACCTTTCATACATGAAGTCGAAGGATATGTAGGAGTCCTTCAGACTGGTCAGATTAGGATTCTTTTTGAGCCCCATCATATTCAAGAACCCTCTACCTTTGCGATTTTCTGGCATAAGAAGACCCGGTCTATCCCAAGGAATTTTTTCTAGACCTCCAATTTCTTCCAACAGCGGTGTCATTTCAATACCCCCAATGCGGAAGATAGATCGTTCGCTATCCCAAAACATTAGTAGCAGCTTCCACAATCTTGTTATCTAGCCTAACTTCCATGAGTGAAGGAAGATTTCCTAAGTGCTTGCGGACAAGAACCCGGTCACTACCATGCAGATCCTCCAACCAGCTTAGTAACTTTGGGTGAATGTTTGATACCATACCAAATCTGGGGACCTCGTGCCTCATTTCCTGCAAAATATAGTGTTAGGACCTTAATGCCACCGGACTCGACTATTTAAATCAATAATTAGCAAAAGGTATTTAGTTCTCCAAATCAATACACATAACTTGAATGTTCGTTTGGGTTTCGAGGAAACCCGATGGACATTTGGTTTAGGTTATCCTAATGAGTCGTTATGCGGACAACATCACTGACTCGGCTATGTTTGACCATGATGCATGAACAATTAAACATAGCAAGGTATCTATTTTTGAAGTTCTAGACAAGGTACCCTTGAGCTGACAACTCAAGAGGGAAAGGCACGGAAGCGTCGACTACACCATTGATCGACTGGTTTTACCGCAAATATGTCTTTGCCAAATTTAAGGGATAAATATTCGTAGAGCGAAACCACTCATTATAAGCGTTGCTATGGGATTTGTTTGGCACGAGTGGAAAATGATGTTGAAGGATTCAATTACAACAGTGAAATAAGTACATGTATTTTCACGTTCATACAATAATGATTACAATAGATGCTCGGAATTTAAGACGGAATTGAAATAAAGTAGAGGCAGTAAAGCAGTAAAATAGTTGAAAAGGAAGACATGAAGAAACAAGTTAGTAATTATGAAGAAATGATTAAAGCAACGAATAAAGGTAGTAAAGAAAGCAATAAAGTCACAAAACACGTGATGGTAAAAGCCTTAAAGAAAACTTCCCCAGCAGAGTCGCCATGCTGTCGACGCCCCCTTTTTCAAAAGCAAAATCGGGTTTTTTTTACATTATGGGCAAAACAACTCTCATTCCCGTTTGGGAATTACGTTATGGAGTTTGAAGAGTCGCCACCTAATGATTATAGTGCATTAGGATACTTTTAAATATAATAGGGGTATTTTCAAAGAAAACCAGAGATCAGGTAAGGGCTTGAGATTATCTCGAAGAGAAGGTGTTAGGCACCCTTAATGTGACTTTATGAAGAAATGAAGCAAGTAAAAAGATAAGATTCACATATAAACATTTGAATAACTTAGGAAATTTGAAAAAAGGAAAGGCATAAGTTAAATACAATAGAAGAGAGAATGGGTTTGAAAAGAAAGCATTACTTTAGAAAACATTTAAATAAATAAATCAAGCAAAGAAAAGGGGGGTCCTAGGTTCGACTATAATATGGATCACATCGGTACAATACCCCGCTCACACTCCTCAAGGAGGAGTCGCATATGGAATTAGCGCACTGGTCATCATATCCATATTCTACCCTTCCATCACGTTAAGGTGTTGAAACGCGTTAGTATCGTTTACTTATTGCATGCTAATAGGCGTCCCAACCTATTAGTCCTGGGGTATTAGGACTTCTAATCCTAAGAGGGGAAGAGAAAGATAGGATATATGGAGTTTCAAAAGGTTAAAATACTAGAACGACAATCAAAACAAATAGCATCGAAAAGGTATGAAAATAAGGCATTCAAAAATAAAACCCCATAACACAACAGCGATTAGTTTAGCATGACTTCAAATACTGATTTGGTCTTTAAAAGAGGTTAGAAGAGCAGAAGGATTAGTTTAACATAGGAAAGTTAGATAGAAAATCTGCTTTGCATTTCCGTTATTAGGAATTGATAGGTTTTAAACCCGGTTAGTCTTTAGAGGAAAACCTTATTTTCCAGATATAAGTTTGTCGAAAAGGGAATTGAAGTTAAGAAAAATGTTCAAAAATGGCATACGGATTGACCGCATTGTTTGAACAAAAGGATGCAAGAAGAAATTTTTCAAAAGAACTTTGAAGTGTAAACTCAGGCAGGCGAAGTAATTTAAAACTGCAGGTTTGGCGTTTGAAAAAGACATTATAGGTTTAGAACAGCAGAAAAGGGCTGATCTGGGCCCGATTTTGAAGATTGCATCGACACGCTTTAAACATATTAGGTGAGTCCATGACACATTGACCCCTTTTTGTTACTGCTTTTATACGTTTAGACGGCCTACCGTTCGCCTAGCATTTATACAATTCTTATAGCCTTGTTTTCTAGGCAGGATGCAACGTTGAGATCTTATAGGCATGCTTTCTATTCGAGATGCTACTTGAAAGCTTATAGGCATGGTTCTATATGAAATGTGACAATGCAAACCCTATAGTCATGGTTTCTATCATGAATCAATGCAACATTGTAAAGCCTTATAGACATGGTATCTATATGAGATGGCGATAAAGTAAACCTATAGACATGGTATCTCTATGAGATGCAGTAATGTAAGCCCTATAGACATGGTTTCTATCATGGATGGATGTAGTATGTAAAGCCTTATAGACATGATTTATACCGTTAAATGATGCAAGAACGTAAATATGATTTCTAGTTGATGCAAGAAAGTAAACCCCCCCCCCCCCATATCCCCTTTCACTATATCTCCAAGCTGTTTTATACAAATTTCTCAAAATAATCTGGACAGAAAAATAACATTAAAGGAAATAAGTAAATACATCAATACTACAACAGGCTCGAATAAGCGCAAAGCAACTTTAATGTCCAACATATGCCTTTTACCAAATCCGGGCTCCCAAATCCGAGGCTTTCTCTTTAGAGTGTTACAAAGTTCCAAAGGCTTTCATGGAAACCCAGGCAATGCTTGCACTCTAAGCAATTGGAGTAGTGGAAGTGTGGAATTACTAGCCCCAAGGCATCCAAGTTCATAGGAGACTCAGGTGAAAAGCATCGCTTACTAAAGGGAAGTAGGACTTAAAGAACTAAGAATAAGTGTAAAAGTGAGGAATTAGAGGAAAACCAATACGAGAGGTTGTCATACCTATAAAATCAAAAGATTAGATACTAGCTTGTTTGAACTTAGTCAGAAAACAGGTCTCAGTTAGGGAAATCAATTAAATGGTACAAAATCAATTTTCCCAAATTAGGGTTTCTCAGAAAAGGGGGAATGGGACAATATAAGAAGATGCATAGTTTTGAACACATAAAGACTGAAAACAATAGAATAACATGTAGCAGAAACACACAAGCGAGAATTAGAGGCGGCTAGGGTTTCACAGAGAGAAAGTGAAAAACCCTCTTAAATTAGGGTTTTCGTTCACACAGAGCATAAGGAATATCATAGATGAAGATGAACAAAAGCAGAACAGCATAAAGGGAAAGCATAGAACACATTAACTTAAAACCCTACAAAATAATCAGTAAAACAAAACATCTTAGAGCCATGGTAGAAACTACTCAGAATCAAAGTAAGTACTATTATAGACCACACAGTAAAGCAAATAGAGCAAAGAAATCAAGGAGATCAGGGAGATCATAGAAACCCTAGGTTTTTAAGATGACAGCAGTTCGAAAACGAATGGGCAAAGAAAAAGTACTTTAAAATATTTTAGAGAATGACTAGGATTCAGAGAGAATCGTCAAATAAACATAGAGAAAACGGAAAAGAACCTCGAAAATTAGGGTTTTTAGAGAAAGGTCTCGAAGGATCGAGAAAAGCCTGGAATGGACTCGTCGGAGCCGGCAAAGAACCCATAGCCTCAGGGTTAGGGGTTATTGGGGTTTTAATTTTTGTAAGTGAAATGTAGGCCGTTGATCTGTGTGATCAACGTCCGGGATTAAGAGAGAGGAATCGGGCAGGTTAGTTTTAGACGGGTTTGGGTTGGGTAGGTTTGAATTGGATCAGGCGATTGGGGGTTAATTTGGGGTTCAATTGGGCTAAAATTGAAAGAATAAAGGTGCTACAATTTAAATAGCCATTTTTCCCATCTTAATTTTGTAAAAATAGTAAATAACCTTATGGAAATCCAATAAAATACTGAGTTAATAAAATGTACCTAGGTATTAATTAAAAATATTAGGAACGATTTTGTTTTGAAATACTTATTAAATCGAAAAAATAGGCTAAAATTGCAATATAATGCAATTTTAATCTAGAAATTGTAAAAATTCTTGTAAAAATACATAAATTATATTTCTATGTAAATGAAGGAGTAAAATAAATTACTTCTTAAAATAAAAGGATTTGAGACTAAATATTGAATTATACAGTACAAAATAGGTCACAAATTCAAGGGAATGTGCATTGGTGTATGCTATTTGCTGATGATATAATCTTGATAGATGAGACGAGGGTCGGTGTTATTGAGAGGTTAGAGGTATGGAGACAAACTCTCGAGTCTAAGGGTTTCAAAATAAGCAGATCTAAGACAGAATACCTGGAGTGCAAGTTTAGCGCTGAGCCGAGCGAAGTAGGCAAGGACGTGATGATTGGATCTCAGGTCATTGCCAGGAGGGACAATGTCAGATATCTTGGGTCGGTCATTCAGGGGGACGGAGAGATTGATGGGGACGTCACTCATCGTATAGGAGCGGGGTGGTCAAAGTGGACGCTTGCATCAGGAGTCCTATGTGACAAGAAAGTTTCACAGAAACTCAAGGGGAAATTTCATAGAGTTGTGGTTAGACCTGCAATGTTGTATGGGTCGGAGTGCTGGCCAGTGAAGAACTCTCATGTTCAGAGAATAAATGTTGCTGAGATGAGAATGCTCAGGTAGATGTGCGGGCTCACCAGGTTAGATAAGATTAAGAATGAAGTTATTCGAGAGAAGGTGGGGGTGGCCCCGGTGGATGAGAAGATGCGAGAAGCGAGGCTGCGGTGGTTCGGGCATGTGCGGAGGAGAAGTCATGATGCCCCGGTGAGGAGTTGTGAACAGCTGGCGATGGTCGGTGTTCGGCGAGGCAGAGGCAGGCCTAAGAGGTATTGGGGGGAGGTGATTAGGCATGACATGGCAAGAATGCGGGTTTTCGAGGACATGGCCCTTGATAGGAAAGTCTGGAGGTCTAGCATCAGGGTTGTAGGATAGGGGCCCCTAGAGTTTTTCATACTACTCACCCGGGATTGGGTGAGGCCTGGTAGGGCCATCCATAGATGAGTTGTGTTTTGGATTGTGTCTCCGTTATGGTAGTTATTTATGGTAGTTACTGTATGATATTATTGCATGCTATTTTATTTATGGTCCTTATGTTTAGATAATTATTTACGCTATTTCTATTGGACTTACTAATGCTCTTTTGTTTTTGTTTTTGTTTTGTTTTTGTTTTTGTTTTTCCTTCCCTTCACTGAGCTGAGGGTCGATTGAAAACAGCCTCTCTGCCCTTTCGGGTAGGGGTAAGGCTCGTCTACATATTACCCTCCCCAGACCCCACTTTTTAGGATTATACTGGGTAGTTGTTATTGTTTTGTAGGTCACAAATTGATTTTAAAAATCCTTGAAAAAATGTAGAAAAATACCAAACCTTTAGCGGAAGCTTATATATGCATCTACATGCTATTTCGAAAGTATTTTGGGTACAAAAAATACATGGGAAAATTGGATATCAACAAATGACGGAGGTGGAACTCTCCCTTCTCTGTCAGACAAACCCAATGTAGCAGTCATGGCTATGGCAAAATTAAAGAACTAAAGCAGGAATATGTGCAAGTACGTTAGTACTAAAGTAATGAAAGACTTAACATGAAAAAAAGGGTAACTACTTAAAATGGTGGGATCTCCAAAGGATCAAAAACGGCCCAATGTAAGAAAAAAATGGCAACGATCTGCCAGCCTAAAAAGCCAATAGAGTTATTGCTAGTCCCGAGGTGGTACCCAACCTCGAAGACCTCAATAAAAAAGAAGTTAGGCTCTAAAAACACAATGGCATCATCATCAGTCCCGAGGTGGGAATCAACCTCGAGAACCTCCATCAAAATAGACGTTAGGCTCTAAACAACCAAAGACATCATCGCCAGTCCCAAGGTGGTACCCGACCTCGAGGACCTCCATAAAAAGAAGTTAGCCTCTAAGAAACCAACGTCATCATCGCCAATCCTGAGGTGGTATCCGACCTCGAGGACCTCCATAAAAAAAAGTTAGGCCCAAAAATGCCAACGATATCACTTCTAGTCCTGAGTTGGTTTACGACCTCAAGGACCTCCATCAAAAAGAAGTTAGGCTATAAAAAGCCAACGATATCATCACCAGTCTCGATGTGGTACCCGATCTCAAGGACCTCCATCAAAAAAGAAGTTAGGCCTTAAAAAGCCAATGACATCATTACAAGTCTCAAGGCGACACCCGACCTTGGGGACTTTCGTCAAAAAGGTGGTAGGCTCCAAGGAAATAAGCATTTAAGCTCCACCCACATGGGCTTGGTCCCAGGATACCATCTGAATTCGGGCAAACCCCTTCCAGGATCTATCTACAGCGCCTTAAGGCTATCTACGCTAAGTTCAAAACAAGTTTCCAGGTGGTTCGGATTTGAACGAACCTCCACTCGAGGACTGCCCTCGAAATCTTAAAGGCAGTCCCTATCCTCGGGCCTTAGAGAAAATTTCCCCTTATAGATTACCATGGATCCTAAGTGATAAATCACGGTCTCAAGGCTCGAAGCGTTACTTTTATTCAACTCGAAGAATGGGACCGACGACCTGAGTTTATCGGTCCAATCCATGCTCGATCCAAGGAACGATGAAGGGTTCCAAGAGAGGTCATATTAGTGAATCAAAGGTCAGGAAAAATACTCATCTAGGTTCGATAATGGCAGTAGCCTATAGAGCCACGCATTCAGAGTCTCCATAAGTGCAAATGAAATAAAATATAGCAAGCATCAAAGATAAAACGTCTTTGTATTCAGAAAACACTTTTTTACAAAAGACCTCGACGGGCCCTAACATATGATTACAAAAGCCCATGAAGGTTCCTTACACAGAAACAAAGAAGCAAAAGGGTACACATATAGTAAAAGGCCTAGAGCCTAGCCTACTCTCAAAGGTGCATCCTCAGTATTAGCATCTTCGAGCACCATCTCTTCAGGCATGCATCCCTGGTGACAATATATTTGGCCTCCACCTCATCTGGGGTTTCATCTCAGTCCTACAAAATAATATCTCCAAGGTCAAAGATGAAGAAGAGGAAAGTGGCAAGATGAAGAAGAGGAAAGTGACGCAGAAAAAGCCGAAAAAGAGACATTGCCTGCCGAAGCTAGAGGTTGAAGATTCGGCAGGCACCAACCCTACTTGCACGGATGCTCCGGGTCCGCCTTCCAGGACATTGTGTCATGCAAGTCTAATGGCGAGTTCATACCCTATCCATAGCATTATTCTTTCTATCTTGTTTCTCCACCATTTGTCCTTTTTAATTGCATTGACTCATTCAATGCGATGGTATGTTTCTCGATCCAACTTCTTTCTATTTTCGATGACTAGAACGGTCTGATTGGTATAAATGGGGTTACTTTCGTCTCCATGAATGATCACCTCCTAATGACTCTACTCAAACTTCACAGCTGATGCGGGGTTGAAGCCACTGCACCAGCAGCATGTATCCATGGTTTCCCCAATAATAGGTAGTAAATAGTTGATATATCTAGCACTTGGAACTCGATATCAAACCAAGTCGTGCCCATCTGTAGACCGAGGTTGGTTTCTCTAATGATGCCTCTCTGAGATACATCAAATGCCTTCACATTTATGCTTCTCATCTGTATCTCGTGCAGTCCTTTACTCAGTCTCTTCAGAGTAGTCAATAGTATATGTTGAGACTTGAACCCCCATCTATCAAGACCCTGGCGACAAACTTATCCTCAAATTACACCATGATGTGTAGCGCCCTGTTGTAACTCAGTGCTTCTGGTGGTAATTCATCTTTATGAAAAGTGATTTTGTGGCTCTCCAATACCTATTTGACCATGATATCCATCTCCCTACTATGGTGGGTACATAAGCTTTACTTAACACTTTCATAAAAGCATTCTTATGCGCATCCGAGTTTTGTAGTAGTGACAAGATGGATATCTGAGATGGAGTTTTGTTCAAATTGTCAACAATTGAGTACTCTCTTGCTTGTACCTTTATCCAAAGATCATAAATGCAGTCTCGATAACAGGCAGCTTAGGTGCAGCTTCCTTGCTTGTTCCTCCACAATTCTCGGATGTGTAAACTCTGCCAATTCTAGTCATACCTTGTGTTGCACATGTTTCCTCCATTTTTGCTTTTGCTTTTCTTCTTGCTTACACAACATTGTCCCATGGGATGGCATCATACTTGTAGGATGGTGTGAGAGTTAACATCACAGTGAAGGCTATAGTTACCTCAACTTCAAACGGCGTCTAGGTTTGTACCACAACTGGTGTAAGGGTGATGGGAGATGTATTAGGAGCATCTCCCTCTCGAATGAGTCTGATGGACCCCTATTGATCCCATTCTTCATCAGTTTCTATCACATTCACTCCCTGGTCTATGTTATCCAGGAGAGGATTATTACGATCATTTGGTGCAACTTTTTTTGCCTATATGACCATAGTGTTGATCAGCATCTGAATCTTATATTTTAATGTGCGGAACTCATCAATAGTATGACCCTTCTTTCCTGAATGATAGGCATATATTTTGTTGGGGTCAATCCATTAGGAGGAATGTCCATAACAAAGGCAGGGATATGAGTAACATAGTCAGCGGCCTTTAGTCTCTTATACAATTGGTATATGGGTTCAACAATTGGGGTTTACTGTCTACACGGTCTGCGCTCAAAATTTAGTCGTGTCTTCTGGTAGTTTTGGTGGGCGGGTGGTGGTGAATGGTAATATGCAGGTTAATTATTTTAGGCATGGTAGGTGGTTGCATGCTTTTTGTATTTGGGGGGGTGAGGGTTGGTATGTGGGTGGAGGTGCATGTAAGAGGAGACTCAGGACCTTAGGTTACCATCACGACACCTACTTTTTTCTTCTTTGAAATATCCTGACTGTAAATCTCTTTTTGTGGCCTGCGGCGCCTCGAAATTGGTCACCATCCCATTCTTAATTCCTTCTTCCATTATTTCTCTCAACTTAATGATGTCGGAGAATATGTGATTTTCAATAACTATTAACCTTTCATAGTACTGCGGGTCTTGAGCCTTGACAAAGAACCTGTTCATTTGTTCTTATTCAAGTGTTGGCCTTACTTTCGCGGCTTCTGATCTCTAATGAGTAGAATACTCGCAAAAGGTTTTTGTCAACTTCTTCTTGAGGTGTTGAATGTAAAAAAATGTCTGGCGTATTTTCTGTGTTGAACCTGAATTTAACCATGAAGTTTCACGCCATACTCACCTAGCTAACCCACTTCTTTTGTTTTGACTGATGTACCAAGACAAGGCATCACCCTTAAGGCTTCGATGAACAGTTTCATGCGGATTTGTTTATTCTTGCCTACTCCTACAAGCTTGTCACAACACGTTCTCAAATATACTTTTGGATCACCATTCCCATCGACCATTTCGAACTTGGGAGGATTGTAACCCTCTGGTAGTTCCACATCTGGCTGAATACACAGGTCCTCATCGTTTAGACCTTCAACGCCATTACTACCTTAGACACTCTAAACTATACCAATAAGCTTCTTAAGTTCCTCTAGCATGTTTTTAATGAGCGAGTCTTTCTCAGTTGATTCGGGTATGTATAAGGTTTGTTGGGGGTGTGGGTCCCTATATATATCGGATTGCTTTGATGGGTTCTTGGAACTTGGGTATAAGGGTGGTTATTGGTCAACTTTTAGGGATCGGGAATAGGTTGTGGTACGTTCTGGGAAGAGTGATAGGTAGTGATTTGTGGGCATTAAGTTGGATGATGGTGATGTTGATGAGGGGTCAGTACTGGCAGCGAGTTAAGGTTCTTGCGAATTGCAGGATACTGGTGTAGTGAGGGAGGATTTGATGGTAGGTTTTGGTTTTGTGTGTTTTGTACTGGTGCTTGGTTTTGGGTAGTCGGTTTTTGTTGTTTAATGTCAGGGAAATTGAGAGTGAGGGAGAGCTTTGCTAAAATTTGGACCTGCTCCCTTGTAGTTCCAGGATTTTTTGTTCCAGACGTAAGACCAACTCATTCCATACTAGAGTACTTCGGCCATATGAAGTTTCAACATTTTCCACTATGGTAGCATTATCTTTCATGATACCACTAAAATTATCCATTTTCCCTTTCCCTTTACTTTTGCTTCAAGGATCACTTGGTAGAGGATGAGGTGGAGGACCTCTAGATCTAGTGTGATATGTTGACGATTCCAGTCTGCACGAACCAACCTTAGGGAATGGGAATAATCAAAAGAAAAAAAAGGTAACTAAGTTAGTAATGTGAAATAAAAGAGTGTTTATAATATTTAAACATTTTTCACAAATTCATGCAATAATTCATGTCCTAATTTGGGGACCTCATTGTGCCCGAGGTAGGCCTAAGCGACACATAGAGAAATTGATGTCAACATTTGCATCATTTCATTAATGCAAATAATGAGTCAAACCATTACAAAAATCGACAATAATAATAAAATTACTAATGGAATTTAGCCTTATTACAATCAAAATCTAAGTTGATCCATAAAGCAGTAAAGAATATAATTTCCTAGTCTACTTGGCCCCTAAAGGACCTTCTCCGTGCTTGGCTCTTTTGACCCATCAATAGGGTTCCCTAGATCGTGCATATCCAAAAGTAAGTAATCTTTTGCTAGATGCCCTTTTTCTCCGCTATCCATTCCTTGGCAATTCGAAAGTCTCATTTTCATCTTTCTGTAACAACTCAGCCGGTTGTTTCATGAGTTACCGCACTATTTTTTCCATCATATCTGCTTCTTTATGTGTTATTCAGTTGAATTTCATCGCATCGTGTTGGTTAGTATGTGTTCAGAGTGGTTTTGTAGAGAGATGAGACACTTAATCTCTTACGTTAGCCTTTTAGTTGGAAAAGTCAACTAGAAGTTGACTTGTGAGTAAATGGTCTCGGAACTTGGTTTTTATGGTTTGAATAGTTTTGTGATGTGATTTGGAACTTAAGAGCATGATCAAAATGTATTTTTGAGGTCCGGGGTAGATTTAGGCTTGAATATGGCGAAATCGGAATTTTGGCATTTCCGGTTGTTAGTGGATATTTGATAGTAGGGTCGCAATGGAATTCTAGAAATTTGAGTAGGTCCGTTGTATTATTTGGGACGTGTGTGAAAAATTATAGGTCATTCGGATGAGGTTTGATAAACTTTTTGATCGATTGCAGAATTCGAAAGTTTAGAATTTTTAGGCTTGAATCCAAGGTTTATTTGGCGTTTTGGCATTGTTTTGAGTGTTCCAAGGATTGGTACAAGTTTGAATAGTGGTATATAACTTGTTCGTATTTTTGGTCGAGGTCCCAGGAGCCTCGGGATGGATTCGAAAGGTTGACGAGGAGTTTGGAAATTGAAGTTGAGCAGCTTCAGTTATTGTTCCTATCATAACCGCACATGCGGATTGGGGACCGCATGTGCGGTTTTGCAGATGCATGGATGAGGTCGCAAAAGTAGTTTTGGTCATTTGGAGATGGATCGCACTTGCAGAGATTATTGCCACCTGTGGTGCCTCTGGTGCGAGGTTCTCACCGCAGATGCGGAATTGGCCTTTAAGTAAAAACTGTAATTGGGGTTATTCTTACCGTAGAAGCGGTCCGCTGGTGCGATAATTGGTCCGCGGGTTTGGGAACACCTGGGCAGAAACTATATATCCTTTCCTTCATGATTTTTAGGCATGTTCCACCATCTTTGAGACGGCTTGAGATCTTTTTGAGATGATTTGATGAGGGATTCAAGGGATAACGCTTGGAGGTAAGATTTTTGAACTCAATACTTGATTCGATGGTATTATTTTACTGATTAGGCTTGAAATTTATGGAAATTAAGGGTTAAAATTGGAGGACTAGGGCTTGGTATTGGAGTGTTTTCATTGGGGATTTGAGGGGCCATTTGGGGTCAGATTTTGATGTTCTTGGTATGCATAGACTCGTGGGAGGATAAGGATTTTTGTGATGTGATTTTTGTTGAAATTCGAGCTGTGGGCTCGAGGGTCAAGTTTGGCCGATTTCGGGATTAGCGAATAAATTTGATTATTTTTGCTTGGTCTTTGTTCCTTTAGCGCGTATTAATGGTATGATACCTATTTTGGTTAGATTTGGAGCATTTAGAGGTAGAGTCGAGAGGAAAAGGCATCGCGGGCTAGAGTTCGGACCAGGTTGAGGTTAGTAATGATTGTAAATGTTGTCTTGAGGGTGTGAAATCTCGAATTTCACATCGTTGTGCTACTTTGAGGTGATACACACGCTAAATGACGAGCGTGGGACTGTACACTATTGGGGACTGTGGCTTGGTCCGTCTCGTACGACTGTTAAGTCGTGTATTTGATTGAAAACAATTTGATATAATTATATTTTGGAAAGTATTACCATATTTTGGCCTGAATGCTTTATTTGGGACCCGTACCAACAGTTTTAAACCATTAGGGGCTTCATACTACTATTCCTCACTGTTTTGACTTACTATTTGTACTCAGTCATGCTCTATTCTACCGTTTCCATAACTCAGTCATATTTACATATTTTGATATTTTAAATGATATTTTGGTTGAGCATCATGTTTTAGTGTCACCCAAGTGGCTTGAGAGGTTTCTGAATGAGAAAGGTTGAGGGCCTGTGTGTGAGGATATAAGGGGATTGGGCTGCATGCTGCAACATGTTGTACTAATTTGGGATATATGAGAGTCTGGGGGCTTGATTTGATATGCCACAAGATGGCCTTTGATAGCTCTTGGGCTCTAGGAGCACCTCCAGAGTCTGAACACCCTAGTGAGCGTGGGTACCCAGTGTGAGTGATGTGATATTTTCCGAGGGGTTTTTGTTGTTCCATGCTGTTGCCATAGGGGATGATTACGAGTGATTGTGAGGTAGCTCGAAGGGCTGGTTCTGCTGAAATTTCGCCTGATGGGCGGTTTGTGGTACATGTTTTACCCGTGGAGTTGTTTACATTTCTATCCTTTTACTCATTGTTTCCATCACTTGTTTGAAACTAATGAAAGATATTTTAAAAAGGTTTAACTGATGAGTTGTTTTTACGAGTTAATTGATTTACCGTTTTGTTCTGGACATATACTATTTTACTGTAGTGCTATGACATGGAATTACCTGTTTTCATACTACTTTGCTGCTTTTAATTTTATTACTTACTAAGTTGGTGTACTCACATTACTCCCTGCACCTTGTGTGCAAATTCAGGAGTCTCAGGACGCAATAATGAGTGTTGATTAGTCTTCTAAGAGTTCTCTGGAGTTGACTATGTAGCTGCTTGGCGTTCGCAGCCATATGCTTCTCCTTCTTATCTTACTCATATTGTCTTAGTATTTTTATTTTTGGACTATGTTGTACTATTTTATTCCTAGACGAGTTTGTAGTTGCTCATGACTGGTGACACCCCGAGGTCGGGCATGTGTTATACTTTTGCACTGCTTATTTAAATATGTTATGGGATTTTAGTTAATTAATTGCTTAAAATGACTTCAAATGATTTTTTGGTTGCTTATGAGTTTGTTTTGGCTGGCCTAGTTTCATGATAGGCGCCATCATGAATGGGTTAGTTTTAGGGTCGTGACAAGTTGGTATCAGAGCCTAGGTTACATAGGTATCACGAGTCATGAGCACGGTAAGTAGAGTCTCATAGATCGGTACGGAGACATCTCTACTTATCCTCTGGATGGTGCAAAACCTTAACTTCACATTCTTGGATTCCTGTCGTGCGAATCTATTGATTTTGATAACTAAACTTTTGTTATTCTATTCTCCCACATATGGTGAGTACCACCAGCTGGGGACACCAGATGCTGAGGACGTGGTCGAGGCCGTGGTAGGGACAGGGGTGTTGCCCGCGTAGCAGGTAGGGCAGCACCATCAGATCCACTAGCCACCCCAATTCATGACCAGGTCCAAGTTGTGGATGCTCAAGCAGCACCAACTCAGGCACCGGCCTTATGGGTAAGCAAGACATTGTCTTCATGTTTGGATCCTGGCTTATTGGGCCATATGTGTGTTATTGGATCTGAGAATTGGTTGGACATGCTCATGAGTCTGGTGTTGGGCATGTTGGATACGCAAGAGTAAGGCTGGTGAAGGTCCTGAAGGCACTGTTGGGTTATTTTGTACTTGAGTTGGACCTGTAACTGTTGTATTTGGGTATGAAATTACCCTATTAAGTCTGTAATCATTTTATTATTCTATTTTGGGCCTGTAATAATTTGTAACAATGAATGATGGGAAAATTAATAGAAAAGGGGCCTGGGATGCTTTAAGTTTCACATGAATGGGTAGATAACATGCTTATCGGGTCTACATGCTTGTTTGATACTTTGTTTGATGTGCCTGTTTCTATACACTGATAGAGATCATGCCCATAGAAATTCAAACACTTCACCCACTCAACTTTTCTAATGCCCACACATTATCATAGGTATGAGTTTAAGTGCTTTACTTGTTCACATGTCTACTTTTATGTGTTATTAGATAGCATGCCTATAAGAATCAAGCATCAATAACTATCCGCTCAATTTGTGCAACTGCAGTGTGCTTATTTAATAGCATGCCTATAAGATCGTATTAATATATGTCTTTGCTAATACACATCTAGATACCATGTCTATGAGGCTTTAATTGATTAACTAATCGACTACTTACATTGTCTTATTACTCTGCCCACCTAGATAACATACCTATAAGAATAAGCACGATAAATCGACGTCCAAATACGAATTATTAGATAACCTAGTTATAAATACTGCTACTCGCTTAGAAAGCATGCCAATAGGATCAAACACGAGTAATTATGAGTTTTCCAATGGCTTTCACTGCCCCATTGTGCAAATCACTTAGAGATTATGTCTATATATTTTCATAATTTTCAATCTATAATCTCAATAACCCGAATAGCAGCACTGCCATGAGATATTCCTAAACTGTGCAGTCACTTAGAAGCCATGCCTATAGGTTTTAAACAATACCTCGATTCTGAAACTGTCTACTGCATAATATAAAATATGCGCCCGTGCTTCATTGCTTATTCTTTATGTGTAGTCCTACCAGTTTTGAATGTGAGCCTAGTTTTATAATTTTGAGCACCCTAAGTAAGGTTTAGAACTACCCAAACAGTAGGTCCAAAGCCTTCTGGACTACATGTATAGGACAGGTAGTGCACGCATAGGATATAGTTTAGAATTGAATTAGAGCGCCTTTAAGTAACAACTTCAACATAGTAATTGGGTAGCAGAAGATAATAGACCTACCTTAAGGGAGTTGCGAAGTATTTTTTTATACTGCACTAGGTGATCCTTTAGGCTAAAAAACTTATGACTCCCCCCCTTTTTTTCTTTATATACTTGTTATTTACTCTTAGTCATTTAACATAGACCAATGTATTTGTATCCTTGTAATCATCAAGGATTTGTACTAATTCTCGTGTGTTATAATAACTCTTCGACTTCTATATTTCTTTTTGTTTATTTGATCACCTAGCCTAATTACATAATCCACGCATTTTAAAGTTCGGCCGGGACTCACAGCTATGGACCTCGAAGAGTGCCTAACACCTTCTCTTTGAGGTAATTTGAGCCCTTACCGATCTTTGTTTGACACAGACTAGTCAAACAGGGCTATTCGCAAATAAGTGCCCTGACGCACTTAAAAATCGTGAGGTGGTGACTCTTATCTTTTAATACCCATTTAAAAGAGCTGTCACATATCGAAACCCACATTCGCAAGAAAATGGGGCATGACACCATGGCGACTCTGCTTGGAATTTACACTTAGGCTCCTACCATAATGAACTTGACTCATGTGGATTACTTTCTTTGTAACATGCACGACCCTTCCCTTCTTCACCTTTATTTGTTTAAATTTTCTATGATATACACATCCCTTCCCTATTTACCTTTATTTGTTTAAATTTGCTATGACATGCACATCTCTTCCCATATTCGCCTTTATTTGTTTAAATCTGTTATGACATGAACATCCCTTCCCCATTCACCATTATTTTCCATGACCATTCTTCATCTCTTTTCGTCTTGTCTAAAACTGCTATATCATGCTTTTTCCATCTCTACTTCATTACCAACTTTATTACATTACCGTATATATTTTTATGAACCAAACTGACTTTTTCCTTTTGTCTTTCTTCTCTATTCTTTCCATGTTTACTTTTGCTATCTTATTTACTGCCTTTACATATTTTATCATGCGAATACTTGGTAACGTCTTATTATTTATACATAAAGCATGCTCTACATCATACTCCACTCATGCTAATTATCAAAATACCGGCACTTGATGAGTGTCCCCCATTTTCCAAAAATTACCCTTTTAAATCGGAAAGGCTTATTTGCGGTAGACTAGTCGATTAGCGGTGCAATTGATGGTCCCGTGCCTTTCCCTCCCAAGTTGTCCACTTGGGAGTTCCGTCTAGACCATTCTCGAAAACCTACTCCAACTCAAAATGTACATGCATCATGCTAAACCTAGTACTTGTTGAAGCGTTATTAACGTAATAATCCGCTAAGATAAACCTTTTCCAAAGTCCGATGGGATTTCCATAATTCCAATAGACACTATCATACTACGTGCATTACTTGGCGAAAATGTGCCAATATGTTGATCATTATTGTATAAGTATTCAAATCTGGAGGGGGAAAGGGCTAACTTTGTTTGTTTGTAGAAAATGAAGCAGGAAGTCCCCAGGTTCGGTATGGTCCAAAACATCCTACCTTTGATACTTGACTGGTGGAAAGACCTTATACCTTGCGACAAGAATCAAGTGAGAAGAGTACTTGGTAACTTACCATCTTTGCTAAACATTCGAACAAATATGGAATTGATTGAGGCCGCTACCATGTTCTAGGATGAGAAAAGAGTCGTTTTTTCGATTTGGCAATATAGAAATGATTCATCTCCTAGAAGATATAGGAGGCTTCGCCAAGTTAGAACGAGATAGTCCAGGATTACTAGTACCAGAGAATCTCACCCCCCGTAGTTTTCTAAAGATGTTGGGTTTTAAGAGTAATGATGAGTTGCTCTGTTTAAAAAAGCCATACAACCCTTTTGAATTTCTTTCTTTTTGAGCGTTATGGGCATATCAAGTCGTATCATGTTAATAATGATGAACATGCCATTACTTCTTTGTGTTGGACGCACCGTTGGGTTTATGTGTTTATCGTCTGCTTCTTGGAGTTGTTGATATTTCCAATGAAGGGAGGAAAGATTCATACTCACTTAGCCATGGCCACTAGGATCTTGATGGAAGGCATCAAGGGACAAACTTATACCATCATCCCTATGATCTTAGCTGATATGTACTGCGCTCTAGATCGGTGCAAGTATGGATATGGACACTTTGAGGGTTGCAATCTGTTACTACAGGTCTGGCTGATGGAACACTTTCAAAGAGGAAAGTATCATCAAGAGCTTCCGCGACGGCTATTGAATGAATACATAGCTAACCATCACCCAAAGAAAATGACATTTATCCTAGACAGGTTTGCACAGCTTGGAAATGCTGTAAGTTGGGTGTATTTCTTGATAAATCTGACGGATGAGCATGTACATTGGATGTTTGAGTGGTTTCCTAGCAGTGAGTTTATCATCAGGTCAAGAGGACTACTCAGCTGACACTGATCGGGTTGCTAGGCATCTATCCTTATGCTCCCATAAGGGTGATGAGGCAAGAGGGAGAAAACATATCATACCTCGGGTTTCCACCATGGTCCAGTACAAGGCAGATTTGAAAGGAGATGTCATTCTATTCAAGTTCGAGCAAAACATATGTGAAGCCAAAAGATCATTGTGGAAAAAGAATACATTGAGCCAGACATGTATCACGCCGGTCATATGTACTACTATCTATCATGGTTAGAGGATGACGTAGCGGGAGATGTCAAGCCAGGAGTCAATCTAAAGGACATGATCATAGATGAAGCACCTGAGGCACATGTTAAGTATAGAAGGCTACGCAAAAGGGTGTTCGGGTCTAAAGCTAAACATCTGGAACATCACAAAGTGATCATGGAAGCAATAAAGGAATGGAAGTAAATTGCCACAAAGTCAGCAGAAAGATTGGATTATTTGGAACAAGGACTAATGGAGTTAGAAGGAAAGTGTCACGACCCTAAAAATGACCCTGTCTTGATGGAGCCTATCGTGAAATTAAGGCAGCCGACAACAACCCAAAACCAACCAAAAAATCATAAGAAGTCATTTTAATCCATTAATTAAGTAAAATCCCATTAGATAAGTTTAAATAAGCAGTGCGGAAATATAACACATGCCCCACATCGGGATGTCACCAGTCACGAGCAACTACAAACTCGTCTAGGAACAATAAAGGACAACATAGTCCAAAAATAAAAATACTAAGACAATCTGAGTAAGATAAGAAGGAGAAGCACAGGGCTGTTAACGCCAAACAACTACCTAATCAACTCCGGAGACCTGTTGAAAGACTGATCAACACTCACTATCACGTCCTGAGACTATCAGATCCGCACACAAGGTGCAGAGAGTAATGTGAGTACGCCAACTCAGTAAGTAATAAAAGTAAAAGCAGCTGAGCAGTACGAAAACATGTAATTCCATGTCATAGCACTACAACAAAACAGTATATGACCAGAACAAAATAGTAAATCAATTAACTCGTAAAAACAACTCAGTTCAGTAAAACCTTTTTAAAACATCTTTCATTAGTTTCAAACGAGTGCAGAAAACAACGAGTAAAAGGATAGAAACGTAAACAACCCCTCGGGCAAAACATGTACCATAAACCGCCCCCTCGGGAAAAATATCAGCAGAACCAGCCTCTCAGACTGCCTCACAATCACTCGTAATCATCCCCACGGGCAACAACATGGAACAACAATAGCCCTTTGGGAAATATCACATCACTCCCATTGGGTACCCGCGCTCACTAAGGTGTTCAGACTTCGGAGGGACTCCTACCGCCCAAATGCTATCACAAGTCATCTCGTGGCATATCAAATCAGGCCCTCGGCTTGACATATATCACAAATCTGTGCAACATGCTGCGGCATGTAGCCCGATCTCATAATATCCTCACACACAGGCCCTCGGCCTCACTCAGTCAGAAACCTCTCAAGCCACTCGGGCAACAATAAAACATGATGCTCAGCCCAAAATATCATTTAAAATATTACAACGTAATAAATATGGCTGAGCTATAAAAATAGTAGACTACAATATGACTGAGTACAAATATTAAGTCAAAATAGTAAAGAATAATATTAAGAAGCCCCTAAGGGCCCAAAACAGTTGGCACGAGGCCAAAATATGGCATTCAACTCAAAACATGGTAATAATTTCCAAAACACAATGATATTAAACAGTTTTCAAAGGACATAAATTCAAACCTAACATTCATGTGACTCTTAGTTCAGGCAAGGGCATATGCATAGGCAATTATCATAACCAACAGCATGAAGATTTTCTAAGTGTCATACTAAGGATGATGCCTAGCAAGTAGAAGAGCACACATGCACATGAACTTCATAATCACACAGAATAAGCATGTGTATGGGGCTTTCAAATTAGCAAATAAATTTTAAATAAAAAACTCTTTAAGATACACCTGATTAGTTGCACGAATATGGAAAACAAGAATCCATGAAGCAAAGGATCTAAGCATAAGAGTTCAAGGCAAGCACATGCATAAATTGCTTCTAGGAAGATTGACAAGTGACAATGACATGCTCAAGATACACCCTTTCAGATAGATACCCCAACATTCTTCCCAAGAATAATACAAGACGACAACACAGGACACAACTAAGAACTGTAAGCCAATTTAGAGCATGTATGAGTGTTAATAAGGAAACTTATTAAAGAAACTCAGGGTCAGCAGTATCACAGACTCAGCACAACAACTAATCAATAAGAAAGTACTTAACACAAAATGTTCACATATGGCAGGTTCATTTATGCACATCAAAGGTTCCCCAGTCATTAAACTCGAGCAAACTTAGCATTAACAGGCATGGGTCTACAGAACAATATGATAGTAAGGCGGGCAACTATAGTAAGGATTGGGGTTTACAAAAGGCAGAGTAGCATGCTTGTCTAAAGAGCTCGGAATTCATGTAGACATGATCATTTTAAGAAAGAGAGCAGGTAGCAAGTTATGCATGAATGGCTTAGTATAAAGAAGTATAGTCGAGCAAATTATGGACATGAATAAGTATCCCAAGAGTTTTAACACAATAATTCAGAATAGTGCATGATTATAGGCAAGCCGCACAAATAGAAAACTCATGCATGCATAAACATAGTAGACTAAGTAGGCTCAAGATGGTCAAAATGCACATAGTGGGCAGATATCCAAGTGCAGGATTAAGGCAAGTTTAGATGCTAAAGAATACAGTACTATACGCTAACTTTGAGATATATAGTATTGCAAACAAAGATAACAACATATTGTAATCACATAGGTTTAGAAAATTAAAACAAGCATAGTGCCACAACTAAAGAATGGAATTGCAAGAGTCAAGGTACTCACCATTTGCAAATTAAACAAGTAAATTAAGTTCTGGCAGCAAATCAACTAGCAATAAACAACAAGACACCCAAAATTTCAATGCGTCGGAGTTCCTAAGGGTTTCAAGTGAACCCTGGACAGTGCTCGCACTGAGAAAGAGCAACAACCAATTTTTCGATGGCCTTGGCTTTCAGCTGGCCAAGGTCTCAAATTTTAGAATAGTATAGAATGAGAGAATGAGAGAGAGTAACAGTAGTTAATTTCATTGACTAAGGTCGGTTCAAAAAAGGAATTGGGGAGGAGTTTATATAGTTGTAGAAATTGAATGCACAAACAAGGAAATATAATCAATCAAGCACAAATAAGGAAGAACGAGCATGTAGAGTCTTTTAAGAACAAAATTAGAAATAAATCAAGAAAACCCTAGTTTGACCGGAATCAAAGATTGAATGGATATCTTGGTAAATCGGACTCTTATGACCTTGCCATGATGCATATAGTCGACATATCGTCTAAATCTTAAAGGGTGAAGCCGATTATCTTGATTCAGAGATTGGTATTTGTCAAAAGTGAGGCAAATACTAAGTAAAACCATAATCTTGTAAGTAGCGGCGAGGTAACGCGTAAAAAGTAAGAGAATCACAGAAGGAATCCATGATTTGATCGGATTTGGAAAAGATTTGGGGAGGCAGCTAGGGTTTGTGAAGTGAAGGGAAGGCATGACAGCGTGTAGAGGTAGCTGACCGGGTAAAATGAGCCTAGGGTTTGGGGTGAGGTTAATTAGAAGAGGGAGATAGCGTATGGGTCGTTGATCTCCCAAGATCAACGACCAGGATTTAATGAAAGGCGGATCGGGTTAGTAGACGGGAATAGGGTAGTGGGTTACTGGTATTGGGCTAGGGGAGTTGAGCTAGGGATTTAAGGAGTTTAGGCTATTATTGTGGTTCGAAAATTGGTATAATTTGGGCTACAACTTAAATACACGAAAATTGTTAATAAAAATAATTTATAAAACCATTTAATATATAATAAAATATTACTTGTGCAATAAAGTGATTGAAAATAATAACCTAATATTAAAAAATATAAAAATACTATTTGGTGTAAATAATGTAATAGAAAATATAATTATGCATGAATATAGGCTATTATTGCAAGACTATGTAAATAGCTCAAAAATACAAATATGCTTATATAAAATAAAGTAAAAACATTATGGAACATGTATTTTGATGCAAATAATAACTTTGGATAATTAATTCATCACAAAATAAATTAAGAGGTAATTAATAAATATTTCAGCAATTTAAATACAAAAAAAATAATTTTAAAGCTCTAAAAATAATGGAAAATTTTAGAAAATGCTCACATGACTCTTGTAGACTGAGTAATGATGAAAAAAATGATATTTCGAAAGTATATATACTGTTTTAAAAATAGGAATAATTACACAATAGATCACTCCATAAGGTGATCTTGTAGTAATTCAGCCCAGTTACAAGTTTGCAAATGTGTAGCCAAATATCAATAAACTCATATCCAAATTTTTTTTTTATTCTCTAGATCTTCCAACGTGAAAGATCCTTTAGTTTTCATTCTCCTTTTCCCTCAAGTTTATACATACCTATCACATCTACAAAAATACAAAAACAGACACGAGAAACCTAAAATATCTTCTTCTTCTTCAATATTAATCTTGTTAACTTTTAAATATAATTTTGTGAGAAATTTAGAGTGGCTGTTGTTTGAACTTATTAGAAATAGTCTTAAGTAGATTGTATACAAAGTTTGAAGTTATTTGGTGGAGTTTTTGGACTAGTTTTGAACAAAACTTGCAAGTGAAATTGTATAATAAGTTTGTCAGAGATGTTTATACACTTTTATACGATATTTACACCTTTATACAAAAAGTTACATTATGTATATAGTTGTATAAAAGTTCATAAATATATATAAGCACTGTCTAAAAATATTTGTGATACCTATATATATACGTGTAGAAGAAGAAGAAGAAGAAGAATATGTGAGAAATTTACCAAATGCTTATAAATAATGTATTATTGTGTATGGGAGTTTTTTATACACTATTATATATTATTTATACAATTTTATACATTATTATACAGATGAATCCTATCAATTGAACTTCACATTTTCTTCTTCTTTCTTAGAGATCTTCTGAAATTTACCTCAAATATATCTTAAATCTACTCCAAATCACTTTAAATTTAAGTTTTGAACTTCTCTTGATGATTCCAATCAATTGGGAAAACACCAATCCAAACAACTAACAAATCAAAAAATGCAATTTCTGAAACCGAAGCTTTAAAACGCCTTTAATGGTGACTTCTATTTTCCAACCTACCAAATGAACCTTTTTAGTGCAAACACAGTTCTTTCAACTCCATTGAAGGAAGTGATCTTCATATGACTCCAAAAAATTAATTCTTTTATGTATTATTTTTTCTTCTTCATCCAAATAGTAATTATCTGCTTTGAATTTGGAGGAGAGTTGATGGAGAATAACAATGATGCAAAGTTGGGACACCAGGAGAATAAGAAATAGAAAAGAAAAAAATTAAAAGGAGTAGGCTAGTAGGTGAAAAGTGATTTTCACATTATATACAACGTGTGCCATATTGGGTAAGGACTTCAAACGTGGTCCCTTTTTTGATGGGATATTAAGCCAAGTGATAAGGAGTGTAATTCTCCCTTATAAATATGATGGCAAAATTGATTATTAACAAATATCACTAGAAAACTAGTCATATCGATCTATATAAGTGGTGACAACGCGAAAGGCTTTTAAGCCTGAGACGCGATGAACGAGGTAAGGTAAAATGGTATTTGAACTAGGGCGGGCTGAGGAGCCCCTATGTAGTTGTCATTTCATGAGTGGTGGGCAGAGAAAAAAAAAGATGTTTCAAAAGCTTTTTTTTTCTCTTATATCTACATTATATTAAAAGGAGGGTAGTGAAGCATGTGGTTAAGCCAAGTGGCATATTGAGAAAATGTCATTTGGCACATTTAAGACATAATCTAGAAAATAAATCTAATCTATATCATATATAGATCCAACCATCAATTTTTCTTCCATATTAGTTTAAAACATGAAAGTGAAAAAATAATTAAAAATTCATAATAATAAAACAATTAAAAAAAAATATTAGCAAGATATAGATGGGAATAACTATGACTATTTGCCTCAGCAAGTTAAAATATAAATAAAGTAAATAAATTTATTTAAGATATTAATGATTGATGACTTTGAAAATTGAAAAAAATTGAAGTAGCACATTTCTTTACATAAAATAAAAAAAATTATTTAAAAAAGGTCACATGGTTTAACATTATTTAAAGTTAACATGTATTAGTTTTAAAAAGATATTAATTACATGATTTAAAGTTAGTATGTACTCATTATATTGGTGATGGACTTGATTGAAGAAATAAACAAAAATCCCACATTCAAAGATAATGATTATCAATATTTATGATAAATCATATTGATAATTTTTATCAGATTCATAATTGATATATTGATATCTTAACAAAAAATGAACCTTACTAATATCATAATTACAAGGTAATTGAAAAGCTAATTATATTTATCCATATTTAGCTCCTAGCAGGCTTTTAAAGCTTAATAATGCCTTAACTATAGGGTAATTCAAAATCAACAATATATTTTTTGATCGTTTCTTAACCAAATATATATCCCATTTAAATTGAATTCGAGTGGGATCATAATCATGCAAAATTTATATATAGACTAAAAGTGTGTATAATTACGTTGCCTTAAAGGACTAATATTATATGACAAAAATATTCAACAACAACAACAATAACAACTACCCAATATAGTCCCACAGAGTAGGGTCTGGGGAGGGTAATATGTAGACAGGCCTTACCCCTACCCGAAAGGGCAGAGAGGCTGTTTCCAATCGACCCTCGGCTCAGTGAAGGAAAGGAACAATAAAAACAAAACCAAAGAGCATTAGTACTTCAACGGATGACAAAAAATATTCATATAATATTATTCCTTATATAGAAATTAGGATATTTACACTTTAAATATTACAATATAAGGAATAAATATTATATGCCAAAAAATATTCGTGACTTTTACCATATTAATATATAAAACTATTAACTAAAAATCTATATTATACTAAAAGGAGGGTAGTGAAGCATGTTGTTAAGACAAGTGGTGTATTGAGAAAATGCCACTTGGCAAATTTAAGACATAATCTAGAAAATAAATCTAATCTATATATCTATATCTATATCCATATCTATACCTATATTTCCAACCATCAATTTTCCTTCCATATTAGCTTAAAACATGAAAGTGAAAAAATAATTAAAAATTCATAATAAAATAAAACAATAAAATAAAAAAAATATTAGCAAGATATAGATGGGAATAACTATGACTATTTGTACTCTGGGCAAATTAAAATATAAATAAAGTAAATGAATTTACTTAAGATATTAATGATTGATGACTTTGAAAATTGAAAAAAAAAATTAAAGTATCACATTTCTTTACATAAAATACAAAAAATATTTTTAAAAAGTCACTTGGCTTAACATTATTTAAAGCTAATATGTATTAGTTTTAAAAAGATATTAATTTACATGATTTAAAGTTAATACGTACTCATTATTTTGGTGATGGACTTGATTGAAGAAATAAACAAAAATCCAACATTCAAAGAGAATGATTATCAATATTTATGATAAATAATATTGATAATTTTTATCAGATTCATAATTGATATACTGATTTCTTAACAAAAAATGAACCTTACTAATACCATAATTACAAGGTAATTGAAAAGCTAATTATATTTATTCATATTTTGCTCCTAGCAGGCTTTTAAAGCTTAATAATACCTTAATTATAGGGCAATTCAAAATCAACACTATATTTTTTGATCGTTTCTTAACCAAATATATATCCCATTTAATTTGAATTCGAGCAGGATCATAATTATCATGCAAAATTTATATATAAACTTAAAAGTGTGTATAATTATGTTGCCTTAAAGGACTAATATAATATGACAAAAAATATTCATATAATATTATTCCTTATATAGAAATTAGGATATTTACACTTTAAATATTACCATATAAGGGATAAATATTATATGCCAAATAATATTCGTGACTTTTACCATATTAATATATTAAACTATTAACTAAAAATCTATATTATATTAAAAGGAGGGTAGTGAAGCATGTGGTTAAGCCAAGTGGCGTATTGAGAAAATTTCACTTGACACATTTAAGATATAATCTAGAAAATAAATCTAATCTATATATCTATATTTATATCCATTCATATATCTATATCATATATAGATCCAACCATCAATTTTCCCTCCATATTAGCTTAAAAAATGAAAGTGAAAAAATAATTAAAAAATCATATTAAAAAACAATAAAATAAAAAAAATATTAGCAAGATATATATGTGAATAACTATGACTATTTGTACTCTGGGCAAGTAACAATATAAATAAAGTAAATGAATTTATTTATGATATTAAGGATTGATGACTTTGAAAATTGAAAAAAAAAACTAAATTAGCACATTTCTTTACATAAAATACAAAAAATATTTTTAAAAAGTCACTTGGCTTAACATTATTTAAAGTTAATATGTATTACTTTTAAAAAGATATTAATTTACATGATTTAAAGTTAATACGTACTCATTATTTTGGTGATGGACTTGATTGAAGAAATAAACAAAAATCTCACATTCAAATGGAATGATTATCAATATTCATGATAAATAATATTAATAATTTTTATCAGATTCATAATTGATATATTGATTTCTTAACAAAAAATGATCCTTACTAATACCATAATTACAAGGTAATTGAAAAGCTAATTATATTTATCCATATTTAACTCCTAGCAGGCTTTTAAAGCTTAACAATGCGTTAATTATAGGGTAATTCAAAATCAACAATATATTTTTTAATCGTTTCTTAACCAAATATATATCCCATTTAATTTGAATTCGAGTGGGATCATAATTATCATGCAAAATTTATATACAAACTTAAAAGTGTGTATAATTACGTTGCTTAAAGGACTAATATAATATGACAAAAAATATTCATATAATATTATTCCTTATATAGAAATTAGGATATTTACACTTTAAATATTACCATATAAGGGATAAATATTATATGCCAAATAATATTCGTGACATTTACCATATTAATATATTAAACTATTAACTAAAAATCTATATTATATTAAAAGGAGGGTAGTGAAGCATGTGGTTAAACCAAGTGGCGTATTGAGAAAATTCCACTTGACACATTTAAGATATAATCTAGAAAATAAATCTAATCTATATATCTATATTTATACCCATATCTATATCTATATCATATATAGATCCAACCATCAATTTTCCCTCTATATTAGCTTAAAACATGAAAGTGAAAAATAATAAAAAAATCATAATAAAAAAACAATAAAATAAAAAAATATTACCAAGATATATATGTGCATAACTATGACTATTTGTACTCTGGGCAAGTAAAAATATACATAAAGTAAATGAATATATTTATGATATTAAGGATTGATGACTTTAAAAATTGAAAAAAAAATTAAAGTAGCACATTTCTTTACATAAAATACAAAAGATATTTTTAAAAAGTCACTTGGCTTAACATTATTTAAAGTTAATATGTATTACTTTTAAAAAGATATTAATTTACATGATTTAATGTTAATACGTACTCATTATTTTGGTGATGGACTTGATTGAAGAAATAAACAAAAATCTCACATTCAAATGGAATGATTATCAATATTTATGATAAATAATATTAATAATTTTTATCAGATTCATAATTGATATATTGATTTCTTAACAAAAAATGAACCTAACTAATACCATAATTACAAGGTAATTGAAAAGCTAATTATATTTATCCATATTTAGCTCCTAGCAGGCTTTTAAAGCTTAACAATGCGTTAATTATAGGGTAATTCAAAATCAACAATATATTTTTTGATCGTTTCTTAACCAAATATATATCCCATTTAATTTGAATTCGAGTGGGATCAGAATTATCATGCAAAATTTATATATAAACAAAAAGTGTGTACACTTACATTGCCTTAAAGGACTAATATTAGATGACAAAAAAATATTCATATAATATTATTCCTTATATAGAAATTAGGATATTTACACTTTAAATATTACCATATAAGGGATAAATTGTCATGCCCCAAGCCTGAGGGACATGACCGGCACACAGCCGGATATCCCCGGTCGAGTGGACCTGGGTGCCTCTCCTATTCCCCACGCGTTACCCCACATTATTCTTTGTTAATTAGCCAAAAGATACCAAATTACAATTGAAAGTAAACAGAAATTCTCTTTTTATGAACACACATTATGATTAACAGGGAACACGGTGTACAAACTTCAGCGCCCAAAACATACACCTATATACATAAGTTCTAACTACGGAGCCTCTAGTAGAAAGATAATACAACACTTACCGGTGACAAGGCCCGGCTATACCTTTGCAATGACACCACAAAACTACTATTACACTAACAGAGGTGACCTGAACCACGCAGGGCCCTAGAAGGAGAGGGGCTCACCAACATGTACACAACTGATAGAAAGGAGGAGGAGCTACGGACGGTGGGCTGGAGTGCATGCCACGGATCCACCTACAATCATAACACGAATGTAGCACCCCGACAAAAGGGACGTCAGTACATTTGAATTGTACTGACATGTATGAACAAACTTTGTCCCAAGTAAACTCAAGCAAAAATGCATATACAAGTATAAAGCTGAACAACAACAGTATGAGTACAACCATGGAGCAACAACCAAACATTTCACAACAAATGATACAATTAGTCAAACAAAGGGGCAATCAGTGCTCCTGTTGTCTCCTTTCACAATTCCACATTTATCATTTCATGATATATATTCATATCAATAGTGATATTGGATCATATTTTTCACCCTTATTACCTCGTATACCCTTACCTCGGCCACCCTTATCACCGCAACCCACACCTTATTTCACCGTGTTACGGTGCGCAACCTGACCCCGCTAGCCAGTTTCAGTTCACAACAACATACAACACAACAACAAATACAATAAATAAACTATGGCACATTGTTTAAATAGATCCACAACAAGGATAATGTAATTCCACAACTAGCAACAAAAATTTCCTCATGTTCATCAAATTGGTACACAACTTGGGTTACCACAACAGTTGTTCACAATCAATCATACACGTTGTTCCATATAATTCCACTTTCACTGTTCCACATCATTTATATTTCCACTATTTCCAAACTCTTTCTATTAAAGTTTCTCAACTTTCACCACAAGGTGTTACCATACAAATATACAACACAAAAGCTTCACAATGATTCCCACATGAATATCAACTATCAACAATTTCACAAACTAACACAGGGCAATTTCACAAGGATCACAATAAGCCATACATACCTGGAGTTGATTATCCCCTTCAAAGCTCTAGTCCAATTATCCAAGCAATCAAGAATTCAATCTAGTCCATAAGCAACATTTAGATTTTAGAAATTAAACTCGTAGTTATTACCCAATTCCTTGTTTAGATAGATTCTAGGGTTTTAGGAGCATGCATGAAGACATTATGAAGAATTTTCAAAGTAAGAGTGTGGGGTTTCCCTCCCAAGCTTAATTTCGAAATTTAGGGGAAATGGGTTAGAGATTTTATCTCAGCAATCAGTAGAGAAGACAATGCACCAAGAATATTCTGAGCTCCAATGGTTTTTGAAAGACTAGATGATGAAGAATTACTTTCTCTCTCAAGAACCCTATCTCCCTCTCTCTTAATTTGATCAGAAATGTATTAAAAATGAGGGAGGATGTGATTTAATAAAAGGTGGGTCAGGTCTAAAAGTTTAGAAAAATACCAGGTGAGCACGGTCTGGAACGCGATCTGCGTTCGCAAAACTAACATGCGGTCCGCAGAATGGACCGCATAAATGGCTCGAGTTTCAAATCTCTCAGGTTGGGAATGTGGTGAATATGCGGTCCGCATTCGAGTTCTGCGGCCGCAGAATGCACGGCAGAACTGGCCTTCAAATTTCTTCAGGGACCATATGCGATCACTCTGCGGTCCGCATATTGATTATGAGACCGCAGATCTGACCGCATTTTTAACATCAAAATTTGGTTGCTCTCTGATTCACCCTGCGGTAGGAATGCGGTCCGCATAGCTGATCTGCGACTGCATTCTGGACCGCATTTTGGCAATTTTCTGGAAAAATTTTGATTTCACATTTTTAAGTGCAAAACAGTAAAAAGAATCCAATCCACGCAGGTAGACTCGACTCTATGAGCTGCTAACATCTGAGCACTCATTTTCACGGGGTCTTACATCCTCCCCCGCTTAAGATCATTCATCCTCGAATGAGGACTTGGGAACCGAATGAGTTTGAAAACATGATACGCAAGTTTCTACACTTTTATTAACTTTCAAGTTTGTTTTAGAAAAATTTTGCCAGAATTTTCTTTGTAATATGGACATAACCACCTGTCAAATAACCTCCAAAACATATTCCCAAGCATTACTACACAAACTTGCTACCTTTACAACAGTTGTTAAATGCATAATCCTCACACTTGCACACATTCAACCTCTTGATACACTTTTAACCATTTGGCACACAACATGTAATCAAATTAAGCATTATTCACCTGTACTATTAAAGTCATTTACCTATCGCAAGGGTAGGACACAGTTATTCATTTCAATACAATTCCTCCATGCAAAACTAATCATTACACAATTAAAACACTTTGACACACAATTTTCATGCAAAATTAGTTATTACTTCCAAACATCACCTTAACATGGGAGCACAAATACCTTCATTACCAAAAAGGACTTCACATTGCTCAATTAGTTACAACACATAAAATTTGGCACAACTTGGAGAAACTACAACAATAAGGCACTTGGAAAGGGAAGGGATGGTTCTTACACCTAATGGAACACAACACTAGCTCTCCCAGGGACAAGATTCGCACGATCATTCCTAGACTTACTCAAATAGATGGGAATATTTTATCTGCATCTCATCCTCCGCCTCCCACATTGGTTCCTCGACTTGCTGATTTCGCCACAACACCTTAACCGAAGCAATCTCCTTGTTCCGTAACTTTCGGACTTGCCTATCCAGAATAGCAACCGGAATCTCTTCATATGACAGCTATTCTGTAACCTTGACGTCTTCCACGGGCACAATTTTTGATGGATCACCCACAACTTCCCTCAACATGGATACATGAAACACTAGGTGCACCAAGGATATTTCAGGGGGAAATTCCAACCTATACGCGACTTATCCGATCCTTTGAGTGACTTGATAATGCCCGGCGTACCTATGGCTTAGTTTTCCCTTCTTCCCAAAATGCATGACTCCTTTCATAGGAGACACCCTCAAGAATACCCAATCTCCTTCTTGAAAATTCAATTCTCTTCGACGCACGTCTGCATAGGATTTTTGGCGACTTTGAGTAGTCTTCATTCTCTCTTGAATGACTTTTACCTTCTCCATGGCCTGATGCACGAGATCTGGCCCTATTAATTCTGCTTCACCAACCTCGAACCACCCGATCGGGGACCTACACCTTCTTCCGTACAATGCTTCAAGTGGGGCCATCTGGATGCTATCATGGAAGCTGTTGTTATAAGATAACTCTATAAGGGGAAGGTGATCATCTCAATTACCTTTGAAATCTATGACACATGCCTGCAACATATCCTGGAGCGTCTGAATAGTCCGCTCTGCTTGGACATCGGTTTGCGGATGAAAAGCTGTGCTGAGATTTACATTAGTACCCAAACCTTGCTGAAATTTCTTCCAGAAGTTAGCTGTAAACTGAGATCCTCGATCCAAAATAATAGAAAGCGGCGTACCATGAAGCCTCACTATCTCCTTGATGTACAACCGAGCATATTGTTCCGCAGTATCGGTGGACTTGACTGGCAAAAAATGAACTTATTTGGTGAGCCTATCCACAATTAAATTGAGTCGAACTTGTGCTGAGTATGAGGAAGTCCTATCACGAAGTCCATATTGATCATTTCCCACTTCCAACATCGGTATTTCTATAAGCTGAGTCAACCCTACCGACCGTTGATGCTCGGCCTTCACTTGCTGGCAATTTGGACACTTAGAGACGAAGTCCGCCACACTCTTCTTCATACCACCCCACCAATATATATCCTTGAGATCGTGATACATCTTTGTAGAGCCTGGGTGTACAGAATACCTGGAATGATGAGCCTCCGCCATTACCCTCTCCCGAAGATTATCCACATCCGGGACACATAACCTGTCATGGCACCGTAGCACATCACCATTGCTGCCGAGTGAAAATGCCGAAATTTTGTTACTTAGAGCTGCCTCCTTCAATTGTGCCAATGTTGGATCAATAAACTGCTTCTCTTTAACATCTTCCACAAGCGACGATTCTGCTGTATTATGCACCATAAGTTCCTCCTCATTCAGGGCCGAGATACAAACCCCAAGACTGGCCAATTGATGTACCTACCGAGCTAGGAACCTCTGATCCGCTCTCAAGTGAGCCAAGCTACCCATGGATTTCCGACTGAGGGCGTCGGCCACCACGTTCGCCTTCCCTGGATGGTACAAGATATCCATATCATAATCCTTAAACAATTCAAGCCACAGCTACTACCTCAAATTAAGCTCCTTCTACTTGAACAAATACTGGAGACTCTTGTGGTCTGAAAACACATCTACATGAACCCCAAAAAGATAATGCCGCCATATTTTCAAGGCAAACACAACTACTGCAAGCTCCAAATCATGCGTCAGATAATTCTTCTCGTGATTCTTGAGTTGCCTGGAAGCATATGTTATGACCTTCCGTGCTATATCAGAACACACCCTAAACCAACCCTGGAGGCATCACAATAGACCATAAACCCCTCTGTGCCTTCTAGCAAGGCCAATATTGGTGCCGAAGTCAACCTTGTCTTCAATTCCTAGAAACTTTTCTCACAAGCATCTGACAACTGGAACTTGGCTGATTTCTGCGTCAATTTGGTCAAAGGAGAGGGTGGAGAATCCCTCTACAAACCTCTGATAATACCCTACTAACCCCAAAAAGCTATGGATATCCGTCGGGGTCGTGGGTCTAGGCCAATCCTTCACCGCTGCAATCTTTTGAGGGTCCACCTGAATCCCCTCACTGGAAACAACATGACCCAGAAAAGCGACGGATTCCAACCAAAATTCACATTTGGAAAACTTGGCATACAATTGGTGCTGATGTAGAATCTGCAAAACTACTTTGAGGTGGTTGGCATGATCCTCCATGCTCCGCGAATATACGAGGATGTCGTCAATGAAAACAATCATGAAAGAGTCTAAGAATGACTAAGACCTAATTCATAAGATCCATAAAAGTTGCCGGGGCGTAATTTAGCCCAAAGGACATGACCAAGAATTCAAAGTGGCCATAATGAGATATAAAAGTGGTCTTAGGAATATCCTGCTCTCTGATCTTCAATTGGTGGTACCCGGACCGCAAATCAATTTTGGAGAAGAAACTTGCACCTTGCAATTGGTTGAACAAATTATCTATCCGAGGCAAATGGTACTTATTCTTGATGGTGACTTTATTAAGCTGCCGATAATCGATACACATCCGAAGTCACCCATCCTTCTTTCTGACAAATAGAACCAGAGCACCCCACGGCGACACATTTGGCTTGATAAACCCCTTCTCTAATAGATCCTTCAACTGCTCTTTTAACTCCCGCAACTGTACTGGTGCCATTCTGTATGGTGGAATAGACATTGGATGGGCATCTAGCAATACATCAATCCTGAAATCTATCTCCCTATCTGGCAGAATTCCTGGAAGCTCATCAATAAGTACCTCAAGAAACTCATTCACAATTGGCATGGACTCGGGGGAAGGTACCTTTGGAGTAGTGTCCGCTACCCGGACTAAATGATAGATACACCCCTTCCTGATCATCTTCGAAGACTTGAGGTAGGAAATAAACCTACCCCTCGGCATAACACCATTTCCCTTCCATTCAATAACTGACTCATTAGGGAACTCGAGTCTCATGACTCTCATCCGGCAATCAAGTTTAGCAAAGCACGAATAGAGCCAATCCATCCCCATGATTACATCAAAATCCACCATCCCAAGCTCGATAAGGTCGGCCGTGGTAACACGACCACATACTATAACATCACAATTCCTATAGACCCACACGACTGTAATAAAATCACCCACCGGAGTCGATACAGAGAACGACTCAAGAAGATGTTCGGGTTCAATCCCAAAACTCGAAGCAACAAATGGAGTGACATAGGACGAAGAAGACCCTCGATTAATAGAGCATAACAATCAATGTTCTGGACAGATAGGATACCTGTGACAACATCTGGGGAAGCCTCAGCACTCTAACGGACACTCAATGCATAAAACTTGTTGGGTCCACCCCTACCACGAGCTCCACCTCTTGCTGCACCATGCCCTGCTGGGGCTGGAGGGCGCACTGATGACGTAGCAACTGATGAACTAGATGGCTGAGCAAGTCCCCTACCCGGGCCTGCCTGGGCGCATGGCAGTCCCGCTGTATGTGACCTCTCACCCCACAATTGTAGCACACTGGAGCATCCAAGTAACAAGCCTATGTATGAAATCTCCCACACTTGGGACATATACCTCCCTGCTGCCGAGGTCTCATTCCCGAATGATTGAACTTGCGGGACCTCCTGCCGTCAGAACCTGGTCCCGAAGGGCTACTCTACTGGAAACAGTGCACATATGGCGGTGCACTAGCTGAGGACTGAGCATAAGACTGAGACGGTCCTGGTGACCCTCTCCCTAGAGCTGACCTCCCTGAGTGACCCATAGACCGGGCCCTGGTGCTACTCTCCCTGTCTGCGCGAATCTTCAACTTCCTGGCCTCTGTGGCCTGAGCAAAACCCATGATCTTCCCATAGATCATGTCTGAATGCAAAGCCGCTATAGCAGCTTCATTTACCACAAAAGGACTGAGACCCTGAACGAATCGCCGAACTCTGGCCTCCATAGTCGACACCAACTGAGGAGCATACTTAGACAACCTCATGAACTCCATATGATACTTCCAAACACTCATGCTACCCTGCATAAGAACCTCAACTCGGTGGCACGGGATGCCATGGTCTCGGCAGGCAAAAAGTGGTCCATGAAGGCATCTACGAACTCATCCCATCTAGCTGGAGGTCTCCCCTCCTCACGGGAATCCTCCCACATCTCAAACCACGAACGTGGCGCTCCCTTCAATCTGTATGAAGCCAATTCTACCCCTTCTATCTCTGTAGCCTTCATCACCCGAAGGGTTTTGTACATCTCATCAAGGAAGTCCTGCGGATCGGCGTCTGGGTCTGTGCCTGAGAACTCTGGAGGGGACAATCACAGAAACTAGTGAACTCTGGAGCTAGAGAAATCTCCCTGTCCACTGGAGAACACAGGGGCATCATGAGATCTCTAGGCCTGGGCGGCCACCAACTGGGTCAGAATAAGGATAGCTCCTCTAAGGTCTCCATCAGAAATCCCGGGATTGGAAGCTGGAGCAACATCAGGATTAGGGGCATTGGCAGGAGGGATAGTGGCACCCTCGGCCGCTGCTAGAACATGATTGCTTGGATCAGGAACGGATGGGGAAGGCAAATTTAGAACTGGGGAATCACTCTCACCCACGACAGTCGGCACATGATCCACAACCGCACTGGAAGTAGCATTGGCCCTAGGCCAAGTCTAGCTTTCTTCTTATGTGCCATTACTGAAAATTCGAAATAGAGCACAAATTAGACACAACATCACTTCACCGCACGAACTTGGAATCACAAAGAAGAGGATCGTTTTTCCTAAATGCCCGCATAGCCCCCAACTTATAGATGTGGTCGACAATACACCGATAAGAAGGGCTATACTAGGCACGGCTCCGAGACATCCTAGAACTCTTTAAACCTTAGGCTCTGATACCAAGTTTGTCACGCCCCAAACCCGAGGGACATGACCGGCACTCAATCGGGTATCCCCGGTCGAGTGGACCTGGGTGATTGTTAGGATTTATGCCCGTCACTAGAGGGGGGTGAATAGTGCGGCACGAGAATATTGATAAATATTGCGGAATTAAAATTGCAGGAATAAAATAAATTCGGTAATTAAAATAACAAGGAAAGAACGCACCGAACTTATCCTGGTTCACCATAACTTGTGGCTAGTCCAGTCCCCGAGAGACTCTCTCGAGATTCCACTAACTCCGTTAAGCTTACGGGTGCCTAACAAACCGTTACACTTGCTCGTAGATGTACACTCTACAAGACTTCAACTTGCTCGAGGATACCGCACCTCAAGACTTCACCTTGCTCGTGGATATCGCACCACAAGACTTCAACCACTAAGACTTAGGGTACTTAGGGAACCCGACAATCAATGAGAAGATATGTTCTTCTCAAACACCTTTCTCTTTTACAACAAGAACTCTCTCAAAAGAGTAGGTAAAGAGATACAAATTTAGCTCTATGAACAACTCAAAGTTGTCTCTCAAATGGCTCAACAAAAGCTCTAAAATGATGCTCAAATAATGTCAATATGTATATCAATATTGGGAGGTGTTGTGTGTTTAAAATCAGCTCAAAAGACCTCTTTTTATAGGTGAAAAAGGGTGCATGACCGTTGCTTAATTGACAATTAATTATGCTGATTTTGTGCTGAGATATCGATTATTTATATCACATAATCGATTATTTGTTAACGTTACAAAATCGGAATCAGATTCTGCTCACATATAATCGATTATTTCATCCATATAATCGATTATGCCTCTAACGTTCCGAAAATCAGAATCCCCGATTTTCTGCCAAATAATCGATTATTTGATAGAGATAATCGATTATGTCTCTAACGTTCCGAAAATCAAAAGCTGATTCTCTGCTGGATAATCGATTATCTAATTGATATAATCGATTATATTGAGACAATGTTTCAAACACTTTGGCAACGGTAATCACATAATCGATTATGCACTTTGTATAATCGATTATTCTGTGGCAGTGTTCAAACACTTTGGCCACTGTTATAACATAATCGATTATGCTGATTTGTATAATCGATTATTTTAGTCCAGTTTTAAAAACTTACTTCAAAAACCATTTTGGTTAAAATAAAAACTTTAACATCATTTTGTTTGAAGTATTTAAAATATGTTTATGATAAATATGATTGAATAAAATATGTTTATGATAAATATGATTTAATAAATAATTTTATGCATATTTATGATGACCTATGTTGAGCCAAAAGATGAGATAACTTAAACATTGCTCTTACATTGGTTCTACCTAACGACCTACGCCTTGGGTCTTCGGTCTTGAACATTTAAGCTCGTCTTTGGCTTGTCTATGCAATTCCGTCATCAATATGCTTCTCGCCATTCAATCTCGATTGTTTGTCGTATAATATCGTTGTTTGACACTTGACTTCATTGTTTGGCATTCATCAAAACCTATACCTGAAAATCATGCTCATACAACCAAAGGGCACATATCATAGATAGAGTGATTTTCTACAATTTCCCCCTTTTTGATAATGACAAACAACAGGAGATATGCATATTTGATTCCCCCTAAATTCATGCTATATCTCAACATACAATTTATGCAAACAATTCAATATAATTCCCCCTTAATTGAATATTCCCCCTCAATTAAAGCATGCATATCGCCTAAATTCTTCCCCCTTTTGGCATTAGCAAAAAGAGTTTACTAATTGTTAATTAAACTATTGATGATACCAATTGTAAGAAACAAAATCATATCAACATCAAATGATACCAAATGTTAGTAAATGCATACTAATCATAATAACGGTCATTTTTTTCGCAAATATACCAACTGTTATTTAAACTCAAAATATTCATCAAAACATGAATCAATCATTTAATATAAAACTAATTGATACCAATTGTTATTCAAACTAAAACTTATCGAATCATGAATCAATCATTAATATCAATTGTTAGCACATATCAGCTATTACGTTTTTATCGAAAATACGATAACTAACCGACGTTCCCATTCGATGCATTAAGGTTTCGTGCTTGATGCATCTAATACAATATTGTAGTCTTCAAGCACACCTGCAAAAGTACCTAAAAATAGGTTTTTCGTACCCAACTTCTTTTGGGTCCTTGGGGGTTAGAATAATAATAATCATAATCAATACATAAATCTCTATGTTTAGCAAAACATACGGGTGCAATGTGTCCTACCCGGTTACAATAATTACATATAACATTAGGATTGTGCATATGTCTAGGTTGAGCCAAATGCGTTCTAGGTGATCTAAATTTGTTGTTCCTAGACGCGTTGAAATTCCTAGAATCATTTCTAGGTGGTCTAAAATTATTCATTCTAGACTCATTAATCAACTTCCTAGAATTATGTCTAGGTGGTCTAAAATGATTAGTTTTAGACTTATTAACAAAATTCCTAGAATTGTTTCTAGTTGGTTTAACCTCATTTCTAACATCCTTTTTAATTTCTTCACTTGTTTTATCAACATTACGTTTTTCTAGTACGTTCCTAAGTTCTATGTTCTCTGTTTTCAAAGAACTACAAGAAGAGCAATTTGAACATTGATCAATTAAAGAGGCTTCATTCAATTCCTTGATCTTATTTTTAAAATCAACATTGTCATTTTTCAAAAATTTATTTTATTTTTCTAAAACTTCAATTTTATTTTTAAGAGCACTAATGTCATTTTCAAAATCTTTTTCTTTCAAAGAAGGTCGTTTTTCAAAAACTTTTTCTTGCAAAGAAAGTGTTTTCTGAAAATCTGTTTCTTGCAAAGAAAGTGTTTTCTTCAATTCTTTTATGGTTTTGGAAGCTTTAACAAATTCACCATATAATTCATCATAGGCATTTTGTATTTCTTCAAGCGAGTAAGAGTTAGAAATACTTACCTCTTCTTCTTCGTTGGCCATGAGGCATAATGCGGCAGTTTCATCGCCCGAGCTGTCTGAATCCCATGTCACGCGCCGATGATGTTTCTTCTTTTTGTTGTCCTTGGGTTTTGGACAATGTGATTTGGTGTGGCCAAGTTTTCCACAATTTTGGCATGAAGAACTTGGTTCTTCCTTCTTTATTTCCTTCTTCATAAACTTATAAAACTTTTCAATTATATCATTGGAAATAATATCATCATCGCTTTCTGAATCACTTACCTCTACTCTTTTAGAAGATGATGCTTTGAAGGCGAAATTCGAATTTCTACTTCTAAGATAGGGATTAAGAATTGTACTTTCATAAGTTTCGAGGTTACCTCTTAGTCCATCAATTGTGATATCCGTGATTCCTATCGACTCTTGGATGGCATCAGCTTTGGAACGCCATTCGGGAGTGAGGCTCCGTAGGATTTTTCGAACAAGATCTTTGTTCGTGTACACTTTCCCGAGAGCATGAAGGTCGTTGACGATTTTTGAGAATCGTTCGAACATATGACCTATGGATTCCTTCTCCATTTTAAAGATTTCATATTTATGTGTTAGAAAATCAATTCTAGCTTCTCGGACTTGAGACGTACCTTCATAAGTGATCTCGAGTTTATCCCACATTTCCTTTGCGGTTGTGCAACAAGAGATTTTCCGGTAGTCATCCGGATTCACCGCACAATATAATAAGTTGACGGCCTTTGCGTTAAGTTCAACGATTTTGATGTCCTCGGCGTCATATTCATCTTCCTCCTTTGTTGGCATTTGTTGTCCATTCTTGATGATTCGCCACAAGCGAAAATTATGTGATTGGATGAAGATTCTCCTCCGCTCTTTCCAATATGTGTAATTCCTTCCATCAAAGAGTGGAGGACTATGGGTGGAGTGTTCTTTGCTCATCATTCCTGCGTTCAACATTCTCAACAAAAAATATATATATGGCTCTCAACCGGTTAAGGCTTTCAGAGAGTTAGGCTCTGATACCAATTGTTAGGATTTATGCCCGTCACTAGAGGGGGGTGAATAGTGCGGCACGAGAATATTGATAAATATTGCGGAATTAAAATTGCAGGAATAAAATAAATTCGGTAATTAAAATAACAAGGAAAGAACGCACCGAACTTATCCTGGTTCACCATAACTTGTGGCTAGTCCAGTCCCCGAGAGACTCTCTCGAGATTCCACTAACTCCGTTAAGCTTACGGGTGCCTAACAAACCGTTACACTTGCTCGTAGATGTACACTCTACAAGACTTCAACTTGCTCGAGGATACCGCACCTCAAGACTTCACCTTGCTCGTGGATATCGCACCACAAGACTTCAACCACTAAGACTTAGGGTACTTAGGGAACCCGACAATCAATGAGAAGATATGTTCTTCTCAAACACCTTTCTCTTTTACAACAAGAACTCTCTCAAAAGAGTAGCTAAAGAGATACAAATTTAGCTCTATGAACAACTCAAAGTTGTCTCTCAAATGGCTCAACAAAAGCTCTAAAATGATGCTCAAATAATGTCAATATGTATATCAATATTGGGAGGTGTTGTGTGTTTAAAATTAGCTCAAAAGACCTCTTTTTATAGGTGAAAAAGGGTGCATGACCGTTGCTTAATTGACAATTAATTATGCTGATTTTGTGCTGAGATATCGATTATTTATATCACATAATCGATTATTTGTTAACGTTACAAAATCGGAATCAGATTCTGCTCACATATAATCGATTATTTCATCCATATAATCGATTATGCCTCTAACGTTCCGAAAATCAGAATCCCCGATTTTCTGCCAAATAATCGATTATTTGATAGAGATAATCGATTATGTCTCTAACGTTCCGAAAATCAAAAGCTGATTCTCTGCTGGATAATCGATTATCTAATTGATATAATCGATTATATTGAGACAATGTTTCAAACACTTTGGCAACGGTAATCACATAATCGATTATGCACTTTGTATAATCGATTATTCTGTGGCAGTGTTCAAACACTTTGGCCACTGTTATAACATAATCGATTATGCTGATTTGTATAATCGATTATTTTAGTCCAGTTTTAAAAACTTACTTCAAAAACCATTTTGGTTAAAATAAAAACTTTAACATCATTTTGTTTGAAGTATTTAAAATATGTTTATGATAAATATGATTGAATAAAATATGTTTATGATAAATATGATTTAATAAATAATTTTATGCATATTTATGATGACCTATGTTGAGCCAAAAGATGAGATAACTTAAACATTGCTCTTACATTGGTTCTACCTAACGACCTACGCCTTGGGTCTTCGGTCTTGAACATTTAAGCTCGTCTTTGGCTTGTCTATGCAATTCCGTCATCAATATGCTTCTCGCCATTCAATCTCGATTGTTTGTCGTATAATATCGTTGTTTGACACTTGACTTCATTGTTTGGCATTCATCAAAACCTATACCTGAAAATCATGCTCATACAACCAAAGGGCACATATCATAGATAGAGTGATTTTCTACAATTTCCCCCTTTTTGATAATGACAAACAACAGGAGATATGCATATTTGATTCCCCCTAAATTCATGCTATATCTCAACATACAATTTATGCAAACAATTCAATATAATTCCCCCTTAATTGAATATTCCCCCTCAATTAAAGCATGCATATCGCCTAAATTCTTCCCCCTTTTGGCATTAGCAAAAAGAGTTTACTAATTGTTAATTAAACTATTGATGATACCAATTGTAAGAAACAAAATCATATCAACATCAAATGATACCAAATGTTAGTAAATGCATACTAATCATAATAACGGTCATTTTTCGCAAATATACCAACTGTTATTTAAACTCAAAATATTCATCAAAACATGAATCAATCATTTAATATAAAACTAATTGATACCAATTGTTATTCAAACTAAAACTTATCGAATCATGAATCAATCATTAATATCAATTGTTAGCACATATCAGCTATTACGTTTTTATCGAAAATACGATAACTAACCGACGTTCCCATTCGATGCATTAAGGTTTCGTGCTTGATGCATCTAATACAATATTGTAGTCTTCAAGCACACCTGCAAAAGTACCTAAAAATAGGTTTTTCGTACCCAACTTCTTTTGGGTCCTTGGGGGTTAGAATAATAATAATCATAATCAATACATAAATCTCTATGTTTAGCAAAACATACGGGTGCAATGTGTCCTACCCGGTTACAATAATTACATATAACATTAGGATTGTGCATATGTCTAGGTTGAGCCAAATGCGTTCTAGGTGATCTAAATTTGTTGTTCCTAGACGCGTTGAAATTCCTAGAATCATTTCTAGGTGGTCTAAAATTATTCATTCTAGACTCATTAATCAACTTCCTAGAATTATGTCTAGGTGGTCTAAAATGATTAGTTTTAGACTTATTAACAAAATTCCTAGAATTGTTTCTAGTTGGTTTAACCTCATTTCTAACATCCTTTTTAATTTCTTCACTTGTTTTATCAACATTACGTTTTTCTAGTACGTTCCTAAGTTCTATGTTCTCTGTTTTCAAAGAACTACAAGAAGAGCAATTTGAACATTGATCAATTAAAGAGGCTTCATTCAATTCCTTGATCTTATTTTTAAAATCAACATTGTCATTTTTCAAAAATTTATTTTATTTTTCTAAAACTTCAATTTTATTTTTAAGAGCACTAATGTCATTTTCAAAATCTTTTTCTTTCAAAGAAGGTCGTTTTTCAAAAACTTTTTCTTGCAAAGAAAGTGTTTTCTGAAAATCTGTTTCTTGCAAAGAAAGTGTTTTCTTCAATTCTTTTATGGTTTTGGAAGCTTTAACAAATTCACCATATAATTCATCATAGGCATTTTGTATTTCTTCAAGCGAGTAAGAGTTAGAAATACTTACCTCTTCTTCTTCGTTGGCCATGAGGCATAATGCGGCAGTTTCATCGCCCGAGCTGTCTGAATCCCATGTCACGCGCCGATGATGTTTCTTCTTTTTGTTGTCCTTGGGTTTTGGACAATGTGATTTGGTGTGGCCAAGTTTTCCACAATTTTGGCATGAAGAACTTGGTTCTTCCTTCTTTATTTCCTTCTTCATAAACTTATAAAACTTTTCAATTATATCATTGGAAATAATATCATCATCGCTTTCTGAATCACTTACCTCTACTCTTTTAGAAGATGATGCTTTGAAGGCGAAATTCGAATTTCTACTTCTAAGATAGGGATTAAGAATTGTACTTTCATAAGTTTCGAGGTTACCTCTTAGTCCATCAATTGTGATATCCGTGATTCCTATCGACTCTTGGATGGCATCAGCTTTGGAACGCCATTCGGGAGTGAGGCTCCGTAGGATTTTTCGAACAAGATCTTTGTTCGTGTACACTTTCCCGAGAGCATGAAGGTCGTTGACGATTTTTGAGAATCGTTCGAACATATGACCTATGGATTCCTTCTCCATTTTAAAGATTTCATATTTATGTGTTAGAAAATCAATTCTAGCTTCTCGGACTTGAGACGTACCTTCATAAGTGATCTCGAGTTTATCCCACATTTCCTTTGCGGTTGTGCAACAAGAGATTTTCCGGTAGTCATCCGGATTCACCGCACAATATAATAAGTTGACGGCCTTTGCGTTAAGTTCAACGATTTTGATGTCCTCGGCGTCATATTCATCTTCCTCCTTTGTTGGCATTTGTTGTCCATTCTTGATGATTCGCCACAAGCGAAAATTATGTGATTGGATGAAGATTCTCCTCCGCTCTTTCCAATATGTGTAATTCCTTCCATCAAAGAGTGGAGGACTATGGGTGGAGTGTTCTTTGCTCATCATTCCTGCGTTCAACATTCTCAACAAAAAATATATATATGGCTCTCAACCGGTTAAGGCTTTCAGAGAGTTAGGCTCTGATACCAATTGTTAGGATTTATGCCCGTCACTAGAGGGGGGTGAATAGTGCGGCACGAGAATATTGATAAATATTGCGGAATTAAAATTGCAGGAATAAAATAAATTCGGTAATTAAAATAACAAGGAAAGAACGCACCGAACTTATCCTGGTTCACCATAACTTGTGGCTAGTCCAGTCCCCGAGAGACTCTCTCGAGATTCCACTAACTCCGTTAAGCTTACGGGTGCCTAACAAACCGTTACACTTGCTCGTAGATGTACACTCTACAAGACTTCAACTTGCTCGAGGATACCGCACCTCAAGACTTCACCTTGCTCGTGGATATCGCACCACAAGACTTCAACCACTAAGACTTAGGGTACTTAGGGAACCCGACAATCAATGAGAAGATATGTTCTTCTCAAACACCTTTCTCTTTTACAACAAGAACTCTCTCAAAAGAGTAGGTAAAGAGATACAAATTTAGCTCTATGAACAACTCAAAGTTGTCTCTCAAATGGCTCAACAAAAGCTCTAAAATGATGCTCAAATAATGTCAATATGTATATCAATATTGGGAGGTGTTGTGTGTTTAAAATCAGCTCAAAAGACCTCTTTTTATAGGTGAAAAAGGGTGCATGACCGTTGCTTAATTGACAATTAATTATGCTGATTTTGTGCTGAGATATCGATTATTTATATCACATAATCGATTATTTGTTAACGTTACAAAATCGGAATCAGATTCTGCTCACATATAATCGATTATTTCATCCATATAATCGATTATGCCTCTAACGTTCCGAAAATCAGAATCCCCGATTTTCTGCCAAATAATCGATTATTTGATAGAGATAATCGATTATGTCTCTAACGTTCCGAAAATCAAAAGCTGATTCTCTGCTGGATAATCGATTATCTAATTGATATAATCGATTATATTGAGACAATGTTTCAAACACTTTGGCAACGGTAATCACATAATCGATTATGCACTTTGTATAATCGATTATTCTGTGGCAGTGTTCAAACACTTTGGCCACTGTTATAACATAATCGATTATGCTGATTTGTATAATCGATTATTTTAGTCCAGTTTTAAAAACTTACTTCAAAAACCATTTTGGTTAAAATAAAAACTTTAACATCATTTTGTTTGAAGTATTTAAAATATGTTTATGATAAATATGATTGAATAAAATATGTTTATGATAAATATGATTTAATAAAATAATTTTATGCATATTTATGATGACCTATGTTGAGCCAAAAGATGAGATAACTTAAACATTGCTCTTACATTGGTTCTACCTAACGACCTACGCCTTGGGTCTTCGGTCTTGAACATTTAAGCTCGTCTTTGGCTTGTCTATGCAATTCCGTCATCAATATGCTTCTCGCCATTCAATCTCGATTGTTTGTCGTATAATATCGTTGTTTGACACTTGACTTCATTGTTTGTCATTCATCAAAACCTATACCTGAAAATCATGCTCATACAACCAAAGCGCACATATCATAGATAGAGTGATTTTCTACAACTCTCCTATTCCCCACGCGTTACCCTATATTATTCCCTGTTAATTAGCCAAAAGATACCAAATTACAATTGAAAGTAAATAGAAATTCTCTTTTAATAAACACACATTATGATTAACAGGGAACATGGTGTACAAACTTCAGCGCCCAAAACATACACATATATACATAAGTTCTAACCCACATACCACTGTCTATGGAGCCTCTAGGAGAGAGATAATACAACACTTGCCGGTGACAAGGCCCCGGCTATACCTTTGCAATGACACCACAAAACTACTATTACAATAACAAATGTGGCCTGAACCACGCAGGGCCCCAGAAGGAGAGGGGCTCACCAACATGTACACAGCTGATAGAAAAGAGGAAGAGTTACGGACAGTGCACTGGAGTGCCTGCCATGGATCCACCTACAATCATAATACGAATGTAGCACCCCTGACAAAAGGGACGTCAGTACATTTGAATTGTACTAGCATGTATGAACGAACTCTATCCCAAGTAAACTCAAGCCAAAAATGCATATACAAGTATAAAGCTGAACAACAATAGTACAAGTACAACCATGGAGAAACAACTAAACATTTCACAACAAACGATACAATTAGTCAAACAAAGGGGCAATCAGTGCCCCACAGGTTAAATACTCTCCTACTGTCTCCACATTTATCATTTCATGATTTATATTCATATCAATAGTGATATTGGATCATATTTTCCACCCTTATTACATCGACCACCCTTATCACCCCAACCCACACCTTATTTCACCGTGTTGCGGCACGTAACCGACCCCACCAGACAGTTTCAGTTCACAATAACATACAACACAACAATAAATACAAGAAATCAACTGTGGAACATTGTTAATATAGATCCACAACAAGGATAATGTAATTCCACAACTAGCAACAACAATTTCCTCATGTTCATCAAATTGGTACACAATTTGGGTTACCACAATGGTTGTTCACAACCAATCATACACGTTGTTCCACATTAATTCCACTTTCACTGTTCCACATCATTTTCATTTCCAAACTCTTTCAATTACAAGTTCCTAAACTTTCACCACAAGGTGTTACCACACAAATATACAACACAAAAGCTTCACAATGATTCCCACATGAATATCAACTATCAACAATATCATAAACTAACACAGGGCGATTTCACAAGGATCACAGTTAGCCATATATACCTGGAGTTGATTATCCCCTTCAAACCTATAGTCCAATTCGCCAAGCAATCAAGAAGTCAATCTAGTCCATGAACAATATTTAGGTTTTAGAAATTAAACTCGTAGTTATTACCCAATTCCTTGTTTATCTAGATTCTAGGGTTTAGGAGCATGCATGAAGATTTTATGAAGAATTTTCAAAGCAAGTGTTGGGGTTACCCTACCAAGCTTAATTTCAAAATTTGGGGGAAATGAGTTAGGAATTTTACCTGAGAAATCAGTAGAGAAGACAATGCACCAAGAATTTTCCGAGCTCCAATGATTTTGAAAGACTAGATGATGAAGAATTTACTTTCTCTCTCAAGAACCCTTTCTCCCTCTCTCTTATTTTGATAAAAAATGTGTTAAAAATAATAGTGGAGGTGTTTTATTAAAAGGTGGGTGGGTCTAAAATTTTATAAAAATAACAGGCGAGCACGGTCTGCGACGCGATCTGCGATCGCAGAACTGATATGCGGTCCGTAGAATGGACCAAAAAATGGCTCAAGTTTCAAACCTCTCGGGTTGGGAATACGGTGAATATGCGGTCTACATTCGAGTTCTGCGGTCGCGAAATGCACCGAAGAACTGACCTTCGAATTTCTTCATGGATCATACGCGATCACTCTGCGGTCCGCATATTGATTATGCGACCGCAGATCTGACCGCATTTTTAACATCAAAATTTGGTTGCTCTCTGATTCACTCTACGGTAGGAATGCAGTCCACATAGCTGATCTGCGACCGCATTCTGGACCGCATTTTGGCAATTTTCTGGAAAAATTTCGATTTCACATTTTTAAGTGCAAAATAGTAAAAAGAATCTGATCCACGCAGGTAGACTCGACTCTATGAGCTGCTAACATCTAAGCACTCATTTTCACGGGGCCTTACATAAATATTATATGCCAAATAATATTCATGACTTTTACCATATTTATATATTAAACTATTAACTAAAAATAAAGTTTATATTTTGAATTTAAATCATACTTTTTTGTAATTAATATTTTGTAGGCCTTTATAAGCACTAGAAATACCGTAATTGTAGGGTAATTCAAACACACTGATATAATTTTTTAAAACAATTATTTCTTAACTTGGAAGTGAATAATTGATTGACAATCAAACAACATATATGGTAAAATAATATTATGATTAAGATTTCTCAATATAAGTCTACGTGGAATACTATATGTTCAAATTCTAACCCTGCAGTACTATACTATACGAACCTTCAGGTTAGTCTCTCAATTTTTCTTCTTCTTTTTTTCTACTTTGAATAACTTATGTTAATAAAATTATGATCTCTTCAAAGCTTTTTTGGTTAGACTAATAAATTCAATACTTTTATAATTTTGCACTAGCAAATAACACAAGTAATATTTGTTTGTCAAACGATGCAGTTTGCGATGAGCTTATATGGCATGCCACTGCGAAGGAATAGTTTGAGACAACTTCGTTATATTGTTTTAGTGTGTCATTTGTTCAGTCTATTAGAATAAGTTGTTGGTCTCCTATAACTTTCACTACCAACAAGAAATAAAGTTTTATATCTTTCTTTGTGAGAGATTTCTTCTCATGAGTTGTGATCAATATAACTTATCAAAGTGTTCTCCAAGCAGTAAATACGATGCTAAGGTTTGAGATCGTGAAGCAAGAAGATATACTTAACACACACACACACACACACACACACACACACACACACATATATATATATATATATATATATATATATATATATATATATATATATATATATATATATATATATATATATATATATATATATATATATATATATATACACACACACACACAGAGTTCAATAATATTATCTTAATCTAGCATATGCTACTTACTCATAAGTTACATTAATAAATAAAAATTCAGAAGGACTCCTTTAATCTTATTTTATTTATATTAATTTTAATTTAAAGTCGTCACTTATTTTTTTCTCAATTTTTTGTTTTTACTATTATTATTTTTTTGTGCTTTACAATTAACACTATAATTATTTTTGTTGTAAATGTGACTAAGCAAGCTGAAGATTCATAGATATGATATATAGAAATATTTCTCAAATACGAAATGAACAAGTCTCATAGAGAACTTGCAATACAAAATAAAGTTTTATTAGGTTATCAAGATATATAGAGGGTCAAGATGTGATTATTTATTATACATTATATCGTGATTTTAATAGACTAGGTGTTTTTAACTATTTGAACTAACAGTTATAACATAAACTAATAATGAAATATCCATACGAACAAAATAATAAAACAGTATATCGAAACAACAAAAATATGTGAAAAGTTTTTATTGCGTGAAAAAGTTATTATTATGAATGATAATGTAAATCAAAATGATGGTATAAAAATAATACCAAATTGGTGATATATATATAGAGTAAATTTTTATTCTTGGCCGGCTTCTTTAGACTAATATTTGTTGCATGTAAAATTTAGTATAAAAATAATAAATATTCCTGCACATCGCGCAGGTATATATATACTAATTTTATGTAAATCAAACTAGATTACCTATTATTAGTAAGTATAATAATATAAAAAAGAAAATGCAAAAGAAGTTGCTACATGTTTTTCTTCTTCTTTTTCCTGACATGGTGTATACGCTACAGTGCCACAAAGCCCCTCCACCTACACAACACACAAAATACCCTAGGTGGCTGCTTACTCACTATTCCAATTATTGTTATTTCACAAAATTCAAAGGTTTTCGAAATCCAAATTCTCACGGGACGTAATAATATTACTTCTCCATTTCGACTCCTGCCTTATCGATATACTCCCGTACGTATACTCACACAACCATTTCTGCATTTCATTTTTTCTTCTCCTTTCTTGTGTTTGTGCTACAGATAAGATTCTTTGTTTTTGTTTTTGTTTTTGTTTTTTCAATTTCTTGAGCTATCCCCCGTGGTATCTATGAGTTCACTGAAGATCTAAAGTTTGATCAACAATTACAACTCTTGTTTGGTACAATAAATGCGTTGATTTTTGTTCAGTTTCTCTCCGATCCTTTTGGGTTTGTTTTTTTTGAGGTAACATCTCAACTTTTTGCTTTTGTTTCTTGGTTTTGTTGGATTCTTTTGGATTTCCCTTTTTTTGCTTTTGTGGAATGTACCAAAACAGCTCCATCTTTGTTGCTTTCTTGATGATCGGTTGAGGTATGAGTAGGATCACATTGGTTCCCGTCTTAGATTCTTTTTCCTGATTATAAAATATCATTTTGTTGAACTGTTTTAATTGGGTTTCTTTGATAAAGTTTCTAACTTGGATGTGGTTTGGCTGTTTAGCTTTTATTGTTGATTCCACAGTTAAGAACTTTCCTTATCATGGAATTTATGGAGCTGAATTTATTGGAGCTTTTATTGTTGTTTCTTGATTGGGAAAATTTCATGTCTTTTTAGCCTGTGTGATCAAGAATGAAATTACCAGCTTTTACATAGATTTTCGGATTCTTTTTACCAAAAGTAGAGATATGTTTCTAGTCACCTGGTCACTTTTAATATTTTAAGTAAGCAGAATTATAATTTTGAAATGTTATCCTGTAAAGTTTCCCCAAGTTTCTTCATGTTTGAAGCCTGCATTTTCTACTTCTTATTGCAAATTGAGGTCTGCATTGGGTAGTTCACAAATTGTTAAAAATCCCAGTTTTGAGCTTCTCTTTTATATTTTAAGTGATTATTCTCTTATGGGTACCACCCGGTTTTCAAGGCAAGGTGGTTGAATCGAGTTGAATGTGATTTGCATGGGTGAGGATGCCAGAGCTGCGTAGCGGAGCACGGAGATCAAAACGGCTTGGTGATCTCCAGCCTGCCCCTGAACCCTCTGGCCAAGAAGAAAATTGGGTTTTGCCTACTCAGAACAGAGGTCGAAGAAGAGGTGGTGGTGGAAGAGGAAGGGGTAATGCAACAGCTGTAGCAAAAGGGCCTTCAGCAGCGACGCGGGCAAGGCCTGGTGGTGCTTGTAGGGGTAGGGGGATTAGGTTGATCGATTTATATCCGGAGCCACCTTGTGGGGCTCTTCCTCAAGCTGTTCCTGTTGGTGTTGCAGAGCCAGCTCTTAATAGAGCTGAAGGTGCTGCAGATAAAAATATTGCAATGGAAGGTGGGAGTAGAGACAAAATAATGGGAGTTGAAGAAGAAGCAAGCACAACTCCAGTACCTGATAGGGTATCTTCCTGATAACCCTAACATCCATTTTGTTGCTTCTTTTTTCTTTTTGAATTTTCTTAATGAAATTGGGGATCAACTGAAATTCTTCTTAAACTTGACTCTGCCATTTCACTCTTCACCATCTGCTTAAGGAAATATGTCGATAGCGTTAGTGATAGTCCGTGGAGCAAGGCTTTAAATGTTATATATATATACATACATACACACACACTCTTATTGGGAGTAGAATTCACGAAAGAAGGCTTCCTCTGTATGGATGCAGGTGCAAGTGGGTAATTCTCCTGTATATAAAACAGAAAGAAGATTAGGTAAGGGTGGATTTGGACAAGTTTATGTTGGTCGTAGAACAAGTGGAGGAACTGAGAGAACAGGACCAGATGCTGTTGAGGTACTATCCATGCCATTTATTGTGTGATTTGTTGAAATTATTAAGTGTATAATACAGTGATAATGTTCTGCTCTAGGTTGCATTAAAGTTTGAGCATCGAAACAGTAAGGGTTGCAACTATGGCCCTCCTTATGAGTGGCAGGTGTACAAGTAAGTGAAATTCCTAATTTTGGAGTTTGTGGTATGTATAATATTTTCCCAGTCTTGAGATGCCTTTCTTATCATCTATTTGCAACTTTACTGTTTGACAGTACCCTAAACAGCTGCTATGGGATCCCAGGGGTTCATTATAAGGGTCGTCAGGGAGATTTTTACATTCTGGTGAGCTTAGTTTTCTCACCATTAATATCAGTGTCACTTGTTGCATCTTTGTGATATTTGCTGAATATTTATTTGTAGGTGATGGACATGCTTGGACCGAGCCTTTGGGATGTCTGGAATTCTTTAGGCCAGTCGTAAGTTTTGCGACTACATCTCTATCACATTTAGCATGACTGCAGATGCATTGGAATGCAAAGCAGTTTACTCTGTATTACTTTCCCTGGAAATGGACGTGTTATATGCTTCCTGTTTGATGATAATTAACCTGCAACAGAATGTCACTAAATATGGCGGCCTGTATCGCTGTGGAGGCAATATCAATTCTCGAAAAGCTTCACCTTAAGGGGTACGTGTTTTGATCTCTTCTATATACATTTCTTTTGCGTCATTTTCTTCATGTTTCATCTTTAACTTCCTTGGGTTTAGCATTGCTTGCTCTGTTTGCATCAGTTCACTTTCCTGTTCTAAACTCAGCAGTGATGTTGTATATATGAAGTTAACTGTTCAGCGTTGTTTCTGTCTCTTAGGTTTGTGCATGGAGATGTGAAGCCAGAAAACTTTTTGCTTGGTCAGCCAGGAAGTGTTGATGAGAAGAAGCTGTATCTTATTGATCTTGGTTTAGGTACGATGCATTATTATCATTATTATTATTATTATTATTATTATTATTGTTGTTGTTGTTGTTGTTGTAATTATTATTATCATTATTATTATTTCAATTTCTCCCTTAATCACTCTATGCTTTTCCTTGGTGTGTCAAACGCCTTTGCTTTTCTAATCTTTGGAATGGAAAAAGAATCACCTTAGTGATCTTGATTTGTAAGCATAATGTCGGTTTCTGTTGAAATATGTCTCTAGATATCTCGGTACATTTGCGGGATAACTTTCTTGGTAGTGGGTTTATTATATTAGAAGATTAATAATTCCTTTTGTTTTAACTCATCTGTGCTTTTTGTGATGCATTGTTTTACATTGATGCAGCATCTAGATGGAAAGATGCAGCATCTGCTCAGCATGTCGAGTATGACCAGAGGCCAGATATATTCAGGTTTATGGAATTTGACACATGATTACATAAGCTTAGATATGTAACTTCTTTTTTATGTTTTGTGAACTAAATATGTTTTGATTTGACAGGGGTACTATAAGATATGCAAGTGTACATGCACATTTAGGTCGGACCGGGAGTAGAAGGGATGACCTTGAGTCTCTAGCATACACATTAATATTCCTCATAAAGGGAAGGTTACCATGGCAAGGCTATCAGGTTGGTTGTTTTTTGCTTCACTAATTTGTTACTTGGGCATAACTTTGCTAATTGAGTTTAATGGTTCTACTGTCTGATGTTTTGAATGGTGACAGGGTGACAACAAGAGTTTTCTAGTCTGTAAAAAGAAAATGGCCACTTCACCAGAGTTGATGTGTTGCTTTTGCCCTGCCCCATTCAAGCAATTCCTTGAGGCTGTAACAAACATGAAGTTTGATGAGGAACCGAATTACGCCAAGCTCATATCATTCTTTGAGAGTCTTATTGAGCCCTGCACATCACTGAGGCCAATAAGAATTGATGGGGCTCTTAAGGTCCATCTATCTTTATGCATGGTTGTATGTGTTTGCATGATATATTGGTTCCTTACTTAGCTGTTACCTATCTTTACTCAGGTTGGGCAGAAGCGGGGAAGACTGTTGATAAACCTGGAGGAAGATGAGCAACCAAAGAAAAAAGTGCGACTCGGTAGTCCTGCAACCCAATGGATTTCAGTTTATAATGCACGGCATCCCATGAAACAGAGGTAGTTGATAAATGTCAAAATGTGATATGGTGATTATAATTCATAAGTTACATGCAATAATCATTTTGATTTACAAAAAGGTGCCTCAAGTGCTTGATATTGTTTTCTTTGTTTTTGCTCTTTGCAGTTTAGCTGTGAAATTGTAGACATCTCATATAAAGTTTTACAGTGAAAAATTAGATTTTCACACATCTTCACTGCATAGACATCTCAAATAAAGTCTGTGATTAATTAGATTTTCACATAACTTTGCTGCAGCATTGCTTCTTTCCAGTTTGTTCTGTCATTTATTTTGTTTGGCAGAAGAGCAAAGTATGTAATCAGTTGTTGGAACACCAACTTGGTAATAGAAGTGTACGCAGACTTGCGTGTCATCCGATGTCCTTTCTCAACCCTATGTTATGGATGCACTCCAGAACTTGAGAAATTAAATATTCTTTAAGCAGAGAACTTGCATGATTTACTGTCAAAACATGTAATTTTGTACATACATAAATGCATATAAATGGAATTAGGGGCATACATATGTGAAGGAAGATGCTAAGGAGGATAATTTAACATGTGAAAAAGTGTGACACTTACTGATTCTTGGGAGGTTGGTAGCTTTTGAAAATCTGACCCACGAGGACCTTCTGGAATATTCCATGTTTAGGTGACTGCATCATATATTATCTATGCAAGGAAACATCAAGATATAGACCTCTGCTAACTACGTTTAACTACAACTAGAAATATAGTAAGGTATATTGCTGGTTTCAGAGAAGGCTATTTGTGCAGCCCTACAGACCACAGTTATATATCTTTGCAGCTAAACTTCTCCTTCTGATATATGTGTGGACTTTTTGTTTTATTTGGATGCTTACATATGTTTTGGCTGAGGTTGACAGGTTTAAATTTCTGGAGTTTATTTTCCCTCAAAGATTCTACATGCGACAAAAAGTGTCTGTAGGAGTTGTAGATGCCTTTCCGTGTTTGTTGTCTCTAGATTGAATGTATAGATTTATCTGATCTATTTTGAATATCTTCTTATTGAGTCTCCGAAGGCGCTTCTTCATGAAATGTACTAAATGAACCCCAAACTTTCAACTCGAAGAAATATGACTTCACCACAGCTCCTTAAAATCTTGGACGAACAAAAGTCCTGGCTGAGTAATGGCACGTATACTCACCAGGCAAACAAGTACATTAACTGCAATAATTTTTATAAAGTATTTGTTTTGTGCTACCATCTGCTGAGTGAAATTCTGAGCAGCTACTTGATGCCTCTTCATAGTGTGTGCTAAAGAGAAATATGAACTGTTCCCAAGGAAAAGAGTACTTGGTTGCAACTCTTATAATATTTAGCGAGGATTTAATCTATGCTTTACAATATCTTATTGGGACTTGACAAAAAAATATTCTACGCTAATTGGGAAACATATCCTCCTGTGAATGATTTTTATATTGTATGCATACATGGCTGCATGTTTCATATGGTTAACAGCTCTGAAATGGCTATTTCATGAATCATGATATAAGTTTTCTGATTTGGCACATTAGGTTTGACCTTTGGTTTAGATTTGTTAAATTTAATAATCCATGATCTAAATTCCGAGTAGCTGCTTGGTGCCTCTTCATAATGTGTGCTATGGAGAAATACGAGCTTTTCCTATGGAAGAAAAGACTTGGCTGCAACTTTTAAAATTTTGGCAACGATGTAGGTCTATGCTCTATACCATATTGTAAGCTAACCTGGATTCCAGAGCTTCTGTGCATGATCTTCGTAAGTATACATGAATGGCTGCATGTTCCATATGGATAACAGCTATGAAATAGCTGCGAAATAGCTGCTATGTTAAGTTTTTGATCAGCACGTTAATTAAATAATATTTAATGGGCTTATGGAAAAGCACTGAACCTCATTGAACTTGAACTTCATAAGATCTAGTAAATGGGGGACTAACGGTGTTATATGTTCGGGAAACCACTGCTGTTTAGCTTTTTCAATATTATTTAATGCCAAAGGTATGGTAACTAATAAAAAACAAGTTATCAAAATGAAGAAACTGAATCAGTTCATTAATGTTGTTCACCTCTCTAATGAGAAAAAAGATAATATCCTTAAGCTTGTAAAAATGCTTTTGGAGCATGTATTAAGAATATTATAAAGACGCATAAGTTATTGCTGATAAGTTATGCACCCAAGGGTGTAACCTAGTGGTTAATGAAGTGGGTAAATCCATGGGAGACAGGGTTCAAATCCTAACAGAGACAAAAAATGCTCGGTGACATCTTCACTTCCGTCTAAGCCTTGGCAGCAGACCTGTGTCGATGGAGGTAGCAGGTACCTAGGGGAGTAGTCAAGGGTGCACGCAACTTGACACGGACATGACCGTTAAGAAAAAAGTTATTGCTGATAAGTTGTTGTGTAAATGGTTTAGGTCTGATGAAAACTACACTTGTATTCCTTCATTGACGTGGTGGTATCGCCTTTCTCAGGAATCAAGTACGGCAGAACTCATAATTACCTGCCATTATTGGAAGTAATATTCCCAGGCTAAATATCTCCTTAGGTTCGATTGTCTGTCTAGTGAGTTAGTGCTGAGACTTTCTGTATTCTATTGCATGCATGGCTACTAGGCATGTGTAACTGTGATACCTTTTAGGATTATAGCAAGCTTTGAGCAGAGTGGATTTACGAGGAAGTAGCTGAATGTCTAATGTAGAACTTTTGAAGTATTTATTTGAAGATAGGCTTCTTGAATACCAAGGATTTTCTTCCAAAAATGCAAGTTGTGGAACTTCTAACTTCCGCTAAATGCTTTCTTTACTGAGGAAAAATGACTGTGGTAAAAGATAGAAGAAGGGGAAGGATCTTTTCACCTGGTTGATTTGCAAGTGAAAGAGAACAGGGAGTAAGAGGACCTTTCCATTTATGTTCATAATGCTTTTTTATATTTGGAAAATAGAAGAGTTTCTCTTCTCTTTTCCAAAATCTTACGGAAATGATGAGGAAGGATAAATGTGGATAAATTCGCCCTTTTAACCACTCATACTAATGATATAGGAGCATCAACTCTTTCCTGTGAGCTCTCGAGGAGCAGGAGTAATTGTTATGAAGATATCTTTTTGTGTTTTCCATTGTTCCCAGGGATTCCTTTTGAGGATCTGTTCCAATGTTGCAAACACACAAATCCAAACTGGTGGAGCTGGAGAGGAGAGGAGAGGAGAGGAGAGGAGAGGAGCAGGAGGGTAACAAAGAGGTTTTTGGGAAGGTGGGAGGGAAAATCAAGAGACTGACGAGGCTTTTGTTCTCAGATTGTGTCATAATGATCTTTAAAGGAGATGTCAAGTAAAGACATGCGTGGTTGTTTGGGGGAAGGTTGAGGGAAGATCTGAATTTCCTGAAGGCAAGGCGAGCAGCGAAAAGGTCGGTATAATGTGCTAACATGGTGGTGTTTTGCGAGGTTAATAGGGTTATGGGTTTTCATGGAAAAAGTTAGTTTCACACTTTTATTGTAGTTTCACCTAACACCCTCTGAGAATTCCCTCTGGGAGTTGACAGGTTTTTTAATTGTTAGACTACTTTATTAGGAAAAGGTGCTGTTGGTGGACTATATTCTCTAAGAGTGACATCTGAGGGACCAGGAAGGAAATTAAGGCAGAGTCCATGGACCGTTTTGATAAAAGTTTGGTATTTCCTTATTCCTGAGTGCCACCTTTCGAATGAATGCTTTTTTTTTGGGTGTTCTGAAGTATAATTGATGTTTCTAGTCGAGCAAAAAAATGACACATTTCTCTCTTCCACCGAGCAAGGGATAGGGATACTCCAAACCAGAAGAAAAGAAAATAACAATGTACTTACACTTGCATGCATTTTTTAATGTACATACATGAACATCTTTCGCACCACTTCATCTACCTGAACAAGATATCAACCTGGAAGAAGAGAATGCACATGTGCTTATAGTTGCACGTACTGGCGGACGCACCTGGTGGCAAGCGGGTTCAACTAAACCCGCTTCATCAAAAAATAATACTGTGTATATGTAAAAAGCTACGCAAATTTTGTATAAATATTTTAGTTGAACCAATTTAACAATTACTGTTTTACGACTTAAGTTATGTACTTATAAGATTGAACCCGTTTTGCACTTCTTGGGTCCGCCACTGGTTGCATGCTTTTATTGGTACAACTTTAAATATATCCGCTGCGAAGCTTTCCTGTGCGATGTGATAGTTCTGTGTATAAGTGGTTCTTTCTAATAAAAAGTGATAGTTCTGTGTAGTCTGCTAACACAAACTTGGTTATTCCTATATAAACTGTTTGACCTCATAGCTTCACATAAACAAAGGCGTACGGAGGATCTTTTGTATGCGATGTCAACATTTAAAGAAGTGAACAAATGAACAAAATCAATGTCCAAAGTGATTTTAAAAGCACAATTCAGATCATATTAATAAAGCACAATTTATTTATGTTATTACAGCTCTCATGGACGAGTTTTTGTTTCTTGAAATATATTCATAATTGCCTCATTAGAATAGTACTATGTTTTCGTTATATGTAATGTCATTGTTTTGCACCGTCTGGGCTAAGGTGCATCCGCCCGGCATATAAAACACATTTAACTGTCAAGTACATGAGTTAGTCACATATTAAATGTTCTCTGAACGAGGGAATATTGTGCAAATCATCTCCCCATATGCATTTACTATATGCCTCTTCTATAATTGTTTCCTAAAAAGACTGGAGCATACTCTCTTTTAGGCTCACATGAACCACCCACATGTTAAAGTGTCGCAGTTGATATTTTCTGTTAGCTAGTTTCTGAAGTGCATTTGATTCTATATTTGTGTGGGCTGCTGATAGGGAAGTGTTAATGTTGGATTTTGTAGATATCACTACAATGTTGCAGACTCTAGGCTCCAACAGCATGTAGACAAGGGAAATGAAGATGGTCTTTATATCAGCTGTGTGGCTTCAGCTGCCAATCTTTGGGCCCTAATCATGGATGCAGGAACTGGTTTCTCGTCCCAGGTTTACGATCTTTCAGCTGTCTTCCTCCATAAGGTTGTCATCTGAATCACCTACAGTTTTTGTCCCGTTACTCCTCTGCAGGAGAGATTCTTACCTATAACTCATTTTTGGGTTCTTCTTAGGATTGGATAATGGAACAGTGGGAGAAGAACTATTATATCAGCTCAATAGCCGGAGCAGCTAATGGAAGTTCTTTGGTTGTTATGTCCAAAGGTTAGATATTAAAGGAGTATGATCTGATTGATTCACATATCATGGCTTTAACCAATGTGCAGATAACTGCTGAAAAAGTAGTATAAAGTTATTTTAGACACCACTTAATTGCTTGCCATTATAGTCATAGCCGCCTACCTAGCACTTTGTAGTCTCCTCAAGGTTGAGGTTGCCTATGGTTCATGATTGCTCACCAGAAAATGAGCTCCATTGTCAGACTCCTGGGACAAGGAAAAGCTACAGGAGCACTTATTTTGTGGTCTTCTGTCGAAATTATGTTATCCAGTATCGGTAGAGAATACCCTTGGATTTTCCGAGGCAAAGACAGGAAAGGAAAAGGGCATCCCATCACTAGAATGGATGATTGCATGCCAGTCGTCTCATGATAATGGTTGTTGCTTCTACAATTATTTTAGATGGTTAACTTTTATCTGGTTTTGGTTGACCCAGAATTCAAAAAAGGATACCAAATTCGTCCTTTTGATATTGGATTGTTCTCAATGTAATCACCATGTATCCCTGCCTGCTTGATGAGCTGTACTTTTATTAGCTGCTGCAATTTGCTTGTTAGGGTTTTACCTGCTGAAGATAGTTGAATAGAATTTTTTGGTCCATGTGTCTATAAACACTCTATTGACTACTCTTGGTGCTTGCTGAAACAGGAACTCCTTATACACAACAGTCTTACAAAGTAAGTGAATCATTTCCTTTTAAATGGATTAATAAAAAGTGGAAAGAAGGTTTCCATGTCACATCCATGACCACTGCTGGCAGCCGGTGGGGCGTGGTGATGTCCAGAAATTCTGGATATTCTGAACAGGTAAGATAGCTTTGATTTGGTGACCATCTCTAATGCATTTCTTGTTTCCCTCCAAATAGAAGAAGCTTAAAATAGATGATTTCATGCAGGTTGTAGAGCTTGATTTTCTCTACCCAAGTGAAGGAATACATCGACGATGGGAAAGTGGTTATCGAATAACTTCTATGGCTGCTACTGCTGATCAAGCAGCCTTCATATTGAGCGTACCAAGACGTAAAATGATTGATGAGACTCAAGAGACCTTGCGGACATCTGCCTTCCCAAGCACCCATGTAAAGGTGATCAGTCTCTCTCATATCAGGTGTTTCCTTTGCATGTTGCATTTTCCTTAACTGGAGGAATAAACAGTAGTTATTCTCCCCCTGCTCTTCCAAATCTTCACAAAGGAATAACTTGATCAAGACTGTCTTATTGGCTTGTTTTACTTTTTCTCTACTCTTACGTCAAATCATAGGCTCTCATATTTGTGTAATTGCTAAATCATCAAATGCACTGAAGTTTGTGGCATATGTTTTACATAATATGCAGGAAAGCTTTTCGTTCTTTCCCTGTTTCTGGTTGCTTATTGCTTGCATTCATTTCTTAGGAAAAATGGTCCAAGAATCTTTACATTGCATCCATTTGTTATGGTCGAACTGTCTGTTGAGGATGTTGGTCGCCGTGATCTCAATGTTTCTAGAAATATGGAGAATGAATTCATCTGGTCAAAGCTGGATTGCATCTGTAGCCGGTCCTCATTTTACATGTATAAACTATGTTTTGTACGACCGCATACTGGAAAATAGGAAAAACAAACACCACTTGAGAACTTGCAGAATCAAGGCCTGAAAGCAGGCTGGAGCACCAATTGGGTGGCTGACCAAAATTTACTAGTTTTGGCAGTTAAGGCTTCCAACATTTGCAATTTTTGTACCTCAAATTAAAAGGGTCCATTTATTCCATAATATTATTGATTCTTGCTGCCATGTGGTTGCATCTACCTTAAATATTTCGACTAGGGCGTTGCTGCTGGATGGCTGGGTTATATAGTTCTCGGGTTACTGGATGTTTTTCTAGGTCTACTACAATGGCGAGTTTGTGAATGTACTATTTTGACAAGAACCAAATTGCGCGACTTATGCGACACTCGCACATCCAGATACCAATGGTTCATGATGCAAGTCAAGAAACGAAAAAACTGCAGGCTGTGTTTTAAAGCATAAGCAGGGGAGTTCCGATGTAATCCAATGGTCTCAAGTCGAAACCAAATTAGGGTATAACAACAGTTGTTATGACTCTGTTCCAAACTAGTTGGCTTCATGTTTTATAATACTTTAACATTGAAATCATGTATGGCACAAAACATCTCACGAGGTGGCAGATTCATGAACCAAACAATGAAAAACAGAGAACGACTGGAAGTTGAGATGATCGTTTCTATCTCCTCCCGAGACACACCAGATAATCTCCGCTGGTAAGTGTTAGGAGAATTAAAATATTGACAAAACAAACTACAATGCTACGAGGGACAAACCCATTAGCGGGCCAAGGATCCAAGTTGTGTTGTTAATCTATACATACATATGCTAGTGGCAAGACCTGAGCTAACCAATCTATGGTTAGTCTACTAGGACAGAGGTATCTGGTTTTTTGGGTTTCTGCATATCTGTTTTTTTGGGTTGCTGCATATCTGAATTGTATGCTCTTTATCTATCCTAAAAATATGACCTCAAGTGTTTGGGCTCTTAAGCAGTAATACTATAGTGTCTTTGTCTCCATTTGTGTTTGAAACTTATTAGTGTTGGAAATGTAGTTATAAAATGAAACTGTTTCAGTATCCTTATATTATTCTGTCAAGAGAGAAGTATACTTCTGTGTAGTTGGTTTACATTGAAGGAGCCTCATTGGCACTTAAACCTATGGGGAAAAATGATTCGTTAGTGGTTAGTGGTATTTGGGAGTAGAGTTTAACTCTAGGTTGAGCTGCTCTCCCCGGCATAAGTATTGCCCTAGGTCATGAGACCCTTGGGAACTTTATTATTCACTGCTTTCTTACCTTACCTTAATTTTAATGCCTTGTTGCACTTTGATGCATCCTTGTTGTTATTTTATCTCACATGTATAAAACAGTTATATATTGGATTGAATGCTTCATTTTATATCTTAAGTCAGATAAAACTTAGGCAATTCTTAAATAACACAGAATTAAAAGAAGTATTAGTTAGTAGCCAACCCCACATTCACTAATCATATATTCTTCTATGTTTTCGCTAACTTAAAGATTTTTTGAAGCCCAAAGCTTAGCAAAAGACGACAACTCCTATTCCAAAAAGAAAAACCAAAACTGAATCGCAAATCTGATCTTCAAAAAGGGAAAACCAAGTCATTTAAGAAAATAATAAAGTGGTGTCACCCAAAATATTTTCAAATGGTTTTCATTCAAATAAAATCAAGGTGTATTTTAAGCTTACTCTCATAGCACCTTCATCCCATTAGATCAATACAGACCTCCATGCTTTAGGAAATATTTGTTTAAACATTGTTCTCCTTTACATATTTTTCCTAAAAGTACAAACCTTATATACCTTTTAAGCTCTTTAGCCACATATGCACTGACATCATTGTCTAAAACCCTTCTTTAAATCCATCAGTTTTTTAAGCTACACTCTTCCCACATAGGAATTATGCACTAATGTCTGGCATGAAGTTAACTCAGGAAAATTTTAAAGGGTGCCTAACATCTTCCCCTTAGAAGAATAAGAATTCTTACCCATAATCTCATTGGTTAGTAGACTAATAAAGAATACGACTTAATAATTAAATAGGTACCCTTGTATACCTTTAAATATTAGGTGGCTACTTTATTTCATCAGTAACAGAGAAATCACAAGTTGAATCTTGTTTTGACTAGTGCAAAATAGGATGTAACCACTGGCAGCTCGGTCCAACACATGGATCTGCACAATTAAGTGCAGAGTATAGTATGAATACAACCAACTCTATGTACTCATCAAGTATCATAACTAACCTCGACGAGGTAATATAAGCAAGAATTAAAAATGATACTCGCTATCACCTGTGCAATCCATAAATCCAAAAAGTACAGAACAATAATATGATCTAGTCATAAATCACAAAAACAACAAACTTGGACACAATTACTTAATGTGCTCTGCTTAGTCAAAATCCAGCATATAAAGAACTTATGCAAATAAATTAGATAGTATTCAAGGAAGGTGCAAGTAAAGATGAAATGCAACAACCAAATCAAACACTGGCCATCCCTTCCTCAGAATTTCCATAAAAGTACCAAACCACTGATAAGTTTTTCTCAATATGCGTGTACACCATCAAGAAGAAACATAAGAGGGCACCCTAAAGGGATGGATCCATATCCACACTCTGCACATCGTAATCACGTGCAATAATCATAATTCACTCAGCATGGTCATATGCTCAATATCATAATCCTCATGGTGTGATCATATGCACAATATCACAATTCGCCCGGCATAGCCAAAGGAACAATAATCACAATATGTCTGGCATGGTCATAGGCACAGTATCATAGTCCGTCCGGTGTGGTCACATAAACAATATCACAATCTGTCCGGCGTGGTCATAGGCACAATATCACAATCCGCCCGGCTTGGTCACATGCACAATATTGTAATCCGTCCGTGTCACGACCCAAAAACGACCTGGTCGTGATGGTGCCTATCGTGAAGCTAGGCCAGCCGACACAATTTCTGAATCAACCATATTAAAAAAATTATTTTTATACCATTTATTAATCAATAATCTCATGATGTAAGTCTAAATGAACAGTGCAGAATAAATATACAAGCCCGACATCGGGGTGTCACTAGTCATGAGTATCTACTACGATTGTCTAACAACATCAAGACCAATTTGGCCGGAAAAATCACAAGAATTAAGGAAGAATAAGGAGGGAGAAAAGCAGGGCTGCGATCGCCAGGCAACTACCTTGCTAACTTCGATGAACCTACCACCGAACGTAGAAATACCTGAATCTGCACATAAGGTGCATGGAATAATGTGAGTATGCCAACTCAGCAAGTAATAAAAGTAAATAAAATCTGAGCAGTAAGAAAATACGTAATCCACGTCATAGCACCACGATGGGTACAATAATTCAAAACAGGACACAAATTAAATCATCTTGTTAAACCGCATTTTAAGCAAAATCCCTTGAAAGATAACCTTCTAACAGTTTTAATAAAGGTTCAATGTAGTTTATAGTAAAAGTGATAAAAAATCATAACCGGCCACTCGTGCAAAATAATTCATAAACAGCTCTTTTGGCAAACCTCACGGTCATTCATATACATCACATAACATGAAAATCTCAGTGGGAATAACAAAACCAAATCAGTAATTTAATTTTCAAACATCTCGTAAAAATTCCAGTTTCAATGAAAGTTGTTCAAAATATTTGTTTAACATTTTCGATAGAGGCTCAGTATAAAGATGAGTGAAAACAAAATTTTCATAAAAACAAGCCCCTCAAGCAAAGCATCACTCGTACACATGTATATATAGCCCCCCGGGCAGGCCTCTCAGTCACTCATGACTCAACTTTTAACAATCAATGCTCACTCTCAGCATCACGCTCAATAGGTACCATATAATTACCATTGCGACATGCAGCCCGATCCATATATCGGTGAGGCGTGCAGCCCGATCCATATATCGGTGAGGCGTGCAGCCCAACCCATATATATAATCGACTATGCTTACTGGGGGTGTGCAAACTCCGGAGGGGCTCCTACAGCACAAGCGCTATATCGCCGCGGTGTGCAGCCCAATCCATATATATATATATATATATATATATATATATATATATATATATATATATATATATATATATATATATATATATATATATATATATATATATATATATATATATATATATATATATATATATATATAGTGATGCGGCGTGCAGCCTGATCCATAAATATATAATCCTCACAAACAGGCTTCAGCCTGTCTCAGTCATTAACCGCACCATCGGACCCTCGGTCTATCTCAATCATTTACCTCACAATCAGGTCTTCGGCCATCAACCTCACAAGCCATTTGAATGATTAGTAAAACAAATCGTTCAGCTCAAAATATCATTTATACTATCAAAAGTGAGTAAATAAGGCTGAGTTAAGGAATTACTAAAACACAGCATGACTTAGCACAATTATTAAGTCAAAACAGTGAGGAATAGTAGCTTAAAAGTCACATAAGGGTCCAAAACAGTTGGCACGAGGACCAAATATGGCATTCGGACCAAAACATAACAATACTTTCCAAAACACAATGATATTAAATAGTTTTCAATCAAATACGAGACTTAATTATCATACGGGCCAGTGGTGCACGATCCCACTCTCGTCATCTAGCGCGTGCATCACCTCAAAGTAGCATAACAATGTGAAATCCGTGGTTTCGTACCCTCAGAACAATATTTACAATCATTACTTACCTCAATTCGGTCAAAACTCTAGTCCGTGATGCCTTTGCCTCTCGACTTGGACTCCGAATGCTCCAAATCTAACCAAAAATAGATTCATACCATCAAAATATGCTAAGAGAACAAATCTCACTCAAAAATAACTAATTTACACCAAGAATCCTGAAATTGGCAAAACCCGACCCCCGAGACCATATCTCAAAATCTAATAAAAATCACATCAATAGGATCCTTATCCTCCCATGAGTCTATACATACCAAGAACATCAAAATTGGACCTCAAATGGCCCTTCAAATCTCCAATTTACACTCTCCAATTTCAAGCCATAATTCCCCAATTTTAGGCTTTTAATCCCACTAATTTCATGTTTAAACAAGTAAGAATCAATATAGGATCAAGTATTGAGTTCAAAAATCTTACCTCCAAGTGTTTCCCTTCCATTCCCTCTTCAATCCATCTCAAAAAGCTCCAAAATCGCTCAATGATGGAGGAAATAGACCAAAAATCGCGAAAACCTCTTTTAAAACATTCTGACCAGGGATTATTTTCCTTAATCGCGATCGCGGAAACATTCTGGAGATCGCGAAGAACAATTTTTGCCGCCTAAATATTTTACTCATTCCAACCGCATTAATCCACATGCGAATGTGGTGCAGTGGTTCCCCTGATCTACGCGATCGCGATTGACCCTACGCGAACGTGAAGGGTAACACCTAATTCCTCTGCCACCTTATTTCTAAACGCGGCGTGGTCCAATCATTTGCGTTGCTCAACCTGACTGACCTATGCGATGGCTTCCTTTTCTCTACGATCGCGAATAGTTAAACCAGCGGGCCTCCCTTTTGCCTTATGCGATCGCGTACCTCCTCCCGCGATCGCGATGAAAAACATACCAGTTGCAGAACACCAACAAACTAGCAACTCCTTAAGTCCAATAAATGAACCGTTGAGCATCAGAAACTCATGCGAGGCTCTCGGGACCTCAATCGAACATGCCAACATATCCTATAACATCATACAAATGTGTTCCAACCTTTGGAATGCCCAAAACAACATCAAATCATTAATGGATTCAAGCTTAAGAACTCCAAAAACTTCCAAATTCCAATTTCGATCAAAAAGTTTATCAAACCTCGCCCGAATAACCTGAAATTTTGTGCACACGTCACAAATACTACAAAGGACCTACCCCAATTTCTATAATTCCATTCTAACCCCGATATAAAATTTCCGCTACCAATTGAAAAATGCAAAAATTCCAATTTTTCCAGTTCAAGTCTAAATCTAACACAGACCTCCAAAACACATTTCGATCAGGATCTTAAGTCCAATATCATCTAACGGAGCTAACCAAATCATAAAAATCCAAATCCAAGATCAAATGCTAAAACGTCAACACTTTATCAAACCTTTCAATTTTTAAGCTTCCAACTGAGAAATGTTCTTCCAAATCCATTCTGATTATCCTAAAAACCAAAACCGATGATTTACATCAGTCATAATATAGCACACGGGGCTAGTAATGTGATAACTGTGAAGTATACATGAATATTGCCCCTTCTTAACTTAGCTTTGTGCATAATTTGCCTCTTATTAGTCTTGAATTACTTACAAGTGTGCTTGATCGCAGGTTTGAGCGACAAGTGATGAAAATCACAAATCGGCTCAAGAAGGAGTGAAGCCTGCCAAATAACAAGAAGTTGACAAAATGTGGAAGCTGAGGAACCTGTGCGATCCGTCTGATTATGGTTTGCGGCCGAACATGAGTGGTTTAGAGACGACAAAACCACACAAGATCTGCGCGGTCCGCCTGATGCAGCCGCATGGAAAAAGTTCAGAGAGTTGATATTTTGATGGAAAACCCACGCGGGCCGCACCCATTTTGATGTGGTCCGCATTGATGAAGATTCAAAGGCCAGGAATTTTAGTCACAAGACCCACGCGGCCGCATACCAAAAGCAAGCGGTCTGCGTGGGAACAAGTTCAGAGAAAGAACAAGTTCAGAGAAGGAACAAGTTCGCATTTCCTTTTGTGCGGCCACACGCCACTTTTGTGCGGTCCGCTTGATCTAGCCTGTGCGGCCGCGATGTATTATTGTGTGGTCCGCTCGACAAAACCTACGCGGCTGCAATACATTTCTGTGTGGTCCGCACCTCTGATCCAGAAGCAGCTGAAGTGAAGACACTAGACCCTATGCAGGCGCACGCCATTTCTGTGCGGTCCGCATCAGACCCTCAGGGGAATTTTTGTCCAATTTTCCTAAGTAGTATAAATAGAACACTTTACTGTTGTAGGTTGAGTTTTATCATCAGAACAGTAGCTGCGCTCATGAGATCTTATATTAGCCTATTTTAGGAAACTTCCAATTGTAATTAAAGTGGATTTTAGTAGATTTAGCATCTAGTTAATGATTATGTTCATCTCTTCCATTATCTTTGCTTTTTCTACTACTTCCATGTCTAGCTAAACCCATTAGCTAGGGTTGTGGCTCAATCCTAGTATGGGTAATTAATGGGTGTTTTTGCCTAATGCTTGGATGTTGTTGGGTGTTTGGTATTTGGGTTGTGTGTATGTTTTCACTTAGATTGGTGGTTGCAAACACTAAGTCAAGCTTAGTGGGTCTTGACTCTTCTTGAGAAAGAGAGTCTATGACCTCACATTCAACCCAACAAGGATTTGGGATGCACCCATGAGAATGGTAGTCCTAAGTAACATGTTAAACCTAGAGAGAGTAATTACCCTACTTGAACAGTCTGTTGCTTGGGAAAATTGGCCTACCCAATTGGTCTCGAGATATCAATTGGGCAAAATCATTCTCTCTACCGAGAGGTGTGAGCGAGTACTAAGAGTGCAACGGTTATTCATGTTTCCCATATTTAGCATCCTTGCATTAGAATTCTATACTCATTGATTATCCGCGTAGGTGAGTGTCACGACCCTAGTGCTTTTCTCTTACTGTTTAACTCTAGAATCAATCATATTAGCTTAATTCTAGAATCATAATATTAGTTGTTAATTGTAGTTGATAATCATAATTGAAAACCCAAAAATGAAAAGAAGACCAATTTGAAGCTAGAATGCATCTCTTAGCCGCACAATTAATCATTTCCAAGTTGAAGCTCCCTGAGGAATTCGACCCCGATATACCGTTGGGTTATTAGTATCGAGCCCACTCCTTTTTCGGATTGAGTTCGACCCGATCACTTTATGGCACCGTTGCCGGGGAGCTTTCCGGTGTTTGACTATTTGTTGGCTAGTTGTGTGTTTTTGCTTCTCTTTCCTTCTTGTTACTTATTTTGTTTGTTAATTTCATTAAGGTACCAATGGCTTTATATGCGAATGAGCCTCTCAATTTTGGAGTGGAGGAGGTGGACGAAGTGGAACAAGATGAAATTTTACCCCAAGCTCCAAGGAGGGGTAGAAATGCAAATGCAAATGACAACATACCAGACCTCCTCCACCTCCACCAAGAGTCGCACCAAGGATATTACCCAACCAGGGTTATGCAAGTGCAATCGTTCCTCCACTAATCCGGGCGGGGAATTTCCAGATTACCAATGTCATGCTGACCTTGTTCGAACAACGAGGGTACTTCACAGGCGCCTCAGACCAAAACGCTTACATACATCTTATGGGGTTTGTGGATACTTGTTGGGGGAGCAAGCAAACAAATGTTTCTGAAGATGCATTGAAGCTGAGGCTTTTCCCTTTCTCACTTAGGGGGAAGGCGCTCGATTGGTTAGAGAGACTCCCCAACCATTCCATCACCACTTGGGATGAGTTGGAGGATAAATTTATTGCCAAGTTCTTTTCTCCTATTCACATGGCGGCTCTTAGAGATGAGATTCTAGCATTCAAGCAAGAACCCACGGAGCCTTTACATGAGATTTGGGAGAGGTTTCGGACTATGGCGAAGGAGTTCCCCAACAATGATATAAATGATGTGACGATCCAGCAGACTTTCTATCGAGGTATCAATACAACCAATCAATGCATAGTCAATTAATTAGCAGGTGGTAATTTCATGAAACTTCCTTATGATAAGGCGTGTGATGTTCTTGACGAAACGGCCAACTCTTAATCAGCGTGGCAAAGCCGTGCTAATGTTCCTCAGGGTGATCCCAATGTTAAACACTTGCACAAGGAGCTGCATGATCATGGGCAAGCTATCGCCGAACTACAACCACAATGAACCAATTGGCCAAGGCACAACTTCAACAAGTTCAAAACCCGAGACAAGTAAATGCCATGGAGGGGGTGAATTTGATGAGAAGAAGGAATCGAGGGCAACAAAAACCTCAAGAGGACTTTGATAATTGTGATGATGGAAATGGTGGTTTTTGAAATGATGGTTATGAGGATCAAGAAGAAGTGCAATTTGTGAAGGAAATAGAGGAAATCAAGGGAAACAACAATGACGTTCCCAAGGCAAAATTGGGGAAATCAACAAAATAGTGGGAATTGGAACAACAATAATCATGGCAACAATTGGAACAATTAAGGAAACTAAGGCAATTGGGCTGGCAACAACAACAGTTGGAACAACAATGGCGGGTGGAACAACAATCAGGGAGGAAACCGAGGAAATCGGGGGCAAGGCTTTCAAAGGCCCCCAATGTACCAACAACCGAACAACCCACCCCCATTCCAATATCAAGGGCCTAGTTCTTCAAGCAATGATATGGGTAGAATTAAGATTATGTTTGAGCAAATGATGAAGAAAAATCAAGATTCTGATGCTCAGCTAGCCTCCCATAATACTTCGATCCGTAACTTAGAAGTGCAACTTGGGAAAATATCACAATCTCTTAATACTCGCCCGAAGGGTGCTCTACCGAGTGATACGGTAGTGAACCCAAAGGGTGGGCACAATAACCATGTGATGGCAGTGACAACACGTAGCGGAAGAGGTTGTGATGTGCAAACCTCTAAGGGTAATCAAGTTGTGATCGATGAGGAGGAAGTACAAGAAGACAATGCCCCATTTGTGCTTGATGATATTGTTGGTCCTAATGTGACAAATGAAGTAAGAATTGATATTGATGAGGGTGAGGAGGAGACCCTAGAGGCCGCGAACCCGTCTAGGGAATACATTATTGACATGACGGAACCTTCGGTCCCAAAAGCCAAGGCACCTCTACCTAGGCCTCCTCCGACATATCCTCAAATATTGTCCAAGCAAAAGGGTGACAATCAATTTAAAAAGTTTATTTAGATGATGAAGAGTTTGACTATCAAATTTCCTTTGGTGGAGGCACTTGAACAAATGCGGGATATGCAAAGTTCATGAAGTATTTGGTTACTAAGAAGCGATCTATGGAGTGTGAGACTATCAAAATAACATACCAAGTGAGCTCCATTATTCATTCTATGGCACCAAAGTTAGAGGATCCTGGCGCCTTCACAATTCCACGTACAATTGGGAGCGCTGATTTTGCTAAAGCCCTTTATGATTTGGGGGCTAGAATCAATCTCATGCCATATTCGGTGTTCAAAACTTTGGTATCGGACAACCTCGTCCAACTTCTATGAGGATTCAAATGGCGGACCGATCAATAAAGATACCTTTAGGTATTATTGATGATGTCCTTGTTCGGGTTGATAAGTTGATCTTGCCGGCCGATTTTGTGATTCTAGATTGCGAGGTGGATTTGTAGGTGCCCATTATTCTTGGAAGGCTTTTCCTAGCTACGTGGAAGGCCTTGGTTGATGTTGAGGTGGGAGAATTGAATTTACGCGTTGGTGATGACAAGGTGGTTTTCCATGTATGCAATTCGATGTGCCAACCAAATCACACCGAGGTGTGTTCGTTTGTCGACATTGTCACGGCGGTGATAGTGGATGACACAAGCGCCATGGAAAATGTTGAGGACCCACTCGAGGCCGTGATATTAAACATGGATGTTGATGATGTTCCGGAAAGGGTGGAGTGTGTGAATGCACTTCATGGCATGGGCTCATACTCCTACGAGCCGAGGAAGCTATCTTTTGATCTTGAAAAACGCAAGACTCCGCCCACCAAACCATCCACTGAGGAGCCACTGGTGTTGGAGTTGAAACCGCTTCCTCCTCACCTCTGGTATGAGTTTCTTGGTCCTAATTTCACTTTGTCGGTTATTCTTTCTGCTTCCTTGACTAACGTGCAGGTGGAAGCCACGTTGGTGGTTCTTCAAAAGCGCAACCGGGCAATTGGATGGACCTTGGCGGATATTCGGGGTATTAGCCCCACATTTTGCATGCACAAGATAATATTGGAGGAGGATGCTAGGCCTTCTCTCTAACATCAAAGGAGACTCAATGAGGCCATGTAAGAGGTGGTTAAAAAGGAAATCATCAAGTGGCTTGACGCCGGTGTTGTATATCCAATCTCCGACAGTTCATGGACCTCCTTGGTCCAATGTGTTCCAAAGAAGGGAGGAATGACGGTAGTGTCCAATGATAATAATGAGTTGATTCCGACTCGTACTGTGACGGGTTGGAGAGTATGCATGGACTACCGATAGTTGAACAAGGTTACAAGAAAAGACCATTTCCCTTTGCCATTCTTGGATCAAATGCTTGACCATCTTGCAGGCCAGACATTCTATTGTTTCTTGAATGGGTATTCAGGTTATAATCAAATCATTATTGCACCGGAAGATCAAGAAAGACAACATTTACATGCCCGTATGGTACTTTTGCATTCTCGCGGATGCCATTTGGGTTGTGCAATGCTACGGAGACCTTCCAGAGATGTATGATGGCAATATTCACCGACATGGTGGAGGATATATTGGAGGTCTTCATGGACGACTTTAGTGTGGTCGGGGATTCATTTGGTGAATGTTTGCAACAACTTGATCGTGTGTTGGCCAATGTGAAGATACAAATTTAGTACTCAATTGGGAGAAATGCCACTTTATGGTGGAAGAAGGAATTGTGTTGGGTCACAAAATTTTGAAGAAGGGAATTGGGGTTGACAAGGCTAAAATCGAGGTGATCTCAAGGCTTCCTCCCCCTAACTCTGTCAAAGGGGTGAGGATTTTTTCTTGGACACACGTGTTTCTACCGGAGATTCATCAAAAACGTTTCTAAGGTAGTGAACCCGTTGTGTAAATTGATGGAAAAATATGCAAAGTACGTGTTTGATGAGAAGTGCATGGAGGCGTTTGAGCTTCTAAAGCAAAAGTTGACGACTACCCCCATCATTACCGCACGTAATTGGAGCTTACCCTTTGAGCTCATGTGCGATGCTAGTGATGTTGCGGTGGGGGAGGTCTTGGGCCATAAAATCAACAAGTTGTTCCATCCGGTGTACTACGCTAGTAAGACTATGAATGGCGCGCAAAGAAATATACGGTCACCGAGTAGGAATTGCTTGCCATTGTGTTTGTTATGGAGAAGTTTCGCCCGTACCTCATGGGGGCCAAAGTGATTATTCATACCGATCACGCCGCCCTAAGGTACTTGATGACTAATAAGGATTCAAAAGCAAGGTTGATGAGATGGGTGCTTCTTCTACAAGAGTTTTACTTGGAGATAGTGGATAGAAAGGGTAGTGAAAATCAAGTGGCATACCACTTGTCTCGTTTGGAGGAGGAGGGGAGGCCTTCAGATTGACTTGAGATAAATGATTCTTTTCCAGATGAGCAACTCTCTCGGTTTCTATGCTTGACATGCCGTGGTTCGCCGACATTGCAAATTATTTTGTTACCGGTGTGGTTCCGTGTGATCTCTCTTCTAACAAAAGGAAGAAGCTCAAGAGGGATGCTTTGGACTTCTATTGGGATGAGCCTTATCTTTTCAAAATTTGCACCGATGGTGTGGTTCGCCGGTGTGTTCCCGAGGAAGAGCAACTAAGCATGATGGAAGCATGTCATTCTTCGCCCTATGGTGGCCATCATGGCGGGGCGAGGACGGCGTCCATAGTATTCAGTTGTGATTTATACTGGCCTTCGCTGTTCAAGGATGCCGGTGAATTTGTGAAAAGGTATGATGAGTGTCAACGTGCAGGTGGAATTTCAAAGAAAGATGAGATGCCCCCTAACACGATTCTTGATGTTGACATTTTTTATGTTTGGGGGATAGACTTCATGGGCCCGTTTGTGAATTGTTGTGGCAACACCTATATTTTGGTAGCGATTTATTACGTGTCGAAATGGGTTGAGGTCATTGCCTTGCCTAACAATGAAGCTCGTAGTGTGGTGGCTTTCTTTAAGAAGAGCATCTTTACTAGGTTTGGCACACCCCGTGCCATAATTAGTGATGGTGGCTCTCATCTTTGCAACTGAGCTTTCGATTCTTTTCTCTCCAAGTATGGAATAAACCACAAAGTGACCACTCCTTATCATTCTCAAGCGAGTGGCCAAGTTGAGGTTTCAAACCGGGAAATCAAGAGTATTCTTTCCAAGACTGTCAATGCAAACAGGACCGACTGGTCAAAGAAATTGGATGATGCTCTTTGGGCGTATCATACCGCTTTCAAGACTCCAATTGGCATGTCGCCATATCGGTTGGGTTTTGGTAAGGCGTGTCATCTTCCGGTAGAGTTGGAACATAAAACAATCTGGTCCTTGAGAAAGTTGAATTTAGAGTGGGATGTAGCAGCCAATTTCCAGGTTGAACAATTGAATGAGCTTGATGAGTTCTGGTTTTATGCATATTCTAGATCATCTTTGTACAAGGATAAAATGAACTATCTCCATGACAAGTATGCCCGGGGGAAAGAGTTCAAAATTGGTGATATGGTTCTTCTATTCAATTCTCGGTTAAGGTTGTTTCCGGGAAAGTTGAAATCTAAGTGGAGCGGTCCTTTTGAAGTGGTTGGTGTTACACCCTTTGGTGCTATTGACCTCCAAAACAATAACGGTGAAGTGTTCTGGGTAAATGGGCATATTGAAATGACTATGATGGTAACTTGAGTCGTGCCGCGACGTTAAATCAGGCGCTTCTTGGGAGGCAACCCATGTTATTTCATTTGCTTTATTTTTCTTTTGTAGAGTAGGATTTTTACGCTGATGCTTTGTGAAGTGTTGCAGGATAGGTTTGAATCAGTGCAAGAAAAAGAAAATAAAAAATTGCAAAGTCCCGGCCCAGTGCCCATGCAGCCGCACCACAGTTTTGTGCGGTCGGCATAGGCGTGCTTAATTGAAGAAAAAAATCCCGAGGGACTCCCACGCGGCCATATGGCACTTTTGTGCGGTCCGCGTGGGCCAAGTTAAAAAAAGGCAGTCTCTAATAAATTGTTCATGCGGCCTCAAGTCATAATCAGGCGGACCACATGCATATGGCCAAGATTGGCCACTCTCTGAAGTTTATTCACGCGGCCGCGGCCAAAACCACGCGGACCGCGTGAGAATTATGCATCAACTGCCACGTGAAAAACCCAATGCGGTCCGCATGCCTCTTTTGTGATGCCGCACAGGTAGGTGAGTGTGGGTCCCACTGTTGTCTATAAATAGACGGCCTGGGCCATCTTTTGCCCTTTTTGCAAAAATTCACTATGAAGCCTAATTTTTACTGTTCATAAACTCGAACTTGCACTTCATCTCTTCTTCATTGAAACCCTGGTAACAATTCATATTCCATCTTAATTCTTAGTTAATTATTTGTACTTTTCATTACAATTTTTATTTATTTTGTTAGAATAGCTTCTTACTTTTTAATTTTCTCCTTAGAAATCGAGTAGGGCAGCTTCGTCTGTTTCTTTTGTTCAAAGAATAGGCATAAGCTGGAGTAGGGACAACATTAGGGAATTTATCATGATTTGTGCGTGAACTTAATTGCATAAAAATCCCATGCCTAGTTCGTATGCCCTATGCGGCCGCACGACCTTTTGGTGCGGTCCGCGTGAGTTGCTTAAATTCCAGTCACCCTCTGCCGCGCCTGCGTGACCTCTTTGTGCCGTCTACATGGCTTTCTGTGCGGCCGCGGTCCAAATTTGTGTGGACCGCGTGGTTTGGTTATTAGAGAGGGTGACATTTTTTAATATACTTTGTGCGGCCACGGTCCAAAACCAGGAGGACCGCGTGGTCGTTTATCAGAGAGTTACAAATTTTTGGTGCTTGGCTGCATGGACAACGACCAATTTTGTGCGGCCCGCACTAACTCTGAGCGGCCGCGAGCTGAAATGATGCGGTCCGCATTAACTGATCTGAGTATTAATTGCTGGGCTAGTTTTGCCTGTGCGGATCGCATGACCTTTTTGTGCGGTCCAACTCAAACTGTCTGCAACATGAAGTTATTTAACTGTTTTGATCTTTCAATTGTGTTTATCTCCCGTGCTTTCACTAACAATGTCAGATGTGATTCTTTTGCAGATAATGCCTCCAAAGGGTAAACAAGTGCAACATGGGGGTACGAAAAATTAACCGGTGAGGGGTGAGGCTCCGAAAGTAAAGTTGGTTCGGCGAATACTAAAGCTCTCTGCCAAAGAAAAGGAAAGCATGAAAAAGAACAGAAAAATCATACGGAAGGCAGACAAGGCTGCCTCTCACTCTTTAGGCAGTGAGTATCCCCTTTCCCGGAGTTTTACCTCAGAGTCCATACCTTCACAGATGTCAATAGAGGTGCCGGTGCCGGTTTCATCATCTCTTGAAAATGGACAGGAAAAAGAGGCAACTTCTGCTAGGCTAGGAAACACATCACTAACGGATTCGTTTGATGAGTCCGAGGGTGAAAAAGAGGCTAATGAAGAATATTACACCTCCCCCAATGTGTCTTCATCAGGGGAAGGTGAGGGTGCTGAGCCACAGGTTGGAGGGATCGGGAGGACTACAATAGAGGAAGCCTGGGTAGGCCATTTTGTGAGTGAGAATGCCTTCCACATGTTCAGAGCATGGTGGCCGAAGAGAAAGCTAATTCTAGAGCGGAGGTTTGTTATAGCTGATTTTATCTCTCACAACGCTCACGTACAAACTCAGTTCATTATGTGAGAGGGTTGGGGATTCTTTACAGAACATGTCTAAAATGCCAATGAACACATGGTAAAAGAGTTTTATAGCAATGTCCACCACATGGTCAAGGGTGCCACAACGAAAAAGGTGAGAAACCAGGTGGTTCTGTATGATGGCATGACCTTAAATAATTTTATGGGGTTCGCTGAGGAAGATGAGTCACAGTATCTAGAGAAATTAGCATAGAAAGAAGAGGTGCGCCCGTGGTTGGCTGAGATCATTGCAGCTCCGGGAACTGTCCCAGAATGGTTGAATGCACCGGCCAGAATATTTAGAAACACCCTGAGCTTCGAGGCAAAAGGGTGGCTCTCATTTGTGTGTACCAGACTCGACCCCTCCACTCATGACAACTCTGTGCCGATTGAGCTTGCTGTGCTAGTTGCCTCCATTATGGCGGAATTCTCGTTAAATGTGGGTAACATCATGCAAAGGGAGATTTCAAAAGTGGGTCACGACACTCAGCAAAACTACCCGTTCCCCAACACATTGACCATGTACTTTGATTATATGAAAGTGAAAAAGAAACACTATGATATTGAGGTGCCTCCGGTGGGTCCTTACTCGTGGTATGATCAAAAGGGTCCAGATAACCCTAAGGGCACCAAGAAAGGGCAGGCATCAACTTTTACTGCAGCTGGACAGTGTTATGAGCCACCTGCAACTGTGCATCCTCCTGTGCCTACCACTGATATATTGCAGTCGGGCTCATCTTCATCCCCTCCTTCCACTTCTGCGGAGCCGGTAGTTCTGGTGTCTAAGACTCACAGGTTCACAGCTCATCAGCTGACACATACTCTGGCTAGCTTGAACAACTGGATGTCGACTCCGACATCCAAGTTGTCAACATTGACGACAGCTGTTGAGACTTAGAGGGCACCTATTACTATGGAGGTCCCTGCTTCACTTGAGGAGACTTCGAAAAAAATCCTGGAAAACCAGGTAGCTATGATGAAGAAGTAGGATCAGCTGGAGATAGCAGTCCGGTCACACAGCAAAGCCCTAAAGGATTTGGCCAAGGAGCACCGAAATATCAGGAAAGGTAAAGCCTCCAAGGACTCGGTGTCCAAGCTAAGGATAGATGTTGATAAGCTCATTGCCGATCAGATGCCTCTAGACTTGCTGTTTGAGAAGCCCAGGGTTGAGGTAGCTGCAGCTCATCCACAGTCCGAGGAGAGACCGAGGAAGAAGAGAAAGCTCCCACGCACAGGGGGAGTGGTGATTGAGGTGGCACCTACACCAGAGGGCCCATCTGAGCCCATCATTGGAGAGACTAAGCCTCAGGAGTAGACAGTTGATGTCCCAGTACCACAACAGCAGCAGGCTGGGGACCGATCTGAGGTCCCTGCCAGTATAACGGACATAGGTGCTAGTGAGCAGCAGCCAGCAGTTGATGAGGCTTGAGGGACCATTTCTATATCCTTCCCCCTATTTTATGCTTTATTTGATAGTTAGCATTGATGACAATGCTAGATTTTATTCGTGGGGTGTGGCCCTACTTTTTGATTGATTTGGATATTGGATGACTGTACATATACTATTACTATCTACTTTCTGCACATTCATAGTTAGATGGTTTGTGTATAATATTGATTTCTGAATCTCCCTTTGGTGTTTATTCTACTTCCCCTATGTATATATTTATTTGGTTCTTGTTTAAGTCTTCTTGTTATTTTTGTTATTTTCGTAAAATTTTTCATTTTACTGCTAAATTAGGCTCGTAGCTTCTTTTTTGGTTTTGGTTGATGTTGAAATAAGCCCTTGGTTTTCTTAATGCCACGGTTCTTTCCAGGGGTAGAATGTTGTGTGAACCGGGTGGCTCTTCCCAAAGATAGACAGCATGACAACTTTCTTATGGGATGAGTCAGTTCTTTTGTTTTGTTCTTTTCGATTTTTCAAGTTTTTGTAGTAAGAGTACCTCAGGAAAAGCTTCACTTGGTCCTAGCACATTTGCCTTCGATCTTATGGTCAAAGACATCAAGTTGTGTTTAGGATGGTATGAGTCGTGGCCTTGAGACTCTTGTGTTGACCAAGCAATCATCATATGGTCGTGTGAGGCCATTGTGTGTTCAAATCGTATCTAAGATCATTGTGGGCCCTCGACTCCGTCTTTGGAAATCCTTGAGTGTATGTGTGGCGAGGATTCGATTTGTGAGCCCAAGTGCCAAGCCGATGGTCTATAACTTGCCCTGAATGTCTGTTGAGGTGAAATCGTGGGTAAACCTTGATTGGAGAAATGATTGTAGGCTTCCTTGATCCCAAAATGTTATCTTGATTGATTTCATGACCTACCAATATAATGATCCCTATTTCACCCCTTTGAGTCTAAATCCTTATTCTTTCATATACCAAGCTACAAACCTATACCTGTTCCCAATTAGACCTTCTCTTGGTACCCAAAAGTCTTCCCTTGTTATTGGCAATTGCATAAGTTTGGTAGAGAGACAAGAAAGGAAACAAAGTGGTATAAGGTACAAAAGGAAAGGAAAAAGGAAGGCAATGAAAAAGAGAAAAAGACAAAAAGAAAAAGAAGAAGAGAATAAGAATCAAAAAGGGAATCAAAGTACAACAAAAAAGGGTGAAAAGGTTGAAAAACGTAACAATGTGTTTTGAAAAGGAGAAAAAGGGCTTGTTCTGGAAAGAGAGAGTGACAATGTGTCTCCCCATCCCTCTTTGAAGAGGTTAATTGCATGTGTGATTCAAGAAAGTGTGCCAAAGCGAATCAAAAGAAGCGCTTAAGGGAATAGTAAACTCCTGTGAACAATTGCATACCCTACATGTACCCAAAAGCCTTCACAATGACTCCCCAAAAGCTCTACATGATCTTGAATTAAGGAGAACCTACATTAGTGGATACTTACATGAAGGGCAAGCATATGATACTTAGAGCCGAACTTAGGGTCTCTTCTTTGTGAGTGTTGAATGAGAGAGTTTTCCACCTCGATTTGTGTGCATATATTCAAAAAGGTGAGGTTCACTTATAGAGAGTCAAGGATGTACGAGATCCACAATTATTAAAGTACTTGAGGAAAAGCTCCATGATGATATGTGTCAACTCTTGAGGCTCTTGTGTCGCAGTTGATCCTCAAGTTCACAAAGTTTTTAAATTTGTTAATGATGCATTTTCATGGTAGACAATTGTTAGTCCCAAGTGAAGGTTGTTGAGGTTACTCTAAGACAATTAGGAATTACTGGGTCGTTTTCTATTGAGGGGTGTGTCTCATTTTATTTGTTTAAGGACAAGCAAAAGTTTAAGTTTGGGGGAGTTGATAATTGTGAATTATACATGAATATTACCCCTTCTTACCTTAGCTTTGTGCATTATTTGCCTTTGATTAGTCCTGAATTACTTATAAGTGTGCTTGGTCGCAGGTTTGAGTGACAAGATGATGAAAATCACAAATCGGCTCAAGAAGGAGTGAAGCATGCCAAGTAACAAGAAGTTGACGAAATGTGGAAGTTGAGGAACCTGTGCGGTCCGCCTGATTATGGTGTGCGGTCGCATAGGAGTGGTTCAGAGACGACAAATCCACACAAGACCTGTGCGGTCCGCCTGGTTGTGGATGCGGACGCATGGAAGAAGTTTAGAGAGTTCATATTTTGAGGGAAAACCCACGCGGGCCGCACCCATTTTGATGCGGTCCGCATTGATGAAGATTCAGAGGCTAGGACTTCCAGTCACAAGACCCACGCGGCCGCATACCAAAAGCAGGCGGTCTGCGTGGGAACAAGTTTAGAGAAGGAACAAGTTGGCATTTCCTCTTGTGCGGCCGCACGCCTCTTTTATGCGGTCCGATTGATCTACTCTGTGCGGCGGCGATGCATTATTGTGTTGTCCGCTTGAAAAAACCTACGCGGCCGCAATACATTTCTGTGCGGTCCGTACCTCTGCAGAAGCAGTTGAAGTAAATACACTAGACCCTATGCGGGCACACGCCATTTCTGTGCGGTCCGCATCAGACCTTCAGGGTAATTTTTGTCCAGTTTTCCTGAGTAGTATAAATAGAACACTTTACTATTTTAGGTTGAGTTTTATCATCTGAACAGTAGTTGTGCTCGTGAGATCTTATATTAGCCTATTTTAGGCAACTTCCTATTGTAATTAAAGTGGATTTGAGTAGATTTAGCATCTAGTTAATGATTATGTTCATCTCTTCCATTATCTTTGCTTTTTCTACTACTTCCATGTCTAGCTAAACCCATTAACTAGGGTTGTGGCTCAACCCTAGTGTGGGTAATTAATGGGTGTTTTTGCCTAATGCTTGGATGTTGTTGGGTGTTTGGTATTTGGGTTGTGTGTATGTTTTCACTTAGATTTGGTGGTTGCAAACACTAAGTCAAGATTAGTGGGTCTTGACTCTTCTTGAGAAAGAGAGTCTATGACCTCACATTCAACCCAACAAGGATTTGGGATGGACCCATGAGAATGGTAGTCCCAAGTAACGGGTTAAACCTCGAGAGAGTAATTACCCTACTTGAACTGTGTGTTGCTTGGGTAAATTGGCCTACCCAATTGGTCTCGAGAGAGTCAATTGGGCAAAATCATTCTCTCTACCGAGAGGTGTGAGAGCGAGTACTAAAAGTGCAATGGTTATCCATGTTTCCCATATTTAACATCCTTGCATTAGAATTCTATACTCATGGATTATCCGCCTAGGTGAGTGTCATGACCCTAGTGATTTTCTCTTACTGTTAAACTCTTGCATCAATCATATTAGCTTAATGTTAGAATCATAATATTAGTTGTTAATTGTAGTTGATAATCATAATTGAAAACCCAAAAATGAAAGAAGACCAATTTGAAGCTAGAACGCATCTCTAAGCCACACAATTACTCATCTCCAACTTGAAGCTCCCTGAGGAATTTGACCCCGATATACTATTGGGTTATTAGTATCGAGCCCACTCTTTCTTTGGATTGAGTTCGACCCGACCATAATGCCCGATAACTGGCGAAGGAAAAGCAAAAGATCAAAACAATCGGTCAGGTCATCACATTCGCCCCCACTTAAATATATGTTTACCCTCGAATGTGCCCAGAGTTGTTCCGAAAACCCTCAAATTGTTGCATAGCCTTACCTTGCACATGCCCGAGGGTGATCCCACATCACCCTATCTCATATAGGCCCGTTAACACAATGTAACTAAAATTTTGCAATCCAATCTAGCCCATAAACCTTGGACCACATTTCCATTTCGAAATCTTCTATAAGATCCGAATCTCACATCCATACTCTGAATAGGCCTGAACCAACTATAAAAAAGCGTACCTGCAGTCTCACATGCAATTACATGATATACCACATAGCTCAACTCTCGTAGTGATAACTTCTTATCACAGCAGTTGCTCAAAATAATCGAATATCAGTAATAAACCTCTTATCAAATAAAGCTTCATTCCAACACTTCCGTATACTGCCAATGATAAATGAAACATGTAGAAATTCATAACCATTCCTCAGATCAACCATTTGTGAAGCCACTTCTCCTTTGGCAAGGACCGTAGTAAATTTCTGAGCTGAACATCGTTATTATCCTTCCGACATGCTGAAATCGAATCCGTTTGTATTCATTCTAGATCCCAACTATCTCATCTAATCTAACATAACTACTCTGGTGACCTGACGCATCAATGCATTCTAAAGCCACAACTCATGCAATCCGCCCACCAATAAGCAACAATCTGAAATTACTCAAATCATAAAAAATGACTCAAATGAGAGAGCTGTACCGCATGCTCATCAGTACCACCACACACAATGCTGAGAACCCGTCATACATCGTAGAAATAGAACACTTGAATCTAACCCAAAAGATCCAGCCTCCACATAACTTCGCTGCAATGTGCGATCCTACTCAAACAGTGATCCACCTGAATCACCTCAAGTCACTATACTCAATTCAACAACCACGTGCAACTTGGTTTCTTGTACCAACAGTGAATCACCATAACCAGGAAGAGCAAATGATGCAATGTCATACCATTTCGAGAGAACATATCTAGTGCACAGTCAATCATGCAACACCCAAATGCCCGTCTCACTCAAATTCTGCTATAAAGCCCAAATAGAATCGCACAATACGTGCAAATAACCAATGAATCACAAATCCTCGTAACTCGGAGGAATAACTCATGGATCACTCCAGAACACAAATAAGCTCAACAACAATCGAATGGCACGTCCCTCAATCCTAGCAGTTTGGAGTCAACAAATCCGACCCGGTGCAGAACATACATCTATGTTGGGTCTACCACGGCACCCCAAATCAACTCTGGTCACCTACAAAAAGTAAATAACTTTGAAGGTTCACAATGACAGAATTCATAGCACATACCACCCATGACTAACCTCAGCTACATTTTCCCAATCCACAACCATGAAACCATCAACTCATGAAAATTTTCAGTCTCCAAATCCATTAGGATATACGAATCACCATTTCTGATCCCAGCTACAATGCCCAAATATCTAACACACATTTGATACTCGATCATTCCACGAGGGATACTCCTATAATTCTTCTGTGCTACTAAGAAAACTTGAATATCAGACGTCGATTTAACAAGAGAGTGCCACCATACTAATGAAGTATCCATAACTCAACACATCGCCCTTTCTGAAATGTATACCCTCATTAAGACATACCAGTCAGTGATCTCATTTGTCTAGTCATCTAAAATTGTCGATGCTACCTAAGAATTTGTGACCTTTCTTTAAAAACTGAACCGTGACCTTACACATAAAAATCTTAATCCTACGCAACATACCGTATATACCATACCTTCCTAGGATAAACATTTCCCATCTAGAAGAAAACCACTATACATCACATGCTCCTCACGCTCGTAGAAAATATATATCTCTAACCGTGGTAGAAACCATCAAGAATTCTCTGAATTTCATTGGCACAAAACTGAACCGTCAGGACTGAATCCTTCTAACTCAACCAAGTTACGCAGGCCACTAAAACCCAAGAGCATTGCCGCGAAACACATGTAGAAACTTATTACCTCATAAGCACCCAAAAAGCTAATCATATCCTTACTATGCCGACCCAGCCTACTACCAAGCTATCGCATCTATCCAAGTTGCTTCTGATTTACCTTTAACTTGATACTTCTTCTCGTTATAACACCACAATGCTCGACCCAGACTCGCCACACGAGACCCAAGCATAAAGCCGCATTGTCCTACAATTCATAAGCCACTAACTACTCTCTCAAATATCCCCAAAGCACCACATTCGAAATACTTTCCATGGAGAGACTTCTTGCGAATCTAAAGCCATTCTTCACCTTCCTGATATTGATGTGTAGAATCCATAATGATATAGGCATACCACAATTCTTGACACCCTCCGCGAACCACAGTATTTAGCCAAATATACAACATGAAAATCTCCAATTGTTATATGTAAAATCTTGATCCCATCATAACCATGCTCGAGAGTCATCCATTCTACTCAAACAACAATTAGACTGATAATTCATATACTCTATTAATTCCATAATATCATAGTGAGATTAAACTCAATCCTTCATAAGCTCGCGCAAGACAGACCATCTAGTACTTCAAGTCTTTTGCAAATCTTGCATTCACCCTCTTAACAGTCAAGCCCACTCTCTTAGGCAACCCAAATTCGAATTGCAACACATTTTCCCACTGGTAATAGAGATCTTCCAACAAACAACATAAGGATCACACAACTTCAAAACACTCTGCATGAGATAACCCACCTACTTCGCCTCAAACTAACATCTCTTTATACTCTTCCACCATCATAAACATCACGCAATTACTTATTCTTCCTGAGTCTAAGCTCATGTCACAACATGAAAATCTACTTCACTTCCCAACTAGACAACATGAAAAGATCCATCAACACGCCCACAACTCGGGCTATATATCAAATCAAGATGGAAATCAAGCACCAAATATTTATTTCTACCCTCAAGAAAACACTTCTCGTCACATTTAAATCGTATGAACACATCTCGCAGTCACATCATACTCATCACATAACCATCCCATTATCACTTCCACTAATAGGGACATAACCAAACACATAAGTCCAAAAGCACGTGCTCGAACAATCAACACCTTGCTACTCAGGATACAAGGAAAACCCGGCCTCAAGTCCTCCAGACTGGCCCAACATCAACACACAGAAGCCACATCTCGCCCCTTGATTAGGGAATCACAAGCCATCGATGCACGGATGATGCCGAGCGCTCATACGCGCATACGAATGTGTGGTAGGAATGTCAAGAGTCATGTTTCAAGATAAATCAAGATTGCATGATAAGAATTCAGGAATGTGAAGTTTCCTAGAGGTTCTGCAGCCTCCCGAGGATAAGTACAGACGTCTCTGTACCAAGCTGCGAGACTCTACTAAACCTGCTCATGACTCGTGAGACCAATGTAACCTAGGCTCGGATACCAACTTGTCACGATCCAAAAACTGACCTGATCATGATGGCGCCTATCGTGAAGCTAGGCTAGCCGAAATAATTCTCGAATCAACCATTATTAAAAAAATCATTTTTATACCATTTATTAATCAATAATCTCATGATGTAAGTTTAAATGAACAGTGCAGAATAATTACACAAGACCGACATCGGGGTGTCACTAGTCATGGGCATCTACTATAACTGTCTAACAACATCAAGATTAATATGGCCAGGAAAATCACAGGAATACATTAAGGAAGAACAAGGAGGGAGAAAAGCAGGGCTGCGATCACCAGGCACCTTGCTAACTTTGATGAACCTGCCACCGAGCTCAGAAATACCTGAATATGCACGCAAGGTACATAGAGTAATGTGAGTACGCCAACTCAGTAAGTAATAAAAGTAAATAAAACTTGAGCAGAAAGAAAATATGTAATCCATGTCATAGCACCGTAGTGAGTACAGTAATTTTTCCAAAACAGGATACAAAGCAAATCATCGCGTTAAACCCAGTTTAAGTAAAATCCTTTGAAATATAACCTTTTAACAATTTCAATAAAGGTTCAGTGTAGGTTATAGTAAAAGTGATGAATTGTAATCGGTCCCTCGGGTAAAATAATTCATAAATAGCTCTTCTGGCAAACCTCTCAGTCATTCATATACATCACATAACATGGAAATCTCAGTGGGAATAACAAAACCAAATTAGTAATTTAATTTCCAAACATCTCGTAAAAATCCCAGTTTAGTAAAAGTTGTTCAAAACATTTGTTAACATTTTCCATAGAGGCTTAGTATAAAGATGAGTGAAAACAGAAATTTCATAAAAATAAGCCACTCAAGCAAACCATCACTTGTATACATATATATATATATATATATATATATATATATATATATATATATATATATATATATATATATATATATATATATATATATATATATATATATATATAGCCCCCGGGAAAGCCTCCCAGTCACTCATAACTCAACTCATATCAATCAACGCTCACATTCAGGACTCACGCTCACTAGGTACCATATAATAACTGTTGCAACGTGCAACCTTATCTATATATCGATGCGGCGTTCAGCCTGATCCATATATATAATCGATTATGCTCATTGGGGATATGTAGACTCCGGAGGGGCACCTATAGCCCAAGCACTATATCGCTGCAGCGTGCAGCCCGATCCAATATATCGCTGCGACGAGCAGCCTTATCATATATCATTGCAGCGTGCAACTCGATTCATATACATACATACATACATACATACATACATACATACATACATACATACATACATACATACATACATATAGCCACTGCGTGCTTCCCGATCCATAAATATTATTTCTCACAACCAGAACCTCAGCCTCTTTCATTCATAACCTCACCATTAGACCCTCAGTCTATCTCAATCATTAACCTCACAATCAGGTCTTCGGCCTCCCTCAGCCATCAACCTCACAATCCACTCGGACTATCAGGGCGTTCAGCTCAAAATATCATTTATAGTATCAAAATTGAGTAAATAAGGCTAAGTTAGGGAATTAATGAAACACAACATGACTAGGCACAATTATTAAGGCAACATAGTGAGGAATAGTAGTTAAAAAGCCTCATAAGGGTCCAAAACATTTGGCACGAGGCCTAAATATGGCATTTCGACCAAAAAATAGCAATACTTTCCAAAACACAATGATTATAAACAGTTTTCAATCAAATTCGCGTCTTAACAGTCATACGAGATGTACTTAGTCACAATCCCCAACGGTGCACGACCTCACGCTTGTTATCTAGCATGTGTGTCACCTCTAAGTAGCACAACGATGTGAAATCTGGGGTTTTATACCCTCAGGACAAAATTTACAATCATTATTTACCTCAATTCGGTCCAAACTCTAGCCCGTGATGCCTTTTCCTCTTGCTCGGCCTCCGAATGCTCCAAATATAACCACAAATAGATTCATACCATCAAAATATGATAAGGGAACAAAGCCCTCGAAAATAACTAATTTACACCAAGAATCCCAAAATTGGCCAAACCCTCCCGGGCCCACGTCTAGGAATCCTATAAAAATCACATCAGTAGAATCCTTATCCTCCCATGAGTCCATACATACCAAGAACATAAAAATCGAACATGAAATAGCCCCTCAAATCCCCAATTTTCACTCCCAATTTTCAAGCCCTAATTCCCTGGTTTTAGGCTTTAAATCCCACTAATTTCATGTTTCAACAAGTAATAATCAATAAAGGATCGAGTATTGAGTTCAAAAATCTTACCTCCAAGTGTTTCCCTTCGATTCCCTCTTCAATCCTTCTCAAAAAGCTCCAAATCGCTCAACAATGGAGGAAATAGACCAAAAATTGTGAAAAGCTCTTTTAAAACATTCTGCCCTGGGATTATTTTCCTTAATCGCGATCACGGAAATATCGTCATGATCACGAAGAATAATTTTTGCTGCCTAAATATTTTACTCTACGTGACCGCGTTAATCCATATGCAACCGCGATGCAGTGGTTCCCCTGAGCTACGCGATCGCACTTGACCCTATGCAAACGTGAACGGTAAACACCTGATTCCTCTGCCACCTTATTTCTTCTACACGAACACGGCCTAGTCCACACGTTCACGTTGATCAACCTGACATACCTACATGATCACTTCCCTTTCTCTGCAATCGTGAAGAGTTAACCCAACTGGCCCCCATTTTGCTTTACGCAATCGCGTACCTCCTCCCGCGATCGCGATGAAGAACATACCAATTGCAGAACACCAGCAAACCAACAGCTCCTTAAGTCAAAAAAATTACCCATTGATAATTAGAAACTCACACGAGGACAAACTTGTTACAGCCTTCGGAATTCTCAATAACAACATCAAAATAACAAATCATCAACGGAGTCAAGCCTAAGAACTCCAAAAACTTCCAAATTTTGATTTCGATCAAAAAGTTAATCAAAACTCGCCCGAATGACCTGAAAGTTTTCACACACGTGAAAAATAACACAAAGGACCTACCCCAATTTCTGGAATTTCATTCTAACTCCGATATCATAATTTCGACTACCAATCGAAAAATGCCAAATTCTAATTTCGCCAATTCGAGTCTAGATCTACCCCAAACCTCCAAAACACATTTCGATCACGCTCCTAAGTCCAAAATCACCTAGTGAAGCTAACCAAATCATACAAATCCAAATCCGAGATCAAATACTTAAAACTCAACACTTGGTCAAACCTTTCAATTTTTTAGCTTCAAACTGAGAACTATTCTTCCAAATTCATTCCGATTTTCCTGAAAACTAAAACCGACAATTTACATAAGTCAAAATATAGCATACGAGTTTAGTCATGCATGAGAATTGGTGAGCAAAATGCAAAAACTCAAAACAACCGGTTAGGTCGTTACAGTCCGACAAATCTACCCGGCATGGTCACATACACAATATTGTAATCCTTCAAGACCAAACCATATCACACAGAAAGAAAATATACAAGAATAAGTGTGTATAATCAATGAATAAGAAATCATATATTTGGACTGGTATACGTGATATGCTAAGGTGTATGCATGTGCATGTGTGATTTCACAACTCTAATCAGGTTAAATACATCACAAAATAGTAACTATTAACCTCTATATAACCTCAAACATGGCTCAACTAGCTCACAACATGGGTACAGATAAGAGAGGCATCACTACATGAATCTTAGCAATCAATTAAGGCATATCATAGCCTAAGCACCACCTCGAGCATGGATAATACCACAGTGCATGAACGTAGGCTCAACCCCGCACTTGTACGCCACATGTAGCACGTAGTTATCAGAAATAACTCAGGTAACTAGTGACTCAACCAAGTTTAGGTAAGATACTTACCTTAAGCAAGCCAAATCAATACTCTAATAAGTCATTCCCGCGTGAATCAACCGCCGAACGGGTCAAATATAGGCAATAACTTAATATCATCAATAAAAGTCATTGGAACCGATTCCAAATGATAAAGATAATATCTTTAACCAAAATAAAAAATCCAATCCAAAAAAATCAATTCTAGTCCCGCACCTCAGGACCCGTCCAAACTCAAAAATTTTGAACATGCATTCTGGTGTGAGTCCAAATACATGTGTTTCATCCAGATTCGACCTCAAATCAACCTCTAAATCCTCAATTTAAGCTTTGGAAAAGTTTTTACTAAAATCCCCAATTTCTTCACTTTAATTGACCAATTAAATTTTAAAATCAAGGTTGGAATCATGAATAACGAATAAATTTGAATAAAAAACACTTACCCGAAACAAAATCGTGAAAATCCTTGCCAAAATCGCCTAATTTCGAACTCCACAATTCAAAAAATGTTAAAATGACTAAATTCCTTGAAAGTATAGTACTTATAATCTTTCCAGACATACCCTTCAAGTTCGTGGGACCAAGTTTGTAATCCCGAAGCATAACTAAACACTGCCTAGAAAAATCCCTTCGCAAAATGCGACATCTAGGTCGCGAACGTGATGCACTCCACCTCTAAGCCTACGCGAGCGCGACCATCCTTTCGTGATCCCGAAGGCTAAAAGCCTGACGTCCCCAACTGCACCCCCTTCTACGCAAACATGTATACCCACAAACAATCGCGATGGACACTACCTCCCAAAGCTTCGCGAACACGGTCCCACCTTCACAAATGTGTAGAACAAAACATCTGGCCTCAAAAGACCTTTTACGAATGTGACCTCTTCTTCACAATAGTGAAAAAAGAAACAAAAATTGAGAATTAGCAATTCCAAAATATAGAGAATTGATCTAAAACCTATTTGAAACTCACCTGAGGTCCCCCGGGACCCTATCCAATCACATCAACCAATCTTAAAGCATACAAAGGTCCTATTAGAGGAGTCAATCACACCAAACAACATCAAAACTATGAATCATGCATAAATTCAAGCCTAAGGAACTAATGAACTTTCCAAATTCAAAATTTATGCTAAATAATCCTAAGAAACTCGGAATAACCTCAAATTTTGCATACAAGTCCCAAATGACATAACAAACATATTCCAACTTCTCGAACCCAAACCCGATACCATCAAAGTCAAATCTCGGTCAAACATACCAACCTTTAAAACTTTCAACTTTCAACTTTCACCAAATAGCACCAAACCGACCTACGAACCTCCAAATCCACATCCGGACAAGTGCCTAAGTCCAAAATCACCATAACCAGCTATTAGAACTATCAAAACTCCGTTTTACAGTCATCTACCTTTAATTCAAACTCCGGCCAACCCTTACAACTTAAGCTTCTACCCTTGGGACTAAGTGTCCTAATTCACTCCAAAACCTCACCGGAATCAATCTAACCACTCCAGCAAGTCACATAACCACAAATACACATACGTTAAGCACAAAATAAAATATGGGCTTAAAATATTAAAGATGACTGGTCGGGTCATTACTGGTTCTTCGTAGACGTAGATTACAGATACATTGGGAACATTTACATTTAAATGAAAGTTAGAGGATAAAAATTTGACCAATTTTCTTACATTTCCACAAATGATATTCTTAACACATCCAGATTTTTAGTAAAGCATCAAAAAGTAACAACCCGATCGATCATTTTGAGAATTAGCACCTCGTTCGATGGCTTAAGGTTTCGAGCAACACTGTAACATGTATTATGACTTACATGTGCAGTTAAGTTAAGTTTTTTGATGATTCAAAATTGATTTGAAAGAACAATTCTTATTTTAGAAGCTTAAGTAAAAAAGCATTTACTGGAGTTTGACTTTGGTGTAGACACTACGAAATGGTATTTTGATGATTCCAATAGCTTCATTTTATGATTTTTGACTTAGACGTATGTTGGAATTTAGAATTGGAGGTCCATAGGTCAGTTGATGCATTTCGACGAAAGTTGAAAAGTTAAAGGTTTTGAAGGTTGAGAGGTTTGCCCGGGGGTTGACTTTGTAGATATCAGGCTTGGATTGCAATTCCGAGAGTTGGAATATCTCCTTTATGTCATTTGGGACTTGCATAATGTCGCGCCCCCTTTTTCTCTCGAAATCGAATTTATGAAATTTGGAGGACAACTCGTTCCTTTTGGGAACTGGATTTTGCATTTGAAGAATCGCCACCTAATGAAAAGGTGCATTAGGACACCAATAGAGTTTAATTTGAATAACCAGAGATAGGGTAAGGACTTGAAATTATCCTAAGGGGAAGGTGTCCCCCCTGGATCCACTAGTGTGGTCCCGACCTAATAGTTATTGTGAATTGAGGTGGAATTAACATATAGCAAGTAAGGCTCAAATAAGAGAGTATTTCAATGCATAATGGTTTAAAAGTAAACAAAGTTTGAAAGAACAATTAAAAGAGCTGATTTTTTTAAATAAGGAGTTACAATGCTAAAAGAAAATAAAGAATAAAGGAAAGGGGTCCTAAGTTTATTAAAAATATGGATCACCTCATACAATGTCCGGTAATCACTCCTCAATGAGGGCTACACGTGACATTATCGCGTGGTCATCATATTCATATCTACCCTTCCCATCCCATTAAGGTATTAAAGTGAAAATTGGTCTCGATTAATTATTGCATGCTATTACCTATTCCATTCCTATCAGTCCGGAGGCACTTAAGACAACTAATCCTAAAAGAGAGTGATATTTGGCTTTTTTAAAGTTTCAAAGGTAAAAATTCTAAGGCGACATACAAAACATATAAAGACTGGACATAAAAGGCAAACACATAAACATGTAAGGCTCAAGTATACCTCAACCAAATAAAACAATGCTATAGTACGACTTAAGCAAATGAGTAAGGTCTAATTCTAATATATACTTGAGGGAAGAGGAGATTGTTGTATTACATCATGCCTGGCTTATTACATGACTCGGTTAGGAAATAAAATTGGGCCTACTTGCTGATTGTAACACTTAAACAAACAACAGAGACGAGTTCAGATTTAATTATATTGCCTAAGACTTGCCTAAGCATTTAGACGGATCCTATAGGCATAACATCTACTTTATTCAGAAGGTGATGAGACAGTACTACTCAAAATGGATTGACTAAAATCCTATAAGCATGCTTTCTAAACCTTGTTAAGCAAGGGAATTAGATTATTAAAAGGAGATTCAACATGGAAAAATTAAAATTAAACTGGTTACAGGTTCTGGAGATGATAGTATCTACATTACTGATTTTTAGTCCCTAGGAGCATGATGTCTAACATTAATTTTGAATGAGAGTGAATCAGATTTAATTAAGAGTCCCTACAAGCATGATTTCTATGCTATACTGATTTTAGACCCTTATAGACATAATGCACAACATTGCATGTGGGTAGAAACAAATAGGATTTCACTTATGAACCCCTATAGCCATGATTTCTAGATGTTACTAATTTTAACACGTTACTGGATTATGGTCCTAAAACATGATATCTAATCGTGCAGAATTTTTGGAATGAAGTCCTATAGGCAGGTTATCTAGGCATGATATTAAACATGCAGAGTAAATAAATCTCTATAAGCATGATTTCTAGATGTGGTTCGAATTATGTAGAATTAAAATAGTCATATAGGCATGGTTTCTACACTTGACATGCCTAAATATCCAACCCTTTTGCACTAGCCAACCCTAAATATTCATTACAAATTATTACAAATCAGGAGTGACAAATTACATCAAAGTACATAAATGTGCAACAAGAGGAGGCCTGATTCTTAGTTCCTCCCTGAGTTGTGGAATAAACTGCCTAAAGATGCCGTTGTTTCAAATACTTTCTCAAACTTGAGTGTGTCATAATTCCCTAAGAGCCTCAATAGGACTCTGGGCAATGCTCACACCCAAATTACATCACCAGAATAGGGACAAGTGCAGTGTGAAAATGTTGGTCCTCATGTGTCCAAGTTCAGAGGAGCTCATGGGTCCCAAGGCAAGGCTCACATGAGGGGGACATAACTTAAGTCCAAGAGAGAACGGGAGTGCATAAACTGAATCTTAGAAGCTGAAGGAACAAAGAAAAGGGAAAGGATGATGGGAGACATCCATTAATACTTTAAAGAGTTGATAATTTCACACCAAAGGGGGTAGGGGATTGGAAATCCATTGCAAGGGCATGATTCAATTCTGGGCATACACAGCAATATGGGTGTTCTCATGCCCTTCAATCAACCAGAACACACAACATAAAGAGTAACAAGGAGGTTATGATCCTAGGAGGAACAAGTTTGAGTCATGTTCAGCAATATTCGACGATATCACTCCCCAAACAAACCATAAGTATCAAACACATTGGGGTAGACATTTAGGATTAATAATATATTGATTCAGAACAGCAGGAAAGAAATTACAGCATGCTAAAATAAAGTACTGAATTAGAGACAAGCAGTAGGCAGATAAGAATGCAAGAACATTAAGTAACCATGTTGTTGTTGATGCTGAAAATTAATTAGAACATACTAGTTCAAAGAAGAAAAATGTAGCAAAGAAAGGTAGAATGACTTTGAAATATAGCTTTGGCTTTTAGCCAGCTAAATAGACCACATTACAAGTAGTAAAGCAAGAGAATGTGTTGAGTGTAAGTGTGAGTTTAGAACTAAGAGTGTTCGTGTGTTTGTGTTAATGATAGAGTATGTATATATAGTAGTTCGAAACCATGTAAAATAAGGCAAGAATTACAATTGTATAGAAATAATGGAACCAAGTACTAATCAGAATCAAATCAATGCAAGTACTCCTTTATTTAAGGGGCACTCAACCAACAGTAATGAGCAGAAAAATGTTTAAGAAAAGAAATCAAGTAGAGCATCATGTGCAGAATAAACAATTAGGGGTATGTACATAGGGGTTCAATAAGGAAAACAACTAATGAAGAACCAGTGAAATACTCGAGTAACCAAATAAGCTAAGAAAACACAATAAATTTGCAGAATATTGAGACAATCAAAAATTAGCTCATAGTAAATCAAGGAATCAAGGATTCAAATTACTAATTCAAGGAGAATAACATGGGTTCCCATGAATAAATAAATAAACCAAGTCAAAATAGGAGAATAGAAAGTTTAAAGGGAAGTTTTCAAATCAAGTCAAGAAACAGGGAACTCAAAATCAATCAAAGATAGAGTCATGAGTCCAGTTTTTGCATATAACTACAGTGAAATATGAGTAACCAAACATAGAACGTAAAGAGAAAAGTCTTGACCAGTCAAAACGAACACAAGAACATAGAACTGATGTAAGTTAGGCATAATGAACTCAGTAAAAACACATTCGAAGCGAGATAGTCATAGAAACTTAAACAAGAACAGGCTAGTCACAAAATCAAATGAAGAAACTTAGCAAAATTAGGGCTTTCAACATAGGCGAGTTAAACAGAAGATAGAAACCCAAAATCAGAAGAATCATACAAAGGGAACAAGAGATTTCGAAAAGAACTTCTACACTTAAACGAACAATCTCAGATATTAAACCATTATATTTTCCACAATTGAAGGATTTTAAAAAGAGGATAAATAAAAAAATTGGACAAAAACTCTGGCAAACAAACATTCATTTAATAAATAGTTAAAAGAATTAGGGGTTTTAATGGGCAAACTCAAGCATAAGGATAATACAAGCAAACACATCAAAACATATCAAAAATCAAAGAAGGGTTTCAAAATAACGTAACGAAATCTTTATCGGAAGGACAAGGATTTTTGAAAGAGGATTTTAAAAGAAACTTTGAGAAAGTCGTTTAAAAGTTCAAAGCAGACATAGATCTGAAACAAATCTAAAATAAATCGGGAGAACCTTAAAGGTTAGGGTTTCGGAAGAACCCCAAGTGGTGAAAAAGGCTTTGAAAATCATAGATCTAAGCAGGAGAGTCAAGAGTCAGACTGGAATAGCCATGACTGGTCGGAGAAAGGTCATAGACGACCGGAGAACAACCATAAACTGAAGTTGACCAAGGTCTGGACCAAGCTCTTTCAAGAAATAGCCTTGAAACCATAATAATCGAACACTTGGAAGCCATGAGAGGTGGATACATGCCTCCAATGACCTTGGAAGCCATGGATCTGGGGAGTTTGTAGGGTTGTGATTGATGTCGGCGGCTAGGGTTGGAGAGAGTTTGAGAGAGGATTGAGAGATAAGAGGATTCGAGGCAGTGGGGTATGTGAAATTGTTAGGGTTAGGGGGTAGTTTGAGATTAAAAAAGGAAAGGAGGGTTAATGGTCGTTGATTTGAATGATCAACAGCCTGGATTGAAATGGGCGAGTGGGCGGGCTATGCAGATGGGTTTGGGTCAGGTTGAATTGGGATTGGGTGGGGGGTTCAAATAATTTCAAATTGAGTTCAATTAGGGTGCTAAATCAGGATAAAATTGAAATAAAATGGGCTTACATTTAAATACCCACTTTTTCCTGTTTGATATATAAAAAATAGTAAAACCATTTTTGAAAATAAATTAAAGGTATAATAGTACATAATTATCAAATTGAAAATACTGGACTTCATTTTTATAGACATAAACGAAATTAAATCGAAAAGAGGCTAATATTATAATTATATGCAATTTAACCTTAAAAATAGTAAATAAATTCGTAAAAATATGCAAAAATTATCTTTGCAATATTTTAATCTAAATATAAGAATTAAATAAATGAATCACTAAAATAATAAATTTGGGAATTATTATTGTTTTTTTTCGTGTGAATAAAATAAGGTAATAAATTGGTCTAATAATCTTTAAAAATTAAGAAAAGATGATGAAACATTTGGACATACTTATACATGGAAGAAGAAACATTTGGACATACTTATACATGCATATATATATATTGGGTATCAAAATATAAAAAATTCGGGGTTATTCCAGATTGATTTGATATGATTCGACGCGAGTTATAGAAGTTGAAAGCTCATTAAGTACGATTTGTGGTGCGATTCGTAGTTTTGGCATTGTTTGATGTGATTTTAGGCCTCAAGTAGGTTCGTGTTTTGTTATGGAACTTGTTGTTATGTTTGGATGAGGTTCTGGGATCTTTTGGGGCCCCGGATGTGTTTCGGATGAGTTTCAGATCATTTTCATTTGTTTGGGCAAGTCTGATTATGGTGCTTCGCATCTGCGCATTTGGGACTGTAGGTTCGGACCCGCTTCTGCGTGTTTAGCATAGCTTCTATGATGTTGGGGACTGGGCGGGAGCTTCACTTCTGCGAGTGAAAGATCACATGTGCGATCAATGTATTTGAGCGTTATGGATCGTAGGTGCAAGGAAGGCTACTTCTACGGTTGTTTGGGTGCTTCTGCAATGTCGCAGGTGCAACCCCTTTTGCACATCTATGCGTTCTGGCCTGGTACGTGGAAACTGCAGGGGAAGGTGTTGGCTTGTAAAAGAGAGAACGTTGGTGCGCAGTTTTCGTCCGCAAATGCAAAACCCTGGGCAGCATCGTGATATATTGAGGATTTTTCCATTTTTATCATATGTTGAGGTTTAGACCTCAATTTTGGGTGATTTGGAGGGGTCATTTTTATAGTATCAATTTAGCTTCTTTGAGGTAAGTATCTTGCCTAAACTTGTTGAGGGAGGGAGGGGGAGGGGAACTACCCATTAAGATTTAAGTCGTTTGGGCTATTTGCGTCATGTGAAGGCCGTGTACGCGAGGTCTCAAGTACACACTCGAGCTTATATACGGGAATTTGACCATTTTGGACTCTTAGTTCTCATGCTTATTAAAAATAAAATCATCTTATCACGTTAAATCTTCCACGTGCTAAATTCTCCCGGACGTGTCTTATTTGAAGTCAGTTGATTCAAGTTCTACACATGTTGCCAATATACTCTTATATGCCTTAATTGAAGTTATTTTTATCTCTTCTGTAATTTCTTAACCTTAATTGAAGTTATTTTTATATCTTCCGTAATTGCTTAACCTTAATTAAAGTTATTGTTATCCCTTCCATTGTTGAGTTATCCTTATTTGGAATCATCATTACATGATGTCTCTCTTATCATCGAGTTGTACTTATTTGGAAACATTGTTACATGTTATCCCTTCAATTGTTGAGTTACTCTTATTAGTTATCGTTGTTACACACTATCTCATCCATTATTGAGTTATTCTTGTTTGAAACCATTATTTTTTGTTATGTATTTCATTGTGAGCTAGTTCTTCCGTTTCTTTGTGTTTTATAATTCTTGTATTGATTTACTTGTCGTACACTTGTGTTATTGTTGTTGTTATTATTGTACTCACTGTTGTTGAGCGAAGGGCTATGCGTGGTTGTGGTATTAGAATTGTTTTATAGAAATGTTGTGGCATATGAGCACATATGGTGAAAATCATTATATTGTGCTATTATATTTTTGGCACACATTGAATTGTTGAGAGGATTATTAGGATGTTCGAATGTGAGTTATTCGTGCTAATGTTATTATTGATAATTGCACATGAAATTGACAAGGTGAGTTACACATCTGGGTGTGCGCATGCAACGAGACAAGTCAGGGATATTATTATGCACGTGTGGTGAGGCAAGGCGGGCATTTACTTTATTGTTTTGCACGTGATTTGACAAGGTGGCTATGTCGGGGATGACTTGTGATGGACTGGGGGCATTGCTGTTGATGGTGTTTGTGTAGTGGTGGTGCCTACCTTGTGTGAGTTATACATCTTATGCTTTGTTTTGTTGTTTCATATGTGCTATTCATTATCTCTGTCTTACTTGTTTACTCGAGCTGTGATAGAAAATTTGCACAAGCATACACGTAATTAATCACTCATATCGTTTTGAGTAGATGAACCCTCATAACTATTGTTAATTTACATGTATTCTCGTATACTTGCCTTATGTGTGAGAGCCGTACTATTGGCACGTGAATTGTCCGTGCGATTATGAGTTATTAGTATTACTGGCACATGAGTTGTCTGTGTAAATATGAGATATTGTCATTCCCTTAGCACGTGAGTTGTCCGTGCAGATATGAGGTATTAATGGTATTATCATGTGAGTTATCCATGCAACAACTGAGTTGTCCGTGCGGTTGTTATTTGTAATGCGGACGCAAGATGCAAAGTTATTAGGGTTCGTGATTTGGGACCCGTGATCTGTAATTAGGAGGTTTGGTACCTCGTGGAAATTCTTGAATAAGTCTTGTGTGAAAGAGGTTGTTCTTATTGAGTTGTTACTTAGTTTCCTTTACTTGGTTTTACCGGACTTAAACTATGTTCAACGTATTCTACGGCGTTATTACTTGTTTATTCCATGTTGCTAATTACTGTGTCTAGTTTTCTATTTTGAGTATTGTTTTGTTATTTTTCCATGCTTAGCTTTTTATTAATATTGTTCCATATTAGTTTCACATTCATGCTTGTACATGTTATTAAGTTTAGTAGGTGTCTTGACCGTCCCAGTCACTACTACACCAAGACTAGTCTTGAAACTTAATGGGAACCGTTGTGGTGTACTCATGCTACCCTTTTGCATATTTTTGTGCAGATCTAAGTTCTTCGGAGTTTTCCGATCACTAGCTAGCTGATTGGGCATTTGCTGTAGAGACTCAAGGTATACCTGCTATCGCATTATTTTACTTGTATTGTTTATTTCTATTTTGGAATAATTGTACTTGGAGATTTTTCTAGTAAATTTAGCAGAGTTTATGACTTGTAGTACCAGTTTTGGGATGTTATGTATCTACCTTGGATTATTGGAGTATTATAGAAATTTATGTTTCATGTTTATTAATTAGTTGATTAAAATCTATTATTTAATCAGTAAGTATTAGGCTTATCTAGTCTTGGAGACTAGGTGCCATCACGACATCTTACAGAGAAAAATTGGAGTCGGGACACAAAATGAAGTAGAGGAGGTCAAAAGTATTTTTTTGTAAAAAAGAAGAAGCTTTCTTTTAAAATATGAGGTGTTTGACCAATACGGAGAATGTTTTTAAGCAGCAGCATAAATAATTTTTCTTTAGAAGAAGCTACAAATTTTAGCTTCTACCAACAGTAGAAACAAAGTAGTTTGAAGACAAAAATATTCATACCATAAGTTATATTTACCAAATTATTTCTAGTTAATTTAATATTTTACTTTACTCTTTCTACCATCTCGGATCCTTTTGCTCTTTGAAATAATAGTGCTAATCACCAGATTCAAGCACTATCTTCACGAGGTATAAATTTTTTTTCCTTTTGTAGTACAATAATATAATGTGATTTCCAATTTTTATCTTTATTTACATAGTTTTTGGTGTGCATTCATATATTATAGGTGATAAAATGTGATGCTATATAATTATTTTATTCTCAAGATTACATTGTACTTTTTATACTTGTAACGTGTAAGTACATATCTCCCTGCCAATACTATTACTTTGATATAACAATATTTTATATTGATTAAACTTTTAAAATTATATTTTAATTCATTTTTATAACTTAAATAAAAGTAAAAATTAATTAAGTTCTTTTATGATTGTATACGGAGAAAACTAAGCCCTTTGGACAGCTCGGTCCTCGATGAAGCAAACAGATTAAAAATGTAAATGTGAGGAGTCGGAACTGAGGTAAGAAGGTCCTCGAGTGGAGGTGCGGGCAAACACCTGCCCTCTGAGGAATTGAGCCACGTCCCCGGGACCGATTCGAATCCTTGAAGTTTGAAAGACGTTATTAGAAAATCGAGCACGACCAGCTAATGAACGTGATATCCACGCCAAGCCGAGTATCATAATATGAATCTCAACACGTATCAGCAGAGGATCATTAACCAGTAAAACGAAAGACTTTTACCTTTTATGGAACTATAATCCGGATGAAACTCCCCTACTAATAAAGGGGAGTCTGACTATTCATTGTATCATTTTAACATGCACATCAACACAATATACTCTCATTTTCTCTATTATTCAAAGTTCTTACTTTTCTTCATCGGTGGTTCTTTTTGTGAGTCCATGATCGAAGGCAAGCATTTTATTAAGGTTGTAACCAAGTCCAGAATCACCCCTCTTAAGTGGTTTGATAATTTATTACATCCTTTATCGGTTTAATCTTATGCAATCTATCATTTGTATTGAATTAATATGCATATCCTTAAAACTACATACAAATTTAGTTGTTATCCATTTTTAGGGTAAATATTTTGGAACCCATCGTGGGGCTAAAGATAATAGTGGTTATTTGATAAAAATTTCCATAACACACTTTGTTTTACTCTTGTTCTTTGAGATATTAATTTGAAGAAAACTTGAAGTTGTCAAACTCCCAATCTGCTCACCTAAACATTGATGTTGAATCTGGCCGCCACACGGAGAACTACAATATAGTGCCCAGCAACAAGATTAACCCTGCTGACCCAACGGGGTCCCGATCACAGATCCTACTGATGCCAACTCCCAAGTGGCCACCGATGCTAACTTACCCACCGATCCGGAAAATAGCATTTGCGGGGGAGGGGGCAGGTCGGTAGCCAGATACCCACGGCAGTGAAGGCGATGGAATCAACTTGCTAGTGATTTTTGAAATGTAACAGGCTTGACAGGAAGCGATAAGCTAGTTGTAGAACCAAAGTCGTGCCCCCAGTAGAATTGAGCTCGAACTATCCCGGGAAAAACTCGTAGAAATGAACCAGACACAGAAAGGCTCGAGGAATTGAAAAAACGAGTAGAATCGGGAAAAAAGAAAATCGAAGATAACGACAAAAAGGTGAAACCTATAACTCCAAGGTCGATCAAATTCCAGGAGAGCCACCGATATGGAAAGGACTGGATTCTAAGAAGTTTGTCTAAAAGCCTTTCCCTCCGAGAGCAGCTCCGAAGCCGATCCCTAAGAAGTTTTGTATACCCAAAATCCCGAAGTATAATAGGACGACTGATCCAAATGAGCATTTGACCTCATACACGTGCGCCATCAAGGGGAATGACTTGGAGAATGATGAAATCAAATCCCTCCTGCTGAAAATGTTTGGAGAGACCTTGTCAAAAGGAGCTATGATATAGTATCAAAATTTACCCCCTAATTTTATTGACTCGTTTACTATGCTGTAGTTGCCTTTGTAAAAGCAGACGCCAGGTCTATCGAGGTTGAGAAAAGGAAGTCATACATTTTCAAGGTAAAGCAAATTGATAACAAAATGATTAGGGAATTCATGTCGAGGTTTCAAATGGAATAGATGGATCTGCCTCTGGTCTTAGACAATTTGTCCATTCAGGCATTCACCCAAAGACAAAATTCCCAAAGCTCATTGGCTTCACTGTAGTTAAAGTAAAATTTGATATAATACCCGGCAGTAACTTAGGCTAACGTCCATAATAGGTACCAATAAAAAATCAGGATAAAGACGATCATTTTAGGGCCCTTTACGGGTCCTCTTACTCCGCCAGGACCAGTGATCGATCCAAAAGAGTCAACGATCACGAACCAACATCGAACATAGATCGGTATCAACCATACAATGGAGGTCGAAGGAGTAGCGGGTTCGGAGGCAATCCTGCGAGGAGTGAAAGAAGGAATGATTGAGGTCATAATAATCGAGGACTCATAAGCAAAAATGGTACAGACCCATCGGGTCTAAGGAAGCACTAAGGTTATCGGAGTACAACTTCAACGTTGATGCTACCGGTTTCGTATAAGCCACCGTCGCATCAAAGATACTAAGTGGCCTCGACCATTGCAGTATGATCTTGGACAAAGGGACCGCAATCTAATGTGTAAATATCATGGCACCCACGACCACATAATCGAAGATTGTCGACAACTGAGAGAAGAAGTAGACCAGTTATTCAACAACGGGAACCTTTGAGAATTTCTGAGTGATCGAGCCAAAAATCACTTCAAGAATAGGGATGCCAATAAACAAATCAAGTAAGAGGAACCTCGGCACATCATTAACATGTTCATCAGTGGAGTTGATATCCCCTAAGGGCTGATGCTAAAATGTACCAAAGCATCCATTACAAGGGAAAAACAGACTCGAGACTATGTACTGGAGGGAACCATATCTTTCAATGATGAGGATGTTGAAGGCATTGTGCAACCACACAATGAGACACTGGTAATATCTATACTCATAAATAAAGCTCGAATTAAGCGTGTATTAATTGATCCAGGTAGCTCTGCTAATATCATCATATCGAGGGTCGTGGAATAGCTGGGTCTAAAAGACCAAACAGTGCCTGCACTTCAAGTCTTAAAAAAATTCAAAATGGCTTGCGAGACCAGTAAATGGGAGATAACCCTACCGGTAAACACTGCTAGAACCATTCAGGACACAAAATTTTACGTGGTTGAAGGAGATATGAGGTACAATACCTTATTCAGGAGGCCATGGATTCACAACATGAGGGAAATTCACTCGACACTACATCCTCTTGAAATTTCCTACACCGGGAGGTGGTCCCGATATTCGCACTTTCGACATTAATAACCCCAAGTTCAATCAACAAGGGAAAAACCAAATAGCAATCACCGACACCGGACCCAACCAAACCAGAAAAGCAGGAGATAGGCAAAGATGACGACTATGGAGTCCCTAGGTGTTTCATAACCCCTGATGATTCTGATGCCACCAAGTTAATGGTTTAGGAGCTGGAGCAAGTTAGGTTGATCGAGCATCTACTCAATCGAAAAGTGTTCCTCGGCAAGGGATTAACTCTCGAAGTCGGGAAAAAACTCATTAAAATACCTTATAGCTAACATAGATTGTTTCTCTTGGTCCCATCTTGTTGTAACAGGGATCCCACCGAAAATAACTATTCACAAGCTGAGTTTTGGATCCGAAGTTTAACACGGTTAAATAGAAGAGGAGGCCTCAGTCCAAAGTTAAGCATGCATTCATCAAAGATGGGGTATCTAAACTTCTTAAAACAGGCTTCATTTGGGAAGTTAAGTATCCGAATTGGTTAGCAAACATAGTGGTAGTACCTAAAAAGGGAAATAAATTGAGAATGTGTGTAGACTATAAGGACTTTAACAAGGCATACCCCAAAGACTTTTTACCTTTGTCTAACATCGATCGCATGATCGATGCAATGGCCAGTCACGAGATACTCAAACTTCTCGATGCCTACTCTGCGTACAACCAAATCCAAATGGACCCGGGCGACCAAGAAAAGACTTCCTTCATCACTAAATATGGCACCTATTGTTATAACATAATTCCATTCCGACAAAAATTGTTGGGTCCACTTACCAATTCTTAGTAAAATGAATGTTCGAAGAGAAAATAGGTAAATTAATGGAGGTTTACATTGACGACATTTTTGTTAAGTTTCTGCGCGCAAAGGACTATTTGGAACATTTGCTAGAAACTATCAACATACTGAAGAAATAAAATATGCAGCTGAACCTAGAGAAATTCCCATTTGGAGTTGGATCTAGGAAGTTTCTTGCATTAATGGTGTCCAACCGAGGAATTGAGATCAATCCCGACAAGATCAAGGCCATAGAAGATATCATCGTGGTGGACAATATCAAGGTCGCTCAAAGTCTAACCGAGCGCATAGCCTCCCTGGGCCGGTTCATTTCAAGGTCCTCCTATAAGAGCCATCGACTCTTCTCATTATTGAAGATGAAGGATAACTTCTCATGGACCCTAGAGTTCCAGCAAGCTTTGGAAGAGTATTCTAGGCAAGGCCGAAACAAGGTATTAACACGTGGAAATATTAGCGCTCGCTTTGCTAAGCGCCTCCAGGAAGTTAAGGCCATACTTTCACTGTCATCCCAAATGTGCAGTGACTACTTACACGTTGAGGAATTTAATTCATAAACCTGAGCTCTCAAGATGATTGGCCAAATGGGCCGTGGAAATTAACAGGTATAATATTTAATATCGACCCCAAACCACCATCAAGTCTCAAATTTTGGCAGATTTCATGGCCGAATTCATGCCGGCCTTAATACTAGCGGTTGAAAAAGAGTTATTGTTAACCTCGAGGATATGGACCCTATTTATAGACGGTGCATCGAATGCAAAGGGGTCCGAACTCAACATCATGTTGAAGCCACCCTTGGATAACATAGATAGCCAATCTATTAGAACTGTGAAATTGAATAACAATAAGGCCAAGTATGAGGCCGTGATTGCAAGTCTCGAATTGGCAAAGACTAGGGGCCAAAGTGATCGAAACTAAATGTGATTTAGTCCTTGTAGTGAATCAAGTCAATGGTACATTTCGAAGTAAAGGAGGAACGAATGCGAACATACTTGGATAAACTACAAGTAATGATGCATCGATTCAAAGAATGGAGCCTGAAACATGTACCACGAGACCAAAATAGCGAAGTTGATGATGTGGCTAACTTGGGATCATCGATTGACGGCGATGAATTCAGTGTGAGGACGATTGTATAACTCATGAAATCAATTGTAGAAGAAGGAAATGTTGAGATAAACTCGACAAGCTTAACCAGGGATTAGAGAAACAAATATATATATATGGATTACCTGATGATCGGGAAACTTCCCTCGGATCCTAAATAGTTGAGGGCTCAATGCATGAAAGTGGCTAAATTTTAGCATATACTAGAATGATACCATATTCCGAAAAATGTTCGATGGCCCACTCGCAATATGTCTAGGACTGGGAGACATCGAATATATTTTGAGGGAGGTTATGAAGGCACCTGCGGGAACCATTCGGGGTCAGAATCACTGGTTAATAAGATAATCAGGCCGCATATTATTGGATCGACATGGAGAAAGACGGGAATGAGTTTGAGCAAAAATAAGACAGCTTTTAGAGGCATGCTCCAATGATCCATTAGCCTAGGGAGCTACTACATTCGATCATGTCACCTTGTCCATACATGAAATAGGGAATGGACATTATCGGTCCCCTGCCATGGGCACCCAATAAGGCTCAATTCATACTATTTATGATTGATTATTTTTCTAAATGGGTTAAAGCTCAGGCATTTAAAAATGTCTGCGAAAAGTAGTTACCGATTTTATCTGGAACCACATAATATGTCGATTCGGAATGTCGGTCGAGATTGTATGTGAAATGGGAAGCAGTTCATTGGCAGCAAAATGAGCAGATATTTTGAAAACCTTAAGATCAAAAGGATCTTATCAACACGCTACCACCCTAGTGGGAACGGACAATTACCGTTTACAAACAAAATCATACTCCAAAACCTTAAGAAAATGTTGTCCGATGCCAAAGGAAAATGGAAGTCCTATGGGCATACTATACAACCTCAAAGTATAGTATTGGGGCCACCCTTCATTGGTGTATGGTGCCGAAGCACTGATACCGGTCGAGGTGGGTGGATCAAATTTTAGGTTCCGATATGAGACCAAAAGTCAATGGGTGAGCCCATGAACAGAAGCTTGGAACTATTGAATGAAAGGCGTGAGGTCGCCCTCGTACGGTTGGGCGCCCCAAAGCATTGGATCAAAAGGTACTATAACCGGAGAGCCAACCTCTAACACTTCAATGTCGGGGACTTGGTGTTATGAAAGGTGACACTGAACACCTGAAACTCAAACAAAAGGAAGTAGGAACCAAATTGGGAAGGTCCACATTGAATTATCGAGATTACCATCAAAGGTTCGATCAAACTCAAAGCAGGAAAGGGTGAGCTGCTGCCGAACAACTAGAACGTGACCCCTTTAAAATGATACTACTGCTAAGGTACAATCCCATACATATATATAGGTATATATATATATATATATATATATATATATATATATATATATATATATATATTATTGGACTAAACTTGAGGGCAATAGCTAGAGGAAAATGTAGTTGTTGGGCATGAAAGTGCACGTTGCACTGTTTTCCTTGAACCAGTTTTGTCCCAAATGGGTTTTTTGGCAAGGTTTTTAACGAGGCAGTAGTGGATTGTGATATCTTAGAATCACAGACCGCTCATGAACCGGAGTTGACAGTCATGCCAACAGTATCTGAGCCCTCTTAATGATAGACCTCGAATACTGGGGGCCATCACCTTCGGATGAAGCTTTTTAGTAAGGAAGGAAATTTTGTGCTTGAACAGTCTAGACTCGGTGGATAGGATTTACTGTAAGGGCCAACCAGACAAATAAACCATGCCCACATAGACCACCTAAGCCATAATATGAAGCTTTTACACATTTAAAATCTTGTACATTACACACAAAAATGAAAGAAAGTTTCTACCTTACTGATACATATTTTGTCTCTTAAGACTATTACATTGTGTTCCTTAAAGATATCGAGCCCAAGGGCCTCTTCTATCAGAATCTTATAGATCACCCCCACTCAGGGACTGTCGTCCGAAACAAACTTGGATGGCTCGGGATGTCAAAACCTGGAGGCACAAGAGTCTATTAGGTAGTGTTTAAACTTAAAAGGCTACGGCCACCCCCACTCGGCGACTTTCGTCCGAGATAAACTCAAACAGATCTGGTCATTGAAGCTCGCAGGTACAAAGCCTATAAGGCAGTACCTGAACTTAAAAGGCTTGGGTCATACTAGAAACGACTAGGAGACGTCCAAAGCCCGAAATCAAAACATAAGGCCTTCAAAATTCCAAACTAGTTCAGAGGTTACCCTTGGAAAAATTATAGTCTGAAAACATCTAAACAAGCACGTCGGGAAAGCTTCTGGTTGTACCGAGCCCCCACATATTCGAAACAGTGACATTATCCAATCAACAACTTATTACTATGTTTTACTCCATGCTAAGGCGTTTGCAATTCTTACTATTGTAAAAGGGATGCTAAAGGTGATAGACTTGAAAATTTCCAAAAAAAGGAAAAACGTTAGATATACATTCCAAAATGTCTTTACAAAGGCCAATAAAAACTGCCTCAACAAAACAGATGTATAAAATGCTAAAACAAAGAAAAATTTCCTAAGACACCTACGCCTGATCTTCACCAGAACTCGCCTCGTCACCAGAGCCATCGGGTTTACCGGAGCCCTTAGAGCCTTCTTGCTTCTAGTTAAGCCAACTTCTTGGCTTCGACTTCGAGGCTTTCGCCTCTTCAATCTCGGCCGACAGTTCAAAACCTCGGGCATAGATTTCTGAGACAACTACTTCATGTACTTGATTGTAACTTTCAGGCGGGTCTCGGATGCCTCAATATCGACTCTATACTAGGCCGACATTTCTTCAGCACCAGCCCTGGTTGTCTCTTACTAAGATCTTGCTATTTCAAGCTCTTTGCAAAGGGAATATCATTCAGCAATAGTTGAGCACAATTAAGCTTTGAGGTCCTTGATTTGTCGAGCTCGTACTTCTGCCTTCTCTTTCGCCACTCGGACTTCTACCTCTATTGATGCCAGCTGCTCCGAAGCTAGCTGCTCTAGTTTTTTATTCCAGACATCGGCCATGGCCTTGACCTCGTTCATTTCAATGTGGAGTTGGTCGATTTGGTCAATCTTCTGCTGGACCTGCAAGGTTTGGTTGTTAGTTGCATAGTAAAGTCATCATTGTTAACCTCAAAAATTTTACATGTTCCAACAAAGTTGACATGATCCTTCCAAAACGCATCCAACTCAGCTTGTAGATCCTTGATGGCCCTTTCGTGTAGCTCACTGAGAAGCTTATACATATCTCTTTTCTCAGCAAGTTCCCTGGCCTCAACCTCTAGCTGGTTGACCTCAGCCTGGTATCAGAGAAAACTTTCATGGTGGAGTACCGAGGCCTGCAAAAAGATAAAAGAAAAAAAGAGATGAGAAATATCATTAAACTAAGTCAAAAAATGAAAGACCGTAATGATGTTTTACCCGATTCAACACCTGCTGCACTTCGTTAAACAGGCACGACATGCCCACCTCATGCATATTTACTTGGTCATCTTTGGTTACCAGGAACCGAAGGTAACTCGCTACTGAGCAGAAAGAACTAGGGCATCCTCTAGAACAGTGATAATTATGACCTCTTATGGCCTAGATCCTCACACGGGGTAGGAAACTAGTTGATTAATTTTGGGCTCGATCTCTATCCACCAACTTTCGAAGACAGATCTTTTCTTGGAACCTCCAAGTTGCCCAACCCGAAGAAGTCTTCTAGAGCAGTACAATCCATACCTTTGAATAAAATCGTCTGTACCATGGGCCCCTTTGTTGGATCAATCCTTCACCCATCGAGGCTTCGTCAAACATGGATTCTGCGAATTAAGGCGACCCCAAAATCTCTATGGCACCAGGAGTGGATCTAGTGTCGTGAGAGGCCTCAACCGTCATCTTTACATCGAGCTGAGGAGGATCGGCCTTCATTGTTTCCCCCTCGACTATTGCCTGCTCTTCGGGAGAGGTACGAGCCGCAAAATGATCACCCTCATCGAGCTCATCCTTGAGCCAGAAGAGTGAGTTCGAGTTGGGTGCTCGAGAGCTAGAACTCCCATTTGGCGTACATGCCAATAATCTCTTTAGTTTATTCTTCTTATTTTCTCCTGTCGCAGCCTTGAGCTGCCCTGAAGCGGAGGGAAAAATGGGCAATTCCTCATTCCCAACTGGAGGCCTAAACTCGATGGTCTTAGGCAAGCATGCAAAAAGAAAATAAAGGAAATAAGAATGTGACGTTAAAAGGAGAAGCCTAATGTTATTTATTTAGGAAAGAGATATTACCGTGAGAATGGTCCTTCCAACGCCCCTTCGAGATTTTGCTCCATGAGAGATAAAAATAAGGCATCTGAGAGCAAATGCCCTCGATCCACTTCTTGAGCTGAGGGAAAACGTTTGGGACTCGGGCGACAACTGCACCACCACAAATACGGGTGAGGAAAAAGGAGATCAGCGTAAAATAGATATTTAAAGGAAAGTTGTGCTTACATGATGCATCCCACTTCTCGTGGAATGGCCTAATCTTTGCAAGAATCAAGTCTGCAATTCTCAACTGGATGAAGCGTCCCTTCCAGCCTTGATCCCAGTCCTCATAGATGCTTGAGAATGGGGCTTTGCTAGCCCAGCGTACGAGCTTTATCAATCCCACTCGAAAGATTTGGGAACTGTACATGCGGAGTAGGTGATCTATGGTGAGCCGACAAGAGTTGATTTTTTTCACGAAGTATCAAATAAGGATTACGATCCTCCACAGCGACGAGTGGATCTGATCGAGGCATACTTAATACCTCTTACAGAAGTCGAGAATAATCGGGTCCACCGGGCCCAGTGTGAAGAGATAATTGCAAACACTTATATATCCCTCAACATGGGTAGTAATGGCCTCCTTAGGGTTGGGGACCACTATGTTCTTATCTACCCAGTTGCAGTCCTTTAAGACCTTAGGGAGGACATCTTCGGTGATTGAGCACATATATCTCGATGCCTCCTCACGCCAACCTTGCACCAAAGAGGGCTTCTCAACCTTAAATCCAGCAACCAAACAACCCCTAGGAATGAACCTTTTCAAGGGAGGTTTAGTAGCTGGTTCATCAGTAGTTATATCAGCAACGGACTTCTCGAGGTTGACCACATCGGGGGTGGTTTCATCAATTTTGGCGGTCGATTAGGAAGAAGAAGCGACTTTTTTGGGAACATATTTATAAGTTTTGGCCATTGTTATCTGGAAAATCTTGAAAATGAAGAAGAAAGGTCGAAAGATAAAAGTTCATGCGCATTGGTTTGGGTAGAAAATGAGTAAAAACTTGCAATTTACTGAGAAGTCTTGAAGAACGGAGGTAAAAATACTAGACTATGAAGAAGGGTATTGAAATCCAGAAGACTCGAGGTAGAATCTTGATCATAAAGTAAAAATTGAACAAATGAGGGGAATATATATAGAGGCTTCACAACATTTCGCGTGCAGAGATAACTAACTGATGGCTAACACGCATTTGAGGTCATAATGACATGACTGACGAGATGTTATAGGTTCTTTGTCATTTCTGTCACGACGTATTGGAGAAGGAATCGAAGTGCATATGTTATTTCTCATTGTTTTTGTATACTTACTCTCTGAGAAAAGAGGGGACTATTTATATACGGATGAAATCAAGCCCTTTGGCTCGGTTGTCTATGAAGAAAATGGATCAGAAATGTAATTGTGGGGAGTCAGAATCAAGGTAAGGAACTCCACGAGTCGAGGTCCGGGCAAACACCTATCCTCGGAGGAATCAGAGCCACGTCCTAGGATCGGTTTGAATCCTTGAAGTTCAAAAGACTTTATCGGATAATCGAGCATGACCAACTAAGGACCGTGATATACGCACCCAGTCGGGAGTCACTGCATGAATCTCGACACTTATCGGCAGAGGATCGGTGATTAGTAAAACGGAAGATTTTTACCTTCTATGAAATGACACTTAGGGTGAAACCTCCCACTATATATAGGGGAGTCTAACTATTCAATTTATCATTATAACATGCACATCAAGGAAATATACTCTAAATTTCTCTATTATTCAAAGTTTTTACTTATGTTCATCTGTGGTTTATTATTGTGAGTCCGGGATTGAATGCAGGCATTTCATAAGGCTGTAACAGAGTCTACAATCACCCTTCTTAGGTGGTTTGACAATTTATTACGTCCTTTATCTGTTTAATCTAACGCAATTTATCATTTGTATTGAATTAATCTATATATTCTTAAAACCACATACATATTTAATTGTTATCTGTTTTGAGGGTAAACAATAATATTATTTAAAGTCATTTCTATCTTTTAATAAAGTAATAATTATAAATTAAACCTTTGTTGCTTTTGTAGTTTGAAATTCAAAAGTACATTCTTACAAAATATTCCTCAATAAAAATATTTTTAAAATAAGTAGTTTTTGTGCCAAACGAGCTCTTAATGGACACAGATTATTTTCTACAAGGAGATTTGCATCTATACCCGCTTTTTGGGTCACGTTTTAACATGCATCCGCTTTGCAAGAAAAATTGCAAGCATACTTATTTTTTCGCGCAACTTCAGCATACGGTACTGAAGTAACAAAGAAAATCACGTAAAACTTCAGCATTCTAGTAGACGGGTCTGAAGTAGCAAGCATACTGAATCAAGTGTGCTGCAGTTTTTGTTTGTAATTGCTGAACTTAAGCATAGTAGTTGAAGTTTTTGAAGTTCTTATTTGTAATTGCTGAATTTAAGCATAGTAGCTGAAGTTTTGTTCTTTATTTGCTGAAGTTTTTGTTTGTAATTGCACTAAATAAGGTGCAATATTTTTTGTCCTCGATTCATTATTTTTATCATTAAATTTTTCAAAAACTTCAGCAGAAGATGCTGAAGTTATTTAGTTGATTTATATAAACTTTGACAGTAAATAAGCTGAATTTTTTTTGTCCTAGATAAGATTTTTCAAAAACAGTAGAAGATGCTGAAGTTATTTAGTTCATTTGAAAAAACTTCAGCACTAAAAGTTGAATTTTTTTTTGTCCTAGATTCGTTAGTTTTGTCATAAAGTTTTTTCAAAAACTTCAACAGAAGATGCTAAAGTTATTTAGTTCATTTATAAAAACTTCAGCACTATATAAGCTGAAGTTTTTGAAAAAGCTTTCTAACATACCAGATAAATAATCAGATACAGTATCTAAATCGTAAATTTTGAAAACAATAAACGTGCAAAGAACAGAATTATCATTGTCTACTAACTTACGTTTGTAGAAATATTCACAAATTATTGTCTATTAACTTACGTAATCATTTATAATTTATTTTTATATAATTTGATAAATATATTTATGACAATCATTCCATGAACTAAAATTTTATAGCAACACCAACAATAACAGAAGAAGAAGAAAATGAAGGAGAAAGTAAGAAGGAGAAAGTGTGCTAAAATTATTTAAAAAGTCGATAAAAGTTAAATTTTAGAAAAAAATATATAAATTAAATAGGGAAGGTGATTTAACATTGCACCTTTGTTGTACGGTTGCTTTTGCATTTGCACAAAAACTAGAGGAGCAAAGTTGATCAATTTCCTCACGTTTCATATATCATCCTTTCCACAAAACGCTGTTCTTAAACCTCGGAGATTTTCAGTGAAGCATCGAAGTGAAGTGGAGGAGCACCAAATTCGGAGCCCCGAGACAAAGGCAAATGGCGGAGGCAGAAGCACCAAGTCGGAGCCCCGAAATCCGGAAAGACAGAATCCACAACAGGTGGGTCCTATTCTCGCCGGCGAGATCACGGCGGCCGTCTGACTTCAAGGCAAAATCGAACCCACAACCGAACAATAAAACAGAACGCCCATTTTGCACCGGCCACGAGCACGAGTGTGCGCCGGAAATTTTTCGTGTGACGGCAAATTCCACCGCCGATTGGAAAATCAGAGTTATCCAAAATCTCTTTCCGGCAGTCAGCAGAGAATTGGAGTTCGAAAATCCGGTTTCTGCCTTCGGGGACGTAGCTGTTAGTGGGTTCGGGTTTCACGATGTCGTTATTGAATCACCGGTGCATTCAGTAAATATGAGCGATCTTTCACCGTCTCAAGTTGGGGAAGTTATGCTGGCTTTTAAGAAGCGGGTCGAGCAGCTTCAGAATTATGATAATGTCAAATATGTTCAGGTTTTATTCTGATCCCGTATAAAAATGCATTGGTTATACTGTATATTTATTCTTTGATTTTGTATGAATTTAAAATAAATGCATTTAAAAGCTACATAAAAATAGCAGAGACCTTGAGTACTGCAGGCGCATTAGGGCGGAGGAGGTCATGAGGGCTTTGCGTAACATGAGTAGGGGTCGAGTGACCGGGCCTGACGAGATCCCGGTGGAGTTCTGGAAGTGCATGGTAGGTCATGAGTGTAGTGGCTCTCCAGGTTGTTCAATGCGATCTTCAGGACCAAAAGGATGCCGGATGAGTGGAGGTGGAGTACAGTGGTGCCCTTGTACAAGAACAAAGGGGACATCCAGTGCTGCAACAACTATAGGGGTATCAAATTAATAAGTCACACCATAAAGGTCTGGGAGCGGGTGATAAAGGCGAGGGTGAGGGAGATGACATCTATATCTATGAACCAGTTCGGTTTCATGCCGGGTCGCTCCACTACAGAAGCTATCCACCTTGTCAGGAGGCTGGTGGAGCAGTTCAGGGATAAGAAGAAGGACATGCACATGGTGCTTATCGACTTGGAGAAGGCGTATGACAAGGTCCCAAGGGAGGTGCTATGGAGGTGCTTGGAGGCGAAAAGCGTGCCGGAAGCCTACATCAAAGTAATCAAGGACATGTACGATGGAGCTAAGACTAGGGTTAGGATGGTGGGTGGTGACTCAGACCATTTTCCATTGGTTATGGGGCTCCATCAAGGATCGGCGCTTAGCCCTCTCTTGTTTGCCTTGGTGATGGATGCTCTAACCCGACATATTCAAGGGAATGTGCCTTGGTGTATGCTATTTGCTGATGATATAGTCTTGATAGACGAGACAAGGGTCGGTATTATTGAGAGATTAGAGGTATGGAGACAGACTCTCGAGTCTAAGGGTTTCAAAATAAGCAGATCTAAGACAGAATACCTGGAGTGCAAGCTTAGCGCCGAGCCGAGCGAAGTAGGCAGGGACGTGATGATTGGATCTCAGGTCATCGCCAAGAGGGACATCGTCAGATATCTTGGGTCGGTGATTCAGGGGGACGGAGAGATTGACGGGGACGTCACTCATCGTATAGGAGCGGGGTGGTCAAAGTGGAGGCTTGCATCAGGAGTCCTGTGTGACAAGAAAGTTCCACAGAAACTCAAGGGGAAATTTTATAGAGCTGTGGTTAGACCTGCAATGTAGTATGGGGCGGAGTGCTGGCCAGTGAAGAACTCTCATGTTCAGAGAATGAAGGTTGCGGAGATGAGGATGCTCAGGTGGATGTGCGGGCTCACCAGGTTAGATAAGATTAAGAATGAAGTTATTCGAGAGAAGGTGGGGGTGGCTCCGGTGGATGAGAAGATGCGAGAAGCGAGGCTGAGGTGGTTCAGGCATATGCGGAGGAGAAGTCCTGATGTCCCGGTGAGGAGTTGTGAACGGCTGGCGATGGTCGGCGTTCGACGAAGCAGAGGGAGGCCTAAGAGGTATTGGGGAGAGGTGATTAGGCATGACATGGCTTGAATGCGGGTCTCCGAGGACATGACCCTTGATAGGAAAGTCTGGAGGTCTAGTATAAGGGTTGTAGGATAGGGATCCCTAGAGTTTTCGTACTACTCTCCGGGGGTTAGGTGAGGCTTGGTAGGGCTATCCATAGACGATTTGTATTTTGGATTGTGTCTCCCTTAGGGTAGTTATTTATGGTAGTTACTGTATGATATTATTGCATGCTATTTTATTTATTTATGGTTCTTATGTTTAGATAATTATTTATGCTATTTCTGCTGGACTTAGTAATGCTCTTTTGTTTTTGTTTTTGTTTTTCCTTCTGAGCCGAGGGTCGATTGGAAACAGCCTCTCTGCCCTTTCGGGTAGGGGTAAGGCTCGTTTACATATTACCCTCCCCAGACCCCAGACCCCGCTTTGTGGAACTATACTGGGTAGTTGTTGTATAAAAATAGCAGAGACCATCAGTGGCGGAGGCAGAATCTCTGGGAAGTGGGGTTCAAAAATATTTTTTGTAGCTAGTGGGAATTGAACCTATAACCTTATGAATATTTTGATCTTTCTTTAGTCGAGAGTCTACCAGAAACAACCTCTATGCCTTCTTAAAGGTAGGAATAGGTCTGTGTATGCTCTACCCTTCCTAGACTCCACTTGGGACTATGCGTATACTTTAACCCTTCCTAGACTCCACTTGGGACTATACTGGGTATGTTATTATTGTCGTTGTTGCCTTCTATGTATTACGCCAGGATAACCAAAAGGTGGGAGTAACTTTTCCTGTATGGGATGGAAATTAGGTGGGTACTGAACTACTGATTAGGTATTACATAAATTTTAAGCAACTTGAAGATAAGATCTGGCATTTCCTAATCTCAGTTAGAGGAATCTTATTGGTGCCGACTGCCGAAATACAAAATTTCCATCTAATACCATTATACTATAGGAAAATTTGTGGTGTCGTTCTCTCTAGGTAACCCTATTATTCAGCCTTCAAGGCAAACACAAAATGGCCATAACAAAGACTGGCTGCTTCTGAGTTGCTAACACAAATTATTAAAGCTTACAACAAACAGCTATATAACTCAGCAAAAATTTTAACAATCAGAAATTTTTTCATAGAATAGTAAGGTTGCCTCAGCATCTACAACATCTTGCTCAGAAACACTATGCACGTCGGTATCTGAGATGCAAAACCACTGATCAACAATAGATCCCAGTACTCCTGCAGGATCGTCTTCGCTTTTTTTGCTGTCACTCGTCTGTAAACGGTGTAACGCCCGCTACCAACTCTTCCAAAGTGCTGCACAACAGAGGCTAGTCGATACTTATGATGTTTGGAAAGTGTTATTGAGGAAGCTTCACCGTGCAACGCAAAAGATAAAGAGGAACAACTAAGCTAGATAAACATGAAACTAAGATTGCTGGGAGGTTTTTATGTACATATTTGTTAATCATGAAGCTGAAATCTTGATAGCTAATAGAAATGTGTCTAAAGCTCAATTCAGGGTAGAGAATTAAATGCACAATGATACACCTTGTAATAACTGTACAAACACAAAAGGTTGAGTAAAATGCAGATGTAAAGGCTCCAACGCTAGTCTCCATCTGATCCCACGAGGTTAGTACTATAAGCAGACATCAGTGTTCAAAATAGCGTGAAGCGAGGAAAAGCGACAACCTCCATTTCACGAAAAGCGAGAAGCGAAGCGCCCGCTTTTTTGAAGTGAAGAGGAATTTTAAAAAAAATTAAAATAAATATGGCATAGATAATACATGTAATTGTAAGCAAATGTTCAATACTTGAATTAAAAAACTAAAGAATAGCATCAATTAAAGCACAAAATGAGCATCCTATTCTTCTTCAAGATTGTTAAATTCTTGTAATCCACTATCATTATTGTATTGCTCGCTATCTTCTTCCACTTCATCTTCTTCATCAACTACGGAAAAAACTTCTGGGCAGAAATTTTCTAGAAAAAATTCGCCAACATTTCGACGCTTTTTGGACATTTAGAAATAAAAAGAAAAAGAAAAAGAGGAAGAAGAAGTAGAAGATTGAAAAGAAAAACATACCTGTTGAATCTTGAAATCGTTGGTTTTTTGAGGAAGAAAGGGCTGATTTAAAGCCCTAGGTTGCTGCTGAAGAATGATTAAAACAGAGACTCACTCGATTTTGGGTCTTTTAATTGAAAAAGACACGTTTGGGCAGTTTATTCCAAAAAGCGATCGCTTCTTCCGCTTTTCCCGCTTCTCGCTTTTTTGGTAGAAGCGAACGCTTTTATGTACCTGAGTCGCTTTTGGTACAGGTAGCGACAGACCCTTCGCTTCGCTTCTCGCTTTAAGCGAGGAAGCGGTCTCTTTGTTGAACACTGTCAGACATCATGGTATTCTGGTTGATCCTTACAGTGTGACAAGAGCAAATGAATACGGAACAGAGCAATAGAGCATAACATGGAAAACAATGTGCCCCCTACTTCTAAATTAGTCACCATCTGTTCCCTAAGAAGTTAATACTGTAATGAGACATAGTAAAATTTTGTTTGAACTCCCTTGACCAAAACTATACTTTTGGGTTGTGTTAAGGGGGTTCAAAACTTAATATATAGAGGTAAAAAAACAGATTTTGCCTTCGGATGAAACCCCTTCCCCCCCCTGCCTCTGCCACCGGAGACCATAACTGTTAAAAGCTAAATGTATTTAATAAAGTATATTATGAAGTCTTACTGCAACGGTGAATTTTTTGTTTGCAGTAAAGGACTTTGAAGATTTACCTGACTTTAATCTTTTGGTGTGATTGCTTATATGTGTTCATTTCCATTAACTAGAAAGTGTTTTGTTTTTGTACAAATAAAATATAAGAGTAAATGTTAATGGTAGAGCCCATCAATGTTTGTAGAAAGTGACCAATCAATCCAAGCTTCATGTTTAGCAAACCTTTTTTGTCATTTAGTCAAGTTTATATTTAGCTTCTTTTTATTTCAGCTGCTTATCGTTTGTCTGCTTTCGTTTTGTGGCTTTTTAGTTTGGCAGACTGAATGATTTTTCTTTGTAACATTGGTGGAGAGAAGGCTGACAACATGTTTGTCTTTAGGTTTTAATAGCACAAATATAACAGCATTTGACGTTTATTACTGGAAGAGTAGCTCTTTAATCAGACCAACTTGCTAAAATACTGAACCAAATTATGAGAGGTTTTTGTTGGAAACTCATAGACTGTCTAGTGTCAACTGCTTGAAGGATTATCATTATGGAGAATAATTTTTGTTCCATTAATCTCAGTGTTATAAGCGCGCTTAAGCTCTGAAGCGAGGCTCAAAACATGTTGAGCGCTTCGCCTCACTTAACGGGCACTTCAGGTGTTGTCATCAAGGCTCTAAGGCATACACTGATTAATCTGCATATGAGCTTGTGATATGAACTCTCCATCCATTTATCTGATATGGTTTGATTTTCATGGTAGATTATTTGAGTTTGTATTTTTAGTGACAGGAGAAAATCTGGTAGCATTTAAGCGAAGTTGGTTTGATATGGTAAATATCAACTTGACTCAATTTGAACTATTTATCATAAGTACATAACTCTTCTTAAACTTGTAAGTCATGTAGCAGTTTATTCAAAACAAAAACCTTGTAAATCATGTAGCATATTTGTAGTATCAAGCCAAACCTTGTTTGATATCCCAGATTACAAACCATTTTTGAGAGGTAGGGCTACTGGACTATATATCACTAATTCAGTCAATGGCTTATAAAGGTGTTCAAAAACCATGGAGCCTCTGCTGGAGCTTCAATGAGCCATTCTCACAGCCAGATGATTGCTCTTCCCATTGTTCCTCCAACAGTTTCTGCTCGTCTTGACAGTATGAGGGAATACTACAAGCAGACTGGGAAGTGCAGCCTGTGTGATATTCAACCAAATGAATTGTTAATTGATCAATCTGCTCATTTCATATCATTGGTTCCCTTTGCTGCAACTTTTGCTTTTGAGATTTGGATAATTCCTCGTGATCACTCCTCTCATTTTCATGAACTCGATAATGAAAAGGTAATCGATGCTTTTCTTGTCCATAAGTTTGTTTTCATGAGAAAATTATGTGAAGTCACAGTTTTAACTTTGCAAATATCAGCTATCTCCAAATTCTACGTGAGAAAAGTCACAACGGTAGACCATGAGGGCCTTGACTTTTCTCAAGTAGAATTTGCTGATTAGTGAAGAGAAAAGGAAAACTCATAAAAAAACTGATATTCAAGAAAAAGCGTTTTCAGGCTAAACTAACTTTTTGATTTCTCCATCTCAACAAGCACTTAGTTGAAAAGATTTTGTGATGTTTTACCAATGAAATGTGCAGGCAAATGATCTTGGAGGGTTGTTGAAACTCATGCTTTTCAAGATGTCTTTGCAGTTGAACAATCCACCATTCAACCTCCTTATTCATACCTCCCCATTTCAAGTAGATCCCTCATATGCTCCTTCCACACACTGGTTTTTACAAATAGCTCCCCAATTGAGTGGAGTTGGGGGATTCGAGATAGCAACCGGATGTTACATAAATCCTGTTTTCCCAGAGGATGCTGCCAAACTTTTAAGGGATGTGAAATCCTTAATTAACAGTATTTAGAGGGAATCTGTTAAATCTAATTATTCATGTCTTTCGACACAGTAACAGGAGATAAAAGAGGATGTGGATACAGGGAAGTTGTACCCTTTTTATGTGGAGTTATGCGTGGATTCGATTTTGTGATCCATTACGAATGTTATCTTATGTTACACGGACATTTTCACGCAAAAAATAATTCTCCCTCCGTTTCAATTTATGTGAACCTATTTTCTTTTTAGTATGTGCCAACAAGAATGACCGGAAACAATTTACCTTTATGCAATAATTTATAGCCGCATAAAATATATGTATCTCATTTTATATCACAAAGTTCAAAAGTCTCATTTTTTTAAACTTTGTGCCCACTCAAATGAGTTAACGTAACATTGAAACAGAGGGAGTACATGAGATTAATAAATAAAATACATGAGATGTTTGTAAATAGGGAGGTATCCAGCATGAAGATAACGGGTTCATCTGAACCCATTACTTTCAACTTGGAATATAAATTTATGTGTAATGGTTTGCTATAATTAAAATAAATAGTAGATATGAACTCATACCTTTAAAAACATAATGCGCTAAATGTCAATTTTTTTGATTGAATCCATTGAGTACGGGTAAAATCGGGGGCAATGTTTACTCTGATTCCCCGATGAAACTAAGGAGGAGCACGGATTCGTGCGATTATAACCGGGGCCAGAGACCCTTCATATCGAGACCCTGGAAGTATGAACATATATCCGACGTCGGACATGTTAAAGCGGCGTACCCTGGACCGAGTATAGCTCTTACACCTTATGAGACGCGGTGGACGGTTATGCATGGCGAATAGGGGACCGTAATACTCGCCCTCAATCGGATATTACGGCGCAAATCTCATTCAATAACGATTATGGATCAATAATTACCGGAAAATGAATATTTTTACCTTTCTTAGAGTTATACTATGACTAAAATTCTCCTGCTATAATAAAAGGGAAGTTTTCTTTGATGTGACATATTGTAACATGCAATTCAAAGGAATAAAGTTTACTTTTTTCTTCTAGCAATTGTTCAAGGCATTACTTGTATGTTTTTCTTCATTAGTGATTGCGCTTGAACCGAGGATCCAATTGAGGACGAGCTCATTGTTCGTTCTAAGACCAGGCTTTGGTCATAACATTGTTATTGGTTTGATCATTTATTTATTTTTTATCTTATTTATCAGTTGTTCTTAATTGTTCGTGTTGAATTAAACCACATATCCTTTAAATCGCGTATAAATTTAATTGTTATATATTTTTGGAGTAAACAATTTGGCGCCCACCGTGGGGATAAGTATAATAATGGTGGTTTGATATGAATCTCCATAATACATCATATTTTACACTTGTTCTTTGAAATCTTAATTCCAGGTCAGTCAAAAAATGTCAAACACTCATTCGAGTCACTTGAATGTTGACGCTGAATAAGGCCGTCACGGCGAAAATAATAATGCGGTGCCTAGTAATGATGTGCTTCTTGCCGATCCCAGTGGTCCCCATTGATGATAACTCGTAGGTGACCATCAACATAAATTTGCCGGCTGATCCCAAAAATAGTGTTCTCGAGAGACCCCGACCAACAACTCGAGACGTTCCCGAAAGTGAAGGGGATGAGGGTGAGCCTATGGCTGATTTTCGAAATGTTGAAGGCCCAACAAACGGCAATAGAACAACTGCAGAATAAAAGCCATGTCGCCAACAAGGTCGAGCCGGAACAAACCCGGGAAAGCACACGGAGAGACTGAGTGAAGTCAAGCTCAGGATAAGTTCCGAGGTAATGAAGATGCTTGAGGTTATGAAGAAACTCACCCAAACAATCTTTATACATTTAATTCGAGAATCAATTATAAAAGCCTTAAAATTTCTAACTTTAGAAATTCGAGGTTTGATTCTGTCACGGCCTGGAGGCGAGACCGGTACTCAGTGCCCCACATATTCTTGCGTACCACTTACCACTAAGAGACTATGAACATGTAATGCCATACTTTGTCCATGGGCCACATTACAAGATAATGTGCGATGCAAAATATAAACCGAACAGAGACTAACGTTGACTAAATGTCAACATAAAGCTGGGCCAACAAGGTCGTCATAATAGTACAACTAACAAGCCAAAAAAATATACGTACAGGGCTAGCAAGCCCAACATAATGCATCAACCGTCAGGATATGTCTACATGCCGCTACTGATGGATGTACTCTGATCGGAACATGGGCACAACCAACCTATGTCCTATCTACATATATATGCAAGATGTACACAAAACTTCTAGACCCGGCAACTTCGAAGGACGGGGATCTTACCGATAAAGATGAACTCGGGCAAACATTTACTAAGGAGGTCTATCCGTCTGGCACCATGAAATAAAGCGCCGCCCCAAAAAGGGACATTAGTATGAAATAATGTACCGAGTATGTAAGGCAATACACTGACATGATATGTCTACAATCCGCTACTAATGGATGTGCTGTGATCGGAACAGGGGTCCAACCTACCTATATCCTATCTACATATATATGCAAGATGTACACAAAACTTCTAGACCCACAACTCCGAAGGACGGGGATCTTACCGATAAAGATGAACTCGGGCAAACATCTACTGAGAAGGTCTACCCGTCTGTCTGTCTGAACCTTCACACATGAATGAAGCGCCCTCCAAAAAAGGACGTAAGTTGAAATAATATAGCAGTTATATAATAACTGAAAACAACTGGGGTCAAAGATAATCTAACGATATCCTCACCTACTGATACTAACTCTATTCTCTCAATATAATAAGTAAAATAGTTGTCTGGCCTTATAAGGCTCGGTAAATATATATAACTGCTCTGCCGTAGTAAGCTCACTCAGAAGCGCTCGACCATACTAGGCTTTGTATCTTGACCAGCTGGGCTCACTCATAGGTGCGCGGCCACAGTAGGATCGACATATAACTTACCAACTGATCGGAAGTTGCCTAATAGGGGCCTGTCTTATCGATTATAGCTCAATAGTAATAAAAATACTTTAATATTGTATATATAAACTCTCTGCTCTCTTGACTGGAAGAAGAAAATATCCAATTTATAAAATACTCGTCGTTTGGTTAAAAGAAAGATGGTTGGTACCATAACAATGATAAAAAAATCAGTAGGCGTAACAAAATTAGGGGCAATAAGGTAAGTGTTCTTCTAGTGTTTAAGAACAACAAAATGACACCAATCAGAAATTTGCCTTCATGCTTTTGTTCCAGTAGAGGTTCATTATTGTAGAGGGTGATCTCCAAAAATACATGGTATTAACTTACATAATTAGGAGAATATACGTAACTTGCGAGACTAGTAAAATACGTAAATTTAGGGATATCATGTTGTCAAACTCGTGTAATTATTAGATCATGCAAAATAAAGGAAGAATTTAGTCTTAACATACCTGAACAAAGAAAAATTGTTATAATATTCTTGGAAAAAGTTGCACTGTATTTTTTTAGAACCGCAAAATTTCTCCGTTGCTAAGGCTAAAAAAATCTTGCTGAAATTGGTTGCAAGGGGAATTACTAATGTTTACTTTTGGTTGTAAGGTCTCGGCGTTCCCGTTATACATATCAATACCGGCAACAATTAAATTTATAACAACAACAACAACAACTACCCAGTATACTCCCACCAGGTGGGGTCTGGGGAAGGTAATATGTAGACAGCCTTACCCCTACCCAAAAGGGCAGAGAGGCTGCTTCCAAGCGACCCTCGGCGCATAGGACAGAATGAAAAGCTGCATTGGAAAACAAAGATAAAGTTAGGAACCAAGGCAAGACAAAACACAATAACAAAACAAAGCATAAGTAATCCTGCAGAAATAACGTAAATGATTATGTAAACATAAGAAACATAAATACCGTCGCATGCGACAATAACAGGCGACAACTATCATATTACCAACCAAGAGGGGACCTACGCTAAAACACTAGCCATCTACGGGTAACCCTACTATCCCACACCCAACCCCGGGTGGGGCGAACGAAGGACTCTAAGAGCCCCTAGCCTGCAACCCTGATCCTAGACCTCCAGACTCCCCTATCAAGGGTCAAGTCCTCGGTAACCTGCATTCTAGTCATATCCTGCCTAATCACCTCTCCCCAATGCTTCCTAGGCCTCCCTCTACCCCGCCGACCACCAACAATCTCCAGCCGCTCGCAGCTCCTCACCGGGGCATCGGGACCCCTCCTCCGTACATGCCCGAACCACCTCAGCCTCACTTCCCGCATCTTCTCGTCCACCGGGGCCAACTCTACCTTCTGTCGAATAACTTCATTCTTAATCTTATCTAGCCTAGTGTGCCCACACATCCACCTAAGCATCCTCATCTCAGCAACCTTCATTCTCTGAACATGGGAGTTCTTCACGGGCCAGCACTCTGCCCCATACAACATCGCAGGTCTAACCACGGCTCTGTAGAATTTCCCCTTGAGTTTGTGTGGGATTTTCTTGTCACACAGGACCCCAGAAGTAAGCCTCCACTTCGACCACCCTGCTCCTATCCGATGGGTGACGTCCCCGTCAATCTCTCCGTTCCCCTGAATCACAGACCCAAGATATCGGACACTATCCCTCTTGGCGATGGCCTGAAAACCAAGCATCACATCCCTGCCCACCCCACTCGGCTCGTCGCTGAACTTGCACTCCAGATATTCTGTCTTAGATCTGCTTATTTTGAAACCTTTAGACTCGAGGGTTTGTCTCCATACCTCTAACCTTTCACTAACACCGGTGCTCGTCTCGTCTATCAATATTATATCATCAGCAAAGAGCATACACCAAGGCACATCCCCTTGGATATGACGGGTTAGAGCATCTATCACTAAGGCGAACAATTAAATTTATAGTAAGAAGAAAATCTGTCGACTTTAAAAATCGTGAGGGTTCAAGTCCCTCTATCCCCAAAAAGACTATTTCACTGCCCAACTATTTATCCGACCCCCTTTTCTTAGCGGTTCCAAATTCCTTATCTTTATCATTCACTCTATTTTTTTAGAAATGGATTTGAGCGTAAATGACTTTCTCTTATCACAAGTCTTGTGATATATATGATACACATAGAAATGAACTTCTATGAGTAAGGAATCTCTAGTTGAATGATTCCCTATCAATATCATTACTCATACTGAAACTTACAAAGTCATCTGATTATAGAGTGGTTTTGTTTTGAACAATCTTTGGAAATGAAGTGTTTTGATAACACATCACTCTGCCACCCATCAAGAATGACTAATAGTCATCTCTTTATGTAGTGGCTTGCTGTCACGTGGGGTGGGAGGGTTAATTTTAATCTTTATCCACTTATTAGGTAATATCTCGTTATCCGGTAATAAACCAATTACTCTCATAATTAAAAATTGTCTCAAATTACTTAAAATTTTACTTATTTTTAATATACTTTATATATCATATTACCATAATCATATGATACCTTGCATGGTATTAGTCCATAAGTACTGAATATTATAGTCCAGTCCATATGTTATCCAGATTTGACAACCTTCAACAATACTCATTTTCTTTATTTCGTTTACCCTTTCTTTCATGGCACTTACTTATTTCTTGGTATAAATAGCATAAATATACTAATATCAAGATAATCTCATCCCCAAGTTTATGTCAATTTACTTAAGAAGAAACTTTAACGTACGAAAATGCAAGATATAACATCCTTCTCCCCTTAGAAACATTCATCCTCGAATGTTTACTCTAAGATACCTTGGAATTTTTTTTTGGCCAGAGTCTCATCCATACACTAGACTACAACCACCCTGCTCGCAGCCAGAAAACATGTTATATATGCCACACACAGTTGTTTATTATGAATTCGGAAAGTTAAAAATAAAAGCTTACCGAAGAACCTACTAGCCCGAATAGGGATGTGCTGAGGTATCCCACCTCGATCCATACCTCCTATTTGAAGTAGGTAAAAGTATTTAGTCTTTATTTCTTCTTCTGCTTCCCACGTAATCTCTTCCATATTCTTGCTTCTCCACAAAACCTTCACGGAGACTACCTTCTTATTCCGTAGCTTGTGGATTTGTCGGTCTAGGATGGCAATCGAAATTTCCTCATATGACAAGTCTTCTGTAATTTGTACATCATCTGTGGGCACCACTAGGGTAGTATTGCCAATGCACTTTCGTAACATAGATACGTGGAAAACTAGATGAACAGACTCCAATTCCGAGGGCAATTCTAACTCATAAGCTACTTGGCCCACTCTCCGAATTATCCTATATGGCCCAATATACGGTGGGCTAATTTTTCCTTTCTTGCCAAATCTCATTACACCCTTCATAGGTGACACCTTTAAGAATATCCAATCATTAATCCCGAACTTTAAATCTCGCCGTCACACGTCAGAATATGGCTTCTGACAATTTTGAGCTGTCAACAGCCACTCCCGAATAAGCTTTGCTTTTTCTATGGCCTGTTGAACCAGGTCTGGCCCATGTAACCCAAGTTTTTTGACATCAAACCACCCAATAGGATATCTGCACTTACGGCCATACAAACTTCGTATAGAGCCATCTGGATACTAGAGTGGTAACTGTTATTATATCCAAACTCGATAAGAGGTAGATGTTCATCCGAACTTCTTTTAAAATCCAACACATATGCTCGTAACATATCCTTGAGCGTATGAATTGTGCGCTCGGCTTGTCCATTAGTTTGTGGATGAAAAGTTGTGCTGAGATTCACCTGATTTCCTAGACCTTTCTGAAACGGCCACCAAAATTATGCTATAAGGGTCCCACTGTCAGATATAATTGATATTGACATTCTGTGTAGTCGCACTATCTCCTTAATATATCGTTTTGCATAATCTTCTGCTGTATATGTAGATCTGACCGGTAGGAAATGAGCTAATTTTGTGAGCCTATCGACTACCACCTATATGGAATCAGACTTATGATGAGAACGAGGTAAACCCATGATAAATTCCATGTTTATCGCCTCCCATTTCCATGTTGGGATTTCTATAGTATGCATTAGCCCTCCGGGCTTTTGGTGCTCTATCTTCACCTGTTGGAAACTAGCACACTGAGCGACAAACTCAACAATATTCTTCATTATATCGTTCCACCAATACACATTCTTAATATCATGATACATTTTCGTCGACCCAAGGTGAATGGAGTACCACGAATAATGTGCATCTGACAATATCCTGTCTCGTAGCCCTGCTAGATCTGGAACACATAAATGGCCCTTGTATCTGAGAATCCCATCTCCCTTGAGTTCTAACAATGACTTGTTCTGCTACGGAACTCGCTCTCTCAACTCGACCAACTCTGGATCATCATACTGCCTCTCCTTTATGTTAGCTATGAGAGATGATTTTGCAGTATTTTGGAGTACAACTCCCCCTTTACCAGAGTCTACTAACTAAACCCCCAAACAAGCCAATTGATGAATCTCTCTGGTTAATTTTCTTTTTTTGGCCTCTACATATCGTAAGCTACCCACAGATTGGCGACTTAAGGCATATGCTACAACATTAGCTTTCCCCGGATGGTAGAGAATGTTAACATCATAATTTTTTAATAACTCAAACCATCGCTTCTATTGCAAGTTCAACTCTTTTTGCTTGAAGACATATTTCGGGATTTTATGATCTATTAACACGTCAACATGAACACCATATAAATAATGTCATCATATCTTAACTGCATGGACAACCATGGCCAATTCGAGGTCGTGGGTTGGATAATTTTGCTCATGCTTCCTTAACTGCCTTGAAGCATATGCAATTGCTTTCCCGTGTTGCATCAGGACATATCCTAACCCGACACCTGAGGCATCACAATACATAGCATAACCATCTGGTCTACCTGTTCTTAAGCTATTAGAAACTCTACTCATAGGCCTTTGTCCATTTAAATTTAGTCACTTTCTGCGTCAGCTTTGTTAATGGTGCTTAAAGAGAAGAAAAACCCTCTACGAACCTTTGGTTGTACCCTGCTAAGCTTATAAAGCTACGAATCTTTATCGGAGTGGTAGGTCTAGGCTAGGATTTCACAGCCTCAATCTTTTGAGCGCCTACCATTATACCTCCATCGGATATAACGTGTCCCAAGAATGCTACAAACTTCAACTAGAACTCACATTTAGAAAACTTGTATATAATTTACTATCGTAGAGCGTTTAGAGCACCGCTCGCAGTTGGTCCGCAAGCTCATTCTCTGAACGTGAATAAACTAGAATATCATCAATAAATACTATCATGAATAGATCTAAATATGGCTGGAATAGGCTATTCATCAAGTCCATAAATACGGAAGGTGCATTTGTCAACCCGAAGGACATAACAAGGAACTCGGAGTGGCCATATCAGGTACTGAAAGCTGTTTTGGGGATTTCTCTCTCCCGAACTCTAACCTGGTGGTACCCCGACCTCAAATCTATCTTTGAGAAGCATCTAGCTCCCTGCAACTGATCAAACAAGTCATCTATCCTTGGAAGTGGATACATATTCTTAATAGTTACCTTGTTCAGTTCCCTATAATCGATACACATCCTCAATGAGCCGTCTTTCTTTTGCATAAACAGTACTGGTGCACCTGATGAGTGGTGATTTTACCACTCAATCTAGTCTCTTTTCCTTAGATTTTATGTCCTTTTACTGTAATATGAGGTTGTTTATGGTGTGTATTGTTAAATTTTTAGGTAAATGATGTTACGAAGTGATTTGAATTGAATTGAAGTGGAATTGAGAAAAAAGGGGTGAAAACAAGCAAAGCCTCTCCAGTGATTCTACTTTTGCGGAAAGATGGCCGCAGAAGCGACCTCACTTCTACGAGGAAAGAACCTCTTCTGCGGAAATGGATGACAATGCAAGAAACCGCATCTGCGGTGTGTTTTTCGCTTATGCGGAGGCACATCTACACCCCATGAACTGCATCTGTGGCGGCAGCATTTAATTTTGATTTTCGGTTCTGCGATGAAAACTTCGCATCTGTGGAGCCGCACCTATAATGATTCTTCTGCAGGAGTGGAAGTCAGGCATCAGACCTGGGAAAATTTGGCATTTCACATGTTCTCATCCCCAATCCATTTTTATACTCGTCCAAGCAAATATCTTTGGCAATCTTTTGCTTATTTTCAGTTGTATAGACTAGAGAAGAACAAGTATTGAGCTAGGGTTTTGCACACACACTTGGGTCTTGAAGATTGAAGCTTGTGGTTAAGATTTTCTTATCCATTTATGTTTATTTCTTTATTTCCTTGCTTTATATTGAATATTTAAGTGTGCAGTATTTATTTCTAACACTTGAATCTTATTTATGGAAGTATTCATATTTAAATTGTGGATTAAATACCTTGTTGTACTTATGTATTGAATGATTTTTATTTATTTATGAAGTGAGTTATTGTTTCTTTAATTATTCTTATTCTTTAATGTTTCCAAAGGGATTAGATAACCCTAGGAATCGCCCATTAACTCCGAATTAATTTTGGAAAAGATAATTTGGGGTTGGGAAAGATTACTTAACAAGAACTTGAGGCTTTAACCCTCATTTTATAGATTCTATCTAGGGATAGGATTGAACTACTTGTAGCCATTCCGGGTGTGCTTAATCTCTTAACTGTTTTAGGGATAATTCAATTAGAAAGTCTCGTTAGTCTTCAGAAAAAGCTAATTGAGAATTATTTTCCGTGGCTAATTAATATAAACTCTCTCATATTTGTAATATCATAAACGACATTAGATCATTACTTGAGTATAATTCCTGATGCATTCATACTTGTAGCCATTGATCATATTACTTGCTTTCTAGGTTAGTTTACATTTCCGCAATTAGATATAAACATCTTCAAACCAAAATTCTTAGTGTTTGGCAGCGCGATAAGCGATAATTTTCTTACATTCCTAAACACCTACACATTGTTCTCTGGGTAAATTATATTGCACGCGACCATGTCTGTTACATTTTAGTAGCGGATGTGGACGTATTCAAAATTGGCACTGTTACCGGAGAATAATTTGACGTAATTTAGGTTATTTGAGAAATAAGCGAAAGTGTTTTGGTCCAAACTTGTGAATATTTGTGTAATTATTTTTCTTATTGGTCTATTTTTTTGTTTCTTGTTAATTTTCCTATTTTTGAAAAATGACATCATATAATGATAATTGTTCGGATGGTAATTGTTCATACTTTGATGACCCTTGTCCTTATTGTGGGAGACCACACTCGTGGAAAAATTATTTAAATTCTCTCGGGGGTGAATTGTGTGCACATTTCAAACCCATGAGAGGAGTATTTGTGGTCAATGTAGTTGCCAAAATGGTTATTGTGATGATTGTGCATATTTATCCTTCCCTTCCCCAAGCTATGATGATTCTACTTTTTGTGATGAGAATTACAGGGTTATGGAAGTGGAAGAAGTTGAGCATGGACAAAGCGGAGAGTTCAAGCTTATGTTGGAGTGTTTAATTAAAGAAGGAAACAAGGAGCAAAATGCCTTGGAGGATCTTTTGGAGAATACTCTCCAAATGACTTGGCACTTGAAAGGTTGCACTTAAAAATGGATGAAATGATCGAAGCCCTAAGGGTTCAAAAAGCCCCAGACGTGAATGATTGCCAAGAACCTTCCTTGGAGACTGAAGTTGAAAATTCTTCCTTGGTACTTGATCAAAACCAAGAAGAACCCCCAAATGCTCAAAATAATAAAATAATGCTCATGTTGGAGACCATTCTTGAAAATGGGGAGAAGCACAACTTTGCACTTGAGTACATGAAATAAGGCTTGAATTACAATAATGAAGACATCTGAACTTTGAAATATCAAATGCAAATATTGGCTGAGGATCACTATGCCCACCAACTTGACAGTGTGGAAGAAAGCCAAGAAGAGTCCAATACCGAGGAAGAAAGTGAGCTTTACTATGAGGAATCAAGAGTTGAACATCCGCCAACCGACTCCATGAGGGTTAATGATGCAAAAAAATAGAATTAGATTCAATCGGTGTAAATGCAAATTGTTGAGATTGACTCTAGTTCGGGGGAAGAACAGAATGTCAAAATCCGATAAAAATTACAAAGTGAAGGTTTGAAGTCACATTAAAAGAATTTTTCAACGTTGGAATTATGTGGTGATATGGAATTTGAACTACACGATCAATAAGGTATTGCAAGGAGGAAAGGCAACAACCATACATTTTACAGCTTGAGGAAAGAAGAAAACAAAATGACATTCCTTACATGAGAGCCAAGATGTCACGACCCAAACCCCGCTCCGTTCGTGATGGCACCTCTCGTGAAGACAAGGCCAGCCAACCAACTCAAAATGCCTTTTCAAAAACAGTTAAACCTGAATATGCAGTCTAAATATGATTTTATAATAATAATTAGCTGAAGTACAATCCAAACACAACCCAAACCACGAGCTTCTAGAAGAGTCTAAATACAACCACAAGGCCAGTAATATACATAATAGAATTTAGAATCAAAAGGAAGAAATTCGGCGCCGGAACACTGGCGGTCACCTTGCTCAGCTACGATAACAAAATCTCCAACCAGCCCAAAAATCGTTACCGGATGAACAAATACCTGCATGTGCACGTAAGGTGCAGTGAGTACTCCAACTCAGTGAGTAATAAAAGTAAATAACAACTTAGCAGTAATGAATTACAAATAACAAATCATCATGCTGTATAGAAGCAGAGAAACCCTTTTTGAGTAAAACGATGAAGCTGTGAAATCTTTTAGGATTTTCTCAACTCAGTCTAAGCCTCTTTTGACAACGACTTTTTCAACGATTACACAACTGAATGCAAATAAATAGTGTAGAAAGGCACGGGATTCCTCCCCCGGGCATAACACTTAGTTATCAAGTAATACCAGAATAGCAAGTAAACATTGCAAGAAGTAGCACAAACAACAAATAATGGCAGACAAATAAAATAAAGTAAACACATAAAACAGTACAAGTACCGTTGCAGCGTGCATCCCGATCCATTTATCGTCGAAGGCGCTCATTGAGGGTGTGTATAGACTCTGGGAGGGGCTCCTATATCCCAAGCGCAATATCAAGACATCTCGTGGCATGAACCAGGCTCTCGGGATCAATATCAATATAATACTGTTACGACGTACAACCCGATAAATGCTCAGTCCAATAATTTATATAAGCCCCTCGGGCAATATTAAAATAATAGTTCTCAAGCTCAAAACGTCAATGAAATATTATTTAAGTTTTCAAATCTTAGAAAGATGGTTGAGTTTGCAAAACATTAGTTAAAACTTAGGACTGCGATGAGATAATATGTCAAATAATGTGAAAACATTGATAACAATCCCTGAAGGATCCAAATAATTGGCAAGAAGCCCAAATATAACAATTAAATCCAGGTAAGGATGATCTCAAATAAGTTCTAATTGAATACAAGGTAAAAACATCACTCGGTATGGACCAAGTCGCAATCCCCAATAGTAAAAGACCACAGGCTCATCATTTAGCATATGTCTCACCTCAATATAGCATTAAGATGTGCAATCCGGGGTTTCAAACCCTCAAAATATCATTTACAATCATTACTCACCTCGATCCTGTCTAAACTCTAGCCCGTGATGCCTCGCCCGCACGAATCGACCTAGGGGTGCTCCAAATCTAGTCACAATCAGTACATAATCACTAAAATATGCTAAGGGAAAGAAGCCCACTTGAAAATATCCAATTTAATTTCAAAATCCCAAAATTACTTAATCCCGGCCCTTGGGCCCACGCTTCGAAATTCGGCAAAACTCATAAAATCTGACAACCCATTCAACCATGAGTCCAACCATACCAAAATTACTAAATTTTGATAACAATTTGGCCTCCAAATCTTCAAATCTTTTTTTTAAATCCCTATGTCCAAATCCCCAATTTCACCTCAAAAACATGTAATCTAGTCGGATTACTCGATGATAATTCAATATTATAGAGTAGAAATAATCACAAGTGACCTACCTCAAGATTTCCCATGATTTCTTCATCAAAAATCACCCCAAGTCGTGTTCTTTCACCAAAAAAAGGTCAAAATGAGCAGAAAATGCAGTAATTTTACTACGCATATTCTGGTCACTAAAAGCCAAACCGGGTCGCTAAAAGTGCCAAATCTAGTCACTAAAAGGTGCACACCAGATCTGATGCACCAACAATCTTTAATTTCACTAAAAAGGATCTACAACATCATAAAAACTCAAAATTGGATGATTCTTGTTCCTATGAGTCACAAATAATGATACGAACATAGTATTTCAATCAAAATTCAACCCGGAGCTTGTTTGCTTAGCGTGATATCCATTTCGCTCGTTAAACAATTAACTCATGATTCGCGTCAAAAACCCAATCGCGACTTGATGAAATTAGACCAAACTTTCCATATCACTCTTATAGTTCATTATCAAAATTCCAGAAGTCTCAAAATCAAATTTCAATCTCTAGAACTAAAAATGGACCTTTGGATTATTACAAACTTATAATCAAAACACCAAAAATCTTTCAAAAACTTTTCCAAAACATATCTGAGTCTCATGGGACTCCGATTAAACATGCCAATATACCCCATAACATAATTCAAATTTGTTCCAACCTTTGAAATGCTCAAAACAACATCAAAATATCAAATCACCCTCGTATTCAAGCCTAAGAATTTCAAAATTTTAGAAATTTGAATTCGATCAAAAAGTCAACCAAACGACGTCCAAATGACCTGAAATTTCGCACACACATCAAAAATGACATAATGAAGCTGCAGCAACTTTTGGAATTCCATTCCGACCCTCAGATCAAAATCTCACCTATCAACCGGAATTCGCCAAAATATTAACTTTGCCAATTCAAGCCAAATCCTTCCACGGACTTCCAAAATGCATTCCGATCGTGCTCCTAAGTCATAAATCACCTAAGGGAGCTATCCAAATCCTAAAAATTCTGATCTGAGGTCATGTACACATATGTCAACTCTTGGTCTAACCTTTCAAATTCAAAGCTTTCAACTGAGACTATTCTTTCAAATTCATTCTAATTTCTCCTTAAACCAAGGCCAACGATTCACATCAGTCAATGCATAAGGGCAAGTCATGTACGAGAACTAGAGATCAAAGTGCAAAGCTCAAAATGATCGGTTGGATCATTATACAAGAAGTGGTAAATGAAGAATTTAAAGCTTGGCTTGATCATCGACTTACCACCCCCATCGATCGTGGTCAAAAGCTTGATTCCAAGCTAGCTGCCCATTTTATACCATCCAAGTGGCGAGAAAAGTCATAAAAGTATTTGTATCGTGTCACGACGTTAAATGCAGGCAACCCATCGTTATTAAAACTTTTGGTCATTTTTGAAATTTGCTTTTACAGAATATCTTTGAATATTATTTGTAACTAATCTGACAAGTTTTAGATTTTTTAGAGTTGTTTTGAGCAGGTCAGAGTGGTCCGGTGGGTCAAATCAGTAGCTGCAGACACTAGGCATCAATCTTCTGGTGTAACTGCATCTGCGGATTTTTTTACCGCAGATCTGATTACGGAGAAACAAAGTTAGAAACACATAAGTGAAAAGCCCTGTTGAAGCGGACAACTGGCCGCATAAGCGGTGCCACAAAAGCACCGCAGATGCGAAAATAGAGAAGTTCTTTAATTTGAAAAAATTTTAGACTCCTTATTTGCCCAGGTAACCTCAGTGAACTATTTTCCCAACCCTAACTCCCCAAACTAGAAAACAAATCTCCAAAACTTCACAAGCTTGCTCGTGAATTCTTTCTCTCTTGCACAAGACTCAGGTAATGTCCTTTGAATCCTCATCTATTTCTCCTCTCTTTCCTTTCATTCTCTTTGATTCTACTAAGCCAATATCTCCACTCATTTTTTTTTATTTTGTTTGATGTTTTTAATTTCAATTTATCTGCTGTTAGTTTAAGGATGTGAGGAATATTGGTCGAGGGATTTCATGTTTGTGTGCTGTTAGTATTAAAGCAAATTTGTAGGAAATCTGAATACCCAATTTGTTTGAAGAAGAGGTCATTTACAAGTACTTGCATGATGTTCGACTAATTGTTTAAAAGAAATCTCTTGCTAAATATCATAAAGTCTATCTTATTCGAATCCAAAGTTCATTTACTTCACTAATTTAGAAGTCTAAAATATAAGTTAGGTGCCCAAATAAGGTTTGAAAATAAAAAATTGGAAAACAAATTTGGGCAGTTGAAGAAGATGCGAAAGTAAGAATCTTAACCAAAACCACGGATGCAGTAAAAATTCCACAGAACCGGAACCGCTTTTGCAGTAACTGCTCCTCAGATGCAAAAACTGGGTAGAAACATCAATTCCAGTAGCTTTGCAACATTGTCTTCCCAGGCCCGCTCAACCTGATTTTTTAGCTCAATTGCAGTATTTTGAATTGCTTATCATGATTCTATTACCCGACTGGCCTTGTGTTGATTTTATGTAGGTGTTTCGACTTAAAATGGACCCAAACACGAGTGGACAAATACATGAAATTGAAGAAGATATTGAGGATTCATATGACGAATCACGTTTCATGTCAGCTGCATATGAGCGACGATATTTGCACGACCTCGTCAATAGAAGGATAATTCTTGAAAAGGGCATCAATGAAGACAAATTGGCTGAAAATCTCCCTGCGTTCAATGCCTAGATCCATTCAATTAGATGGTAATAATTCATTCCCACTCCTTCAAAGCTAATGAGGAGTGGGTTCATGAATTTTATGTAAACCTTAGGCGCACAGATTTTTCCAGCCAACAAGTCGTCATTAGAGGAAAATTGGTGAGGTTTGGGATCGAACAAATAAATGACACTCTTCGTATTCCCAACTATCTAATGGAGCCGGTGCAAGAGAAAGATCATTATGAAAATGGGGAATGGCTTGTCTCCAAACTCTTCCTTCCTAGTCTGAGAGCCAAATGATGTAACGAGAGAAAAGGGTTGAAATCAATTGACTTCACTGCTGAAGCAAAAAAGTGGAAGTACATCCATTGCAACAGGGTGTCTCCTTGTGGAAACATCTCATATGTCTCCTACACCAGGGAATTAACCATTGCATGCCTCTTAGACAGGGACCATTCGGGATGCTAATCTCCGAGCTTGCATCTATTCGAGAGTTAGTATCACAGCTTCTGAGTGGGCCTTCATCCTCCCAGCCTGGGCCTTCATACTTCTCCAAGGAATAAATGCAGAGTTACTTGGGTGCACAGAAGAGACAGAAAGATTCTCTTGAGAAGATGGCAGCATCAATGACCAGACTTGAGGGAGTATACGACACTTTGGCCAAGGCACATCCAGACCTCGAGTCAGACTTTGAGAAGGAGAAGAAGGGCAAATTCATGATAAAAATTTGGAGAGGCATAAAGGCCATCTTCAGATGGGGAAATCCAGACAAGAAGATACCAGTGGCAGCCAAAGATGATAGCGTGGAGCATTCCTTCATCTCAGAGACTGCTGGTGATGGTGATGACGATGATGATGATGATGAGGAGACTGAGGATGATAGAGCTACGAGGACAGCTCAACATTGATCAGCCGTCCTCCTACAGTCTGCTAGTCTGATGCAAACCTCAGGGAGACCCTCAAACAATTTATGTATATATTTGATATTGTTCATTGAGGACACTTCAATATTTTTAGCTGGGGGTGGCTGTAAGAGTTACTGTATTCATGTTTTGATATTGTGTGCCTTTGTCGGGCTTATTTTGTTGTTATGGATACTGAGTGCCCTTACCGAGCTTATTACAATGTTGTTGTGGATATTGTGTGCCCTTGCCGGGTTATTTTTGTGTAGTACGTACTCTTGCCGAGCTTGGTTTGATTAGTCGTGTTTCTATCTTCCTTGAGTTATTTATTTTCTTTTTATAGCTTATTGTTATTAGTATTTGTTTCTTTTATTTTAGTATCCCTTTTAGTAGTTTTTTTTCTTTTATATTTTTTATTTCCTTAAGTAATATTTCATTGGATTTTCTTCATGATACAGTTCTTTCCCAAGGAATATTTTTGAAGTGAACCAGGTGACCTTTCCCTATGATAGATGGCATGACAACTTTCTAAAGAGAATTAGTCTTGTTTTTCTAGGAGGCGACTTTTGGATTATTTGGTACTAATAAAATTTGTCTCTCGTATGTAAAATATGAATCAAGAATACCCCTCCGAATTTTAAATTCTGAACAAAAAACAAGCAAGTTGCATGGGGCAAAATAATCCTTGTGATAAATTTTTGGCTCTTGTAGTGACTCTTTGCCCACTAGTTCGAATAATATTTCTCTACACATTCCTACTAGAAAATAATTGATCCATCTTGATTAATTCATGTGTCATGTGTGTCAGTGTTAGGACAAATAAATATTATGTTTACTTCTATCATCTAGAACTTGCCCAGTTGGCTTTTCAATGTTAATAATAGTATGTTTGGTTGGAGGGATGATATTAGGCATTCTTTGTCTTATTTGCAAAACCTCTTTAGCATTTCAAGCCTACCTTTGCATACATAATATCACTAGCACCCAATTTGAGTCTTTAAACCATTTCATTAGCCAACCCTTTACAAACTTTTCTCCTTTTGTAAAATAATTCTCTCTTTTGAACCCGTCCCTCCTTGAACATTGAGAATGAGGCTAAAAGCCTAAGTTGGGGGTGGTGTCAAAGTGGAGATTGGTAGGTTGTACATTGACTCTAGGACCACAAGCCTCAAAGTGTTTGTATTAAATTATTCAAGCTCCAAAAGAAAAATATATGTATAAAAAGGGGGGATATGTGTATGTATATAAATTATGGAGCCTAAAAAAATAATAATATTAGAGAAGTATGTAAGGAGGTTCTATATTGGAAACTAGATGCTAATGAGGCTATGGGTGGTTTGAAAAGAAACAAAGTGCATAAGAATGAAAATGTGAGTAGTGTTTAAGAAGGATGGAACCACTTGTATCCAAATGTTTATCCGGACCATCCTTAAACCCATATTATAAGCTTAAAAAGTCCTTTTGGGACCTCCAACCAAACATTCTTGAATGAGGGATGAATTAAAATAAGGGCAAGCTTATGGTAACACTTGAACTTCTTTTTGAGAATGAGTGTTTATGTAACATTTGTCCCTTATGTTGTATTGTAAATATAGTGATTTTTGGACATTATTTCTTGTGAGGGAACATGAATTAGGAAGGATTGATGAAATTGAGTAAGTTGAGCATATGTATTGGAATAGTGCTTTTGAGTCACTTCTTAAGACTTATTCTTGTCACTAGTGCTGTATTTTGTCCCGGGCCCGTGCCTAAATAGGCTTCGCGGTCCCGGGCTTCGTGGGCCTGGGCTCTGGCAGTCCCGGGCCTGGCGGTCCCAGACTTCGTGGGTTCAATGGGTGAGACCAGCCCGTGACGGGCCTAAGCCCATGTGGTCCTAGGCTTAGCGGGCCGGGCTTGGCGGGCATGATGGGCATGACTGACTTTTTTGTAATTTTTTTTGTTTAAGGAAATATCTTGTGTTTTAGTTATTAGTATAGTATATAATATACTAGTATAGAATATATTTATATAGTATACTAGTTATTAGTATAGTATATATAATATATATTTCATTGTATATTGTATTGTAGTAATTAGTATATATTGTATGTTATGTATATATATATTCCTTTATATATTTTCTTGTAGTATATTGTATGTTATGTATATATATATTCTCTTATATACTTTCTTGTAATATATTGTATCTTATATATATATATATATATATATATATATATATATATATATATTATAACTTATATAGTTATATATTTTGTTGTAGTATATATATTGTATCTCTTATGTATGTATATTCTCTTATATATATTGTATCTTATGTATATATGTTATTACTTATATATTTTCTTGTAGTTTAGGTTGTATGTTATGTATATATATATTCTCGTATATATTTTATTGTAGTATATATTGTATGTTATATATATATATATATATATATATATATATATATATATATATATATATATATATATATATATATATATATATATATATATATATATATATATATATATATATATATTGTAGCTTATAAATAATTCGAAGTAAAGACAAAGAAATAGTGAGAAAAAAGATATTCAAGGGTATGTCTTATAATTTTTATTATCCAAAATGGCATATCTTTCTTAGTCTTCCTTACCCCAATGGAATGAGCACAACAAAGTACTAATACCACCGTTAAAAGAAAAAAAACTAAAAGAAGATGTGTCAAAGTACATGTTACATCATAATCTACATTGTATCTCTAACAAATCTCATAAATCCGTCAAGGTTGGGAGGAGGTTGTGTTGGCGGTGGTAGAAAAGAAGCTTGTTCATCACCACTTTTGGGCGAAGCCGAATCCTCCGCAAGTTCCGCTATCATTTCTTCATATGCTTCATCTATCACCGGTTGTGATTCTGCAATTCCAAAGTTTCTTCTTTCCGCGTGGATCTAATCTCTAAAAAGTACCGATTTTTCCAAGTTATCCCTCATCGACGCTCTATGATCACCTATTTGCAGTCTTGCTTGACTGAAAGCGCTCTCCAATGCAACAGTTGAAGCCTGAATTGATAAATTATCCCGAGCCATCCTTGCAAGAACCGGAAAATGTTTTCCCTTGACTTCGACCATTCCAAAAGATCAAAAGAGCGGTCTGGATTCTCCTTTTCAAGTCCCTGAGACAAATAAACTTGAAGCTCATTTAGATGTGAAGTTTCATCATAATTATCACCTTGAGAACCCCGGAACTCCGTCCAAGATTTAAGAGTTGTTAAGCCCGCAGCTCTTTCAGACGATTGTGAGCTAGACGAAGTAGGGGTTGGAGTTTTTGGCCTAGCATGCTCTAAGGCAAGTTGATAAGTATTATAAACTGTTTGAGCATTAATTTTAATTGATGCTTTTGCATCTGCAAGTGTAGCAACTTCCTCTTTTGAAAGATCTAAAGCCTTATAAATATTTGAATACCAAAAATGAGGACCTCCCAATTTCATTGTAGGATTTAACATTGTAGCAACACCAAAAATAGGAGGGATAGGAAAAAAATTATTTTTTAAACTTTTGTTTCATTTCATTTATAGCAAGTTCATAAATATCCCCACCCTCGCCAAATTCAACAAACAAATCAGCTAGTGCGGCAATATAAACTAAACAGTTTGAAATAGTAAGATAATATTGCCCAGAAAATGCATTTGTAGCAACTTGAAAATGTTATAAAAAATCTAAAAGAATTTTAACATTCGTCCAATCTTGGGTAGTAAGCGTTTCATCATCATCCTCACCACCTACCCGAGAATTAAACGTTGCATTAATTGGGTTTCTATATTCATATGCAACTACTAAACTTTCGTACATACAATTCCATCTAGTCGGGCAAGGTTTAGGAACCTTTCTTTCTCTAAGGCCATCTTCATCACATTTTTAAAAATACTCTCTAAGTCTAGTTCTACAGTTTGAATAAAAAATCCAATTAAGAGCCATTCAGACCTTTTTAATTTCTATGTTTAAAATTCGCATACCATCACCGACAATTAAATAATAAATATGGCAAATACATCTAACATGGAAAATATTACTAAATGCAGGATTTAGTATTTTTGTAAGCATGCCTATAGCACTAGTGTTACTAGAAGCATTATCCATACAAATTGCCATTATTTCATCACTAAAGCAAAAATATCTACAAATATCTGAAACAGTTTTAGCTATAAACTTAGCTGTGTGACGTGAATTAATTATTCTATAGGCAATTATACGTTTTTCCACTGTCCAGTCCTCATCTATCCAATGACTTGTAACAGTTAGATAATCACAATCATTACCACTTCTACCAATACCGGTAGTAATAGAAATCCGATTAGGTATATGAGTACATAAATAGCGTAAATATTGTTCATATTCTTATTTGAATTTATAAATATCGGCCTTAACTGTTGCGCGAGGCCAACCTTTATAAGTAGGATTAAAAACTCTTCTAGTATAATTAACCCAATTAGGATTAGAAGCAAAAGTATAAGTTAAGCACATTAAAGTAATCATCTTTGCTAGTTCTTCACGATCTCTATTTGGATGGTAATATAAAATACCTCCGGTGACAATGTTAATTCTTGGTTGAACTAGATCTGAACCTGTACTAGGGTTAACCGCAAAATCTACACTTGTCCCCCTTGTTGCGCTTGCATTTGCAAAAATCTAGCCTTTTCTCTAGGGTGTGTTTTTATGTGCCTAGTCAAACTATCCGTGCCGCTACGGTCTCCAGTAAATTTATGAACCAGTAATTTCCCACAAGTTTTGCACTTAGCTTTATTTAGTTCTCTTACTTGAGTAAAAAAATTCCAAACTAATGATATTTCTTGACATTTAGCAGGTTGACTATTAAAAGTTGGAGTTTTACAGGTGGGTCGGTCGATGCATTACTTGTGTTATGAACAGGACTAGTAGGTGTATCATCTAAATCTGGTTCTTGGGTTTCATCATCAATTCATCATCCTCATTTTCCTCTAAGATAGGTTCATTAGGATAAAGAGCATTCATAATTTCATCATCTAATCTATCACCTACTGCAACATCATGTAGAAATTCACTATCGGTAAATTTAAAACAAGGGTGATCACTATCAAGAATTACGGGAGGAGGAGGAGGACGTCTAGGTTGGCGACTACTTTCAACTTGCTTATCTTTTGTAGGTCGGGGAGCCAGGGGAAGGGTAGTATTATGGCCACTACTTTTACCGGTTTTACCTTTTCCTTTACCAAACATTTTTTTAAAGAAAATGCCATATTAATTATAATTATGCAAACTAAACCACACAAAAATATATCATTAAAACGTAAGAGTTGAAATGAGTTTACCGGATTGCCGAACAACTTCTTAAAAATTGAAAATCGTTGAACACTTGAAAACTTCAATTCAACAACTTCACAATTTTTCACGAATTTTCAACAATAAATTAAGCAATTGTAGTAGAAAGATTGAGAGATATTGATGAATTGGTGAATAAAAATGAAAGAATGAGGGAGTATATATAGTTGAGAAATGGAAAAAAGTGTAATTATATAAAGTTTGGGGTTAAATTAAAGTTTGAGGGCCAAATGGTCATTTTGTAAACTTCCAAATTGCCATATTTTCAGCCCAAACGGATATATTTTAAATATGGCCGTTGCTGATTTTTAAAACAAAAAAAATTTAAAAATAACTGTTGGGCCCGTTAGGCCCGCCAGGGCCGGCCTAGGACCGGTTGACGGTCCCGGGCCTAACGGTCTCGGGCTCACAGACTAATGAACGCGGACCGGCCCGTCACGGGCCTAAAAGTAACACCACGCCCAGGACCACCAGGACCGGCCCACCAAGCCCGGTAGACTCGCCAGGACCACGGGCCCGGTTCAGGCCCGGGCCACAGTGCACCATTACTTGTCACTTAATTATCTTTGAAATTCCCTTGCGAATTCTTTAAGTTGTTCTTTTTAAATGAAGGAATCATTCGGGAAAGTTACACATACTTGATCCTAGTTATTCGTACCAACCAAATCCATAAGTATGATGCTTAAATTGGAGAATGTGATATGTAAATAATAGCAATAAAACTTATATTTAAATGGTAAATCCTGATTGAAGTGTTGGTTCTGATTTTCTCGAGGAGAGCTTTAAGTTGGGGATGTTGATGAGTGGTGATTTTACCACACAATCCAGTCTCTTTTCCTTAGTTTTTATGTCCTTTTACTATAACACGAGGTTGTTTATGGTGTGTATTGTTAAATTTTCAGATAAATGATGTTACTAAGTGATTTGAATTGAATTGAAATAGAATTGAGAAAAATAGTGTAAAAACAAGCAAAAAATCTCTAGTGATTCCGCTTCTGCGGAAGGATGGAAAGAACCGCTTTTGCGGAAATGGCTAAGCATGCAAGAAACTGCATCTGCGGTGTGATTTTTGCTTCTGCGGAGGCGCATCTACACCCCATGAACTGCATCTCCAGTGGCAGTGTTGGATTGAGATTTTCGCTTCTGCAATTAGAACTTCACATCTGCGGAGCCGCACCTGCGATGATTCTTTTGCAGGTGCGGATGTCGGGCATCAGACCTAGGAAAATTTGGCATTTCACATGTTCTCATCCCCAAACCATTTTTATACTCGTCCAAGCATATATCATTGGCATATCTTTTACTTATTTTCAGTTGTATATACTAGAGAAGAACAAGTATTGAGCTAGGATTTCGCACACACACTTGGGTCTTGAATATTGAAGCTTGTGGTTAAGATTTTCTTACTTATTCATGTTTATTTCTTTATTTCCTTGCTTTGTATTGGATATTTAAGTGTGTAGTATTTGTTTCCAACACTTGAATTGTATTTATGGAACTATTCATATTTAAAGTGTGGATTAAATACCTTGTTGTGCTTGTGTATTGAATGATTTTTATTTATTTATGAAGTAAGTTATTGTTTCTTTAATTATTCTTGTTCTTTAATGTTTGCAAAGGGATTAGCTAACTCTAGGACTCTCCCATTAACTCCGAATTAATTTTGGAAAGGATAATTTGGGGTTGGGAAAGATTAATTAACAAGAACTTGAGGATTTAACCCTAAATTTATAGATTCTACCTAGGGGTAGGATTGTACTACTTGTAGCCATTCCGAGTGTGCTTAACCTCTTAATTATTTTAGGGATAATTCAATTAGAAAGTCTTGTTAGTCTTCGGAAGAAACTAATTGAGAATTATTATCTGTGGCTAATGGACATAAACTCGCTCATATTTGTAAATTAAAATCATAAAATACATTGGATCATTACTTGAGTATAATTCCCCATGCATTCATAAAGTGTAGCCATTGATGATTTTACTTGCTTTCTAGGTTAGTTTACATTTCCGCAATCAGATATAAACATCTTTAAACCAAAATTCTTAATTTTTGGCATTGGGCGATAAGCAATAATTTTCTTACATTCCTGATCGCCTACACATTGTTCTATGTGGATTCGACCCCGACTCATAGTTGGGTAAATTATATTACATGAGACCATGTCTATTACTTTTTAGTAGTGGATTTGGATGTCATCAGCACCCCAAGGTGCAATACTGGGCCTAATGAAACCTTTTTGCAGCAAATATTTTAACTACTCCTTCAACTCTTTCAATTCAGCAGGTTCCATTCTATTCGGAGGAAAGGATATTGGTTGCGTTCCTGGAAGCAAATCGATGCCAATATCAATATCTCGCTCTGGAGGAATACCTGGAAGTTCATATGGAAATACATACCCGTACTCCCTTACTACTAGAATAGACTGAAGTGTAGGTATCTCGGTATCTGCATCTTTTACTCGTACAATGTGATAAATGCACACTTTTGCAACCATTTTTCTATCCTTTACATAGGAAATAAACATACTTCTGGGTGTTGCGGTATTACCTGCCCATTCAAGGACTGGCCCACCCGAAAAATAAAACCTGGTTGTCTTTGCTCGACAATCAATTGTGGCATAACAAGCTGCCAACCAATCCATGCCCATGATAGCATCAAATTCCAACATCTCTAGCTCAACTAGGTCAGTTGAGGTCTGATGACCACAAATTGTCACCGTACAACCTCGATAAACCCATCTAGCAATAATGAACTCTTCGACCGGTGTAGATCCTGCAAAAGGATCACTTAGTATTTCAAGCACTATACAAAATTTCCTTACGACAAATGAGGTAATACATGATAAAGTAGATCCTTGGTCTTTCAAGGCATAAACATCATGAGAAAGAGGTCAACATACCCGTCACAGTGTTTGGTGAGGTCTCTTTGTCTTGTTGACCCGCTAGAGTACAGCTATGATTCTAGTTACTACCTGAACTGGAACCTCTACCTCTGCCTCGACCTCTACTAGCCAAAAACTAAGACTCGCGCCTTAAAGGATGCACATACATAGCTTATCATGTCGCTGAATTTGGTGGTTGCGCCATACCCCCTAAAAATATCTATTTGGCCAATATCGCATCATATGCCCCGTATGTCTACATGTATAACAAGCATCAGAACCATCTCGGTATTGGCCCAAGTGTCCTCTATCGCGGATGGCACACCGCGGCAAAAATGGCCACGTCTGCCCCAAACCTCGCTGTCGCTGTAAACCTAATGCCTAGGAGATTTCACTTGGTCCGGAATAAGTATAATGGTCATACCAGTAACTCTGTAGCTTAGTTGGCGGAGCTCTAGGTGGCCATTCGAAGTACTGGTGCCTATAACTGCCCTGAGACTGCTCCTGCAACCAAACAAATCTCATCCTCTTCTGCTGCCCTAACTTAGTCCTTTCCATACCCTACTGCCAATGCCTACTCCTTTTTATGTTCTGGGGAAATGCCTGAATCATTGAGATATCCATACTATCCAGTAATGCAGTGGTGGCAGATGCCTCTGTCAACTCTAATGACAACCCTGTTATAAACCTATGGATCTTGTCCCGTACAGTAGCAACTATGGATGGTGCATATCTGGATAATGAGTCAAAATGGAGACTATACTCTCAAACACTCACATTGCCCTGCATGAGGGCTAAAAACTAATCGACTCGGGCCTATCATATCTCCCGCGGTAAGTACTAGTCAAGAAAGGCATCTGAAAAATTCTCCCAAATAGCTGGAGGTGCATCATGTCTCGTTGACCTTTCCCATCCCTCGTACCAAAGAATGGATATATCTCGGAGTCTAAAAGCTGCTAACTCAACTGCCTTTTTCTCGGTGGCATGCATAACTCGAAAGATCCTGTGAAGCTGATTTATGAAATCTTGTGGGTCCTCCCTCTGATCTGTCCCCGTGAACTCTGGGGGATTCAAAGCAATAAACCCTCGGACGCTTTAACTCCCAGATCCCTTAGAAGGTCCAACACTAGCGGATGTCCTAGTCTATTGTTGGGTAGCTACCAACTCTGCCAACAAATGCACCGTACTCTTTAAGTCCTGGTCTAATGGAAGCGGGGGGGGGGGGGGAATTGGATGTGCGGTCTCCATAAGAATCTCTTCAGGTGGCGGAGGAGCCTGTAATTATTGGGTATGGGTCTATCTCTGGGCCTCTGATTTGGCCCCATCTACTAGGGGTACCCTGCTAGTCCCCTCACCTATTGTTGTCTCTCTCTTATGGCTAGCCGTAGTCTTCGTAGCTATCATCATCTGTGCATGCAAACGCCAACATGTAAGTTATCAAATTTCCTATAACTCAGTTCTATAACACGAATTAGATTAAAAGAAGGGTAACAACTCCTCAATGCCCTATAGTCCCATGTTTATATAATATGGTGCACCACACGTCTATAAACAAGGTCCTACTAGACACGACTTGTAAACTCGCTAGGACAGAACTATTGTGCTACAACTTTTGTCATGCTCCGAGCCTGGGGGCGAGACCGGCACCCAGTGCCTCACCTATTCTTGCATACCACTTGTGACTAAGAGACTATGAACATGTAATGTCATACTTTGTCCATGGTTCACCTTACAAGATAATGTGCAATGAAAAATATAAAACTAAATAGAGACAAACGCTGACTAACTGTCAACATAAAGCTGGGACGGCATAGCCGTCATAATACTACAACTGATAAGCCAACAAAATATACGTACAGTTCTTGCAAGCCCAACATACTGCATAAACTGACGGGATATGTCTACAAGTCTCTACTGATAGACATATTGTGATCATAATAGGGACCCAACCAACATATATCCTATCTACATATATACACAAGATGTACACAAAACTTCTATACCCAGCAACTCCGAAGGACAGGGAGCTTACCGACAAAGCTGAACTCAGACAAACACTTACTAAGGAGGTCTACTCGTCTGTCTGTCTGAACATGCACGCAAGAAATGCAGCACCCCCAAAAAGGGACGTTAGTATGAATTAATGTACTGAGTGTGTAAGGAAATATACTGAAAGTTAAAACTGAACTGATAATACAATAACTGAAAATAACTGGAGGTCAAAGATAATCTAAAGATATGCTCACATGCTGATATTGACTCTATTCTCCTAATTAATAAGTAAAATAGTTGTTTGACCTTATAAGTCTTGGATATATATATATATATATATATATATATATATATATATATATATATATATATATATATAAATGCTCTATCTTAGTAAGCTTGCTCATAGCGTTCGGCCATACTAGGCTCTGTATCTCGACCAACCAGGCTCGCTCATGGATGCTCGGCCACAGTAGGATCGGCATATAACTTACCATCTGATCAGAGAATAGACCCTCGGGATCCTTCTGTCCAAGAACTTCCCACCTTGCTCTTGGAGAGACTCGAACTCGTAATCTCTTGATTGGAAGTGAAGGTTGCTTACCATTAGAGCAAACCCCTCTTGTCTCTCTGCTCTCTTGACTGGAAGATGAAAATATTCAATTTATAAAATACTCGTCATTTGCTTAAAGGAAGGATGGCTGATACCATAACAACGACAAAAAATATCAGTAGGCGTAACAAAATTAGGGGCAAAACATAAGTGTTCTTCTAGTGTTTAAGAACAACAAAATGACATCAATCAGAGAGCTGCCTTCATGCTTTTGTTCCAGTAGAGGTTCATGCTTGTAGAGGTGATCGCCAAAAATACATGGTATTAATTTACAAAACTAGAAAAATATACATAACATGCGAGATTACCAAGATATATGTAAATTTTGGGATGTGAAATTTTTTCTTTGTGTCACGTTGTTAAACTCATGTAGTTACGAGATCATGCAAAACGAAGAAAAAGCTTAACCTTAATATATTTGAAATAGAAAAAATTTTGTATGATATTCTTGAAAAAGGTTGCACCGTACTTCTTTAGAAACGCAAAATTTCTCCTTTGCTAAGACTAAAAAAAATCTCGCTGAAATTGGTTGCAAGGGAAATTACTAATTTCTGGTTGTAAGGTCTCGACGTTGAAAATATTAGGAAGTGATGTTTGTGATATGATAATAGGGTGGTTTTGTTTTGAACAATATTTGGAAATAGAAGCGGATCTAGGATTTGAAGTTGGCGGGTGCCATAATTTTTATTAATATATACTTTGTAATAACTAATACAAAATTTGTTAGAAACGCTTAATCAATTTTTTGAGTTGATTTGGGTCAACCTAATAGATATTTTTTTATTTGAAAATTTAAAAATTACATCTCAAATACAAAAAAAATGTGATTAGAATTTTAAAATAGGATCACATCTTTATTATAACAACATAAATAAGATCAATATTTTCACTGGAAATTACATCTTTTTTGTATATTAAAAATTAAATTACACAAATAAGATAATATCTGAAAGAGAATTACATCAACCAGAACAAAAAAAATTTAAAAAATATTTTTCATAAAAAATTATACCCCATAGCCATAAATTAGATAAACTAGAATTTATCATAAATCACATATTTTTTAAGCAGTGGGTACGAAATTACAGTAATATGATTTAAATTATACCTAACAACCATCGCATAATACACATTTTTATGATCTAACAAAACATATGAATTTTATTTATCTCAATCCAGAATTCTCATTAAGACCCAAGTTTTTCGGATTTGAAAGAAGAAAACTCATAAATTTAATTAAGAAGATTGCTTATTTTATATAATTTTAAAGTTTAGGAGTCTATTTTTTGAGTGTTCTTGCTACAGATCATATACAAAATCATAGAATAGAGAAAAGAAAAGTATAAAAAAATAAAATAAAATGACAAATAGAAAATTTGGTGGTGACAAAAGGAAATAAATGCACAAAGAAAAAACAATCAGACAAGGTTCAAGATAAATTCAATTTGAATTTTACACACAAGAAAAACTTTCAAAAATGTTTATCAATCTTGGCATCTTTATTTAGTTTACGGTTGCAAATGATAAGATCACATAATTAACCTAATTTAAGAGAATCTTAACATAGGTATATAAAATTTTTATAATCATACCGAGTGCCATGCCATCCCTTCTTGAAGGGGTGAATCCGCCCCTGTTTGGAAATGAACTGTTTAGTGACACATCACTTTGTCACCCATTAAGAATGACTAATAGTCATCTCTTTATGGAGTGGCTTGCTGCCACGTGGGGTGGGGGGTTAATTTTAATCATTATTCATTTATTAGGTAATTAGGTAATGTCCCGTTATATGGTAATTAACTAATTATTTATATAATAAAATATTATCTCAAATTATTTAATATTTTACTTATTTTTAATATATTTTATACATCATATTACCGTTGTCATATGGTACTTTGCATGGTAGTAGTCTATAATGAGTATTATAGCTCAGATCATATTTTATCCAAATTCGACAACCTTCAATAAAACTCATTTTTTATAATTTGTATACCTTTTCCTTCATGGCACTTACTTATTGCTTGGTATAAATAGTATAAATATGCTAACATCAAGATAATCGTATCCCAAGTTTATGTCAATTTAATGAAGACGAATCTATAACGTTTAACAGATTCTCCTCAACTTTTAGTTGTGAGAATATCCTAAATGGTTTGAAGGTATAGAAACTAGACTCAAATTTTTTTTTACTATAAAATATGGCTCATAGCTCAATTCTATCATTTATTAGGAGATATCATTATTTAAATTTAGGACATGTACGACTATATTCACTTTCTTCTCTTAACCATTCAAATTTATCCCAAAATTCTTCTTTCCTATTGTAAACATCCCAAAATATTCTGAACACTCCTATTTCTAGTTTTGATCCTAAACAGGGACATACGTTAGGGAAAACAATTGTGGGGCATTACAAGAAGAGTTGAGAAAATCAATATTAATTAGTTAGAGGTTAAGCGGAGGAAGATCTACGCCTCACTTTTAATTTAATGGAATGTGATAAAAAAAGATCTTATAAATCAGTTTACGAGTTCACCAAAAATTATACTCGATGATGTTAAAGTTTTTATATATATACACAGAAAACGACACTCTAACAACATCAATTCATACATTTACTAAGTAAAAACACTTATTCAAATGGGTAAGAGGCAAAAGCTACATATATATATATATATATACAAGGAATTTAAACTTTTACCTAGTTATTGCTGCAAATTCCCATTCAATAGAATTTTGTCAAGACAGATTCGAAATAAGTACAAAGAGTTTTTCTTCATCTTTACCAGTTCTTGAGAACTATAAGAATCCATTTTGTTTACCCTTAAACTTGAATAACAATTGAACTTATAATGTGATTTTAATGACCCACAATTTTACCTAATCAATACTAGAAATTAACAATAGGATAAAACAAACTAGTATTTGAACGAAATTCATCCCTCGAGTTTGAAAACCCTCGAATTTATTTGAGCAAGAACAACTAAAATATAACAAGTTGATGAACAAATATATGAACTAAAGGAAAGGCATTATATTGCTTTGATATCTTAGAGTATAAGTCCTTTACAAAATTATTAGAACCCTCTTTATATAGTAGAAGAATCCTATCTATCGTACAATTCAAATTATGAAAGTAAATCCCATGATTAGCCTAGACAATCACCCTTGATTTGATATATTTTGGGATTTTTGTCGTGATCTTCGAGCGATTACGGATAGCTTGTTTTTCTGTTATTGCGCTTTGCTCCAAGTCTGCCATATTCGGTATTGACCGCTGCTGGCCTCGATCTCAACAGCCACCTCAATTCTCAAACTCGAGACTTTGTCTTCGTGCTCTAGTCTGATCTACTACAAGGCTGACATTCGATGCAATTCTCAAGTCTCGATCAAATAGTAAAATCGGGTAGTCCCGATTTTAACCGTATACAGATGAGTGTAATGAGAAAAACCGAATTGAGACTTAGATTTTTTACCTTTACACTCTAAGAAACGAATTGAGCCTTAGATTTTGTACCTCGACCTGTTATGATGTCATCATCATACTGTAAGTGATGGAAACGACTGTAGTGTCCTGTTGGTGCAGTTCCCAAAGTCATTAATGAGTTTTAGTTTGTGTTTGGCCATTATTGGTTCTGAACCGTCGTATTCATCCTATAAATGTGCTTTCTTTCCCAAACTTTACTCATGATCTCTACTCCAATCTTCAAAGCATTTCACATCCTTCAAGCTTTTCCGTTCTGCATAATCTCTAGGTTTCATTATCAAACTTCCCTCAAAACACCAAGCCTCATTCTCTTCATATTTATTTAAACATATACAAAAATGGAAAAAATGTCAAAAAAAGCTTCTTCATTACGGCCAGCAATCAATAACACACTGGTGGAGCCACACCCTGAGGAGTGTATACCCAGGGGACGTAAACTTACTTTCGACTTCAAAGACGAGAAAACCTCGTCGGTCCCTAGTCGATATGAGCCAATGTCGAGATATATATGATTGATAATTGAGGATGACCTTGAGTAGGTGAAGAAGAACTACCATTGGAAAGAAAAAGAGGTGGTGATTCCGGCCCCCGAAGAAGACAACACTACCCATGTGAAAAGGTTTCTAAGTGTTTACACTTACCCTTTCATGCTGGGCCCTATCCATCCATCGTCATTGATTTTTGCCATCAATAACAAATAACCCTAGTCAAATCCATCCCTTTTTTAGCGAATTGTTATTCTTCTCCGATTCTTTGCGATCACATTCAAAGGGATGCTTTTTACCCTCAAACACCTCATCAGGTTGTACATCCCCCCGCTATATTGTGGCGGGTTAATAAGATTCAACGTCGGGTTACCAAAGTGTTGTTCTCAAGCATAGATAAGGACAAGGATCGAGGATAGATAAGCCGATTCATTCGAGTGAAGACTTCCAACATAATCCTAGCCGAGAAGATGTCATTTCCCGAGAATGAAATATGAAGCATAAGTACAATCTCACTTATAGCTTCCATTTATTATTTTGTTTCCTTTGCTTCTTCTCATTGATATCCCTTTCTATGATGTAGCGGTCTCTTAGATGTCCGGTGCAATTCCTAACCTCGAGAGCTGGGTTCAGAACCTAGCTTCGACCTCTTTATATACTGAGCGCTCATGGTGTGATTTGTCAAGGGGTCAATAGGAGGCCAAAAATCACGGTTAGACCCTTTTCACATGTTTGATGATCTTTGTTGAAATATTTCTTTACATACTTACTTGATTTCCTTTCATATAGGCCTTAGAGAAAATGTCGTCATGAGGCCCCATCTAGGAAGGAAGAGGTGTCGAACCCCGGCTTCGAAGTCGGCAAAGGATAAGAGAAAACGTGTCTCGACCTCCGAGGACCCAAAGCCTAAGAAAAGTAAGGCTCATAAAATGAATAAAGACACAACCATCCTACTGTGGAGGTAGTTCAGAGGCTAAGAGAGGAAGAAGAAGAAAACGAGGACGATGACTCTGAGCTGGTGGCCCGAGTGAAAAGGAATACCGAGGCCCTAAAGGCCTCTAAAGTCTGTGAGGGTTGGAGAAATTCTTCCTAGAACCGAGAGGGTCTCAGAAGAGGACCCGGGCATAAGTCCTCGTATTGTTGGAGACCGAAGATGCCTCTTGTTGAGATGAGCAATCGGCGGGTATATCCGAAGAGGCCAGCTCCAAGGCCCTTCGAAATGAAGAGAATTCCCTAAGTGATTCACTTGGGGTAATAGAAATTGGAGACTCCCCACCGCTTCCTTCATTCTCGGAAGTTGAAGTTTGGGAGGCTCAGGCCATGAAGGCCTCTTAGGTAGAAGGTGCCTTCGGAGGGGATGATCTTTCCCACAGTTATTTTGCTGGGGTCGATGATGTGCTGGCTTGAATAACTTGGACATATCGAGGAGGAGCTTTGGCGAATCTTTCTCGAGTTTCAGAATTACCCGCCAGTTCCCAGCCCTAGTGTCGATCCCGAGTGCAAATGGACCATTATTATTATGGTCCCGAAGGATGCACGAGTTCCCCCTCCCCCCGTCGCAGGGTGGACAGTTACTTCCAAGGTCTAGCCACCGAGGAGGATCAAGCTCTGATGAATGAGGTAAGAGCACCATGCCTCTTCAATGAGGCCGAGCAAGCTTTGAATGGGTTAAGCCGTAACTTTTTCTATTGACGTCGGTCTTATACTTGTGTTTTTCTTCCTTGCCTAATTCTTTCCCTTCTATTTGTGTAGGCCTTGGTACTTCATCATGAGACTTTCTTCAAGTATCGAAGAGAGTTGAGCTGATATGAAATTGAAATTCGAGGGCTTATGGAGGAGAAAAATGCTCTCAAGCTTCTTGGTATGCGAAAAGAAAAAGAAATTAGAGGTCTTCGAGTTGAGTTGGTCGTGGCCTAGAAAGAACAAAGTAAAATGACTGAGTAGGTAAATAAAGTCTTAGATGCTTATTACCTTGATTTGGGAGTGATGGCTAATGATTAGATCTCACAGGTCCAGTGGTTGCATGAAACGATTGTGCAACTCCGAGGAGGGGTAGATGAGGTAAAGGCGGAGACTTTAATGTGGATAAAAATATGGATCGCTTTGCCTCGAAGAAATAGGAAGCTCGAGCTCAGTTATCTTCAACCAAAAGACAACTCCAAGGCATGAAATAAAAGATCTTGGAACAAGCCAAGAAAATTGAGGAGCTACATGCTCGGTTGGACACAGAGATTGCAGTGGTGAAATTTGAGGTTGAGACGGTTAAGGATGATGCAGAGGCGATCGTGACTATCTACCAATCTGACGCTGAGGCCGCTCAATCTCGAGCAAAAGAAGTTTTCGATATTTCTCAGGCTCAAACATACTGGGTTGTCGAGCATGACAAATGCTAGTCTCAAAGAGAGACTCTTGAGGAGATTCATGCTCATGGATTTAACCTCGCTGTCGAGATCGAGAATGCGAAAGAGCTTACGGCTGAAGCCAAAGAGTTTCTCTCTTCTTATGATGATTATTCTGGGAGTGTGATTGGATCTGAGAGCGGAGGAGATCCCGATGGCGAGGATGTAGCTCCCGAGGAGGATTAGGCACTTAGGATTTTTCTTTCTCTTTTTTAATTTTTGTGTAGGACCCTGATCGGTCCATATAAATATTTTCATATGTATAAGAGATCTCTTTGATTTATGACTGGTATTTATTTCAATTTCTGCCTTGTGAAAATTATGTTCCGTCTATGCCTTGTTCATGAGTACAAGGCTTAGGCAATTTGGTTAAAGTCAGACTAATGTAGTATTTGTAATCGAATGAGTGCTTGCTTGAACTCGAAGTAGGATGACCCTTAGGTTTTAGTTGAGTGATAACGACTTCTCTAACTCAAAAATAAAATGGCCCATAGGCTCATGAATTAGGCCGATATGGCCTTAAAAAGAATGGTTTTTCTCCCTTTTCAGCTTAGAAAGTTAATCGTACAAAAGATGGTATGCCCTAGCACGAGATAAATTTGTACCTATTGGGGTTTTCAAGGGTTGGTGTTATCGAAACCTTTTGATTCCGTACGCCTTAGCGTGAAATAAGCTTGTTCAGTAGTTCTAACAATTCAGTACCCCTTAGGGTTTTAGAGGATTGATGTGATCAAAACCCTATATAATTTTGTCGATGATAGACTTTTAACCGGTTTTATGAATTATTTGAAGGCTTATTTTATTACGAAATTCAGACATCTTCGAGCCATGTTGATTTGGCTGTGGCCTTTGACTTGGGATTTTCCTCTTGGGCTTGTTTCCCGGTTATACTTCGAAGTTGTTCGACGTGTTAGTCCCTAAGTGGGTTGGTCGTGGCCTATGAAAATGAGGGTTGCCTTTTTAAGGTCTTATGATCTCGAGACTTTAGTAGTTCGATTACATTGACTTTTCGGACGGCAGTCCCTAAGTGCGGGGTAAGTTGTGTGAACTTTTGTAGTTATCGGACCTTAAGCATGTTTCCACAACAAAATAAAAGTAAGAACTTGTAAAGTTAAATTTTCTCTAGGGCGTGAAATATTTTGCAAGGAAAAAACTACTTCTCTCAATAGATTATGCATGCATACATGTTTTTCTTTAAGGCTCGAGTAATCTACATGAGCACGGCTCGTTTGACTGTTTGGCCCTTACAAAGTTTTACCGATCGAGACCTTGTTGATACAAAGTACCTTTCTTGTAACAAAGTTAACATCCGAGGGTAATGCCCCCAAATATTTGTGGTTAATTGTAAAGAAGCCTCATATACTGTCGACTTTCTCTAAGTTAGCACGAACAATAGTTGCCTTATTAAAAACCTCGCCGGAAAAACCCATTTGGGACAAAAACTGATCTAAGAGAAAAAGAGTGCAATTGCGTTCTTTCAGACCTAAAGACTTTGTAATGAAGAATCCTTTGATGTCTTCGATTGAACACTCACAACTAGTTAGTATAAAATATAAACGAAAATGGAGAAGATCATACCTTAATAGTAATATTGTTTGAGGAGTGACACGTTCCAATTGTTTGGTAATTGCTCACCGTCTATCGTGCCAAGTTTGTTGGATCCCTTTCCGATGATTTGACGACATCATATGGTCCCTCCCTGTCCGGGCCAAGTTTTCCTTCATTTGGGTCTCTTCTATTGAGGGTGACCTTTCTCAGAGCTAAGTCCCCGATTTTATAGTGTCGAAGATTGGCTCTTTGATTGTAGTACCTTTTGATCCGCTATTTCTTTGTGGGCCATTCGAACAAGAGAGGCTTCCCGTCTTTTATCTAGAAATTCTAGGCTCATATTCATAGCCTCGTGATTTGACTCCTCCGTTGCATACCAAAACATGAAGCTAGGTTCTCCGACTTCGACCGGGATCAGAGCTACCGTAGACTAAAGAGAATAGTATTGCCCCCGTACTACATTTTGACGTTATTCGATACGCCCAAAGTACTCTAGGATATACTTCTCTCCATTTTCCTTTGGATTCATTCAATATTTTCTTTAGTTTTTTATGATGGTCTTATTTGTCGGTTCGGCCTGTCCGTTCCCACTAAGATGATACACTATTGACATGGTCCTTTTGTTTGTGATCTTCGAAAACCTTCATCACTTTGTTGCCGACAAATTGTTTTCCATTGTCGCATACGATTTCAACAGGTATTCTGAATCAGCATATAATATGATCCTAGTTGAAGTCAATAACTTTTTTTTCTCTGACTTTCTCGGAGGCCTGGGCTTCAACCCACTTGAAAAAATAGACAATCATAAACAAAATGAATTTAGCTTTACCTGCGGCCGATGGTAGAGGGCCGACGATATCATCCCTCATTTCACGAACGGTCATGGAGATAGGACTAAGTGGAGTTGCTCTCCGGGCTGGTGGATCATCGGTGCATACCTTTGACATTTGTCGTATTTTTGAACAAATTCTTTAGTTTCGTTTTCCATATCGTCCCAATAGTATCCTACTCTGATGACTTTGTGAACCAATGACTTGGCACCGAAATTGTTCCACAAATGCCCTCATGAATTTCTCGTAGAACGTAGTGGTTGTCTCCTGGTCCTAAAAATTTTGCTAATGGTCCATCGAACATTCTCCTATACGGTGTTCCATCATCGACCAAAGTGAACCGTGTGACTTTAGTGCATAGAGTCCTTGATTTCTTAAGATACGATGGAATTTTCCCATTCTTTAGGTATTCGATGTACTTATTCCTCCAATCCCAGGTTAGACTTGTGGATTTTATCTCAGCGTGTACTTCTTCGATTACTGACCTTGAAGTTGTATGACAGTCCCCGAGCTAAGTTCATCATCTTCAATCGACGACCCCAAATTTGCAAGGGGATTAGCCTCGCTATTTTGTTCTCGGGGTATTGTTGTAGGGTCTGTTCTTTAAATAGATGTAGAGACACTTGTAATTTTCCCAAGTATCTCTACATTCGATCTTCTCGAACCTCAATAGTCATGTTGACTTGATTTACCACAAGTTGGGAGTCACACTTGGCCTCGATGACCTCATCTCCCAAGCTCTTAACTAATTCGCGACCTGCAACCATGGCCTCATACTTAGCCTCATTGTTAGTTAATTTTGAAGTTTTGATAGACTGTCTAATCGTATTACCTGTGGATGGCTTCAAAATGATGCCTAGCCCAGAGCCCTTCACGTTCAACGTGTCGTGCGTGAAGAGGGTCCACACCCAATGTACCTTATTTTAATAATAGTTCCTTTTCGACATCGGGTACGGCGGTTGGCGTGATGTCAGCCATGAAGTCTGCCAAGATTTGAGACTTGATGGTCGTTTGGGGTTGATACTCAATAGCGACGGCCCATTTGGCAATTATGCCCAATAATATGGGGCTTGTGCAAAATGTTGTGAAGGGGGTAGGTGGTTACAACACAGATTGGGTGACACTAAAAATATGGTTTTAATTTCCTAGAGGCACTTTAATAAGCAAGAACTAATTTTTCTAAGTGTGGGTATCGGGTCTCGACTTCACCTAAGGTTTGATTAACATAATAGATAGGAAATTACGTACCTTGATTTTCTCAAACTAAGACCCCACTTACTGCTATCTCGAGACCGCCAAGTACAAGAAAATTTGCTCGTCCGCATTTGGGTTGTGAAACAATGGTGGGCTCGACAAGTATTGTTTGAGTTCTTCCAAAGCCTGTTGACATTCCAGGTCCATGCGAAATTTCTCTTTTTCTTAAGAAGTGAAAAGAACCGGTGGCTCCTATCTGGGTATCTCGAAATAAATAACCCCAGGGCGGCTATGTGCCATGTTAACCTCTATAAAACCTTGACATTATCAAAAACAATGATGTCTTCGATTGCCTTGATTTTATTGGGGTTGATTTCGATCCCCCGATTTGATACCATAAAGCTTAGGAACTTGCCCGAACCAACCTCGACTGCGCATTTTCCGGGTTGAGCTTCATGTTGTATTTCCTCAGTATGTTGATGGTCTCCTGCAATTGTTTCAAATGGACCTATGCTCGCAGGGACTTAACTAGCATATCATCAATATAAACCTCCATTGATTTACCTATTTGTTCTTTGAACATTAATTTACTAGTCGTTGATAAGTTGTACCAGCATTTCTTTCGTCCAAACGGTATTACATTATAGCAATAGGTGTCGTATTTAGTGATAAACGAAGCTTGTCCTTATCCTCCAGTTTAATTTGTATCTAACTGTACCCGGAGTAGGCATCGAGAAAACTAAGGATCTCGTAGCCGACTGTGGCATCAATCATGCGATCGATATTCGGCTAAGGAAAAGAATCTTTAGGGCGTACTTTGTTTAAATTCTGATAGTCTAAGCACACTCTATGATGGTTTCCCTTTTTAGGGACTACAACTACGCTTGCTAACCATATGGGATATTTTACCTCCCTAATGGATCTTGTATTGAGAAGTTTTGTTACCTCGTACTATATGGATGCATGTTTTACCTCGGATTGAGGTCTTATCTTTTCTTTCACTAGGCAGAACTCCGGGTCGATGCTTAGTCAGTGTATGGTGATGTCTAGTGAGATCTTTGTCATATTAAGGTGGGACCAAGAAAAACAATCCATGTTATTTTGAAAGGAATTGAAAGAGTTTTTTTCCTGATCTCGGGAGTTAACCCCGTGCCCAGGTATAGATTTCCATCGGGCAAATGCTCGATTAGTAGGATGTGTTCCAACTCTTCGACCGTCGACTTTGTTACATCGAAATCATCAAGGACTATTAAGGTTTGAGGTATATAATCATCATCCTTGAAAGTTTCCTGCTCCTCCGATCGAATCGAAGCCGGTGACTGTGGTTGCTATTTGACTTTTTGTTTTCCCTTCACCTCTGATCCCTTCGTTGATGACAACACAGATAATAGTATTACCTCATCAATTGCAAACATTTCTTTGGTGGCAGGTTGTTCATCGTACACCTTTTTGATTCCTTCCGATGTCTGAAATTTCAAGACTTGATGAAGTGTCGAGTGTACTGCTCCCATATTATGAATCCAAGGTCTTCCGAGCAGTGCATTGTACCTCATGTCGCATTCGATCACGTGGAACTTTGTTTCTCGGATGGTCCTGGCCACATTTACTAGAAGAATAATTTCCCCTTTAGTGGTTTCACTTGCCATGTTGAAGTTATTAAGTACTCGAGCTACGAGCACAATTTGATCTCGGAGGCCGAGTTTCTCTATGACCCGTTATCGAATAATATTTTCCGAGCTACTGGGTCAATTAACACATGTTTAACTTGAATTTTATTCATAAGGATAGATATTACCAGTGTGTCGTTGTGAGGTGGTTCGATCCCATCTGTGTCTTGTATAAAGATAAGGTTTCTTCTGGTAAGTAGTCCCGAGTTTGCTTCTACCTCATAGTTGTCACTTCTGTGTGTTTGAATACCAGTCCTTGAGGTATATCGATCCCACCAAGGATCATGTGAATTACGTGTTATGGCTTTTCCTGCTCGTTCTGCCTGTTTGAATCTCTATTTTTGAAGTGGTTCTTTGCCCGATCATTTAAGAATTCTCGAAGGTATCCTCGTTGAGTAGACGGGATACTTCCTCCTTCAACTGTCTGCAGTCGTTCTATGACCATGGGTACCATGGTATTTCCATGTTTGATTAGGGTTCCTTTAGCTAGATCAGTCTGTAAGGTCTGGCCACATGGTATCCTTAATCCGGCCAATGGTTGATACAATACCTTATGCATCGATGCTGAAGTTGTATTCGGACAATCGAAGTGCCTCTTTGGACCCCGAAATCCCTTTCGAAACCGCTTTTTCACATAAGACCCCAGGAACTCTGTCCCTGATCATTCCTTCTATCATTCCATATGGGGTTGCATCGAGGAGCGTTATTTCTCTGATCTCTACTATATGGCTACTACCTATCTCTATTCAATCGTGATTCTCGGTTGCCGTCTCTTTTAACTCAGTCCGCAAGTCTGTTGGGATAAATTGAACCAATTGGAGTTCCTAGTTGATCATCTTCGACTGATACCCATTGTTTACATCGGCCCAAGTGACAGATGGATATTCGATCAAATTTTTCTTCAACTGTTGTGAAGCTATGAAGCTCCAAGTGTTGAGACCTTGTGTAAAAACTTGAACAACCCAGTCATCGGTAACTGGGGGCAAATCCATTATCTCTATTTGGAACCGAGATACGAATTCTCTGAGCATCTCGTTATCCTTCTGTCTTACCTTGAAGAGGACCGATTTCCTTGATGCGACTTTAATGGCTCCGGTGTGGGCTTTTACAAAAGAGTCCGCGAGCACAACAAATGAATCAATAGAGTTGGGTGGTAAGTTATGATACCATATCAAGGGACCCTTCAATAAAGTTTCTCCAAATGTCTTCAATAGAACAGATTTAATTTCACCGTCTTCTAAGTCATTTACCTTTATTGCGCACGTATAAGAAGTAACATTCTCATTAGGGTCACTGGTCCCATTGTACTGGCATACAAAATTTCTTCGGGATGGGCTTCGGAACCGCACTTGGAGGGAAAGGCTTCTACACGAACTTCTTCGCATCCAAACCCTTTAGGATCGTGGGAGCCCCAGGTATTTGGTCTACCCATGAGTTGTATGTTTCTATCTTTTTGTCATTAGCCTCGATTTTATTTTCACCTAACTCGATCCGTTTAGGTAGCTCCTCAAGAATCTTTATAATGGCGAGGTCACTTCCTAATCATTACCGTTGGATTTCTCCAGTACATGCTCGACTCTATGAACAACCTCTTGTGATGTTTCAAACCTAATTCTCCTTGGTGCTCGATTCTGATTTAGGAGTTGCGCTATCATAGCTTGTTAAGTTTGCAACATTTCAAATATTATTTAAAGGCTAATTCTGCCTTCTTCATTGCTCTGTGTGTTGTGACCGGCTGCTCGAGGACACTATTTCCAAGGTCGATGCTTTGATTTGTATTTAGGGCGACGTGCAAACTAACATTGATGAGGTCTGCGATCGGTTGTGATGACCCGACCCGACGTCTCATGAGTTACTACAACGTTCTTCCCATTTTTGACTTTCTTATGTTTCATTACCGGTATTGGGTGCGATAAAATTGATTTGGAGTGATTTTGATAAGAAATAAGACAACTAGTCTCTTTAAGGAAGAATTAATTTGAAAAAGTCGATCTGACGTTGACTTATGAGTTATAGGGCTCGGAATTGAATTCCGATAATTCGGTTAGTTTAAGGGGATGATTTAAGACTTAGGGTCGCAATCGGAATTAACTTTGGAGGTCCGATGAAGAAGTTAGCCTATTTTGGCAAAGTTAGTATTTTGGCTATTCCTGGTTGATAGGTGAAACTTTTATCTGGGAGTCGGAATGCAATTCCAAGAATTTTTTTAGCTTCGTTATGTCATTTTGGACTTGTGTGCAAAATTTGAAATCAATCGGACGTGATTTGATAGGTTTCGGCATCATAAATAAAAGGTTGAAATTCTAAAGTTCATAAAACTTGGATTGAAGGTTGATTCATGGTTTTAGCATTGTTTGATGTGATTTGAGGCCTCGAGCAAGTCCGTAATATGTTTTGGGACTGGTTGGTATGACTGGTCGGGGTCTCGGGTGTGTTTCGGGTTGTGATCACACCCTTAATCGATATTGTTAATAACATCTTCGCTTTTTATGTTTATTTTTTTATAATTATTATATGGGCGTGGCCTGCCGTGGTTGTTAATGGTGATGGAGTGGTTGGTTGTGGTAGTTGAGGTGGATAAGTGTTGACTATGGGTGAGAATAAGGGGTACCATATTAGATAAATGAGCTCCAAATTCAGTTTTGTTTAAACCATTAGATCTGTATTGAAATTTCGCAGCCATAGGAAAAAGAATCGTTGAATTCCGAGTTCGTACGAGAGAGTTATGCTTATTTCCGTGTCGAGAGAATCTGGTTGCTGTCAGAATCGCAAAAGCGGAAATTGACCGCGTATGCGTGACCGAAAAAGCGGAAATAGAAACGCAAAAGAGGTCCCAGATAGGCCAAAAATTCTGATAAGACGAAAGATCCGCAAAAGAGGAAAAAGATCCGCAAAAGCGGAAAAAGATCCGCAAAAGCGGAAATTGGGCCTGAGCAGAGAGTTTAAGTCCCGAAAATGACCATTTCTTCACCATTTTAAGTCAATTTGAGAGCTTTTGGATGATAATTGAAGAGAGTTTCAACAAAGATCTATTGGAGGTAAGTTTATGAGTTAAATACATGATTATATTGAAGAATCATCCTAGAAATCCATGAAAACATGGCAAATTATATGAAATTACGGCTTGAGATTGAGATTCTAAAATGATGATTTAAGGGGTCAAATAAACTCCGATTTTTATGAATTTGGTACGTAAAGACTCGTGGCAAGATAAGGAACGTTTGATGTAAAGATTTCTGGATTTTGAGACATGGGCCCGAGGCTCGGGTTTTACAACTTTCAAGGTTTTCGATATTTTTCGAGTCTTTTCGATTCGGTTATATCCCTTTAGCCTACTGTGACGTATTCGCTCTAATTTTGGTTAGATTCTACGTACGTGAAGGTCTATTTGAGGGGAACAGGCATCGCGGGCTACAGATTTCACCGATTCGAGGTGAGTAATACTTGTAAATGATATCTTGAGGGTTTGAAACCCCGAATTTGCACATCATAGTGCTATTCTGAGGTGACTTGCACGCCTGATATGAGCGTGGGGTAGAGCACTGTTGGGGACTGTGACTTCATCCGCTCCGGTTGTTGATTTTACTGTGTATTTGACTGAAATTTCTTGTTATCATCATACTTTGGGTTGATCGCCATGTTTGAGGCCTTGTGCCGACTTGTAAAATCCATTAGGATTGATATTACTGCTTAGCATGATTTGTATATCAACTAACTTCAGTCCAAGGTTTTAAATGTTGTTTTGCAAACCCAGCCGTATTTCTAAGTTTTGAAAACTTAAATGATATTTTAAATGCATTTCGGGCTGGAAACTTCGATTTTGTAAATGCCCAAGGGGCTTACTCTATTATTTTCTGGACTGGTAATAAAGTGACATGAAAAATTGGTAACAATGACATTGTAATATATACTTGAAACAGTGGTAGAAATGACACTGTAATATATATTTGTAATAGTGGTAACAAAGGCACTGTATGTTATACTTGAAACAGTAGTAACAATGACATTGAAATGTATACTTGGAACAGTGGTAACAATGATACTATATGATATAAATTGGTTAGGTAACATTGACTGACCAGTATATTGCGCTTGGGCTATAGGAGCACATCCGCACACTGTACACACCCCCAGTGAACATCGTCAACGATAAATAAACATTGATGGCTCGGGCTGCACGCCGCAGTGGGTACTGGAATGTACTATCATATGCATTGCATGGCATTCATGCATTTGTTCATTATTATTTGTTTGTGATATTTCTGGAGATATTTATCTACATTTTGCTGGTGCTATCCGATTCTTGAGTGTTGGGGCCCGAGTGGCTGACCAGGAACGAAGATATTGCCCGATGGGCGGGTTTTTGTGCAAAGTGACACTGATGGATGGAATTATTTTGCAACTATTAAAAGGATTATTTTCAAAAGAGGTTTAAAACTGAGCCAAATATTTTATAAAGGGTTTTCATGGAATTACTATGTTCAAAAAAGGGTTGTACCGTCTTATATAGCATGATGAAGTGTTCTTACGTAATTTCTTATCGCTCAGTTATTATTTACTATTTCTACCACTGAGTTGGAAGTACTCACTTTACTCCCTGCACCTCGCGTGCAGTTGCAGGTATTGTTCACCCGATAGCAGGTTATTAGTGGATTGAAGTATTGTTATCGTAGCTGAGCCAGGTGATCGCTAGCATCCACGGCACCGAATCTTCTTCCTTATTTTATTTTGTTCATACTAATTTCAGACTTGTAGTTCTTTAGCGAATTCTATGGTAGCTCATAACTCGTGACACCCCGATGTAGGGCTGTGACGGGATGGTTCCCAGTTGGTATTATTATTTCTGCAATTTTGATTATGCTAATCATGTTTAGCTTTATAAATGTTAAATAACTGTCAAAAGGAAGCGTCTGTTTTGTTGGATGGCCTTGTCTTCACGAGAGGCTCCATCACGACCTGGTTTGGGATTTGGGTCGTGACAAGTTGGTATCCGACTAGGCTCTCGCGAGTCATGAGTAGGTTTACTAGAGTCTCGCGGATCCGTACAGAGACGTCTGTATTTATCCTCGGGAGGCTGCAGAACCTTTAGGAAAACTTCACTTTCTTGGAATTCTTATCATGCGTACTTGATTCAGCTTAAGATATACCTCTTAAAATTCCTTCCACACGTCAGTATGCACACGTGAGTGCTTAGTAGTATATGTGCCTTAACGGTTTGTGCTTTCCCGATCGAGGGTGAGAGAGATGTAATATCCGTGAGTTTGATGTTGGGCCAGTCTGGAGGACTTGAGGCCGAATCTTTGCTTATGGCTTGAGCACCAAGGTGCTGATTTTGTGAGCTGGAGTTATGAACGTATATGCTTAGTATTGTCCCTAATTGTAAGAATAGCTGCTGGATAACTACGCAATGAGTATGTGGTACTGTGTAATATGTATGGCAGTGGAAGGTATACAAAAACATGAACTAAAGGTAAATCTAATAGGTAATTGGCTTTTAAGGGAAATCTATTTGTCATACTAGTTAGATAAGTCTGGGAGCTAAGATCGCTTCTGTAAATGTATTATGACGAAATCGTTGAGTCAAGGAGACCACCTTGAAGGTCGAAAATATTTAAAGAAAGTATGTGTTCTTACTCGGTTGAATATCCCAATAATGGGGGATTGAAAGGTATTTTCTATGTGTTATGATTCAAATAGATGCAACGCATGTCCATGTATCAATTCTGATAGTATAATACATGTAGTATTGAAATTTATGTAATTGATATGCATTATGATACTTTGTCAAGTTGTGGACGTGTTGTTAGGATGGTTTTGGTGATTCTCTGGCAGGTGGATAGGCCCAATTACAAAGGAAACTCTGCCGAAATTTTTGAAAATTTTGGGACTTAGTAAAAATTTTGTCGCCTAAAGAGTGGGCTTAACTGTTGTGTGAGTTAATGCAAAAATTGCAGAAAAGTTAAATTTTCTGATGATTCGTGTTTCCACGAGCTTATGATGGAGGGAGTTTAATCTCACCATGAAATTACAACAACAATAGAGTATAAGTGCGTTTTGATCTATGGCTTTGAGCCAAGTCGGGGATTTTGCTATTAAATAGGGCGATTGCACAATTATATGCTATATTGGTTCGACTTTGATGCATGTTGGTGAATCAGTTCTGGTTATGGAAATTGGGTCGAGAATGGCTCGAATGAAGGAAAATTTTTGACAAGATGCCATGAGCTCGGATGAGCAGGAAATGAGTTTCGATGTTTACGGTAAGTTGGAATTGTCTTCAGCGTCACCTAAGATCGGTGTTTTGTAAAAAGGGTTTTGCGTCCTGGTTAATGATTCTTGATTGCTCTTCAGCGTTAGTGCGACCGATGATTTGAGGTACGCTCCAGATATTGTTGTGGTAAGTTGCGGGAGTGTGTCCCACGGGAAGATTATATAAGTGTAGCATATGATCACTTGATTGATTAAAGATGTAAACCAAGTAGGAAGTTTGTGATGGTGTAGTTAAATTAAAGATTCATGCCTGGAGGGCACTTGGCATATTAGGTTGTAAATTGGGGAGATAACTCCGATTGTGATGGTTGTTCTTGTGTTTTATGAAGAAAATGGAAGTTATTATGGACCTTTGAAAGGTTATTAGACTAGTTCAGTGTGATCAGAATCAGCTTGAAGCCGGTGAATGAATTTTATGTGAATAATGGCTCTATATCATGCTAGATGTGTTCATTTTAGTAATGCAGTCCTCATGGAGGAGTAGCTAGGTTGATGCTTCATTGTCAGATATCTTGTATAGTGATGTATTATGCCGCGTGATTTGTTAAATGGCTCGAGAAATTGCTTATGTGTTGAGAATCCGCGTAGGAATGATGTTGCTTGAGCAACTTGGCTCTTGAAATTCAGATTGTATATCTCACCTCAATTGTGCTTGGGTTTTGTAGTTTATAACGCTAAATATCCCTCAGAGATGATATTATGCACTTAGCATACTTATGACTGATTTTTGGTATTTGGTTATAATGAGCATATTTGGATCGATATATATCTCCTTATGTGAGATCTATGTATGGATCGGGGCGGCACGCCACCATTGGTATGTTATCTGGATCGTGTTTCATGCCACAACAGTGTGAAATCAAGTATAGTTTTTCTTTATGCTATCTTTGTATGCCTTGCTTCCTGTTTTCCAAGAAAAGTTTGTATTTGTGCATAGGATTTGGTAATTCCTTCCAGAGCTCGTTTTCTTTTGTATTGTGTTCGAATTGGTAGTCTATTGACACACTTGGGGCATCATATGCGACTTTTAATAATGTATGGAGTGGCTTATGGCCTGAGCAATTCATATTGGGTGAGACGAGATCATTGAATTTGAGATTAATACAATATGAGTATGTGAAGTAAATTAAAGAGCTAAGAACCATTGTTTGGCTCAGAATGAGGTGATAGTTCTTGCCAAGAGTATGAGACTAAGGAATTGTTATTTCGGTAGTAGTTATGAATGCGTACAAGTCTCATCCATTGTGTCAGTATTGTAAGAATTAGAACAAGACCTGTGTATGTCATACAAAGCATTGGATGTGTAGTGATTCCTCCTAAGTGATTAGATAAATAATCTTCGGATGATTAGGGAAAATGATATTGCTAAGTGGAAGTGATTTGATGAGAGTATATGCCTTAGAAAAAGGTAATGTGATTAAACCGATTATATTTCAGTAGTATTGCAGCATATTCTTATTGGGTCCACTGGTGGTATCCGGGTTTGCTCGAAAGCACAGGTAAATATCTAGTATCTGTCATGGAATGAAGGAGTAGAAAATGTGTGCGTGTATTGCACGGTGGAAACTGGGATCAGGTATGATGATTTGTGTGCTATATGGAGTTCTGATAAACATGCTATGTGGTGGTGGTGGATTTTTATTCGCGAGTGTGTTATATTTTGTATGTGATGTTGAAATTCAGACTGGTTGTGTTAGTGTAGGGTGATTTTGAACTATTGCATTAGGGGCTATGCCGGAAATGCCACGGGTTGAGTGGCGAGGTGAGTTGGATTATGTTCTATCAGGTTTGCGTGGTATGTGTTATTCATTTCACCGTAGGTGTGATGATTTGCTCTGGCTCCAACCATCAATTGAGCATAGTTGTCGATTTCCAGCATAGTGACTTGAGGTGTTTCATGTGGAGTAGTATTTGGATAAGATCGCGCGTTGCAGCAAAGCCGTGTGGAAACATGACCTTGCAGGTCAAATTTGTGTATCCTATTTCTATGATGCGAGATAGGGTCTCAGCCTTCTGTTGTGGTAGTATTAGTGAATTTGAGGTACAACTCTCTTAGATGAGTCATTTTCATGATTTTAATGTGTTCGAACCATTTCTTATTGGTGCGTGTATTATGCAAGTTGTGGCTTAGGCCTGTATTGGGGTGTTATATCACTAGAGTTTTGTATTGGATTCAAGGTGATAGTTGGGGGCAGTGATGAATACGAACATATTTGATTTCAGCATTTTAGGAGGATAATATCGAGGTTCAGCTCAGGAATCTGTTGCGGTATTAGTCAAAAGGGAAGAGGCTTCATAAGTGGTTGATCTGAAAAATGGTTATGGTTTGCCGTGTGTCTCATTTATTGTTGGCAGTGTATGAAAGTATTGGAATAAGACTTTAGCTAATAAGGAATTTTCTATTGGGGGTTTGGTTGTTGTGGGCAACTACTGTGAATAGAATTATCGTTTCGAGTGCTTGGATTATGCAGTATATCATATGATTTCACCGAGGTTGCAGGTATGTGTATTACAACTGGTTCGAGATCAGGAACGAAGATATTGACCGAGAGGCGGGTTTTTGTGCATAGTGACACTGATGGCTAGAATTATTATGCAAATGTTAAAAAGATTATTTTCAAAAGAGGTTTAAAACTGAGCCAGATATTTTATAAAGCATTTTCATGGAATTACTGTTTAGGGTTGTACCGTCTTATATAGCATGATGAAGTGTTCCTACGTGATTTCTTATCGCTCAATTATTATTTACTCTTATTACCACTGAGTTGTAAGTACTCACTTTACTCCTGCATCTCGCGTGCCGTTGCAGGTATTGTTCAACCGATAGTGGGTTATTAGCGGATTGAAGAATGATTATCGTATCAGGGCCAGGTGACCGTTAGCGTCCACGACACCAGATCTTCTCCCTTATTTTATTTTTTTCATATTTATTTCATACTTGTAGTTCTTTAGCGAATTCTGTAGTAGCTCATGACTAGTGACACCCCGATGTAGGGCTGTGACGGGATGGTTCCCAGTTGGTATTATTGTTTTCCGCACTTTTGATTATGTTAATCATGTTTTAGCTTTATAAATGTTAAATAACTGTTAAAAGGAAGCATTTGTTTTGTTGGCTGGCCTTGTCTTCACGAGAGGAGCCATTACGACCGGGTTTGAGATTTAGGTCGTGACATCAATACTCACTCATGTACAGCTTGAGTCACTTCTATCCCTAGGGCGGCTACATTATCGTTTTCTCCATGGAAACCAAGGTCGTCATTGGCGTGAGTGGGTACTGCTTGTGAGTTAGTCATGTTGATCCTGAAATAAAAACACTCACAAGAACAAGCGTAAAGTAGTGTTTGTTATGAGAATTAATACCTGACAATTACACTTATCCTTATCTCAACGGTGGGTGCCAAATTGTTTTCCCTTAAAATTGGATACGATTAAACTTATAATGTGGTTTTAAGACCATGTAACTTTACCTAATACCAATTGTTAACGTAAAGATTAATAATAACAATCAATAATATGATAAAGCAAATCGATGTTTGAATGAAATTCAGCCCTCGAGTTTGAATACCCTCGAACCGATTTGAGCAAGAACAGTTAAAATATGAACTAGAGAAAAGGCGTTATATTTTCTTTGATATCTCAGAGTGTAAGTCCTTTACAAAATGATTAGAACCCTCCTTATATAGCATAAAATCCTATCTATAGTACAATTCTAATTACAAAAGTAAATCCCATGATTATCCTAAACGATCGCCCTTGATTTGAATTTGATCTGTTCCGGAATTTCTTCCTTGATCTTTGACCGATCACGGATATCTCGCTTTTTATTTATTGCGCTTTTCTCGAAGTCTGCCATATTTGGTCTCGATCGCTGCTGGCCTCGATCTCGACAGGTACCTCAATTCTTGAACTCGATACCTTATCTTTGTGCTCTAGTCTGATCCACTACGAGGCTGACCTTCGATGCAATTCTCCGGTCTCGATCAAATAGTAAAATCGGAGGGAGAAGTGCACCGTTAGCCACTAATAACACATGTATTTACTTTTAAACCATTGTTTAAAATGTCTTTAGTCTTTAGCCACTGCTTTAATAAACTTTAACTGCCCGGATGAAAATACCCTTCTACTCATGTCCTTAACTTCAAGAGTACATGTCCTTAACTTTTGAACTTGTAACTCTAAGTTTATGACTTCAGAACCACATGTCTTTAATTTTTGAACTTAATTAGGACTTCGGGACTACATGTCCTTAACTTTTGAACTTAACTTCAGGACTACATGTCTTTAACTTTTGAACTTAACTTCAGGACTGCACGTCCTAAACTTTTGAACTTGAACTCTAAGTTCAGGACTTCAGAACTACATGTCTTTTACTTTAGAACTACATGTCTTTTACTTCAATTTTATTAGCTCTGATATGTATATTATATACAACATGTAGATGCATCATCCTTAAAATTGTTAAAATATAATGGCCATACTACATTTATGTCCTATGACGCCTATCCGTTCATCGATCCAATTAAGAAATACATGGTTTACAAAAGAGTGCCATGAGATTTTTAGCAGAATGTATACATGAATTTTGAGTATCACTGCTCTTAGATGTCTTCCAGTTCTATTGTAAACAAACAGTCAGTACAACGACATATAAATCCATCAACCACTATTCGACTTTGAGGTAATTAATGAAATGAATGCATCCGAGTATTTCCATTTGGGAAAGAAAGGGCAATATTATCTCTTTATATTAATTTTAATAGATTAGTGGTTACTTTTATTCGACATTAAAAATATTGAGTAAAAAGTAAATATCGCTTTAAAAAGTGACTAGCTCACGCAATTTTTACAAAATCGAATAGAACACGTTTGAACCGTATACACATTTGCATCCATAATTCTTATTGTTTCGTAAAACTACTTAATAAATGATCGAATTAGGATGAAAAGAAATCCAATACAACTAAATAATCGAATATAAAGATCAATCGAAGTGCGCACTTGTTGAACTTCAAACGTGCAATTTGAAAGAGTTTAATATTCACCGAACCCCGACCATCCCCATCACTCTACTGCCTCAATTTTACACCATAATATTTGCCTTATTATATATAAATATTTTTTAAAATAATATCTTTCATTCACTTACCAAACGTTAAAAATAAATATTATATATATATATATATATATATATATATATATATATATATATATATATATATATATATATATATATATATATATATATATATATATATATATATATATATATATATATATATATATATATTTCATAGTATCAATCACCAAAATAAGCAAAAATGGTGGCAAGTTTATAGTTTATTTGTTATAAACTAAAGTAAAAGACAAGAACAATAGAACAAGAACAATAGCAATAGAGAGAAGAGTAGAGAGAGTTCTTCTTATTGAGTTGAGAGGGGTCTCAAGGGATGATTTACAATGGTAGGGGGCACCTCTATTTATAGGGGAGAGGAAGATTTAGCTACCACTAATAGAACTCTAAAATCTCTCTAATTAGATACATTAAAGACATTCACCTTAAATAGAAGTGTAAGAATCTTCTATTTCATAACACTCCCCCTTGAATGTCTATTCAATGATGTGCCTCATAAAACCTTAAAACCAAAACCCAATGGGAAAAATTAAAGTAAGGAAAAAGAGTACACATGTTTGAATATGCGCCTATTGGTTGCCTCGTTAAAAACCTTGCAAGGAAAACCCAGTGGGACAAAACCTTGTAAGGAAAAAAGAGTGCAACGCGCATTGACTCCCCCTAATGAGTACATCGATTTATATCCTTGAGCATTTGCATTCCAATCTTGTGCATCATCTTCAAAACGATCTTTGGTAGATGCTTGATGAATAAATCAACCATATTAACTTGAATAAATATTCCGCACCTTGAAATCATCATTCTTGATAGATATGAACATCTTCATATAATGTCGTGGAATAGCTCTTCAATATCTCCATAGATGCATTCTCAATGCCATCATGCTTATAGTTATAGCAAGATACATATGTACACAAATTGTACTTAGGATGTGGTACTTCAGGACCAAGAATTGCATATGCTTTCAAGTTAAGTCATGTAAGTCACATAATAGACTTTAGCTGCATATCAAAGTTTCATGTCATGCTAAACAAATAAGATATCGAAAATTGACTATACATACCTTTGCCTTTATACTTTCAAGCATATGAACTATAGGTTCAAAGCTACATGTCTTTCATATGGAATCAATTCTTCTTGAATTGTATCTCTTCCATTTAGTTACTTTCTTTGGGTCAGCAAAGCGTATAGCATGCTTTGCAATATGTTGCAATTGAATTATCCCTTTTATGAACTTCAGGTTCATATCATGATATTCGGGGATATACATATACAAATGATAATTCATCCCATGTAACACTTTCTCAAGTGTTTATCATGTCTCCCCCTCATGTTAGTAAAGCTAACATGTTTCCTCAACTTTGGGAAATCATCTTTGTGCATTATGTCAATATACACAGCACCTTAGTAATAAGATGAAATTATTTGGTTCCTGACCTTGAACCACTTGTGAGGGGAGAATATACTCTCGTATACAACTTATATCAAACTGATATATATAACTTCGTTCTCATAAGGAACAGTTTAGCTATTAAGTGGAAGCACTCAATAATTATCTTGCTAAACCAACTTTGATATAAACCAACTTATCAAGATGAACTGTCTTGAGTAGAGAATCTGGAAACTATGCTCGAAGTTAGATTACTGAGCGATTTACCTCGCAAGCACTGTCAGGCTGCGGGTTAATAACAATGGCGCATGTAACCATATCATAGATGCATCATATGTGGTATACATGGCAGGTGAATGGGTCCATACTCACCTTTCATATTTCCAGAATTTATGGGCTTCAACCCGAACTCTTTAGTTGGTCAGTTCATTAATGAGAACAAGAACTTCTAGTTCTTTGATATTCACCTATGTGAATTTGCACATCATACTTCAAATGAGATGGCTAACACGAATGTCAACTGACTAAATTATCAATATTGGTAAACTTCAAATTTACACCATGACATGTGCACTTATCAATAAACTTCGGGTTTATTATGACATGGGTTTTATACCAATAGATATCCACTTTATTGTGGCATTCTTTCTTTTGTGTAGTACAAACTGGAGAACAAAGCGGGTAGCTTTTCATATACAAATTACCCCGCGACAAGTTGTAGTAATAGGAGAATCAAAGCCTTCCTTTATTTATAGTCTCAATATCATCAATCGCCTTCGCGTGTTCTTTTGGAAACTGAATAAGTTTCTTTGAGACTTACTACAGCACAATACTCAATTGTGTTTCTCCAACATAGTAATAATTGGCTCTTCGAGAGCTCTCAATTAATTTTGTACTACCACAGACTGAGGTTCGAGATCCTCACATTCTTGCATTCCGTATTTTCAAGAGTCTCAGGCTCAATAGATTCTTCGTGAATCTCGGAATTAATCAAATCATGAGCGTCCTCATGTGATTCTTTCATAGTGTCATTTAGATCATTCTTTTTCCTCTTTCTAGGATTTCGATCTTTGGAACCTAATGGTCTGCCACGCTTCTGGCGTGCATTTGACTCATTGGATATGACACTAGATATTTGTCCAATAGGGACTTCAATACGGATCGGAACTTTTTCCCGCGTGAATGTGTGATTTCGTTATCCTCTTCAAGTCCGTAAATGCGTCAGGCATTTGATTTGCTATTCTTTGCAAATGGATAATCTTTTGTACCTCTTTCTTTCAAATAGAGGTATGTGGATCAAGATGAGATAATGATGCATTTTTCCACAAAATTTCCCGTTTGGTTTCACCAACTTCTCCCCCTAATTTTGGGAAAAGTGTCTCATCCAATTGACAGTCTGCAAATAGTGCAGTGAACAAATCTCCTGTCAATGTTTCGAGGTAGCGAATAATGGAGGACGCGTCAAACTCAACATATATTCCTAACCTCCTTTGCAAACCCATTTTGGTGCGGGATGGCGGTGCTACAGGCACATATACTGCGCATCCAAAGCTTCTTAAATGGGATATATTGGGTTCATGACCCAAAACCAATTGCAATGGGGAATATTTGTGTCAATTCGTCAGTCAGAGACGAACTAGCATTGCTGCATGCAACATGGCGTGACCCCAAAACGAAGTGGGCAGCCGACGAACTAGCATTGCTTCATGCAAAATGGCGTGAACCCAAGTCGAAGCGGGCAGCCGATAAACTAGCATTGTTGCATTCAAAATGGCGTGAACCCAAACCGAAATGGGCAGCCTCGTTTTCATGAAGAATTCAAGATTATTCTCATCTATTGTCTCAATATGATATCCATTTTGAATGATATCTTTAAAACTCAACAAGTTCCTTTTAGACTTGGAGGAGAACACTTTGATTGATATCATTAAAACTCAACAAGTCCTTCTTAGACTTGGAGGAGAACATTGCATTCTCTATGATTAACGTCATGCCTTTGGGCAGAGTTACAATTGCTCTTCCGGAGCCTTCAATCAATTTACTACTTCCATAGATTGTAGTAATGTTTGCCTTACACAATTACTCTTCTTTTCTTTGAGTATTGTATGTGTAGTACATGAATCAACTAGGCAAATACTTTTACAATTGGACGTTGGTCCAAGTTCGCTTTGTGAGATATCCATATTTGCTATCCCATAGTTTAACATAAAAGAAATACACGAACATAGGAATAAACAAGTTCAATTCTTTTGTGTCACATAATATCTTCAAAATCTGCTACTAACAGTTGGCTAACAAAATCAGATATGTTATCCATAATCAATTCCTTTGCAGTTTGAAAATTTCAGCGTTTTTCATAAGACAATCGATTATTAAACACACACAATCGATTGTTGGAACATAGACAATCGATTGTTAAATACACACAATCGATTATTTGTTATTTTTGAAAAACTTCGTAGCATACTGTCTTAAGACAATCGATTGTTAAACATCGACAATCGATTGTGGATGATTTTTGAAAAATTCCAGATTACACTGCCTAACGACAATCGATTGTTAGATATAGACAATCGATTGTGGGTGATTTTTGAAAAATTCCAGACCTCACTGTTTCAAGACAATCGATTGTTAGACAAAGACAATCGATTGTTGGCTATTTTTGAAAAATTCCAGAACACACTGTTTCAAGACAATCGATTGTTAGCCAAAGACAATCGATTGTTGATCAATTGTTTTTCAACTTTAATGCAAAAATAGTTGATAATCGACTAGTTTTTCAGGCTAGTCGATTACCCCCACTGGAAAATAAAAGTTTTATTGATATTTGAGCATATTGAAGATATTCTAAAGAACTACTGCTAACATTGCATCATGAACTAGCTAATACGAGCTAATACTAATGACTATTAGATTATTCACTAACTAATACAAATAAGTAGAACAAAATCAAATAACTCCATCTTCTTTCATCATGGTCCCATCGCCGATTAGGTGGTCTATTTTCCCTCGGGTTGCTCAAAGAAGTCTGCCACATCAAAGTGGGTGATGTCAAAGTTGTCGTCAGAGACAAAATTCGTTTCAGGGCGTTTACTCTTTCGAGATGCTTAATAAAGGTCAACCAAATTTTATGGTATACGGCAAGACTTAGACCAGTGCCCGTTTTCACCGCAACGATAATATATAGTTTATAAACTATTTGCTTTTGGATTCTTATCGTATCGTGCTTGTGGCAGAGTGACCAACTTCAGGTTGTCATCTTCTTTAAGCCTTTCCACAAGATGGGTGAATCCTTGATGTAGAGATATTCAATCTTCAAACTTTCATCAAGGTGATGGCGCAAGAAAATCAAGGCCTTCATACAGTTTCAAACCTTCCTTAAGGTAATGGCGCAAGAAAATCAAGGCCTTAGCATAGGTTCAAACCTTCATCAAGGTGATGGCGCAAGAGAATCAAGGCCTTAGTATAGTTTTGGGTGGATGCACTATTTCTGTTTTTTAATGGCGTCTTCGAGACCCATAGCATCAAAGTGGATTTCATCATCCAACATCATAGTTCTTGCCCGAAATTTCGAGGGCAACGAACTTTCTTTTCATATGACACAATTACATCAAGAGCGTGTTCATACTTACGGGCTCTATTACAATTATCACATTCACTTCAGGGAATGGATCAAAATCATGTGCTTTACACAAGCTGCTACCACATTCTCTAAAGGGAATGGAGCAAATTCAATTGGACGGAATTCTTTGTCACGTCCACAATCATACATGAATTTAATCATGGCAGGACATAGAGATTTTACCACTTCGTGTGGTTATAATTTCTCACAAACTCCATTAGAGTTATAATCAAACTTTGTATATAAAATTTATAGAATTCCAAGAATTTGAAAAGAAAAAGTAAATTACTTACCTTTAAGGTATACCAAATATATTTTCAATATTTTCTTCCTTTCTTCCTTTCTTCCTTTCCTTTCTTTCTTTCCTTTCTTTCTTTCCTTTTTCTTTTCAACTTTTCGTTTCTTTCTGCCTCCTCCTTTTTTTTTCTTTTTCTTTCTTCATTCTTTCTTTGAAGAAAAACCCTACACAAGTAAAAGTTAAGACAATCGAAAATTAAATTAGGAAGAGGGAAATACCTTGGATTTTCGAGAATGATACTTGAGACGGTAGAGTCTCGTGCTGATAACGTGTTATAAACTAAAGTAAAAGACAAGAACAATAGAACAAGAACAATAGCAATAGAGAGAAGAGTAGAGAGAGTTCTTCTTATTGAGTTGAGAGGGGTCTCAAGGGAGATTTACAATGGTAGGGGGCACCTCTATTTATAGGGGAGAGGAAGATTTAGCTACCACTAATAGAACTCTAGAATCTCTCTAATTAGATACATTAAAGACATTCACCTTAAATAGAAGTGTAAGAATCTTCTATTTCATAACATTATTGTAGTATTATAAAATAAGAAAAGGGAGAAAAGGAAAAAGTTTCCGGTTTGGGAGAAAGAGCCGTGGAGCTATTTGAATCACAATAGTTTACGTGAAGAAATTTTTCACTTTCCCCTCTGAGTCTGAGTCTGAGTCTGAGAAGGCCGAAACCGAAACACAAAATAGCCTCTGTTTCTCCTTTTGGCTCCTTGGCTCCTGTGCGGCTAATTAACCCCTTCCCCAAGTCTTCTCTCTCTCTCTCTCTCATAAGTACTGCTACTTTTCTTCATTTTGGGGTAGTATTTACAGTCAAGTCACATTTTGATAAATAACGTATAATTACGCCTCACTTCTCAGGTGTTTTTGTCGATCTTTTGCCTATGGCGGCTGTTGTTCCTTCCTCAGATCGTATCTTTTTCTTTCTCTCTTTCTCTTTATTCATTTCTTTTAATTATTTTCTCATCTGGGGTTTCCTTAAATTGTAACTTTTCATTTTTATTATCTCTCTCTCTTTAATACTGGTTTTTACTAGGGTTTATGCTCCCTGTTTGACTACCGAATATGTATCGTTTCTATAATTTCTTACTTTATCTTTTCTTTCTGTTTCTTAATTTCATGGCTGTTTGGGGAGTGCTGAAATTTAAAAAGAAAAATTGATACTTATGGAATTAATTGCACAATTGTTGTTTTTATTAGTGCAATGATATTCTTGAAGAACCATCCTTAGCCCTGCTTATGGGTTCTTCTTGGGTCACTTTCATTTTTTCTAAAAGAACTTTAGTTGGATTTTTGGAATGGCATGATTAAGCAGACATAGAATCTTCAAGTATTTTGAAATAAAAATTTACATACTTAGAAACTACGTAAAAATATTATAGGCCACATAGTTAACATTCAAACTATTTAAAAAGTAATTGAGAAAAAGGTACTGTCACATAGAGTGGAACATAAAGGGGTATATATTAATGACGTTTGACATGCTTGTGGAGTATATCTAGTATGTAAGTTATGTATTAGACGAATTTATGGCATCAAAACTCTAAATGGATGAGCTGCTTACATAAGCCCTGGGTTTATGGCATCTTTTTTTGTCTCCTTAATTCACATTGCTTAAGAAACGGCAGATTTGCTACAGGACTTGCATTTGGATTCCGAGAATAAGTCCCTTCAAGCTCGTGACTCATCAAAGCAGGTACTGGTTGTTGCTTTAAATCTTGAGATTAATTTTGACTTTCCAATGCATGCCACTAAATGAAAATTTTGGCATCTTTGCTGTATTTTTTCATTAGTGTTTGACAACATAGGATGTCTTGGTTGAGTTGAAAATTATCTCCCTTTACTGTCAATCCCTCTTTCTTGATAAAAAGGTTTCATCTGTTCAATATACTGAACCTGGCACCATGGCGAATGGAATGAACAAGCCATTTGAGAGACCAACAAGCCCCTTCAATCAGGATTTCACAGGGCCAAGCATGTTTTACAGCCGAAACGGATACACATCTCCAACATACCCTTGTTCAACATACTATTATGGAGGTAACAAACACCAGGCAGTATAGAGACTGTTGTTTATCAATTGATATAACACTTAACAGCATGTTGTGTTGCCCATCATTTTGATTCATCATTGGACATTCAGCTAAATTAGATGATATACAGTTGTTAGGATGGATAAGCTGCTAGGGAATTCTGAATTATCTAGGTAGAGTTAGGAATGAAGGTCAGGAAGGTCTTTTACTTGGTCAGTTGCATAGTGCACCTTTTGATGGTATATTTTTCATTCTATCAATAAAGCTCGTCTTTTCATCCTCCTGTGATATGGTCTTAATACAGGTTATGATGGATCATCAGGCAATGAGTGGGATGGATTTGCAAGCGCCGATGGAGTTGAAATGCCTCAAGTAAGTTTTTTTTTTTTTAAAATTAGTTATGTTTCTTTTTTTTTATTTGTTTATTTTCCATCTATTGAATTTTGCCTTGAAATTGATTTCTAGAATTTCATTGTGATTTGTGATCTTTTAACCAAGAAGAGTTGGTACCGTGATCTGTGACTTGTCCTGATGACATACCTCCCCATCCCCTTTATCCTTCATCCCCTTTATCTTTCTCTTCTCTATAACTGGAAGTTGTTTGACCTCAGGTTGTTTGTTATTATTCTTGTGATCTTGTTTATTAGTCTAATACTTGAGGATAGCTTTTGATTCTCTCCGGGCCTGGTGGCTGATAACAGGGCATGTTCGGTGACTATCAACATGGATATGGTTATGCACCATATGGGACATACTCCCCATCGGGTTCGCATGTTGGACACGATAGGCAGCTCTATGGCCCTCAGCAATACGAATACCCATCGTCTTATTTTCAGTCCGCTTCTTCGACCAGTGGATCGTACCCTTCCAACCAAGGTAATACTTCCCAGACAGCGGTTTCACCTTCTGTTGCACCTGACCAAGTGCAATTTCCAGCTGAATCAACCAAAGCAAATCAGACTCGTGTAGGGAGTACCGTGACTCAGCGAACCAATACGTCAAAGTCTGTAAGGCGAACTTACCAGAATTCTTCTGCTAAATCCTCCGATTCCTATGGTTGGGGAGGCATGCCATCAGGTATCCCCTTTCTCGGATTATAAGGAAGAGATTTGGTTCAACGAATTAGTTTGTTAGATATATCCTTGAAGCTTCTATGTTATTTATCATCACAAATCTGTTGATGCAGCAAGTCCTTGGGTCTCTTCAGCAGTTCCTCATGGGAGCAATTTCTCTTCTGGAGGTACTCAAAATCTGCGTCCTCTTCCACATTCAGTGGTAGGTATTCCTTAAGGTGCTTGTCATTTGCACCACTTGATAGCTGTGTGTCCTTGATATTCAGTACTTCTTATTCATCTTTTTCCCACCTCTTTTATGGTGGCTAAACATGCTGCTCTCCAGAATTTTGAACTTGTGGATCTGCTTCCCTTTCCTGTTTTGGCATTATTAACTGGATTTAATTTACCAATGGTGTTTATGATTTGGGCAATGGAGCTTTCAGTAGACCTGGATACGTCCTTCTCTTTGCCTTATTCTATCCTTTTATGCAGCATCCAAGAGCGTCATCTGCAATGGGAGGATATATGAATCAGATGTATCCTAACAATCGGATGTATGGTCAATACGGAAACGCGTTTAGAAGTGGTTTAGGATTTTCACCGAGTATTTATGATCTTAGGACTGGTGGTCGTGATTGGTTGGTTGCTGATCACAAGTATAGACCTCGTGACGGTGGTAATGGCTTATCCGTCAACAGCAATGAAAGCACTGATGGGTTGAATGAATTGAACAGAGGACCCCGGGGAAAGGGTTTCAAGGACCAGAAGGATTCTGAACCAATATCCTTAGCAGTTAAGGGGCAGAGTCTTCCACTAAAAGGAAACTGTGATGAGGATAATCTACCCCTTTTCCCAGATAGGGAACAGTACAACAAAGATGATTTCCCTGAAACATACACAGATGCAAAGTTCTTTGTCATTAAGTCATACAGCGAGGATGATATTCACAAAAGCATTAAATACGGTGTATGGGCAAGCACACCCAATGGTAACAAGAAACTGGATGCAGCTTACAGTGAAGCTGAGAAGTCTGGGGGATGTCCTGTTTTTCTGCTGTTTTCTGTAAGTATCATCTTTGCACCATTGCAAATAGACAAGTCCATCTAGTGGCAACCTTTGGGAGTATTAATTAGTTTCCTTTGTGGTGTTTTACAGGTCAATGCAAGTGGGCAGTTTGTTGGTCTTGCAGAGATGATTGGTCCGGTTGACTTTGATAAAACTGTTGAGTATTGGCAGCAGGACAAGTGGAATGGTTGCTTTCCAGTGAAGTGGCATATTGTGAAAGATGTTCCTAATAGCAGTTTGAGGCACATTACATTGGAAAACAATGAAAATAAACCTGTAACCAACAGCCGAGATACTCAGGAGGTGTGTGATAGTCTCATCCCATGTGCTTCTAATCTATGCTTCTCTAGCTGAATTATTGACTCTTCCGATGCTGCAGGTAAAATATGAGCTGGGTCTTCAAATACTTCAAATATTCAAGACACATTCCAGCAAGACATGCATTCTAGATGACTTTGATTTCTATGAGGGGCGTCAGAAGATAATGCAAGAGAAGAAAGCTAAACAGCGTCAGCTGAATAAACAGGTATATTGATCTTTTTCTTTAGACTTGATTTATCTTCTTTTGTTGTTCGTTTTATTTGTTGCATAGTTTCTTAATTCAATGATTGGTAGAGATAAAAATGCATTAAGCTGCTAAGAGGGTGCTTGAACATTCTTTTCGAAATGCTTCTGGAAAGACCTTCCAGATATATGGGACACTTTGGGAAACTAATTGTGTTTGGATAGCTTCTATCCCAGTTAAGTTGGTTGTTTTCACCTAAAAACAGCTCTTGGCTTTAACGAAAATCTGTCCCAATACTGGCCTATGCTTGCTTGGTGTTTGATGAGAGGATATAGCGTTGGGATTTTGTTCCGCGTAATTGGTTGGAGGGACAAAAAGAGGATTTGATTGCTTTCAACAAAAAATTCCCAGTTTAACGTCCCACGATTCATACCCTGCAAACCTTACCATTTGTCCTTTTTTCCATTTTTTTTAAATTTGAAGATTTGTCCTAAGCCTTTAAATTACCCCACATTATCTTTACTGATGGAGCCGTCCTTACCTTGTCACTTAATTGTCCCCAGACTAGTCAAACTATTTTATAGTCTTGTTGTATTGTATCTGCAGATCTTGTCCAGAAGACCAAACCAGACCTGATTGTGCTGATTATAGTTTGTAAATAGTTAGAGTTGGGTTGGCAACACAATAGCTGTTTTCTGTTGGATCTAAAATTGAGTTGTAAACATTACCTTAATCTTATCCTTTAAAATTAAAAAAAAGAAAGAATTGTGACTGATTCCATGAAAGTTCCATGGTGCATAGTTAACCAATACAATACAACAACAACAACAACTACCCAGTATACTCCCACCAGGCGGGGTCTGGGGAGGGTAATATGTAGACAAGCCTTACTCCTACCCGAAAGGGCAGAGAGGCTGTTTCCAATCGACCCCCGACTCATAGGATAAAAGGAAAAACAGCAGTAAAACAAAAACAAAGAGAAAAACAAAAACAATAGAGCATTAGTAACTCCAGCAGAAATAGCGTAAATAGCGTAAATAATTATCTAAACATACGAAACATAAATACAATCGCATGCAATAATATCATACAGTAACTACCATAACTAACAGCCATAGGGGGACATAAGCTAAAACACAAATCAGATATGGGTAACCCTGCTGACCCAAACATAACCCCGGATGAGGAGTACGAAAAACTCTAGGAGCCCCTATCCTACAACCCTGATTCTAGACCTCCAGACTTTCCTATCAAGGGTCATGTCCTCGGAAACCTGCATTCTAGTCATGTCCTGCCTAATCACCTCTCCCCAATACTTCTTAGGCCTCCCTCTGCCTCGCCGACCGCCAACAATCTCCAGCTGCTCGCAGCTCCTCACCGGGGCATCGGGACTTCTCCTCCGCACATGCCCGAACCACCTCAGCCTCGCTTCTCGCATCTTCTCATCCACCGGGGCCACCCCCACCTTCTCTCGAATAACTTCATTCTTAATCTTATCTAGCCTGGTGTGACCGCACATCCACCTAAGCATCCTCATCTCCGCAACCTTCATTCTCTGAACATGAGAGTTCTTCACGGGCCAGCACTCCGCCCCATACAACATCGCAGGTCTAACCAATACAATATCCACAATATTAGATGGTATAATAATTCACCAACTTATTTAAAAAGATAATATTTCTCCAACCCTTATACACGCACATACATTTCCAATCCCAGTACTTACAGGTATGTAAAGTTTAACATAGATAGGAACTGTGGTGAAATGACTGTTTGCTCATCTGAAAATAATAAGTTGAAACGCCTCCAGGGTCCAGTGGATAGGGTGTGTGTGTTTGGTGAATTGCATGATTTCAGGAGATTCTACTTTAAGATGAAGAGAGAGGAGGAGGGTGATTGAGTGGCCGGGAAGTTGGGAAATTGGTAGAGGGAGCATGGGGATTTTAAATAGTTGCTTTGGTCTGGAGTTACATGAAATGCCCATTTAAAATATATTTGAGTCTCTGATATTTGTTCAAGCTTGCCAAATTTGTATTATGTCCATGTAAAATAGGAAACTTTGTTATATAAATACTCTCTCAGAGAGAGATAGAAGTTCTGAATGAATGGTGGGATGACAAGAGCTTGCTGGAGGAAGGACGGTGCTATAAACAAGTTGCTTTTTTTTGGATTTATATTTATGCCAGCTTGAAATGTATTTGATTCTCTGGTGTTGGTTTGAAACCACCAAACTCTAGTTATGTACATGCATATTTTTTCAGAATCCAAGTTACTGAACTGTGTTACAGATGTAGGTGGGATAGGTTGCACTGTGTTGATACCATACATGACCTTTTTTATCAGGCAAAAGTCGGATTTCATTACTTTGCATCCATTGATACATTACCTGACTTTTTTTTTTTGACAAGCCAGTGCTGTTGATCCAAGGGGGACAACCCCTGGGATTCAAGAATTATCCGAGTACTATGCAAGAAGTTTAGTTTCCATCTAATCATTTATATAGATTGTAAATCCTATTTGCTCCAAAATTACACCAAAAAATGCAAACCATCTCAATATCAGGGTAAGCAGTATATACCACATCTAATGATCTGCCGATTGTCGAAAAAAAACGAGTGACGTTCCTGCTTGTTCTATGTCCCATCATCTAATTTTTCAGCATGTTCACCATCAAATCCCATGTCATCCGGTGTGACCAAGTGTCCCACTTATTCCTAGTACTAGTATGATACACATTGCACCAGCCGATGTCAATTTGTCTTTTCTCTTGGGATTTTAACGGTTGAGTTCCATGCAGCTGGCCAATCAAAAAAGGACGTGGAGAAATCACTTTATTGGGCACTCAGTGGTCCAGATTGCTTTACCTTCTTGTCCTTTCCAACAAAATCTTGTAAAAGGATCATATTGTGAATATACCATTATAGCCCTCCTGTCTCGTCCATATCCTTCCTGCACCATCAGCAGTCGATTGACAGACATAGAGCTGTTGTAAATCCCCGACCTCCCCTGCCAAGCGTTACACTGCTTCAGTTCTTGGTCCGAGAAATCGTGACTACTTCATTTTGATGCGTTACACCAATGTAAAAGTTGCAAATATTCTTTTATTAGGTAATTACTGCATGTCATTTCTTCGACACAGGTTAATTTTGTGTTAGTGATTGTGTCTTCGATGTTTCAGGTTGGAAATGTCAATCAATCTGCTGCTTTGACCCAAATAACTGAGCAAGATAGGCCAGTAGATAAAGAATGGTCAAAAATACCTGCTTCATCTGGGGGTTCCGCTGGTCTACCCAGATCTGAAGATGGGGAACTGAAGCCATCTGAGGAAATAAGATCAACCACAGCTGCCAAAGATCAACCAAATGTTAAAGACAATGAAGTCTTGTTGAATGGAACTTGAAGTGCTTGCTGAGTGTTTTCTTTTACTTTTCTCTTTTTCTCTCTTCGTGGGCCCGTTCCTTTACTTGGGTTTATGCGAAGCTTTTTACCGGATCTCATTAGCATAGCTGAAGGTTTTGTTTTTTTGTCACATGCAATATGTTTTCTTTTACTAGGACGGTAATAAAACAAGTAGCTCAAAGCTTTCTTTATTGGCAGCTTGAAGCTTGGACTCCTTTGAGAATTGCAATTACTTAGTGGACTTCATATCTTCTTGATCTTTTATTTGGTTTTTTAGTTTTTGGCCTAGACTGAGCTTTTATTCTTTTTTGGTTAAAGTTGTTGAGATTTTGTTCTTATCGTGACGAGTGAGTCAAGGTTTTCTTATTGATTTGCTACTATGGATACGCATTCATGACTGTATGACATGTGAGTTTTGTTAAAATGGGAATGTTAGGTAATATCGCCATCAATAAGAAAGGCTCTTGACAGACTAGCATAGAGATGGGAAATACTTTTGACATTTCGTCAGTCAGTTTATAACCACCCATCCATATCAATCTAATAACGGTTAATTATATGAATCATTTATACCAGTTGCACTATCGAGTCAATTCTATACTAAATTTTGTTTAACAAAACCACTTGAAACTTCAATGTACTGATATATATTTTGTCAGCGGTGTTGATTTAATTTAAAGATGATTGGATATGGCCTAACGCCTTATTGGTCCAATGTACTAACGATAAGGCATCTTAACTATCCGAAATCAATTATTATGTTTCCTGCAATTAAGTAAACATAACTATTTATGATGGTATCTTGGTTTTTCAATCTTTCACAAAAAACAAAAAAAAAGAAAAAAAATCAGCCTCAAATTTCCAGTTCATCATTGACAATATGCAACACAAGTTGCCTGGCTGAAAAAACTAGATTCCTCAACATGACGGGTGGCAAAAACAACCCTGAGCATCACCCCAAGCCATGCAATACAATACATTACGCTGCCAACCAAAATAATCAATCAAATTGATAGAATTCGGAGGAACTTCCTTTAGGCACCACCCCTGAAAAGAAAAAACTTCATTTGATTAAGTGGGATGTAGTTACTAGAATGAAAGCTGAGGGAGGGCTAGGGCTGCAAAAAACTAGTTTTAAAAACAAAGCTGCTTTAGCAAACCTAGGATGGAGAACTTATAAGAATACCAACAACCTCTGGGCTAGAGTCCTTATCCACAAAAATTGCAACATGTCCAGATATGCTCAAGCTGTGAGACACCATGGGAACAATAAATCACCTACCTGAAAGAGCCTACTAAAAGGCTGGGCAACATGTAGCAAAGCCAGTAGATGGGTAGTTAATAGAGGTGTGAACACTTAATTTTTGGCCACACCCAAATTCTATATTATTTTAGTGTAAATATTCTTTTTAGGTCTAGTGTTAACAGTTTAAACTTTTATCATTCTCTTTATAGGTTTATTATAAAAATAAACTACAAAAATAATAACATATTTATAGTACAAATTTTATTTCTATTGGTAAAAAGAAGAAGAAAAAGAACAAAACAAATATATATATATATATATATATATATATATATTTGATTTCATTTAATTAGAATTTTAATACGTAATTTATGGTGTTTTCTAGTATTATTTAAAGTACATGTAAATATTTAATTTTCTTTATATTGTAGGAAATGTTGGTTAATCTTTTTATATTTATAGTTTAACTTATCTTTTAAAATATATAAGCAAAAAAAAAATTAACTAAAATAAAATCACCCATTTTTCCCTATTGGTGAAAACCCTAATGGGCACCGTAGGGCGATGGTGAGCAGAGAAAATAAAATAAGAGTGTCTTATTAGTGAAAACCCGCAAAGGGACGTTGGTGAGAAGAGCAATGAGAGAGATCAGTTAGTGAAAACCCGCAAAGGGCACTGTTGATCGAAAAGAGGATCCACGCAGTCATAGCATCAATACAGTCATGATCAAGGTTTCCTTCTTTCAAGTCAAACATTATGATGAGTTTTTGAGAATCAGACGGTTTATACAGATCAGGCATCTAGTCCAAAAGGCATGTCATGTTCATTGAAGTCTGCATGTACTCCTAGATAAGTCCGTATTTCTATTCTCCGAAAGGGACACCTCTTGTTTTAAACTCATTCTCTATTCCATTGTTTTTTTTTCTTTGAATCCCTTTCGGTTTAACTTTGTTCCAAAAATAACGCAAAGAGAAAATGGCAAGATTGATTTACAGGGTTCCCATTTGAAGAGAGCTGATATATTCAAAAGGCACCAACCCTCGACAAGGGCATCAAGTCAACCCCAACTGGCCATGATTGGCTGATGCTTTGAAATGAAAAACTTTGAAAGAGGTCAAAAGCGAAATGCTCACAAAGTCAAAATAAATGGTTGAATCCCAGATGACCAACCGTCGTGGCAAAGTTTAAAAAAAAAATGAATATTTTTCGGGGTCAGAAATGCAGTTGCTATTTAGAAAATAACTAGTTGCACATGAAATAATTAAAGAAGATGAGCCAAGATCAAGAAAGTGAAATAATCAAGGCCACAAACCAACGACCAGTTTAAAACTAATGAATCTTTCTTTGTTCTGAACAGGAAGAAACAATATTAAGAAACAATTTATGAAAAGATGAACACCACCAAATGAAGTTCTCAAATCCATGATGTCCTTCCAATATGCATGTAATCATGTTATTTTTATTTTCATTATAGGAAATCAACACCCTATCGTCAACACAGGGTACTACATTCCCTGATCTCATTTGTTGCCAACACAGGGTACTACATCCCCTGGTTGCATTATTTTCTACATAGGGAACAACATCCCCTATTAGCATTTCAGAGTGCCACGAGCCTTATTTTGTTGTCAACACAGGGTATAACATCCCCTGGTTGCATCTTTTTCTGCCAACACAAGGTACAATATCCCCTGGTTGCATTATTTTCTGTCAACACAGGGTACTACATCATCTGGTTGCATCATCTTGTTGTCAACATAGGGTACAATATCCCCTGGTTGCATTATTTTCAGTCAACACAGGCTACAACATTTCCTGTTTGCATTATTTTCTATCTACACAGGGTACTACATCCCCTGGTTGCATCACCTTGTTGTCAACACAGGGTACAACATCCCCTGGTTGCATTATTTTCTGTCAACACATGGTACAATATTCACTGGTTATATTATTTGCTGTCAACACAGGGCACTTCATCCCCTGATTGCATCATCTTGTTGTCAACACAGGGTGCAACATTCCCTGGTTGCATTATCTTCTGCCAATACATGGTACAACATCCCCTGGTAGAATTATTTTCTACATAGGGTACAACATCCCCTAGTAGCATTTCAGAGTGCCACGAGCCTCATCTTGTTGTCAACACAGGCTACAACATCTGTTGGTTGCATTATTTTCTACCGACACAAGGCACAACATCCCCTGGTTGCATTATTTTTTCTTTCTTTTTCCATTTTTTATTCTGCAATAGCAATAATAGTTTATTGTGTTTTCAATAACTCACAAAACATTCCTAGTACAAACTGGCAGAAAAATTTTGTTCGTTTTGTTTCTTTGTGATGGCCTTTAGGTTTTTCTACAAAGCACAGATTGGATGTGAAAAAAATAAGTTTCTAACTCTCGCCAGAGAAAGTGGAACGTTTGACCTTAATGTCGGTTGAATCATCTTTGACATAATGCATATAGAGACGTAGAATTTCAAGATCCATCTTCTCATCATCTGATCGAGAAGCCTGCGAGAATATTTCATAGTCCGTTGCATCAAGAGCATCAAATTTCAGTATAAAGTCAATGGGAGAAACAAGTCAAGAATCAAGACACGACTCCAGATTGCATTTAGATATGGAGTTTGTAACTCTTAGATTTCAAGAGTATGTAATTTTCTTTCATTTTGATATAATAGTAGGAACCGTAATCGGAACCTCGACGGAACTTCGCTCGACTCTCCAGCTAAGCAAACTCTATCAGTAATTTTCCACTTGAATTACACGTGACCTGATTCCCTTATAACCCGGGATATGTAGGCTGCCTAAAGACAATGCTCGGTCGCATCTTTTCTTATTTTCCCTTTTAAATAATAGTGATTTTGTAACTCTTAGATTTCAAGAGTATGTAATTTTCTTTCATTTTGATGTAATAGTAGGAACCGTAATCGGAACCTCGACGGAACTTCGCTCGACTCTCCATCTAAGCAAACTCTATCAGTAATTTTCCACTTGAATTACACATGACCTGATTCCCTTATAACCCGGGATATGTAGACTGCCTAAAGACAATGCTCGGTCGCATCTTTTCTTATTTTCCCTTTTAAATAATAGTGAGGCCAAAAATTAGTCACGTTATTTATTTTCTTTGCCTGAAAACTCTTCATGTTTCCAAGCAAAGAGGGGCATGCTGTGAATACATAATTTTTGACCACACCCAAATTCTATATTATTTTAATGTAAATATTCTTGTTAGGTCTAGTGTTAATATTTTAAACTTTTATCATTCTCTTAATAGGTTTATTATAAAAAAATTACAAAAATATTAACATAGTTGTAGTACAAATTTTATTTCTATTGGTAAAGAGAAGAAGAAAACTAACAAAACAAATATATATTTGGTTTCATTTAATTAAAATTTTAATAAGTAATTTATGGTGTTTTTTAAGTATTATTTAAAGTACATGTAATTATTTAATTTTCTTTATATTATAAGTAATGTTGGTTAATCTTCTTATATTAATAGTTTAATTTATCTTTTATAATATAAAAGCAAAACAAATATTAATTAAAATAAAACCACCCATTTTTCCCACTTCACTCACGTCTTCTACACATGATCTCACGCACACTCACGTCTCCACCTACTTATAACCACCCTCATTCTTCTTTATAAAGAAGAGAAGAACGGACAGGTGATGAGCGGAGGAAAGAGGGAGAAGAATGGCAACGGACAAAAAAGCAAAAGCAAATCAAAAAGATAAAAGAAAGAGAAGTCAGGTAGAAGAACAAGAAAACGAAAAGACAAAGAGGAGAGGTGAGAGAAAAACAAAAATGAAAAGGAAGGAAGAAAGTAATGCAGATTGAGAGAAAAGAATCAGAAAGTTTGGTTAAGGTACTCAGTTCGAAGTTCGAAGTCGGAGTTCGAAATTTCGTTCGTGTTTCTAAATTTACGGTTCTAGAAAATTAACGTCGTTAGCTTTGAAAATCAGTAGATTAGCCGTTATGTTCTTGTTCCGTGATCTTTGCAAAAGGTGACATTCCATTCTTTAATTTCTTATCAATTAAAAGTCATAATGAGTTGAAGCATGATATGAATTTTTTTTTGTACTGTGTATCTACAATCTTAAAAGATCATTAATTGGAGATATTAGTAAAGAACGGTATTTCCCTTTTCATGGAGTTAAAGCATTATCTGGTGTTTCTTTGGTTTTCTAAACTTTGTCTTAGAATAGTTTAACAAGTGCAAAAGTGGTCCTTTATCTAGGTATTTCTTGGAATGATATATCTTTTTGTTTTGCTGTAGTTTTAAAGATTTGAATTAATTTGGGTTAAATTTCTTTTTTATGCTTTGGATTATTCTTCATACTTCGTTTAATGATCAATTTTTATGCTTGCTGCATCCTTTTTTTTTTTTGTATGTTAAATCTTAAAAGAATTCGTTGCTAGCTATTGCTAAGACACCAATGTCCTACTGTTAGATGAAGTTTCGATTTTCATTGGGACATTTACATTATTGTACTTGGAATTGAAGAGATAAAACAATTAAATATTTTAAATACGCTATCAGCTCATGTGTTTATACCCAAATCCTGGATTGATACGCTTAAATAGTAAAAGGATCATGTGCGTATTCCGCATCTCGATATCTTTAATCTAAAATAATTATGTTATAACCATGTGTACATTTCGTACTTTGGCTTAACATATAACTTCAAAGAAATACCTTGTGTGCGTATCGCATCTTGGTCCAAACAATTAATAAGAAAATAATAAATTAAGTGAAGTGGTAATAGACAAGCCATAAGCAATAAAATACAAGAATAGTAAAGAATTTATTTAAGTCAAACATTAATCAATAAAAGCGACCGTGCTAGAACCACGGGACTCGAGGGGTGCCTTACACTTTCCTATCGGTCAACAGAATTTCTTACCCAGTCTTCTATTTTCGTAGACCACGAATTAAGAGTCAAATCTTCCTTTTGATAAGGGATTCAATAAAAGGTGACTTGGAACACCAAAACTCAATTCCAAGTGGCGACTCCAAATAAGAAAAATAATTCCTTTTCAAAACGTCACTTTAATTGGAGAAACTCTTCTAACTCAACCTCATAATAGGATTGTGTGGGAAAAAAGAGGTGTGATAGCGATGGCGACTCTGTTGGAAAAAATTAATTAGAATTCGAGCTTTGTATATTGATTCTTGTTTGGCTTTTATCATGTTTTGGATATTATTGTATTTGAAATTCTAATGTGTTATTTGTTGTTTATTTTCTGCTTTATATTTATTTGAACTGTGATATAAATTGTATCCTCTCTTGCGCTCATTTGAGTCTTCTGAGTAGGTAGTTATGTTGTGTTTGCCTACCAGCATCACAAAATTTCAGTCTTGAGATAAAGCCAGTTAGCCTACCAGCTTCTAGTGAATGATTCAGTTACACATGTTTAGGCAGGAGAGGCATTAGCTAGCCAGTGTTGTTCTACTACTGGTGACGCTTGACGCTCCTCGGATCGGGTTGTCCACCCGAGTAAGCCAGGTCTAGATACTATCTCCTTTAAAATTTAAAAACTTAGAAGAACAAGCCAGAAGCAATGAATATCCCTAGCAGGCTACACTTTATTTGCATCATGTACATTGGACTTAGTGGGGCTCGACATAGGGGCCAGGCCCATCTAGCACATGTATCAATTTTTTGAACCAACATGTTCCTCTTTATGTGCTATATGTAATATTAGTTAGTAGGCTTCACTCAAATATTGACCGACTTTAGGATAGATTGATTGAACAAAGGAGAGAGAAAAAGAAAATTTCCCCAAGTTTGCATAAAGCACCCATTTTTCATGTAAAATTTTGAAGGGTTTTTAAAATTGCAATTATTAAAATAGTTTTTTTTAATTTTGATTTTTACTTATTTCGACTGAACTATGTGGGTATGATTTTCATCGGATGTGAGATACGTAGGCAACTTTCATCGGGTCCGGCCCCCAATTTTTACAAAAAAAATCCAAAAAATAAAAATATTCTCCTTTAATTTCTTCTTTAAAAGTCTTTCTTTAAGACATCAAATTCAAAAATTCAAAAAAAAAAATATTTTCCATTTTTTAGAACTATTTCTCCCAAAAATTCACAATTAAAAAAAATAAATCCAAAAACTATTTCTGTCTTTCGAAAATTACCTAAGATGGAAATCCAAAAATATTTTTTCCCATGTTTAGAAGTCTTTATTTTTGAAACTTTTTAAATAAAAAAGAGATAGAGAATTCAAAGTTCAAAGATATGTTCTTTGTTAGGAGCTTTTACGATTAGATTTTTTTTCTTAAAAAGTTAAAAAAAAGAGTTTGTTTATTTTTTTTTATTCTTGATCTTTTCGAACTACGCAAGATCTGATTCATGTCTCCGCATGATATGTAGGCAACCTACATCAGCGTGATGACCCGGCCCGTTGTCACGTGAGTTACCGCCCCGTTTCCCCCATATTATGTTGCTCTATGTTTCAATATCAGTATTTGAGTTTATCGGATAGAATTGATTTGGTTTTTGTTGGAAATGAGGCACATAGTCTATTAGAAGGAAGCTTGTTTTGAAAAAATCAATCGGTTAGCTTCGGGGGATGGTTTGTGACTTAGGAGTGCGATCAGAATTGAATTTGGAGGTCCGGAGTAAAATTAAGTTTGAATTGACGAACTTTAAATTTTGGCGAATTCCGGTTGATAGGTGAGATTTTGATCCGAGGGTCGGAATGGAATTCCAAGAGTTGCACTAGCTTTTTTAGGTGATTTTGGATATGTCTGTATATTTTCAGGTCATTCGGATGTCGTTTGGTCAGGTTTTTTATCGAATGTGCAAATCAGAAGTTTTTAAGAAACTTAGGCTTTGATTTGATGAAAATTGAGGATTTTGATGTTAACGATAGCATTTTGATGATTCGATCAAGTTTGAATAAGGGAATAGATCGTGTATGTGCTTTTGGTCGAGGTCCCCGGGGGCCTCGGGGTGAATTCGGGTGGTTGAACGAGAGAATTTGAAGTTGGAAGTTTGCTGGTTTTGGTTGCAGCAGGTATTTCCGCATCTGCGGAAGGGAGACCGCAGATGCGGCTTCACAGAAGAGGAAGAAGCTCTGCAAGTGCGAAATGGTGAGAGTTTCCGCACAAGCGGAAGTATTGACCGCAGAAGCAGTATCACGGGTGCGAGTTTTGGACCACTGAAGTGGGCATGCCCCTTATGCGAAAGTCTGCAGAAGCGGAAAGAGACCGTAGGAGCAGTAACCACAGAAGCGATTATGGATAGCAGAAGCGGTCCTGAGGAAAATTAAGGAAATTGCAAAAGCGGAAGAATACCTCAGAAGCGGAAGTCGTAAGCAACATTTGTATCGCAGAAGCGGAAATACGCTTGGGCAGAAGGGTTATTAATAATATTTCATCCGCGAGCCTATGTTATTTTCCTCCATTATTAAGCAATTTTCGAGTTTGGGAGAGCGAATCAAAGAGGGATTCAAGGAGAATCGATTGGAGGTAAGATTTATGAACTTAAACCTCGTATTTATTGTGAAATCTACTAGAAATTCAAGAGATTAAGCCAAAAAATGTAAGAACTAGGGCTTGAATTTGTGATATTTCAAATTGGGATTTGATAGGTCATTTGAGCTAGAATTTGGGAGTTCTTGGTGTCCACGGACTCGTGGTGAGACGAGAAATCCGGTAATATATATTTTGTAATTTTTTGAGAAGCGGGTCTGTGGCTCGGATTTTGCTAGTTTCGAGGTTCTTACTATAATTCGATAGTTTTCGATTGGGTATTGTCCCATTTGCATATTGTGATATATTCGCTCTGTTTTTGGCTAGACTCGACGCGCGTGGAGACCGATTTGAGGGGCAAAGGCACCGCAGACTTGAGATTTCGCCGGTTCGAGGTGAGTAATACTTGTGAATGATATCCTGAGGGTTTGAAAACGCAGATTTGCACATCATATTGATGTATTGTGGTGACTTGCACGCCAGGTATGAGCATGAGGTAGAGCACCGTTGGGGATATCGACTTGGTCCGTCCCAGTTGTTGATTTTACTGGGTGATTGACTGAAAACTACTTGATGCTATCATGATTTGGGTTGATTGCCATGTTTTGGGTTTCGTACCGATTATTTGAATCCTTCAGAGATTGATGTCACTGTTTTTGCATTACGTTGCATATTATTTGATCTCAGTCCAAGGTTCTAAACAATGTTTTGCAAACTCAACTATTTTTCAAAGATTTGAAAAACTTAAATGATATTTTTCTGACGTTTTGAGCTGAGAACTGCTATTTTACTATTGCCTAAGGGGCTTATGTGCATTTATGGACTGAGATATGGATCGGGCTGCATGCCGCAATAGTATATACAGATACATGCATGGATCGGAGTGCACGCCGCACTAGTATATTATACGGATCGGATTGCACGCTGCAGTAGTATATTATTTGGATCAGATTGCACACCACAGTATTATAACGCTTGGGTTGTAGGAGCCCCTCCGGAGCCTTTACACACCCCAGTGAGCGCAGGGTACCCAATTGAATCGGGCTGCGCGCCGCAACGGTCATGTGCATTGCATTGCATTACATTCATGCATTCATTCCTGTTCGCACTACGTGGCATCATTTTGGCACACTTTCTACTACTTGCCTTGTTGACCAGATACCCTGGTCTTTTATGTAAAGGAGTGCTGAGCCCGAGAGGCTGATGTTGTACCTTGTGAGTTGGGAGTGAGCCGAGAGGCTGATGTTGTACGTTGTGAGTTGGGAGTGAGCCCATGGGGCAGATACTATATTGAGAAGTTGATAATGAGCCCGAGGGACAGATTTTTGATTATTTCCTACTTGTTGAAAAATATTTTTCGCAACTATTGGAAAGACATATTTTCAAAAGAGATTTTTAAATGAGGTTGAGATTTTCGAAAGTATTTTCTCGGTGTTACGATTTTACTATTTTTTTAAAAAGGGTTGCACAGTCTTTTATAGAATTTTGGAGTGCTCATATGTGTTTTCTTATCGGTCAGGTATTATTCGCTCTTATTACCACTGATTTGGAAGTACTCACTTTACTTCCTGCATGTTGCGTGCAGTTGCAGGTATAGTTCACCCGGTAGCGGGTTAAAAGAGGATTGAAGGCATTGCTATCGTAACTAAGCAAGGTGACTGCTGACGTTCGCATCACCGAGTTTATTCTTCTTCTTGAATTTTCCAGATTTTACTCTATGTATTATTGACTTTGAAATTATATTCAAGATCCTCCTAGATGCTCGTGACTTGTGACACCCCGATCGGGTTGAGTTAGGCTATAATATTGATAATTAATGTTCTTTAAGTTGCATTTTTCCATTTATTTATGTTTAGTAAGTGTTAAAGAAACAAATTGGGTTACTTGGTTGTCCTTGTCTTCATGAAAGAATCCATCACGACTGGGTATGGAGGTTGGGTCGTGACAAGTTGGTATTAGAGCCTAGGTTACTAGGTCTCATGAGTCATGAGCAGGTTTAGTAGAGTCTTGCAGATTGGTACGGAGACGTCTGTATTTATCCTCGAGAGGCTGCAGAACCTTTAGGAAAACTTTACTTTCTTGGAATTCTTATCGTGTGTACTTGATTCATCTTGAGATATAACTCTTGAAATTCCTTCCACACGTCTGTATGCGCAAATGAGCGCTCGGTATTATAAGTGCCCTGATGTCTTGTGATTCTCCGATCGAGGGGCGAGATGTGATCCTATGAGTTTGATGTTTGGCTAGTCTGGAGGACTTGAGGACGAATCTTGCCTATGGCTGGAGCACTGTGGTGCTGATCGTGTGATCAAGTATTTTGAACTTATGCATTCAATATTGTTGCTATTTGCCAGAATGGCTCTTTGGTATTCATGTGATGAGATGTTATTATATGACTTGGTAGTGATGAAGAAGTCTGCGGGATAATAGATGAACTGCTAAGTGTTCGATTCCTATTATAATATATTGTGTAGCCCCGAGCTATGGACGCGTGAAGAATATTTTGTGTTTCCTAGTTAGGGAGTGAAGTAAATTACGTGTGGCGATACGAGTTTAGAACCAGGAAGACTAGATGATCTGTGTTTTCATAAACTTGTAGAGGATTTAAGTTTAATTTCACTATAATATTGAGGCATCTTTAGAGTAAAAGTATTATGGATTACTTAATGTGTTCTGATAGGTGGCTTTGAGCCAAGTTGGGGAGTTTGTGGTTGATTAGCTGATTGCACAGTTACGTGCTATGTTGGTTCCTTTTGAGGTATGCTAGCAGATCCGTCCGGGTTGCAGAAAATGAGCCGAGGATGGCACGAGTGAAGCAAAATTTTCATAAAGGTTATATAGTACTTCGTAGATGTGTGAAGACAATAGGATATCTTGAGCTGTTATCGCTAAAGAATGCTCAGCGTGTAGAAAAGGAAGATTTTCATTGAATTGGAATGAGATCATGTTCTATGGTGTTAGAGTGCCAATAAGGCACGAGTGGTTCTGTTTGTTATTTCAGGTAAATTGCAGTTTGAATAAGAGTGAATGACTCTCATGAATGGTTTTAATGTGTTCAAGATTGTACATGTATTAATCAGGTGTTTCAAGGTTGTGTATGTGGTCAGAGGCTGTTTATTCATCGAGGAATGTCGAGGCTTGTGGTATTTTTGTGTTGATTATGGGATTCCATGTATCAGCATCTGGAAAGTAATGGCAGCGAAATCGGGTTCGCAGGAAGTTCTTCAAAAATAGTTTCTGGAACGTGGTATTTCTGTGAAGCATTGAGAGATTATTTGGTTGCCTATAAGTCTTAGACAGTGTGGTCTTATGTTTGAATCTCCTGTGGTAGGCCTGGATTGAGGCATTATGATACTACAATGAGGGAGAAATATCAAGTTGAGGATGAATTAGAAAGGAAATTGTATAGATGGAATTGGGAGAAAGTTCTTGGTGGGTTTTACCGTGGTTTGAAGATGAGTATATTTCTTATGGGTATACAAAGCATGGAGTGTGTAATGATTTTTCTTCTCAATGGAATCAATGAAAGCTCTTGACTAGTTCGGTGCGCCGACATCTGCGGCGCAGAATGAAGATAAAAGTTCTCATGTTATCCTAGTGTTGCATGGTATATTCGATATGTTGTGGAGGATTGTGATTTGTGTGTGTAAGGTTCGGTTCGGTTCGGAATGGGAAGTCATTAAATTCTCAAATAGCACGGGCAGCTACAAGTGATTTAAGAATCGATCTTCAGAGGAATTGGGGTGAATGAACCTCATATGACTAAGAAAACAATGTTTCTAATCATAGTGATTTGACAAGGGTATATGTTTCAGAAAAAGGGCAATGTGATTAAGTTGATGGTACTTCGGTAGTGTTGCAGCATTTTTCTTGATAGATCGATTGCTGATATTTGAGGGTGTTTGATGGCGTAGGAGAATTTTAGAATATCTTTGAAGAATGATTGGGTACTCGAGGTGTAATATGTATTTATAATTCAGAATTTGGGGATCAGGTACATCGATATGTGTGCTATGTGGAGCTGGAGACTAGGAGTTCTCATGTTCAAGCTATATAGTGGTTGTGGATCGTGTGTATCGGTACCGTTAGCGGCTATTGAATTTGGAGGCGCGAGTGGATCTTTCCTTGTTGGTATGTTAGATTTTTTATATGATGTTGAGCTGTAGACTGATTGTCTCAATAAGGGTTATTCTAGACTATTTTGCTATGGGCTATGTTGGAAAATGCCGCAGGCGGCGTAGCAAGGTGTCTCGGATCATGTTAATAGCAGAGTGGTTGGTACTCTAAGGACCAGCGGAAGGATGTGAGAGATTGCTTTCCTCAATTGGGCCTTGGTGACGGATGTCAGTATAGAGGTTTCTACCATTGATTCAGTTTCGGTATTGAAGGAAATTTTCTTTTCGGATGAGTTCCTTATGGCCAGGCATGCCGTCGAGCGATATTGTGGGTTTCATCATTGATTGGATGTCGGGAACCGTACCGTACAGCTCCAGTAAGAGTTATAAAAGTGGAAGGAACAGTTTTAGGTTTCTTGGCATTGAGTTCGTTGGCAGGACGATGTGGCTACGTATTCAGATTGAGATGGCTTAGTTGGCCCTGATCGGTATTGTTGAGGGATAGGTTTAATCTCTCGTTATTGAGCTTGATAGGGATCTGGAGAGATCTATGAGATGGCTTTTCGGTGTTGTGAGGCGTTATGATTTTTGGATTGTGCTTGAGTTTTATAGCTGATAACACTATATGTGGATATTGTTATGCACTTAGTATTTTGTTGTAATGAGCAAATTTGGCTTGATATGCATCTTCCTATGTGAGATATTTGGGTAGATCGGGTGGCACAGCGCCACGAGTACATTATCTAGATCGGGTTGCACGCCGCAACATTGCGATGTTGAGAATAGTTTTCCATATGTTACTTGGTATGTCTTACTTCCTGGTTTCTGAAGAAAGTCCGTATTGGGTGTTGTTCGGCGAATAGCGCATCGGTTGTGTCCTTTCAGGATTGAATGGTGTATATTACTTGCCTCACCTTGGGTGTGATGAATTGATTGGTTTCAGACACCAATCTGTGCGTGGCTGTCTACTTTTGAGCACGGTGACTTGAGGTGCTTCATGTGTAAAAGTCTTTGGATAAGATCATGCATTGAAGCAAGGCTACGTGGAGATTAGACCCTTCGGTGTAGATTCGGGTATTCTAATTCTATGATGTGGGATGGGGTCCCAGCCTTGTGTTGTGATAGTACCGAGGAATTTGAGTTACAGCTCTTTCGTTGAGCCATTGGTGCGCGGGTTATGCAAGTTGTGGCTTAGGCCGGTGATGAGATATCATATCACTAGAATGGTTCGTTGAATTTGAGGTGATCATTGGATTCATTAGTGAATGTGAACTGATGTGATTTTGGCTGGTTAAAGGATTTATATCGAGGTTTGACTCAAATATTTGCTGTGGTATTAGTCAAAAAGGAAGTGGTTTCATGAATGGTTGATATGAGGAATGGTTACGGTTTGCTGTGTGTTTCATTATCATTGATAGGATATGAAGGGTTGGAATGAGGCTTTAACTAATAAGAGGTTTCTATCGGTATATGGTTGTGGTGGACAACTGCTGCGAATAGAAGTTATCATTGCAAATGCTGGATTATGTGGTATATCAAGGATTTCATTGAGGTTTCAATGGGTTATTACAGCCGTTTCGGAACTATTCAGAGTATAGGTGTGAGGTTTGGTCGTGTTGATGGTTTCAGAAGTAGAAAAGTAGATATGGGAATTATGGGCTTGACTGGATTGGGTAATCTCAGCCATGTTCTGTTGTCGGACCTATAAGAGATAGGGTGACGTGGGATCACCCCGGGTATATGCCTGGTAAGGCTGTTCAGTTCTTGGTTGGATTCTTGGACAACTCTGGGCACGCTCGAGGACGAGCGTTTGTTTACCCCATATTATGTTGCTCTATATTTCAATATCAGTATTTGAGTTGATCGGATAGAATTGATTTGGTTTTAGTTGGAAATGAGGAACATAGTCTCTTAGAAGGAAGCTTGTTTTGGAAAAATCAATCGGAAGTTGATTGTATAATTAGAGGGATCGGATGTGAATTCCGGTGAGTTGGTTAGATTCGGGGATGATTTGTGACGTAGGAGTGCGATTAGCAAAAAACTTGGAGGTCCGGTGTAAGATTAGGCTTGAATTGGCGAAGTTTGAATTTTGGCGCATTCCGGTTGATAAGTGAGATTTTGAGCTGAGGGTCGGACTGGAATTCCGAGAGTGTTAGTAGCTTCGTTAGGTGAGTTTGGATATATCTGTAAATTTTCAGGTCATTCGGATGTCATTTGCTCGGGTTTTTGATCGAATGTGCAAATCAGAAGTTTTTAAGAAACTTAGGCTTTGATTTGATGAGAATTGAGGATTTTGATGTTAACGATGGCGTTTTGATGATTCGAGCAAGTTTGAATAAAGGAATAAATCGTGTTTGTGCTTTTGATTGAGGTCACGGGGGCCTCAGGGTGAATTCGGGTGGTTGAACGAGAGAATTTGATGTTAGAAGTTTTGCTGGTTTTGGTTGCAGCAAGTATTTCTGCATTTGCGAAAGGGAGACCGCAGATGCGGCTTCGCAGAAGCGGAAGAAACTCCGCAGGTGCAAAATGGTGAGAGTTTTGCAGTTTTCGCATAAACGGAAGTATTGACCACAGAAGTGGTATCGCGAGCGCGAGTTTTGGACCGTAGAAGTGGTCATGCCCCTTAAGCGAAAGTCCGCAGAAGCGGAAAAAGACCGCAGTAGCGGTAACCGCAAGAGCAGTAACCGCAGAAGCGGTCCTGGGCAAAATGAAGGAAACTGCAGAAGCGGAAGTCGCATAAGCGACATTTGTATCGCATAAGAGGAAATAGGCTTGGGCAGAAGGGTTATTAATAATATTTCATCCATGAGCCTATGTTATTTTCCTCCATTATTGAGCGATTTTGGAGCTTGGTAGAGCGAATTGAAGAGGAATTCAAGGAGAATCGATTGGAGGTATGATTTTTGAACTTAAACCTCGTATTTATTGTGAAATCTACCTAGAAATTCAAGAGATTAAGCCAAAAATTGATGAACTAGGGCTTGAATTTGTGATATTTCAAATTGGGATTTGATAGGTTATTTAAGCGCGGATTTGGGAGTTCTTGGTATGAACGGACTCGTGGCGAGACGAGGAATCCGGTAATGTAAATTTTGTAATTTTTTGAGAAGCAGGCCCGGGGCTCGAGTTTTGCTAGTTTCGACGTTCTTTCTATAATTCGATTGTTTTCGATTGGGTATTGTCCCATTTGCATATTGTGATGTATTCGCTAAGTTTTTGGCTAGACTCGATGCGCGTGGACGTCGATTTGAGGGGAAAAAGCGTCGCATGCTTGAGGTTTCATCGGTTCGAGGTGAGTAATACTTGTGAATGATATCCTGAGGGTTTGAAACCCCGAATTTGCACATCATAGTGCTGTATTGTGGTGACTTGCACGCCAGGTATGAGCGTGGGGTAGAGCATTGTTGGGGATTCGACTTGGTCCATCCCGGTTGTTGATTTTACTTCATGATTGACTGAAAACTACTTGATGTTATCATGACTTGGGTTGATTGCCATGTTTTGGGCTTTGCGCCGATTACTTGAATCCTTTAGGGATTGATGTCACTGTTTTGTTATTACATTGCATATTATTTGATCTCAGTCCAAGGTTCTAAATATTGTTTTGCAAACTCAGCAATTTTTCTAAGATTTGAAAAACTTAAATGATATGTTTCTGACGTTTTGAGCTGAGAACTGCTATTTTACTATTGCCCAAGGGGCTTATGTGCATTTCTGGACTGAGATATGGATCGGGCTGCATGCCACAACAGTATATATATACATGGATGGATCCGATTGCACGCCGCAGTAGTATATTATATGGATCGGACTGCATGCTGCAGTAGTGTATTATATGGATCGGACTGCACACCGCAGTATTATCACGCTTGGGCCGTAGGAGCCCCTCCGGAGTCTGTACACACCCCCAGTGAGCGCAAGGTATCCAAATGGATCGGGCTGCGCGCCGCAATAGTCATGTGCATTCATGGATTCATTCTTGTTCGCACTACGTGGCTTGATTTTTAGCACTCACACATCATTGGCACACATGCTATTACTTACCTTGTTGACCAGATACCCTGGTGTTACATGTTAAGGAGTGCTGAGCTCAAGAGGTTGATGTTGTACCTTGTGAGTTGGGAGTGAGCCGAGAGGCTGATGTTGCACCTTGTGAGTTGGGAGTGAGCGTGCGGTTGATACTGTACTGAGAGGTTGATACTGAGCCCGAGGGACAAATTTCTGATTATTTCCTACTCGTCGAAAAATGTTTTTCGCGACTGTTGAAAAGGTATATTTTCAAAAGAGATTTTAAATGAGGTTGAGATTTTCTAAAGGATTTTCTCAGTGTTACAATTTTACTATTTTTTTAAAAGGTTTGCACAGCGTTTATAGAATTTTGGAGTGCTCCTACGTGTTTTCTTATCGCTCAGGTATTATTCGCTCTTATTACCACTGAGTTAATAGTACTCACTTTACTCCCTGCACCTCGCGTGCAGTTGCAGGTTACTGTTCACCCGGTAGCGGGTTAAAAGCAGATTGAAGGCATTTCTGTCGTAGCTAAGCAAGGTGACTGCTGGTGTTCATAGCACCGAGTTTCTTCTTCTTCTTCTTGATTTTTCCAGACTTTACTCTACGTATTATAGACTTTGAAATTGTAATCAAGATCCTCCTAGATGCTCGTGACTTATGACACCCCGGTCGGGCTGAGTTAGGCTATAATATTGATAATTAATGTTCTTTAAGTTGCATTTTTCCATCTATTTATGTCTAGTAAGTGTTAAAAGAAACAAATTGAGTTAGTTGGCTGGCCTTGTCTTCACGAAATGCTCTGTCACGACCTGGTATGGAGGTTGGGCAGTGAGAGTCAGGTTCGATCGAATTATTTAAATTAAAAAAAAAGGACAGAGAGAATAAAGTGGTGAAAAAAAGAAAACAAAAGAGAGAGTGTTTATTCTAATATACTTGTTATTTTGAAATAAAAGCTAATTAAAGGTAGTTGGTTTGTTGGTCTGCAAGAGCGAGTCACACAAACAATCCAAGATCCCTCAGAAGTAAAAGCATCTTCTCAACAGCTGGAAGAAGCACCACTGTTGTTGATCCAAGGTCACGAAAAGGCAAGTAGGCAAGTTGATAGTGAAAAACAAAAAAATGAAGGCAAATATGGGATTGACTTTACCAGATTTGAGCAATAGGACATGGCCTGCTCGAGATGTTTTGATGATAAGGAATTTGATCCAGTCGTGGCAGAAGAGAAACCAAAAAAAGGGCACCAACCCAGAAACGTTTCTTATCAGACGATAGTCTCGGTAGTCGGTCTTGCTATTGTTTTTGCATTTTGAGTTATTTTAGTGCGTCATCCAAATGTTTTTAGTTTGCTGTCTTACATTCTGATATAAACCCTTCTATCGTAAAATGCAAAGAAATGAAATCAATATTTCTTTTCCCATGAATGTCTCTTTTCTTAATCTCTATCAGATTTCAAAATAATGAATCAAGAAGCAAAATGTGTTGAAGATAAGAAGTGTAAGAAAATAAATAAAGAATTGGAACAGTAAGCCTAAATCAAATTCAAATGAAGGCGGCCTTACTTGATTGGTTTATGGAACTAAAGCCCTGATACATCAGAAGTTCAAATTCTTTCCATTCGGATCATTCTTGAAGCCGAGATTGAGGTTGAAAATTGAGTCAAGATCCGATTGAAACATTATCTTTGATTGATGGAAAGTGATTGGTCGGAGGCGATCATAGGCAGTTGTACAACAAAGAATGGTCCATGCTTACAACAAAAAGTACGTTCCAAGAAATTTGAAGTGGGGCAACTCGTCCCGAGACATATTCACCTGCACCATGAAGAAGCTAAGGAAAATTTTGCTCCAAATTGCAAAGGTCCATATGTTGTAACGAGAGTATTTCCAAATGGAGCGTTGTATTTGGGAGACATCGAAGGAAATATCCCCGAGACAACTGTCGATGTGGATGCAGTCAAAAAGTGCTGTGTTCGACCCCTTATGCAACGTTAATGTTCTCTGACTGGGATGACGAATACTTTCATTCTTGTTATCCAAACACCATTAACCCCTTTTGCAAACCTTTTGAGCCGATTCTTTTTCTTTGATTACCCTCTTTGGAATCTGAAAGTTAATATTAAAAAACAAAAAAAGCAAACAATGCAAAAGAAAAAAAAAAAGAAAACAAAACAAATTAGAAAAACAAAAGAAAATCAAAAACAAAGTTTCCTGAACTATGTTCAACTTGATTCCGAAAGAATACGCAGGCAGCCTCTCTCTGAGGTTCAGTCATACCAAAATAAAAATTCAAATTCCCCAAAAGGTGAAACAAGGGAACATATTATAATGTTTCGGCAATGGTTTTGCCTGAAAGGTTCCAAAGTTGTAATTCAATCCAAATTCTTTTTTGCCCAAATACTTTCAAGTCCTTCCGATCAATCGGCGAGAATGTTCAAGAATTGGAGGATACATTTGCTTGGATCAGATGCAACCGAATGAGAGAAATAAAATGAGAGAGTCCTACTGGTGAAAACTCTAATGGGCACCGTAGGGCGATGGTGAGTAGAGAAAATAAAAATGAGAGAGTCTTATTAGTGAAAACCCGCAAAGGGCAGTATAAGACGACTGTGAGAAGAGAAATGAGAGAGATCAGCTAGTGAAAACCCGCAAAGGGCACTGTTAATCAAAAACAGGATACATACAGTCATAGCATCAACACAATCATGATCAAGGTTTCCCGCTTTCAAGTCAAACATTGTGATAAGTTTTTGAGAATCAGACGGTTTATACAGATCAGACATCTAGTCCAACAGTCATGTCATATTCATTAAAGTCCACATGTACTCCTAGATAAGTTCGTATTTCTATTCCCCGAAAGGGACACCTCATGTTTTAAACTCATTCTCTATTTCATCTTTTTTCTTTGAATCCATTTTGATCTAAATTTGTTCCAAAAATAAGGCAAAGAAAAGATGGCAAGACTCATTTACAGGGTTCCCGTTTGAAGAGAGCTGATATATTGAAAAGGCACCCACCCTCGACAAGGGCATCGAGTCAACCCCGACTGACCATGATTGGCTGACGCTATGAAATGGAAAACTTTGAAAGAGGTTAAAGCGAAATGCCCACAAAGTCAAAATAAAGGGTTGAGTCCCAGATTACCAAACGTCGTGGCAAAGTTTGGAAAAGCCGAAGGTTTTTCGGGGTCAGAAATGCAGTTGCTATTTAGAAAATAACTAGTTGCACTTGAAATAATTAACGAAAATGAGCCAAGATCAAGAGAGTGAAATAATCATGGCCACAAACCGACCACCAGTTTAAAGCTAATGAATCTTTCTTTGTTCAGAACAGGAAGAAACAATATTAAGAAAAGATGAACACCACCAAGTGAAATTCTCAAATCCATGATTTTCATCCAATATGCATGTAATCATGCTATTTTTAGTTTTATTATAGAGAATCAACACCCTATCTTCAACACAGAGTACTACATTCCCTGGTCTCATTTAGTTGCCAACACATGGTACTACATCCCCAGGTTGAATTATTTTCTACATAGGGTACAACATCCCCTAGTAGTATTTCAGAGTGCCACGAGCCTCATTTTGTTGTCAACACAAGGTACATCATCCCCTTGTTGCATCCTTTTCTGTCAACACAGGGTACAATATCCCCTGGTTGTATTATTTTCTGTCAACTCATGGTACTACATCCCCTGGTTGCATCATCTTGTTGTCAACACAGGGTACAACATCCCCTGGTTACATTATTTTCTGTCAACACAGGGTAGAAATCCCCTGGTTGCATTATTTTCTATCAACACATGGTACTACATCCCCTGGTTGCATCATCTTGTTGTCAACACAGGGTACAACATCCCCCGGTTGCATTATTTTCTTTAAACACAGGATGCAACATCCCCTGGTTGCCTTATTTTCTGTCAACACAGGTAACTACATCCCCTGGTTGCATCATCTTGTTGTCAACATAGGGTGAAACATCTCCTGGTAGCATTATCTTGTGCCAACACAGGGTACAACATCCCCTGGTTGCATTATTTTCTACATAGGGTACAACATCCCCTAGTAGCATTTCAGAGTGCCACGAGCCTCATATTGTTGTCAACACATGGTACAACATCCCCTGGTTGCATTATTTTCTACCAACACAGGATACAACATCCCCTGGTTGCATTATTTTTTCTTTCTTTTTTAATTCTTTATTCTGCAATAGCAATAATAGTTTAATGTATTTTCAATAACTCACAAGAATTTCCTAGTGCAAACTGGGGTTGAAATTTTTTTTTCGTTTTGTTTCTTTGTGATGGCTTTTAGGTTTTTCTGCAAAGCACGGATTGGATGTGAAAAAAATAAGATTCCAGCTCTCGCCAGAGAAAGTGGTACGTTTGATCTTAATGTCGATCGAACCGGCTTTGACATAATGCATGCAGAGGCGTAGAATTTCAAGATCCATCTTCTCATCATCTGATCGAGAAACATACCTGTGAGAATATTTCATAGTGCGTTGCATAAGGAGCATCAAGTTTCAGTCTAAAGTCAACGAGAGAAACAAGTCAAGAATCAAGACAAGACTCCAGATTGCATTTACATAATAATTTTGTAACTCTTAGATTTCAAGAGTATGTAATTTTCTTTTCATTTCGATGTAATAGTAGGAACCGTAGATCGGAACCTCGACGGAACTTCGCCCGACTCTCCATCTAAGCAAACTCTATCAGTAATTTTTCACTTGAATTACACGTGACCTGATTCCCTTATAACACGGGATATGTGGGTTGCCTAAAGCCAAGGCTCAGTCGCATCTTTTCTTATTTTTCCTTGTAATAATAGTGATGCCAAAAATTAGTCACATTGTTCATTTTCTGTGCCTGAAAACTCTTCATGTTTCCAAGCAAAGTGGGGCATACTGTGAACACCTAATTTTTGACCGTACCCAAATTCTATATTATTTTAGTGTAAATATTCTTTTTAGGTCTAGTGTTAATATTTTAAACTTTTATCATTCTCTTAATAGGTTTATTATAAAATACTACAAAAATATTAACATACTTATAGTACAAATTTTATTTCTATTGGTAAAGAGAAGAAGAAAACTAACAAAACAAATATATATTTGGTTTCATTTAATTAGAATTTTAATAAGTAATTTATGGTATTTTTTTAAGTATTATTTAAAGTACATGTAAATATTTAATTTTCTTTATGTTATAAGAAATGTTGGTTAATCTTATATTTATAGTTTAATTTATCTTTTAAAATATTAATTCAAATAAACCATCCATTTTCCCCACTTTACTCAAGTCTTCTACCCATGATCTCACACACACCCACGTCTTCGCCTACTTATAATCACCCTTATTCTTCTTTATAAAGAAGAGAAGAACGGACAGGTGATGAGCGGAGGAAAGAGGGAGAATAATGGCAACGGACAAAAAAGCAAAAAAAAAGCAAAAGCATATCAAAAAGATAAAGAAAGAGAAGTCAGGTAGAAGAACGAGAAAACGAAAAGACAAAGAGGAGAGGTGAGAGAAAAACAAAAATGAAAAGGAAGGAAGAAAGTAATGCAGATTGAGAGAAAAGAATCAGAAAGTTTGGTTAAGGTATTCGAAATTTCATTCGTGTTTCTAAATTTACGGTTCTAAAAAATTAACATAAAATCAATAGATTAGCCGTTATGTGATCTTTGCATTATCTGGTTTTTCTTTGGTTTTCTAAACTTTGTCTTACAATAGTTTAACAAGTGCAAAAATGGTCCTTTATCTTGGTATTTCTTTAAGTTAAACACATAGTGTCTGTCTTGGAATGATTTTTTTTTTTGCTTTGCTGTAGTTTTAAAGATTTGAATTAATCTGGGTTAAAATTTTTTTTATATGAATATATAATTTTATGTTTATTGTGCGCCAAAGGATTATTACATTAGGGACGAATTAGTTAAACTTTGGCATGTCTTCTTAAAGTAACTTTGGATTATTAATCTTCATACTTCGTTTAATGATAAATTTTTATGCATGTTGCTTCATTTTTTTTGTATGTTAAATCCTAAAAGAATTCGTTGCTAGCTATTGCTAAGACACTAATGTCCTAGTAGGGATATATTCCATAAGTAAGAAAAATTATTTAAAAAGTATTTTCTCTACTGTTGGATGAAGTTTCGGTTTTCATTGGGACATTTACATTAATTTACTTGGAATTAAAGAGACAAAATAATTAAATATTTTAAATAAGCTATTAGCCCTTGTGTTCATACCCGAACCCTAGATTGATATGCTTAAATAGTAAAAGGATTATGTGCGCATTTCCGCGTCTCGATACCTTTAAATCTAAAATAATTATGTTATAACCATGTGTACATTTCGTACTTTGATTTAACATATAACTTCAAAGAAATACCTTGTGTGCGTAACGCATCTGGGTCCAAATAATTAATAAAAATATAATAAATTAAGTGAAGTGGTAATAGACAAGCCATAAGCAATAAAATACAAGAATAATCAAGAATTGATTTAAGCCAAACATTAGTCAATAAAAGCGACCGTGCTAGAACGACGGGACTCGAGGGGTGCCTTACACCTTCCCCTCGGTAAACAGAATTTCTTACTCAGTTTTCTATTTTTGTAGACCACGAATTAAGAGTCGAATCTTCCTTTTGATAAGGGATTCAATAAAAGGTGACTTGGAATACCAAAACTCAATTCCAAGTGGCGACTCTAAATAAGAAAAATAATCCCTTTTCAGAACGTCACTTTAATTAGAAATACTCTTCTAACTCAACCTCATAATAGGGTTGTGTGGGAAAAAAAAGGTGTAACAAGAGGAAATGGGGTCAGCTTTTTCAATGACACATGAATTTCTAATCAGCCTGCCCTCAGGCATTTGATAGAGGGACCCCTAACCCAGAATGACCTTCAAATTAAAGTGGAAACAATTTACAATATGGGTACTTGGGACACATCAACTTTGTCATTTGACCTCCCCCATATCCAAAACCTCCTTAAGTATGTATTTATTCCAAGGGTATCTATTAAGGAAGACAATCTGATATGGGGCATCACAACCAATGGGCAATTCTCCAACAGTTGTGCATACTCCATCATAAGCAAAAATACACAAGCCTATTCCCCTGGAGAAGAGGACCACTTCAAGTGGATCTCGAAACTCCAAGCTCCTAACAAGATAAAATACTTTACATGACTCCTGACATATAAAAGACTAGCCACCATGAGCTTTTACACTCTATTAGAATAAACTGCCCCACCCAGTGTGACTTATGTGGTTTTGAACAAGAAGATATTGACCACATCTTCTTCCTATGCCCCAATGTTGTCCACTTTTGGAGTGTCATTCCGTCAAAATCTTCAGCCCCACCACCCTCCAATCTTCTTAGTTGTAGTGACTTTTGGCAAATAATTTTGACAACCCTTACAGTGGTGAAGTATAATGACTACATTTACTAGGAGAATCTCATTCCCTACTGCCTCTGGCACATTTGGCTGGTAAGGAATAATAGTGTATTCAGTAACAAAAAAAGAATCCATCAATACTAATAACACAATTGCTAAGGCTACTGAGTATCATGTCCTTAATAATAATATTTCGCAGCAATGCACCTACCAAATCATGTTTAAATAGACTCCACCACCAAGAGGCTCCTACAAATTAAACGCTGATGGTGCAACAAAGGGAAACCCAGAAATGGGTGGCGCTGGGGGCATCTTCAAAAACCATAACGGGAGTTGGATGTTGGGATTCATGGAAAACTTACCCCACACAACTAACACAAGGGCTGAATTTAGAGCCCTCATCAGAGGCCTACAACTAGCAGAACTAAATAACTTAGTTCCGCTACAAGTAGACATTGATTCAGCAGAAGTAATCAATATGCTGTTGAATAGAAATTTAATATTTGACCCCTAATTTGTGAGTGCATATTGTTGATTCAAAGGATGGGCAGCGTGGTAGTGAGGCACTCATTCAGGGAGCAAAACAGGATAACTGATGCACTGGCGAAGGAAGCAGCCAAGGAATTTTTTTGAACAAATCAATATCTCTAGCAGTTCCTTTGATGTTTTCCAGTGATGTAATTTGGGTAGACACCCTAGGAACTGAATTATCTAGATTTTTTGTGGGTTGTAATATAAGTACAATTATGCAAAACTTTGCATCTATGGGGGTCTTAAGGTACCCTAGTAGCTCTCAAGGCAGTGTAACCCTTTTCTTTAACTAATTAATATATGATTCCTTTGACAAAAAAAAAAACAAGATGTGACAGTTATATCCAAATGCTTGTACAAGAAAACGAATAAAGGAGTAAAAATGACAGTACCACTTGACCTTAAGTTAATGGAAGTCAATAGTATAACTTTTCAATTGGCGAGATTAATTGTATTTACGACTAGTAGATGCGCTATTAAATCATGGGTAAAGTTGCATACAGACCTAAATGCTGCGTAGAAATGACGTGGGATAGACACTTTTTAATATGGTATTAGGTTTTATTCAATATTTTATGTTGAGAGAAAATAGTCACTAAAATATTAAAATTAATACAAAAAAGATGGTTTTACCCTTTTTTCATAAGTGCTGTGTAAATATTAAGGACATGGTGTCCTTAACATTTATACTGCACAGATGAAGTTAAGGACGTCATGTCTGTAATATTTACACTACACATATGAAGTTAAGGACATGATGTCCTATAGTGTAACAAAAGAAGGTGCAAATACATGACACTTTGTCCTTAATATTTAAACAACATTCATGAAGTTAAGGACACCATGTCCTTAATATTTTACACAACACCCATGTTTATCGTAGGGTACTTTTTGTCCGAGCAAGTAAAACTTCATTAAGCACTGACTAAAGAGTAAATACATTTTAAATAGTGGCAAAAGAGTAAAGACATCTCTAATTAGTGGCTAACTGTGCACTTTTCCCAAAGGGACCTAATCGTGTAAAACTGGCATGTAGTAGCCACTAATTAAGTGTGTCTTTAATTTTAACCCAGTAATTACAATCTCACCAAAAATAGCCAGTACTAATAGGGAAAAGACGCATTTACCCTTTCTTCAATGCGCTTATAATGCCAAAATGCCCAAAAACCCTTATTTTTGCTTTAGACGAGGGAAAAGCATTGGAGAGCGGTTTCAAGGCAAGTTGCATCTTCTCTTCTACTTTATCATCCTCGCATGCAAACAATCTTCAGTTAAAATTTCTGCTCCTTCATCTTCTCCGTCATCTTCTGTGAATCGATCATGACTGGTAATATATTTTTTTATGCATTTTAATGTTTCTATATGTGTAATCAGGTTCAATTCCGTGTGAAGTATGTGTGAAATTTCAAAAACGAGCATTATATGTTGATTCAGTGTCGGAGATGTAATGTGATTCTGTTATTCAAAAATTTCTAGTGTGTGAAATGTGAAATTGTATTTGTAGTTTATTAAATATATTTGATTATGTAGGAATTTTTCATAAAAATAGTCGTAGAAATTCATAAGCTTACTGTGTTTATGAATTTTCAGTTAACCGTGTTCATGAAATATAAGGAAGAAACAACATTAAATTTTGAAGTTGGAACTCAAAGTTAAGGATTGATTGTCTTTAACTTCTGCACATGAAACTTGAAGTTAAGGATCAAGTGTCCTTAACTTTGGAAGTTGAAACTATAAGTTAAAGGCTGCATTTTCTTTAACCTTTGCACTTAATATGAAGTTAAGGATCAAGTGTCCTTAATTTTTCAACTTGAAACTATAAGTTAAGGACTGCATTTCCTTAACTTTGAAACTTGAAACTTTAAGTTAAGTCCTAATCTTTGTTTTCTTTTTCGTTCTTTTGTAGTGTGATAATGGAAGGAGATCGTATGTTTGAGTTTGAGGATTGGTGTAATTTTCTGGTGTATTGGAAAGGAGATCTACAATATAAGAAAACAATTAAAAAAATTTTGTCGAATAGTCAGTGGAAGAAATTGAGGGATGATATTTTTGGCAACTTCTTCCGATTACAAAGTGTAAAGTTCTTAGGTAAACTTATTCACTGTATGTTGCTTTCAGAAATTGTAAATAATGAACCTGATTCAACGACATTCAAGGCATTTGACTGTGAAATTAAGTTTACCCGTGATACATTTCATATAATTACTGGTTTGAAGTATTATTCGTCGCTTGACATCAAGGATTTACATGAGAAAAAGAATAGGCTTTTAAGTGTCTATTTCCCTGAAAAGGATAAAATTGAGTTGCCTGATTTGTATAGTTTTATTTCTAGTCACCCATATGGTATAGTTTCATCATTTGTTGGCAGAGATGATGATGCTTTGAGGTTGACAACACTCTATTTTGTTGAATCTGTTTTGATGGGCAAGCGAAAGAATAGGAATGTGTCCGAGCAGATAATGAAAATTACGACGATGATGTACTCTGATCTTCCTTCAATTGGGGCTCTCTTTCTTATGAGACGATATTAAAATCATTGAAGATTTGTTTGAAGCCAAATGAGAATGAGATTGAGATGGATAGCTACTATAGTTGGCTTTCCTTTTGCCTTTTGTGTTTGGCTTATGGAAGTACTTCCTATTTTCCAAGAATAAATAATTTGTGAACTTCAAAGAATCTGGTTATCCTCGGATGTTATGTTATTCTGAAATGAAGTCTCCACAGTTTGATTCTCTTTGTAGAAAATATTTCCATAATGAAAAAGTAAGTTAATATAATTAATATTTTTTTTGTTTATTTGTTTTAGTTCTGAATACTTATGTTTACTTTTTCTTATATAATAGTTATTTAAGTTGATCGAGGTGTCACCATTTACTCTTGTTGAAGATGAAGATACATTGCCTCTTAGTGTGGAGGAGCCAATTTCACAAGATCAAAGCTCAAGGTCTTCTTCCACACAATTTGACGAAGCCATACTTAAGGAAATTGTTAGGGTATATGTTTCTGCCTTTGAATAGTATTAGTTTTTTATTTGATTATTTCTTGTTTATGAACACTTTTTATTTTTTTATTTTATGTTTTTTTATTCAGAGATTATCAAAGAGTTTTAAGAAGAATTTGCATGTTGAATTTACTTGAGTTAATCAGAAATAGTTGTCTCAGAAAAACAATTGAGAATGAAATCATGGTAATTTCAGTTAGTCCAACTTTAGGACTTTTGTGTCCTTAAATTTTGAACTTGGAATTGAAAGTTAAGGACTTTTTGTCCTTAGCTTTTGAACTTGGAATTCAAAGTTAAGGATTGTCTGTCCTTAACTTTTGAACTTGGAAATAACTTAAGGACTTCCTGTCCTTAAGTTTTGAAATTGGAATTCGAAGTTAAGGACTTCTTGTCCTTAACTTTTGAACTTGGAATTCAAAGTTAAGGACTGTCTGTCCTTAAATTTTAAACCTGTGATTCAAACTTAAGGATTGCATGTCCTTAAGTTTTGAACTTGGAAATGAAACTTAAGGACTTCTTGTCCTTAGGTTCTGAACTTGGAATTCAAAGTTAAGGACTTCTTGTCCTTAACTTTTGAACTTGGAATTCAAAGTTAAGGATTGCATGTCCTTAATTTTTAAACTTGTTATTCAAACATAAGGACTACATGTCCTTATGTTTTGAATTATAACTTCGTTTCTTTCTCAAGATTTAAATAAAACTCTAGGATCAAAGCTTGATACTTTGTTGAACATGTTTGAGAAAGTTGATTAGATGAACACTAGATAGAGAATCTAGTGTTCCAATTAGAAAAGATGGAGTTGATGATCATTGTCTTGCTACTGAGCCTACTGTTATAATCAATGAAGATGCAGGCGGTGATGAACGTAATGATATGGATGTGTGTGCAGAAGTTTAGTATGAAAGAGATTTTAGAGATGCACATCTAGAGGATGAAACTGAAAACGTTACTTGTATTGGGAAAGGTTAGACATAGATTTTGAATTTTTTTTATTGAAATTTATATTCAATAGAGTAATACATATAAACTTTTTTTTTTGATTACAAATATCTATAGAATCTATTGATGGGGTGGAAGTTGAAGATTTAGGAGAATGTCAAGACCAGGAGAATCAACAAGAGAAATGAGTGCTAGAAAAAATTTGTAAATGTGGATTGCAATCTCAGGAGGATTTAACAAGTCCATTGGGAACAAGTGTCAGCGAGATTGTACGTAAATGCTTAAATGGAACATATGATCTCTCTATACCCCTGTCATACAAAGAAAAATTTTGAGTTCAAACTTGCGCCAATCAAGGTTAGATAAAAATTTCATTAAATATTGTATCTTAGTTTTAGTGAATTATTAGACTGGATATTAGTTGAAAATGTTACAAAATATTTTGAAGCAGCAAGGGAAGAAGTTGGAGTAGAGTATCAAGAGAAAACATGACTATAATCTCAAGACAAAGAAAATACCAAAGGAACATGCAGAAGTGAGATTGGTTCCAGATCTATAGATGCAACATATGAAGATGATGTTATAGCTGGGATGATCTTGAATATTGCAAATAGTTAGACAATATTTTTTAATTTTATACATGTTCGTTTTATTCAAAGATTATTAACATGTTAGATCTTGTAAATATTTTTGCAGAATCTTGTCAACAAGCAACTAAAGGACATGGTGAACAATTGCAAGATAAAGAAAATGTGCAATTGGAATAAAAAGAAAATAATGCATGCAATATCTTAGCTGAATTATCTGTTGAAAAAACACAAGAAGGTAGTGTGCAGAAGACAACTACTGATTGTGTCCTACACATAATATTCATAATTAAAGTTTGTCTCTTCATTTGACTAGTTGCAGCAAAATAATATATGTATATATAATGTTGCCAGCATAGAACAACAATGATAACGCTCTTAACCAATATACGAGGAAAAGAAAGAGAGACAGTATTGGTTATGATAGTACGTCATTTTCTCTTCTTACTCCTACTCCTCCAACTACACAAATGAGCATTGATGGAGCTTTGACTATGGAGGTAGAAGGAAATATTGAAAAAGATATTGGTCGAGGCAAAAGGAACAAGAAGTTAAGTTGGTAGTTGAAATCTCCTTTTGACTTTGGAAAAGAACTTGCTACAAATCTTTAGGCACATGGTGAATGGAAAGAAATTCTGGTTATGATACTCCACCAGTAAATGTTGGCGATGAGTATGAGAGTTAAAATAAAACTTTCTGTCCAAAGGAGTTGTAAAGAAATTGTGGTGTTCTTTTGTTTAAAATTGCTGTAAAGGATACATATGAATTCTGCAAGTTTAGAAAACTTCTGAAATATTTTACAAATTTATCAAAAGGCACTTATATTTTGTCGGCATAGTGTAATGTTTTGTCACAACTATGCAAAATTACAATTTCAGAAGTTATATCAAGGCATCTTGTTATTAATTTCTTTGTTTCTCTCAAGTATTGATTTTTTCATTGAGTTTGTTAGTATTAGTTCATAACTAAGTGTAAGTAAACTTCAAATTCAAAGTTAAGGACCAAATATACTTAAATTTTGAACTTGAAACACAAAGTTAAGTACTTCCTATCCTTAACATTTGAACATATAATTCAAACTTAAGGACTAACTTTCCTTAACTTTTGAACTTGTATTTCAAACTTAAGGACTCTTGCAGTTAAGGACAGAAAGTCCGTAAGTTTAAACATGGAAGTATAAGTTAAGGACCATATGCACTTAACTTTTGAACTTGAAATTCAAAGTTAAGGACATCCAGTCCTTAAGTTTTAAACATGGAAGTATAAATTAATGACCTCATGTCCGTAATTTTTGAACTTGAAATTCAAAGTTAAGGACATGCAGTCCTTAAGTTTTAAACATGGAAGTATAAGTTAAGGACCTCATGTCCTTAACTTTTGAACTTGAAATTCAAAGTTAAGGACATCCAGTCCTTAATATTTGAACATAGAAGTATATGTTAAGTACCTCATGTCCTTAAATTTTGAGATTGAAATTTAAAGTTAAGGACATCCAGTCCTTAAGTTTTAAACATGGACGTATAAGTTAAGGACCTCATGTCCTTAACTTTTTAACTTGAAATTCAAAATTAAGGACATCTAGTCCTTAAGTTTTGAAATTTCAAGTCGAACTTACTGACTCCGGTCCGTAACTTTTAATTGTTGAACTCAAAAGAAATTAAAAGATGGTAACAAGAAAGAGATTTTGAAAATCTAGATATCCACTCAAATTAGAATAATCTAAATGCATACATTGTATAGCAAAAACTTAAAAGAGATAAACATAAGTGGATATATCTACTCTTCTCTATGCTTTCTTGAAAATGGATGGAATGTGGAGAACATACATAAGTTGTTCTATTATGACCAATTCTCTTGCAACTACCACATTTGAATGTTATTCTTGATGACTCAGTAGCAGGAATATGCCTTTTCTTTTGCCTTCTACCTAGTGGCATTTCGAAATCTGGAGGTTTAACAATTTGTTACTTAACACTCTCTGGTACAATCCAAGAATCAGTATGTCCTACAACATGTATTTGTCTTTCATATGTTTTCAGCCAAGATTTCTTTAAGTGCCAGTGCGAGCAAAAGATGGATTTCTTGATGTTTCTCTTCTCGATATCTGCAATTGCATGTATGCATGGTGATTCATCAAATTGAAACTGAAAACAATCACATGTTCTTTTGTTTAAGTCCACCAAGAAAGTTATTCCTGCTTCTTCAACCCTAGAACTCCATGAATCAACATGGAAGACCTTTATTGTTGAAAAATTATAAGTTAGTACATTATGTTAAATAATATTAAAATAATAAGATAAACATAGAACATAATACTTACATTCAAAGTAAATGCTAAATCTATTCTTTTCTTCAATTCCTCCTCTACCTAGCAAGAAATATCATAAAATGTTCTGCTTTATTTTTCTTTCATAAAACCAACCCTGTAGCTTCACTTGAATGAAATCCATCATTCTTAGTATAGGAAGCTCCCTTTCTTCTAATAGGACAGAATACATCGACTCAACTATGTTTATTGTGAGCATGTCATATCTTCGTCGTGGACTACAAGATCGTGGCCATCTTTCCGATGGTTCTTCCATCAAGTAGTCATATGTCTTCTTATCTACATTTGCTATATCTGTTATATATAAGTTAAATTCTTTGCGCCTATATACTCTTGCATCACTTTGGAAAAGTTTTGACCTCACTTTTCACCTTCCTTCGCTTTAGGTTCTGCTCCAAATGATAGACGCAAATCCCATGATGGCTTTTAGGATATACCTTTGCAATAGCTTGATTCCTGTCAGATAAAAAAATTAAATTCTCACGACTCACAATTGCATTGCAAAGCTGACTAAAGTACCACTCATAGGAGTTGTTATTTTTAGATTCTGCTATTCCAAAGGCTAGTGGAAAAATTTGGTTATTTGCATCCTTTGAAACTGAAATCATTAAAACACCACAAAATTTTGACTTCAAAAAAGATGCATCAACAACAATCACTGGTCTACAATGATTCCAATCAGCTATTGATGATCCATATGCATAAAACATATAGAGAAACCTAAAAATACAATATAGAAAAGGTTAATATACCTGATGTTTAGGACAGTCAATCCTTAACTTACATTTTCAAGTTATAAAGTTAAGGACATACTGTCCTTTACTTTGATTTCTAAATTCAAAACTTAAAGACTGGCAGTCCTTAACTTTGAATTACAAATTCAAAACTTAAAGACAGCTAGTCCTCAACTTCTGGTTACAACTTAAAAGTTAACAAGGTTAAAGATAGCATGTCCTAAATTATTTACCTATTATTGTCGTCTATCTTTTTGTTAGTATAAGTTCCCGGGTTTTTACTTGTCATCATATACAAGTATGAAAACAATAATTCATAATTCTCTTCGGGACTTCCTCTTATTAAAGTGGAAGCATGTTGAATAGCACACCACGCCTTGTGATATCCAATGTCTAGTCCATGTAATTTTTGCATATCTGCCATTACAAAAGCTGGTGTGACGTCAAATCTTGGGTCTCGAAGATTATCAATAATGTAACCACTAATCAACTTTGAAGTAGCATGCCTTTAATATGCTTTGGTAGTGTTAACAAAGCAGTCATGCTTTTTCTCAATCTTTACTATCTTGAATAATGTTGAATCTTTAAATTTGAAAGCACGCACACAACCAAAAAAACCGATCATCATTGCATGTCAACGAATATCTTGTTGAGTTTGATCTAACGGCCTTGAATTCAAAATGTCCTTTGATTGATATATTGGAAAAATAGTTAATTATACTCTTCTTCTTATCAAATATTGATCCGACTTTTATTTCATTCAACGAATCATTTTCTCTTAATATCGTAGTTTGGGACTCTTTTGTTTCAAATTTTATCTTTGTCTAGTTATATGAGTACAGGTTTTTTCAGCAACTTCTTCGATTACCGGTGCACTCTCTAAGACTTGAATACCCAAAGCTTATTCGTTATCATTCTCTATAATGTTTTGTCCTTCTACTTGAATAGTATCAAATGTTTGAAGCACCTCTTCATTTAATGGTTCATCTTCAACCATATCGATTTCCATTATCTGTTGGCATTTTTCTTGATTGTAATGTTGATTTTCTGTGTTGACATGTTCATTGTTTATTGATGCAAAAACTCTTTCTGAAATATCAACTATGAAACGATAGCCCTTGAAGAGTGAATGAGTTTTTAGCAACTCTATACATGTGTGAAGATCTAAATCTTTGGATACAAGCATTACTTTGCTTGTTCCAAGGTTGATATCAAACCATATCACTGCTTCAAACTTTTTTCTCTATCCAATTCAATAAGCTCAAAGATCTGTGTAATGAAATCTTCAAACTGAATTGACTCAGGTACTAGAAATAACTTTGTTTGATGATCAAGATATTTATAGTCTTCAGTCCATCTACCATTAAAAGCAACTGTAATGCATATTGTTTCCATTATACAAGTCAAGAGAATGGGAAACAGAGGACATACATTATAAATTAATCCTTGTATAAATAAGAACGTGTGTACTGTAAGTGCAAGACCAAGGTAAGGACTAAGTTCTCTTAAAATTTTAACTTGGAATTAAAAGTTAAGGACTGCCTATCCTTAACATTTAAACATGGAAGTAAAAGTTAAGGACGGTCAGTCCTTAACATTTGAACTTGGAATTAAAAGTTAAGAACTGTCTGTCCTTAATTTTTGAACCAGACATTAAAACATAAGTACTGTCTGTCCTTAACATTTGAATTTGGAATTAAAAGTTAAAGACTGATACTTTTGAAGAAGAAATTAAAACTTAAGGACTACATGTCCTTAACATTTGAACTTGGAATTAAAAGTTAAGGACTGCCTGTCCTAAACTTTTTAACCTGCAATTCATAACTCGAGGACTGCCTGTCATTGACACTTAAACTTCGAATTAAAAGTTAAGGACTGCCTGTGTTAAACTTTTTAACCTGCAAGTCAAAACTTAAGGACTGCATGTGCTTAACTTTTCAATATGTACTTCAAACTTAAGAACATCATGTCCTTAACTTTTTCAATTTGAAACTCAAACTTCATGACTTAGTATACAAAAGAATAGCAATAATAAAGTGAGGTACATTGTGTCCTTAAGTTTTTCAATTCAATTTGCAAAATAAGGACAGTGGAATCAAAGTTAAGGACATTGTGTTCTTAGTTTTTGAATCCAATTTCAAAAATTAAGATACTATGTCCTTAATATTATGTGCTTAACATTTATAGAATTATCATAGTAGGCGATGCTCTTAACTTTATCAATCCAGAAATTAAAAAAAAATCAAATTCATATCTACTATATAATCAAATCAATACAAATCGAAAAAAGTATAACTATATCGAAATAAAAATCGATAGAAACACTTAAAAGTATAACTTAATATTTATCTATGTCAATTTTTTGGACGAGAATGTTGAATTTTTGAAATCGGAAGAGAATTGCGATGACAGTGTTGATCGCCGCTTCTGTGCTGCTGCTCCTTCTGTTTCTGTGTTATTGCTGCTTGTGTTGATAGCGTAGGTATAACTTTTACCAGAAGAGTATTTTGTCCAGTCATGTATAAGTTAATTGAAGTTGTGGCTAAAGCCTAAATACATTAAAAACAGTGGCTTTAAAATAAAAGCAGCTGCTTTTAGTGGCTATTTGTGAACTTCCTTTATTCAATTTTAGTATAAGTAGCGTGGGCTAGACAATTTTCGGATTGATCATTTAAAATATTCAGAGTTTGCAAAGTCATTAAAAACAACCACTATTTTTCTACAACATGGAATGTTCCGGCATAATATAGTGGAGATCAGTGTTCCTGTGTATGAACTTTCAGCATATTATGCTGGAACTCCAACACGCGAAAAGTTCCAATATATTATGCTGGACTAGTATATTATACTGGAGTACGAGTATATTATAGTGGAGTATTTTTACGGATTTTTGAACAGTGTTTTCATTCAGATTTATTTGTATATAAAAAGTGGCTAAATTTTGATTACTTTTGAAAATGTGGCTCGTTTTGGATGACCGCTTGTAAATTTCACTATATCTTAATTTCCCCTTCAATTTTCTTTTAACTTTTTGGTGAAATTTCAATTATGTACTTTAGTGATACAAGATGGAGAGGCAACCAATAGCGACCTTTATATTATGGTTTTGGTGGCAATTTAGCATCATTGACCACTCCCTGGGAAAAAGAGAAATAGAAAATCCCTCCATTCACATTCATATGCTCAGCTTATGCAGAGTACAAAGATTTGTGAAATCAAACAAGGGAATACATTTTACTTGGTAGAAACTCTTTGGTTATTTGCAATATGATCTATTTTAGGAAGTATTTGTGAATCTATAAAGGTATTTTCACGTTGCATAGAATTTTGAAATTGTTATACGGAAGTTTTGGAAAGTCAGTATTACCTTTGTTCTAATTTATGTGAACCAGCTTGACAGGGTACTATTTGACTCAAAAGTTTTATAATACTTTATGAGGGAAAACAATTAAAATAAATCATGGGGCAAATCGTGGAAAACTATAAATAATCACTGCACCAAAAGATTGAGACAAAGTACGAATAGAAAAGATTAATGGGCTATAGATTCAACGTTTTATTGAACATAATGACTCGATATGCCTATCCTTGAAGAGGTTCTAATCGAAATAATCGTATTGATGTCAGAGCGATACATGTAATATGTTTTGCTTATTCTATTGTGAACAATGTCCTCAAAGAAGAGCCGTTTTTAAGATCCTATTTCTTAGTATTTATAGCTGTAAGTTGCATGATCTGGTAACGGATTGTCGTGGCCAAGTTGAGGAGAAGTCTCCATGGCGCGGGAGGGCCGTAGCCCATTGCTTGTTGTGGAACCGGCTACGATTGCTTGGTCAGGTTTTTTACCCATAAAGTTAGTTCCTTCGTTTGTCGGGATCGTGCCCTGCCGTCCTCGATGGATGAATTTGGAAGAATGTGATTGACATGAGTTTCATTCTCGCTTGTTGGTGACGTTTGAGATTATAACACCCACTCGGGGGTGTTCTTGCAACGTTTACATACTCTTACGATAGTTTCAGAAACGAAATGCTAGTTGGTAAATGCAGTGTCGCTTCGTGCGGCCGGTAATAATGGCACACGTCTCTGTAGAGCTGAATTGTTTCGTGCCTGGTCACGTATTTAATGATGACTCTTGGGTTTCGTGATGATAGGATTTGTTCCTTATATAGAGAAGAATTGTCATTTGCTTTTCTGCAAGTTCATCGCTTTGTTGAGAAAACTTTTAACAGCCTTCTTGTCTGCTTAATCGCATTCTTCTTCACCTCTTAACCGATACATTCTTCAGTTTTTTCTCATTTCTTCTACAAAACCTTTCTTTTTGTTGCTTGTGAGTTAACAATGGCAAGAACGTCTTCTCATGGCAATCTTCCGATTGATCCTCCGGTGGTTGAGGATCCTGTTGGGGTGACTGAAGATTTGGAACTATTGGAAAGTGAAGAAGTTCCATCAGTTGATGAGATTCTAGCTCGCCCCGAAAGGCCGGTGACTAATTTTGGTTCGTCGGGCGGCAAAGAGAAGGTGGACAATGCCCCTTTAATGGGGAGGTTGGAATAGCTTAGATGAGGGAGCAATGGGTCATTCCACGTTATGTCGATATATTCCCTGCGAGAAGGGAGGACAGGGTTCAAATCAACCGTAAAGGGTACTGCTTGTTTTATGCTTACCTCTTCCTAGTGGGGTACACACTCCCGCTCCCAATGCTGGTTGTGGGCTTCTATCGTTACTATGAAGTGTGCCATGCCCAGCTTTCCCCTTATCTTTACAAACTCTTTTTGATGTTTATCAAGTATGTGGAGCTAGCCGTTATAGGGGTCACCCTGAGGCACGTGCCCAGCCTCTTCACTCCCTAGAAAATCCACGGAACCATGATCCATACACGCCCTCGCGGGTCGAGGGGCTTGGTGGTAAGGATGGATGACAGGACCAACCATAGCTTCTCCGAGAATTTCTTCTATATCAAGATCGAGCACCTCATGGAGGACCCGATCGGGTTCCCAGAGGATTGGAATTTTGTACTTAAGTATTTGATTGGAAAAATGTCTTGTTCTGACCTTTTCTCTTTTGTGTTTGTAGCTAATTCGTGTTAATGTATTGTAGCTGAAATATCGCCACCCCCTTCTTTGGAGGGGATTCGCAAATGGGTCGAGGTGTGACGACCCAGCCCGTCGTCACGTGAGTTACTATCCCGTTTTCCCTGTTTTATTCTTCTACATATTTCATTATATGTGTTTGTAGAGTTTTAATTGATTCGGATAGAGTTTGTTTGGAATTGAGACAATTAGTCTCTTTAAGAGAAGGCTAGTTTGGAAAAGTCAACATGATGTTGACTTATGAGTTATAGGGCTCGGAATGGACTTATGATGGTTCGACTAGTTTTTGGTGGTGATTTATGACTTGGGAGTGAAATCGAAACTGAAGTTGGAGGTCCGGTGTAGAATTAGGCTTGAAATGGCTAAGTTTGAATTTCAGCAAATTCTGGTTGATAGGTGAGATTTTGATCTGGGGGTCGGAATGGAATTCCAAGAGTTTCTATCGCTTCTTTAGGTGATTTTGGATGTGTGTGCAAAATTTCAGGTCATTTGGACGTCGTTTGGTCAGATTTTTTATCAAATATGTGTTTCGGAAGTTTTAGTTTAACTTAGGCTTGAATCTATCGTGAAATTTATGATTTTGTTTTGTTGGGCGTGTTTTTATGATTGGAACTAGTTCGTATGATGTTTTGGGGTATGTTGGTGCTTTTGGTTGAGGTCCCGAGGGCCTCGGGATGGTTTCGAGCGGTTATCGGAGAGTGTTTGAATGGTTGAAAGTTGCAGAAGTTCAGCAGAAATGTTGCAGAAGATTTCCTCTATGAGATCACATAGGTGATATTGCGATCTCATAGGACGCTGGGAGAGGGGTCTGTTATTGTGCTATGAGTTCGCACTAGGTGGTATGCGATCGTATTAGTCTGAGAGGTTGAGATGTGCGTTCGCATAAGAGGGTATGCGTTCGCATAGGGTTGTTGGGCCTGGGGCCCCTGGCGGTGGTGTGTTCTATGCGATCGTAGGGGTGCTATGCGATCGGATAGTGTTATTTTGGAAAGGAGGAAGTTTGTGATATTCGATCATAATGGATGTGATGCGAACGTATAGGTAATAACTGGGCAGATAGACCTGTTTTTATAACATTTCATCCATGACTTGGGTTCACTTTCCACTATTTTTGCACCACCTTGAGAGCTTGTTGGTAGATTTTGAAAGGGATTTCGATGGCAAGTGATTGGAGGTAAGTCTCGTGGCCTAGATACGTCATTTAATCGAAGAATCATCCATTAATTCTCTTAAATTTGGGTAAAAATTGAAGAAACTAGGGCTTGGTTTTTGAAATGAAAATTGGGGGTGTCACGACCCAGATTCCATACCCGGTCCTGATGGCACCTCTAGTGAAGACAAGGCCAGCCAACAACCTATAATCCTCTCTAAGCAGCTATTTAACATAAATGAATAGAAATACTACTTAATGGCATTTAACTATATAATTTCATTCCAATACAACCTAACCGGGGTGTCACAAGTCTCGACCATCTCTTGAGTAGGGACACTACTATTGGACCAACAATATATATATATATATACAAGGTAAAACTGGAACTAAAAGTTGGAATGCGGTGCCGCGAACGCTGGCGGTCACCTTGCTTAACTACCAAAATATGTCCTTCGGTCTTGCTAATAACCTGCTACCGGGTGAACAACACCTGCAACTATACGCAGGGTGCAGGGAGTAAAGTGAGTACTTCCAACTCTGTGGTAATAAGAGAGAATAATATCTCAGCGATTAAAAAACACGTATGAGCACACCAATCTGCTATAAAAGACTGAACAACCCTTTTTGAGAAAAACCGAAATACTGTGAAAAATCCCTTTAAAAAATCTCAAGATTAGTTCAAAATCTCTTTTGAAAGTATGTTTTTTCAACAATTGCAAATATAATTTCAACAAGTAGGAAGTAATAAGAAACCTTCCCCTCGGCTTAGTATCAACCTCTCAGTACAGTATCAGCCCCGCGGGCTCACTCCCAACTCACAACATACAACATCAGCCTCTCGGGCTCATCACTCCTTAACATATAACACCAGGGTATCTGGTCAACAGGTAAAGTAACAGAATGTATGCCAATGATATATAAGTGCTAAATGGCGTGCCACGTAGTACAAACAGGAGTGAATGCGTGAATGCAATCCAATGCACATGACCTCTATGGCGCGTAGCCCGATCCATGGGTACCCTGCGCTCACTAGGGTGTGTACAGACTCCAGATGGGCTCCTACAGCCCAAGCGCAAAAATGATGCGGTGTGCAGCCCGATTCAATATATTATATATAATGTTACGGTGTGCAGCCCGATCCATGCAATATGCTTCTGCGGCGTGCAGTCCGATCCATGCAATATGCTACTGCGGCGTGCAGTTCGATCCATGCATGTATACGTACATGCTCACACAACACTTGAGGCCTGAAATCCTCCTTACATCATCTTCACGCCCTCACATGTGGCCCTCAGCCTCAATCAGTCCAAAATAGTCAAAAGCCCCTCGGGCATCCGTAAAACGATATTACTCAACTCAAACAATAGTTCAAATATCAGCTAAAACTCCAAGTTTTAGAAAAATATAGCTGAGTTCATGAAACATTATAAATTACATGGACTGAGTTCAAATAATCTTTCAAACAGTGAGGAAAACTGTGATGATAGTTCATAAAGAGTTCAAATAATCGGCAATAAGCCCCAAGTATGGCAATGAGCCCAAGTCATAATGATAACTACCAATCATTTACAATTTCACGGTAAAAATCAAAAACCGGGACGAACCAAGTCACAATCCCGAATGGTGCTCTGCCCCACGCTCAGGTCCAGTGTGCAAGTCACCACAATACATCACTAGGATGTGCAAATCTGGGATTTCAAACCCTCAGGATATCCTTCCCAAATATTACTCACCTCGAACTAGTGGAATCTCAAGCTCACGGCGCCTTTGCCCCTCAAATCGGCCTCCACATGCGTCGAATCTAGCCAAAAATAGAGCGAATACATCACAATATGCAAATGGGACAATACCCAATTGAAAAGACTCGAAAAATATCAAAATTCACGGAATTAGCAAAACCCGAGCCTCTGGCCCACTTCTCGAAATCCAAAAAAATTTTACATCAAAATGATCCTTGTCTCGCCACGAAGTCCAATTCCTCCTTCAAATCCCCAATTTTTTTTTCAAAATTTCAAGCCCTAGTTCTTCCCCTCTTTGATTTAATTCCATAAATTTAAGGGTAGAAATCACGTTTAATTGATGTTTCGAGTCCATAGAACTTACCTCATATCAATCCCTCTTCAATTTGCACCAAAAGCTCTCAAAGATGACCAGCAATGGAGGAAATATGACTTAGCTCGCGGATGAGAATTAATTAAAAGCCTGCTGCCCAGCTGCTCTTTCTTCTATGCGAACGCGTGGGCTATCCCACGTTCGCGTTGACCAAAAATCACCGGTCCCCCATTTACTTTATGCGAATGCGGAGCAATTCCGCAATCGCAATGCACAAGACAGCCCCTCCCAAAACTCCTCTATGCGAACGCGTCCGTGGCAGGAGAACGCGAAGGCCAAGGTCGTCAGGCCTATGCGAACGCACCACTGCATTGCAAACACAGAGACCAAATTTTGCCTGCACTACTGTTGCAAAAATCTACCACTTCCAAAAGCCGAATTTGGTCCGTTTGACCACCCGAAATCACCCAAGGCCCCCCTGGGACCTCAACCAAAAGCACCAACACACCCTAAAACATCATACGAACTTGTTTCATTCTATTTGGCTGATTGTGGATAGGCTGACCAAGTCGGCGCACTTCATTCCGGTGTGTACCACCTATTCTTCGGAGTGGCTTCCAGAGATTTTCATCGGTGATATTGTGCGGTTGCATGGGGTTCTAGTTTCTATTGTCTCAGACAGGGGTACTCAGTTTTCTTCCAAATATTAGAGGACTTTTCATCGGGAGTTGGGCACTCAGATACAGATGAGCACGACTTTTCATCCTCAGATGGACGGGCAGTCCGAGCGTACTATCCATATATTGGAGGACATGTTGCGTGCTTTTCTTATTGATTTTGGAGGTTCTTGGGCTGAGTTATTTCCACTTGCAGAATTTGCTTATAACAACAGTTATCAGTCCAGCATTCAGATGGCGCCTTATGAGGCTTTATATGGGAGACAGTGTAGATCTCTAGTTGGCTGGTTTGAGCTTTGTGAGGCTAGACTATTGGGGACGGAGTTAGTTCAGGATGCCTTAGAGAAAGTGAAAGTTATCCAGGAAAGACTTTCTACAGCTCAGTCGTGTCAGAAGAGTTATGCGGATCAGAAGATTCGGGATGTATCTTATATGGTGGGCGAGAAGGTTTTGTTAAAGGTTTTGCCTATGAAAGGTGTGATAACGTTTTGAAAGAAAGGGAAGTTGAGTCCGCGGTTCAATGGACCTTTTGAGATACTCAAGAGGATTGGGGGTGGCCTATATGCTTGCTTTGCCACCCAGCTTGTCGGGGGTTCACCTGGTGTACCATGTTTCTACGCTTAGGAAGTATGTTTGGGACCCGTCTCATGTATTAGACTTCAGCACGATCCAGTTGGATGAGGACTTGACCTAGGATGTTGAGCCTGTGGCTATTTTGGGCCGTCAGGTTTGAAAGTTGAGATCAAAGGACATAGTTTCGGTAAAGGTGCACTGGAGAGGTCGGCTAATGGAAGAGGTCGCTTGGGATACCGAGCAAGAGATACAGAGCAGATATCCTTGTTTGTTTGAGGCTCCAGGTATGTTTCTTGACCCGCTCGAGGACAAGCGTTTGTTTTAGTTGGGAAGGATGTGATGACCCGGTCCGTCGTCACGTGAGTTATCGCCCCGTTTTCCCGGTTTTATTCTTCTACATGTTTCATTATATGTGTTTGTAAAGTTTGAAGTGATTCAGATAGAGCTTGGTTGGAATTGAGACAATTACTCTCTTTATGAAAAGGCTAGTTTGGAAAACTCAACTGGATGTTGACAGATGAGTTATAGGGCTCGGAATGGACTTTCAACAGTTTTACTAGTTTTGGGTGGTGATTTATGACTTGGGAGTGAAATTGGAACTGAATTTGGAGGTCTGGTGTAGAACTAGGTTTGAATTGGCTAAGTTTGAATTTTCGGTGAATTCCGGTTGATAGGTGATATTTTAATCCGGTGGTCCGAATGGAATTTCGAGAGTTGATGTAGCTTTTTTAGGTGATTGTGGATATGTGTGCAAACTTTTAGATCATTTGGACGTCGTTTGGTCAGATTTTGATCGAATATGAGTTTTGAAAGTTTTAGTTTAACTTAGGCTTGAATCCATTATGAAATTGATGATTTTTGTGTTTTTTTTGGCGTGTTTTTATGATTGGAACTAGTTCGTATGATGTTTTGGGGTATGTTGGTGCTTTTGGTTGAGGTCCCGAGCGCCTGGGGATAGTTCTGAGTAGTTATCAGAGAGTGTTTGAATGGTTGAAAGTTGCAGAAGTTTAGTAGAAATGTTGCAGAAGATTTCATCTATCCGATCACATAGGTGGCATTACGATCGCATAGGAGGCTGGGAGAGGGGTCTGCTTTTGCGATATGTGTTCATACTAGGTGGTATGTGGTCGCATTTGTTTTGGAGGTTGAGTTGTGCGTTCGCACAAGGGGGTATGCGTTCGCATAGGGTTGTTGGACCTGGGGTCCCTGGCAGTGGTGTGTTCTATGTGATCGCAGGGGTGCTATGCCATCGCATAGTGTTATTTAAGGAAGGAGGAAGTTTGTTCTATGCGATCGCAATGGATGTGGTGCGATCGCATAGGGTAATAACTGGCAGACAGACCTGTTTTTATAACATTTCATCCGCGACTTGGTACACTTTTCCACCATTTTTGCACCACTTTGAGAGCTTGTTGGTAGACTTTGAAAGGGATTTCTACTGGAAGTGGTTGGAGGTAAGTCTCATGGACTAGATACGTCATTTAATCGAAGTATCATCCATTAATTCTCTGAAATATGGGTAAAAATTGAAGAAACTAGGGCTTGGTTTTTGAAATTAAAATTGGGGGTTTGATGGACCATTTGAACTCCGATTTTGATGAACTTTATATGTACGGACTCGTGGCGAGACGAGGATTCCGATAATGTAAATTGTTAATTTTTTGAGAAGTGGGCTCGGGGCTCGGGTTTTGCAACCTTCGTGTCTTTGGGTGTTTTTCGAGTTCTTTCTATTGGGTTATGTCCCATTAGCCTATTATACCATACTCCTTGTGGTTTTGGTTAGATTCTGCACCCGAGGAGGTCGATTTACAAGGAAAGAGCAAGGCGAGCTAGGATTTTGTTCGGTTTGAGGTGAGTAATGGTTATGAATAATATACTGAGGGTTTGAAACCCCATATTTGCACTATGCAGTGCTATGTTGAGATGAGACACGCATCTTGTAAGGAGCGTGATGATGCATCTGCTTGCTTACTGTACTTTTTGACAGAGACTGAGCTTGTACTCGTACATTTTGGGCTAGTTACCATGTTTGGGGCCTTGTGCCGATCAGTAGCACTCCTAGGGAGCATGTTGAGTCGAGTGCCCTCACTGTACCTATTGAACACATACCATCTGTCCTGAATTTGACTGTAAATCATGAAATAAACTGGACGTAGAAACTTGCACCCTAAATAAGCAATACATAGGGTTGAATATATAGTCTTAGCATAGTCGGCCCGAGAGGCCAAGTCTATGTTGACTGAGAGGGGTCAAGGACCCCGTAGTGATGGTATTGGATATATATGTTTTATATATTATATTGGATCGGGCTGGACACCGGAGCATTATATATATTATATTGGATCGGGTTGCACGCCGCAGTATTATATATACTATATTGGATCGGACTGCACGCCACAGAATTATATATATTATATTGGATTGGGCTACACGCCGCAGCATTATATATATTATATTGGATCGGGCTGCAGGCCACAGCATTATATATATTATATTGGATCGGGCTGCACGCCGCAGCATTATATATGTTATATGGATCGGACTGCACGTCGCAGTATTATAGCGCTTGGGCTGAAGGAGCCCCTCCGGAGTCTGCACACATCCCTAGTGAGCGCAGTGATATATTATATGGATCAGGCTGCACGCCGCAGTATTATATATACTATATTGGATTGGGTCGCACGCCACAATATTATATATATTATATTGGTTCGGGCTGCGCGACGCAGCATTGTATATATGGTATTGGATCGGGCTGTGCGCCGTAGCAGTGTTAGTAATTCATCGGACGAAAAGAGAAGTATTAATCAGTTTGCACTCCCCACTTTAGCATTATTCAATGTCGTTATTGTTGATATTAGAGTTGTATAGTGTTCTTACCAGATTTCTTACATTCAGTTGTTATTTATTGCTATTACTCACTGAGTTGGAAGTACCCACTCTACTCCCCGCACCTTCTGTGGAGATACAGGGATCCCAGAGGCTTAGCTGTGCTTATTGGCTGTTTCCTAGTTCGGTTCCAGAGATATCGAGGTAGTTGCTGGCATCTGCAGGACCTTATCTCTCCTCTTATCTATCTTTGCTTCCATGTCTATATTTTCTGTGTTTAGGATACTGTTCTGTGTACTTAGAGGTTCAGACTTGTGACACCGAATCCGTTGGGCTGTTATTACTGTTGAATACGTTTTTTGCAGTATTTCTATTGTTATCAAACTGATAACTTTTAGCTAAAAATGGTACTTAAGTTAATGATTTGGTTGGGAATATTTAAATGGTCGAGTTTGCCTAACAAGGTGCTTGGCATCATCACGACCGGGTTTTGGGTCGTGACACGAGGGTGTGCTCCCTCACATGGTAGGGATTCGTACATGGGCAATGTTCTGGGAGAGGCATGGTCGTATTCCCGTGACAGGTGTGTCGACACCCCCTTTTTCATCTAAAAGAAGTAAAATCGGGTTTACGACATTATGGACAAAACAACTCTTATTCCCGTTTGGGAATTGTGTTAAGGAATTTGAAGAGTCGCCACCTAATGATTATAGTGCATTAGGACACTTTTAAGAAGAAGAGAGTATTTTTTTTAAAGAAAACCAGATTTTGGGTAAGGGGTTGAAATTATCTCGAGGGGAAAGTGTTAGGCACCCCTCAAGATCCACTAGTGTAATTCCCGGCCGTGTTAATTGTGACCTTAATGGGAAATAAGGAAAATAAATGAACAAGGCTCACATATAAATCATTCAAACAACTTGAGAGATTTTTGAAAAGGGGTAAGGTATAAGTTAAATAAAAGTAGAAGAGAGAATTAATTTGAAAATCATTACTCTAGGAAAACGTTTAAATAAAGCAAGCAAAAGAGAAAGAGGTCCTAGGTTTGACTATAATATGGACCATTCGATACAATATCCCGCACATATTCTCAAAGAAAGGGTCGCTTTATGATATTATCGCATCATCATCATCTTCAAATTCTACCATTCCCACCCCGTTAAGGCACTTAAGCGCGTTTGGTCTAGTTTACTTATTGCATGCTAGTACCCGCCCCAACCTATTAGTCATGGGGTATTAGGACTCCTAATCCTAAAAGGGGAAGAGAAAGATAGGACATATATGGAGTTACAAAGGTAAAAAACACTAAAGCGTCAATCCAAAAAAAAATAGCATATAAGGGTATACAAATCAGACATTCAAAGGCTCATACGAAACCCCGTAAACCATAACAACAATTAGTCTAGCATGACTTACAAATACTGATTTGGTCTTAATATTAAAGTTGATCGCGAATGGATTAGTTAAACACGTAAAGTTGGATCATAAATATGCTTTTAGCCCCTCGGGTACGGTTATTAGAACTTGAAATGATTTAAAACCAGTAATTTCTGAAGAAAAAACATTAGTTCGGACATAGATCTGTAAAGAGGGATTTAGAGTCAGCAGAAAGTTCAGAAATTGCTTACAAACTGCTTAAAGAGAGTATTCGAAACAGAGCCTTGAAGTGTAAACTTAGGCAGGCTAAATTTAGATATGTAGATTTGGGATTTTTAAAAATTGACTCTACATGTTCAGAATAACGTAAAAGGGCAGACTTGGCCCGATTTCAAAATAGACAGCTCCAGGACTAACTATGTTGAATATGTTTGACAAATTGGGCAATGCTTGAATCTTATTGGAAGGATATCTATATATTGATTTAATTACTTTCAGCACGTTTAAAGGGATCTACTGTTTGCCTAGCGTTTTTATGGAATTCATATGGTCATGATTTCTAGGTGTGACGCAACATTGAAAACTTATAGGCATAATTTCTAAATGAGATGCAGCATTGAAAACCTATAGGCATGATTTTTATATGAGAAGCAATGTTGAAAACTTATAGGCATAATTTCTAAATGAGATGCAATATTGATAACCTACAGGCATGGTTTTTAAATGAGATGCAATATTGAAAATCTATAGACATGATTTCTAAATGAGATGCAATATTGAAAAGCTATAGGCATGATTTCTAAATGAGATGCAATATTGAAAACCAATAGGCATGATTCTACTCATTGATTGATGCAATAATGTAAACCCCTCCCATACCATTTTCACTATATCCCCAAGTTCTTTCTGTAAAGCGAGTTTATATATGAAAGGAAAATACTAAGGAAATAAATACATCAAAGCTAAACGGACACGAGGAAGCCCAATGCAACCTTAATCTCCGACATATGCACTTTACCAAATCCAGGCTCCAAATTCCAAGGCTTTCTCTTAGAGTGTTTCAAAGTTGCAAGGGCTTTCATGGAAAACCCAGGCAATGCTAATACCTTAAATAATTAGAGCAATGCAAAGTGTGGAATTACCAGCCCTCAGGCATCCAAGTTCAGAGGAGACTCGAGGGTCCCTAAGCATGGCTTACCAGAGGGGGGTAGGACTTAAAGAACTAGGAGTAAGTGTAAAAGTGAAGGATTAGAGGAGGATCAATTCAAAGGTGGTCATACCTAGCCATGAATGGGACTGGCACACCGCTGACCCTTTACATGATTTAACAAATAAGAGCAGACTTGAGACAAGTCAGCCTATGGCTTGTATGGTGATTAGGACACCAACAGACCTGTGTTAAGCTCACACATAATAGTGGTTAAGGGATGTGATTACTTTGAGTATAGGTTGAGAGCAACCCGGTTCTAAACTAGGAATAGCAATGGAGTTCCATCCTATCCTAAAACAAAACTCACACACAAACAAGGGGTTAAGGGAAAGGGGTCACATAAGAACATTTGTATCAAGCAGAATTAAACCAAAGGGATTTGGGAAAGGGATGTGCAGGAATGCACTCATAAGAACATATAGCATCAAATGCATAGGGATATAGGGTAGGGATGTACATCATGAAATATAACTGCATACTAAAGAAAAACAGACATGGGGGAAGGGGTAAGTGAACATGTAGTTTGCAGTTAATATGTAAATAAGAGACCTACCAGTTGTAAAACTCAAACAGTAGAGCAAATAGGGCAGGTGAGACCTTATAGTTTAGCCTTGGCTTTCAGCCGGCTAAACTCAAGCAGTAGAATAAGCAACAGAGTAGAACAGAGAAGAGAAGATAGAGTTTTTTATGCGAGTGAACTTAGGATTGTTCGTGTGTTGAAGTGAAAAGAGATGGGGAATTTCATAGTTTGAAAGTAAGCGGCCAATAAGGCAAGAAAATAACTTAGCATCAATTATAATCAATTAGGGAAAGGGTTTCCTCTAATTAAGGAACCGGACTTGAGGTAAATAAACCAAGCTTTATTTTTGGGAAGAAAATCAAGAATAGTCTTAAAATACATGGTAAATACGTATAAGGGTTTTGAAATTCACACGGTTTAACCCATAAGGCAAGTCAATCACATAGAGAATCAAGGAATTTGATATACGAATGGGTACTAAACTTAGTCAAGGAGCATGTCCAAATTAAATAATCAAATAAGTTTGCAAGAAATCAATTTCCCAAAATTAGGGTTATTTAGAAAGGGGGAAAATGTAACTATATAATGAGATGCCCCAATTCGAACATGCATTACTGAAATTGGTAGAACAATCATGTAATCAAGGAGCAGAAGCACACAAGTAAGATATCAGAAGCATCTAGGGTTTAGCCATTAACATGTAGCAAACAATTACACAGAGAGAAATGGAAAATCCGTAAAACCTAGGGTTTTCATCACATATCGAGTGTAAAGAAGAAGCCTAGATGAAGATAAACTTAGGAAGAACAACATAAGAAAAAACAAAGAATACAGTAAAACATTTAACTCAGAAACCCTATAAATACCACAGTAAACAAAATATATAGGAGACATAGTAGAAAATACTCAGAAATCACAGTAAAAAATTAGAAGAAATCAAGATAGAGCAAATAAAGCAAAGAAATCAAAGTAACCCTAAATTTTAGGAAGACGAACAGTTTGAAAACAAAGTCAACGAAGAAATGTGAGAAATACTTTGAAACTTTAGAAAATAACTAGGATCTAGAGTATCGTAAAGATAAACACACAGAAAACCTTGAAAATTAGGGTTTCAGAGAAAGAACCATAGAGAAACGAGAAATCCCGGAATGGACTGATTCTGAGTCGACGATGGACTCACAGCATCAAGGCTTGCCGGAGAGAAACCGGTCACAGCCGCAAAACTCAAGTCGAAGGACCTCTAAGTCGATAGTCTTTAAGATAGGGCTTTGATCTTCGAACAAAAAAGCCATAGAAGGTATGGGAGGGAGTACAGGTAACTTGAAGCTTGAGAAGCCATAATCGCCGGTGAAACGGAGCCGGCGAAGTGCTAGGATTCAGAGGGGCTTGAGAGAATTTTGAAGGTAAGGGATACAAGGGCGGCTAAGTGTAGAGAATGGTTAGCGTTTGAGGGGGGTCTTTGGTTTAATTATGGAAGGATTATGTGGACCATTGATCTAAATGATCAACGGTCACGATTTAAGAGAGGGGACAGGGCGGGTTAGTTTTAACGGGTTTGGGTCAGATAATTTTTAAAATGGGTAGTGTAATTGGGGTTGAATTGGTAGCTGAAATTGGGTTACAATTGAAAAGGGACTACGATTTAAATAGCCATTTTCCCCAATTTGAATTTTATAAATAGTAAAGATATTGTAAAAATCCAATTAAAATACTGCGTTAATAAATAATGTATAAGTATTAATTTAAAAATATCAGAAACGATTTTGTAGTTAAAATACTTATTAAATCGAGAAATAGGCTAAAATTGAATTTTCATGCCATTTTAGTTTAGAAATGCCCCATGAACTTGTAAAATTATGTGAAAAATTATGTAAATTATGATTTTTATGTAAATGAGAGAATAAAATACATAACTCACAAAAATAACCAGTTTTGGGACTAAATATTGGAATTTATAGTGCAAAAATAAGCCATAAATTAATTTTAAAAATCTTTAAAGAATGTGAAAAATGCCCAAACCTTTGTGGATGCTTATATACGTATCTACATGCTATTTTGTTAGTATTTTGATTATAGAAACATATGGGGAAATATTGGGTATCAACAGCTGCCCTTCTTTGCCCGAGGAGGATGAAAGAGTTATTGGGTAAAGATAAAATGGCCAATTTTGACCGAAAACGGCGACTGTAAGAGAATTTTGACCATGCTATGGCTTCTGAGCTGGCTACATATCCCTGGTTTTACAGGAATCAGGCCATATATAGTTCGGGAACCATTGGCAGAAATGTCGATGGATGTCCGGAAAAGACGGACGCAACAGGGTTTGAAATTTAACAGAGGTTTAGAGGTCGGACGGGCTGCGAAAAACTGAAGCGGGATCGCTCCTGCTGAGATAGCGTGAGCCAGCCGGTGTACCTGCAAATGAACGATGTGCGTATATATTGAATAATTTAAACGTGATGCAAGTTCCATTTGGACCATGAATGATGTCTTCGGACGATAGGATGGTGTCCTCAGACTATGACGTCCTGGGCTATGAAGAGCATAAAAGTAAAGATTCATAGGACATGAAATGGTGTTCTCGGGCTATGCAGATTGTGCCTCCGAACTGTGACGCCTTTGAATAAGTTAGTGATATTTCAGCCCCTGAGAAGGTGGCGATATTTCAGCCCATGAGAAGGTGGAAATATTTCAGCCGAATGAATGTAAGGGTGCGATGTTTCAGCCAAAGCGTGAATTTAAATGTAGGGTGGCGATATTTCAGCCAAATGAGACAGGGTGGCGTTTTTCAGCCAAATGCAAAATAAAGGAGGTAGAGCTTAACCTCGAAAGGCAGAGAATAGCCCTATGTAATGCAGGATGGAGACAGAGCTTAGTCTCTAAAGGCATCGAATAGCATTATGCAAGATGGAGGTAGAGCTTAACCTCGAAAGGAAGAGAATAGCCTTATGCAATGCAAGATGGAGACAGAGCTTAGTCTCGAAAGGCAGAGAATAGCCTTATTGCAGGATGGAGGTGGAGCTTAACCTCAGAAGGCAGAGAATAGCTTTATGCAATGCAAGATGGAGACAGAGCTTAGTCTCGAATGACAGAGAATAGCCTCATGCAGGGTGGAGGTAGAGCTTAACATCGGAAGGCAGAGAATGGCCTTATGCAAAATGCAAGATAGAGACAAAGCTTAGTCTCGAAAGGAAAAGAATAGCCTTATGCAGGATGGAGGTAGAGCATAACCTCGGAAGGCAGAGAATATCCTTATGCAAAATGCAAGATAGAGACACAGCTTAGTCTTGAAAGGCAGAGAATAGCCTTACGCAGAATGGAGGTAGAGCTTAACCTCGGAAGACAGAGAATAGCCTTATGCAATGCAAGAAAGTAAAGAAAAAGATAGTAATGATTTTCTTAGCTAGATGATTGCGATATCCTGACTGCTGGGGAAGTGTTGGATGTAAATAGTAAACTTTTGCGAGATAAGTAGTTGTTTCGGGAGTTTCGGTCCTGTAAAGCACATGTGTCGCCCATTTGTATCCTGAATTCCTGCATCTAAAGAAAAATCGTGAGTTCTGTAAAGGGGGAGGTTAGTTCGTATCCCTCTGCCTGTGACGTCCTGTGCCATTTGGGGTAGCGTTGCTGAACGATATTGATCCGAATGATTTCACGCAAAAGATTTGGCAAACACGATGCAAATGTATATATAAGTAAAGAAAAGAATAATTTTTGTTTTATGATGAACCAGCAACTGCAACATGGTTCAGGACACAGCAATCTTGCCTCCTCAAAATTCTTGCCCAGTTTACTGGGTTGGCGCTGTTGACGGCGGTGTTGAATGACTGAAAACGAAATCCTTGGAATTTTGATGGTCCTCCTCATAATTCTTCCCCAGTTTACTAGGTCGATGCTGATGCGAATGCTTGGTAAATTGACTTCGAAATTTTGAGGGTCCTCCTCAAAATTCTGCCCCAGTTCCAAATGTGGGGGGAAATGGGATTTTTTTAAAAATGTGACCGAACCCATAGGGCTACCTACATATCTCCTCTTAAACGGGAATCAGGTCATGCGTAGTTCATATTACACCAAAAAAGAAAGTATGTGATCAAATATAGTATCTTTTCACTGCATCTGAGTTGATAGGCTTCGGCCAGACTTCTCCGTCCATTTTCGCGAGAATGAGGGCTTCTCTAGTCAGAACCCCGTGAACCATGTATGGACCCTGCCATTTAGGAGAGAATTTCCCTTTAGCTTCACCTTGATGTGGAAATACCTTCTTAAACACCAGCTGCCCTAGTGTAAACTTCCTTGGTCGAACTCTCTTGTTGAAGGCTCTGGACATTCTGTTCTGATATAATTGACCGTGACAGACAACGTTCATTCTCTTTCCATAGATGAGGGCTAACTGCTCGTAGCGGCTTTTGATCCATTCTACATCATCTAATTCAGCTTCTTGTATGACCCTTAAGGATATGACCCTAAAGGATGGTATTTCTACCTCGGCGGGAATAACCGCCTCTGTTCCATAAACCAGCATGTAAAGAGTGGCCCCGATTGATGTGCGGGCCGTGGTGCGGCCTTGACAAGTATTCCTTGCTCTGTCAAAATTTTTTTGACAATCATCAGTCCATTTAGTGGCGGCGTATTTCTTTAGCATTTTGAAGATGGATTCACAAATGACAGTGGACTGAGCGATGAATCGGCTTGTGTATCATATCATGAAAGATTGTTGTCATGGCTCTCATGTAAGTAGCACCAGCATTCTTCAAACCAAAAGGCATCATTCTACAACAATACATTCCACATGGCGTGATGAATGTTGTTTTCTCTGCATCCTCTTCATCCATCCATATCTGATGGTACCCAGCAAAACAATCGACTAACGACTCCAACTCATGTTTGGCGTAGTTGTCGACCAATATGTGTATATTTGGCAAAGGAAAGTCATATTTAGGACTGGCCCGGTTGAGACCCCGGTAGTCGACACAGACTCTAACCTTCCCGTCCTTCTTTGGCACCAGCACAACATTGGCTAACCATGTTGGATACTCCACTACTCTGAGAACCCTGGATTTGACTTGCTTTGTGACTTCTTCTTTGATTTTCAAACTCATTTTTGGCTTGAATTTTCTGAGTTTCTGCTTGACCCGTGGGCATGTCGGATATGTCGGCAACTTGTGAGCCACAATGGACGTGCTGAGGCCGGTCATATAAACATACGATCAGGAGAATATGTCCTCATACTCTTTCAAAAACTCTGTGTATTCTTCCTTCTGTGACGGTGACAAGTGTACATCTATTCGTGTTTCCTTGATATTTTCTGCATCTCCCAGATTAATGACCTCAGTTTCGTCTAAATTGGACTTAGGTCTGTTCTCAAAATTTTCGACCTTTTTAACGACCTCTTCTGGTATTTCATCCTCTTATGAATCTATGTCCGTTTGTCGCATTATCTCGTTGCAAGTTCAGTCGTGGGTTCATCATCAAGATATGTAATAGCTCTGTAAAATAAAGTAAATGGTAGAGAAAATAAATGAGATCGAAATATAAAGATAAACTTGGAAAATGCTTTAATGAAATTCATAATTGTCTGAAACATCGGAGCTCTTTTTCAAAGTAAAAACAATGCTGAAAAGTAAAAATCAACTAAAAGTAAAGTGCGATGCCTATGTGTCATTTAGCCTTGCTACCCCAAGGCTCTATGGGCACTGGTGGTCCTGATTGACCAATTGGTGAGGCGCTCCCCTCGGTTCACAGCTTGAATGGAAGGACGTTCCTCCCCTTCCTCCTCGAAGGTAACACAGCAATCCATATCATCCTCCAGAAACAGGTTCTTCATAGCTGCCAGCATCTCATCTTCCTCTAATATGGCATCAGCGGGCTGAAAGGTCTGCTCTAACTGAGGTAGAGGGTGCTCTAGTAGGTAGTAGCACTACAACAAAAAAGGGCTTTAGCTGCAATAAAAAAGTTCATTGGTGACAATAACAATTTCCACTATATTATTTACCGGCCATTGATGTTTAGCCACTGATATTGGGGTCGGCAAAGCCTTTAAAGGCATTTCTCACAAAAGATGGTAAATGAGTGACTTATTGCCGCTAAATATGATTTGCTTTAACGGCAATTGTTTGCGTCAATTATGATGGTTACTAAATACAATCTAAAAGCAGCTACTAATGCTCTTTTTACGTCCATTTTTATAGCCGCTAAATTCAAAACATTTGTCGCTATAGGTCCATAGCTTTAGCGGTAATTGTTTTGTGGCAATTAGAATAGCGATAATATTCCTTCTGAAAACGAATTAGTATGCCCATTTAGCATCCATTTTAATGTCTATTAAATTCAATTAAATTGCCGCTAAAAATAATTTTTAACAGTATATAATGGCTACAATATCCCCTGTGGAAGCATCATAATTTGCCTTTTTAGCATCAATCTTTGTAGCCAGTATATTATGTTGAATTTCACTAAGTCACAAGCTATAACGACAATACTTTAGCCACCATTAATAATACCTACTACATTCATTCAAAAAATGATCCAAATAATAAAATATAATGTATTTCATTAAATCTTAACAAATAAAAGGAAGTACTAATCCAAAACAGTAATATCACGTTAACGTAAAAAATGTACTTATATTGTTTGAAGCAAATAGCAGCTGTCATTATATAACTAATTCTAACAAATAATAGTCTTCAAATAATTTCTGCACTGCTTGATCATTTAGAAATCTTCCACCGGCTAAATTATCGATCATCAGACTGTATGACCTGAAATTACAAAATAACTATGTCAATAGATGAAAAATAATAGTCTTCAATTGGGATGTTTATCGAGCAAACAATACTTGTGGTTGATCGAAATTTAACTAGGACTTCTGTTGCTTAGCATGGGCAGCTGACCATGGACAAGGGAAGTGCATATTATATTTCACTAAGGCAAGTACCCATCTTGCTACTGTAGTCAGGGGTTCTTAGTTGGGTAGCTGATCACTAAGGAACATGAACAATCTAAGATACAACTGTCAACATATGGTAAAGAGAAAAGATGGTACTATCAACATATGCAGCTGGACAGGGGCAGACTAACATTGTGACTGATGCTACTATTGCACGTGCTGAACTAGTTGAAAAACCATCATATTTTGAATCTGTTGTTGTGCATGATGAGAGGCAAGAACTTGAATGTGTTGTTGTTTTGGATAGTGTAGCTGCTACAGGTGATAAGACAATGCTTGAACAAGCTGAGAACTGTCCAAATAGTCCATCTGATCAGGCCAATGCTTAGCTTAATCTAGGGTGAAATGTCGCTAGTGAAGTGCAAAATACACTTTTTTCTAATAAAGCAGGTACACAAGAAAGCCATACCAAAAATTTGAGGAAGCGTGTTAAAATATCAAAGTTAGTGTTTTATGTGTTGAATTAATATTTCATTGGTTAATATAAGACGTGGAGTTATATATAGGAATGTGTTGTATTCCATTATAACTTTCCATTTAATTAGATTTTCTTCTTTTATTATGAAGCTTCTGGTTACGCTTATCATAATTCTCTTTAGGGAGCAAAAGCATGTTAAGCTTACCTATAAACACTGAATTAGAGTTGCATTAATTCTTGCAAGCATCTGGAGCTCAAACTCCTTATCATCCTTCCATGCAAGTGCGTTCCCTGTGCATGAATAATCCAGACATGAAACAAAACTTGTCTTGGCAAAGAAAAATTATATTAAAAAATCAAGCATCACCTGCAAATAACTGAGGCATTGGAAACTTCACTGTGTAATCTTGGATTCTACGTTCAGTCTCCTTGAAAGTCTCTTTTGGTAGATGAGTTTCCAGTTTCCTTATCATCCATTCTTGCACCACTTGGTTTTTTTTCCCCGAAAATAGCTCTTTGATCTCATTGAATGACTTGAACTGGTTGATTTCTTCTCTTAACACTGATTACCCCTAAGAAACGACATAGTTCAAGGTGGCCTGGATAACTTTTTTTCGCAAACTCTGACAGTTTCCTGGGGCTAAATCTTTCATCTGGAGGGATACAATTGTCTATCCCGAACAAACCCTTCTCATTTTCTGTTCGAATAGTAACAGTTCATGAAGAAGAATATTATTGTCCGTACTATTTCTGTGACTAGAAAGTTACACTAGAAAGGAGAGAGATTGCTTGCCTGAATGAATCTGTGGTTCACCAGTTTTGCCTCTCCTTGGATATGGATAAGAAACTGAACCTCCTAAAACAGGCCTTTCCCCTTGTTGAGGATCACCGAGATCATTATAGAAATCGTAGTCATAAACCCGTTGCCATTCTCTAATTCTACCTGCAATTCCATCTCCTCTCAAGGTTTCAAGTTCTTGTTTCCTTAGTTGCAACAGACTATTTGGTGTTTGGCTTGGAAGATAACACTAAGCATCATAAGGTGATCAAAGGCACTATATATGTTTTTGTTGAAAGATACCAATACATGTTAGGAGAAATGTTTTTCACTTACAGTGTTTGAGAAAAAAATCCTTGCTTTTTGAGTTAAATGATCGGGAGATATCCAAGAATTGCATTCAAAATGAACCATTTGTCTGAATGTAACTTGGAGAGACATAGATTGAAGAAAAAACTTGTCTTTTTGTTGGTTCCAGATGACAAAAGCTCCTGGAAATCCAAAATCTCGGTCAACCTCGAATGTCAATTCATACTGAAAACCTCTCTTACCATTAGGCTTCTCGTGGATATGTTTCCCATTATTCGGATGCACTTCTTGACTCAGATTCCCTTTCTCTGTACCTATCCAAATGGAAGAAGGAAAAGAAGCAAATCTATTGTAAACTAGAGGGATCAATCTATTAACGTATGCTACTGTCCAGTAAACAGTAGATGATTTGATATGGATACTGAGATGATGTAAACGGATCAATCTACAAGGCCATTAACTCCTGTATAATTTTTTCTTCGGGATTTAGGATTATTAGAAGAAAAGACAGAAGCTCATCCCTTTGACTTTGAGATGGTTCCACCACATAGAATCAACATCAAATCAGGGACAGCTACAGTATTACTACAAACACAGAATTTGTATTTATCTTTTTACTAATTGAAAACCAACGATGCATATAATATCCTGGAGACATAGGAACTAATAGTTCTTTCTATAATATAACATGTACAAAGGACACCAGGGGTTTATCAAATGCTAATGCTTAAGTCTTGGAATTCACTGTGCTTAACAGTAGTTCCCATGGGACAATTGTTGGCTTTACATGAAAGTAGAAGTCAGGAAAAGAATAAGATCACCTTGGGAGATATTAGTCTATTTTATCTTACAGGAAAAGAGATGTAAAAACTCACCGAGCTACTATGCCATCCCTAAATTGACTGCAGCAGCTTATCAATGGAAGAGTTGATTAAGTAGATTATGGAGTTGTGGTTAGACCTGCCATGTTGTATAGAGCGGAGTGCTGGCCCGTGAAGAACTCTCATGTTCAGCGAATGAAGGTTGCAGAGATGAAAATGGTCAGGTAGATGTTCGAGCTCATCAGGTTAGATAAGATTAAGAATGAAGTTATTGGAGAGAATGTGGAGGTAGCCCCAGTGGATGAGAATATGCGAGAAACGAGGCTCAGGTGGTTCGGGCATGTGCGGAGGAGAAGCCCTGATGCCCCGGTGAGGAGTTGTGAACGGCTGGCGGTGGTCGGCGTGAGTCGATGTAGAGGGAGCCCTAAGAGGCATACATGGCTAGAATGTGGATTTCCAAGGACATGGCCCTTAATAGGAAAATCTTGGAGGTTAATATCAGGATTGTAGGATATGGGGCTTCTAGAATTTTTTGTACTTCGACGAAAATCGTTTTCTATCAAACTTTAAAATCATTGATACCCCGTGGTGTACACAAGCCTAATAATTAATGTTGTTGTTATAAAGAAAGTTTTGAATTTGATAAAAGAAAAATCCAAAAATGAACACATCATTAGTCATCAATGTGAAGTGTAATTGATTTCTACTTGTACTTGGACCATAAAAGAAAGCGATGGGTCAACTGATCCAGTAAATCACTTTTGAGATCTCAACTCTAAGTAATCACCACTCCAGAATAAAGTTGTAAACAAACACAATTTTTATTTCACAAGTAAAGAAATTTGGTTGGATCATCCATTACTAACAAAACGGCAGAACATAAGTAACTGAGCAACAACTACTGATCAAATCCAAATAATAAATAATTAAATAAATAAATATATAGTTGAGCAATGGAATAATGACCAAGCACAGAGGAAAATATGGAACTACTGCAGTCTCCGTCATTTTCCAAATCAAAAATTAATTTGTCCAAAGAGCACTCTCAAATGGGGTGCCATGTCAAACTCAAGTCGACAATAAGGGATGATAATGTGTCCACCAAGACAGGCACATAATATGAACATGCTTATTATTCACTATACCATGTAGAAACAAACTTTTTTCAACACGTTATCACATATGCATAGAAATACAACAACTACAACAACAACAACAACCCAGTATAATCCCTCTACCCTTGGATAGAGAGGCTGTTTCCAAATAGACCCCCGGCATCCTTCCCTCCAAGAACTTCCCACCTTGCTCTTGGGGAGACTCGAACTCACAACCTCTCGGTTGGAAGTGGAGGTTGCTTACCATCAGAGCAACCCCTCTTGTCCACATATGCATAGAAATAATGCACATATATTGCAGTTTACTATCATTTGGCCCTTTAGTTATTATTGAGAGATATTGCAACTACTTGCAAGAATCTACAACCATTTTTGTGGTAGTCATTTTCTCCAGAAAAGTAAATTTGAAAATCCTGTCAAAGCTAACTGCTTTTATGACTATAACATAGATGAGCAGGTAATGCACATGAATTGCAATTTCTTCTATTTGGAGACAACCTTTAGAAAGTACTTACAACAGTATTTATTAGACTTCTCTATGCAATGGGTAGTAAACTTACAGCAAAATATAATGTCTTAAAACTACTTATTTACAGTTTTAACCTGCAAGAAATTAATTTATGCTAAGACGGCACAATAACCTAAATATGCCGATAGTTTTTATCATATCCAATTAGTTCAAAATGGTCTTACACATTCCTCCTAATTGTATCTCACATCTCAATCATAATTCTTCTTTTTCAAATGTTACATACAATATGATTTTGTTTACATTTGAAAGAGTTAATGCAACTTTAAGTTTTTCCGAGAGAGGACTATACATGTAAATTTTTCATTTATTCTGTGGTGAAGAACTATACCAATAGTGAGAATGAATGTATTCTTCCACTTTAGTTCCTAAATTTTTATATTATCGATTCTGAAGGGGCAATTACAATCTGTCAAGGGCAGCAAAGAACATTTATCTCAAAATAAATAGAGAATGTGCAACAGAGAATCAATAGAGCTAATGAACATGCAAGGGTCTGAGGAAGTGGCTAGAACAATATGTCCTGAAAGAGAAACTACTCCCTTTTCTTCTCCTATTTTTGTTATAAACAAACTCCAAGATGTAGTAGTACATGAGGAACCCACACCACTGATGTTAATTCACTGATTTAACTTGGCCAAATAGTGTTATGACAGATTTTGCTGCAAATGTCGGAACAGAACAGCAAGAGGAAAATAGGAAGCATCTTCGGATAACAAAATTTAATAACTAGTCCCAACTTAAGTAATTGTAATTAATATATCATCAAGGGGATGCACAGTTGTTGTAGTAATAGCACTCGACTTTCCATTATCTCACTGCCTATCAGCCCTTAATTTTAACTTTTCTACAGCTGTAGCTTTTTATTCTTCTTCTTTATGTGTTTCCTTAAGGGCCAAGCACTACAATATGGCCAAAGGAAAATTAGCTTTAGTTGAAATGGTGGTGTTGCTTTTGATTTTGTATCAACAGTATGTACTGTGAACGCCACCAATTACAAGGGAGAAGAAGAAGCTGACAGACTAAAATATTTGACAGGTCTACCGAAGGCAGAAAAGCTTTCAGTTCGCTTTTCTGATATAAAGGAACGTAATTGCTCAAAATATCTTGGATTTACATAAAAAGGAGATTGAAGCATCTATATGATGCAATCATATCACGCATAAATTCACTACATATCTAAAACATCAATATGCATCAACTTACATTTAGAAAATTTTTGAAAAATCACAAAAATAATGGTAGCCTTGAAAATTGTGGAACCAATTCAAAAACAAGAGAGTAACAGGAGGAATCAATTCAATCAATCGACTATCAATCTAACAATAACCAGATATCGCAAACAACTTAGTAAACATAGAAAAAGCTATACTTTCACTAATCCCAAAAGGCCATAGTTGGATATTAAAAATCAAAAATCAAAAATCAAAATTGGAACCTGGTACGCAAAGACTTTTGCCGATTAAGAGTAGAAATTGAAGGAGACAAAGGCTTTCTGCAATAATTCTTGAAACTTACACTAAATAGAAATTGAAGACGAATGAGAGGGAGAAAATTGACAGAGAATATTGATAATAATCAAGCAGTATCAAACCAAAATTATATATAACTCGATCGAGAAAGACATGGGATGACCGGAGACCGTGGCACGACGGAGGCTTTTGCAGCGATGCTGTTAATGCGCCGGCCTTCCGTCATTCTTCTGTATCGTTCTAACTACAACTGTCGTTCTTCTGTATCATCCAATTACAGGGTTTGGTTTTTCCTATTGTTTTTTTAATTTTAGGTTTCTACTTGGAGGGAATGTAATAAAACAATTAGAGGGAAAGATTGTATGGAGGAAAAGTTAAAATAGTAAAAAAATATAATTCAATTAGGGATTTTTAGTGGCAATTATTTTTTATTGTTGTTAAAAATATATTTTTTACTCGCTAATGGCCATGTGCCGCTAATATTTTAGCATAAATAATTTATCAGTGGCAATTACCTAATTGCCGCTAAATAATTGCCGCCAAAAACCTTTTTGTAGTAGTGTAGGGACCGCTCTATGGTGGCAACCAATGCTGGAACTCCTCCCAAGTGTATTCATAACCCAGACCAAAAGTGGTCCCATGGTTCTTCAAATGGATGGGCTTGGTGATGCTCTAGAGATTCTTGCCAAGCCCCTTTCCGGGTTCGTATTTGCTCAAATTCAGAATGCTCTCGATTTTGCTATCTCACCACTTATCCTTGTCTATGGCATTGACCCTCTCGATGTGATGGTATGTTTCTCCACCTATTCTCCTTCTTCCTCCGATCATCGATATGGCCTGGAGATTGTATATGGGGTTGCTTGCGTCGCCATGAGTGATTACTTCCTGATGATTCCACACAGATTTGACGGCTTGATGCAATGTTGACGCCACATCCCCAACGGCGTGGATCCAAGGTCGTCCTAGTAATAAGTTGTAGGATGTTGGTACGTCAATGACTTGGAACTCAACATCGAACCAGGTGGGCCCCATCTACAAGCACAAACTGATTCCTCCAATGGTGGACCTCTGAGATCCATCAAAAGCTTTGACATTGATAGCCCCGTCTTTGATCTCGTGCAACCCTTTGCCCAATGTCCTGGGAGTCACCAACGGACAAATGTTGAGGCTGGACCCCCCGTCGACTAGAATCTTGGTGATAAAGTGATCCTCGCGTTGCACAGTGATGTGCAATGCTTTGTTGTGACCAAGCCCTTCCGGCGGCAATTCATCTTCGTGGAAGGTGATCTTATTGCTTTCCAGTATTTGTCCCACCATGTTTTCCATTCCTCCTATTATGTTGCTGGAAATATAAGCTTCACTTAGTATCTTCATCAAGGCATTTTTATGTGCCTCAGAGCTTTGTAAGAGGGCCAGAATAGAAATATGTGACGCCGTCTTGTTCAACTGCTCAACGACCGAGTACTCATTGGCCTGTACCTTTCTCCATAGGTCATCGGGTCCAGTTTCAACAGCTCATCCGGAAGCTTGCTTGCTAGACTTATCCAAATGCTCCGGGGTGCTGACCTTGCCTGTCCTAGTTACGCCTTGTGCGGCGGTTGCTTCTCCAGCATATGTCTTTCCTTTTCTTCTAGTCTCGGCGGTGTAATCCCAAGGTATAGCATTTGTTTGGAACGAGCTTATGTCTGTCATGGAGACTGGAATAGGTACCTTGGGAGGCAAAACAGCAACTTCAAACGGTGTAGGTGGTTTCGGAACTCCAAACTCAACCTCAATCAATTTTGGTGCCTTTGCGGAAGGTACTTCAAATTCGAGTGGCATGGATATATTTAACCCATCGCCCTCAGATGGCTGAATCTGGACGACGAAGGGATTGAGAGTGACTGTTGGATTTTTAGGCTCACTTCCTTCAACTATCAAACCGATTAACCCTTTCGGGTCCCAATCATCTTCGATCTCAATCATGTGGATACCTCCACCCTTGTGATCAGGAAGAGGGTTGTTGCAGATATTAGGAGTGAGCTCCTTTACTATAATAATCTTGTTGTCAATCAGGTTCTAAATTTTGTCTTTTGACGAGCGACACTTTTCAATGGTATGGCCCTTCATCCCGGAATGGTATGCGCAAGTTTTGTTTGGGTTGATCCACTGGGAAGGGTTTTCTGGAGTTACGGCTGGGATAGAGGTGACGTAACCTGCTACTTTGAGTTTCTCATACAATTGTCGGCTCAGCTATGGCTGTGTATTTTCTAGGGGGTTTGCGGTTGAAACTTGGTCTAGGTCGAGAAAATTTTGGCGAGTAGGTGGTGATGGGTAGTGAGAAGGTTGGGGGTTATATGCTTGGTATACAGGTGCAGGTTGGGAATATCAGGGTCAACTGGGTTGATATGTGGGTGGTGGAGGTGATTGGTAAGCAGGTGGTTGAAATTGGTAAGTACGTGGTGGTGTTGGGTAATTTGGGGTAGGATGGTATGTGAGTGGAGCTGAGGGATAGGTTTGGTACTTCATGGGAGAGTTGTTTCTTTGTGCGGCCATTACAAAATTTGCATCCTTCTTCTTTGTCGAGCCACCAGACTGTAGAGCCTTGTTGGTGGCTTCCAATGTCTCTAGGTTAGTGACCATACCGTTCTTGATGCCTTCTTCGATCTTTTCTCCCAATTTGATGATATAGGAGAACTTTTGGCCCTCAATTAGCATCAATCTTTCATAGTACTGTGGGTCTTGAGCACGGACAAAGAATCTATTCATTTGTTCTTCCTCCAAGGCCGGTCTGACCTTAGCAGCTTCCGACCTCCAACAAGTAGCATACTGGCGAAAGGTCTCTGTAGGCTTCTTCTTAAGATTCTGAATATAGAACACATCTGGTGCGTTCTCAGTGTTGAACCTGAATCGATCCATAAAATCAGACGCCATGCTTACCTAACTAGTCCATTTATTCGCATCCTGGATAATATACCAGGATAAGGCATCACCCTTCAAACTCATCATAAATAGCTTCATACGTATCTTTTCGTCCCTACCAACTCCTACTAGCTTGTCATAATACACCCTCAAGTGAACCTTGGGATCACCGGTACCGTTGAACAGTTCGAACTTGGGAGGTTTGTACCCCTCCGGGAGCTCAACATCTAGTTGAACACAGAGATCTTCGTAATTCAACCCTTCAACACCCTTGTTACCTTCGAAACCCTGAACCCTATTAGTCAACTTCTTAATCTCAGCGGCCAAATTCTGAATGAGGGAACTTTTGTCGTCCGACTTGGCTACATTGGTGACTGGCTGACCGTAATGTGGCACAATATCCACAAAGACAGGAGCATTCTGGTTATCTGTGATGTTTTGGGGCTCTGGGATAAGCAGCAGAGCATTGTTGCCTGTGTTGCGGACTTGGGTCTGAGCAGGCTGGGTTGGTGGCGACGGTGGTGATTTGTTAGAATCAGCAGCAACAAGAGTGATTGATAGGCTCGCAAAGTTTCGGACTTGTTCCAACTCTTCTCGAAACCTCAGCAAATTTTCTCAAGATGAGCAACAGTTTCTTTGGTGATTGAAGCCTCTCTGACTTCCTTTCTAGCATTGGTATCTTCCATTTTGTTCTTTTTCCTGTTTCTGGGGGAGGAGGAGGAGGTGGAGGACCCTTTGATCTTGTGGAGTATGCTGATGGTGCCAGAATACACGAACTAACCTCTAGGAAAGGGGAATAAAAATAAAAGAAAAACAAAAGGTAAAAAGTTAGTGCGGATTCGGAGAAAGAAAATATTGCGGTATTTAAACACATTGTTGCAAGAATATAAGTTGTTTACTATTTGGGTGCCCCGTTGTGCCCGAGGTAGGGCTATCGACAGATAGAATTTGGAGAACTTATAACGCCAAGTGCCTCATTTTATTGATACAAAAATTGAACGAGTCAAAATAAACTGAAATAAAGAGAGATTATTACTAATGACCAGTGGCCTTATTACATTAGGAATGTAGTAAAAATCCTAACTACTTGGTCCCAGAAGGACCTTCCCTCAGTATCTTTGCCTCCCTCGTACAACTGCATCAACTCACGTAGTCCCAGCTACAAGTAAGCCCGAGCTAAGTGCCCACCTTCGTTACCTTCAGCTTCCTAACAGTCATTGATCCTTTTCCGAAATTTGCCTTCCAGCTTCACTAGACCTCGTTCCAAGTACCATAAGCGGTTGTTTGCATGGACAGTCATGTCCCTCCATTAATTGATTAGTTTCTCTTGGGCCTCTTGTATTTCCCGATGCTCACTTTCGCACTCTCGCACCCGTTTGCATAGCTGATTGTACTTGACCTTTGTTGCAGTCTTCTCATCAATAAGTTTGTGACCATGGACGATACCTGGCTTCCCCAAGCCGATGTGATCATCTTCTAACCATCTCGGATAAGGCAGCGCATGCCCCGCCTGATACCTATCTGGTTCCATAGATTCCTTTTCCAAGATGAGTTTGGAATGCCACATATGCTGAGCCCGACACCTGTGTGGGCTATCGTCATCTTGGAAGTCAGCCCTGTAGTGACTCATCTTTTCTACCCTTGGTATAATCTGCTTTCTTCCCGCTTGCCTCATGACTCAGAGAGGGACATAAGGGTAACTTCCTCTTAAGCCGATGAGTACAAGGAATGGCTCATCCCTAGACCGAATGATAAAATCCCTTGTTGGAAACCACTCGTACATCCATTGTACCTGCTCTTCTTTCCGATTCTCCAATAGTTCTACCCATCCACTGATGTCTTCGGGTGAGAAAACATATCCGGGCATTACGTGCATTCGCTTTGGATTATGGAAAGCGATATGGTCATCCCAGTCTCGGCGTATGATCTCCTGTCTTTAATCTCCCTTCTGAAGATGTTCAATGAGCCAAAGTTATAGTAGCAAATTGCACCCTTCAAAGTGTGGTGCCCCTTGTTGACATTTCTCTAAGGCTCGGTACAGTTCGGCGAGGATCATGGGCGCTATGCTGAATGTCTGCCCATCGATACCCTCCATTATGGCTTTGGTTACCATGTCTAGTCTTGTATGGCTTCTAGCTTTCTTCATTGTAAAGACTATCATGCCCAGGAAATAAAACATGAATACAAAGGCTCTCCTATGTATGTGCCTCAAAGAGGTGAGGGCGAACTCGTCCATGTGAGTGCGGTAGGATTTGCTATGTCCGAACCTTTCATACATGAAGTCGAAGGATATGTAGGAGTCCTTCAAACTAGTCAGATTAGGATTCTTCTTGAGCCCCATCATTTTCAGGAACCCTTTACCTTTGCGATTCTCTGGAATAAGCAGACCCGGGCTATCCCAGGGAATTCCGGCTAGACCCCCAATTTCTTCCAACATCGGAGTCATTTCAACATCCCCAAAGCGGAAGACAAACCGTTCACTGTCCCAAAACAAAGTAGCAGCTTCCACAATCTTGTTATCTGGCCTAACTTCCAGGAGTGAAGGGAGATTCCCTAAGTGCTTGCGGACAAGAACCCGATCACTACCATGCAGATCCTCCCACTAGCTTAGTAACTTTGGGTGAATGTTTGATACCATATCGAATTTGGGGACCTCGTGCCTCATTTCTGCAAAACAAAGTGTTAGGCCCTACCCCACCGTATTTGACTATTTAAATCGATAATTAGCAGTAAGGTACTTAAGTTCTCCAAATACATGCACATAACTTGAAGGCGTCCGTTTGGGTTTCGAGGAAACCCGATGGACTTTTGGTTTAGGCTATCTTAATGAGTCATTATGCGGACGACATAACTGACTCAACTAAGTTTGACCATGATGCATGAACAGTATAACAGAATAAGGTTTCTATTTTGAAGTGCTAGACAAGGTACCCTTGAGCGGACAACATAAGAGGGAAAGGCACGGAACAGTCGACTACACCGTTGATCGACTGGTTTTACCGCAAAAATGCCTTTGCCAAATTTAGGGGGTTTATAATATTGGAAGAGCGCAACCACTCATTATAAGCGTTGCTATAGGTTGTGTTTGGCACGAGTAGAAAATGATGTTGAAGGATGCAATTACAACAATGAAATAAATACATGTATTTTCACGTTCATAAAATAATGATTACAATAGATGCTCGGAATTTAAGACGGAATTCAAATGAAGTTAAAGCAGTAAAGCATTTAAAGAAAAAGAAAAAGACGAAGAAAAAAGTTAGTAATTATGAAGAAATGATTAAAGCAGTAAATAAAGGCAGTAAAGAAAGCAATAAAGTCACAAAGCACGTAATGGTAAAAGCCTTAAAGAATTCTCCGGCGGAGTCGCCATGCTCTCGACGCCCCCTTTTTCGACTAAAAGAAGCGAAATCGGGTTTATGACATTATGGACAAAATAACTCTTATTCCCATTTGGGAATTGGATTACGGAATTCGAAGAGTCGCCACCTAATGATTATAGTGCATTATGACACTTTTAAGAAGAAGGGAGTATTATTTGAAAGAAAACCAGAGTTTGGGTAAAGGCTTGAAATTATCTCGAGGGGAAGCTGTTAGGCACCCCTCAAGATCCACTAGTGTGGTTCCCAGCCGTGTTAGTTGTGACTTTAATGGGAAATAAGGCAAATAAACAAATAAGTCTCACATATAAAGCATTCAAACAACTTGAGATATTTTTGAAAAGGGGAAAGGTATAAGTTAAATAAAAATGGAAGTGAGAATTAATTTGAAAAGCATTACTCTAGGAAAACGTTTAAATAAAGCAAGAAAAAGAGAAAGAGGTCCTAGGTTTGACTATAATATGGATCATTCGATACAATATCCCGCACATATTCCCAAAGAGGGGTCGCTTTATGATATTATCGCATCATCATCATCTCCATATTCTACCCTTCCCACCCCGTTAAGGTACTTAAGCGCGTTTGATCTCGTTTACTTATTTCATGCTAGTACCTGCCCCAACCTATTAGTCTTGGGGTATTAGGACTCCTAATCCTAAAAGGGGAAGAGAAATATAGGACATATATGGAGTTTCAAAGATAAAAAACACTAAAGCGCCAATCCAAAACAAATAGCATATAAGGGTATACAAATCAGACATTCAAAGGCTCGTACGAAACCCCGTAAACCATAATAGCAGTTAGTCTAGCATGATTTACAAATACTAATTTGGTATTAATATTAAATCTGATCGCAAATGGATTAGTTAAACACATAAAGCTGGATAATAAATCTGCTTTGAGCCCCTCGGGTCCGGTTATTAGAACTTGAAATGATATAAAACCAGTAATTTCTGAGAAAAATATTAGTTTCGGACATAGGTCTGTAAAGAGGGATTTAGAGTCTGCAGAAAGTTCAGAAATGGCTTATAAACTGCTTAAAGAGAGTATTCAAAAGAGAGCCTTGGAGTGTAAACTTAGGCAGGCTAAATTTAGTTATGCAGATTTGGGATTATAAAAAAATGACTCTACATGTTCAGAATAACGTAAAAGGGTAGACTTGGCCCGATTTCAAAATAGAAATCTCTGGGATAAAATATGTTTAAAACGTTTGACGAATCCGGCGATGCTAGAACCTTATAGGCAGGATATCTATATATTGATTTTATTACTGTCAGCATGTTAAAGGGGCCTACTATTTGCCTAGCGTTTTTATGCAATTCCTATATGCATGGTTTCAAGGTGTGATGCAATATTGAAAACTTATAGGCATAATTTCTAAATGAGATGCAGCATTGAAAACCTATAGGCATGATTTCTATATGAGAAGCAATGTTGAAAACTTATAGGCATAATTTCTAAATGAGATGCAATATTGGAAACCTATAAGCATGATTTCTAAATGAGATGCAATATTGAAAACCTATAGGCATGATTTCTAAATGAGATGCAATATTGAAAACTTATAGGCATGATTTCTTAATGAGATGCAATATTGAAACCTATAGGCATGATTTCTACTCATTGATTGATGCAATAATGTAAATCCCTCCCATACCCTTTTCACTATATCCCCAAGTTCTTTGTATAAAGCTAGTTTACATAAATGAAAGGAAAATACTAAGAAAATAAATACATCAAAGCTAAACGGACCCGAGGAAGTCCAAAGCAACCTTAATGTCCAACATATGAACTTTACCAAATCCAGGCTCCAAATTCTAAGGCTTTCTCTTAGAGTTTTTTAAAGTTCTAAGGGATTTCAGGAAAACCCAGGCAATGCTTACACCCAAAATGATTAGAGCAGTGCAAAGTGTGGAATTACCAGCCCTCAGGCATCCAAGTTCAGAGGAGACTCGAGGGTCCCTAAGCATGGCTTACCAGAGGGGGGTAGGACTTAAAGAACTAGGAGTAAGTGTAAAAGTGAAGGATTAGAGGAGGACCAACGCAAAGGTGGTCATACCTAGCCATGAATGGGACTGGCACACCCCTGACCCTTTACAAGGTTTAACAAATAAGAGCAGACTTGAGACAAGTCATACTAGGGCCTGTATGGTAATTAGGACACTAACAGACCTGTGTCAAGCTCACACATAATAGGGGTTAAGGGATGGGATTACTTTGAGTATAGGTTGAGGGCAACCTGGTTCTAAACTAGGAATAGCAATAGAGTGCCATCCTAGCCTAAAACAAAACTCACACACAAACAGGGGGTTAAGGGAATGGGGTCACATAAGAACATTTGTAACAAAAAGAATTAAACTAAAGGGATTTGGTAAAGGGATGTACAGGAATGCACTCATACGAATATATAGCATCAAAAGCTTAGGGATATAGGGTAGGGATGTACATGCTCAAATTTAACTGCATACTGAACATAAACAGACATGGGGAAAGGGGTAAGTGAACATGTAGTTTGGAGTTAATATGTAAATCAGAGACCTACCGGTTGTAAAACTCAAACAGTAGAGCAAATAGGGCAGGTGAGACCTTATAGTTTAGCCTTGTCTTTCAGCCGGCTAAACTCAAGCAGTAGAACAAGAAACAGAGCAGAGCAGAAAAGAGAAGAGAGAGTTTTTTACGCGAGTGAACTTAGGTTTTTTCGTGTGTTGAAGTGAAAAGAGATGGGGGATTTTATAGTTTGAAAGTAAGCAGCCAATAAGGCAAGAAAATAACTTAGCATCAATCATAATCAATTAGGGAAAGGGTTTCCTCTAATCAAGGAACCACACTTTAGGTGAATAAACCAAGCTTTATTTTTGGGAAGAAAATCAAGAATAAGTCATAAAATACAGTGTAAATACGTATAAGGGTTTTGAAATTCACACGGTTTAACCCATAAGGCAAGTCAATCACATAGAGAATCAAGGAATTTGAGATACGAATGGGTACTGAACTTAGTCAAGGAACAGGTCCAACTTAAAGAATCAAATAAGTTTGTAAGAAATCAATTTCCCAAAATTAGGGTTATTCAGAAAGGGGGGAAATGTAACTATATAAAGAGATACACCAATTCGAACATGCAGTACTGAAATTGGTAGAACAATCATGTAATCAAAGAGCAGAAGCACACAAGTAAGAAATCAAAAGTAGCTAGGGTTTAGCCATTAAACATGTAGCAAACAATTGTATAGAGAGAAACAGAAAATCCCTAAAACCTAGGGTTTTCATCACATATCGAGTGTAAAGAAGAAGCCTTGATGAAGATAAACTTAGGAAGAACAGCATAAGGAAAAACAAAGAACACAGTAAAACATTTAACTTGAAAACCCTAGAAATACCACAGTAAAGAAAATACATAGGAGCCATAGTACAAAATTCTCAGAAATCATAGTAAAAAATTAGAAGAAATCACGATAGAGCAAATAAAGCAAAGAAATCAAAGGAACCCTAAATTTTAGGAAGACGAACAGTTTGAAAACAAAGTCGATGAAGAAATGTGAGAAATACTTTGAAACTTTAGAAAATAACTAGGATCTAGAGTAGATCGTAAAGATAAATACAGATAATACCTTGAAAATTAGAGTTTCAGAGAAATAACCATAGAGAAACAAGAAAGCCTAGAATGGACTGATTCTTAGTCAACGATGGACTCAAACCATCAAGGCTTGCGGCAGAGAGACCGGTCATGGCCGTAAAACTCAAGTCGAAGGACCTCTAAATCAATAGTCTTCAAGATAGATCTTCGAACAAAAGATCCATAGAAGGTATGGAGAGCTGAGTACATGTATCTTGAAGCTTGAGAAGCCATAATCGTCGGTGAAACGAAGCCGGAGAAGGGCTAGGGTTCATAGGGGCTTGAGAGCATTTTGGGGGTGAGAGATACAAGGGCGGCTGAGTGTAGAGAATGGTTAGGGTTTTGAGGGGGTCATTGGTTTAATTATGGAAGGGTTAATGTGGACTGTTGTTCTAAATGATCAACGGCCACGATATAAGAGAGGGGACGAGGCGGGTTAGTTTGAACGGGTTTGGGTCGGATAATTTTTATAATGGGTAGTGTAATTGGTGTTGAATTGGGGGCTGAAATTGGGTTACAATTGAAATAAAATGGGGCTATGATTTAAATAGTCATTTTCCCCAATTTGAATTATATAAATAGTAAATGATATTGTAAAAATCTAATTAAAATACTGGGTTAATTAATGTATATGTATTAATTTAAAAATGTCAGGAATGATTTAATAGTTAAAATACTTATTAAATCGAGAAATAGGCTAAAATTGCAATTTCATGCAATTTTAGTTTAGAAATGCCCCATGAACTTGTAAAATTATGTAAATTATGTTTTTATGTAAATGAGAGAATAAAATACTTATACGCATCTGCATGCTATTTTGGGAGTATTTTGAGTATAGAAACATATGGGGAAAAATGGGGTATCAACAAGGTGGAATGTCAATCCTTTTCTCTTTTTATATTTTGTTTTGTTCTGTTTTGTTTTGTTTTTACCATGCTCGTTGAATTGTATGTTTACTATGGTTAGGGAGGAAGCGCCGTGTCAGAGCTGCTCAGTTGGCTTTTCTTCAGCCGGCTGCAATTTCCCGTCCAGCTCCACAGCCCACACCGTGTCCCGTACCGAGGGTGGCATCAGTTGAATCATCAGCGGTGGATTCTCCGATGCGGGCCGCGTCTCAAGATGAGGGGTCGTCTGGGATCTTCCGTCCTCGGATGGGCTCATATTTAAATAGAGAGGAGAAAATGCCTTTGCAGAGACGGAGGGTGGAATTTGTGGCGGCTCCTCCAATGGTGATCAATTTGGATTCTCCCCCGACGGACTCGGAGGGTGGCACGGCTATGGCACCTGCTGTTGAGGGGAAACGGTTAGTTGAAGTTTCCCCCATCGGTTCAAGCCAAGAGAATGTTGCTATTTTGGAGACCTGGTCGGAAGTTCCCACTGCTGAGGCAGAAGGTCAATCTCTGGTGGACATCGTTGCGACCTCGAACGCGCCCTCGTCGACCATGGCAGGTGGTTCTGGGCCATCGACGGCGGAGAGGGGAAAGAGTGTGGTGGAGGACAAGTACGAGTCTGAGTCTGATTTGGACCCCGACAACATTCATATGTTCGAGGAGGGAATTATCTATTCTTCGGTGCACGCGGGGGGGGGGGGGGGGGGAGGGAGGGTGGCCGTCCAGATTTATTGAAGTTCTTTTTGATTTGAACTTACTGACCGAGGGAAGCAGCTTGGTGTCACAGTTTGAGTTGTTGTGTTCGGAGGTCGAGAACACGTCTTTGAGGAGTGTTTCGGATGTAGAAGTGATGGATGAAGTGGTCGTGATGGGTCTGAGGGTAGCGTAGTATGTTCCTAGATCGTTATTTTCTTTTTCTTAGTCTCGGCCATGGCTTTAATTTCTCTTTGTTTTGCAGACTTATTTGTTGGAGGTGGAGAGCATTCGGAGAGCCAATGTCCGCTCGAGGATCTTTATTCAGATGATGGGAAAATATCATCGTTAACGTGACCGGTGCCGAGAGCTGCACGAGAGTTTGAGGAATGATCCTCGCAATCGGGCTTTGGGCGAGGAGCTGGCCAGGCGGGACCAACAGCTGTTGCAGGCGTTTGGTAGCAAAAGTGTTCTTGAGGAGCAGATCCGTCAGAAGGACGAGGAGCTGGAGGTGGGGAGGGGGATCGCAGTAGAGTGTGTGCACTTACAGGGTAAGTTGAGGGAGATGGAGTTGGCAGTGGAGCAGAACCAGGTCGAGGCAGCGGAGATGGCTGCGGAATGGAGTAGGAAACTGGCAGCTTTGGAAAGCGAGGTTCTTGCCTTGAAACTTCTGGAGAGGGATGCCTCGTCAAGGGCTGGGGTATTAGAGGCCTCGATCCGCGTGCATGAGTCATGTATTGAGTCAGAGAGGGCTACAATGGCCCTTAGAGAAGCGGGGCTCAAGAAGCGGATTGGTGTTTTTTAGTAGGAGGCCCAAGTGATGTCGGATCGGATTCCGGACTTAGAGAAAGAGAACCAGTGGCTGTGTGACCAAGCTGCGCCATCACATGCTGCTAATCCCAACCAGGCTTATGAACTTTGGGTCTATGCCGAAGCCCAACGCGATATTTACAAGAGCTTCTGGGAGGCAGGTACCGTGATCAAGGCTGTTTTCAAGGTGGCACATCAGAAGGCTCGTGAGGCTCGTGCCAACTGTTGTTATGATGTGGCGACGCCCGAGGCTGATGATGGTGTGAATAACGGCGAGGGCGGGGATGAGTGAAAGAGAATTTATTTTTTAGTTTTTTTGTTCCGTTCACCGGTTGGCGTTCGGGTATTTCTTGTTATTTTTTTATTTTTCTTTTTGTTGTGTTGACCAGTCGTGGCCAGATATAAACGAGGAGGATCCGCACTCTTTCTATTATAAATAAATGCACTCTTTTCCGTTATTTGTCGTGTTTACTTTGCATCTTCCCTTTCTCTTTTTCGTTTTGAATGTAAGGAGAGATGACTCACCTTTGAGTTTGACCTTGGTCGGTCGTGACATATCAGTTTTTGACTGAACTATTTTTGTCCTTTGATTCGACATGGACAGGGTGGAGTTGTCGTTTTATGGCAGCTGTGCTTAGCTCCTACTGGCTCCAGTCTTAGTTTAAACGCGGTCGGACTACCGACTGTGATAATGGAAACACGACTTTATAGTTCGAGCGGGGTCGAAATCTGACTTGGAGGCAGAGACGTGTAGCCTGAGTCCTAGTTAGAGCGAAATTGGACTTGCGTAAGTCGATGGTGAAGGAACAACCTTACTCTTGATTTGACTTAGGTCGAACTTGATAACGTCGATGGTGAAGGCATTTGGCCTTAGTCCCAGTTCGACTAAGGTCGAACTTAATGACGTTGATAGAGAAGGCACTTGGTCTGAGTCCCAGTTCGACTAAGGTTGAACATAATGACGTTGACGGCAAAGGCACTTGCCCTGAGTCCCAGTTTGACTGAGGTTGAACTTAATGATGTTGATGGCGAAGGCACTTGGCCTGAGTTCCAGTTCGACTAAGGTCGAACTTAATAACGTTGTTGGCGAAGGCACTAGGCCTGAGTCCCAATTCGATTAAGGTCGAACTTAATAACGTTGATGGCGAAGGCACTTGGCCTGAGAACCCAGTTTGACTGAGGTCGAACTTAATGACGTTGATGGCGAAGGCACTTGGCCTGGGTCCCAGTTAGACTAAGGTCGAACTTAATGACATTGATGGCAAAGGCACTTGGCCTGAGTCCCAGTTCGACTAAGGTCGAACTTAATAACGTTGTTGGCAAAGGCATTTGGCCTGAATCCCAGTTCGATTAAGGTCGAACTTTAGGCACTTGGCCTGAGTCACAGTTCGAGTAAGGTCGAACTTAATGACGTTGATGGCGAAGGCACTTGGCCTGATAACTTTGATAGCAATGGCACTTGGCCTGATAACTTCGATGGCGAAGGGACTTCGCCTGATAACTTCGATGGCGAAGGCACTTGGCCTGATAACTTCAGTGGCGAAGGCACTTGGCCTGAGTTTGTTCCTCGATCGAGATCGGGCTCGTAGAGATCGATCCCTAGTTTACGACGTCTTTATTCCGTCTTCGGGCTAGACATTGTATCAAGGGTGAGGGGGATGCTTTGCATCGGTTTCCTCTTGTTCTGGGGGATCTTCTTCTTGTTTGCATTGTTCGAGATTAATAGAACGGAATATTTTGGCTTTCGCTGAGGCCTTAGAGTTCTCTTCGCTCGATGTACTGCTTTTGGCTCGTTAGAGTTGGATTGTTTCCTTTTTTGGAACTTTTCGCTCTGGTCCAGGGAGGAACTATGCAATCTTGCTACGAAATCCCCATAGACGGTGCCAAATTGTTTGACTCAAAAGTTGTACAATACTTTATGAGGGAAAACAATTAAAATAAATCATGGGGTAAATCGTAGCAAACTATAATAAATCACTGGACCAAAAGATGGAGACAAAATGCGAATAGCAAAGATTAACGGGCCATAGATTCAACGTTTTATTGATCATAATGACTCGATCCGCCTCTCCTTGAAGAGGTTCAGATCGAAATAATCGTATTGATGTTAGGGCGATACATGTAATATGTTTTGCTTATTCTATTGTGAACAATGTCCTCGAAGAAGAGCCCTTTTTACGATCCTCTTTCTTAGTATTTATAGCTATAAGTTGCATGATCTGGTAGCAGATTGTCATGGCCAAGTTGAGGAGACGTCTACATGGCGCGGGAGGGTCGTAGCCCCATTGCTTGTTGCGGAAATGGCTATGATTGCTTGGAGTCGAGTGTATTGATTAGTGGTCGTAACCAATTTGGATGGAGCCGGTTTCGTGATAATCAGATGGCCATGTTTTTTACCCATACAGGCACATAGTTTAAAAAAAGATGAAATATTTGTAATTTGTGGTCCTAAACAAGTCAAAAAGAGGTCCACAATATTTGTACGGTTATAAAAACTTTTCATTATGGATAGAATCGAAAATTTAAACTAAATTATTTTCAAAACGAATCAAAAAAATAGGTTCACATAACTGAAACATTATTTAAAATTATTGTATATTTTTTAATAAGTCGAAGAACAATTTGCTAATAAAACATATGGAAAAAAAAAAGGGTTGGAAAATGTCTTATTTGGGCTTAGTGGTCACTGTACCAGAATGTGCCAAAGTAAGTTTTCGGAGAAAGAAAGGAGGAGGTGGAGATAGGCCTTAGCCACTATGCACTCACTGCTCTCTGTGTTTGTGGAAGTTAAGCTCCCATAAACTCTCAGATAAAACAAGACAGACTTGTTCTTTCTTTCTTTCTTTTCTCTTCTTGGTGGCTAAGAATGGCTGGAGCTCTTTTATCTCTTTCTCTACCTAAGCTCAATGTAATTAAAGCTTCAACTGCAGCCAACACCACAACTACAGAAAGTCTTGAACAGAAATTCGGTCGTAAAGGCATCAAATTTAGTGAGTCTGAAGGGACAGTTGAGCTGAGTGTTAGAAATGGAAGCTCAGTGATATTACAGATACCCAATGCCCATATAACTTCTTATAAGCCTAAAGTTTATTGGAAAGATGATGGTTTTGAGGAAGTTCTTTATACCCTTCCTCCTTCTTCCTCTTTTTCTTCTAATTCTAGAGGTGGCATTGCTCTCGTAATCAATGAAATCTTGGAGCCAAATAAATTGTCAACAACAAAAACAACAGCCAAAGCTTCTTCTGAGTGGACTGTCACGGATGTTGATTCCGACTCTATTGATGCTCTCCAGGTCAGTTACTACTCAGTTTTCACTCCTCTTTCATTCAATTGTTTCTTGACTGAATGATCATTGCAATATATGTTGGTAGGATAAGCACCATGATATCAATTAACTTTCTTGAATTTGGAAAAGGCAAACCAAATCTTTCCATTAGCTATGAGAATATGTTGTGTTCAGAAAGTAGCTTTCCCTTTCACAAAGAAATACTATCTTTCTTGTTTAAAAGCTATTTTTCTTAATTTCTCAAAAACGGGATGTTGTATAGAAGCCCCAGAGATGCGAGATGTTAGCCTCAGTGGGTACCAGGAGGGTAGAGGTAGGCCTAAGAAGTCTTGGGGCGAGGTTATGTTGTTGACTTCAATATTTTTATCTTGTTGCCATTACTTTTGTCATCCGTTCTCCAGTTGAGCGTCTATCGGAAACAACCTCTCTGTCCTTCTAGATAGTGGTAAGGCTGCGTACATCTCACCCTTCCCCGACTTTGAAAAATACTGGGCTTCTTTTTGTTGTTGTTGCTGTTGTCGTTCTCAAAAAGGGGATGCAGCTGAATAGCTGTGACAGAAACTATGTACTAAAAATTTCAGGTTGAATTGAGTTGCAGCAGAGGGACTCTTGATATTAACTATGTGGTGTCACTCTATCCACTGAGCATGGCAACAGCAGTTATAGTGAAGAACAATGGCCGTAAGCCTGTCAAGTTAATGAGTGCTATACTAAGCCATTTGAAGTTTAAGACAAGAGGGGGTACAGGAATACAAGGACTCCGCAGCTGCACTTATTGCGCACATCCTCCTTTGTCTTCTCCCTTTGAAATTTTATCTCCAGGGGAAGCGATGAAAACTGAGGAGCCTGGTTTATTCTCGTTTGGTTGGGAGCCAGAATTGAAGCCGGGAATATGGTCTGCTCAAGATGTTCCTATCACTGTATTGAAGCACAAGCTCAGTAGACTTTACAGTGTTCCACCAGAAGAAAGAGCAAAGGAATTTTATAATTCAATACCTTCAAAATATGAAACAATTGATCAGGTATATCACATTCAAAACAAAAAACTAGTGGATTATCATGCTTGCTGTTTCTACTATTAATGGCGCGCTTTATAACATTTTTGTTTTTTTCCAGGGCCGTGAGCTCTTCTTCAGGATAATACGTATGGGGTTTGAAGATATTTTCTTATCAAGTCCGGGTTCATTTTCGGACAAGTATGGGAAGGAATACTTTATCTGCACAGGCCCTGCTTCAATGTTGGTTCCTCTTGTTGTGAATCCTGGTGAAGAGTGGAGAGGAGCACAAGTTATTGAACATGATAATTTATAGTTTGAAACTGGAGTACATATTTTCTTTTTACAAGCTTTATGTACCTCTTCATTTCTTTATCAAGAAACTCCAATATTATGCAATATCAAATGTACTTAGTTGAAAATAATTGAAAATTCCCTTTTTGTATCCTCCTCCTAAAGCCTAACTGTAGTTATCAATATTAGGCAATATCAAATGTTCATTTCCTTGCTTTTAACAGTTAAAACCTTCCAAGCAAATGATTGTTAACAAGCAGAAAATGGTTGAGCTAGAGATACATTCTTTAAACTGCAGCAATTAGAAAGATAAGCTTAGACATGTTAATAGAATCTCAATTACATCCATAAATCCTACGGAAAATACCTAAAAAAGCCACTCAACTTTCAAAAATGGTCTATCCTTGCCATCCGTTAAAAAAATGTTCATTTCATACCACTGTTGTTACACATTTTGCCCATCCATGCCATTATTGACTAATGGCTCAATTTTTGTTTGGCCCATCCATACCACTACCGTTAGTTAATAATGGAATGAATAGACCAAATGTGTAACGCCAGTGGCATGAAATGAGTATTTTTTTAACGAATGACATGGATAGACCATTTCTGAAAGTTGAGTGACATTTTTAGGTCTTTTCTTTTATCCTGAAAAGAGAAAAATGAAAGAGAAAAAGGTAGGACCACCACCCAAAATATCATATAAAAAAGGGAGCATAATCCACACACACTTTCAAATGTTCAACCTTAGCCAACCAAAAGTTATTGTGAAATATCATATCATGGAACAAGGATAATAAAACTCAGTCGTCTACAAAAACACCTCATCCCATTCTTTCTTCTTCTTCTGGCATGGCTACCATTAACACTTGTCTCCTCTCTCCAAATATAATCTCAGCTTCTCCAATTTCTAGATCAATGAGCAAATCCATATTTCCTCCTCATCTCTGCAGTCCCCTCCAGTACACTAGCTTAAAAAGAAATATTCAATTGCCAGGAGTAGCTTCCATCTCATACCCACCCATCGACACAGAATACTTGGAAAGTGAGTTCAGTGGACATGGAGTTACCTTCACAGGACTTAATGACAGCTGTGTTGTCCGCATGGCGTTGGAGAATGGAAGTATAGCTAACTTGATGCTTCCAAGTGGTTTGATCACATCATACAAAGCTCAAATGTGGCATGGAGGCACAATGGAGTTGTTGCATACCACTGTCTCACAAGGACAGAATGGTTCGCCAGTCATTGAAGGAGGAGTTTCACTAGCCTGCATTTGCGACAACGATCATGGTCTTTCATGGTCTCCAAGTTCTTGGGCTCTTCATCAAGTTAAAGGAGATCCTCAAGAATCCATTCAGGTACCTTTGGATCCTACTATTAGATTAGCTCTCTTTCATTTGTGGTTACACTTACACGTCCGAGTTGGAATGGCAGGTGGAATTGATGTGTACAAGTTCAGATGGAAAGATTGAAGCTAAGTATATGGTTACTTTGCAACAAGATGTCTTAACTTCAGAGATTACAGTCTTTAATTTAGGTAAGTCGCGACTCCGAATGATGGGTTCAGTTCTTAGCCATCTTACAGTAAGCACACCAGAAGCCAGTTATGCAGTCGGATTGGAAGGTTCAGATTTCTTCAACAAGCCTCCATTTTTGGCTAACTTCAGCATCCTTCCTCCTGGCTTTGGGAAGAAAAAGAATCAGGCTTCTAAAAGACTTTGGGATCCTAAATCAGTTGGGAGAATATTCTCCAGCTGGAGTACAAATGAGACAATTGCAACAGAAACAGAACAAGAGTTGGAGGGTGAAGAAACTGACAACTACAAGCATTTGACTGAGGAAATGAGCAAAATTTATCAGAGTGCACCCAGGAACTTCACACTCATTGATCGGGTAAACTGTCCTTTATGGGCATTAAGTGATATAGCTGCTAATTTATTCTTTGTCATTTAATAATTACTCATCAACAGGGAAGGCGAAACTCAGTGGTAGTAGGACGGGACGGGTTCAAAGAAGTGTACATGCTGAGTCCTGGCTCCAGTCATGAAACTTATGGAAGATATTCATATATATGTGTTGGGCAAGCCGCTTTGCTTCAACCAATAATCATAGAATCGCAGAGTGAATGGAGAGGTAAACAAAGTTTGCATAACCCAAATATGTGAATTTCTGAACCAGCAGATGAACTTATTTTCACACAGAATGGAGCTCTTATTAGTGACTAAACAAATCAACAGATGGAAGACAACACTATCACAAGACGAACCACCTAAACCAAGCAGATACAATTGGTTTGTCCTTGATGTGGATATAATGCTACAAATCCTGTGAAATACCATTTGATTGTTAGGAGAGACTGTTCTCCTGTTGCCCATGTTTTCCCTCCTCGTTAACTTGGCTACAACTTGCAGATATAAGTTCATTCGTCTGTTCACAGCATCAATTTACTCAACAAGCTATAGAAATCAAATTTGTTTTAAACGGAAAATTAAACAGATTTGAAGAATCATGCCTATTGACAAATGCATGACGAAATGGCAATATCTTTCTCCAAAAACAAACCTTCAATTAGCTTCATATTAGCGTCTGAATAATCAATTCAGATGATGGGATACTAGTTCTGTAACAAAGTACATCAATCCTCAATGAGAAAATTAAGATACTGAAGGTACTATCTAGCACCCACTGTCTAAGAGTGGGATGTATTACAAAGACCAACTACATATCTAGGTGGGAACCGGAATGTAGCTTTGGTCTTTATCCCCTATCCACAACAAAAGTATGAAGGCTGCCAAAAGTAGAACTAAGATACCAAAAAACAATATGCGAGTAGAAGCATAGCCTTTATGGTGAATGACACCTTGCGATTCTGTTCCATTTTGGGCAACGTCGACTGAAGATACTTGCAAATCTCCATCAGCTTGAGCATTATCTGTTGAAGATACTGATTCTGAGTTTAGATGGCATTGTTTATCATCATTAGATGTTGACCCATCCCTATCCTCGTATCTTTTGCGATTGAAGAGGCTACTTTCTTCAAACCTTGCTGGACTGCGTTCACATCTGCACAAGGAAGGGCTCCTAAACCTTCTGGTTTTCCTCTCAGAAAAGTCTGAGTTCACATCATTGGCATCCTGAAGGAGATGAATAAGTTTTCTTGGCGTCGCAAAGATCTTCACACTTTCGACATTAACATGAGAACGTGACCTCTGAAGCACAAAACATGCAATGTGAACATCTGTTGTTTGATACAAAATCATGAACTATGATTTTCAAAATTTCATTATAGTATTATACTATTCAGTTCAAAAACATATAGATGCAGTTTTGATATTTCATACACCCAACATAAGAGAAACCATGAAACATCTGTTGAACAGCAAAGTATTTAAAGCTAATATGAACTTAGTCATTTATTCTTTTCAGTCGTTTTATATTTCCCATCAGAACTATACCAAGTTTCAACTTACTACTCCCTCCAGCTCAGACAATTGACTGAGCAAAGAGTTGAGAAGTTCAATTTGAATTGTGTTTCTTTTTTAATATTCATGGGATAAAATGTTAAAAATTGTACAATTGACAAGTTATTTGATACAAAATCATTTCACATTTTAAATTTGGTCTATTAAATGAATTTCAAAATTTTGAATTATGAAAGTTCATAAAATAATATTATTAGTGGAATAGACAAAAATTAGATTATAATTGTTGCAGCATGCAGAAATGCAGCATATGACTAATGCAGAACTATTCCCTGAATCAAAATGCAACACTTGTTCTGAAAAAGAAGTACAGAAAGCAAAAACAGTTGACATCTTCTAGAATATTTTACAACCTCCATTTGGTTCTTTGCACAGACCATAGAAATCATGTATCAAAAATTTTACTTCTAAGATTGCTCTTTAATTAGTTTTGTTGCACATGCACTAGAGGGAACCCATCTATTATGTTTATTCCTTTAATGTGCTCTACATCTCAAATAGGGGTGTGCATTCGATTTATCGATTCGATTTTGACCCTTATCGATAATTACTTATCGATTATCGATTTATACATATGCTTATCGTTATTGTTTCAATAAGATTTCGATTTTTTCGATTTCGATTTATCGATTTTGGGGGCTTATTGATTCGGTTATCGATTACACCAATAAGAAAATTTGCGGGATTCCACGGAAAGTATATTGCTATAAACGCGCCTAACTTACATGGACAAAAGAAGCTAAAATAAGACGAACACCATTTATAACATAAAAATTGTATCAACAAGCACATGCAACAAAACTAAAGTAAGGAATCAAATGTATGCCACCAACACTCCAACGGTATAAAAAAAATACATCATCACGGCTAATTTTGTTTTCATTAATTTGAACTTTATTCCCTTGAACTTTAAATGTGATCATTCCTTAAATGTGGTAGAGAAAATAATAGGGTAAGGCACTTAGGGTAAAGGAAAGGGTATAGATTAGGGAAAATGATATTGTATAGCCGCTTTCAAAATAGTAGCAGAATATATATACATTCTATATGTTATATTAATCTACACAAATAGGTAATTACTCATTTTACAAGTGTCTACAATCTAGGGTGTCTACAGTCTAGGGGTGAGCATTCGATTTATCTATTCGATTTTGACCCTTATCGATAATTACTTATTAATTAACGATTTGTACATATGCTTATCGTTATCATTTCAATAAGGTTTTGATTTTTTCGATTCCAATAACAAATAATCGATTCGATTTATCGATAAACCGATTCGAATGCACACCCCTAATCTCAAATAACTGAAGTGTTATTTTTTCTACTTTATAAATGCATGAGGTACTTTTTAACTCCAAAATGCTCCCTGCTATTTTCAGAAATTATTTGCTGGTTAGAAATAACACTATATAAACTATGCAAAGAACAGTAGTCAGTAACATGTTTTACCTGAGGACTGGGAGTAGCACTTCTGACAAAACCATTTCGAGCAGAACCTGGCAAAAATCCAGCAAACGCAGCAGTGTTATCTCCAAAATCATTATAAACCTCAGAGTGTGTGACGCCATTTCCATGGGTGGATTCAAAGAAGATGCCATCCTTTAGAGACACATCTACACCACCTTTTGCACTCCTTCTCCAAAGTTTTCGGTTCACACTTCTTCTATCGTTACCCTGATTTATTGAAAGAGGGGAGTCAATGAATGGTTCATAGTCAACAAACGAGTTAACTGTGTGTGATTCTGGTGATGCAGTTAAAGGTGATTGGTCACCGGAGCTCCATATAATGTTCCCTCTACTGTCAAAGTTGGATACGGTCGTTGAATCCACATCTCTCTCAAATTTTGGACCCTTTTCAGAACATATTTTCTTTGCAGTCTGTAATGCTTCAAATGCAGCCCCTCTAACATAAAGCATCTTATCTGATTGACATTTTTCCATCTCCTCAATAACCATTCTAAGCTCAGATTGTATGCTTCTTTGATCCAAATGCTTCATCAAAGAGTTGACCATATGAATGGCAGACAATCTTTTTTGAGAAACTCCTTCGCCGCTGCTACTATTTATAATTAGTAATCCAGACTGTATCAACAATCTTGCATAAGCTTCCATGATTAAGCTATTATGTTTGGCTAAAGAAGTGACTAGAGCCATATGAGAATTGGTTTGAATATGCTTCTCCAAAGCACCGGCAACTCTTTGACAAACCTCATGAACCATCTCATTTGAAGTAACACGCCAATTATCAGAATCCACAAGAGCCTTTAGGCAGAGAGCAGCTCCAGAAGATAAACTCTCCTGACTCCCAAGAAGACAATCTGAAAGGGGCTTAGAGAGGGAGTGTATAATGTATCTCTTCTTCTCCTCGGGTGTAGTTGGGTCCATACCATACCTCGCAATGGCTGGAACAACTTTTGAACAAGCTTGGTGAAGAGCAAAAGAACCGGCACTGGATTTAAGGGTCTTGATAATAGTGTTCATGATGTTATCAATTTGAGGAACAATTTTCGGCCCATGTACACGGGCAAGTACCTCATAGAGTGAAATTGTGTATTCACCAGATGAAGCATTGGATTCTTTGGTTTCAGAAACCTGAGCCAGAAAGAGAGGGATTGCCTTGGAATCTAGTTCTTTCACATATGACTTCAATGCTTTCATTGCACATTTTCTACTCTCAGCATCCTTGTCCAAATTCTCCAGTTGTCTTCTAAGTATTGGGCTTAGACTTTTCCCCATCTCTTACCTGCATCCAAGAAACCAACAGAACCATGCTAATATTTAGACAAACCACGAAACCCCAAAAAAGACAAAGATTGACATTGTTTCTTTTATTTTTTTACAAAAAAATACAACAACAAGAACAACAATAGCAACCCATGGGGAGAATAGGGAGTAGTAGAGAGGTTATTTCCGATAGACCATCGGCACAATAAGATGACAACGTGATAGTGTAGCAATAACAGCAAAGGAATCCGAAAAGATAACACTAGCAAATTATTCACCGGCTATACTGAACTTAATCCACCAAATCTTATAGATTTGAAAAAACTGAAATCTTCTGCTTAAAACCCCAATAAAATCATTCTAAGCAGGAAAAAAAAAACAAGCGCCCCCATTTGATACCAAGATTTCCAAGTAACATACGGGTCTATCCAAATTAAGTCTTTTCTATAACAAAACACATAAAACAGAAATGCAAACTTGGGTCATCTTGCTCTCAGAGTTAAAAGGAGACTTACAAAAATCAAATATTCATTCAAGAACTCAAAATAGCCAAATGGGTGATCCAAAAAGAAGCATACCTTCTCTTCAGTCAAAGATGAGTCCTTTCATATTCTTTCCGCAGCAACAAGATCAAAATCTCTAACTTTTCTTCTAAAGCAGGAACACTAAGGAATTCTTGAAATGGGAAATAAATCAAAAAGAAATCTTGAATACATCTCAGTGATAATATACGAAGTAATGACAAGTGTGAACAGAGAATTGTATACACGTTAAGTCATTGTAATTGTTATTAAAGAGAGAAGGTACTAAGGCCACACTACTACTATAATCAAATATATTGCCTTAATTTGGATTTGCTCCGCGTTTTTGGTGGTGCGATGTCTGAATTAGTTCACCTATCCAAATATATTTTGAAGGGTACCTTTAAATTTTGAATTTTTTACCTTAATTCCCCCGCTGCCCTTCACCCCGCCAGCTGTATTTGAGTTTTCATTTTCAATCAATGTTGCTTTGACGAAATTACCCCTCCAAAATATTATTGTGATATAATTGGGCGTTTGGACATAAGAATTGTAACATTCCAAAAAAATGAATTCTTTTTAAAAATAAAAATTGTATTTGAAAATTAGAGTTGTGTTTGGACATGAATAAATTTTTGGTTGTTTTTGAAGTTCTGTGAGTGATTTGTGAAAAAAAATTGAAGAATAGCTTTTTGAAAAATTCTAAAATTCCTTTCAAGTAAAATTAAAAATTTTATGGCTAAACACTGATTTAAAAAAAGTAAAAGAATTATTATGTCCAAACACGCTCTAAGAATGAATGGTGGTTTTCGAAATGATGTTCTTATAACCACAATGAAAATGTTTTGTGCCTTAAAAAGTCCAAGGCTAAGCGTTTGGTTAGAGTACGTGGGAGGTCTGAGGAAAGGGTGTTAAAGACCTATAAAACTAGGACAAGTTATCATTTTTAGTGAAGAAACCCGGGGCTAGATTGATAGTTTTAACATTGATTTAGTTCCTTTATAAGTGTTACATTATTATATTTTGAAAATACACTTCAATTTTTACATACATAAAGAACTTTAGAATTTTACTTGGTTGTAATGAGTTACTTCCTCCGTTTTAAATTAGATGATATACTTTCCTTTTTTAGTCTGTTCTAAAATAAATTGACACATTTCTAATTTGAATATAATTCAATTTTAAACTCATCATTTTACTTATTTTACTCTTAATAAAAAGTTTTTATAATTACACATATATCATGATCCCACAAAACTTTTACCCGTAGGCTTTTAAGACCAGAAATTTCAAAAGCCTTTTTTTATTTTTTATACTTCATATCGAATCAAACTATCTCATCAAAATTGAAACGGAGGGAGTACAATTTTACTTCATTAACAAAAAAGAAGCCAAGTATTTAATCGAGTCATATCAACAGCCAAATGTAAGGGAAGACTTTGAGAAAGGGTAATGTAGTATTTTTGGAGTAGGACTTGAAAAGTAATGATAGAGACCTTGTGCTTTTGTTTCCCGCGCGTGAAATATTGAAATATATCTTGTCTTCTCCTCTTTGGACCAAAAACTTTGGCAGATAACAAAACAAAAAGGCTAATGACAATAGCAGGGAAGGGGCCATCACTCCGCTCTTTAAAAGTCTTTCTTCTTCTTCTTCCTCTTCTTTTTCACCTTTATCATATCAAGAACGATAAATTACAACAATTTTCTGAGTGCTGACCATTTTGGTTTTCGTTAAGAAAAACATTCTTGCATACTTATAAATTTTACTTAATGTAGGAACCTATTTTTTATGAATTTATTACATATATGTCTCGATTCAAATTTTGTTCATTAAATTGTGATGGCGTCTAACATATGCTTGCTATGCAAGCCAACATTAGTACAATAACCAAAGCAGTATATATAATGATAAACGAAGCATTTATAATAATAATAATGTGAAATAGCATAAAAGAATAATAAGTGTACAACCAATATTGTCTAAGACTATCCCTAGAAATTGGTGTCATGAGTACATGAGCTATTAGAATACTAAATATAAAGTTTGAAATAAAATATAAAGTTGTCTGATACAAGATTAACAACATAGAATATATGAAGGGGACTCCAGGGCCTGCGATCGTGAAGCAGCACTACCTTAAGTTTCCTAGAAGAAGAAGGTTCGAGCAACCACCTCTGACGTCGTTGTGACCAATACCGGAATCTGCACTAAAAGTGCCGAAGAGCAATATGAGTACAACCGATTTAATTTACTTAGTAAGTATCTAGCCTAACCTCGACGAAATTGTGATGAGAGTATGACAAGGAACCCATTATAAATTGGTACGAGTAATAAGTAGAAAAAACAATAACAACATGATAACCGAAATAAGAAATAAATGACAGAAGGCCTAGAATATCATCACCTTACAATCGTATAGCACAACACACGTCACGAACCAACCCCCACAGCAGGGGTCGTGATGGCACCTAGTCTCTAAGACAAGGTAATTTTATTACATAATGATGAGCCCGCTTCTGCGAAGTATTGACCACACATGTGGTCCTTCCCCAGCCCACTCACATCTGTATCTGTGATGCCACTTTCGCACATGCGCATCCGCTTGTGCGGATAAACGACCATACCTGCGCTCACATCTTGCAAACACAACTCTCACTGATGTGCCTCACCTGTGGCACAAAAGTGCGCAGGTGCGATTGCACTAGACTTGGCAATGGTTCAGATTTCAACCAAGTCCAAATGGTTTCAGATTCCATCCGAGTCACACTCCGGGCCTCAGAGTCACCTTCTTTACTTTATTTCTATTGTTTATGTATTTTAACAGCATTGTACACTATGAAACTTGATATGTATTTCTCTTAAAGCTTATTAATCAGTTTTATCGAATTTTAGAAAGTTGATAATTGTATCCACATAGGCAGTATTATCGTATTTGTCACGCCCCAAGATCCGAGGAGCGCGACCGATGCTCAACCAAGTAAACCTGACGGGGCAAGCCTGTTAGGTCTCATTCTACCCAAACTAACTCATGAATAATTAGGGGATGGACTTCATTAATCAAATTCTATAAACATATAATTAACAATTTCCATTCCATTTTCATTAGCAACTTCATTCGACATTTTAAAGGCATTACAAGTTGTATACATCATTGCCAGACATCAGTATTTTTATTTTAATTTCCAATATCCGACACTACCCATAACATGTCTACGGAGCCTCTAAACATAACTGAAAAATAATATGAAAATACAGGCAACAAGGCTCCGGCTATACCTCAAATACCAACTATGTGATGAGAAAATGAACAGGAGATACATGACATGACCCCAGGACAAAGTGGGGTCACCAAGTATGCTGGGAAGAGGATACTGCTACGACTGGCCTATGCCGCTCACTATGGAAACACCTGTATCATAAAACAATACAGCGCCCCCGGAAAAAGGGACGTTAGTGCCATTAAATAGCACTAGTATGTATAACTAAACACCATATATTTAGAAAGAACTTTCATACAACAATAAGGAAATCACAAGTGAAACTCAAACACTTTAAATGATCAAGACATTATCAAATAAAAGGGATCACATAGCTTCCACATAATTTCCAAACCTTTAGGTTGCGATTCATCGCCCATCCATAGGGTTCACATATTATATCATACACATATGCGTTTCATAGCCCATCCAGTACACACCTATGTGTTTCATAGCCCGTCCATAGGTCCCATATGTTACAGCACACACCTATGCGTTTCATAGCCCGTCCATAGGTCCCACATGTTACAGTACACACCTATTCATTTCATAGTCCATCCATAGGTCCCACATGTTACAGCACACACCTATGCGTTTCATAGCCCGTCCATAGGTCTCACATGTTACAGCATACACCTATGCGTTTTATAGCCCGTCCATAGGTCTCACATGTTACAGCATACACCTATGCGTTTTATAGCCCGTCCATAGGTTCACATATTACATCAATATCAATTTCAACACAAGCCATTCAATTCAAAATGTCGAGTGCACATGAGAGGAATCACGAACCATGGGCATATACAATGTTACATAAATCATAATCTCAAGTTTATTGACAACGAAACTTTAAACATGATAGATTTTTCCAAATCAATATGGGGGATACGCCAACCCATAATAAAATACATCAAAGGCATCACCAAGTACATTTATAATTCATGTTCTCAAGAATAGCACATCGATCACATTGGAATGCATCTTCCACAAATATAGGGTCACAACACCAATTCATGTAAGTATCAATCAAGGCAAGAATCCTAAGTTCAGTCTTACCACATTTACAAGAGAATTGATAGAGCTCAATTTCTAAAAGATGGGGTTTTAGTCATACATACCTTTCATGAGCTTTCCTTTAATTACTACGATATTCCGGAAATTCTAGCAACTTTAATCTATTTTTATACATAGCAAAATTGAGCAAAAATTAGAAAGATATTTATAACTGTAGCTCATTTGAGCATTTTATCAAATACTGGATGAGCATCTTGATTTCAAATCCCATTTTCAAGATTTCCTTTATTCCCTAACCCAATATTTACTTATTTAAGTTAAAAAATCTTCCCATAAACCTAAGTTGTACATACATGTATACACAATACTAATACCCCCAAGAGTCATATCTTAATAACCCATCTTATAATCAAAACTCAAAATTAAAAACCTAGGGTATAGAATCTTACCTCTTAGATGAAGATCTTGTGATTGGGTTCTTTGATTCTTGAAGATTGATGCAAGGTTTGGATGATTTAAATGTTGGGTTCCTCCTACTCCCTCTAAAATGCTCTCACCTCTCTCTAAAATCAGTAGAAAATGACCCCAAAATGAAGCCCCAAAGGCCATATATCAAAATGGGGTCGGGTTATAAAAATTAGAAAATTAACCCTACGAATATAGCTGAATGGACCGCAGAATAGGAATGTGGTCTGCAGAATGCACCGCAAAATCGGTGCCCAAAATTGGGCTACACTGGACCATTCTTCGACTAGAATGCGACCGCAAAGTGAGAAATGCGACATGAATTGCGGTCGCAGAATTGACACAAGATACATTTTCTAGCCTTTGGTAATTTGATCATAAATTTATGTAGGAATGTCCAAATGATGAACGGTATGAATCGTTGGAAACTAGACTCGAATACCTTTCATTTGATAGGTTATTCATCACTAAAACCTTATAGATATTTTGATATTTTCGTTCAAAGTAGGGACCAGTATAAGATCATTGGAAATTTTAACCTATAATAAACTTTTCCAATTTTCTTTGACTTAGGCCTTTCCTTGGACCCCAAATTACTTACCACAAGACTTATGCACATATTTATCAATCCAATGGATTTACACCATATTAATAGCACATAAAATTATTATAATAAGTCTACAGGACACAACGAAATCCTAAATCACTTAGCGAAAATTTCTGGGGCCTTACATTCCCCTCCCCTCATTAGGATCATTCGTCCTTGAATGAGGAGTAGATTCCGTCTCAAACGCTTAATATAATCATTCTCTCTTCTTACCTACCTCAAGACCTTAAATTTTGACTAACTCCTAGATTTTTCAGAAATTTCAGTAGAGTCTCCTTTGTAACTAGGCCTATCCACCTGCCAGAGAATCACCAAAATCGTCTTAACAACACATCCACAACTCGACAGAGCACCACAATGTATATATCAACAATCCTAATCCCAGTATTACAAGCACTACATTATCATAAGGATGCTAGACATGGACTGCACAGTTTTAGATCAAAACACCTATATGGTACCTTTCAAGTCAAAACTAATTGATATTCAATCAAGAAAAAATATTTTCCTTTCACGACACTTTCAGCCTTCAAGATGACCTTATCAATTTACAAGCTCTATCATGACACATTCTCATAAATAATATCAACTCCCAAACATACATAACAAGGATGACAGATAGACATATCGCACGAGTTAATTATACATTGACTTTACCTTTAATAATTTCCATTGTACAATTTCATTCCACCGGATATTGCAATTCATGGTAACAACAACATCCTCAAATTCCATCACATGGCATCATAGCATCAAGAATGTCGTTTTGTAGTAACCAAACAGTCATGTGTCCATAGTAGTCCTTACAAGCCATTAATGTAATCACAAAGGTGTTCATCAATAAGAATATAATTTTATTTTAATCAACAATCCATATAAAGTTAAGCCACGATGACTCTTGCCAGTAGTGCATCATATAGGATATTACCATGATCATATAGTTCAATCAAATCAATTCACACCCCTTTTTATCACTACCTTCTTAGACATAAACATATGAAAACACAAAGTACATGAGTAACAATTATTGGGAATATTATACTCCTAGTGCAACCTAATATGGAATACAATGCAACCTTCTTTATCAACTCACCTAACATCTTTAGGGGAAGTATTGAGAATAACCCCTTCAATTTTTCCAAACTCTAAATCTCTTCATGAACACTCATACTAAACCATTAATGACCTTCAACAATCACCCTATGACATGCTATCATAAACTGACAATAAAATTGCCTATCGAATATATGGGATCACACGTGGATTCTTCTCCTTTGACATGTTTGAACCTTCAATATCCAAAAGATCTAATACAGTAAGGAACAACAGAGTTCAAGATTGGACTTGGAGTTATTCAGGAATCCTTTTAGGCACTGAGTAGGTTCCATGAAGTTACATGCTAAGAGACACAAGGATTTCTATTCGTGATGCTGATATGGTTAATTATTATGATGACATCAACTATTAGACAATTAAGGCATCGGGGTAACTCGTTCATTGTCTATAGGAACCATTAAGGAGGAATGCTCAAGTACGTGAACTACTCATTTTCTGTAGTATAGGGAAAATCTATTTATCAAGAATAAGAACAATCTGTCACCTGGAATATTATACGGGTTTCAAATTACATGCAGTTGAATTACACTCTTAACTTTACTTGACACACAAAATCTATGCCACAAATCCGTGAGGATGAAAATAAGTTGAACACTTGTGAGATTATCATATTTCAGACAGCTTAACCCTTCCTGATAATTGATCAGATACGCGGGAACTAAATATACGACCAAACTTGTCTTTTAAATCGATATGCTCATGATACGTGCAAATATCTGAAGGCATATAATCTCCTCCTTTTCTCAAGTAAAACCACATAGCTCGGACATCTAATGTTGGGATAAAATCATATACTGGTTAGAGGCATTCTAATGGTTAACATGATGCTCCAGGGAGAAAGACAAATGACACTCTTATCCTCTAAAGGAGGTGTAATAGCAAGGGTAGAAAAACTACCTTCAGATGAAACTAATATAGTCAATTATTCTAGGAGTCGAGTGAGAATAAGGCCACGTAACCCATCCAATCCGACCCATTTAAGACTTTCGAAAGATGGATGCACTTTGATTTGAAATTAGGGCAATTTTAGCCTGGGTTAAAGGAAAGTCATTACTTCTGAAACCCACGAGACAAGCCCTAGTAGTCCTAGAAAATCGATAAAAATGGCGAGGAAGTACCTAAAACCATTGCGAGTTGGTATAAAAAAAGACCTCAAAGTGCCCACATGGATAAGTTCAAAAGAATGAGATGTTTTAATGCATTTATCTCGGAGATGTAACCTGCACTATCTAGTCACATGGACAAGTGGAGAAGGTAGATAATTGTTTAGGAAAAACTCTCATAAGAAGTTCCAGCAATATCTTGTTACCCTAACAAAAGAAACATGTCCTCATCCTTAATGCGACAAGACTTCCTCTTTGATGGCATGAAACATAAATAAATTCTACAATGAGAGTTATCAGATGAAGTAGATGGTAGGGTAGCAAAACTAATGAGCGCCATTTATAACCAACAAGCTTAAACCAAGTTGAAGACATTAGAAGTCTGTAGGAAAGGAGAAACTTGCCCACTCTCAGGGCGCTTGTAGAGTACATAATAGTGAGAATAATTAAATCATACTCCCTCCCTTTCAATTTATGTGAACCTATTTCCTTTTTAGTTTGTGCCAAAAAGAACGACCTCTTTCCTTATTTGGAAATAATTTACCTTTACACAATAATTTATAGCCACACAAAACTTATGTGCTTCATTTTATACCACAAGATTAAAAGTCTTCTCTATTTTCTTAAACTCCGTGCCCAGTCAAATGGGTTCACATAAATTTGGACCGGAGGGAGTATCATATAGTTGGATAACTAGTTGAGACATTGAGATTATATAGAATTAAAGATTGTGGGTAAACAACACATAATGCAAGACAAATTACAGAAGGTGAGGGGGCTTTATGGAAGTAACCTCTACATTGTAACCACTAGGAAGAAGGGTAATATAGAACGATTACGAGAAGCTACTCCCCCACCCCTAATTTTTTAAGAAGATCTTTGTATAATGTCGCATGATGTATAGCTCTAGAATTCAAAAATTCAATTGTGTTTAGCAACTCAACTTTATAATGAATCATTACAACACACTTCTATACAACCAGCTATTACAAGCCATATGGGGAGATGCTATAAGACTTGACTGAGAGAAAGGTTTTGACATACGAATGTGTTACTAGGTGTGTTTCTCCTTGGCCAACCCAAAACCAAAAGGCGAGACTTAGACTGATAAATACATGTTTGGACTAGCACAAGTGTAGATAATCCATTATCGGAAAGAGATCATTCAATTTAAGCAATTGTGGCAGGCTATCAACCCTTGATGAATTTTGAGGTGATATGAGAACCCAATGAGATAGTATGGAATAATCGCGGAGGTTTTGTAGATGTTCGTAGTAATTTCTTCATGAATTTTTACTTGAGGAAGTTAACACATGTGGAGGTGTAAAGAGAAGATAAACGTGTGTTATGAGCCGAGCATGTCTCTACTATATTAACTCCAAATTGCAACATACGACCAGGCCACGAGCAACCTTAATACTAGACCAAGGTGAGCTACATACAGCGGGAGGTACCAAGTGGACACGAAAGTTATAGCAACACAATATTTTCCTATGACGGCGGTGTGAGTATCCCAATTTTATGAGCGACTTTATGCACACGGTGACCATTTCGATTTACATGAACTCCTCTAATAGGTGTTAAGGTATAACCTTATGTTACTAGGAAATGAGAAGCTTTCATGATGATATTCACAAGAGAGTAGATTGACTATTCAAACCATTTAATCCATATACACTACTGAGTAATACAGTGACTTGAGAAGGATCACAACGTTGAGATACTTTGGATGGAACTTGACACCACATAGGAAAACTTGACATATATAGGCTCAAGCGAGTAGATTTATTCCAATTAAATAAAAAGATTCTGTAAGAAATTCATCGGATATAATCCCTTGGTGAGAATTTAGGAAAATCAAGTGGGAAGTATCAATAGTGTTATAACTCAATTCATGAACATACTTATAGAGCTCAATTCCATAGGAGGTTGTGAATAATAAAAATGTGATTGGGAGACTTTGTAAATAATACGTCCCATTCAAAGAGTTGATACACAGAATATTTTGTTATTAAGCACCTTGTTAAGACCACGTTTATGAGAACTCTTCAATATAGGTGTACATACACAATGAGTAGAAATTCTGATTTGACTCACTTAACAACATTAGGTTGATAGGGAAATAGCTTAATCGATACCCCTCGACTCCACATCTCTAACGTACGTAGGTAACATGCTTACATACCACAAGATCTGATGGTGCAGAGAAATCCATAGGGACAAGGACACTCCCTTCTTAGCAATATGTTTTACCAATCTATCCATATCTTAGTACATTCTCCTAACAAGTCCTTGGGCAATCCACTCGGACTCAATGGTGGGATCAATCCCTCCTTACATGCTTCAAATTAGCAGATTATGGCATCAAGGTTACCAATATTAAGACTAAGACTTAGAAAGAAAAGTAACTCTCTAACTTGAGCTCTATTGCACGATTGGAGTATCAAAGAAAGGTGAAATTTCCTAAATGTCTGAATAGCCTCCAACTAATAGATGTGGTCAATAACACACCGATAAGAAGGACTCTACTAGACACGGCTTTGAGACATCCTAGGACACTTTAAAACCTTAGGCTCTAATACCAAGTTTGTCACGCCCCAAAATCCGAGGAGCACAACCGGTGCTCAACCGAGTAAACCCGACCGAGCAAGCCTGTTAGGTCTCATTCTACCCAAACTAGCTCATGAATAATTAGGGGATGGACTACATTAATCAAATTCAATAAACATATAATTAACAATTTCCATTCCATTTTCATTAGCAACTTCATTTGCCACTTTAAAGGCATTACAAGTTGTATACATCATTTCCAAACATTGGTATTTCTATTTTAATTTCCAATACCCAACACTACCCACAACCAGTCTACGGAGCCTCTAAACATAGCTGAAGAATAATATGGAAATGCCGGAAACAAGGCTCCGGATATACCTCAAATACCAAATATGTGATGAGAAAATGAACAGGAGATACATGACATGACCCCATGACAAAGTGGGGCTCAACAAGTATGCTGGGAAGAGGATACTACTACCACTGGCCGATGCCGCTAGCCGTGGAAACACCTGTATCATAAAATGGTACAGCGCCCCCGGCAAAAGGGACGTTAGTGCCATTGAATAGTACTAGTATGTATAACTAAACACCATCTATTTAGAAAGAACTTTCATACAACAATAAGGAAATCACATGTGAAATTCAAACACTTTAAATGATCAAGACATTATCAAATAAAAAGGATCACATAGCTTCCACATAATTTCCATACATTTAGGTTGCGATTCATTGCCCATCCATATGGTTCACATATTATATCATATACCTATGCGTTTCATAGCTCGTCCATAGGTCCCACATGTTAAAGTATACACCTATGAATTTCATAGCCCGTCCATAGGTCCCACATGTTATACACACACCTATGTGTTTCATAGCTCGTACACAGGTCCCACATGTTACAGTACACACCCATGCGTTTAATAGCCCGTCCATAGGTTCACATATTACATCAATATCAATTTCAACAACAAGCCATTCAATTCAAAATGTCAAGTGCACATGAGAGGAATCAGGACCCATGGGCATATACAATGTTCCAAAAATCATACATCTCAAGTTTATTAACAATGAAACTTTAAACATAACGGATCTTTCCAAATCAATAGGGGGATACACCAACCCATCAATGCAAGGTTTGGATAATTAAATGTTGCGTTCCTCCGACTCCCTCTAAAATGATCTCACCTATCTCTAAAATCACTAGAAAATGACCCTAATTGAAGCCCCAAAGGACATATATCAAAATGGGGCCGGGTTATAAAAATTAGAAAATTAACCCTACGACGTCAGTTCTGATATAGCTGAATGCACCGCAGGATAGGAATGCAGTATGCAGATGCACCGCAAAATCGACGCCCAAAATTGGGCTACACTAGACCATTCTGTGACTAGAATCGACCGCAAAGTGAGAAATGCGTTATGATCTACGGTCGCAGAATTGACACAGGATACATTTCCAGCCTTTGGTAATTTGATCATAACGTTTTGTAGGAATGTCCAAATGACAAATGCTTTGAAGCGTTGGAAACTAGACTCGAAGACTTTCATTTGATATGTTATTCATCACCTAAAGTCTTATAGATATTTTGATATTCCCATTAACAGTAGGGACTAGTGTAAGATCATTGGAAATTTTAATCTATAATGAACTTTTTAAAAAATTTTAGACTTAGGCCTTTCCATGGACCCCAAATTACTTACCACAAGACTTATACACATATTTACCAATCCAATGGATTTATACCATACTAATAGCACAAATCGTAAATCACTTAGCAAAAATTTTTGGGGTCTTACAATATTTCACAGCTTTCATAAATTTGAAGTTGTTATACCTTGTACCTTGAAGTCTTTAGCACAAGCAAGCCTCTCTAGAGATATGCTAGATTAGAAGTACTTGGATGTGCATAAAAATATACAGAAGTGCAGTATGAATATACTACAATCGGTACCCAGTAAGTAGCAAGACTAATCTCAGTGAAGTGGTGACGAGGTTCAAGTCGTGTGATATTCACTAATCAAATAATTTGTGCAATGTATCAAATGAAAATTGATAGCAGGATATGTAACAGAAACAACATCAACAACCTCAGAACATGTGATGACAACTCAAACAAGTAAAAGTTCAGCATGGCAACAAATCATTAAATAGAAACATAAACATATGGCACCTCATGCCTGCAGCTCTGTCACAATAATAATATCCACACGTATCGCTCCATCCCAACAATAACAATATACCGCCTTGTCTCTCCCGCCTAACAAGGTAATAATATCTTGTCTAGTCGATCTTGTTGACGATCAATTTTGACCCTCCACTTTTAATATAAATTTCTTACACTTATCAATCAACAATAAATATAGTAGAGTATTTTTATAATGAATAATAGCTATTTTCTCCAAATATAAATGATATAATAAGTATAATAATAGTTAGTAATATTAATTCTATAATCAATAGTAATTTAATCTTAAATATTTATAAATTATACTACCTCTACTATTTTAATTAATTAAATGAACTTTCATAATTTTATGAACAATTATTACAACTAATAATTTAGTCTTAATAATTATATTACCTTTATTAATTTGATTAATAAAAATTAGTTTTTATAATTTAATAGATGATAACAATTATTTTTGGCAATCAAATAGTTACACTAATTAACTACTTATATATTTGATAATTATGTTTTATTAACGGGACTAACAAAGTCTATTCAATTTATATAAAGGGGGTTATAAACTTAAATAGTCTATAATTGTAATTATTTAATTCTAATTCATGTGGTTATGTTCTCAATTTCTATCCATCTAATTTTGGCCTAAAGCACAGAACCAATGCATCATGACCCGGTCTGACAACCCTTCATCCCCGTCTAAGTATTCAATTCGTGCCATTCCTATCAAGCCAATCGTCGCATGCCACATCACCCCTCTTCACACACTCACATAACTAACATGTACCTTTATTAATTTGGTTAATAAAAATTAGTTTTTATAATTTAATAGATGATAACAATTATTTTTGGCAATCAAATAGTTACACTAATTAACTACTTATATATTTGATAATTATGTTTTATTAACGGGACTAACAAAGTCTATTCAATTTATATAAAGGGGGTTATAAACTTAAATAGTCTATAATTGTAATTATTTAATTCTAATTCATGTGGTTATGTTCTCAATTTCTATCCATCTAATTTTGGCCTAAAGCACAGAACCAATGCATCATGACCCGGTCTGACAACCCTTCATCCCCGTCTAAGTATTCAATTCGTGCCATTCCTATCAAGCCAATCGTCGCATGCCACATCACCCCCTTCACACACTCACATAACTAACATGAGGAATCTGGACCGTTGATGATCAACGGTCCACAATTAATCTTAGCTTTTCCTTCTATTTTAAATCCTTCGGTGCTTCATCGCAAGCTTTAGATCAAAAGGATCCAAAGGTCCTCATATTTTCATAATGAAATCTTTTATCTATTCTTAACCTCCAAAAATCCGGAGTCATTGATCAAAAAGATCCAACGACTCCCCTCCCGTCTCTTATTTTAACTAAAGAACTACCTATAACCCTAATTCCCAAGGTCTTGAAGACCAAATAAAGCATCAAATTTATGCTAGCCCCAATTCACAAAGGGCCTTGGCCAAGTCCGCACTTCCAATAGTGCAAAGGATGGTAAAAGCTCCGAGATCTTCAAGTTTTGGGGCCATTGTATGTACGATATCACTGACTTGATGAGTCAATTTTATTGTTACACAATCCATCGACCGCTTCTTCGTCACCAAATCCTTCATAAACTTGGCATATCCCAGCATTTGTTCAAGTGCTCCACCAAAGGCACATTGATAGTAAGGCTTTTCATCATGTCAATGAACTTTTTGAATTGGTTTTCGCTCTTTTTCTTTGCAAGCCTTTGAGGATAAGGTAGAGGTGGCCTTGTGCCTTGGCTTTGGGCACCACTGGCTGGGGCATGTCAATCACGTGTTCTCTAGACGGGTTCACGACATCTTGAGTTTCCATCTCAGCCTCATCAATATCTTTCCTCACTTCATTGTTCACATTTTTCTCAACCACATCTTTAACTATCAAAGGAACCTCATCTTCTTGAAACTCAACACCATCATCTACAACTTGCTTTTCTTTCAAGGCATTCACATCACCGCCTCTCCCACTTCTTGTTGTAATCGTCATCACATGATTGTTCCCACCCTTCGGGTTCACTACCATATCACTTGGTAGAGCACCCTTAGGGAGAGTATTCACCGATTGAGAGATTTGTCCTACTTGCATTTCCAAATTCTAGATAGAGGTATTGTGGGAAGCCAATTTAGCATCAGAATCTTAGTTCTTCTTCATTATTTGTTTGAACATTATTTCGATTCTTTCCATATCATTTCCCGAAGAACTAGAACCTTGAGAGTGAAATGGGGGCGGGTTGTTCGGTTGTTGGTACATTGGGGGTCTTTGAAAGCCTTTCCCCTGGTTGCCTTGGTTCCCATTATTCCACCCGCCTTGACTATTGTTGTTCTAATTATTGTTATTACCATTCCAACTCCCTTGGTTGTCTTGATTGTTGTTCTGACTCCCTCAGTTATTGTTTGATTATTATTCCCCCAGTTATCAGTGTTTTGTTGTTGATTGCCCTAATTGCCTTGAGGTCTCCGCTGTTGTTGGTTTGAAGAGTTTCCCCATTGTCCTTGATAGTTGTTTACATATTGAACCTCTTCACTTTGGTCATCATAACAATCATTTTGAAAGCAACCACAGTCATTGCCATATTGTTTAGAATTACCTTGAGTTTGTTGCTCTCTTTGCCTTCTCTTATTGACGAGCATATTGACACCTTCCATGGCATTGACTTGGAGAGGATTTTGGACTTGTTGCAACTGCACCTTCACCAATTGGTTCACAGTGGTCGTAAGCTAAGCAATAGCTTGACCATGATCATGAAATTCTTGGTGCAAATGAATAACCGTAGGGGTACCTTGAGGCACATTTGCTTTACTCTGCCATGTTGAAGAGGTGTACGCCATTTCATCAAGTATATCACATGCCTCATTATATGAAAACATAAAATTACCCCAGCAATTTGATTCACTATGTATTGATTTGTTGTATTGATGCTCCGATAGAAGGTTTGTTGGATCATCGCCTTGGTCATATCGTTGTTGGGGCATTCCTTCATCATCGATCTATACCGCTCCCAAATCTCATACAAAGGTTCCGTTGGATCTTTCTTGAAGGATCTTATCTCAAAGAGTCGCTATATGCCCTAGTGAGAAGAATTTAGCAATAAACTTGTCTGCCAACTCATCCCAAGTTGTGATGGAATGGTTTGGGAGCCTCTCGATCCAATCTAATGCCTTCCCCCGAAGTGAGAATGAGAAAAGTCTCGACCTAAGAGCATCCTCGAACACATTCGTCTATTTGCTCCCTCAACACGTATCTAGGAACCCCTTGAGATGCTTGTAGGCATTTTGATCCGCGACACCCGTGAAGTACCCATGCTGCTCAAGTAAGGTCAATATCACATTGATTATCTGAAAATTTTCCGCCCAGATACGGGGTGGGACAATAACACTTGCCTAGCCTTGGTTTGATAATACTTTGGGAACCACTCTTGGAGGTGGTGGAGGAGGGTCTGGAATATTTTTATTTACATTGGATTGAAGGCCTCTTCGTTGACCAGGAGGTACAAGAGGCACCTCATCCTCTCCATTATCATCAACCTCCTCCGCCGTAATCACGTTTCCAAGAGGATTATTAGCATTTAATGCCATGTTGTACCTAAATGTTTGACACAAACAAGTTAGAAACAAATAAGAAAATAAGAACAATACTCAAAAATAACTAAATAGATAGTCAAAACCATTAGCTCCCCCACAACGGCGCCAAAAAGTGATCGCAACCTACTCCGCACTACTAATATGTAGCAAGAGAGGGTCGAGACAGCCCAATACCGGGGTGTTACAAGTCACACGCATCTACTAGGGTCTAAATACAACAGAAAAGTATATAATGTACAAAGTACTGAGATGGATTTTGTGGAGTTTGGGGACGTTCACGGGGTCGGTATTGAGGCTGAAAGCATTTACCAAGAACGACCACCGGGCCCTGTCGTTGGCAGAGGGAGTGTCCTAGTGTTTGGATACATGACCAGCCATTGTCTGGAGGCTAATGCTGAGGTAGCTTAGGTGAGGCACGAGGACATGTTTGGGATTGGAGTTGAGGCTGAAGACGCTTGGCAGGAACGACCACTTGGATCTGTCGTTGGTGTGGCTCAACAATATCTTTTTTTATCCTGAGCAACTTGTTCGTTCCATCTGACCCAAAATTCCCTGAAACTTTCCTTGGGTTTGTTTTCCGTCGAAGATAGGGAGGAATGGTTTGGGATAATGTCTTTATTGTACTGAAAATGTTGCACAAAGCCATGTCTCCCAACGTGTGCCATTTCTCGCATCTTGACGATCATGCCATTCCAAGGCTGCCCCAGTCAGGCTCTCACTGAAATGCGACATCAACAACTCATCATACTTCCCTCAAATGGTCCACTAGATCTTCCCGCCCATCATACAAATTAAACTTCGGAATCTTAAACCCTTCCAGCTTTCTGGATATCTCATTCCACTCCACAGTTTTAAAGCTTCGTAGTCTCACTGGGAGACCCAAAATGAAGAACGTGATGGTATGGACTCGAGGCCTTGAAAATTGGTTCTGGAACGTAATATTGGGCATCGGGGACTGATAGCGGAGGACACCCACTGGCCCAAGATTATTGCATTCCGACCATCTGTCTTTTCAACCTCAAAACCTCTTCTTTCAGCTTAGATTCTGATTCGACAATGCCCCTAGACGTATCAAAACCTGTGTTCAACCCTTTGCCATCCATGACTGTCTTGTTTTTCGACCTTGTGTTGTATGGAAGAGTTACTACAAACCAACTACCTCAACTTTCTTCACAGTTCAAAACAAAACATGTTAGAATGGATTGAGTTGGTCCTCATTATTAACAACATCTTTTCCCATTTTTTATTCAATTCTTATTTTCATTTTTAATTTTTCTTTTTCTTTTCTTCTTTTTTTCTTTCTTTATTTAGTTGTGGTCGAATCTTTTGGAGATTGCCTACATATCATGACCCGCACGAATCAGACCGTGCGTAGTTCTTGCAGATAGAAGATAAACAATAATAAAACATTTTTTGGATTTTTCAGTTTTTCATAATAAAACTAACTCTGACTACAAATATTTAAAAACCGACAAACTTAAACTAACAGCCTCTGACAGACTCATAAACAAACGACCCACATACTCTAATCAAAAGAAATACAAACTTAAAAATCACCAATAGATTCCTTTCCCTATATGCCATTTTCGACCCAAAATCTGAACGGTATTCACTTGACCAATGACTCTTTTCTTGTTTTTTTTCAAATTAAAATAAATGACCCGGTATTGCAAACACGTCCTTTCAGTGCCTCGGGGACGAATATTTAAGGCTGTGAGGGTCAAAAATTGAAATATGACCAAAGGTGACTGTTTATGCAAAGTCAGCCTTCCGGCGCCCGATTTAGGAACATTTGGTTATTTTTGACAAAAAGGCATCACCTGGTTTATTTATGATATATTTTTTTGGCTATTTTCTAAAGGGGAGGTTGGACCCGATGAGGGTTGCCTACGTATCCCACGCCCTGTGAGAATCAAACCATGCGTAGTTCGGGCAGATTTACCGAGCTATTTTAAAACAAGACATCATTTTTTTTCATTTTTGGCATTTTATAACAAAAAACTACTTTTAAAAGCAATACTGATTTTTTACTTTTTCAAACAATAAAATAGCCTGAAACTAAAAGATTTTTTTTCATTTGCTATGGAAAATCAAACTATTTTTCCTTCTCTATTTTTAAAAATAAGGCTAAATAACGACTTTTTTTTTCAACAAACAAGCTATTTTTCCTAATTAAAAATAAAAGACTATTTTTTTTCGTTTTTTTTATCAAACAACCTATTTTCGAAAAAATAAAAGACTATTTCTCTTTTCCATTCCAATAAAACAACCTATTTTTCCGAACAAAAAATAAAAGACTCTTTTTCTTCTTTTTCATCAAATAATACAATAACCTATTTTTCCATTGGCAAATAAACTATTTTGAAACAAGAAAAATAAAAATCAAGACTTTTTTCTTTTCATTTTTTATGGCAAAACAAACTATTTTTCCTTTTTTAATTTTTAAATGCAAGAAAAAAATAACGACCTCTTTTTTTCTTTTCATTTTCAACAACCAAACGACCTATTTTCCTAAAGTAAAGACTCTTTTCTTTTCTTTTTAACAAACAATTTCCAAAAATGAAATACTTCTTCTTTTTTTTTCCTTTACTTTTTAGTAAAACAAACTGAAAAACTTTTTTTTTTCATTTTTTCAAAATTTCGGCAGAGTTTCGACAGTACTTGGGCATTGGGTTTTCCAAAACAATCAATTAACTTCCAAACTACTATTTTTATCTTTTTCTCTTTTTTTTCTTTTTCTTTTTAAATTTTCTAACATTCCCGAGATTCAAAAGCCGGTCAACATGCAAGACCGAGCAAATAAATGCACAGAAAACAAGTAGGATGCATCAGGATGGTCTTTTCATTTCAGGTTGCTAGCCCTTGACGGACCTAACCCCTGTGTTGAGTCCCCTAAGTCAATATGCACATGATGCAGATAAGCATTCCTACTAGGGATCTGGTATGTGACCGAGTTATTCTAGGTTTAAAACCTGGTGTTTGTTCTAGACCTGGCTTGCCCGAGCAGACAACTCGAGCCGAGGGGGAGGCGGTAATCCGGGAATACAGAAGCTTCACCGGCTTTGCGACTTATCCAAACCTCGTTCTAAATTGGGATTTGACACTAGACAGAAAAGAAGTCATACACCGTACACCCTTCTTCACAATTCAGAAGACTCAGAGAGGAGATTTGGTTCGGCACAGTTTATATACAGTTCACGTAATATCAAAGCGGTAAAAGCAATCAACTAGCACATTAAGCACATATCATGTAACAAAATCTCATAAAGCCAAACACAACAATTATTCTAAGCTCGAATTCTAAACCCTGAATAAAATGTTCTAGGTTCTTATCCCTAGCAGAGTCGCAAGAGCTGTCACACCTCCTTTTCCGCTATACACCCCCGCAAAGGGGCGCAAAAGAGTTTTCCACTTAAAGGACAATCGAAACGGGATTTATTTCTTAAGATTCAAAGTTTCCACTTGGGAGACTAATGGTGTCCCAAGTCACCGGTTGAATCCCGAACCGAGGAAAAAGATGACTGTTAACAGACCGCGAACCAGGAAACCGGATAAGGAATTCTGTTAACCCATGAGAAGGTATTAGGCATTCCCGAGTTCTGTGGTTCTAGCACGATCGCTCAACTGTTGCGTTTAGCTTTTGTCTGATTTTATTACATGAAGAGCCTATGTGCCAGTTTTTATTTTTTTTACTGCTTTTATTTAATATGATATTTCTTTAAGAAAGTGAACGTCATTTAAAATGTATTTTCGGATTGTGCCGCATCAAATGAACTTGCAATTCTAGACACACTCTATTCAACGTTTTAGGATTTGGATTTGGGCCGAATAAAACGCCCACCCGTATTTAGGAATGTAATTTATTAAAGTCGCGCCTAATAGAATCTAGCGCGTTGTAATCTTTTGGAAGGGCCATGAAATTCGCTACAGCCCTTCCCGATTTCTAAAATATTTTAAATCTTTATTGGGGGCCCCGCAATTGTTGTTTTTCTTTGGCGACGCTCATCTCATTTTATTTTAAAGGATAAACTTATAAGATAACTATATTTTTCTATTTTTGTTTTTGTCTCTAAAAGAAAAGAAAAATTCCTAATTGCTTATAATGAGAACTCGGGTTTAAAGTTCAAGCCCGGATCCAAACAAAAGGAAGAACCTTTTAATTTAAAAACCCGCTAACTAACTCAAAACCCCAATTTTATATAACAATTTAATCTTGAATTGCATCTTCGAAGCAGTCTCAATCCACATGGGTCAAATGGTGGCCCAAACGCAAGCATAACATGAAGCTCATCTCCAGCCAAGGGCTTGGGTTCGAATCCCAGCCGGCGTGAATAGCCCACCCCTTTGCTTGTCCATAAGAGCATCGATTCCCAAAGAAAATTACGAGGCTTCCTATGGGCTTAATCACTAACAGATTATCAAATACGAATTTCACTAGTAATCGAAAACACTGGATTTAATACACTAACTAAACTAATTAATTTTCAGTACCAAATCAATGTTCAATCATGAGCTTAATCCCATACTTTTAAGCAAACAAACTGCTAATTAAGGGGGGCTGTTGATTTCAATATCAATTAACAAAACGAAACTACTTTATACAATGACTAAGAACAATTTATAATTTAATAATCACAAAAGTCTCATTTCACCTACTGACTTCAATTCACATAATCAAGCAGGTCTAAACAATCTCATTACTATCCAGGTTCCACTTTGAAATTCCAGAATTATAGTTTAAAAACCAACAATCATTAACTAACAATTTTAGTCAATTACTGATTCATTATCACCGGAACTCCATTCTACAGCTAACACTTCACATGTAAAATTTGTGGTCCAAAAGCTACAGTTAACATCATGCAACACAGTCCAACTCCAATTACATTTAACTACACTAACAATCAACTAAATCATACTACGTGGTACACAGAAATACTCAAACATAACAGAAGAGGGATTAATATAAACTGTAGCTTCATTGCATTTCCCATCAGGAGAGTTACATTGAAACAGACTTGAGATGTGTACCTGAATTTGATATTATAATGAAGAAAAGAAGTCAGTCAAAGCAGGAAGGGCTAACAGCAGCAATTCGAATTCAACAGCCCAAAGTCATACTAAGCTTAAACCCAGAAACAAGCACATTATCCATAAATGTGTTGAAATCAAGTAGAACTACTCAAATTAACCCAGAATCACTTGAATCTTGTCTAATGAACCCCAAAATTTCAGCAAGCAAATAATAACTAGGAAATGCAACTCAGTATCTAAAAAGCTGAAATTATTCCAATGAAACAGTAGATATTTTTATTTTTTGTGAAAGTTTTGTTTGTTTTGTTTGATTTTTGATTTTTTTGAAGTAGAAATTTGGTATTTCAGATATGAAACTCAAGGAGAAGGACTTTTTGGGAAGAATTTGTAGCTTAGGTCTCAAATTTCAGATCTGAAACTTATAGAGATGGGAGGGAAATTTTGGGAGGCTTCCAACTTGTGATTCCCTCAGCCTTTACTGCTTTTTATAGACCAAGTTTAAAGGAATTTCAGACTTTTCTTTTCTAACTTAGTCCCTCTAGTTATGGATTGTTTTCCAAGTTTCACTATCTAAAGTTTAATATTTCACTCAAGCCCTTTTCTAGATGCTTATGCAATTATCTACCAGAGATTCCCCAAGTTGAATTCCCCAATCTAACCTCCCAAATGCCCTGTTATTACTACTTGATTCCTACTAGAAAGTTCTAGGGGCTTCAAGTAACAACTAAGAAGATTCCTTTACACTATAATTCCCAAGATACCCCTTTGTTTTACTGTAATTAACAGGCCTTAACAAATTGCCATTTTCAATGCCCAAACTACTTATAAATATTCCCTGCATTCACTCTCAATTACTAACCCGAATCATTCTTTGTAACTGTGGTTAAAGCTAACTAATTACCAAATTTCAGACCAAACTCACTAACTACAGATTTCCATATTGCCAACAAAGCCCTAATCAATAACATTTATGTTTAATCCGACTAACCAAAATCCTATACCACGAACACTAGTTTACGAATTTTTAACTGGAATCAAACATTGCTTTGACAGAGATCAGAACCAAAATAACATCCCACCAAAATCAAATAGAACCCTAAGAAGTTTACTTATTCATGAAAGCGATTAATCAAACGCTGGCGAAAACAAGACTCGAGCGTAAACTACGAGCAATAAGAACTTAACAGGGTGGCAAACTGTTTAACTAAAACATGGCTGAGAACAATAGAAAAAAAAGAAAACAGACGAGGAAGGTGATGGATTCATGATGAAGGAGGTCTGGTGGCTTTGGGAGGTGAGTTTCAGTAGGATTTTGGTGTGGTTTTGGTGGTGGACCGCCGGCGACAATGGCGGAATCTTTGAGGGTATTTACAGTTTGAGGAACAAGGGAGATTAAAGAGATGGGAATCCGTATGTTGTTTAGACATATATGCGGAAATAAGGGTTTGGTTCCCAACCGTTCAACGACTGGGATTTTAACAGGTGAAACAACGCTGTTTGGTCGCTGCCCAACTGGACTGGGTATGGAGACTGATTTGGGCTGCCTGGGAGGGGTTATTTTGGTTGGACGAGTATTTGGGATTTGGGACAGACTAATTTAATTTTAAAGCAGCCCACATACTTTATTAAACCATTTCTTTTAATGTCTTCTTTTCCTTTCTCTTTTCATTTCCTTTATTTATTATTGTATTTTGTTTTGTATATATAATTTTTTAATTTTGATTTGTAAAAATGCAACAATTAAAATAAAGTCCTAATATATTTTAAAATTAAACCTAATTAATTCCTAAAATTATTTAAACTATTTCGAGTTGAATTCACAATTTAAACAATTAAAAGCAAAAGTGAACTATTTTGTGACTTTCATTGTATTGTTCTAAGACAAACTAACCCCAAATTGATCTAAAAATATGAAATTATATCCTAAATGGAAAATGCATATTTTTGTTTTTTCATATGAATCAACATGCACACATAAAATGCAATAATTAACACAAAATGACACCAAAATTCACAAAACTTGTAAAAATAAAGAAAAAATTATTTTGTTTGAATTTTTTGGGAATTATTCATATATAGGGAAAAAATCACATGCCCACACCTTCGATCAGCCAATATCCGTGATCGGGTTAAGAAATACCTGAATCTGCACACAAGGTGCATGGAGTAAAGTGAGTACTCCAACTCAGTGAGTAATAAAGGTAAATAAAGTATGAGCAGTAAAAATCACGTAAGCATTTCAACATGATGTATAGAAGCAGTATAAAACCATTTAATCTAAAAAATATCTTAGCGCAGTTCATACTTATTTAAAATTACCTTTTTAACCGTTCAACAATAAAATGCAAAGCAACTAGAATATATATGCTCTGTAGACCCGCATCTCGGGCACAAATACACAATTTAACAGGTAAATGACTGGTAAGTATAAAATATAAACACATATTGGTTCGCTCCTCAGGCACAATATCATCAACTCTGCCCCTCGGGTAATATCTCAGAACTATACCATCCCCTCGAGCAATCACAAAGAACGGTACCAGCCCATCGGGAAATTACTAAGAACAATACTAGCCCCTCGGGCTATATCTCATATCACAATGGGTACCCACATTCATTGGCGGTGTGTAGACTCCTGGAAGGGCTCCTTACGGCCCAAGCGCAATATCAAGCCACCTCGTGGCATCATAAACAGGCCCTCGGCCTCATATCAATATCAACAAGCCACATCGTGGTGTACATATCTCAGGCCCTCGGCCTCATAATCAGATTGCTTATCACTATTGTGGCGTGTAGACCGACCCAAAAGATATCCTCACATTATAGGCCATCATCCTTACTTAGTCAAAAATCACATAAGCCACTCGGGCAACAGTAAAACATGATGCTCAGCAAAAAAAATTTTTTAAAATATCATTTCAAATGTTAAAGCAAAGTAAACTTGGCTGAGTTTTGAACATAGTGAAAAATAACATGACTGAATTCAAGTATAAAGTTAAAACAGTGAGGAAATATCAAAAAAATCCCTGAAGGGTTTAAGTAGCTGGCACTAGGCCCAAATAATGGCATTCAACCCAAATAATGATGATAGCAAATAGTTTTTAATCAAATACATAGTAAAATCCTCAATCGGGACGGACTAAGTCACAATCCCCAGTAATGCAAGACCCCACGCTCGTCATCAAGTCTGTGCCTCACCTCAATATAGAACTACGATGTGTGATCTGAGGTTTCAAACCCTCAGGACAACATTTACAATCATTACTCACCTCGATTCGATCCGAAACCTAGCCCGCGATGCCTCACCAGCATGAATCGACCTATCGATGCTCCAAATCTAGCCATAATAAGTACATAATCATTAAAATATGCTAAGGGAATAAAACCCACTTAAAATATCAAATTATCAGTACTTAAAATATCAAATTAACATCAAATTTCCGAAATTGCTCAAACTAGCCCCCGCTCTCGGGCCCACATCTTGGAATCAAAGTTAACATAAATGGAATCCTCATCATCTCAGGAGTCTATACAAATCAAGAACATCGAAATCGGACCTCAAATGGCCCCTAAAATGCTAAATTCAAGCCCTAATTCCTCAATTTTTGGCTTACTTCCATGATTAATTGGGTGGAATTCACACAAGAATCGAGTATTGAGTTCAAAAATCTTACCTCCAAGAAATCCTCATGTATTCCCTCTTCAATTAGCTCTCCTAAGCTTCAAAATCGCCAACAATAGAGGTTCCTAGCCTCAAAATCGCGGAATAGCCCTTTTAAGTCATTCTTACCAAGCATTTCTTCGCTTTCGCATCTCGCCACTCCCGAATTCTATGCTTCCAACGACTAACGCTTCGCGATTGTGTAACCTTTCTCGCAGACGCGATGAATAAACACCCTGAAGCTCAGTTGCCTAATTCCTCTTAGGCGAACATGATCCACTTCACACGAACGCGCTGACCAATCACATAGCCCTTCGTGAACGTGGTGCTTGCCTCGCGATCTCAAAGGGCCAGCCTTCACCAGCTAACCCTTCACGAACGCGATGGCGAATTTCTCTATAACACTGAACCTACAAATCTGCAACTCCAAACTTCATGCAATGGTCCGATTAACCACCCAAAACTCTTCCGAGGCCCTTGGGACCTCAACCAAACATCCTACATATCCCATGACATCATTCAAACTTGTTCCCACCTTCGAAACTCTCAAAACACTAAATGCGCATCAAATTCAAGCCTAAGAATTCTAAAACCATCTAAATTATGCTTTCGATAAAAAACCCAACTAAACCATTTCCGAATGACTCTAAATTTTGAATACACACACCAAATGACACAACAGAACTATTGCAACTTCTGGAAATCCATTCCGACCCCTATATCAAAATCTCACCTATCAACCGGAAAATGCCAAAACCTCAATTTCGCTAATTCAAGCATAAACCTTCCACGAACTTTCAAAATGCATTTCGATCATGATCCTAAGTCCCAATCACCCAAAGGATCTAATCAAATCATAAATATTCAATCCAAGATCATATACAAATAAGTCAAATCTGTAACAAACCTTTCAAATTTCAAGCTTCGACTGAGAATTGTTTCTTCCACATTCATTCTGATTACCCTGAAAACCAAAACAAACAATTTCCATAAGTCGTAATACATCGCACCGGAAAAGTCATGCCTGATAATTGGTGAGCAAAGTGCAAAATGATGTTCCAAACGGCAGTACCACACAAGAAGGAGGGGGTGATTTGTGTGGTACCCAATTTTTGATCTAGAAGAGCCTGGTTCTTCTAGTTGTTCTACCTAATACTGTTTTCGAAATTAAAAGTATAAAAATTAACGACCACAATGATTTTTACGTGGAAAAACCTAGCTCAAAAAGTGAAAAAACCACGACCTACTACTCAGTAGGATTTTCCCAAACATCCACTAATATCAATTAGCCAAAACAACATTTACAAAACTCTTGTAAACCTAACTCTAATCGTAGTGTGGCACACAATATCAACTGTTGCGACACCTTCAACTTAACTCTAACTTGAATACTCAAAGTACCTAATACAATTGCTTCTGTGAAAGCTGGAAAGGTACAAGTTTAAACCACCTACTACAATTGAACTAAAATAAGAATAAACAAAATGGAACTGGTTCTTCTATCTCGTCAAGTAGCTGCAGGAGCGCACACTTTAATCTCACATAAATTGCTTGCGAAATTGCCTTGCTCTTTTGCTCTCAATTTAGTTTAGCTTCTGAGTATGTGAATTACCTGTAAAAGAGAACAAACTCAGTTATTTATTGAGTTAGTAATAAGAGTTTGCTTGAGACTCAATTGCTGATCATCCATCAAATTTGGGTCCTTGAACAATGCAAAATCCTACCCTTATCCTTGATCTGGAGTGTGTTCTCTTCTCATATGGAGACTTCTTCTCCTTATGCCATATGCAATCATTTCAATCTGTTTAGAAGATATTAAGAAGATATTGTTGCTTGATCCCCAAGACTTATCTTTTTCACGTGCATATCATATGCAAGGGTTGATAACACTATGTCTCATAAAATGGACCTGGTCCATCACTGAGTTTATTTGTCATTCTTTAAAACTTCATTTGAGACTTGGGCCAAAACATTTCCCCTTTTTGATGAGGACAAACTCTATGCTTTTACTGATGAGAGAACCTGTGGAACTTAGCAAAATTATCAACACTTTTACTTAGGAATTTTAAATCATCACTAAGGACCAAATTTAATCAGGTTATAAATATAACTTTTTCAGAATATAAAGTAAAGAACAATATCTCTTCCCCTTTTTTGGATTATCAAAAAGTTGCATATATTGTGAATCCCAGATTGTAATAGTTACTCGTGGCCACTGTGGCAACTGCAGGTGAAAGCATGATTTAGTGAAACAATAATCAAACTTGACAAAAACTTAACTATTAAGAACATAATCTTCACAAATCAAGAGAAAAGCAAATTGTCATTGATAGGAAACGCTTCTACAAACCAGTCCACAAAAAGAAAGAAAATCATCCAACCCTGAGAAAAAAAACTATCAAAGAAAAATCCCTAATTTAGGTCACTGGGGGGATTACTAGACTGGTTCAAGGACAGTGCTGGAGGATCTAAGGCTTGGAGGAACTGGAGGATTGGTGTTGGTGAAGATTGAGCATTGTTTAAAGAATCCGTTCACCCTTTTCCTTTTCTTTTGCTAGCTCATCTTTTAGGTTATTCCTCTCATTTTCCCATTCAGCAACTCGAGCCTAGAGTCTAGCAATCTCAGCATCCTTTGTCCCACACTCTTGAACCAATGCCCTAACCTTGGTGTTCACAGGAGTCTTCAGAGATGAACCAGGTTCAACTAGGGCTACACTAAGGAGATAGTCACATGCTTGCAGGGTTTTGACACCAAAATGGTCCTTGCAGGGGGCCATCCCCCATTTCTTCAGTGGAACATTCAACTTATCCAGCACAATTGTCAGTATGAACCCATAAGGAGTAGCATGAGCCTTGGAGCCATTTCTGACCATGTCCAGCAGCTTGGCAATGTAGGCAGGCCAGTTAATTTGCTTTCCTCTCACTAGGCATTTCACAAGAACCAAGTCCATGTAGTTAGCCGTATACCTTATCTCTTGTCTGGGCAGCAGACACTTGTTCACAAATTCAAATAGCACCATGTGCTCAGGTTTTATCTCACTCTTCTGCACAAATCTTGCCTCTGGCACATCGTTAATAGACTCTGTATCACAAAAGTTTCTGGTGATTTGGATAGCACTAGGAAGATCATCTAGACAAGGCCACCTCTACCTAGTGTAGTCACCATAATCCTCACAAGGTATGTCCAGAATCTTGTCCAATTTAGGTGCATCAAGCTTCATCTTCAGCCCCTTAACCACACTGGTGACTACCTCATTTTTCACAGCAGTATTAGCCATGAACTTGATCAATTCCTTTCTTCTCAGCCTTCCATCCAATTGAAGAACCATGTCCTTCCAGCCCTGTGCTGCTAGGGCATCCACCAATCTGATCATGGTTGGCTCCTCCAGGTCTTTCAGCAACCTCCGTTTCAAAATCTTACTCCTGCCAAAGATGGCAAATCGACCTTGTTCCTTTTTAGACTCCTCCTCTTCTTCTTCTCCACTCCATTCTTCTTCTTCTTCTTCAGTAAATTTTACCTGTTTTCTCTTCACTGCAAACCTAGTTCTTTTGGCCAAGGAGGGTTCAACAGATACAGATTTTGAAGACTTGTTTGCAGGAGTCTTGGTTTCTTTTGGTTTGGCAAAGGGAACTTACACAATGGGAACCTTCAATGTTGTGCCTCTCTCTTGATAGATAAGTTCCATTTCCTCCTCCTCTTTTTCAGCAGCCTCAGAACTTTCCACAACTTTTGCCTTTCCTTTTTCCTTCTTTTTTTTCTTACTTTCCTCTAAAACTTTTTGTAGTTCTGCCTCGCGTTGCTTGACCTTGATCGTTGTTGCTCTTGTTTTAGGTAATGAAGGAGCAGCAGACTTGGAAGATGACACCTTGGTTTTCTTAGATGGTTTGGAAGCAGTTGGGTACTTTTGAGAAGAAGCCTTGCGCTTCTTTGGATCATAGCTGGCCCTAAATTTCTTCAAGATGTCAGCCAAGGTTTCCAGAGATGAACCAGGTTCATGTTTTTTCTCACTCAGATTAACAAGGCCTTTAGTAGCCTCTCTAGAACCACTTCCCCCTAACTTGATGCCACCCTTTTCCACGCTGCCACAGATAGCAAGAACATCACCTTTCTTTTTCTTTCCCTTTCCACTAGACCCAACTCCTTCTACATTTTTCAAGATCCCACCAACAAAAACCTTTTATCTACCATTTCTACCATATCAGAAAACTCAAAACAAGTATTTACCTACTATGATTTTCTTGATTTTTGCCACTGTCAGAAGACCCATGTTCTTCACCATCACTTGCAGAGAGAAATGCGTCAGACTCAAAATCGCGGAATAGCCCTTTAAAATCATTCAGCCCAGGCATAAAAATACTTCTTCACGATATCTCGCCACTCGCAAACGTGACGCTTCCATAGACTAACGCTTCAGGATCGTGTAACCTTTCTCACAGACGCAATGAATAAACACCCTGAAGCTTAGTTGCCTAATTCCTCTTACGCGAACACGGTTCACTTCACACGAACGTGATGAAAAATCACATAGCTCGTCCTTATGGCGGTACTTGCCTCGCGATCTCAAATAATAAATTCCAGCTTTCACCAGATAACCCTTCGCGAACGCGAAGGCTATTTTCTCTGCAACACTGAACCTGCAAATCTACAACTCCAAACTTTATGCAATGGTTTGATTGACCAACCGAAACTCACCCGAGGCCCTCAGGACCTCAACCAAATATTCCAACATATCCCATAACATTATTTAAAAAAATTTCCACCTTTAGAACGCTCAAAACAATATCAAAACACTAAATTCTCATCGGATTCAAACCTAAAAATTCCAAAACCTTCTAAATTATGCTTTTGATAAAAAATCCAACCAAACCATTTTCGAATGACCTGAAATTTTGCAACACCCAAATGACACAACGGAACTATTGAAATTCTGGAAATCCATTCCGATGCCTATATCAAAATCTCACATATCCACCGCTGAATACCGAAATCTCAATTTCTCCAATTCAAGCCTAAACCTTCCACAGACTTCCAAAATGCATTTCGATCATGCTCCTAAGTCCCAAATCACCCAACAAAACTAAACAAATCATAAAGATTCCAAGCCAAGATCATATACAAATAATTCAAATCTTTCAATTTGAAGCTTCGACTGAGAATTGTTTCTACCAAATTCATTCTGATTATCCTGAAAACCAAAACCAACAATTTCCATAAGTCGTAATACATCACACTGGAAAATTCTTGCCCGATAACTAGTGAGCAAAGTGAAAAATAATGTCCCAAACGGCAGTACCACACAAGAAGAAGGGGGTGATTTGTGTGGTACCCAATTTTTGATCTAGAAGAACCTGGTTCTTCTAGTTGTTCTACGTAATACTGTTGCGAAATTAAAAGTATAAAAATTAAAGAACACAATAATTTTTACGTGGAAAAAACCTAGCTCAAAAGGTGAAAAATCAAGACCTACTACTCAGTAGGATTTTCCCAAACATCCACCAAAATCAATGAGCCAAAACAACATTTACAAAACTCTTGTAAACCTAAGGATTAACTCTAACCCCAGTATGACACACAACCTCAACTTTTGCGACATATTCGAGTTAACTCTAACTTGAATACTAAAAGTACCTAATACAATTGCTTCTATGAAAGCTGGAAAGTTGCAATAGTAAATCATCTACTACAATTGAACCAGAATAAGAATAAACTAAATGGAACTTGTTCTTCTATCTCGTTCAAGTAGCTGTAGGAGTGCACACTTTAATCTCACATAGATTGCTTGCGAAATTGCCTTGCTCTTTTGCTCTCAATTTAGTTTAACTTCTGAGTATGTGAATTACCTGTAAAAGAGAACAAACTCAGTTATTTATTGAGTTAGTAATCAGAGTTTGATTGAGACTCAATTGCTAATCCTCCATCGAATTTGTGTGCTCGAACAATACAAACTCCAACCCTTATACTTGATCTGGATTGTGTTCTCTTCTTATAAGGAGACTTTTTCCCCTTATCCCATATGCAATCATTTTAATCAGTTAGAATATATTCCTGCTCGATCCTAAGACTTATCTTCTTCACGTACATCTCATATGCAAGGGTTCGTAACACTGTGTCTCATAAGATGGACTTGGTCCATCACTGAGTTTATTTGTCACTCTTCAAAACTTCAACTGAGATTTGGGCCAACAAATTCACCCTTTTTGATGATGACAAACTCTGTGCTTTTACTGATGAGAGAACCTGTGGAACTCAACAAAATTATCAACACTTTGACTGAGGAATTTTAACTTATAATTAAGGACAAAATTTAATCACTTTATACATATAACTTTTTTAGAATATAAAGTAAAGCACAATCTCTCTTCCCTTTTTTGCTTCATCAAAAAGTTGCATATAATGTGAATCCCAGATAATAATAGTTACTCATGGATACTGGGGCAACTACATGTGAAAGCATGAATTAGTGAAACAATAATCAAACTTGATAAAAACTTAACTATTAAGAACAGAATCTTCACAAAGCAAGAGAAAAGGAAATTGTCATTGATAGGAAATGCTTCTACAAAGAAGTCCACAAAAAGAAAGAAAAGCATCCAACCATGAACAAAAAAAAACAATCAAAGAAAATCCCTAATCTGGGTCACTGGGAGGATTACTAGACTAGTTCAAGGACAATGCTGGAGAATCTAAGGCTTAGAGGAACCAGAGGGTTGGGATTGGAGAAGATTGAGCAATGTTGAAAGTGTCCCTTCACCCTTTTCCTTTTCTTTTGCTAGCTCATCTTTCAAGCTATTCTTCTCATTTTATAGTTCAACAACTCAAGCCTGGAGTCTAGCTATCTCAGCATCCTTTGTCCCACATTCCTGAACCAAGGCCCTAACCTTGCTGTTCACAGGTGTCTTCAAAGATGAACCAGGTTCAACTGGGGCTACACTAAGGAGATAGTCACATGCCTGCAGGGTTTTGACACCAAAATGGTCCTTGCTGGAGGCCATCTCACATTTCTTCAATGGAACATTCAACTAATCCAGAACACTCGTCAATATGAACACATAAGGAGCAGCATGAGCCTTGGAGCCATTTATGATCATGTCCAATAGCTTGACAATGTAGGCATGCCAGTTAATCTACTTTCCTCTCACTAGGCATTCTAGAAGAACGAAGTCCATGTAGTTAGCAGTATGCCTTCTCTCCTATCTTGGAAGCAGACACTTGTTCACAAATTTAAATAGCACCTTGTGCTCAGGATTCATCTCACTCTTCTACACAATTCTTGCCTCTGGCACATCTTCAACAGACTTTTTATCACAATAGTTTCTGATGATTTGGATAGCACTAAGAAGATCATCTAGAGAAGGCCACATCTACCTAGTGTAGTTCATAACCCTCATAGGGTATGTATAGAATCTTGCCCAATTTAGGTGCATCAAACTTCACCTTCACTCCCCTAACCACACCGGTGACTACCCCAATTTTCACAGTAGCATTAACTATGAACTCAATCAGTTCCTTTCTTTCCAGACTTTCATCCAATTGAAGAACCGTGTCCTTCCAGCCCTATACAGCTAGGGCATCCACCAATTTGATCATGCCTGACTTCTCCATGTCTTTCAGCAACCGCCCGCTCAGAATCTTCCTCCTGCCAAAGATGGCAAATCGATCTTGTTCCTTTTAGGACTCCTCCTCTTCTTCTTCTCCACTCCATTCTTCTTCTTATTTAGTAACTTTCACCGATTTTCCCTTCATTGCAGACCTAGTTCTTTTGGCCAAGGAGGGTTCAACAGATACATATTTTGAAGACTTCTTTGTAGGAGTCTTTGTTTATTTATGTTTGGCAAAGGGAACGTCATAGTGGGAACCTTCACAGTTGTGCCTCTCTCTTGGTGGATTAGTTATATCTCCTCCTCCTCTTCTTCAGCAGCCTTAGAACATTCCACAACTTTTGCCTTTCCTTTTTCCTTCTTCTTTTTCTTACTTTCCTCTAAAGCTTTATGTAGTTCTGCCTCGCTTTGCTTGACCCTGCTCCTTGTTTCTCTTGCTTTAGGTAATGAAGGAGCAGCATACTTGGAAGATGACACCTTATTTTTCTTAGATGGTTTGGAAGCAGTTGGGGTCTTTTGAGAAGAAGCCTTGTACTTATTTGGATCATAGCTGGCCCCAACTTTCTTGAAGATGTCAGCCAAGGTTACCATAGATGAACCAGGTTCTTCTTATTTCTCACTCAGATGAACGAGGCCTTCAGTAGCCTTTCCAAAACCACTTCCCCCTGACTTGATGCCACCCTCCTCCATGCTGCCACAGATAGCAAGAACCTCTTTTTTCTTTTTCTTTCTCTTTCTACTAGACCCAACCCCTTCTATATTTTTCACAGATCCCACCATATTAGAAAATGCAAAAAAGTATTTACCTCATTTAGGTTTTCTTGATTCTTGTCAGTGGAAGAAGACCCATATTCTTCACCATCACTTGTAGAGAGAAATACCTTAGACTCAGAGGTTAAGTCAGATTCTTTAGCTGGACTTTCCTTCTTTTGGCTTGTTTTTATTTTTCGTTTAAGGCTTTTCTCAAAGATCAAGAAGCTATAGTTTTCCGGGCCAATATTTTCTGGCGACGAAACCTCGGTTTTGGGGTTTCAACAGGAAGTGTGGATGATGAAGTATTAGGAGATACTGGTGGGGGAGTACCCGAGTTGTCTTGAGGGTTTGTCACGGTAGAGAATTTATGGGAATTTTGGGAATTTTGGAGATGAAGGAGATGATCAGAGTTTTGGAGGAAGCGAATATCGGTTGTAAGAAAAAAGAAAAAATGTGGTGTGTATTTAAAGAGGGGTTATGATTAAGTGTAGTAACAGTAGACTTTTTCAGTAGTCAATTAGAGGTCTAATCACATTAGAATTTGGTGATTAATGGGCAACGCTGGTTTTTAAATAAAAATCTCATTTTAATTAGACTCCTAGGGTAATGAAACTGGTTCAATGCTCAACAGATAGAATTTCTGAGAGTTTGGTGTAATTAGGACTTTTGCTCACAATTGAAAATTTTATCTTTCTAATTGTGCAAAGTATAGAAACATACCTGAACTTTCTCACGAGCATATACTAATGAACCAGGTTCTTCAAGTAAAGCTTCTCTTGATCATGCCTTAAATGTCAGAATAGAATTTTTTTTATAAGAGATTAGTGAGTCATATAAACATATTTCACAGGAGTATACTAATTAAAGTATGAGACTGAGTAATAATTGATCTAGATATTTATATAATATTTTGCATACTTTATTAACGGCAGGGACAATTTTGCATACTTTGTTAACTGTAGGGACAATTTTAGAGCGAAAATAGAAACAAGTATAAACGTGACTAATTCTCAATAGTACGGGTATAATTTTAGCCCTTTTCCCTTTAAATTATTGTTTCCTAAGTTAGGATAATTGGGATGCTCAAGAGTTATGAAAATATTTATTTAGTATTTACCACAAGTCAAGAGAGAATTATCGAAGGATTAATAAAATTATTATTCAGTTAAAACAACATTAGAAACTAATTCGAGCAATTGATAAAACTAACGGTAGGAACTAACTAAAACTGTTTAGTTTATTTTGATAAGGAAAATAAATTTTACAATATCAAACTTTAGGATCCAAATACATTACTGTTACCACACGTTTTTCTCATATTTTTTTTAAGTTCTAATTTTTTTATGAAATTTTCCTTTTTGATTGTCACTCAACAACGTGCACTAATAAACTTAACGATAAGAATTAACAACTACGAAAAATCATGTGCTAAAAAAAGAAGAGAATAACATATCCAAGCAAGAGGTATATCAACACATATCATCTAAATGGAACAATAAACAGATAAAGCAAACAAGATAAAAAGATTGGACCTTTTATAGATGAAAGTGTTCTTCAAGTAATGGCGCACTGCTATTGATGCATGATTGTACAGCAAAAATAGAATCCGGACTGTATCGGAACCTTGAAACTCCGCAATAAAGAAACAAAAAATTAGTCATTTGTGATTTTGATTGGAGACTATTTTGCTGCAGCTCTTGAGGATGATTTATGGTGGTTTATTGCTGCTTTTGGAATAATTTTTCCGCTAGGATTTGCACTGCTTTGAGGCTGATTTTTGCTACAATAGAGATGGAAACTAAAATTGAAGAAGAAAGCAACCTTCTCGTTCTTCTTCTCTCTCATGTTTTTTCTTCCTTCTTCTCTTATCTCCCCTAAATGCTAAAAGTGAAATATTTTATATGGTGCAATGTGTGAGTCGTGGAGGGAAAGTGTAACTAGTGCATGGTGTGTGCATCGTGTCGTGTGTGTTTGTGTGCAATATGAGTGAGACATGGGGGTTGAGGGGAAGGGAGGTGATGTAACTAAGAGTAAGAGAAAACTTTTTGTATTACTTATTTTGTTACTTTTTCTTGTATTTTCGTTAGTTGCTACTTTATAAAAAAAAAGAAATCACTTTTGCTTATTATTTTTTTAATGGAGAAAAGAGAAAAAAAAATGTATAGCTAAAAATATTAGTTAGCTACCTTTAGACTTAAATATTATATACATAAGAAAATAAAATATTTACATTGTAGCTTAAATTATACTAAAAAAATACTATAACTTACACATAAAATTAGAAGAAATCATATATATATATATATTTTTAAATAAAACCTATTATGCGTAAGATAAAAATATAAAATATTAAGATTAGACCTAAAAGAAACATTTACACTAAAATAGTATAGAATTTAGGTGTGGTCAAAAATTAGTTATTCATAGGATTCAGAGGAGGTTGGGAGATGGGAAGTGAGAGATTAGGGAATTCATTTGGAATTAAAAAAGGCAAGGGTGATTTATGGCCGTTGATCAAAATGATCAACAGCTTGGATCAATAGTAGGAACCGGCCGGGTTTGAAAAGGATTAAGGGATCAGGTTAAAAATTAAAAGTTGGGTCGTTCAATTGGGTGGAATTGGGGTTAAGACTGGGGTCTAATATAAGACTAAAATTATAATAGATGGGACTAGTATTTAAATAACTAATTTTTCTTTGTTTAATTTTATAAAATAGTGAAATGACTTTGAGAGAAAAATCAAGAGCACTGCACCCCTTAATAATTTATAAATATTAACTTAAAACAATTGGAACTAATTTATAATTATAAAATACTATTAATCGTGAAATACGCTATATTTGCAATTATATGCAATTTAGCTTTAAAATGCCAAATAAATTTGTCAAAATATGCAAAAATCACCTTAATTATATTTTGCTATATAAGAGAATAAAAAATGAATTAATCACCAAATGACAATTTTTGAAAAAAATTATTTAATTTATTAGTATTGAAAATCTTTAAAAATTTGAAAAAATACCAAAACACTTGAGTATGCTCATATATGCATGTATATGTTATTTCAAAAGTATTTTGGGTATAAAAATATCTAGGGATAAATTGGGTATCAACAGTTACCCCTCTTTACCCGAGAAGGATGAAAAATTTGTCGGGTAAAGATAGGACGACCAATTTTTACCGGAAGAGGGGATTTGAAAGGAAATTTTACTGAGCTTTGGTTTCTGAGCTGCCTACATATCCCTGCTCTTACAGGAATTTGGATTATATGTAGTTCAAGATCCATCAGCGAAATATGCCGGTGGAGATTTTGAAAAGCGGACGCGATGTTTATGTTGAGAAAGGATGGTCAGAGTCCTGATAGGCTGCGGGAACTGGAGTGGGATCGCTCCTGCTAAGATGGTCGTTGCTAGCTGGTGTACTTGTAGATGAATAATGTGATGACCTGATCCGTTGTCTCATGAGTTACTACTTCGTTCTTCCCATTTTATGCTTTCTTATGTTTCATTACCGGTATGAGGTGCGTTAGAATTGATGTGGAGTGCTTTTGGTAAGAAATGAGACACTTCATCTCTTTAAGGAAGGATCAACTTGGAAAATGTCAACCAGAAGTTTGACTTGTGAGTTAGAGGGCTCGGAATTTATTTCCAATGATTCGGTTAGTTTTGGGGGATGATTTTAGGCTTAGGAGAGCAACCAGAAGTAATTTTGGAGGTTCGGTGTAAAAGTTAGCCTATTTGACGAAGTTAGGATTTTAGCGAAATCCGGTTGGTAGGCTAGATTTTGATCCGAGGGTCAGAATGAAAATTCGAGAATTGTTGTAGCTTCATTATGTAATCTAAGATGTGTGCACAAAATTTCATGTCATTCGGAGGTAATTTGGTCAGGTTTTTTTTTTATCATAATGCGTATTTTGAAAGTTTGGAAAAACTTAGGAGAGAATTCGAGGTAATTTGATGGTTTTGGTGTTGTTTGAGGAGTTTTTTTGAATGAAACAAGTTCTAATAATGTTTTAAGATATGTTTGCACTTTTGGTTGAGGTCCCGGGGACCTTGGGGTAATTTCGGATGGCTAACGGGAACTTTTGAAGTTGAAAATTTTCATAATAGATGAAATTGTAGATGAATGTGCATAAGACCTCACTTTAAACGATCATTTATCCTGTTATGTAAGGATTTGTGTGGGGATCTACCTACCAAATTAAAGCTCTTTGAGTCTAGTTTCCAACGCAACAAACAGTTCGCCATTTGGAGGTGCATAGAGAAACTTATGAGTATTTTTCTGGACATCAGTCACCAGCGCACCCAGGCGCGCGGCCACGGGTTGGACCGCGGAGCTCTCTGCCCTGAACCGCGGGTTCGACCGCGGAGAAATGCCGCGGCCGCGGGAAAACCTGTAAATTTTCTAAAACACCCCTGATTTGGGTAAAAACCGAAGGGGTATCATTTTTCCTTCATTTTTGACATTCGAGATTTAATTTTTGAGGGTTTTCTTCCACTCTCTCAAGACCTCCAACTCCTCCCATATCCAAGGTAAGGTATTTTTGGTATTAACATGGATTGATCGTGAAAATCCTTAGATTTCATTCAAATTCCTAAATTGATTCAAGAACACTACAAATTAGATTATCAAGATTCTTTCTACAAGAGGTATATCTATCATCTCTAACTAATCTATGGTGATTATTTATGTATGATATATACACTAAAACTCATGGATGATGAAGGAAAACCATAAGTGCCTAACCTAGGTTGTGTTGGTTGTAGAGGTTGTGAAATGGTTTGATTAAGGTGATTGGTGGTTGAGTATGAATGAATGGTCATACATATGTTGTTGGAAGTTATAAATTAGTTAGGAATGATGGTGGAGTGAATTTGTTGATTGATTGGTGATAGTTTGATGAACCAATACTATTGTTAGGAAGTGTAAATATCTATACCTACAAGGTGTTTGATAATATGCCTAAATGGCATAAGTTATGGAATTTATTACTAATATTGGCTCTATTAAATGTTGTATTGTGGATTCAAGTTTACTTAAGAGTAGTGGATAATTTTAGTACCATCAAGGGGCAAGTCCCAGATATGTATGACTAAAACCCTGTCTATTAGAAATCGAGCTTCATCGATATATGTGTGACTTTGGGCAGATTTGTCGCACGAGGAGGCCAATTCGAGAGGAAAGGGCATAGCGAGCTAGACTTTTGGCCGTCTTGATGTAAGTAATACTTGGGAATAATACCCCGAGGGTTTGAATCCCCGGATTTGCACATCCTAGTTCTGTATTATGGTGACTTGCACGCTGGACCTGAGCGTGGGCTAGAGCACCGTTGGGGATTGTGAATTGGTCCATCCCGATTGTTGGTTTTTGTCACTAAATTGTAAATGATTTGATTTGTTGTTATCATTATGACTTGGGCTCATTGCAATACCTGGGGCTTATTGCCGATTATTTGAACTCTTTATGAACTATCATCACAGTTTTCCTCACTATTTGAAAGACTATTTGAAATCAGTCCATGTGATTTATATTGTTTCCTTAACTCAGCTATATTTTTCTTAAACTTGGAGTTTTAACTGATATTTGCCCTGTTGATAAGCTAAGTATTAATGTTTTATGGATGCTCAAGAGGCTTTTGACTATTTTGGAATGACTGAGGCTGAGGGCCATATGTGAGGGCATGAAGAGTGATGTAAGGAGGCTTTCATGCCTCGAGTGTTATGTGTGCATATGCATATACATGCATGGATCAGAATGCATGCCGCATTAGCATATTGCATGGATCGGACTGCACGCCGTAGTAGCATATTGCATGGATCGGGCTGCATGCCTTAGCATTATATATATTATATTGGATCGGGTTGCACGCATCATCATTATACATATTGGGTCGGGCTGCACGCCGCAACATTATATATATTATATTGGATCGGGCTGCACGCCGCAACATTTTTGCGCTTGGGATGTAGGAGCCCCTCCAGAGTCTGTACACACCCCAATGAGCGTAGGGTACCCACGGATCGGGCTACGCGCCGTAGCGGTCATGTGCATTGCATTCATGCAATCATGCATTTACTCCTTTTTGTACTACGTGGCACGACATTAAACACATATATATCATTGGCATACAAATTGTTACTTGCCTTGTTGACCAGATGCCCTGGTGTTATATGTTAAGGAGTGATGAACCCGAGAGGCTGACGTTGTATGTTGTGAGTTGGGAGTGAGCCCGCGGGGCTGATACTGTACTGAGAGGTTGATACTGAGCCCGATGGGCAGGTTTCTGATTACCTCCTACTCGTTGAAATTATCTTTGCAACTGTTGAAAAAGCATACTTTCAAAAGAGATTTTGAAGTGATCTTGAGAATTTCTAAAGGGATTTTTTGCAGTATTTCGGTTTTTCTCAAAAAGGGTTGTTCTGTCTTTTATAGCAGTTTGGTGTGCTCATACGTGTAATCTTATCGCTCAGATGTTATTCTCTCTTATTACCACTGAGTTGGAAGTACTCACCTTACTCCCTGCACCTCGTGTGCAGTTGCAGGTATTGTTCACCCCGTAGCGGGTTAGTAGCGGATCTAAGGTATTGCTATCGTAGCTAAGCTAAGTGACCGCCGGTGTTCGCGGCACCGAGATTTTTCTTATTCTTGATTCCTAGATTTTTCTCTATGGGTTATAGATTTTTAAATTTTGATAAAGGCGCTCCTAGATGCTAGTGACTTGTGACACCCCGGTCGGGCTGTATTGGGTTGTATTTATATTGATTAATAACATTAATTCATATTCGAACTTTTATATAACTAACTAATTGCTTTAAGTGGTGTTTTGAAACGGTCTGGCTGGCATTGTCTTACCGAGAGGAGCCATCACGACTGGATTTGGGAATTGGGTCGTGACACGTTGGTATCAGAGCCTAGGTTATCATTTCTACGAGTCCTGAGCAGGCTTAGTAGAGTCTCGCAGATAGGTACGGAGACGTCTATATTTATCCTCGAGAGGCTGCAGAACTATTAGGAAAAACTTCACTTTCTTGGAATTCTTATCGTGCGTACTTGATTTGGCTTGAGATATAATTCTTAAAATTCCTTCCACGCGTCTGTATGCGCATGCAAGTGCTCAGTAGTATATGTGCCTGGATGGCTTGTGATTCCTCGATCAAGGGGAAGAGGTAATCTCCATGAGTTCATGTTGGGCCAGTCCGGAGGACTTGAGGCCATATATCTGCCTATGGCTTGAGCACCGAGGTGCTGATTGTATGAGCAAGTGGTTTGAAACTTATATGTCCAGAGTTGTTCTTATTTGCTGGAATGGCGGCTGGATATCCATGTGATGAGTATGTTAGTATTGTGGGGTGTATCTATGTGATCTTGGTAGTGGCGAAAGAGTCTGTTGAATAATAAATGAGCTGTCGAGTATTCAATTCCTATAGTGCTTTAATGTTTAGTCCGAGTTATGGGCGCGGGAAGAATATTCATGTTGTTAGAATAAGTGCTTAACGCTGGAGGGGGGGGGGGGGGTGAATAGCGTTATAATTAAAAATAGTGTAAACTTGCGGAATTAAAAAATTGCAGGAATGAAATAAGTGCGGTAAGTAAATAATAAGGAACGAACGCACCGATGTTATCCTGGTTCACCACAACCTGTGGCTAGTCCAGTCCCCGAGAGACTCTCTCGAGATTCCACTAACTTCGTTAAGCTTACGGGTGCTTAACAAACCGTTACACTTGCTCAAGGATACCGCACCTTAAGACTTCACTTGCTTGAGGATACCTCACCCCAAGACTTCTCTGTTAAGCTTACGGGTGCCTAACAAACCGTTACAACTTGAGAACTTGAGTCACACAAGTCTCAAACAACCTTGCTTGAAGATACAACACTCCAAGACTTCACATGAAGGAACAAAATATTCCTTCTTACAACAAGGGATTATAAACTTCCCTTCAAGTGTATAAAAAACACTTAACACTCACTTAAACAAGACTCTCTTAATAGAGTAGATATGAGTAAACAAGTACGCTCAAGAACACAACAATTAATTCATAGAATTGGCTCCCAAAATGTGATAAAAATGATCAAAATGATATTGAAAGTATTTGAAAGCTTATGAATGTTTTGATCAGAAGTTGTGTGTTTAATGAGTGATTTTGGGGTGTATTTATAGCTCCAAAATTACTCCTAGCCGTTGCTAAAATCATAAAGACAGATTCTGAAAATCTGTAGGTTAGTCGACTACCTACTAGCCGTTGGGCTGGCAACGGTCATCAGGATAGTCGACTAACTGATATGGATATTCGACTATCTTGGCAACGGTCATCAGGATAGTCGACTATCCAATATCAGATATTCGACTATCTGACCTTGCGGAAATGGTCCGTTTTTAAAACAACTAACTTATTGAAAATAAGTTATAAAATATTTTTCAAAGCTTTGTTTGAAGATATTAAATATTATAAATATCTTAAATATGAAAAACAATTGTAATGACCATTCCGGATCATAAAAACATTTAAAATCATTTCGTTTTAAATGTATTAAAAATATTTATTATATAACATTTAAAACCAATTTGTTTTAAATGTAATAAAAATATTTATGATATGCATATATTATAAAATCATTTATGATATGCATATATTGTAAAATCATTTATGATATGCATATATTGTAAAATCCATTTTATGAGAGACGCCAAGACTCAAACTTAAAGTCGGATCAAGATCACAATACAGACAATATAAATAAGACTCAACAAAAGGTCTTCATTTATTTTCATTTCTTCATATCTTTTCTTGATCTTGTCTTGAACTTCTTGGACTCCAATTCTTGTCCGCTCAAATAATGCGCATATTAAATTCGCATATCAATTCCTATCTTCCCCCTTGTATGCTTTTGCATATCTACAAAATAAATACACTTTAGTTAAAATATAAGTCAAAGTGTATTCAATAATAACTCACATTTATTTGGCTTATATTATTTTCCATCTAAATCGGTTTGTCAATTATCAAAACATATAAATATGAACATACATATATGTTCCAACAATTTTCCCCTTTTTGATAATGGCAAACCTTCATGGGAATATGCATATACCCTTATATAAAACTATGCCAAATATAAGACAAGTCATTGTTGAGTTCCCCCTCAATTTATGCAATAAAATAAATATGCATATAAATAAATAAGTATGCATATACCCTTATCTTCCCTAATGCATGGAAAATAAATATACCCTATATCTTCCCTAAAAAAATAAATATGCATATACCCTTATCTTCCCCCTTTTGACATTAACAAAAAGATAATTTCATTAATGAAGAAGGAAAATTACAATAAGAGTAATTGAAAATACATTTCAAATAATGAAAAATACATTTCAAATAATGAAAATACAAATCAAGAACTTTCATCGTCGTCGAAATCGTCGCTAGAAGTACTTGCAGAATAGACGTGAGAATACGAATAATTGACATGGTCAAAATGTCCGTGGATTTCATCACTAAGTCGTCGCACATTTCTTTCCGTGCGAGACACATTTCTATCGATTCGATTCATTGAAGTTGATAGAGAAGCAAGTTGTTCCGAGATGGTTTGAAGAGACGCATCCGGTTGAGCACGAGGACGACGAGCTTGAGTTGGAGGAGGATGAGGAATTTGATCATGGCCATGGAAAGAAGTCTCTTGTATTTCCCAATGTTTGGTACGATTTTTATTGGTGCCAACATTGGTGTTGATTTGAGATGCTTCAAGAAGATGCATTATAAGAAATGCATACGGAAGAGGTTTGTCACATCCTATAGAATCAAACATATGTGTAAGAACAAATTTACACCAATTTATGCGTGCTTTGGAAACAATAGCATGCATGATTTTTGCGTCTTCACGGCCAATTATGGTGTGATTGCTTTTCCTCGGTTTGAGAATCCGAGTGATAATGTAAAAAATCAAACGAAATTCCGGAAACATTCCTTTAATGGGAGCTCTCTTTTGCTCTTGAGTAAATTCAAAGGGTCCAATTCCAATAAGGTTGAAAAGGAAGTTCATCATAGAGTATTCCTTCGACACCGGAATATTGATTGATGTCTTGGCCATCACGAGGAAGATTCGTGAGAGCTTGAATATTTTCTTCACTTAGAAGAATAGGAATACCATTAACTTTGGTAGAGAGTACCCCATCCTCATCTTTCTTAAGATTTGAATAGAAGGCTTGAATCAAAAGAGGATGAATGAAATCATATTTTAAATATACAAAGTCGATTATTGAAATTTGCAGAAGAATATTGGAATGAATGGAATCCGCAAGATATCTTCCGGTGGTGAATCGAGGTGGAAGAATTTCTCGATTATCAAACTTTTGAATAAATCTTTGTAGTTCGGCTTCTTGTTCGAACCAAAGAACCGATCCATCATCAAAGCCAAATATAGATGGAGGAGTATTGGAAGAAGAAGGGACATTCTTTCCGGCACGAGAACGTTTAGAACTTCTATTTGCCATTGAAATTTGTAGGCTAGAAGAACTTTTGAAAGAAATTTGGAATAGAATTTTTGAAGAGAATTCTTGAACAAGAATGATTTTAGTGTGAAACAATGAGTACACACTATTCCTATTTATAGAGTTCAAGAAAACATAGCATTGAATGACAAAAATCCGATTTTTGGACTGATTTGAACGGCTATAAAACGGTCAGATTTTTGAAAGCTGGCCGTGGATAGTCGAATATCTTATTGGATAGTCGACTATCTGGGAACTATAGTCGAATATCTTCTGGGATAGTCGACTATCTGGAAATAGCTTGATTTTCTGGATAATCAAGTTATTCGAATAACTGCAAGTTAGTCGACTAACTTCGACGACTTTGAAAAATCGTTTACACAGAAAATATTGGAAAAATAGTTTTCATTTTATGGAATTCGTTTATTTAAAAATAAACTATATTTTTGGTAAAAATATATATCATAATTTTATGAAAATAATTTTATCAAAACAAATATGCTATTTCCAAAATCAAAAATTCAGAAACCAAAAAAAATATCGACTTGAATTAAAAACTTCATCTTGGTTCCCCCTGTCTTTAGGGCGATACCTGCAAAAAGAAAGAAAGTAAACGTCTCCGACGCTCAAGTCAGTAATTATTCAATAAAACAAAAACAATACTAACTTGTTTCTTACTAAACCAAGAAACTAAGGAGTTACCAAGCAAATGGCAAGTGCCACTATTGCTTTGCGGTCTAATCTGCATCCTGCAAGATCAGAGACGGGGTAGTCAATTAATTGGCATGAAGGACCTTTGGGATACCAAAGTTCCACATTTAAAGTTCCAATTAGGTACTTCATTATTCGTTTAACCGCAGAAATATGTGACTCCTTTGGACATGATTTATATCTAGCACATCAATAAATGCTAAATATTATATCAAGTCTACTAGCAATAAGGTAAAGTAAGGAACGATCATACCTTTGTAATTCTTGGTATTGCTCTCCTTACCTTTCACATTTCTGTCAAGATGGTCATATAAATTCATTGAAGTGGCCATTGCTTTGGTGTTGCTTATTTCAACTAAATTTAGCAACTCATTGCAATATTGAGTTTGACAAATGAAAGTTCCCTCTTTCATTTGTTTCACTTGCAACCTCAAGTTGAAATTAAGCTCGTCCATCATTGACATCTCAAATTTTGCTAGTCATGAGTTTTAAAACTCCTTGCATACAAATTTATTAGTTGCTCCAAACATAATAACATCAATAAAAATTATTTTTAAAATACAAGAAATATCATCAAGATAATATCATCAATAAAATTCATGCAATCTATGCAAACTAGAACGTAAAGACATTCCCCCTTACTTGACGCATATCGCCTAAACACTTCCTCTTTTGGCATTTAGCAAGAAGAGAGTATATTAAGGCTACTTCCCTTTTTCGACATTTCCAGAATGTCAAAATAAAATAGGAAAGACAATGAGGAGTATGCAATATGAAGATTGCTAGAAATTTATCAAGACATACCAACAAAACATAGATATACCAATTGTTATAAAACAATGATAAAACCATTTGTTGGAAAATATAACAAATGTATCAAATGTTATTTTATTAACCGTGATACTAATTGTTATTTTTAGTAAAACATATTACCAAAAAAAAGTCAACTGTTAATATATAACAAATCAACAGTTTTATTAAAACCATAAATCAAATTTTGAAAAAATATACCAACCATTATTCAGACCAAAAGATATAATTGATTTTTAACATAAATACTTTTATCAACTGTCAAAAACATGAATCATTTATTTCAGGAATATATCAATTATTTTTCAAACCAAAAATAGCATTCATCAAAAACATGAGTGAAAAGTTTTTTTTTTTTGACAAAAATATGCTAACAGTTAATACACACCAAAAAAAATTATTTATTTTTCTAGTATATACCAACAGTTATTTAAACCACAAATGACAATTATCAAATCATAAATGAAATATTTTTATTAGAAGCAAGCTAACAGTTAATACATACCAACTGTTATCAATTTTTGCACAAACATTTCAAAGGTTATTTTTATCAAAAAGATACTAATTGTTAACACTTATCAACAATTAGATTCTTATCAAAAAATATCTAACAAGGATCAATCATTATTTCTAAAAAATAATTGATACCAATTGTTATTTTAAAAGTTTATCAAAACATGAATTAAAAAAAAATTGATACCGAAAATAATTATCAAAACATGGATCAACCATTTAATAATTGATATAAATTTTCAACATATGAATCAACAAAGATAATTGATATTAATTGTTAACAAGGATATCTCAATTGTTAACACATATCAACTATTACGATTAAGCACATCAAAAATTTCAATAATATAAGAACCAAATTAACAACAAATATGTTAATATCGGTTGCTGGCACATATCAACAATTTGGTTTTTATCAAAAAGGATAACTAACCGAAATTCCCCCTCGATGCAATGAGGTGTCGTGCTTGGTGCATCTACTACAATATTGTAGCCTTCAAGCACACCTGCAAAAGTACCTCAAAATAGGTTTTTGGTACCCAAACACTTTTGGGTCCTTGGGGGTTAGACAAATAATAATCATAGCCAAAAGATAAATTCCTATGTTTTGCAAAACATGTGGGTGCTATGTGTCCTACCTGGTTGCAGTAGTGACATACAACATTCCGGGTTGTGCATATGCCTAGGTTGTGCCAAATACGTTCTAGGTGATCTAAAATCATCATTCCTAGGAGCGTTGAAATTCCTAGAGTTGTTTCTAGGCGGTCTAGAATAATTATTTCTAGACTTATTATTAAAAATCCTAGTATCGTTTCTAGGTGGTCTAAAATGGTTAATTCTAGACTCATTCCTAGAATTATTTCTAGGTTGCCTAAAATGATTATTTCTAGGCTCACTTGAACAAATCCTAGAATTATTTCTAGGTGGTGCATCATAATTTCTAACATGATTCTTATTCTTTTTACGCCTTTTATTTTTCTTAGGCTTTTTCCTTTTAATCTCTTTAACTGTTTTAGGAATGTCTACACTATGTTTTTCTAGTGTGTTCCTAAATTCTATGTTCTCTAATTTCAAGGAATCACAAGATAAGAAAATAGAACATTTATCAATTGAAGAAGCTTCATTCAGTGCTTTAATTTTATTTCTAAGATCGCCATTGTCATTTTTCAAAAAATTATTTTCTTTTTCTAAAACTTCAATTTTATTTTTAAGAACACTAGTGACATTTTCAAAAGAATTCTTTTCTTCTTTTAGCTTCTCATTTTCACTAGTCAATCTTTCAAAATCTATTTCTTTCAAAGAGAGTGTTTTCTGAAAATCTGTTTCTTGCAAAGAAGGTGTTTTCTTCAATTCTCTTATCGTTTTGGAAGCATTAACAAATTCACCATACAATTCATCATAGGCATTTTGTATTTCTTCAAACGAGTGAGAGTTAGAAGTACTTACCTCTTCTTCTTTGTTTGCCATAAGACACTGGGCAGTTGGTTCATCACATGAGCTGTCCGCTTCCTGAGGCGTACTTTCATAAGTGTCCTCAAGCTTGTCCCACATATCTTTAGCAGTTTTGCAGTGGGAAATTTTTCGATAGTCCTCTTGATTCAAAGCGCTATACAACATATTAATTGCCTTGGTATTGTATTCACTTACCATGGCTTCCCCAACTTTAGTCGTCATTTGCTCACCATACTTGATGATTTGCCATAGATAAAAGTTGTTTGATTTGATGAAGATTCTCATCCGATCTTTCCAATATGTGTAATTGCTTCCATCAAATATTGGAGGCAAAAAGGTAAAGTGACCTTCACCTATTCCTGCAAAAGCACTACTAGTAGAAGCCATAGAAGGATTCTCTCAAACTGTTAAGTCTTACAGAGAGTTAGGCTCTCATACCAATTGTTAGAATAAGTGCTTAACGCTAGGGGAGGGGGGTGAATAGCGTTATAATAAAATATAGTGTAAACTTGTGGAATTAAAAAATTGCAGGAATGAAATAAGTGCGGTAAGTAAATAATAAGGAACGAACGCACCGATGTTATCCTGGTTCACCACAACCTGTGGCTAGTCCAGTCCCCGAGAGACTCTCTCGAGATTCCACTAACTTCGTTAAGCTTACGGGTGCTTAACAAACCGTTACACTTGCTCAAGGATACCGCACCTTAAGACTTCACTTGCTCGAGGATACCTCACCCCAAGACTTCTCTGTTAAGCTTACGGGTGCCTAACAAACCGTTACAACTTGAGAACTTGAGTTACACAAGTCTCAAACAACCTTGCTCGAAGATACAACACTCCAAGACTTCACACGAAGGAACAAAATATTCCTTCTTACAACAAGGGATTATAAACTTCCCTTCAAGTGTATAAAAAACACTTAACACTCACTTAAACAAGACTCTCTTAATAGAGTAGATATGAGTAAACAAGTACGCTCAAGAACACAACAATTAATTCAAAGAATTGGCTCTCAAAATGTGATAAAAATGATCAAAATGATATTGAAAGTATTTGAAAGCTTATGAATGTTTTGATCAGAAGTTGTGTGTTTAATGAGTGATTTTGGGGTGTATTTATAGCTCCAAAATTACTCCTAGCCGTTGCTAAAATCATAAAGACAGATTCTGAAAATCTGTAGGTTAGTCGACTAACTTATGGTTATTCGACTACCTACTAGCCGTTGGGCTGGCAACGGTCATCAGGATAGTCGACTATCCAATATCAGATATTCGACTATCTGACCTTGCGGAAATGGTCCGTTTTTAAAACAACTAACTTATTGAAAATAAGTTATAAAATATTTTTCAAAGCTTTGTTTGAAGATATTAAATATTATAAATATCTTAAATATGAAAAACAATTGTAATGACCATTCCGGATCATAAAAACATTTAAAATCATTTCGTTTTAAATATATTGAAAATATTTATTATATAACATTTAAAACCAATTTGTTTTAAATGTAATAAAAATATTTATGATATGCATATATTGTAAAATCATTTATGATATGCATATATTGTAAAATCATTTATGATATGCATATATTGTAAAATCCATTTTATGAGAGACGCCAAGACTTAAACTTAAAGTCGGATCAAGATCACAATAGAGACAATATAAATAAGACTCAACAAAAGGTCTTCATTTATTTTCATTTCTTCATATCTTTTCTTGATCTTGTCTTGAACTTCTTGGACTCCAATTCTTGTCCGCTCAAATAATGCGCATATTAAATTCGCATATCAAATCCTATCTTCCCCCTTGTATGCTTTTGCATATCTACAAAATAAATACACTTTAGTTAAAATATAAATCAAAGTATATTCAATAATAACTCACATTTATTTGGCATATATTATTTTCCATCTAAATCGGTTTGTCAATTATCAAAACATATAAATATGAACATACATATATGTTCCAACACATGTCTCTTAGTTGGAAACTAAAATACATTCCATGTGGCAGTATGAGCTCAGACTCAGGAAGACTAATTGATTGTGTAATGTATGTGGTGGTGGAAGGCATGCTGAAATATTGAAAGAAGGCGAAGCAGGTGGGTTGTCTCCTGTGGAGTGTTTTGAGGGGTATGATCCTTATGTGTATGTTAGAAGGTATCATGTGTAATTGAAGGGTATGTGTTGAAATTTGAGAATTTAGGGACGCTTAAGGAATGGACTCAGCTGATGTGGAATTGAATGCGATATTTGCAGAGCATTCAGTGCTACATGATTAGTGGTTCACAAACTTGTAAATGACTTGAGTTTAATCTCACTATAACATTGTGGCATCATTGGAGTAAAAGTGCTAGGAGTTGTTAAGAGCGCCTTGATAGATGCTTTGAGCTAAGTTTGGGAGGTTGATGTTGGTCAGCTGATAGCACGGCTATGTGCAATGTCTTTCCGTTTTGAGGGATGATGTCGTATCGGTTCCAGTTGTATAAATTGAGCCGAGGATGGCACGAGTGAAGGAAAATTATTACAAAGGTTATATGTTGCTTCGCAGGTGTGAGAAAATACTGGGATGTTTTGAGCTGTTGATGATAAAGAATACTCAGTTCATAAATAAGGAAAATGGTTATTTGTATCTGTATGAAATCATGTTCTGCGATGTCAGGGTACTAATGAGGCACGAGTGGTTTTGTTCATGTAGAGCGGGTGAATTACAGCTGAAAAAGAGTGAATGACTCTCAAGAATGGTTTTACTGTGTTCAAGATTTTGCATGTAACAATCAGGTGTCTTACGTTTGTGTATGTGGCTAGAGACTGTGTTTTCATTAAGAAAGATCAAGACTGGTGGTACTTTGTGTTAATCATGGGATTCTATGTATCCGCATTTGGAAGGTAATGGTAAACGAATTCAGAATCGCAGGAAGTTCTTCAAGGTAAAACATTCTCAAATTTGGCATATCTGGGAAACGTTTGAGAGGTTATTCTATGGCCTATGGGTCTTGGACAGTGTGGTTTTATGTGCGAGTCTCGTATGGTAACCTGGGTCAAGGTATTGTGGTGCTACAGCAAGGAAGAATATAAAATTAAAGACGAGCCGGGAAGGAAATTGGATAAAATAGAATAGCTTGATAATGAACCGAATCAGTATGGTAATGATGTGATTAATTATTTTATGTGTTCGAGGTAATGACCCTTACAGGTATTGTGCAGCAAAGCTTTTAAGTGCTAGCAGTTTGCTTAACCTGGTTTGGGTAGAAGGATTCAGTCCTGGCAGTTTAGCTTGTGCAATGGAATTAGGAGAAAGAGTTCTTGATGTGTTTTACCGTGGTTTGAAAATGAGTATATTCCTATGGGTACGCGAAGCATGGAGTGTGTGATAATTTTTCTCCTATATGGGATCATGAATGTTCTTATCTAGTTGAGTGCGTCGATGACTACAGTGCAGGAGAGAGATAGAAGTCCTCATGTTATCCTAGTGCAGTATGGTCTATCTGTTATTATATGGAGAATTGGGATTTGCGTGTTCAAGGTTTTGGTTCAGTTCATAACGGGAAGTCATTAAATTCTTGAGCATCACGGGCAATTGCAGGTGAATGAAGAATCGACCTTCAGATGATTAAAGATATGGTATTGCTATTATAGTGGTTTGACAAGGGTATATGTTCAGTAAAAAAGGGTAAGGTGATGTAAACTGATGATACTTCAGTAGTATTGCGACATGTTCCTTGTTGGATCGACTGTTGATAATTGGGTTGTTGATAGCGCAGGGAAATTCTTGAATATCTTTCATAGTATGAATGGATACTCGATGTTTGTTATGTGTTCATACGATAATGTGTGGGATCAGGCATAGTGATTCATGTGTTATATGTGTTGGAGACTAGAAGTTCTAGTGATCCGACTGTGCAGTGGTTGTAGATTGTGTGTATCGACATCGTCCAGCGGTTATTGAAAATTGGAGGTTCGAGCGGATCTTTCTTTGTGTGGTATGTTAAATTTAGGTTATGATATTAGATGGCAGACTGGTTGTTCCAGTGTCAGATTGTCTAGACTAATGTGTTATGGGCCATGTCGGAAATGCCACAGGCTGCGTGGCCAGGTGCATCGGATTATGTTCTAGAAGGGTAGCTTGTATTCCAGAGACCAGCGGATGGCTGGCAAGCATTGCTTCATTAATTGGGCCTTCGTGGCGGATGTCAGTGCAGAGGTTTCTACCATTGATTCAGTTCCGGTATTGGGGGACTTGTTCAGATGCGCTTCTTGTGGCCAGGCATGAGACTATATGTGTTTATTGTAATGAGCAAAATTGGGCTCGATGTGCATCTCCTATGTGAGATAGTTGGGTGGATCGGGTGGCACGCCTCCACGGGTATGTTATCTGTACCGGGTTGTGCTCCGCAGCAGTGTGATGTGGAGAATACTTTTCTATATGTTACTTTATACGCCTTGCTTCCGGGTTCTGATGAAAATCCGTATTGGGTGTTGCTCGACAAATAGCGCATCGGTTGCGTCCTTTCAGGATTGAGTAGTGTATATTAATTGCTTCACTGTGGGTGTGATGGATTGCATGGTTTCAGACCTCAATCTGTGCATGGTTGATCGTGTTGAGCATGGTGAATTGAGGTGCTTCAAGGGTAATAGTGTTTGGACAGGATCACGCGTTGTGGCAAGGCCACGTGAAGTTATGACCTTTCGAGGGGAATTCAGGTACTCTATTTCTATGATGTGAGACGGGTCTCAGTTTTGTGTGGTAATGGTGTTGTTGAGCTTGAGTTACAGCTCTTTCATTGAGTCATTATCATGATTTGAGTATGTTCAGACTGCTTCTCATTGGTGCGTGTATTGTGCAAGTTGTGGCTTAGGCTTGTGTTGAGGTGTCATATCACAAGAAGGGTGGTTAGAGTCGAAGTGATCATTGGAGTCATTAATGAGCATGGGCCAATTTGATTTCAGCTTGTTAGAAAGGTAATATCGAGGTTTGGCTCGGAAATCTGTTGTAGTATCAGTCAAGAGGGAAATGGATTTATGAATGGTTGATCTGAGAGATGAGTTTGGTGTATCGCATGTTTCAGTTACTGTTGGCAGTATATGAAAGTGTGGGAATAAGATTTTAGCTAACAAGAGGTTTCCTATCGGCATTTGGTATTGTGGGCAACTTGTGTGAATAGAGACTATCGTTCCGACTGTTGGATTGTGGGTTATTACAACTGGATCGTGTTAATTATGGTTATGATTTCGGAAAGTTTAATGTGGGTCTACGGTTTATGGTCTAAATGGCTGTGAAATTTCAGTTATTATATTATCAGACATATGTGAGATAAGGTGATGGAGTTCATTTTCGGATTTATACATGGTAAGATTATTCAGCAATTGTTGGGTTTTTGGAACAACTCTGGGCATGTTCGAAGACGAATGTTTGTTTAATATAGGGAGAATGTGATGACCCGACCGGTCATCTCATGAGTTACTACCCCGTTCTTCCCATTTTCTGCTATCTTATGTTTCATTACCGATATGAAGTTCTCTAGAATTGATTTGGAGTGATTTTGATAAGAAATGAGACACTTAGTCTCTTTAAGGAAGGATCAAGTTGGAGAAAGTCAATTGGAAGTTTGAATTTTGAGTTAGAGGGCTCGGAATTTATTTCAGATGATTCGGTTAGTTTTGGGGAATAATTTAAGGCTTAGGAGAGCAACCAGAAGTAATTTTGAAGGTTCGGTGTAGAAGTTAGCCTATTTTGGCAAAGTTGGGATTTTGGCAAAATCCAGTTAGTAGGTGAGATTTTGGTCTGAGGTTCGGAATGGAATTTCGAGAATTGTTGAAGCTTCGTTATGTTATTTGATATGTGTTCGCAAAATTTCATGTCATTCGGAGGTAATTTGGTCGGGTTTTGATCATATTGCCTATTTTGAAAGTTTGGAAGAACTTAGGAGAGAATTCGAGGTAATTTGATGGTTTTGGTGTTGTTTGAGGAGTTTTGTTGAATGGAACAAGCTCTAATAATGTTTTAAGATATTCTTTCACTTTTGGTTGAGGTTTCAGGGACCTCGGGGTGATTTCAGATGGCTGACAGGAACTTTTGAAGTTGAAAGTTTTCATAATAGATGAAATTGTAGATGAATGTGTTCACAAGACCTCACTTTTAACGATCATATCTCCAATTATATAATGGTTTGTGTGAGGATTGACCTATCAAATTAAAACTCTTTGAGTCTAGTTTCCAATGAAACAAACCGTTTGTCATTTGGAGGTGTATAGAGAAAATTATGAGTATTTTTCTAAACATCAGTAACCAGCGAGGCGCGCGGCAGCGGATTGGACCGCGGAGTTCTCTGCCCCGAACCGCGGGTTCTACCGCGGAGGAACGCCCCAATCGCGGTAAAATGTGTAAAATTTCTAAAACACCCCTGATTTGTGTAAAAACCGAAGGGGTATCATTTTTCCTTTATTTTTAACTTCAAGATTGAATTTTTGAGGGTTTTCTTCCACTCTCTCAAGACCTCCAACTCCTCCATATCCAAGGTAAGGTTTTTCTGGAGTACTTTAAGTTGATTACTACTCTTAAACACTTTTATTAACATGGATTAATCTTGAAAATCATTAGATTTCATTCAAATTCCTAAATTGATTCAAGAACATTACAAATTAGATTATCAAGATTCTTACTACAAGAGGTATATCTATCATCTCTAACTACTCTATGGTGATTATTTATGTATGATATATACATTAGAACTCATTGGATGATGATGGAAAACCATAAGTGCCTAACCTAGGTTGTGTTGGTTGTAGAGATTATGAAATGGTTTGATTAAGGAGATTGGTGGTTGAGTATGAATGAGTGGTCGTACATATGTTGTTGGAAGTTATAAATTGGTTAGGAATGAAGGTGGAGTGAATTTTTTGGTTTATTGGTGATAGTTGGATGAACCAATACTATAGTTAGGAATTGTAAATATCTATGCCTACAAGGTGTTTGATAATATGCCTAAATGGCATAAGCTATGGAATTTATTACTAATATTGGTCCTATTGAATGTTGTATTGTGGACTGAAGTTTACATATGAGTAGTGGATCATTTTAGTACCATCAAGGGGTAAGTCCCAAATATGTATGACTAAAACCCTATCTATTAGAAATCGAGCTTCATATATATTTGTGTGACTTTGGGCAGATTTGTTGCACGAGGAGGCCAATTCAAGAGACAAGGGCATAGAGAGCTAGACTTTTGGCCGTCTTGAGGTGAGTAATACTTGGAAATGTTATCCTGAGGGTTTGTAACCCCGGATTTGCACATCCTAGTGCTGTATTGTGGTGACTTGCACGCTGGACCTGATAGTGGGGTAGAGCACCGTTGGGGATTGTGACTTGGTCCGTCCCGGTCGTTGGTTTTTACCGCGAAATTGTAAATGATTTGTTGTTATCATTATGACTTGGGCTCATTGCCATACCTGGGGCTTATTGGCAATTATTTGAACTCTTTATGAACTATCATCACAGTTTTCCTCACTACTTGAAAGATTATTCGAACTCAATCCATTGATTATACTATTTCCTGAACTCAGCTATGTTTTTTCTCAAACTTGGAGTTCTAACTGATATTTGAACTATTGATGAGCTGAGTATTAATGTTTTACGGATGCCCAAGGGGCTTTTGACTATTTTGTACTAATTGAAGCTAAGGGCCATATGTGAAGGCATGAAGAGTGATGTAAGGAGGCTTTCAGGCCTCGAGTGTTATGTGTGCATATGCATATACATGCATAGATCGGACTGCATGCCGCAGTAGCATATTGCATGGATCGGACTGCACGCCACAGTATCATATGGCATGGATCGGGCTGCACGCCGTAGCATTATATATATTATATTGGATCGGGCTGCATGCCGCAACATTATACATATTGGATCGGGCTGCACGCCGCGGCATTTTTGCGCTTGGGCTGTAGGAGCCCCTCCGGAGTCTGTACACACTCCAGTGAGCGCAGGGTACCCATAGATCGGGCTACTTGCCATTGCGGTCATGTGCATTGCATTGCATTCATGCAATCATGCATTCTCTCCTGTTTGTACTATGTGGACGACATTTAGCACTCATATAACATTGGCATACATACTGTTACTTGCCTTGTTGACCACATGCCCTTATGTTATATGTTAAGGAGTGTTGAACCCGAGCGGCTGATGTTGTATGTTATGAGTTGGGAGTGAGCCCGCGGGGCTAATACTGTACTGAGAGGTTGATACTGAGCCCGAGGGGCAGGTTTCTGATCATTTTCTACTTGTTGAAATTATCTTTGCAACAGTTGAAGAAGCATACTTTCAAAAGAGATTTTGAACTGATCTTGATATTTTCTGAAGGGATTTTTCACAGTAATTCGGTTTTCTCAAAAAGGGTTGTTCTGTCTTTTATTGTAGTTTGGTGTGCTCATACATTTTTTCTTATCGCTCAGATATTATTCTCTCTTACTACAAATGAGTTGGTAGTACTCACCTTACTCCCTGCTCCTCATGTGCAGTTGCAGGTATTGTTCACCCTGTAGCGGGTTAGTAGAGGATTAATGGCATTGCTATCGTAGCTAAGCTAGGTGACCGCCGGCGTTCGCGGCACTGAGATTCTTCTTATTCTTGGTTCCCAGATTTTTCTCTATGTGTTATAGATTTTAATATTTTGATAAAGGTACTCAGAGATGCTAGTGACTTGTGACACCCTGGTCGGGCTGTATTGGGTTGTATTTATATTGATTAATAATATTAATTCATATTCGAACTGTTATATAACTGAATAATTGCTTTAAGTTGTATTTTGAAAGGGTCAGGCTGGCCTTGTCTTCACGAGAGGCGCCATCACGACCGGATTTGGGAATTGGGTCGTGACAAATACCAACATATATTGTGCATAAATTTAAACGTGATGCAAGTTTTCGTTGGACCATGAATGTTGTCTTTGGATGGTTAGGATGACATCCTCGGACCATGATGTCCTTGGACCATGAAGCACATAATTAAATATTTGGAGGCTATGAAATGATGTTCTCTGGCTATGCAGATCATGCCTCCAAACTATGATTCCCTTGAATAGGTTGGAGAACTTTCAGCCCATGAAATGCAAAAGGTGGTGATCTTTCAGCCCATGAAGTGCAAAAAGTGGCGATCTTTCAGACCATGAAGAAGTGGTGATATTTTAGCCGGTGCAAAATTTAAATGAAGGTGACGATATTGCAGCCGTGCGAGGAAAATAAAGAGGCAATATTTCAGCCATGCAGGATGGAGACAGAGTTTAGTCTCGAAAGGCATAAAGGTAGCCTTATGCGGATGGAGACAATGCTTAGTCTGGGAAGGTAGATAAGTAGTCTTATGTAAATGCAGATGGAGACAGTGCTTAGTCTCGGAAGGCAAAAAAGTAGCAATATGCAGAAATGCAGATAAATGCATATGGAGGTAGAGCTTAACCTCGGAAGGCAGAAAGTAGCCTTATGCAGAAATGCAGATAAATGCATATGGAGGTAAAGCTTAACCTCGGAAGGCAGAAAAGTAGGGTATGGTGATACAGATTGATGCAGATGGAGGTAGAGCTTTACCACGAAATGAAAAATGTAGCCTTATGCAAGTGTGGATGGAGACAATTCTTAGTCTCGAAAGGCAGATAAGTAGCATTATGCGAAATGCGGGAAACAAAAAGCGAATAGTAGTGAAATCTCTTAGTTGATAGTTGATAGTTGATTGCATCATTGTGGTTTTAGGGTATGTCGTGCACGAATAGCAATTGTGAATGGGTAATGACTTTGAGAAATTACATTCTTGGGAGAGTATGAGCGCGCAAATATATCTGATGATATTGCGGATTGAGTGCCTGCATCAAAAGAAAAATCATGAGTTTTGTAAGAGGGGGAAGGTTAGTTCGTCTTCCCGTGGCCTTCGCTCGTCCCGCTTCACGTTGTGTTCTCATTGGGTTAGCGTTGCTAGACAAAGAATTTTTTATAATAGTCATTCATGATTTAGTAAAAATGTAACATAAATACATAATTGAAAATAGTTTTCTTTTAGATGATGCGACGCGGTTCGGGGCATTGCAACCTCTCTCACTCCAGAATTTTGAGGGTCCTCCTCAAAATTCTGCCCCAGTTTATTGGGCTGGTGCTTCTAACGGCTGCGTGCAATCAATGGCTGTCAATCGACTTTGGAATTTTGAGGGTCCTCCTCAAAATTTTTCCCTGGTTTCCAATAACGGTGGAAATGAAAATTTTATTGAATTGTGACCGAACCCATAGGGCTGCCTACGTATCCCCCTCTTAAATAGATATCAGGTCAGGCATAGTTCAAATTACATCATAAAGGAAAATCATAAATGGTTACACATAGTATCGCTTTATTACGTTTGAGTTGATTAGCTTCGGCGTCCATTTCTGTAAGTATGAGGGCTCCTCCTATCAGAACCCGGTGAACCATGTACGGACCTTGCCAGTTGGGAGATCCCTTTGGCTTCATCATGATGTGGGAATATTTTTCTTTAATGTCACGCCCAAAATTAGTGGCACATGACCGGCACTCGACCGGTATCCCTAGTCAAGCAGACCTAGGTGCCTTTCCTATCCCAAGTGCTACCCCCGCATTTCCATTAGTCATTAATCAAAGGAATTTGCCATTTATAATTGAAACACCTTTTTTTACAAACATACATTGTCACTTAATGAGGTTTACAACTTACATCGCCCAATTTACAAAATACATATTTTCACAAGCTCACAATCCACTGTCTACAGAGCCTCTAAGGATATAGAAGGATGATACAATACTTGCTGGTAACAAGGCTTCGGCTATACCTTTCACAACAAAATCAAAACAATATTTCCAAATTAAAAAGCAGCATGAGCCACGCAAAGCCCCGAGAGGAAAGGGGCTCACCAATACATCTGATGTAAAGTGGAGGGGAGCTACGGTCGGTGGACTGGAGTATCTGCTATAGATCCACCTACATTCATAAAGGGAATGTAGCGCTCCAAGCAAAAGGGACGTCAACACATCTGAATTGTACTGGTATGTATGAACAAACACAAGTATCAAGCAATAATAGAATCAACAATTGAATACACGTTTAAGGAACAATCAAGACAAACAAGTTACCATCTCTCCATCTTCCTCTTCAACATTACCACATCAATGATTTCACAATTTTTCTCAGTAATAGAGCCAACAATCAAATACATATGAAAGGTACAATCAAGCCAAACAAGTTACCATCTCTCCTTTTTCCTCTTCAACATTATCACACCAATAATTTCAGAATTTTTCTCAGTAATAGAGGCAACAATCAAATACATATGAAAGCTACAATCAATCCAAACAAATTTACAATCTCTCCTTTTTCTCCTTCAACATATTCACATCAATAATTTCACAATCGTTTTCAAAATTTCATTTCAATAATGATTTCGATCATTTTTCCACCATTATTACCTCGACCACCCTTATTACTTCGGACACCCTTATCACCACAACCCAAACTTTATTTCTCCATGTTGCGGCGCGCAACCGGACCCTGCCGTACAGTTTCTAATTTCCAAACATCACAACAACAACAATTCACATAGAACAACAACAATAATTCTCAAAGATAAACCACAACAATTCACAAGAATTTATGTAGCCATCAATACCATTTCCATCATATTCAATAACGCATGTGCAATTTAAGTCAGCACAATAATTATCCACAACAAGCCAAATATGTTACTACCACAGTAATTCCAATTGCATAATTTACGACTTCCTTTCATCATTTGTTTCTCAGCTCTTACTACATAGCACATTCACAATCAAACATTTAGTTTATTGCCAATTACTTGGACCATTATACCTTGAGGCTTAACCACAAACACTCAAATCAAACCAATCACAAGAATTTCATAAATAGTCCACATAGGTATCACATACCAAATAGTCGTACACCAAACAAGTGACTCTACAGAGGTCAAAGTTAGCCATACATACACCTTTATTGGGCTTTCCTTTAATTGGTACAATATTCCGGAAACTCTAGCAACTTCAATCTATTTTGAGACAATAACAAAATTAACACAAATTAGGAAGATATTCATGGTTTAAGCTTATTTTAGCATTTTATCAAACATTAGGTTAGCATCTTGATTATCAATTCTCTTTTACAAGATTTCCTTCTTTCCCCAACCCAATCTTTACCTATTTATGTTCACCAATCATCCCACAATCCTAATTTGCACATACATGTATACATAATACTATTATACCAAGAATCATACCCCAAAAACCCATCTCATAATCTCTACAACACCAACACAACCTAGGTTAGGCACCTATGGCTTTCAATCATCATCCCAAGAGTTCTAATATGTATATCATACATGAATAATCACTATAGAGTAGTTAGAGATGGTAGATATACCTCTTGTAGTAAGAATATTGAGAATCCAATTTGTAGTGTTCTTGAATCAATTTAGGGATTGAATGAAATCTAAGGATTTTCAAGATCAATCCATGTTAATAAAAGTGTTTAGGAGTAGTAATCAACTCAAAGTACTCCAAAAACCTTACCTTGGATCATAGGGATGATGTTTGGGACGAAATCCCCTTGAGAGAGCAAGACCTAACCCAAAAAATGACTTGGGAACACTCTGGGCCGGTCTTGGGGTATTTAAAGGCCCGTAACTAGAGCGGTCGCGCACTTGGGCGCTCATTTGGGCGCGCTAGTTTGCCCAATCGTCTGTCTTGGGCGCGCATCTGAGCGCGCTAATGACACATGCCCATTAAAATGATCATAACCTTCTCTATACACATCCAAATGATGTATGGTTTATTGCGTTGGAAACTATATTCAAAGGGATTTAATTGGATAGGTTGATTATCACACTACTTCTTATATAAATGGATATAGGATTGTTCAAAATTAGGTCATGTGTGCACTAATTCACAAATTTTGTCTAATCTGAAATTTTCCAACTTGGCTTAGACTCAGGCCTCTCCTTAGCCCCCAATTCACCTCTAATATGAACTATATGCTTATTAACCTATCCAATGGATATCAATAATATCTTAAATCCTCATTTGCACACAAAATAAAATTATTAGTCTACCTTGGCACGATGAAATCTCAAATTACTTGGAAAAAATTTTTCGGGGCCTTACATTCTCCCCCTCTTAGGATCATTCGTCCTCGAATGAGCAGTAGAGTCTTCCCCAAAAACTTTAACATCCCACACCTCTTTTCTAGCCTACCTCACGTTCCTAAATTTTGACTAACCCCAAAATGTTTCAGAAATTTCGGCAGAGTCTCCTTTATAACTAGGCCTATCCACCTGTTCAGAGAACCACCAATTTCATCCCAACAACACATCCACAACTATACATAGCACCACAATATATGTATCAACAATACTAATCTCACAATTACATGCGCTATGTTATTATAATGATACGTAAATATGGATTGCACATTTTTAAATCATAACACCTATAAGGTACCTTTCAAATAAAAACCAATTGTTATACAATCAAGAGAAAATATTTTCCTTCCACGACACTTTTAGCTTTCCAAATAACATTATCGACTTACAAGCCTTGTCATGACACATTCTCAGAAATAATATCAACTCTCAAACAAACATAACCAGGATGACGGATAGACATCTTGCATGAGTTAACTATCCATTGACTTTACCTTTAATAATTTCCACTGTACAATTCACATTTCACCGGATATTGCAATTCATGGTAACGACAACAACCCACAATTTCATCACATAGCATCATACCATCAAGAACATCATTTCATAGTAACGCAATAATTTTGTTTTCATAGTATTCCTTACTGGCAATTAATGTAATCACAAAGGTGTTCATCCACAAAAATAAAATTTCATTTCCATCAACAATCCGTATGAAGTCAATCCATGATGATTCTTGCTAGTAGTGCATCATATAGGATATTACCATGATCATATAGTTCATTCAAACCAATTCATTACCTTCTTAGACATAACATATAGAAACACAAAGTACACGAGGAACAGTTACGTGGAATACCATACTCCTATTGCAACCTAATGTGTAATACACTTATGTTACCTTCCCTATCACTCACATAACATCTTCATGGGAAAATATTGGGAATAGCCTGCACACCCTCCAACTCTAATCTCTAGGTAACCACTCACACTAAACCCTTGATCATCTTCACCAATTACTCTAAGATGTGTTATCATAAACTGATCATAAAATCACCTATTGAACATATCAGATCACACGGGGATACTTCTTCTTTAACATGTTTGAACCTTCAATACCCAATAGATCTAATAAAGTAAGGAATAACGGAGTTCAAGATTGGGCTTGGAATTATTCAAGAATCCATTTAGGCACTGAGCAGAGCATTTTATGAGGTTACATGCTAAGAGACACGAGGATTTCTATTGATGATGCTGATATGGTTAATCATTGTGATGACATCAAGTATTAGGCAATTAAGGCATCAAGGTAACTCATACATTGGCAATTATAACCATTAAGGAGAAATATTTAAGTACGTGACCCAGTCTTTTCCTGGAGTGTATGGAAAATACATTTATCAAGAATGAGAATATTCTGGCACCTTGAATGCGATCGGCGTTTCGAAATACATGAAGTTGAATTACACACTTAATGTTAACTGACACAAGGAATCTATGCCACAAGCCCACGAGGATGGAAAAAAAGTGGAACACTTATGAGATTATCATCTTCAAACAACTTAAACCTTCCTGATAATTAATCATATATGAGGGAACTAAACATACGACCACTTGTCTTTCAAATCAACATGTTCATGATATGTGCAAAAATCTGAAGGCATCTAATCTCAGCTTTTCAAGGGTGAAACCAGAGAGCTAGGACATCTTAATACTGAGACGAAATTATGTATAGATTAGATGGGTTCAAATGATTAACATGATACTCTAGGGAGAAAGACAAATAATACTCTTATCCAGTCCAAAAAGGTGTTATACTAAGGGTAGAAAAAACTCCCCGTCTATGACAACAATATAGTCAATGATTCTAGAAGTTGAAGGTGTAAAGACAACCAAAATCAATGATATAGTGCAGAATAATCATAGAAGGTTTGAAGATGTTCATGATGAATTCTCCATGAGTCTTGGCTTGAAAAAGGAAGTGTCACAGTGACACATAGAATGGCATGTTCTCTCATGGTTACCGAATAAGAGTTGGGAATTAGAACCATCAACTTCATCAACTAAAGATCACAATTAACACATGTTACGGCGGTGTAAAGAGAAAACAAACTATGGTTACAAGATGGACATGCTTTTACTATGTTAACTCTCATACTGCAACAAGGTATAAGAAACACATAAAGATCATAAAAGAAACACAGTAAAAGAAACATATAAGAATCACAATAGAGCACGTTAAAAATCAAAGAAACCCTAGATCGGGGAAGATGAAAGGTTTAAAAGAAAATTTTTGAAAGAAACATTGAGAAAACATTTGAAAGTTCAAGATAAACAGAGATCTAGGATAGATCTAGAGAAATCAGAAGAACCTCGAAAGGCAAGGGTTTTAGAAGAAACCTAGAAGTGAGAAAGGCCTGGAAAAGTCACGATCTAAGCCAAAGAATATCATAATCAGGCTCAAAAGACCAAGAGCCACCGAAGCAAGGTCGGAGATGGCCGGGATCTTCGAATAGGTGAAGATCTGAGTGAAGACCCTCGAGGTCTGGCCTCGATTCTTCACACATCAGGCATGTAGGAGTCGTAGGAGGTGGGTATAGGTTATCCATGGCCTGAGAAGCCATGGATACTGATGAGTTTAAGGGTGGAGATAGTAGAAGGCGGCTAGGGTTTGAGGGAAAGTTGAGAGAATACTGAGAGAGAAGGGATTCAGAGGAGGTTGGGAGATGGTAAATGAAGGATTAGGGTATTCATTTGGAATTAAAAATAAATTATTCACAAAATGATAATTTTTGAAAATAATTATTGAACTTTATAGTATTAAAATAGACAATAAATAGGTTTAAAAAATCTTTAAAAATTTGGAAAAATACCAAAATAATTAGGTATGCTATATATGTATGTATATAATATTTCGAAAGTATTTTGTGTATAAAAATATCTAGGGAAAATTTGGTATTAACCATGCCTTGTTTTGATGTTATGGGGTGAGATATAACCAGAAATGAGCATAGGGAATATTAAATGTATACGTTCAGACCACTGAATTGATTCTAACAATGATACAGACATGAAGTTTCATTCAGGCAAACTGTCGAACAGTTTATAACATTCTTGTATAACTTGTTGTGTTCCAGAAATATAAGCACACGTTTTCTCAAGATACACGTCACGGCACTCTGCTGATATGGGTTCTGACTCTGTGGTCGAGACAGGAAAATACTGCTTCTTACTTGTTGTCAATGAAAGGAAAAAATGCTTTCTATATGTTTGTCATATGGATGATTCTGGTTAGTTGTGTGGCATGAATGGAACATGTTATTTCTTATGACCTATTGATTAGCTTCTTGACTGTTCTGGGAAAAATTAATCATTAAATGCATGAGATGTTATTCAACACATTATTAAGTTGATGTGTCCCACTAAGAATTTGGATTAAATTCCTTACAAATTAGTGTGACGTTAAGGACCATTAGTAATGTAAAAATTTGATATTTTGAGAGTGGGGAAGTGCTCTAGAGTGAGAGGGTGTTCCTAAACTAATTATTAATCAATTCTTGCTAACGACTTGGAGAATTAACAAAGATAACTTACTAGGTCTATCCTAGAGGTAAGATTCTACTGCCTAACTCTCAATTTCAGGATGTAAATGAAAATAGGTAATGAGAAAATTAATTCTTGGGTGTGGGATTTATTTATTATGCACACATGTACTATCAAAATTTTGTGGGGAGATTGTTGAGCTCAATTTGGTAGATATGTGGTTGTGGGATGAAGGAATCAACCATAGGAGGACCTTGAAAACATAATGCTCACCTAGTATTTAATAAAATGTTAAAATGAGCTAGAACCATGAACTCCTTCCTAATTTGTATTCAATTTTGTTATATCTCTAAATAGATTGAAGTGGAAAAGATTTGCGAAACATTATAGTATTTAAGGAAGCTCAAGGAGAGGAGGTATGTTAGTAAAACTTCTGTAAAGACCCAGCCGGTCGTTTTGAGAGTTATAGCGTTGTTCCCCCATTTCCTATATTTTTTGTGTTCAACAACTATATTATGAAAAACCGGATTACTTGGTTCGGGTCCAGAGTGGTCTCAGAGTATATTGAGACACATAGTCTCTTATTTAGAAGCTCAAGTTGGAAAAATTGACTGGATGTTAACATATATGTAAAACGATCTTAGATTTAAATTTTGATGGTTCTGTTAAATCTTTTAGGTAATTTTGGACTTAGAAGCACGTCCGAAATGTGATTTGAAAGTCTATTCTAGAATTAGGCTTGAATTGGCGAATGTTAGAATTTTGGCGATTTTGGCCGGCGGTGAAAATTTTGATATCGAGGTCGGATTGGATTTCTAGAAGTTGGATTAGGTTTGTGGTGTCATTTCTAACTTGTCTATTAAATTTGAGGTCATTTAGACATATTTTGGTAGGTTTAGGCATCATTTGTTGAACTCAAAAGTTTAGAAGTTCTTAGGTTTGAATCTGGGGATAATTTGGTGTTTTGATATTGTTTTGAGTTATTCGAAGGTTTGAATAAGTACGTATGATGTTATGGGACGTGTTAGTATGTTTGGTTGAGGTACCGTGGGCCAAGGGTTGATTTTGGGTGATTAATGGATCAAGATTGAAGGTTGAAGGATTGCTGAAGTTGTCCTGGTTCTGGTGTTTTTGCACCTGCGATGGGAAGCCCGCATGTGCGGTCCACAGAAGCAAAGAGGTGGTCATAGATGCGGGCAATGATGGATTGGACTGGAAGTGCAGGTGCGAGTGTTGGTACGTATCTGCGTAAGCGCGGATGTGGAAAGGCATAAGAAGGCAAGGATCACAGAAGCAACTAGGGCCCGTATGTGCGTATGTTGGACCGTAGATGCGGACTCTGAGAGATGAAGTGGGATCTGAACCTAGGATGGAATGTCCATACGTTCGTCGTCGCAGAAGCAACAAAGAGACCGCATGTGCGGTTTTGCTGGACAGAAGGTATAAACATAACATTTCAGGATTTTTCACCATTTTCATTATTTTGAGATCGGACTTTGGGAGTTTTGAGAGAGATTTTGAAGAATCACTTGTGCTTATTTATCTTCAAGAATGGTATTTTCCTACCGATTTTACACCTAGTTGGTGAGTTTTTGAGGTGAAATTTAGGAGACTAGGGCTTGCGAATTTGAGAGTGAGTTTTAGGGATTTGGAGGCGAAAATGATGTTCGATTTTGATGAATTTTGTATGATTAGAATTGTGAGTAAATGGGCTTTCGAGTTTTATGAATTTTGTCAGATTTTGAGATGTGGGCCCAGGGGCCTGGTTTGAGTCAATTTCGGATTTTTGCTCTAATTTAGTAGTTTTCTTGTGGAATCGTTCCCTTTAGCCTTTATTGATTGTGTTGTATTACTTGTGGCTAGATTTGGGATGTTTGGAGGATGATTCGAGAGGCAAAGGAATTGCGGAGTAGGAATTTGCTCGGATTGAGGTAAGTAACAGTTGTAAATATGGTCTCGAGGGTATGAAACCCCAAATTTTGTATCGTACGGCTATTTTGGAGGTGATGCACATGATGGTTGATAGGTGTGTAGGCGTGCACCGATGGGGTTGTGACTTTGTCCGTCCCATGAGGCTGTAGAATCGAATAGTCTACTATTTACTACGTGTTTCCTCTGTTTTTATAAAAATTGACTGCACTTCATGTTAGAAACCATGTTTAGGTCTTATGATATCATTGTGGAGACCCGTAAGGTCGTGTACTTACTAAATTAACTACTACTTGTTGTTTTGTTCTCAGTTATGATATTACTTGCATATTTTATCTCCGTCCCTTCCTATTTTTCATTGATATATGTTATTATCTCTGTTTGGGCTGAATTATATGCTTTCTGAGAGCCCGAGGGACTGGTGAGGTTGGCGACTGAGATAAGGCCTAAATGTCGAGCTGTGAGCTATGTGAGTATATATGGATGGGGTTGTACGTCACAACGAGACTCGGGGCTATATATGTATGTATATTGGATCGGGTTGCATGCTGCAACGAGCCTTCGACTAATTATCTATATTGGATTGGATTGTACATCGCAACGAGCCTTCGACTAATTATCTATATTGGATTGGATTGCACGTCGCAACAAGCCTTATGGATGTTCATATATTGGATCAGGCTGCATGTCGCAGCGATATAGCGCTTGGGATGAAGGAGACCTTCCAGAGTATGCACACCCACTACAGCATATTAGGCCTACAACCACCCCTAAGAAGTGTGGCCTAAGACGCCAAGAAGTGTATCATTTGGGCAAAGGCAACACTTTACGATTTTAGGCAACGCTTTTTTGGGGGTTGGCCTGAAGTACCGTAACCTTTGACTATTGGCCAGGCTCTGTAGGTGTTGCCTTAGAAGACACGCTTTAAAAGTATGGTCAATACGATACAAAGGTCACACTTATATTTTCTCATATAGCCACACTTTTATGACATAAGGCTACACTTATGAAGCATGATTATGAAGCATGATCTTAGTCACGTTATAGGCTAGGCTTACAAAGTTGAATTTTTAGAGCAATATTTATCAATTCTAAATTGACAATCCCTTTGGCCACACTTTTTAAGCGTGGTGATTTTTTCTACACTACAAAGTTATTTTTCAAATACTTATATTAGCCACAATTTTGTGGTTAAAAAACTATATTTGTTTGCATCAAATTATGTTCTCTCTCTCTCTCTCTCTCTCTCTCTCTCTCTCTCTCTCACACACACACACACACACACACACACACACACACACACACATATATATATATATATATAATTCAAGCATTAAATTAGATAATAAGTAATAGAATAAAATTAATTCAAATGCATATACTTAAAATAAATTTCAACAAAGAAACATATTTTGTGTACTGTCTATAGTAATATAGCATTGTTAGTTCAAGAGTTCACTAGCAAAGACCTCTACAAAACCAAATGTATTCATATTTATAGAATCAATAAAAATAAACATCTAAATTGTTCAGAAGGTCTTCACCATTCACTTTAACGAATCAAATTGCCTTGTGACCACCATATCCAGTTACATCACCTGTATTTTTCTACACATTTAAAATAAAATTAAAAATTAGGAAGAAATATATATATATATATATATATATATATATATATATATATATATATATATATATATATATATATATATATATATATATATAATATACACTAGTTAGAAAGCATGATTTTGTAAGTTAAGATTGAGGTAGTTTTTGAAATTGGAAAATATAAATACCTTTTGAAGACTTCGATTCCTTGCAATTGTTCCTAAAAAGTCGGTCAAATGAGACACTCTCTTATCAGTTGGTCCAACTGCTTGTCTTTTATCAAATGTCACCTCCGCTCTTTCTTCAAAACTTCTTGCATGAATATTCTTACATGTTGTTTTTGCTCAAACTCTTTTCTTCTCCGATGTCCCTAGATTGATATAACAAGCAAGACATAAGAAGAAACAATTAAAATATGTAAAATAATGATAAGGTTTAAGACATACCACCAGCAGCACCATCGATGTTCATATCCTCATCTCTAATAAATTCATCGTCACCAACTTCATCTTGTGCAGCAAAATTATCCAATTCTATTTCACGCTCATCAATAATATGAGAGGACATAAATCTGACTTCATCTTCTGGGGTGATTATCAGGATGTTTTTCACCACCGACTTGTATTCTATATTTTTTTTAGAAACTGATCAACAATCGTCGATGGTAGGACTGAGTTTGTCTTACCTTCTTGCAATTTTGTAGCTCTTGAATATCAAGTTGTTTCCCTCCTTGAAATTTTTTGGCTAGTTTGGCACTTGATCGATATTGGAAATCGAAATCTATATTTTTCATTGGACTTCGAGCTTTGTTTGGATTCACAACTTTTCACTTAAGATCTGCTGCTTGATCCATTCTACATACAAAATATAGACCAGAGAATTGACAAAGTCATGAACCAACTATTGAATGAAAGAAATAACTGGTACTTGACAACTGAAATGGGCTCACGCATATCTACCAGCTCAAATACTTCTGATGGTCTATATGTAAATGATGAATATGACATATAAGTACAAAATGGAACAAGACTGCTAACATTAGCCACGAACCAACTAAATTTGGTGGATCGAAAGCAAGAGATTTCGAGTCTCATTTGTCTTGACAACTGAAATGAGGTCACAACAGATCTACAATCTAAAGGCATGGATAATAGGAGTAATTATCAGACTTAGTAAACTCAGTGGACGAGGAAGTAGTCCTTTTTCTCTACGTTTTATGTTCACAGTACCCGCTAGTGCTTTCGCCAACCTGCCAAGCTTCAGTGTTCCCTGAAATTTGCCCAATACATGAATCAACAGAAGTATAATAACACTGTTTATTCTAGCAGAAACAAGTACACGTTATTCCAATTACCATTCCAAGCTAACCATTGGAGAAAACAACTCTAATCCCTTGCTTAGCATAATAAGTTTCCCAAGCATTCCGATCAGCAGCGGATATCATATTCTCTCGATTCAAAACCAAATCCTCTTTCTGTTGCCAAGCCATGAGTCCATCTGCCCATCGAAATTGAATTACTAACAGAACAAGTAGATGACAGTTGAAAGGATACAAGATTAGAATCCCACGTGTGCAAGAGGAGTCTTTTGCTGTTATAAACTGCCCATGATCATGAATTTACATAATCTACAATGCATCCAATAATATCTAAGACACAAGTTTATTAATGGCATGATCTCCTAAATGGAAGTCAAGAAAAGTAATTATGAACTGTTGTTTGCATATATACTCTATCAACAACAACAACAATAACAAGCCAGTATAATCACACTTAGCGGGGTTTGGGGAGGGTAGTATGTACGCAGACCTTACCCCTATCCTTAGATAGAGAGGCTCTTTCCAAATAGACCCCCGGCACCCTTCCCTCCAAGAACTTCCCACCTTGCATATATACTCTATCCTGGTTCAAAAAAGGTTCTTGTGCATTTATTTCGAAGCACACATTTGCATCATTGGAAAAGATTTCCTACATCTCACTTTGATCTTGCTTGACTTTGCTGAAAGGGAATAGGGTCAAAGTGACACCTACCAATTTTTTAGTCTTTGAAACTGCAAACCATCAAACTGATACGTAGATATGTTAAGTATATTATTAATTTTCTCAAGTTCAAAACACTAATACAGAAATGAAAGCAATTCAATATGGCATTTCTAAACCAGACTAAGAAAATTTTGAGATGGAGTATCAGTTAAAACTAAGCTCAACAGCTACCAGGGCTGAAATTAGTCGTCCATTCTATATAGGCAATCAACATGCAGAACACCTAGCAGTCACAATTCTAATAAAAAATTGTCAAAGTATAATACATATCAGATCTTAAATGTAAAATTACACTTCAATTCACTTTCTCCAATTTTACATAACATCAAGTCTTCAGTGGTAAAGGTTGTTTAGGATGACACAATCAGCATTCGCCCATATTTACCTAGCCGTTGGGAAGGCAGGCTAGGTTACTAGCTCATTATTCAACCATAGACAACATTAAAACATAGCACCATTGTTTAGCTCAAAGTTCTCATTTACTTTACGATAGTAGAAAAGTTGATTCACGATAATGTTATGAGAGTCTCCAGACGTTTTGTAGTATGATTAGCAAAAGTTGTATAAAGAAAATCAACAAGAGCAAGAAAGAATTTAGACGACAAATATTCCCCAGTTAAGAGAGAATTTTCTGCATCTGACTGTTGCATGTGATAATGAATAACGAATATATCACTGTGCTAGCCTAATAGAATAATAAAACCATAACATAAACCACAACCCATAAATGTCATCTTTAGCCATAGCTTCAGGCTTCATCTTACTGAATAGGGGGATACAGATGGTTCGTATACATGCCAACATGCAACATGGGAATAAAACATGAAATATAGGCATTCTGCAGCTTCAAAGTCACCATGCTTTTCCCATTAGGTCAAGTGATAAATGATAAAATTCAAATAACTTGTATTACATGGATTAGTTAAAGGCTAGCAAAGCAAGCTCAAAGACTCACAAAAGGCTGCTATTAATTTGTTAACTTCTTGATATGTCTTGTCGAAATGAAAAACAAGCTGAATAGGTGCCATGGACCGACTGCTACATGAGACCGCATTAATTTTTGAAAGAGATCTGAGACTGTCATATGATCAATGATGGATTTGGTTTTCTGTTTATATAAATAGAATAGTAAATATAAGTTGATAGCAATTGATGAAACCCCAAATCAATGCAATCAGAAATGTATCGAAATAGGGGCAGGTTATAAAAATCAAAAAATGGAACCTTGTTGCAGTCCGCACAAAATGGATCGCGAACCGCATTGAAAATATTTCTCCAACTTGGCACTCTCTAAACTTGGGCTTTGCGGACCACACAAAGTCGAGTGCAGCCGCAATGAATTTAATGCAGTCCGCATGAAATGCTTTACGGCCGCATTGCTTGGCTTCCTCAGATGAGCACTCTCTGAACCTCCTCTTTGCAGACCGCATAGAATGGAGTGCGGCCGCATTGGTCCTGTTTCACTGAGCTTGGACTTGTTCTTGAAACTTGAGCATGTTTCACTCCTTTTTTGAGCACGTTTTGATGAATTGTCACCTTGTTGACCAAACCTTGTAATCAAGTACAACATGTGAGCCTTTGGGATTATTTTGTACATATTTCTAATCAAAACTTAAGTAAGAAGGAGTGTAAAATGCATCATAATCCGTAGTTATCAACCCTCCGAACATAGAAATGTGGTCTTAGAGTGGACAGCAAAATGGATATGCATTCCACAAAATGGATCGTAGAAGTAATGTCAAAAACTGGGTTGTTCGGGTCAGGACTGCGGTCCGTAGACCAGTTCAACGGCCGAATAATGCGCCACACAACTCCCCTTCAGAAATTTTCATGCTGGATCTGCGATGGATTGTGCAGCCCATAAAATGGTTAGGCGGCCGCATAATAGACTACAAACGACATCCAAAAATGGGCCATTTCTCTACTTCACTCTGCGGCAAATCTGCGATCTGTAGGGTGATTCTACAGTCGTATAGTGGACCGCAGAAATGCTTATTCTTAAACTCCCCAACGCACTGTTCAACCCAAAAAGTCCGTATCGTGACTCTAAAATCATCAACATATAAGTCTACCTTGGAACCACGAAGCCTCAGGCTTTAGGTAAAATTTTACGACTTACACAATACATACTTTTATGTGTGCAATATTTTTAAAACTTGTACATTGGTTTGATTTCAATTTGACTTTTTAGGCAAATTCAAGCCAAACCAATTATGGTCGGATTTCTTTTCCAACAACAAACTAAATCAAATATCATCATCGATTTTTGTTTCTAATTTGTGTCGAATTAACGATTTAATGCGGTTTATCAATTTTGTACAACCCTACATGCTACCAAGTAAAAAGTAAAGGCCACAACTTTATGCCAACTTGTAATCTTTCTCTAAAGTATAAATAGAAGTCAAATATGATAGCTATATCACGAAACTAACAAAGAGTATATTACTTTTAAGCATTTTTCTTTTTTACTTTTAGAGAAAACTAAATCAAAATTTTAGCAAAATTCAAACATACATTTAAGAGGATCAGGAAAGAGCTAAATAGTAAAGTATTTCTTCGATGTAAAGAATGGTAAATGAATTAATTACCAGTGTACTCTAAATCTTATTCAACTTTGGAATAATTGAAATTATATTTCATGTTCAATATTCTCCATCTTATTTGGGAAGGCATAATTACAATTATTGTTGACCAATATCCGTAATTAACACGAAATAAACGGTATAATAGACCAAAAATAAAGATGGAAAGGCTAATTTCATGTTTCAAAAGAACAACTTAGTGTAAAAATTGCACGGGTGTCCTATTTGATCGCCCACATTTAACATATATCCATTTTAAAAAAAAAATTAATTTGTACTTACTTTCTAAATAATTTCAGCCCCTTTTTCCTCCTCTTTCTCCTCGTTAAAGTTATATCCGCTCTCACTCATCTTTATGTGATTATATCCCGTCACAATATCTTCTTAAAAAAGATATATGAAGCATTCACAATGTAGTAGGCTTAAGTTCAACTCTAAAAGGCTCCTCTATTCATTTTTACTAATACAACACCACCTAAATATGCATCTGGATAACATCATTATTAAGAAAATAAAAAGCGATAGCATATTATCAATTGGTCAAAAAACATCTCAAATACGTAAACATGGCATATTAGTGAGATAATTTGATGAACTGGTAGTTTATATTTCAAATTAAACTGGATGTTAGAAGAAGTTCATTTATCTTCCTGTGATTATATCCCACCATAATATCTTCGTAAAAAAGATATATGAAGCGTTCACAATGTAGTAGGCTGAAGTTTAACTCTAAGAAGACTGAAATTTGCCAGTTACAAACAAAAACTTCAGCTCTACTGAAGTTCGCCAGTTACAAAATAAAAACTTGAACTTACAAAATAAAAACTTCAGCATACTTCAATCCCGTCTACTAGAATGCTGGAGTTTTGCGTGATTGTCTTTGCTACTTCAGCCATGTATGCTGAAGTTACGCGTAAAGTGGATACGCTTGCAAATTATATTTTACAAAACAAATACAAGTTAAAACGTGGCCCATAAAATAAGTATAGATGCAAATGTCCCCAACTTAGTGAATATCAATTCATAGTTCAAATCATAATAAGCTTTTTCATATCACTATTTACTCTCATATAAAATATGTGAAAATATTCATAATAAAGGTTAATGTGAATGGAGTCGTGTATTTACAACGGACCACGGACATGCAGACCAAGTATAGATGGGCCTAGAAATCCGTCCAAAATTTATAGAAACTCGGACACCAAGTCCATATATAAATAGGAAAAGGCAATGAAAGCCTTTAACAGCCAATAGCCAGTTAGCTTACCGTCTAATAATCACCTTACCCGGTCACCGGTCACCCTCTATAAATATAAAGCCAAGGGTAGATAAGGCTCTCCTCCTCACCGCCATTACCTGCCCCTCTCTCTCAGATCCTCTCATATATTCCTCCCTCTCTCTCTCTAGATATCTCTCTCCATAAAGCCCAGCACCCCTCACAGAAATCCAAATCTTTACGCATACAAATATATAAAAGCTTTCTTCTTTCAAAATTTTGGCGCTTTACAATTGATAACAAACTCTTTTTTCTTTCTTGAAATAACTGGAAATTCACGTACTGAATCTTTAAACAAAAACCGAGATTTATAAATTTTGATTTCATAATCAGGTGGTTTATAGATTGCGGTTCTGAATCGGATTGGATCTTTGTGTTTCTGGATCTTGATTGGAAACCCTAATTGAGCAAATCGGGTCAAGATTTAACTTGAATCAAAGAAATTGTAATTTTAAGAATTTGGTTTTTAAGATTCTTGACTAAGTGGAAATTTGTGGTTATTTTGAGACCGTTGGATAACGAAACAAGGGGAATGGCTGAAGTGGGTCTAGAAGGGAGCCAACCAGTGGATTTGTCTAAGCACCCATCTGGGATTGTGCCTACTCTTCAGTAAGTTCTCTCCCTTCCGTCCCCATTGTCATGTCTTCAGGAGGGAGTTAAAGCTTTTATACATTGAGACTCAACGGAGGAAACGATTTATAAGTCAATCAGATTGAACCTACCGGAATCTGGTGTTTATAACCTATGTATCCAAAGCTCGAATTATTTTCTGCTAATGCAAAAAAGAAAAAGAAAACAAAAGAACAAAAGGGTGGAACATTGTTAATTTTTGAGATGCTTAAATACATTCTTTGCTGCAGTGGTCCTTTTTTCTCAGATGTGTAGCAATTTTCAGTGGAGCTAAATGTGGCTGCCATCTACATTAGAGGGAGGAGGGGGGCGGGGGTGGTATGTGGTAGCCATGTTTTTTAATGCTTCAAGATTATCCTAATTTCCTGCGGGAAACATTAGGGAGGTTTGTGGTGGTCTGTGATAACTTTTGCTGGTGAAGCAAGTGAATGTTATCTCCCATAATACTAGTCACCACACATAAGTGAAGTCATGAACTAATCATAGATGAGTAGCTTTTGGCGGTTGATAGGTTTCGGAGGATTAGATTAGTGAACCCCGCTTTCAATCAAGCTGTCCAGATATAGATATAGAAAGAGAGAGCAGTTTTCTTTAATGTTATGTAAAATTTGGCTGATGATCCAAGATTGTAATGTGGAGACATATATTCATGCTTCTTGTATGCAAGATCATCCTCTATATGTTGGGAGTTGATGTTAAATGCGGACAACTAACTATAAGCTGATTCTTGATTTCAGGAATATAGTCTCAACTGTCAACTTGGATTGCAAGTTGGATCTTAAAGCTATTGCATTGCAAGCACGTAATGCTGAATACAATCCAAAGGTATTTGAGTATAAATTCTTGATTCACATAGGCAAATAGATTGTTAACACTTCTCATTCCTTAATTGATAATGGCCCTCTCACATCATCCTGCAGCGTTTTGCTGCTGTTATTATGAGGATAAGAGAGCCAAAGACTACAGCTCTGATTTTCGCATCTGGAAAGATGGTAAGCCTTCTCTTTTGTTATGGATGCTTTTGTAAGTAATCTATTCCCAGTATTACTGTTTGCTCCATTAGTTTCATGGTGTGTCCATGAAAACATTTCCTAAACCTAAATATTTTACTTTGGCCCATTCTACTGGAAAGTTTCTTCAATGTAAGGCTGTTCATACTGGGCTTCTTTGCTAACGATATATTATCTCTTGGAATTAGGTTTGCACCGGGGCAAAGAGTGAACAATCATCTAAGCTTGCAGCAAGGAAGGTAGACCATATTTCTTGATTGTAAAACCTGATAGGGTCCTTACATGTAATACGAGAAACTTAACTCTTAACTATAATGTGGATACGGACATTTACAAGTGACAACAATTAATGTTTTGAAAATTCCTGAAGAGTGATGAAAAAACAGGAACATGTGGGATCTGGTAGAAAAAGATACATACCAAAAATTAGACAATATTTGTCTAAGAATTTCTGTTCTGTCTTCTATCTTACGCAACATGCAATGTTTTGTCTTTTCAGTATGCAAGGATAATCCAGAAGCTTGGGTTCGATGCCAAATTTAAGGTATATATCTCAATATATTTCCGAGTCTGTGTTCTTATGTCTGTGCGCGCGTGCAATCTGATTTTGGAGATAGATTGTTTCTTGATCATTGGTTTCAGTAGACTTACTAGTTTTTTGGTCTCTTGGTGATAGGATTTCAAGATTCAGAATATAGTTGGATCCTGTGATGTGAAATTTCCCATTAGACTTGAAGGTTTGGCGTACTCACATGGTGCTTTTTCAAGTGTAAGTTACTTTTCCTTGCTCGATGTTGTTGTTTCTCCTTTTTCTTTTTTCTTATCTCTTGATATCCCAAGAGAAAGAGTAGTGCCACTGTTATTTCTTTCATACTGAGATGAGATGCAATGTGGTTCTGCAGTATGAACCAGAATTGTTTCCAGGATTGATATACCGAATGAAGCAACCCAAGATTGTGCTGCTCATTTTTGTGTCTGGCAAGATTGTCCTCACTGGAGCAAAGGTGAAACAGGCCTCCTTTTGTCTCTACTGAATAACTGATACTTTTCCATTATTGCATAAACCGTTGACTATACTCACTATACAATTTCCTTTTTTTAGGTGCGGGATGAGACATATACTGCTTTTGAGAACATCTACCCCGTGCTTACAGAGTTCAGGAAGAACCAGCAATGGTATGCTACCTGCTTTTTCTATTTTCTTTCTGGAGGGGTTGTATGAAACTAAAGGCAAAACAAGAATGAGATATAGACCTTCTGCTGTAACTGTGCAGATACTCATTTGAAGGGGCTAGGTTGAAGTGGGATCATTATTTGGCAGCACGACATACAGAATGTGCGACAAAAGGATCTTATGAGTGGAGTTATCGGGTCTTCTCTTCTTGAGTTCCGAGTACTTGAAGCAACAATGTGGTTGAGGACCATGTGTTTCTGCCAACTGGTCGTGATTGTGGAGTGAGATGGGAACCAAAGATGTCCTCTTTGGCTGATGTTGTGGACTTTTCTCTTATTAATCAAAGAGCTTTTTCCTCTCATGCATGCGTCTTTTATATTCACATGGCAATGGTTTAAAACTGTGATACTGCTAAAATTTCTCCAAGTTAGACCCAATATTCTGGTTTTTCCAAGATCAGGTCATCCTGAAAACCTACCAATTACAGAAATAAAAGTAGAATCATGACTTGGTAGTGTGAAAATTATGAATGGTGTACCTCAGAAGTTGGAAGTTTGTAAAAGATAGAGAGGGTTTAAAAATATCAGAGTTAGAAAGAGGAGGGTGTATTTGCTGTTGTCAACATTTGCTGTTGTCAATTGCATTCCTTTGTTATTTAGATGCATACTGGGATTATGTTATCTGCTTAGGCGAGCAAAAAAACTATATCTAAGCCAACTAAGTGAAGATATTCTAATTTGTTTGCAATTAAATTTCGTGTATTTCATTTGTTTTCATTAGTTAGATCACTTATGCAAGCAAGCGTCATGAGAATGCAAGAATACTTGTATTGTATTCTTGTTTCATTATAAATCTCACATACAATAATACGTTATGCATTATTTTAACAATTAGTAAGCTTGTCCGTGCTTTGCGCGGCTGTAAAAGAAAAAATGTTGCAATATGATTCCTGTTGTAAATTTAATTAATTAGGATAGAATAGATTATTTTTCTCATATGTACATGCATGCATTTATAAATATCATATTCGATTAGCTCTAAAAAGCCTCACATATCATCAATTTCAAAGCTAATTAAATCCTAAAAAATAATTATTGTGTGTAGTTGATTATGAACTTCACTAATTCCTGAAACCAACCATACATTCAGGCTTGGAAAAGCTTACATTCATTGAAATGCCAAAAACTAATTGACTAATAAAAATGTCGGTTTATGTTTAGTCAACAAAGGCATCTAATTAGAAGAATTGGTGGAAAGAGTTGGTGTGAATGCTAGGAGAAAGCTTCATCCTTTGATATCACCCATGACATCAAGAGAAAAGGTAGTTTGATGTTACCAATGACATCAAGAGGAGGTGTTTATCTCTATAAAGAGATGCACTTCTTCATTTGTAGATCTCATCCCAAAAATAATACAATACATTACAGTGAGTAGAGATTTAAGAGAGAAATTTTCTTAAGTGTAATTGGAAAATCTCCCCTTCCTTTGTTAATAATAAGAACGCAACTGTTCTTTGGTGGACGTAGGATTATTTTGATCGGAACATGTTAAATCTTATGTTCTTTCTTTTATGTTTCCCCTAATAATTGGTATTAGAGCGACATGATTCTTTAACGATCCAAGGAGGAAGAACAAACAAAGATGAATTCTATGAAGTTGAAATCGATAGATTAAGTGGACGCAACAACCTCAATATCTGAAAGATCCAGATGATGGCGTTACTGCGGAGGGAAGGTTCAATCCATGCTATTGACGGAAAGTATCCTACGGATATATCAGCTCCCGACAAGGAGAAGATTGAAGGGGATGCATTGAGTGCAATCCAACTATCCCTTGCACCTAACGTGCTTTGTGAAGTGAGTATGCGTACCGAAGAGACGGCCAAACAGTTATGGAAAAAGCTAGAATGGCTATACCAAGACTGATCAGTAACAATAAGGATGTTGTTACAACAACGTCTTCACACATTTAAAATGGGTTCAGGTACTCCATTACAATATCATTTAGATGCGTTCAATAAACTTGTCATGGACTTACAAATTGCAGGAATTAATAGGGAGGAGGAGACGCTTGCATGTGCTTTGTTATTTTCATTGACTTCATGATATTGTGATATTGAGAATTCAATGATGTATAGAAGGGAGCCTATCAAGCTTGAGCAAGTGCAGCAGACACTTAACTCTAGTGATGTGCGGAGGCACATTGAAGGAGACAGAGATGACCAGACAAGTGGGATCTTAGTGAGAGGCCGGACTAGCCAACAGGGAAAGAGCAAATCAAAGCACAGATCAAAGTCTTGTGTGAACAAGAAGAATACAGAGTGTTGGGGTTATGGCAAGAAGGGGCACTTTGAACGAGATTGCCCAATGTCAAAGTCCAAGGAAAAGGCGAGCGCATCTAAAGTTGAACATGTACATGATTATGATAATGATTATGTACTAACAACATCGTGTAATAATAATAGTAGTTATGGAAATAAATGGATGTTAGACTCTACTTGTACTATGCATATGACGTTCCGAAAAGAATAGTTTAGCAGCTATGAGAAAAGTGGAGGAACCGTAGTAATGAGCAATAATGCAACTTGTGCAACAGTTGGCATTGGCTCAGTTCGGTTCCCTGCCATGATGGAGTCGTGAGGACTATTACACAAGTCCGTCATGTTTCTGATCTGAAGAAGAATTTGATCTCCGTGAGTACTCTGGATGAACAAAGCGACAGGTACATGACGAAGCAGGAACTATAAAGGCGACTAAAGGTTCTTTAGTCGGGCTGAAAGGCAAGCTGGAGAACAACTTTTACACATTGGCCGAAAGAACCATTGTTGGCTATGCAAATGCATGCAATTATCTAATGATGACTAGGCAAGACTATGACACATGAGATTGGGTCATATGAGTGCACGTGGATTAGAGATGTTGAGCAATCGTAACCTTTTGGAAGGTGAGAAGATCAGCACACTTGACTTCTGTGAGCACTGCATTCTAGGGAAGCAGAAGAAGGTGAGCTTCAGCATTGGCAAACACAAGACAAGAAGAGTGCTAGACTACATCCATTCAGATTTATGGGTCCCCCTAAACTTTCATCGAAGGGCGAAAAGTGGTATCTTCTCACTTTTACTGATGATTTCTCATGAAAGGTTTGGGTGCATTTTTTGAAGACAAAAAGTGATGCTTTTGAAGCATTTAAGGAGTGAAATATTTTGGTTAAAAATCAAATGGAGCAGAAAATCAAGTATCTTCTCACAGACAATGTCTTGGAGTTTTGCAATGAAGAGTTTAATGAATTATACAAGGTTCATGGGATCTCAAGACATAGGACTGTCAGGCATACCCTACAGCAGAGTGAAGTTGCCGAGAGAATGAATAGAACTCTTCTTGAAAAGGCTCGCTGTATGCTCATACAAGCCAGAATTTCCAAAGTATTTTGGGCTGAAGCAGTTCACACTGCTGATCATATTGTCAATCGATCTCGAGCATCGACAATTAACTCTAAGACTCCGAATGAGGTATGGTCAGGTGAACCCTCTAACTATTCATAGATACGAGTATTTTGATGTCCAGCTTATTATAATGTTAATGAAGGAAAGCTTGAACCAAGGGCTTAGAAGGCAACATTCGTAGGGTATGTGGATGGAATAAAAGGGTACAAACTTTGGTGTTTGTCTTTGCTCAAATTTATAGTTAGTACGGATGTCACCTTTGATGAATCCTCTATACTTGATCCCCGTAAAGTTTTCATGGAGTTTTCAGTAAACAAGAACAACGAGCAGGTAGAGCCTCCAGTGGAGCTTGCCAATGAAAAGGATCAAGAGACTCAGATTAAAGATGAGTCAGAAGAAGTAGACCTTGAAGAACTTGTTGTCAATGAAACATACACAATTGCGAAGGGGAGGGAGAAGAGGCAGACACCATAACTGGAACGCCTTATAAATCAAGCAAACTTAATTGCATATGCGTTTGTAGCTACACAAGAAGAGATTAAGGATCTGCATCCCTCATCGTATATTGAAGTAACTTCTTGCAAGGATGCTGCACAATTGCGGTTAGCCATGACTGAAGATATGGAGTCTCTTCACAAGAACCATACATAGGTCTTAGTGAAAAGACAAAAGGGGAAGAACCAGTCGGATGCAAGTGGGTCTACCGAAAGAAAAAGGGAATTCCTGAAGTGGAAGATGTTAGGTTCAAGGTGAGATTGGTTGCAAAAGGTTTCAGCCAAAAGGAGGGAATTGACTACAATGAGATTTTCTCTCCAGTCGTGAAGCAAAGCTCAATTCGCGTGCTACTAGCATTGGTTGCACAATTTGACTTGGAGTTTCAACAGCTTGATGTCAAAACTGCGTTCTTACACGGTGATCTAAAGAGACAATCTATATGGATCAGCCTGAAGGTTTCCTAGATGAGGGAAAAGAAGATCACGTATGCCAACTAAAGAAGTCTTTGTATGGTTTGAAGCAATCCCCTAGATAGTGGTACAAGAGGTTTGATGCATTCATGACTACACATGAATTCTCAAGGAGTGCATTTGATTGCTATGTGTATTACAAGAAGATGTTTGGTAACTCAATGATTTATTTACTGTTGTATGTTGATGATGTGCTTATTGCTGCTAACAACATTACTTAGATAAATGCTTTGAAGAAACTACTAAGTAAGGAATTTGACATGAAGGATTTAGAAGCTGCAAAGAAAATCCTTGGTATGGAGATTTCAAGAGAAGACGGTGTTGTACATATTTCTCAGAAAAGGTATATTGAAAGGATTCTCGAGAGATTCAATATGCATACGTGCAAGCCTGTGAGTACAACATTAGCTCCTCATTTTAAACTTCCAGAGTTACAATTGCCTTAATCTGAGGATGAGGTGGAGCATATGTCAAAGACTCCTTATGTCAGTGCAGTTGGTAGCATTATGTATGCTATGGTATGCGCACGTCCAGATATTGCTCAATCTATAAGTGTGGTAAGTAGATACATGTCCAGCCCAGGAAAGCGAGGCATTGGGAAGCTGTCAAGTGGATATCGAGATATCTCAAAGGAGCTTCTGGTCTGACCTTTCGGAAAAGTGTTGAAGGTATTTCAATTCTCGGTTATGTGGATTCTGACTATGCAGGAGATCTAGATAGAAGAAGGTCCACAAGTGGATACATCTTTACCCTCGTTGGCGGTGCCGTTAGTTGGAAGTCGACTCTGCAGTCGATTGCCGCTTTGTCTACAACAGGAGCAGAATACATGGCAGCAGCGGAGGCGGTGAAGGAATCTATCTGGTTGAAAAGTTTAGTAGTAGAATTGAGTTTGGCTCAGCTGGAATCAACTATTAGATGTGATAGTCAGAGTGCTTTTCATCTAATGAAAAATCAGAGATTTCATGAGCGTACAAAATACATTGATGTCAGATTTCATTTTATTCGAGATGTTGTTGAAGAGGGAACTATCAAGGTCGTAAAGGTTATCACAGACGATAATGCTGCAGACATGTTGACTAAGATAGTCCCGCTTGCTAAGTTTGCACACTGCAAGGACTTGGCGGGGGTGTGCATCAACTGATGCAACTCCGAAGAAAACAGTTGTTAGGTGGAGGTGGTATGTTCAACAATGGTTTGATTCTTCTTGTTTCTTACAACAGGGTTGCCCAGTAAGCTTAGAAGTTTTGGCCAGAGTTGTTCACTTGCACGCTCTAAACGCAAACCAAGGTGGAGATTGATAATGTTGGTTTATGTTTAGTCAATAATGGCATGCCAATTGGAAGAATTGGCGGAAAGAGTTGGTGTGGATTCTAGGAGGAAGTTTCCTCCTTTGATGTCACCTGTCACACCTCCTTTTCACGCCCCCGCGAGGGCGCAAGGGAGTTTTTCCAATTAAAGGACAATCGAAATGTGATCATTTATTAAAGATTCAGAGTAGCCACTTGGGAGATTTATGGTGTCCCAAGTCACCGATTAAATCCCGAGTCGAGGAAAAGAATGACTCTGTTTAACAGTCCGCGCACCAGAAATCCGGATAAGGAATTCTGTTAACCCGGGAGAAGGTGTTAGGAATTTCCGAGTTCTGTGGTTCTAGCACGGTAGCTCAACTGTTGCATTTATCTTTATATGATTTTATTACATGAAGAACCTATGAGCCAATTTTACTTTTTACCGCTTTTATTTAATTATTATTGTTATTATTTACAGAGAATTGCAACATTGTGAAAACGTATCTCGGACCACGTCACAGCCAGTATACCCGTGGTCGTCGACACATTTTTACTCTGTCGAGATTTGGATTTGGATCGCATAAATGCACGCCCGAGTTTAGGAAGGCAAGATTAATTAAGGTGCATCCTAAAGAGAGTCTAGCAAGTTGTAATCTTTTGGGAGGGTCGTAAAATTCGCTAAACGACCCTTCCCAATTTGTCTAAAATTTTTAAACATTTACTGAGGGCCCGCAGTTTATTTATTTGGAGAGGCTCGGCTCATTTATTTAAAAAGGGAAATCCTAAAGTGACTACATTTTTTCTATTAAGTTCGTCTCTAAATTAAAAGAGAAAAATCCTAAATAATTACATGCTTAAAAAATGTAACACACTAATTACTAGATTAAGGAAAATATTAATGGAAAAGTTTTTTTTTAAAGAAATTCGAAATTATAAATAAAATACAAAATTCGACAACTAATATTCAATAGAAATTAATTATAGCTAGATAAAAACTCACATTGTTATATAAAACTATTGAGATTAATTATTCACAACTATTTGCAACGCGCTTTAACAATAATTACTAAAGCTAAAAAAAATTATTAAACTTAAATGTTAACTCATATTGCTCAAACTTGCACCTAATGGATCAATGTTCTTAGTCTTGTGGAGTTGAATCACACATTAAAAGCATCAGGCCTACTGATTCTACGAAATTATTGGCTTATTGTATTTGCCTAATATTTGCGGATCTTTATTAAAAAAAAAACTCAAATTGCTTCTATTCCAATTATTAAAAACTCAAATCTAGATTTTACTAACCTTCATCCCCAAATTTAATCGATTTCTCTTATTCACTATTTACCAATTTGATTTGAATGCGATTTCAAACTACATTATTCAAATATAAAAATTAACAAAAGCCGAAATTAATACTTATGGCATTCATACCGACACTCACTCAATAGTTCCGCAATTCAACACTTCACATTATACATTCTTCTAGCATTCATATATCATGAAACACATAATGAATATTAACAAAAATACGAATATTCTATAATTGGAAGCATAAATCTTCTGGTCATTTCATTTCAGCTTCAATGCATGTCAAAAAATGATTTAGAGTAGTGTACCTGGTATTTGAATACAAGAAAAAGGAAGAATAGGATCAGCAGCAGTAGAAACAACGCAGCAACAACAAACGACCAGTAGCAGTAACACAATAGACCAGTATTAGCGGTAATGGAAGAAAATCCAGGAGACAGACCAACATAGAAATATCCACTCGCCAAAAAAAAAAAAACTTCTGATTTTTTTCACTCAATAAAAAGAAGCTTGAAGCTTTAATGAACACTAGCAGTTATTTTTCTTCCCTCAAGTTCTGAAAATATTTCTCTCTCTGAATTCCCCTTCATCTCCCTGTTAAATGACTGCTGTTATATCCCCCCAAATGCAAGACCCTTTCCTCTACCCTTTAATTATTATTTTTCTCCTTTTATTATTACCTAATATTTTTAATTCTCAATCAACAAAAGCAGTCAAACGTGGACCCTATAATCCACTCTCTTTTTACTTTAATCATTATGCTCCCCACATGTCTTTTCCCCTATTTTTATTTTACATAATTGTGTTCCCCAGTATATTTTTAAACAATTCTTTATTTTTCAATTCCAAAAATATTCCCCTCAAACTACTAAAATTACCATAATACCCTTATCCCTACAATCTGCACCAAAATTATCAGAAGAACTCCAATTTACTACAACTATAGCTAAATTCCTAATCAAATTCAACAACAATTGAAACTAAATGATGAACAACAAAGAACAAAATTATTTTGACTGAATAATATTTTTAACAACAACTAATTTCAGATTCAACAACAATAACAAGCAAGTATATTTAAATCATTAAGTTCAAATTCAAATTAAACTTAAACAGATAAAAACCATCAAATTCAAATTTCTAACTCAGATCCAAACTTAGACTTAAACAGAATAAAAAACGGATTCAATTCACTAAACTCAATAATCAATTAAACTTCAAATTAAATCTAAATAATATTGCAACCAAGATGAAAGACTAACTTACTTATACATTAAAACTAAATTCTTTTAAATAAAAACAAACTGAAGAAATAAACACGAAATGATAAACAACGAACAAGAAAATAATAAAATACATACTGATTTTAGATCCAAAAATACCAAGCAAAATACGAGCAAAAATGAAACTTAAACCAACTAACCGGATCCAAACCACGACGGACTTGAATGGAAACAAATATGCCCGGAAACTTTTGAAACCCAAAATAAACTTGGATCTGCCAGGAATCTCCACAATGACCTCAACGAATCCACGACCAACTTGGCGACGATCATACTATATATGTGTGTGTGTGTGTGTGTATATATATATATAGATATATACACACACACATATGTATGTGGACAGGAATGGCGGAGGAACAGTGACTGGACTTGGTCAGCAACGTTTGGAGTTGGAGTTGGTCTTCATGGCCATTTGGAGCTCTTTTCCTCATGGTAATTTGGAGCTGGTCGTTTGGTTTCGTGAAGGAGGACGGGACTGCTGGTTTCCATGGCTATCTCGGCAGTGGTCAAGGGGTCGTTTGATGTTAGAGATGGACGTGGTGGTTGTAACGGAGGCTGGGGTTGGAGGTCGTTTGGTTGGTTGTTCATGGCTGTGGCGGGTTGTTTGGACGTCGACTGGAGGTCGTTTTGATCTGCTGTGAAGGGGTCGTTGTTGGACGGTGGACGTTAGGACGAGCAGCCATGGTCGTCGTCGTTTGGCTATGGAGATGTGATGAACGGGGTGAAGGGCTGTCCGCCATGGCTGTTGCGACGAAGATGAAGAAGAGGCAGTGGGGTATTTGTCTCCGGCGTGAGGGTGTCATTCAGTCGAAGAAGAAGAAGAAGAGTAACGTGAGGGTGGCGGCTAGGTATAGGGTTTGAGAAAGAATGAGAGTATGGGGGGTTGGGTGTGTGTGTTGCGGCTGAAGAAGAAAATGTTAGGTCTAGGTTTTTCTTTTGCTTATTGTATGGGGCATGGGTCGGGTTATGGGTTATTGGACTGGGTATTGTTTTGGGTTGGGTAGAATTGTTTTGGGCCTAATTTTAATACCAAAAATCGGCCCAATCCGAGTTTGTTCTTCTTATTTTTGCTCTCTTTTCTTTTAGTTAATTAGTAAAACTAACATTCTAAATTAAATTATAAACTAAATTAACTCAAAAAATACTATTTAACCTCTAACGACAATTATCATACACAATTATACACCAATAAAAATAAAATTGCAAAATTTGACATTAAATGCTAAAAATTCAAAAGATGCCTATTTTGTGATTTTCATTTTTTGTAAAACAAACTTAATTACTACTAATTGTAGAATTAAATCGTAAATACAAACGCGAAATATTTTGTATCTTTTAGTAATTTAACAAATAAACATGCACAAACAAATCCAAACAATACACAAAATTCACAACAATTGCAAACAAACAAAATTGTTTTATTTTGAATTTTTTGGAGTAATTATCATATAGGGCAAATATCACGTGCTCAAAGCTGCCCCTCTTTGTCCGAAAACACAATGAGTTTCCGTGCAAAGATAAAGTGAGCGAATACGAGCTATTTTTGCCCGTTGGAATACTCCGTGTGAAGCATTTTTTTTAAAAAGATTTAACCGAACCTTTGCTTCAAAGGTTTCCTACATATTCCTGGCTAAAAGGGAATCAGGTTAATGTAGTTCGGGAAGTTTTGGTGGCTGGGACTACCATGGAACTGTGGTTCTTCTGTTACTGCTGTTGTATGTTGTTACCACTGCTTTACCGATCTCCTTATTACACCATGCTAAAAGAAAAATCAGAAGCTAGACTAAACTAGGAATTACAAAATCTTATCTATCTTCAACTTGCTTTGGTTGTCTTGCTTTCTTGTTGGCTTGTATTTCCTGCGGTGCTTTTTTCCTCCGCAAACTGCTGGGGATGACGCTGCCTTTTGCTTTTTCTGAACATAAGCTTCATCGTTTTGTTATGTCTGCTAGGGATATTACTTCCATCATTTAAGCTTGTTATGCTAGGGATTTTGTTGTAACCCTCCGCATTACAAACTTCGGATTTGATCTTAAAATGTATTCCTCTGTTCTGCAAGCGGGCTCCTGACTTCATCAGCAATATAAAGATAAATCAGCCTCCATTCTCCAGGCGGGCTCCTGACTGCAACAACTTAAGAGTAACATACCCGTTCTACGGGCGGACTCCCGACTTTAACAACTTAAAAGTAACACCTCCGTTCTACGGGCGGGCTCCCAACTTCAACTGCGACTTAAAATAAATACCTCCATTCTACAGGCGGGCTCCTGACTCCTCTAACTTAAAATAAATACATTAGTTCTACAGGCGGGCTTCTAACTCCTTTAACTTAAAATAAATACCTCCGTTCTACAGGCGGGTTCATGACTCCTCTAACTTAAAATAAATACCTCTGTTCTACATGCGGGTTCTTGACTTTTTTAAGTTAAAATAAATACCTCCGTTCTAGAGGCGGGCTTCTGACTCCTCTAACTTAAAATAAATACATTCATTCTACAGGCGGGTTCCTGAATCCTTTAACATAAAATAAATATCTCTGTTCAACAGGAGGGTTCCTGACTCCTTTAACTTAATAAATACCTCCGTTCTACAGGCGGACTCCTGACTCCTTTAACTTAAAATAAATACTTTTGTTCTACAGGCGGGTTCCTGACACTTTTAACTTAACATAAATACATCTGTTCTACAGGCGGGCTCCTGACTTTAACTTAAAAAGTAATGCATCCATTCAACTGGCGGGCTCCCGGCTTCAACAACTTAAAAATAACGCCTCCGTTCTACGGGTGGGCCCCCAACTTCAACAACTTAAAAGAGTAACGCCTCTATTCTTCGGGCGGGCTCCCGACTTTAAAAACTTAAAAAATAACGCCTTCGTTCTACGGGCGGGCTCCCGACTTCAACAGCTTAAAATAACGTCTTTGTTCTACGGGCGGGCTCCCAACTTCAACAACTTAAAAATAACGCCTCTGTTCTACGGGCGGGCTCCCGAATTCAACGACTTAAAAATAACGCCTCCGTTCTACGGGCGGGCTCCCAACTTTAATAACTTAAAAGGTTTCCTCATTCGTCCGAGAAAATTTTCAACAATGGCAGAAAATTTTCTGCCCCAGTTTTGGCACTTTTCCTTGTGGCGTGTCTTTCCGCCACCAGCGATATTTCTTTTCCCTACTTCAAATCAAAGAAAACTTTGTTTATTTTAAATGTGGTGAGTAGTCACTCCTGACGGGGATGGTTTTTCCTTCTCTCCTTTCCCTGCCTTGCATTTCATTACGCTATCAAAGCTTGCTGGGCATGATATTATTTTCTGGGGATGATATTTCTGCTGGGGATCTCTTTTCTTCCTCTCCTGTTCTATTTTTTTTTCAAAATTACTTCCTTCAAAATTTTTATTTTCTCTCAACACCACTGGGGATAAAAATGTCATCAGCTGGGGATAACGCTATTGAGGATAACACTAATGGGGGTTTTTCAATCCTTCAAAACTGGTGTTGCGCTGAGGATAACATTTGTTCGAAGACCACTTCCCTTTAGACTTGTCTTATTTCCCTTCTTCCTTAAAGTGGATACCTGATTTCCAGAAAATTTTCAAAATGAAAAGAAATTTTTCTGCCCCAGTTTGCTAATCCTCATTGCATCACGCTTCTCTGCCATCAATGATATTTCACGTCCCTGTTTCACATCAAAGAAAAGTTAGGTCAGCTTAAAAAAACGGGGTCGCTGGTTGTGATTCTCTAGCTGGGATAATTTTCTTCTTCTCTTTCCCATGCTCTGCGTTGTCCGACCACCTTGAAGCTTGGCTGATAACTCCCGAACTTCTTGACGATTCCTTATTCATAAACTTCTCACCGTTATCTCCCATATGACCCCATATCGTTTCCGCGACAGCTGATTTTCCTTGAAGATTTTGCAATGTTTTGTTGATAAACCACTTTCTTTGGGGATATCCCTTTTCTTTAGTGGCACAGCTCGGGAACTGGCGTTTCCCAGACCCTTGAGTCTCACATGAATTTCCAAATCATAACCATCGCTCTCTGCACTGTTCTTTGTCTACGGGCCTTGGCCTTGAGGTCTATAACCTTTGATTCCTGCGAGATATCCTTCTTGACACTGGTCGATCCTTTTATCAATCTCATCTTGCTGGGGATATCCCGACACAGGCCTTGCGCTTGCTCCTTCCTGACTCATACCCCTTGGATGCACCAGTTAGATCTCGTCTTGCCTAATTGGAAGCTGATGGCATATTTTGAAGTCATTTCTCACTTGTTTTGACCAAACAGACTCTACGGGGAATTTTTCTATGAAAGGAGAAAGATAAAAAGAAACAAAATAAAAGAAAAGAGATGACTCTCTAAGGAGAGAAAACTATAAAATAAAAACCTATCAAACGCGGATACCGACTCAAATGGTCATGACATGCACACGTTGCCTATCCTCCGCCGTTAATCGTCTTTCAAGATCTTTGTTTGGTGATTCCCCATATGATTCTCGCCCTTATTCGACTTGTAGTGCCCGAGGGTTTTCACTGTCAAACCTCTCTCATTTTGGCTTTTCTCTCAGCTTTCATTGCCTTATGGTGCCCGTGAAGGTTTTTACTGATAAGACTCTCTCATTTGTATTACTTAGCTGGGGATTGGGGTGTTACCAATAGTACGCTCTCATGTAGCTTCTCTGTAGGGGACTAGAGTCTTTTCTGCTGCGGTCGGAGTCTTTTCGTCAGGGATCGGAGTGTTATGTTCAGATAAGACTCTCCCATTTGCCTGACTTGGCCTCTTTTGAAGATTGATAGGAAGGTCTTTCTTTGGACCGTAATGTGGGATTTGGATAGGCTAGAAAAAAAGGGTTCAAAACGAATTAACTTATGTTCAAAATTACAACCTTCGGAATTAGACTTATTTACAACGAACCCAATATTTGCCCCAATTTCTTGCTTGGGGGATTTTTAATATTTTGTTGCACTTTGACCGAGCTGTGAAGGGCCTACTTATCCTCTTTGAGGAATAAGGTCAAACGTAGTTCTCAATTCCTTTGTTTTCTTCTGACTTTCTTTTGTTTTTTTTTCTTTTTTCTTTTTTCTTTTTTTTTCTATTTTCTCTTTTTTTGTTTTCGTTGCTTTCTTTTCCTTTTTTTTACTTTTTTTTCTTCCATGTTTGTGTTTCTAAACTTTGCAATTGATTCCGAATGAGGGGTATGAAAGAAAATAAATAAGGCTCAAGAGGGGTAACGAAGGATAAAGTGTTTAGGTGGCAGAACAAAATGCCTTTGTCATTCCAGTCTTCAAATCATGCCAAGTGCAAACAACAAAATTAAACAAAGATTTGTAGCCTCTTATGATAGTGATGGACTTGACAATTGTATTCACACATTCGCTTTTTCATCTGTTAAATACCAAGCGTCATTTGGCCAACACGTTCATTTTCATTAACGCGTCCGACCCCCATGTCAACATGGCTAACTTACCTTTAACAGTTTTCTTTTTGCTTGCCCCAGTTTCATATGACTCAGGCTCCAAATTATCTCAAACCGTCCTTATTTCCTTTAAATGTCCCGATCATCTCTCAATGGCTTTGATTAGCATTTAAGAGTAGGCCTAAGATGTGCGCGCATATCATGTCATTAGAATCGGCGTTGAACAAAAGCAAAATAAAAATGTAAAGAAAAACTAAATAAAGAAGAATACTGAAGGTAACAAAGGACCGGAATTTGGCATTGGACAAACGGTGAAACTGTTCGAATAACAAAACAAGCAAAACAACTAGAACACAACCCTTGGAATGAAACTAAAATGAACCTGGACAATACTAAATAAACCAACTACGCCTAAAAAAGTATGAAAGGATAAAAGGGTTTGACCATAAGGCAATATCCGGACTACCCTGAAATAACACGGATTACAGATATGACATCAAAATAAACCATCAAAGCTCCTCTCCGACTGACCCAAGAATAGAGCGTCTTTCCAACTACCAAGCACGACATCTTACTTACTGAGTTCTGCATCAATAATAACAGGAATTTCACAAGTCTTTATCACGTCATTTTTAACAGGTTCCTTCTGTCGACCCGTTCTCAAGATCAACCTATGTAGCACAAAAAGCTTAGCAGCATGTGGACCTTAGTGTCAGCAGCAGGAGGAGTTTCTATTTCAAAACCACAAACCAACCACCTTAATTTTCTTTGTGATTCAAAACAATAGAAGTTAGAATGAACTAAGTCGATCCATATTATTAACAAAATCTTTTTTTTTCTTTTTTCTTTTCTCTTTTTTTTTCAATTTTTTTTCCTTTTTGTTTGCGTGTGGTCGAATCTTATGGAGATTGCCTATGTATCATGACCCCGCATGAATCAGACCTTGCGTAGTTCGGACTAATAAAAGGTAAACAACAATAAAATATTTTTGGATTTTCAATTTATAACAAAACAAACCTGGTTACAAAGGTTTAAAACTGACCAAACTAACAATCTTCGACAAAACAGACGACATACAGACTCAAAAAATGAACAACCCACATATTCTAATTAAAAGAATTACAAACTCCCAAAACAAACGGGCAGATTCCTCTGCATTTTTGCCAATTTCAACCAAATGGCTATTTTTGCAAACGTGGCCCTTCCCAATTTCACATGAATTTTGAGGCCGTGGAGGATTGTTTTATGACACTACAAACTGGTTCATTCTTTTACAAAAATAGCCTTTCGACAACTGAAAGATACTCTAAGGCTATCTCGGCTAGGAAGATTTAATACATTGCCGAAGCTAGCTCGACTTATTTTTGACTAAAAATTTGAACGACAATCATTTTCCCACTAATTTTTTTTCCAAATTAAAATAAAAAGGCCAAGTTTTGCAAATACGGCCTTTCATCACTTCGGGGACGAAGATTCTAAGGCTGTGTGGGTCAATCGACCCAAAATCTAAAAAAGACCAAAGGTGTCCGTTAATGCAAAGTCAGCCTTCCGGCGTCCTCAGGAACATTCGCCTATATTTGACAAAAGCGGCATCACCCAAATTATTTATGACAAAGATTAGAATTTTGACATTTTTGCTTTTCAAAATTATAAATAAAAAAATCCAATATTGCAAAGACGGCCTTTATGCTCCTCGGGGACGAAGATTTTAAGGTTGTGTTAGCTAACCGGCCAAAATCCTAAAAATTACTCAAGGCGGATGTTTATGCAAAGTCAGCCTTCCGGTGTCCCTTTCGGGAACATTCAGCTATTTTTGACAAAAACAGCATTGCGCGACTTATTTATGATGAAAATTAAAATTTGACATTTTTGGCCATTTTTCAAAAAGGGGAGGTTGGATCCAATTAGGGTTGCCTACGTATCTCACATCCGGTGAGAGTCAAACGAGCTTAGTTCAGACAGATTAAACAAGTTATTTTAAAACAAAACTTTTAATTTTTATTTCTGGCATTTCAAAAATAATTTAAAAAAAAACTACTTTCAAAAGCAAGATTTTTTTTTCATTTTCAATTCAATGGCAACACAAAACTATTTTTCCTTTTCTATATATATATATATATATATATATATATATATATATATATATATATATATATATATATATATATATATATATATATATATATATATATATATATATATATATATATATATATATATATATATATATATATATATATATATATATATATATATATATATATATATATATATATATATATATATATATATATATATTGGAAACAAGACAAAATAACAACTCGCTTTTTTTTATTTTTTTATTTTCAACAAACAATAAACTACTTATTTTCCCAAACTAAAATAGAGACTCTTTTTCTGTTTCTTTCAACATACAATAAAACAACCCATTTGTCCAGACTAAAAATAAATTATTCTTTTTTCTTTCTTTTTTTGTTCAACAAATAATAACGCAATCTATTTTCCAAACTAAAACAAAGACTTTTTTTTCTTTTCTTTTTTTTTTTTTGCTTTTTGAGTAATAAAACAAATTTTTTTATCAAACATTTCGGCAAAATTTCGACAGTATTTAGGCGTTAGTTTTTTTTCAATATCCAGATATTCCAAAGCCAGTCAGCATGCAAGTCCGAGACAACTGAATGCACGGAAAACAAGTAGGATGCAGGAGGATGGTCTTTTCACTTCAGGTTGCTAGTCCTAGACGGACCCAACCCCTGTGTTGAGTCCCCTAAGTCAAATGCACATGATGCAAATAAACATTTCTACTAAGGATCCGGCATGAAATTGTGTTATACTAAGTTAAATCATGGTTTTTTGTTCTAGACCTGGTTACCTGAGCGGACAACTCTAGCCGAGAATGGGAACTGCGTCCCGGTAACCAAAGGCCAGCCGGTTTTGCAGTTCTACCGAATCCTCATTCTATTTGGGATAATGACACTAATAGAAAGAAGTCACGACCAGCGTGCACTCCTCAAGAGGGAGAAGATAAGGGTCTCGGCACAATTTATATATATAGTCCACATAAAATCAAAGCGGTAAAAAATCATCAATTTTCACATTAAGCACATATCACGTGGAAATATCAGATAATAAAATAAAGCCAAAATACAACAATTTCTAATCTCGAATTTCTAACCCTGAACCGGTGGTTCTAAGTCGTTTCTCCCCAGTGGAGTCGCCAGAGCTGTCACACCTCCTTTTTACGCCCCCGCGAGGGCGCAACGGAGTTTTTCCAATTAAAGGACAATCAAAACGGGATTATTTATTAAAGATTCATTGTCTCTACTTGGGAGATTTATGGTGTCCTAAGTCACCGGTTAAATCTCGAATCGAGGAAAAAATGACTCTGTTCAACATTCCGCGCACCAGTAATCCGGATAAGAAATTCTGTTAACCTGGGAGAAGGTGTTAGGCATTCCCGAGTTCCGTGGTTCTAGCACGGTCGCTCAACTATTGCACTTAGATTTTATCTGATTTTATTACATGAAGAACCTATGTGCCAATTTTACATTTTACCGCTTTTATTTAATTATTATTGTTATTATTTACAGAGAATTGCAACATTGTGAAAACGAATCTTGGACCACGTCACAGCCAGTGTACACGTGATCGTCGACACATTTCGACTCTATCGAGATTTGGATTTAGGTCGCATAAATGCACACCCGAGTTTAGGAAGGTAAGATTAGTTAAGGCGCATCCTATAGAGAGTCTAGCGAGTTGTTGTTCTTTTGGGAAGGTCGTGAAATTCGCTAAACGACCATTCCCAATTTTTCTAAATATTATTAAACATTTACTGAGGGGCCCGCAATTTATTTATTTGGAGAGGCTCAGCTCATTTATTTTGAAAGGGCAATCCTAAAGTGACTATATTTGTTTCTATTAAGTTCGTCTCTAAATTAAAAGAGAAAAATACTAATTAATTACATGCTTAAAAAAGGTAACACACTAGTTACTAGATTAAGGCAAATATTAATAGAAAACAATTTAAAAAAAAAGAAATTCAAAATTATAAATAAAAATAAAAAAATTCGAAATTATAAATAAAATACAAAATTAGACAACTAATATTCAAAAGAAATCAATTATAGCAAGATAAAAGCTCACATTGTTATATAAAACTATTGAGATTAATTATTCACAACTATTTGTAACTAGCTTTAACCATAATTACTGAAGCTAAAAAGAATTATTAAACTTAAATGTTAACTCATATTGCTCAAACTTGCACCAAATGGATCAATGTTCTTAGTCTTGTGGAGTTGAAACACACATTAAATGTATCAGGCCTATTGATTCTTCGAAATTATTGGCCTATTATATTTGCCTAATATTTGCGGATCTTTATTAAAAAAAAACTCAAATTGCTTCTATTTCAATTATTAAAAATTCAAATCTAGCTTTTACTAACCTTCATCCCCAAATTTAATCGATTTCTCTTATTGACTATTTACCAATTTAATTTGAATGAGATTTGACACTACATTATTCAAATATAAAAATTAACAAAAGCCGAAATTAATAGTTATGGCGTTCATACTGACACCCACTCAATAGTTCCGCAATTCAACGCTTCGCAATATACATTCTTCTACCATTCATATAATATGAAACACATAGTGAATATAAAAAAATACGAATATTCTATAATTGGAAGCATAAATTTTCTGGCCATTTCATTTTACCTTCAATGCATGTCAAAAAATGATCCAGAGTAGTGTACCTGGTATTTGAATACAAGGAAAAGGAAGAATAAGATCAGCAGCAGTAGAAACAACGCATCAACCAAATGAGCAGTAGCAGTAACACAATAGCCCAGTATTAGCGGGAATGACAGAAAACCCAGGAGACAGACCAACAAAGAAATATACAGTCGCCAAAAAAGAAAATAACTTCTGATTTTTATCACTCAATAAAAAGAAGTTTGAAGCTTTAATGAACACTAGCAGTTATTTTTCTTCCCTCAAGTTCTGAAAATATTTTTTCTCTCTCTGAATTCCCCTTCCTCTCCCTGTTAAATGACTGCTGTTATATCCCCCTAAATGCAAGACCCTTTCCTCTACCCTTTTAGTATTACCTATTATTTCTAATTCTTAATCAACAAAAGCAGTCAAACGTGGACTCCACAATCCACTCTCTTTTTACTTTAATCATTATGCTCCCTACACGTCTTGTTCCCTCTTTTTATTTTACATAATTATGTTCCCCACTATATTTTTAAACAATTCAATATTTTTCAATTCCAAAAATATCCCCCTCAAACTACTAAAATTACCATAATACCCTCTGCGACGACCCAGAGGGTCATCACCGTAATTCTCCCTTTCTTTGTACTTTTGAGGCCTTAAAAACCCCTTATTGGGTTGCCTCGATTTGCGTTTCCGAGCGGGAAGCCGAAAAATATTTATGTGAATATTTGAAGTCCGTGTTAAAAACTATGAATTTTGATACCAATATTGCTATGGTTGACTTTGGTCAACGTTTTGGGTAAACGAAACTGGACCCGTGATGTGACGGTCCCGGAGGGTCCGTAATTAAATTTGGGACCCGGGCCTATTCCCGGAATCGGAAACCCGAGATCTCATGCCGGAGAAAAAAAACAATTTTTCAGTTTAATTGGTTCCTGTTAATGTTTAAGGAAAATGAATTAGAAAAAAATGAGCAAAAGGTAATGGTATCGGGCTCATATTTTGGTTCCGACGCCCGGTACAAGTTTTAAATAATTGTTAAGCACTATCTGTGAAGTTTCATTTGAATCGGACCTCGTTTGACGTGTTTCGTACTTGAAAACGGAAACTTTGAGTTCCAAGTGTTAAAGAGCGGAATTATGATTTTGAGTCTTAATTCTATGTAAATGGTGCTATTTTGGCGATTTGATCGCACGAGTAAGTTCGTATAATGTTTTCGAGTTAGTGTACATGTTTGGTTTTGAGCCTCGAGGGCTCGGGTGTGTTTTGGAGGTGGACCGGGGTGGCTTAAACTTAGGAAAAATATCCGGTTCAGGTTGCAGGCACCAGTGCGGCCTCATACCATTTCCATGCGGTCCGCCTAGGGGCCACGCGGCCACATCACTTCCTGTGCGGTCCGCGTGGAGATGCGCGGCCACGATCCTTTCCTATACGGTCCGCGTGGTGCCGCGAGGCCGCGGTCATTTCTATGCGGTCGGCGTGGAGCTGCGCGGCCGCGACCATTTCTGCACGGTCCGCGTGGTTGTGTCTGAGGCCAGGGATTCTAGGGTAACTAGCGCGGCTGCAACCCATTTTTGTGCGGTCCGCGCAGGGACCCAGAAAGGCCTATAAATCCTAAATTTTAGCCATTTTCCACTATTCATAAACCCAAAACCTACGAGGCGATTTTCTAAACAATGTTTCTTCTCCAAAACGATTGGTATTTGATTTCTAACCTAATTTTCCTACTCCTTAACATCTTTTGACGTAATTTCTACTTCAATCAAAGATTTTCAAAAATGGAAATTTGGGGTTTTTGGTAGAACTTAGATTTTCTATAATTTGAGCTTTTGGACAGCGATTTGAGGTCCGATTTCAATTCGAGTTATAGATATGAGCTAGTGGGGGAATGGGTAACCCGGTTTTGCTTTGAACCTCGAGTTTTGACCACGTGCGCCCTGGGCCATTTTTGGAATTTTGAGTAAAATTTTGGGAATTTCATTCTTATGCATCCAAATTGATTTACCTATTATTTGTTGATACATTTGAGTAAATTGTGGTTAGATTCGACAGGTTTTGAAGCGAATTCGAGGGGTAAAGCTATTCTAGAGGCGTGAGTTGAGTTGGAAGCTTTCGAGCTAAGTGTTCGATCTAACTTTGGCTTGAGGGAATATGATTAGATTGTTATTTGTTATGTTCTATATGGGGTCGGTGTATAGGTATGGTGGCGGTTACCTATGCACACGATTCTAGCACGACCGTGATGTCATATTTGCTATTTAATTGTGAAATAAGTGAGCAACTGTGATAATTACTTGATACAAGAACCATGAAGTGAAAGTTGAGAATTTAATGAACTAAAAAGGAATTTTTGGTACTTTTCCCTTGCCGGGACCATTTGTTGAGTTGAATTCCCTTGTCGGGACCATTTTTTGAGTTGTATTCCCTTGCCGGGACATATTGTTGAGTCGTACTTCCCTTGCCGGGATCACTTGTTGTATTGTTCTACCTTGCCGGGATATTCTGTCTTGATAGATATATATTTTCCTTGTTCACGTTTGGCTGTGACCATTGTTTGGGAGAGGAAGAGAGAGTAAAAGCATGAAGGGTGATGTCGTGCACTGTTTATTGAGAGTAAAAGCCCGAAGGATGATGCCTTGCACTGTTTATTGAGAGTAAAATCACGAAGGGTGTTGCCGTGCACTGTTTATTGAGAGGAAAAGCACGAAGGGTGGTATCGTGCACAATTTATTGAGAGTAAAATAATGAAGGGTGATGTCGTGCCTTATATTTGATATTCCTGGTGAGAAATGAGAGTAAAGGCACGAAGGGTGATGTTGTGCATTATATTTGACCGTTTTGGTAAGGAATGAGAGTAAAAGCACGGAGGGTGATGCCGTGCAGCCGTTGATTCATTGGCTTTCTTGTTTAATTATTATTTATTCAGTTTCATCTCTTGATTGTAGAAGTTATAATTGAACTGTTACTCCCCCAGCATGTCCCCTTTCTCTTTATTTGCTTAAATTCTTGCTCTCTTCCTGTTATTACATATATCTGCACAGGTTTGTTGCGATAGGTCCGATTTAGCCTCGTCATTACCTCGCCGAGGTTAGGCCGGGCACTTACCAGCACATGGGGTTGGTTGTGCTAATACTACGCTTCTGTGCCTTTTTGTGCACAGGTCAGGACCTAGGATACGGACCGCGGCTTTAGACCGAGAGTGATCCTTCAGTCCAGAGGCTCCGAGGTAGTTCGTTGGCGTTCGCGGGCCCCGAGTCTCCTCTATCTTTTCTAGTTTGTTATATTTGTATCAAACAGACTCCAGTTGTATTTTCTTTTAGACTATTATTTTTAGTATTCTTTAGTTGTCCGTGAGTAGTGACACCAGATATTGGGTAGAGAGAGGTTGCCAGTTTTCGCATCTTGTTTTATTATTATTGTTATTAAAAGACTTCCTCATGCTTTAATTAATTATTCTAGTATTTAAATATTTTAGATATAAATTTTGAAAATGATTATAAAGGTTGACTTGCCTAACTTCAATAGTAGGCGCCGTCACGACTCCCGATGGTAGGTAAATCGGGGTCGTGACAAGTTAGTATCAGAGCACTAGGTTACTTGGGTCTCAAAACTCCAACAAGCTTGGTAGAGTCTTAGGGATCGGTGTGGAGACGTCTGTATTTATCCCCTAGAGGCTACTGAGTTAGGAAAGTTTCACTTTGTTCATTCTTGTCATGCGATTCTGTTTCTCAGGTATTGATTGTCGTTCTACTCTGTTCTTTCGCAGATGGCGAGAACACGTGCGTCTTCCTCTTCCGCGCAGCAGCCAGATCCCCCAGTAGCCGCTCCCGTGAGGGGAAGGGGCCGAGGTCGTGCCAGAGGCCGTGGCAGGGGTAGAGCTTAGCCCCAGGCAGCAGTTCCACAGGTGGAGCCTCATATTGACTTCGATGCGGAGGTTCTAGCTCCCCCAGCCCCATTGGGCCCAGCTCAGGTCCCAGGAGGGGTGATGTTTTCTTCGAACCTTCAGGATGCTCTTGTCCGCATAGCAGGCTTTGTGGACAGTGTGGCCAGGGCAAGATTGCTGCCAGTAGCACCAGCCACTTCTCAGGATGGAGAAGGGCTCCAGACTCCTTCTACACGTACTCCGGAGCAGGTAGCTCCTCGGACTCAGGTTCCCTTGGTTCAGCCCGTAGTGGCAGATCAGAAAGGTATTACAGCTCAGGCCGGAGATGGGACGGACATGTCTTCAGATGCTTTGTGGAGGCTTGATCGGTTCTCCAAACATTTCACTACCACTTTCAGTGGTGCTTCATCGGAGGATCCCCAGAACTTTCGATACAGTTGTCATGAGATCCTCAGGACTATGGGGATAGGGAGACCAATGGGGTCGATTTTGCACTTTCAGGCTAGTGGATTCCCCAAGACTTAGTGGAGAGATTATTGTCTGTCTAGACCAGCAGGGTCCCCAGCTTCGACATGGGATCAGTTTGCAGAGCTATTTTTAGAGAAGTTTCTCCCCTTCACTCAGCGGGAGGCACTCCGTAGACAGTTTGAGCATCTTCAGCAAGGTTCTATGACAGTTACACAGTACAAGACCAGATTTGTTGACTTGGCACGCCATGCAGTAGTGATACTCCCTACAGATCGGGAGAGGGTCTGGAGGTTTATTAATGGATTGATTCAGCCCAATCGCCTACAGATGGCTGTGGGAGTTGGCAGTGATATTACCTTTCAGGAGGCAGCCAATGCGGCCTGCCGAGTAGAGATGGATTTGGCTCGAGGAGGTGGTCAGGGTTCAGACAAGAGGCCTCGACATTCTGGCAGATTTAGTGGTACCTCATCTGGAAGTAGGGATTTCCATGACAGAGGCCATCCCTGAGACCTTTCCAGTCGGCACTTCAGGTTTCTCATGGTACGCCAGGCGGTGGTGGCCACCAGCAGTATTACTCAGATCAGCAGCCTTTTAGCGCACCACCAGCCCCCATCAATGCACCGCCACTTCAGAGCTTCAGGGGAGGACATACTGGTCGACAGGGCCAGCAGTCTCAGCCGCCGAGGGCATGTTATGGTTGTGGTGACACAGGTCATGTTGTCAGATTTTGCCCTCGAGCCTCGAGTAGTTCTCAGCAGCAGGGTCCTCGCCCTAAGATTCAGGCAGCACGTGATGCACAGGCCACCCAGCCAGCTAGAGGCGGTGGTAGGGATCATATAGGTGGAGGGAGAGACCGTAGAGGTAGAGCCCGAACAAAAAGAGGTAGGGGTCAGCCCGCACCAGATCATCCCAGGGACATAGTTCAGGGAGGTGGGGGCCATCCCCTTTTTTATGCATTGTCAGCCAGGCCGAAGGCCGAGTCGTCTGATGTTGTGATTACAGGTACTATACTGGTCTGTGATAGGGGTGCTTCGGTATTATTTGATCCGGGATCTACTTATTCTTATGTGTCATCCTATTTTGCACCATATTTGCTTATGTATAGTAAGGCTTTGGTATTCTGGTATATATGTCCACACCGGTTGGTGATTCTATAGTGGTCGATCGAGTGAATCGCTCTTGTATAGTGGTATTTGAGGGTCATAAGAGCCGTGTCGATTTATTGCTTCTAGACATGGTGGACTTCGATGCTACATTGGGGATGGACTGGTTGTCCCCGCATCATGCTATCTTGGATTGTCACGCCAAGACAGTGACATTGGCCTTGCTAGACTTGCCCCGACTTGAGTGGACAGGGACCCCAGGTCATGCCACCCTTAATGTTATTTCGTATGTCAAGGCTCGACGTATGGTCGAGAAGGGGTGTTTAGCATATTTGGCATATGTTCGCGACTCCAGCGCAGAGGTTCCATCTATCGACTCCCTTCCTATTTTTCGGGAGTTCCCCGAGGTTTTGTTCTTCAGACCTGCGGGGTATGCCACCCAACAGGGATATTGACTTCTTTATTGATTTGGCTCCTGGCACTTATCCTATCTCTATTCCGTCTTGGCCCCGCCAAAGTTGAAAGAGTTGAAAGAGAAACTTCAGGATTTGCTTGATAAGGATTTCATTAGACCCAGTGTATCACCTTGGGGTGCGCCAGTGTTGTTTGTGAAGAAAAAGGACGGATCGATGAGGATGTGCATTGATTACCGGCAATTGAACAAGGTGACAATAAAGAACAAGTATCCACAGCCGAGGATTGATGATTTGTTTGACCAGCTTCAGGGTGCTAAGGTGTTCTCGAAGATAGATTTGAGGTCTGGTTATCAACAGTTGAGGATTAGGGCGTCAGATGTCCCTAAGACGGCTTATCTTACTCGGTATGGGCATTATGAGTTCTTGGTAATGTCGTTTTGATTGACCAATGCCCCGGCAGCATTCATGGAGTTATTGAACCGAGTGTTCATGCCTTACTTGGATCTATTTGTGATTGTAATCATTGATGATATCTTGGTATACTCCATCAGTCAGGAGGAGCATGACCAGCACCTCAGAGTGGTTCTTCAGACTCTGAAGGATAGTCAGTTGTACGCCAAGTTCTCAAAGTGCGAGTTTTGGTTGAGATCAGTAGCATTTTTGGGTCAGGTCGTATCAGCAGAGGGTATTCAAGTGGACCCGAAGAAGATAGAGGCAGTCAAAAATTAGCCTCGACCAGTTTCAGCTACAGATATTCAGAGCTTCTTGGGGTTAGCTAGTTACTACAGGCGTTTTGTGGAGGGGTTTTCATCCATCGTAGACCCGATGACTAGATTGACTCAGAAGGGTGCCTAGTTCAGGTGGTCAGATGAGTGGAGGCGAGCTTTCAGAAGCTCAAGACAACCCTAACTACGGTACCGGTATTGGTTTTGCCCACGGGATTTGGGCCTTATACTGCATATTGTGATACTTTCTGCATCGGACTTGGTGCAGCGTTGATGTAGAACGGCAAGGTCATAGCATATGATTCGAGGAAATTGAAGATCCACGAGAAGAATTATCTTGTTCATGACTTAGACTTGGCAGCTATTGTTCATGTCTTAAAGATCTGGAAGCATTATTTGTATGGTGTGACGTGAGGGTACACGGATCACAAGAGCCTTCAGTACTTGTTTAATCATAAAAAAATGAATATTAGACAATGGAGGTGGTTGGAGTTGTTGAAAGATTATGATGTTTCTATCTTATACCACCCAGGGAAGGACAATGTGGTGGCCGATGCATTGAGTAGAAAATCCGCCAGCATGGGTAGTCTTGCATACATTCCGGTCAACCAGAGACTGCTTGCCTTGGATGTTCAGGCCTTGGCCAATAGATTTGTGAGATTGGATATTTCTGAGCCCAGCAGAGTGTTAGCTTGAATGGTTGCTTGTTCGTCATTGATGGAGCATATCCGGGAGCGGCAGTTTGATGGTCCCCATTTATGTGTCTTGAGAGACACGGTGCAGAGGGGAGGTGCCAAGGAGATGACTTTGGGAGATGATGGCATATTGAGGTTGCAGGGGCGAGTTTTTGTGCCCAATGTTGATGGTATTCGAGAGTCGATCTTAGCGGAGGCCCACAACTCTCGGTATTCTCTCGGTATTCTATTCATCCGGGCGCCGCGAAGATGTATCAGGATTTGAGACAACATTATTGGTGGCGTAGAATGAAGAAAGACATTGTTGCATATGTGGCTCGTTGTCTAAATTGTCAGCAGGTTAAGTGCGAGCATCAGAGGCCTGGTAGGTTATTTCAGAGGATTGAGCTTCCCGAGTGGAAGTGGGAGAGGATCACCACGGATTTTGTTACTAGCCTTCCGATGACTCGGAAGATGTTTGATGCTATATGGGTTATTGTTGATAGGCTGACTAAGTTAGCGCATTTCATCCCAGTTGCCACCACTTATTCATCCGAGAGGTATGTAGAGATTTATATGAGGGAGATCGTTCGCCTTCATGGGGTGCCCATATCTATTATTTCATATCGAGGTCCGTAGTTTACTTCGCATTTCTGGAGAGCGGTGCAACATAAGTTGGGTACCCAGGTGCATTTGAGTACGACATTTCACCCCTAGACGGACGGTCAGTCCGAAAGGACCATTCAGATTCTTGAGGATATGCTCCGAGCCTGCGTTATTGATTTTGGAGGCTCGTGGGACCAGTTCTTGCCGTTAGCGGAGTTTGCCTACAACAACAGACCAGTGCAGTATTTAGATGGCTCCATATGAGGCGTTGTATGGTAGGCGGTGTCGGTCCCCAGTCGGATGGTTTGATCCGGGAGAGGCTCGGTTATTGAGTACGGATTTGGTATAGGAGGCCTTGGATAAGGTCAAAGATCATTCAGGATACACTTCGATTAGCTCGATCTAGGAAGAAAAGTGTTGCAGACCGTAAGGTCAGGGATGTTGCTTTCATGGTTGGTGAGCGAGTATTGCTCCGTGTGTCGCCTATGAAGGTGGTGATGAGGTTTGGGAATAAGAGCAAGCTTAGCCCTAGGTATATTGGCCCATTCGAGATTCTTGACCGTGTGGGGAAGGTCGCATATAGGCTTGCGTTGCCGCCTAGCATGTCAGCTGTGCATCCCTTTTTTCATGTATCCATGCTTCAGAAGTATCACGGTGATCCCACCCACGTGTTACATTTCAGCACTGTCTGATTGGACAAGGATATGTCATATGAGGAGGAGCCGGTGGCTATTTTAGACCGGTAGGTTCGACAGTTGAGGTCGCGGAGTTTTCCTTCGGTGTGTGTGTTCAATGTAGAGGTCAGCCTCCTGAGGCATCAACCTGGGAGTTCGAGTCTGATATGCGGAGCCGCTATCCCCATCTATTCCCCGACTCAGGTACTTCCTTCTTTTGTCCGTTCGAGGATGAAAGGTTGTTTTAGAGGTGGAGGATGTGACGACCCAGAGGGTCATCAACATAATTCTCCCTTTCCTTGTGTTTATGAGGCCTTGAAAAACCTCTTATTGGCTTGCCTCGATTTGCGTGCGCAGTCCGGGCTCGAAGCCAAAAAAAATTTATGCCAAATATTTGAAGTCCGTGTTAAAAACTATGAATTTTGATACCAATATTACTATGCTTGGCTTCGGACAGCATTTTGGGTAAACGGACTAGGACCCGGACCCGTAATGTGACGATCCTAGAGGGTCCGTAATTAAATTTGGGACCCGAGCGTATTCCCTGAATCGGAAATCCGAGATCCCAGGCCCGAGAAAAAAAAACAATTTTTCAGTTTAATTGGTTCCTGTTAATGTTTAAGGAAAATGAATTAGAAAAAACTGAGCAAAAGGTAATGGTAGCGGTCTTGTAGTTTGGTTCCGACGCCCGGTACAAGTCTTAAATAATTGTTAAGCACTATCTGTGAAGTTTCATTTGAATCGGACGTCGTTTGACGTGTTTCGTACCTGAAAATGGAAACTTTGAGTTTCAAGTGTCAAAGAGCGAAATTATGATTTTGAGGCTTAATTCTATGTAAATGGTGCTATTTTGGCAATTTGATCGCACGAGTAAGTTTGTATAATGTTTTCGAGTCAGTGTACATGTTTGGTTAGGAGCTCCGAGGGCTCGGATGTGTTTTGGAGGTGGTCTGGGGTGGTTTAAACTTAGGAAAAATATATAGTTCAGGGTTGCAGGCACCAGTGAGGCCGCATACCATTTCCATGCGGTCCGCCTGGGGGCCACGCAGCTGCATCACTTCATGTGCGGTCCGCGTGGAGCTGCGCGGCCGCGATTCTTTCCTATGCGGTCCGCGTGGTGCCGCGCAGCCGCTGTCATTTCTATGCGGTCCGAGTGGAGCTGCGCGGCTGCGACCATTTCTGCGCGGTCTGCGTGGCTGTGTCTGAGGCCAGGGATTCAAGGGTAACCAGTGCGGCCACATCCCATTTTTGCGTGGTCCATGCCAGGGCCCCAGAAAGGCCTATAAATCCGAAATTTCAGCCATTTTTCCACTGTTCACAAACCCAAAACCTAATAGGCGATTTTCTAAACAACTTTTCTTCTCCAAAACGATTAGTAAGTGATTTCTAACCTAATTTTCCTACTCCTTAACATATTTTAACATAATTTCTACTTCAATCAAAGATTTTCAAAATTGGGAATTTGGGGTTTTGGGTAGAACTTAGGTTTTCTATAAAATGAGCTTTTGGACCTCAATTAGAGGTCCGATTTCAATTCTAGTTATAGATATGAGATCGTGGGGGAATGGGTAACCCGGTTTTGGTTCGAACCTCGAGTTTGGACCACGTGGGTCCGGGGGCATTTTGGGAATTTAGAGTAAAACTTTGGGAATTTCATTCTTATGCATCCAAATTGATTTAACTAGCATTTGTTGATACATTTGAGTAAATTGTGGTTAGATTCGACCGGTTTTGAAGCGAATACGAGGGGTAAAGCTATTCTAGAGGCGTGAGTTGAGTTGGAAACTTTCAAGGTAAGTGTTTGATCTAAATTTGGCTTGACGGAATAGGATTATATTGTTATTTGTTATGTGCTATGTGCTATGTGCGGTCGGTGTATAGATATGGTGACGGTTACCTATGCGCCCGAGTCAAGCACGACCTAATGTCATATTTGCTATTTAATTGTGAAATAAGTGAGCAATTGTGATAATTACTTGATACAAGAACCATGAAGTGAAATTTGAGAATTTAATGAACTAAAAAGGAATTTTTGGTGCTTTTCCCTTGCCGGGAGCATTTTTTGAGTTGTATGCCCTTGTCGGGACCATTTGTTGAGTTGTATTCCCTTTCCGGGACCATTTTTTGAGTTGTATTCCCTTGCCGAGACATATTGTTGAGTTGTACTTCCCTTGCCGGGATCACTTGTTGTATTGTTCTCCCTTGCCGGGATATTCTGTCTTGATAGATATATATTTTCCTTGTTCCCGTTTGGCTGTGACCATTGTTTGGGAGAGGAAGAGAGAGTAAAAGCACGAAGGGTGATGTCGTGCACTGTTTATTGAGAGTAAAAGCATGAAGGGTGATGTCGTGCACTGTTTATTGAGAGTAAAAGCACTAAGGTTGATGACGTGCATTGTTTATTGACAGTAAAAGCACGAAAGGTGATGCCGTGCCTTGTATTTGATATTCCTGGTGAGAAATGAGAGTAAAAGTACGAAGGGTGATGTCGTGCATTATATTTGACTATTTTGGTAAGGAATGAGAGTGAAAGCACGAATGGTGATGTTGTGCAGCCGTTGATTCATTGGCTTTCTTGTTTAATTATTATTTATTCAGTTTCATCTCTTGATTGTAGAAGTTATAATTGAACTGTTACTCCCCCAGTATGTCCCCTTCCCCTTTATTTGCTTAAATTCTTGCTCTCTTCCTATTATTACATATATCTGCACAGGTTGGTTGCGATAGGTCCGGTTTAGCCTCGTCACTACCTCGTCGAGATTAGGCCGGGCACTTACCATCACATGGGGTCGGTTGTGCTGATACTACGCTTCTGTGCCTTTTTGTGCACAGGTCAGGATCCAGGCTACTGACCGCAGCTTTAGACCGGGAGTGATCCTTCATTCCAGAGGCTTCGAGGTAGTTTGATGGCGTTCTTGGGCCCCGAGTCTCCTCTATCTTTTCTAGTTTGATATATTTGAATCAAACAGACTCCGGTTGTATTTTCTTTCAGACTATTAATTTTTAGTATTCTTTAGTTGTCCGTGAGCAGTGATACCAGATACTGGGTAGAGACAGGTTGCCAGTTTCCGCATCTTGTTTTATTATTATTGTTATTAAAAGACTTCCGCATGCTTTAATTAATTATTCTAGTATTTAAATATTTTAGATATAAATTGTGAAAATGATTATAAAGGTTGTTTTGCCTAGCTTCGACAGTAGGCGCCATCACGACTCCCGATGGTGGGTAAATCCGGGTCGTGACACCCTCATCCCTACAATCTGCACAAAAATTATCAGAAAACACCAACTTACTGCAGCTATAACCAAATTCCTAATCAAATTCAACAACAATTCAAACTAAATAATGAACAACAAAGAACAAAATTATTTTGGCTGAATAGTATGTTAAACAACAAATAATTTTCAGATTCAACAACAATATTAAGCAAGTATATTCAAATCACTAAGTTCAAATTAAAATTAAACTTAAACAGATCCAACCAACTAATTCAAATTTCTAACTCAGGTCCAAACTTAGACTTAAACAGAATAAAAGAACGGATTCAATTCACTAAACTCAATAATCAATTAAACTTCAAGTTAAATCTAACAATATTGCAACCAAGATGAAAGGCTAACATAGTTCTACATTAAAACTAAATTCTTTTAAATAAAAACAAACTGAAGAAATAAACAAGAAATGATAAACAACGAACAAGAAAATAATCAAATACATACTGATTTTAGATCCGAAAATATCAAGCAAAATACGAGCAAAAAATGAAACTTAAACCAACTAACCCTATGGAAACCACGACGAACTGAGTGGAAACAAATCTGCCCGAAAATTTTTGAAACCCAAAATAAACTTGGATCTGCCCAGAATCTCAACAATGACCTCGACTAAACCACGACCAACTTGGCGACGATCATACTATATATGTATATATATATATATATATATATATATATATATATATATATATATATATATATATATATATATATATATATATATATATATATATATATATATATATATATATATATATATATATATATATATATATATACATATTTGTGGACGGGAATGGCGGAGGAACAGTAAATGGACTTGGTCAGCGGCGATAGGAGTTGGAGTTGGTCTTCATGGCCGTTTGGAGCTCTTTTCCTCATGGTCATTTGGAGCTGGTCGTTTGGTTTCGTGAAGGAGGACAGGTCTGCTGGTTTCCATGGCTATCTCGGTAGTGGTCGAGGGGTCGTTTAACGTTAGAGATGGCCATGGTGGTTGTAACGGGGGCTGGGGTTGGAGGTCGTTTGGTTTGTTGTTCATGGCTGTGGCAGGTCGTTTGGACGTCGACTGGAGGTCGTTTGGAGCTGCTGTGAAGGAGTCGTTGTTGGAGGGTGGACATTAGGACGAGCATCCATGGTCGTCGTCGTTTGGCTACGGAGATGTGACGAACTGGGTAAAGGGTTGTCCGCTATGTAGGGTTTGAGAAAGAAGGAGAGTATGGGGGGTGGGGTGGGGTGTGTGTGTTGCGGCTGAAGAAGAAAATGTTAGGTCTAGGTTTTTCTTTTGCTTATTATATAGGGCATGGGTCGTTTTATGGGTTATTGGACTGGGTATTGTTTTGGGTTGGGTAGAAGTGTTTTGGGCTTAATTTTAATTCCGAAAATTGGCGCAATCCGAGTTTGTTCTTCTTATTTTTGCTCTCTTTTCTATTAATAAGTAATAAAACTAAAATTCTAAATTAAATTATAAACTAAATTAACTCAAAAAATACTAATTAACCTCTAACGACAATTATCATACACAATTAAACACCAATAAAAATAAAATTGCCCAATTTGACATTAAATGCTAAAAATGCAAAAGATGCCTATTTTGTGATTTTTATTTTTTGTAAAACAAACTTAATTATTACTAACTGTAGAATTAAATCCTAAATACAAACACAACATATTTTTGTATTTTTTAGTAATATAACAAATAAACATGCATAAACAAATCCAAACAATACTCAAAATTTACAACAATTGCAAACAAACAAAATTATTTTATTTTGAATTTTTGAGAGTAATTCTCATATAGGGAAAAATCACGTGGTCACATCACCCATGACATCAAGAGAAGGTAGTTTGATGTCACAAATGACATCAAGAGGAGTTCTTTACCTCTATAAATAGCTGCACTCATTCATTTGTAGATTTCATCCCAAAAATAATACAATACATTGTAGTGAGTAGAGAGTTAAAAGAGAAATTTTCTTAAGTGTAATTGGGAAATCTCCCCTTCTTTTGTTAATAATAAGAAAGCAACTTTTCTCTGGTGGACGTCAGATTATTTTGATCCGAACCACGTTAAATCTTGTGTTCTTTCTTTTACGTTTCCGCTAACAACTAATATCAGTAGCATTTGATTAGTATTTATGAATTGACTAATATTCGTAGCATTGTTCCTCTAAAAGGTCAAACTTGATATTTTTCTCAATTTCATTGCTCCGGCCCAGAATACAATTAATCCAGCATGGGCCTTTAACAAAGCCGACCTGGACGTCCACGACCCTAAGTACCATGAGGAACAACTCTAACTGGCTATGCTGGAGGAGGTGCGGTATTTTTTCATCCTTTAATTCAACATTAAAGATTCACTTCTAATTTTTCTTATTCTTCATTCTTTTTCTCCCTCGATGTCGACAACTTTGCATCCCCAAATTTCTCTACCGTTTATTCTATTTCGATTCTCCTCCCATATTCAAAGCTGATAAGTGCAATTTGTACCAAAAAGGAAAAAATAATACATAAAGGAATTATTTATTTGGAGGTATATGAAGATCATTTTGATGGATTATTATAAGCAGCAGAAGCAATCCCAGTATCAAATTCACATGTAATCTATACAACTAGTATATACAGAGTTATCCGGGTTATCTTTTGAAGCGTGAGCACAACCCTTCAGTCATATGAGCCTTCAGCTTCACATCGTCTCAATAAAATATCCACCACCCGATCACAATATCCGAACTTTCGCCAGCTTTCTACTGTATTATCCAAATAATATCCGAAAATAATAATTTTATGTGGGTGAAAATCTCTAGGAAAATGGCTGAAATTTTGGCCGCTATCTATTGCTTCCCTCTAGGTGAAAAAAATCTTATGTATTTATATCACAAGTTTGAAGAGTTAAAACTCTTTTCCAAAACATGTTGGCTTTTCTTTTTCACCAAGAAATGATTCCTTCGTTTCCCATTATTTAGGCACAACAATGACCACAAAATTTAATTAACAAAACTTCCAATTATGGAATTAATTTCCACTTTTTGAAATTAATATCCTCCATAATACATACGAGTTATTCCACTAAAAATTCGTAATTACACTCCTTATATTTCAAAATCCATCCACTAAATATTATTTAACTCTCGTGTTAAGATTGAGTTACTAAAACTTAAATTAAATTACTAACAATTTGTTATGAAATATTAGATTATGGTGGATGAACATAACTCCTATAACACCCACTACTTTTATCCATTATCTCCATAACTCCCATTACTCCAATACTTATGGTTGTAACTCCCACACCTCCACGATCTCCCACATGATCTTCCTCCATGATCTCAAAAGCTTAATGACATATTTATGGAATTCTTTTAGTATACCTCTATGTAGTACTATAAATAAAGGATGAGAAATCATTTTGTAATACACTTGGATACATAGAAGAAATATATTCTCTTCTCTATTTCTCTCTACTTTGTTGTCTATCTTTTTGTTTATTACTTTGAGCTAAGTTTTGTAACACGTTATCAGCACGAAGCTCTACTATCTCAAGAATCTCTTTGAGAAAATTAAGGTATTTTTTCTCCTCCTAATTTTGTTTTAATTATGTCTGACATTATGAAAAGAAAGTTTGTTGCCCTTGAAATTTCGGGCAAGAACTCGATGACACGGGTGTTGGATGCTGAAATCCATTTGGATGCAATGGGTCTTGGAGACGCCATTAAAGACAGAAATAATGCATCCACCCAAGACTGTGCTAAGGCCTTGATTTTCTTGCGCCATCACCTTGATGAAGGTTTGAAAATTGAATATCTCACAGTCAAAGATCTACTTATCTTGTGGAATGGCTTAAAGGAGAGATATGACAACTTAAAGTTGGTCACTCTGCCACAAGCACGATATGATTGGGCTCATCTGAGGCTCCAAGACTTTAAGTCTGTTTCTGAATATAATTCTGCAATGTTTAGAATTACCTCTAAATTGAAACTCTATGGAGATACTATAACTGATTATGATATGCTTGAAAAAACGTTTACAACGTTTCACGCCTCCAATATGGTTCTGCAACAACAGTACAGAGAGAAAGGTTTCAAAAAGTACTCTGAGCTGATTTCTCTTCTCCTTGTGGCTGAGCGAAACAATGACCTGCTCACGAGAAATCACGAAAATCGACCCACTGAGTCTACACCATTGCCTGAAGTAGATAAAGTGTATTCCCATTATGCTAAGCGTGGAAAAGGCTATGGCTTTAATCATGGTCGTGGTCGTGGTCGGGGTCATGGCCGTGGACGTGGACAAGGAAGAAATTTTCCTGGTATTAGTCAACCCCCAAAGAGATATAACCACCAAAAGCGGAAATGGAATTATGAGAATCCAAAAGCAAATAGTTCAGAAACTATATGTTATCGTTGCGGTAGAAAAGGGCACTGGGCAAAAATTTGCCGTGTACCAAGACATTTGATTGAGCTTTATCAAGCATCTCTAAAGAGTAAAGGCCCTGAAACCAATTTTGTCTCTGACAATAATTTTGACATCACCCACTTGGATGTGGCAGACTTCTTTGAGCACCCTGAGGGGAAAATAGATCACTTGATCGGTGATGGATCCATGGTTAAAGAAGATTGAGCAGTTTGATATTTTTATTTTTACTTATTCGTAGTAGTTAATGAATAAACAATTAGCGCTTCAATAGAACAGTGCTATCGCCGGCGCATATTAGCAAGGCGAAATTGTCGCCGGAAATGGCTCGGAAGAGAAGGAATGCTACTCCGATTGTCCATGCAATCCCTCCTAAGCTCGTTACACCTGAACATGGCATCACAACTACACTTGAACCTCTAAAATGGAAATTTTCTACCTCTGAAGTACCAATCGAAGGATCAATTGCATGCAGAAGAAGTTGAGAATCGATTGCAAGGAATTGAAGAAATGAATGATACAACAGCAAGGAGATTGCAATTTTCAGCAGTTATGGAACCAAAGAGTGCAGTACCAGATATTGTTGAAGCTGTTGAGACAGAGAATCCAAAACCTACAATGGCGGAAGTAGTCAGAGGCAACAGAGATGTGCAAATGGGTAAGCCTTTATCATTTGTTCCTCCTACTTTGAGAGATGGTAAAAAGGTAGTGCAGATCTGTGAAGAAGATTTACAACCACAAATGGAGTATTGGAAGAATGCATTGATTGGATTTGTAATTGGAGATAGACCTAGTGAACAAAATATGGAAAACTGTGTTAGTCATATTTGGAATTTTGTTACTAAGCCTCAAATCCTTATGCATGCTGAAGGTTATTGTATTTTTAGATTCAACAGTGCTGAAGATAGAGATACAGTCATGCAATCCGGTCCATATACCTTTAGAAGCAAGCCAATGGTTCTAAGGCCTTGGGAAATTGATTTCAATTTTCAGGCTAGTGTGCTTAGCACTATACCTATTTGGATTCGATTTCCAGGTCTACCTGTAGGGTATTGGTCTACAGAGGTGTTGAGTAAGTTGGCAAGTGCGATTGGGAAACCATTGTATTCTGATAAGTATACTGCTCATTATGACAAAATCTCATTTGCTAGAATTCTTGTATAAGTTGATGCTGCATATCAGCTTCCTGATGAACTAGAAATTGATACACCTTATGGTTCTAAAATCCAGTCTGTTGAATATGACTGGAAGCCTACTTTTTGCAATCACTGCCTTAAGTTTGGTCATGACACAATTGAGTGTTGGTATTCTTCTGGGAATTCAGACAATCATGTGAAGGAGCAAAAAGACATAAGAAAAGGGGAAATTAAACACATGTAGCAGGGGAAGCAAAAGAAGAAGGAATGGATAGTAAAGAAGAATGTAGCAACTGATGGAATCCAAAAGCAGTCTGAGGAAGCTGTTAATCCACCAGTGTTAGTAGTGCAGACTGATCAGGCTTCAAGCAAGTTAGATGATCAAGCTAATGTGCAGCTGTATGAGCAAGTGAATCCTGAAAATCAACTGAGTGAAACAAACACTATGATTACTACCAGTAGTGTGCAGATGACTAGTATGGGTACTAGAGGAAAAGGAATCATGGAAGTAATGGGAAGAAGAGGGCAACTATTTGATCCTGGGCCTTCTTATAGTTTGCCAAATATTGATCCATGATTGTAGTCACATGGAACATTAGGGGACTTAACCAGTCCCCAAAGCAGAAGGAATTGAAGCAATTCCTTAATGATAATAAAGTTGATGTAATTGGTATACTGGAAACAAGAATAAAAGAGCATAAAGCCAAGAAAATATTTGACAAAATTGCAAAGGACTGGATGTGGCAATGCAACTATGCAAAAGCTGTTAATGGGAGGATATGGCTTTTATGGAAACCTCATATTCAGATTCAAGGGGTGTCTCTTTCTGACCAGTTCATTCATTGTCTAGTGGAGGATACTAGAAGTCTAGTAAGATTCCACTTCACTATTATCTATGCTTACAACACTGCAGTTCTTAGAGCACAGTTATGGAGGGATCTCAGAACAATTTCTATTCCTCAGCAAGATGCATGGCTTATAAGTGGTGATTTTAATTGTGTATTAAGCTCTAATGATAGAATTGGTTCTCCTGTAACTGAAGCTGAAGTAAGGGATTTCAAAAGTACAATAGATGAGTTACAACTTACAGCTTTAAGAGCAACTGGATGGCACTTCACTTGGACAAACAAGCAAGATGCTGATTCTAGAGTGTATAGCAAGATAGACTGGGCATTTGGCAATTTCCAATGGTTACAGCAGTTTGGACACTTGGAGGCTGACTACATGAATCCATTGATTTCAGATCACTCCCCTATCCTAGTTAAATTTGGTATATATAGGCCATTACACCCTAAACCTTTCAGAATATATAGCAATGTAATGGAACATGAGCAGTTTCATGAAATTGTGAAACAAGTCTGGGAGAAGGTTTATCCTGGCACTCATATGCAGCAGATTTGGAGTAAATTGAAGGCAGTTAAGCAGCAGCTTAAGGGGTTAAATGACTACTTAGCCAAATACAAGAAGCAGATAATCCAGACAAGAGAGAGGCTTGATATTTTACAGTCCCAAATGCAGGCAAACTGTCTTTCACAGGAGTTGATTACTGAAGAAAGGGGATTACTTGAAGAACTTGATAAGTGGAGCAAAATTGAAGAGCAGGTAATGAGACAAAAATCCAAAGCTACTTGGATTGAATGTGGAGATGCAAATACCAAGTACTTTCATGCACAATGGAGGATCAGGACAGGTCAAAACAATATTACTTCTATTCATACTGACACAGGTATCAAATTGACTGAGCCTACTGCTGTAGAAAAGGAGTTCCTAAAGGTTTTCCGATCTCTAATGGGAGAATCTGTTATTGAACTCCCATGTGTGGATACTAATATTATGAGAAGTGGCAGATGTCTAACACTTGAACAGCAAAGAATTCTTATTTGTCCAGTGACAATGGAGGAAATCAGTGCAGCAGTTAATGAGATGCCCAAGGATAAAGCTCCTGGAGTTGATGGATTTCCCATTGAGTTCTTTACAAAGAATTGGAAGATAGTTCAAGAGGATATTTTTTCTGCTGCTAAGGAATTTTCTAAAACCTGTAAAGTTCCTCATATGATCAATACAAGTGCAATAGCTCTTGTTCCTTAGGTCAAAGCTCCTACTACAGTGAAGGATTACAGGCCAATTGCTTGTTTTACTACATTATATAAGATCATATCCAAAGTTATAACCAGTAGAATGAAGAGAGTAATTGGAGACTTGGTTGGACCTGCACAATCTGCTTTTATAGAAGGCAGGAGTATTATGGATAACATCATTCTCAGTCATGAAATCTTTAAAGGATACTCTAGGAAAGGAGTTTCACTTAGATGTGTTCTTAAAGTGGATCTAAGGAAGGCTTATGATACTTTGGAGTGGGGATTTCTGAAGCAGATTCTCATTACTTTGGGATTCCCTGCTAAATTTACTGATTGGATTATGGCTTGTGTTTCTACTGCCTCATACTCTCTAGTAATGAATGGTGGTCTTACTAAACCATTCAATGCTAAGAGGGGTATTAGGCAAGGAGATCATATGTCTCCTTATCTATTTGTTCTAGCCATGGAGTATTTGAATAGACTTCTGCAACAACTGCATAAGGATGGAAATTTCAACTTCCACCCTAGATGCAGGAAGCTTAATATTTCTCATGTCTGTTTTGCTGATGATTTGTTAATGTTCTGTAGAGCTGATATGATGTCTATTCAAATCTTGCACAGCACTTTCCTCAAATTCTCAAATGCTTCTGGACTTTAGGCAAATGTTGGCAAGAGTGCTATATATTTAGCAGGAATTCCTCAGGATACTAGAGAGATGATTATTGCTGCTCTTGGCTTTACTGAAGGACAACTTCCTTTTAGATATCTTGGAGTTCCTCTGGATTCCAAGAAGCTATCCATTCAGCATTATTTGCCTCTCATTGAAAAGATCACAACTAGAATTACTTGTTGGTCTGCAAAGCTTTTGTCATATGCTGGCAGAACTCAACTGATTAAGGCTGTGATCTTTGGTATGCAGACTTATTGGGCACAGGTGTTTGTAATCCCTAAGAAAGTATTGAAGGCTATAGAGGCAGTTTGCAGATCTTATCTATGGACAGGCAAAGCATCCTTATCCAGAAGAGCACTTGTAGCTTGGGATAAGGTATGTCAACCTATTTCCTCTGGTGGCCTTAACATTGTGAGAATGGAAGTGTGGAATAAAGCAGCCATAGCTAAATTGCTATGGGATTTGACAAGGAAGAAGGACTGCCTTTGGGTGAAGTGGGTGCATACCTATTACATCAAGCATAGATCCATTGAGTCTGTGGCTCTGCCATCAAACTCATCTTGGGTAATTAAGAAGATATTGGCTAGCAGGACTTTGATGTTGGAAAATGCTCAGTTGCAAGGCAGTTTATTCAACAGACTTCAATCTGTTTGTAAGTTGGGAAAGTTCCTAATTCATAGACTCTATACTGCACTTCTGCGTATATTTCCTAAGTTTCTATGGAGGAATGTAATGCTTGTATCATCTGCACTACCAAGACATAGATTTACTGTCTGGTTAGCTGCTCATCAGAAGTTACCTACCATTGAGAGACTGCAGATCATGGGCATTCAAATTCCATCTCTGTGTGCATTCTGCAAAAGACATGAGGAAGAGTTTAATCATTTGTTCTTTGAATGTGTCACTACCAGTAGTGTTTGGAGGAGAATTTGTCTATGGTTGGGACATGCTAGAACTACAGTATGCTGGGAGACTGAACTGAAATGGATCTGTAACAATGCTAAGAGTAAAAGCTGGAAGAAAGAGGTCACTGCAACTGCATTTGTGACCACTGTTGCATTACTATGGAGGAACAGAAATTTGATCAGATTTGAGAATAAGACCTTTGATGAAGATCAATGTTGCAAGGAAGTAACACTGCTATTACTTACAAGGAATAGGAATCGAAAGAAGTGGAAGGATAACTTGCAAAATCTCAATACATTTCCTTAGTTGGTTGAGAATTAGCTACTAGAATTGCTATGTATATGATATGAATAGTTAGGAACCAATTGTAACTAGAAGGATAGGAATGAGTAGTAGAAGTCCATACTACTACATTAGGATTCATTGTATATTTTTTTGATATCAATACAAATTGTCAGTTAAGCTAAAAAAAAAATTTATCATAGTTTACATAAGTTATCTATTATTGTGATATGGTTCAAATTTTATATTTTCTGCTTTAAGCTAGTCTAAGTATCAAGCAAGTATTCGTTACAATTATAATATGCTTGAAATAAAATAATATATATATATATATATATATATATATATATTAAACCGAATGATCAGTTTCATTTTTTGTAATCCTTTCTAATCTGCTCGGTGTTAATGTGTTAGCACATTAAAGGTGCTATTATGCTAGTAGTATTATGAACCTGAAACAGATTCACTGCCAACAGCTATTAACTCAATTAGTTGAATAATTCTAGGTGAAACATTCAGTTCAAAACAATTCAATCAATGATCAAATATCGATATGTACCTTAAGAGTTTTATCAACTTGACAAATAATCTGTATTATGGTTTTAAAATATATAACTTTAGATTACACATTCATCTTATGCTTTATTTGTAATGATTTTTCAGTAAGTTAATCGATTAACATAACAGATAATCGATTAACCAATATATTCTATTAAACTGGTCCTTTTCCGCAAGGCATGTTAGTCGACTATCCGATTTAGTTAATCGACTAACCTCAGCAGATTTTGAAAATATTGTTTAATTATTAAGCAATGAATACAAGAGTATTAAAAGGAGAATAACTATGATAAAAGATATTTTTTTTCACAATGACCGCACTGAAACTATTATGTTGAATCATAGACTTAAATTTATTTATTCTCATATCTATAAAAAAAATACTAATATTTTTCGTATATTTCTTTTGTATGTCAAACCATGGGAAGCAAATATGTATATCTCACAAAAAAACTTGGATCAATGTCCAATCGTAAAAATATTTGTTTAATTGATTCATGTACCACACATACGATACTCAAAGAGAAGAAATATTTCTCTCATTTAAGTATGTGTAAGGCAGATGTTACTACAATTTTTGGTAGTAGTAAATTGATTGAAGGCTCCGGAAGAGCAACTATAACTCGGCCTAAAGGAACAATATTTATCGTAGAGAATGCAATGTCTCTTCCAAGTCCAAGAGGAACTTGTTGAGTTTTAAAGATATCCGTCAAAATGGATATCATATTGAGACAATAGATGAGAATAATCTTGAATACCTCATCATTACAAAGAATGTCTCTGGCCAAAAGAGGGTTATTGAGAAGTTCCCATCTTTATCTTGTGGCCTGTATTGGACAAAAATTAGTGCAATTGAGGCACATTCCACAGTAAACCAAAAGGTTACTGATTCCAATACTTTTGTACTTTGGCATGATCGATTGGGACATCCTGGATCAATTATGATGAGACGGATTATAGAAAACTCATATGGGCATCCATTAAAGAATTTAAAGATTCTTTTAAATAATGAATTTTCTTGCACTTCTTGTTATCAAGGCAAGTTAATTATTAGACCATCACCAACAAAGGTTGGAACTGAGTCACCTACGTTTTTGGAACGTATACAAGGGGGTATTTGTGGACCTATTCACCCACCTAGTGGGTCCTTTAGATATTTTATGGTCTTAATAGACGCATCATCTAGATGCTCTCATGTGTGCCTATTGTCATCACGCAACCTTGCGTTTGCAAAATTAATGGCACAAATAATTCGATTACGAGCACAATTTCCTGATAATCCAATTAAGTCTATTAGACTAGATAATGCTGGTGAGTTTTCATCCCAAGCATTTAATGATTATTGCTTATCAATTGGGATAAAAGTGGAACATCCTGTAGCTCATGTTCACACTCAAAATGGTCTTGCAGAATCTTTAATTAAACGTCTCCAGTTGATTGCAACACCATTACTCATGAAAACGAGGCTGCCCACTTCGGTTTGGGGTCATGCCATTTTGCATGCAGCAATGCTAGTTCGTCTCAGACCGACGAATTATCACAAATATTTCCCGTTGCAATTAGTTTTGGGTCATGAACCTAATATATCCCATTTAAGAATTTTTGGATGCGCAGTATATGTGCCTGTAGCACCGCCATACCGCACCAAAATGGGTCCGCAAAGAAGGTTAGGAATATATGTTGGGTTTGAATCACCCTCCATTATTTGCTACCTCGAAACATTGACAGGGGATTTGTTCACTGCACGATTTGCAGACTGTCGATTCGATGAGACACTTTTCCCAAAATTAGGGGGAGAAGTTGGTGAAACCAAACGGGAAATTTTGTGGAAAAATCCATCATTATCTCATCTTGATCCACATACCTCTATTTGTGAAAAAGAGGTGCAAAATATTATCCATTTGCAAAGAATAGCAAATCAAATGCCTGACGCATTCACGGACTTGAAAAGGATAACAAAATCTCACATCCCCGCAGAGAATGTTCCAATCCGTATTTATGTCCCTATTGGAAAATCTTCTAGTGTCATATCTAATGAGTCGAAAGCACGCCTAAAACGTGGCAGGCCATTAGGTTCCAAAGATCGAAATCCTAGAAAAAGGAAAGCAAATGATCAAAATGACACTACGAAAGAATCTCATGAGGAAATTCATGATTTAATAAATTCTGAGATTCATGAAGAATCCATTGAGCCCGAGACTCAGGAAAATAAGGAACTATCAATAAATCCAATCGATATTGAGACAAATTTTAATCGAGTGGATATAGTGGTGGATTATGTCTTTGCATATAATGTTGCATCTAGCATTATGCAAGAAAGTGAGGATCTTGAACCTCAATCTGTTGGAGAATGTCGACAAAGACTTGATTGGCCAAAATGGCAAGAAGCAATCCAATCAGAATTGAATTCACTTGCAAAACGTGAAGTTTTTCGGCCTATAGTTGAAACACCTAATGGTGTTAAGCCTGTTGGCTATAGATGGGTCTTTGTACGCAAGAGAAATGAGAAAAACAAGGTACAAAGATAAGGCACGCCTTGTTGCACAAGGATTTTCTCAAAGGCCTGGTGTCGATTATGAAGAGACATATTCACCCGTAATGGATGCTATAACTTTCCGTTATCTCATTAGTTTTGATGTCCTTGAAAAGCTTGACATGCATTTAATGGATGTGGTTACTGCCTATCTTTATGGCTCACTTGATAATGAGATATACATGAAAATTCCCGATGGATTCAAACTGCCAAACACTCATAATTCAAAGTCCCGGGAAATGTTTTCAATCAAATTGCAAAGATCTTTGTATGGTCTAAAGCAATCAGGACGAATGTGGTATAATCGTCTTAGTGAGTATTTATTAAAGGAAGGCTATATAAATGATGCCATTTGCACATATGTTTTTATAAAGAAAACAACATCGGAATTTGTTGTACTTGCCGTATATGTCGATGACATAAACCTTATTGGAACTCCCATAGAACTCCAAAAGGCAATTGATTATTTAAAGAAGGAATTCGAGATGAAAGATCTCGGAAAGACAAAATTATGTCTTGGTTTGCAAATTGAATATTTGGCAAACGGAATTTTTGTTCATCAATCTGCCTATATAGAAAAGGTATTGAAACAATTTTACATGGATGGAGCATATCCTTTAAGTACTCCGATGGTTGTTCGATCACTTGATGTGAATAAGGATCCATTCCGACCGCAAGAAAAGAATGAAGAGCTACTTGGTCCTGGAGTACCATATCTTAGTGCAATTGGCGCACTATTGTATCTTGCAAATACTACAAGGCCTGACATAACTTTTTCAGTTAATGTCTTAGCAAGATATAGCTCTGCTCCCATAAGGAGACATTGGAATGGAATCAAACATATATTGCGGTATCTAAAAGGGACTACCGATATGGGCTTATTTTATAGCAATAATTGCAGTCCTGATCTTGTTGGTTATGCTGATGCTGGATATTTATCTGACCTACACAAGGCTCGATCTCAAACAGGTTATGTGTTTATCTGTGGAGGCACTGCCATATCTTGGCAATCGACTAAGCAATCAATTGTGGCTACTTCATCTAATCATGCTGAGATAATCGCTATTCATGAAGCAAATCGAGAGTGTGTGTGGTTGAGGTCTATAATACATCATATTCGAGACAAATGTGGTTTGAAATGTGACAAACTACCCACAATTTTGTATGAAGACAATGCAGCATGCATAGCCCAATTGAAGGGAGGATTCATAAAAGGAGATAGAACAAAGCATATTTCACCAAAGTTATTTTTCACACATGATCTTCAAAAGAATGGTGATATCAATGTGCAACAGATTCGTTCAAGTGATAATATGGCTGATTTATTCACAAAATCTCTACCAACGTCAACCTTCAAGAAGCTGGTACACAAGATTGGAATGCGAAGGCCCAAGGATATAAATTGATGCTCTTTTCAGGGGGAGTTAATGCGCGTTGCACTCTTTTTCCCTTACAAGGTTTTGTCTCACTGGGTTTTCCTTGCAAGGTTTTTAACGAGGCAACAAAAATGTATTTTGTTAGATATGTGTACTCTTTTTCCTATTCTAGAAATATTTTTTCCCATTGGGTTTTATTTTAGTTAAGGTTTTAACGAGGCACGTTATCTTTGGACATCCAAGGGGGAGTGTTATGAAATATTAGATTATGGTGGATGTACATAACTCCTATAACACCCACTACTTTTATCCATTATCTCCATAACTCCCACTACTCCAATACTTATGGTTGTAACTCCCACACCTCCATGATCTCCCGCATGATCTTCCTCCATGATCTCAAAAGCATAATGACATATTTATGGAATTCTTTTAGTATACCTCTATGTAGTACTATAATAGAGGATGAGAAATCATTTTGTAATACACTTGGATACATAGAAGAAATATATTCTCTTCTCTATTTCTCTCTACTTTGTTGTCTATCTTTTTGTTTATTACTTTGAGCTAAGTTTTGTAACACAATTTGATTTCTTGATTATTTCCTTTAAACTTTTGCTTAACTTATTTCATGTGTCAGATATAAAATTCACCACCCGAATTTCACATGAAAACTTATAAGCTTTCATAAACGTGTATTATCAATCTCTAAATCGAGACATGAATTCCATCAACTAACTATTATTTCGCTAATTTACATCATTACTATTCAATTTACCATGCATATTGACCCACGAAAGATTCTCGCAAATAAATTAAAACAATAATATTATACATCTAATAATAATTATATCAAGATTAAGATTATAAGTAAATTTAATGGTTAGAGAACTTATTTTATTATGTCAGTATAAAATACTTATCTCTACTTGGTCCATACAGTACATACAAATTAAAATATATTACCACAAGAAGTTAGAACTAAATCATTCTCATATTCAAGATAAATTTTATTTAATCTTGTGCTACAATCATTCCTGATGATTCGTCCAGTTCCATCATTAGATTATGAACTCAAACTTGATATTTATAAGAACCAATGATTTAATCATCTGTGTATAAGTAAAACTCTATACACTAAATCATCTACTATATTAGCAAAGGATACACACATATATGATCTATCTAAATCTTTATTAAATTATTTCATAATAAATATTATATTCAAACCCGTAGTTAATAGTATATATCCCAACACATTTGCTCCATTCGAATGGAGAGAATTGAGTTTACTGCCGTGCACTAAAGATGTTCACTTAGTACGTTGTTGGATTATTAAATTAGAAAGAAGGTACTAGTATTGTCTCAGTCATATTCTCATTTCACATATAATTTCAATTCTAGTGGTCGATTGAAAACTTAAAAAATAAAAGCCTATTATAAAGGCCATTCGAAGCTTCAATTTTAGATATTGAGTTTTTCGAGTTGTTAGTTGTTTGAATTGCGTATTGTTCTAATTGGTTGAAAACAGCAAGAAGAGTTCATAACTTAAAATTTGAAGTGATTGGAGTAAATTTGAGTTAACTTTGAGTTAAATTTCAGAAGATCCTCAACAAAGAAGAAAAAGAATACGTGAAACTTCATTGGTAGGATTCATCTGCATAACAATGTATAATACTATTTAGTAATACATAAATACCTTTTATATACTATTATATCCAAGGTTGATACATTATTTATATGTATTTGGTGGATTTATCACATTTTCTTCCTTTTCTTCTTCTTCTTCTTCTTCTTCTTCCTACACACCTATACATAGTGTATCACAAAACATACTTTTTACTATTATGCTTATATATATGTACACTTTTATGCACTTGTATCCATAATATACCTCCTTGTATAAAAGTATATAATATTGTATAAAAGTGTATAAGCATTTCTTGGACGACTTCTTGTACGATTTTCACTTGCAATTCTTATTCAAAATCAGTCCAAATATCTTTAAATAACTCCAAATTTTGTAGACAGTCTCTTTAGACTATTTCTAGCAAGTCTAAATAATAGACACTTTTAATTTAATACAAAACTTATTTAAGCTTGTTCAACAATGGTAAATTACCTTAAAAACCTAATTTTTAGTGCCAAATGAGTTTGAATTGCTGAACTAATATTTGAGTCACAATTGTTGATTTATGAAATTGAATTAGAAGCTTGATCTTTAAAAAACTAAATAGCAATTTTGAGAATCTATTTGAAGTTGGATGTTAAATTTTGACCTATTCTTTCACGCTACAACTTTGCAAAATTATAAGCCTTATAATTACAATGTATGTGTGTGGACTGTACTTATATATGATTCTCTCTTCGATTTACGTGCTTTAATTTCGTTTTTATGTTCTAAAAGTAATGCTACTTTTCTACATTGGATCATTTTTTAATTTCAAACAGTTTTCTTACACTTAAGAATTGATATGATATATTTAAAACCATAATCCAAATAATACCTTTAGTATGCTGCAAACCTTTAGTTTAAAATTATAATTCAAATATCTATCTTTTATATTCTTAATCACATCAAAATAACATGGAGGAAATTACTATATACTACTTAGAAATGCCAATTTGAAGCGGAGGATGTGAATTAGGAAGAAATTAAAAAATAGTCAGATTTACAAGTGGTTATTTAAAAATATTTATAGTTTTAAAAGTAATCGAAATTTAGTCACTTTTCATGTAAATATAAATTTGAACGAAATCATTGTTCAAAATTCGAAAAATTACTATAGCATAATATACTGGAGTTTGGAGCACCGGTGCTCACAATATAATATGCTAAAAGTTCAAATACGAATATATCAAACTTAAATATATTATGCTGGACCGGTCTCTATTGCAATAAAATAATAATTATTTTTTATTAACTTGATAAATACTGACTATTTTTAAATAATCAATCCGAAAACGGGCCAAATCCTACTATTTTAACTGTGAATGGAAGAAAATGGAAGTTCAATCTAAAGACCTGCCAATAGGAGATATTTCTAACAAGGAGCCGTGCAATAATATTAGAAACTTGTGGTTGAGAGAACTTTTCCGTGAAGAAATTGAAGCCAAAATGCAAACGCAACGAAACTGCCACTTTCCTCGATAGTACCTTTATGCTTCATTGCTTATACCAAACCAAAATGTGAAAAACAATTGTCACTTTCTTAACAAATCATAACGATCATTCTAACTCACCCCCGGCCGCGGGAAATAAAAATATCTGCTTCGACAATGGCGCAATTCACGGTGAGAGGGCGCGTAAAGCCACTGTTCAACGGCGATGGACTCTCCGTTGGCTTCGAAGTTACCGGTACACCTTTAGGTCGCCGCTTTAAAGTTGTACGTGGTGGTTGTAGAGGTGTGCACTGCAGTGAGGCTCCTTGTTCGTCACCGCTACAACTTCAGGAACTCAAACGCCGGTTTTCTGGTGCTCGTAGTATTAGTACTACCAGAGTCTACGCAAATGCTTCTTCCTCATCAATCGGAAAATCAAATAAGTTCCGCTTGAATGATCAATCGAATGGGATGAAGGAAGAGGTTTGGGAGGAAATCATAGAGGAAACGGAGTTTGAGAAGGATGAGCTTTCCACTTTCAGAGGCTTGGTCTTGGACATATCTTACAGGTGTGTGCGTTTTCTGGTATAACTAGTACATTCGCTGTTTGAAAATTAGGGTTCGAGTTCTTTTTGGGAATGATCTTGTTTTAATTCTTTTGTAGAGTTGATAAAATAAGTATTCGTCATTGGAGTATACTGTACTAGCATATAAAATCTGATCAAGTGAATTATTTGTCTTTAGTGTTTGACTAATGCTATTTGTCATTATTTTTAATAAGTATGTTTGGCTAATGCTATTATTTGATTGTTTTTGAAAGCCCATGACTAGTTTAGTTCATGTGAGATGTCACATGTTATAGGGGTAAAAGAGATTGAAGAATTTGTAAAGGTTATAACTGTTGAGGTACAATTTTTTTTTGGGCAATTAAACAATTTTATTACCAAAGTATAAACTATGTACAGCTCAAGAAATAAAGAAAAACAGTCTGCTGAGCTGGACAGAAGGCCCCAGCTCAGCTCTTATTTTATATCCTACCAATTTCAAGTACCTTCATCTCTACTATTACAGTTCAAGGATAAAAATTCAAGTTTTTTAGTTTTCCCGCTACTGATGGCTTCATCGACCCCTTATGAAATACATCTTGAACAGTCATCTTAATGATAGTATCAACATCCCTTTTGTTGTTCATGAATACCCTTTGATTCCTCTCTTGCCAGACATAGTAGACACTCCCGGCTAAAACCATCCTGTGTACAGCTCAGCCTCTGGATTCTTGCCATTATTGTTAACTACAGCCCAGTCAAGTTCATCATTCCAGCTCATTACTTGCCTCCGAATACCTTGCCGTTGCAGCAGTTTACTCCATATTTCAGTAGCAATTGTGCATTGAAAGAACAAATTTGCTATATTCTCAGTTGCCTGGTTGCATAGGGGACATACATCAGATGAAATCACTCCCCACTTATACAGCCTATCTCTTGTGTATAGTCTTCCATGAGCAGCCAACAATATGATGAATAACGATTTAGGTGTACCAATATTATTGCAAGTTATTCTTCTCCAGGGAACCTTAGGATAGTCGCCCCTAAGCTTTTGATACATCTTCTTGATAGAAAAGTGCTCCATGTTGAGGTACAAATTTGTTCATCTTTTGTGGTAAAGAAGGTGGTTTCCTTGAAATCAGATGAAGAAGAATGGAGGATGGAGATCTTGGGTAAAGAAAGAGGACCCCCAATATTCTTATGCAATGCATTTGGCTGAAAGTATTCTACTTTTTTGTATTAGGCTGGTGCCGTACATCTGAACATAGAAGAAGTCTGCTTTTGTCTTTCATGCTGCTATCTTTCATCATTTCTATTTGTTTTGCATTATATCTATTGTTTGAAATTTAAGTAGTTGCTGGAGTGGTATACCTCTTTTTGAATTTGTTGTCAAGTCTAATTACTTTTTGCTTGCTAGGCCTGTTAATGTTGTCTGCTGGAAACGGGCTATTTGCTTGGAATTCATGGAGAAGGTCAGACCATTTGATTTCTTGCTGTTGTTTGAACTCCTTGTAATTACTACATTTATTCCTTCCTGTGGCCTTACCGATCAAAACCCAAAAAAAAAAAAAAAAGAATTTCTTCCTGTTGCCTCAATAGAGCCAGCGTCAGATCCAAGATATAAACTCCACGTGTAATGAGTTTTTACACAAATTTATGTTCCGTGTTGAAAGTTCAGGGTTCATATGAACCTGGTGCATCAACCTTGCATCTGCCCCTGAATAGAGTTGTGTTTAAACAAAACGGCCAAATTTTTTAGATGGCAATAAGTGAAACTTCGTGGAAATACTAATTGCTTGATTGTTTATGAGTTAGAAAACAAGACTGGTCCTATCCTAAACTGTTAGAGCCTTTCAGTCTCTTTGAACACAACCTGCCTCCTCCCCTCATAGTCCTGCCATCTTGCGCATTGGGAAGAAAAAGATAGTTATCCTATCCCACTCAGGAGCTGGCGTTATTGTTTCCCCGTTTCACACCAGATATGCGGGTAAATTTCAGAGTTGACACCTCTCCACAAGGCTTTATTTCGCTTTGATCTAATAAAACCCTAAGACTAGGCATGTTTGCGTCAAAAGTTCAGTTACGTTGGCTGGGAAGTGCTTGAATCACCTAATACATGAACTATATGCACGAAATCAGCCTTGCAAAAGTTCGATGTACTGTAATAATTCGTTTTCTTAGGGTTATGGTGGCACTATGTTTAAATTGACTTCCCCTCCCCTTCAACCTGCCCCAACTCCCTTTCTGTAGCTTATGACATATAGACAAAAGAATAAAGGATTTTCATACCCCTGTGAACAACATTAATAATTTTTTGGATTTTGTTAGCTCCCTGATCTTAGCATAGACGTTGTATTGGAGCCCTTTTCATGTTGACAATTTTTTGTTTTGTTAGCTCCCTTTTCTTTAGCATAGATATTGTATTGGAGCTAGCCTTTTGGTTCCTTTTGTAACTATGCATCTTTTTCATGCCTTAATTAATGATATTTACTTACTTCATTGAAGTAAGGTCGGCGTACTCACTACCCTCCCCAGATCCTACTTGTGGACTATACTGGGTAATTATTGTTGTTGTTGTTGTTGTTGTACTTCATTTTAAAAAAAAAGGTAAAGAAGGAAAAGAAAGCCTTGATATCTAAGGTTTTCCATTTCAAACTTAGTAGTGATGATATTATGCATGAATTTAGGATGTAAAGTTTGGATTCGAACAAGGAGAAATGAATTAATATTTTCAATTTATGCTTACTAAAAAGATTGTTTTGTTCTTGTTACATTGTGCTTAGAGTCCAGTGGATGTGATGGTGGAGGTCACGATTTCCATTGATGATTGCTGATTTTGTGGTTGTGTACATGCTGATGATTCTTTTCCTTCGGGATATTGTGGAGTAGGAGAACTCAAGTCTTGTTTAGATGGGGAAATTACCTTGTATAAGCCCTTCTATTAAGTGGAAGGGAAAGAGCTAAGATAACCAAATTTCTTTCTCTCATGAACCAATCTACAGTGAAGGTTCCAATTCGAGGTGACTCAATCTCAAAATTTTAAAATCATTTTACAAAAATAGGTTCCCTTGACCCCAAACTTCAGGTCACTAATTTGACTATCCTTGGAGAGACAAGCTTCTTAGAAATTAAAGCTGCTAAGCTTCAAAGAATCAGTGGCTCAATGTGCAGTGTCAACTGGATATGTAAAATGCAACATGTAATGTCCGGACACGATATTTTCCAGGGATTATGTAACTGACTTAATAACTTGATTTGCTTTAGACTTAAAAGTTTTAATCCTTTAATATTACAGCATTTTTCATAACAAGAAAAGTAATAGCATTATCAACATTCTAATCTGAACTAATCTTCATGACCAGTTGTTAGTGCATATTGTGATTTCTAGTTCTGATCAAGTTACTATTGGGTGAAACTGTAAAGCAACTTCTCAGCATCCTCTTTTCACATTATTTTCTTTTTGATATAAAACTTTTGATTTGTTCTTCACAGGCTGACGTTCTGGAGTATTATGATCAGACTGTAAATTCACCAAGTGGCTCCTATTATATTCCTGCTGTATTAAGGGTATGCCATTAGTCAGCACCAATGGCATTCTAAGCCTTCTCTGTGCATTTCAACTGGCATCATTGATTTATTATGCTGTCTTTCTTCTTTATCTCTGTTCTTTTTTCTTACCCTGACATCTCGGTACTTCCAGGTTCCTCATTTACTTCAGGTTGTCAAACGGAGGAGAATAAAGAAAGCTCTCAGTCGTAAGAATATCTTTTATCGGGACAGCTACATGTGCCAGTAAGTGCTTTGCCACCTTTTTGATGCCTGCAGTGGTGCTACTTAGTTCTGGTTGAAAACTGATATTAGAACTGTTCTACTTCTCCAAAGGAATGATCAACTGTTTTATTCTCTGAAGCTAAAATGTACCTGTAATTACTGTTTTGTGTTTGACAACAGCAAGCACGATGAAGTGAATAAGCAAAAATGAACTCTTATATCTCCACACAGAGTTCCCTTTTGGCCCCTCAACGGCCCTTTTCCCATCCGTATTGAGCTCAAAAAACATGCGGAGTATACTTTTGAAATCACATCTATTGAGTCCTACTCATGCACACCAAAAAAAGTAAGGAGATGTCATTTTTCCGATCACTTTAATTGAGGCAAAGATGATTAATGGTTCTCATTCTTTTGCTCACAAGGACCACCAAGACTTAAAATTTTCCTCCTTTTGATTGGATTCTTAGCTTTCGGATTAGCATAAATCACAGATTCCATAGTCAGAAAGCAGTTCTCTTGGTGGCTTCTAGGAGAAATTTTGAGATATAGAGTGGCATTTCGGGGGAAAGAAATGCACATCCGGGTTGCTTTCTCCACTACTAAATGCTGCAAGGCCATAATAGATGCTCATTACGTGTTGCGAATTCCTGCTACTCTACCAGAAACTTTGAATGTACATCCTCTGTTATCTCAAACAACCAAGGAAACATCTATTATGGATGACTTTTGCCACTAAAAGCCAAGCCAAATCAACTTTGAAGCCTATTACAAATTCATCAACAAAGTTATCATGTTTTACATTCACAAAGGTCTCCACCATTAAGCACAAGTAACCGCCTCATCAAACCTTATTTCTCTTGTCCTTGTTTTATCGTTTATTCTCAGCAATTTTTCTCCTTAGCTGCCCTTATATTGGAAATCCGAGTAAGGTCTTGGTTTTGCTACTATAAATGGGACAGATTTTATGAAAGCTAAACAGAGACAGGACGTGTCTTGAGCTCTCTTAGCTTTTCCTGTAATCGTGACTTGGGAGATCATGATTTATAATCCATGTCCTAATACCTTTTCCTATATTAACAGATATTGTTCTTCGGATGAGAACTTGACTATTGATCATGTTCTGCCGATTGCCCGTGGTGGAGAATGGACCTGGGAGAATCTGGTAAGATTGCGTATAATGTTGTCTAACTCCCGCTATCACTTAATTATTTTTCTATGCAGATTATAGTGTTTGTGCTAATTCGGCTTCAAAAGATTGCCCTTTTGTCCTTATAAAAGGCCATGACTGGTTAAGCATAAATTTTAGTTGGTCAAAATATTAATGTACTCGGTCTAATTCGTCACTTGATTTCTGCTTATTTTGAATAGGAGCAAAGGATGTGTAAAAAAGCTATGTATAATATGCCGATATAGATCATGCGCAGATATAAAGGACAAATGGATTTAGTAGGTAAAATGTGGATAACATACTAGAATTGTCTCAACTAGTCCGAAGATGTTGGAATTCCTTGGGAACAGGACTGACTAGAATGAACCAAGTCTCAAAAGATGGATGGTGCTAGTCTAACGACTATTATTGCGTGAGCACCAGTTTATGTGTAATTTGGTTTTGCAACTTGAACTATCTTGTAATATCTCAAAGCTTAGTGAAAGTATTGCAATAGATGAGCTTAATAAATATCATCTGCTTTGTCAAAAAGAAAATTTCAAGATTTAATTAATGTTGTAAGTTAGATTTAGTTTGCAAAACAACATTTCATTATATCTGAAGTGGCAACTCTTGATTGAGGCTTCCCTTTTTCCTCAGTTCTCACTTCAGATAGTGTGTACCCCCTCCCCCCCCCCCCCCCCCCAACCCCCAAACTTATAGGTTTGAAATCCTGTTAATCCGTTTGTCTTGCTTCTGTTCTGAGCTCGAAAAATGGGATATATAGGCCCACAAGTTTTTCGCTGCTCGAAGTTCACATTGGTGCTTAACATTAATATCTCTTCCAATAGGTTACTGCCTGTTCCAGATGCAACTCAAGGAAGGGTCATAAGACACCCGAGGAAGCAAATATGAAGCTTATGAAAGAACCTAAGGTATTACTGATTCTTATTATAGTAGCTTCATAGCTCCAGAACTGTGGTAAAGCTTCTTAATTGAAAACAGTTTTATTTATGTTACCGTTTTCCTTGATTTTTTTCCTGTTTTATTTTACTTGTTTCTTGTTCTCCTTTTATGTTTCTTCTCTGAGCTGGTTTGGGGTTGTGAAGTATCATAACCACAACAACAACTACCCAGTATAGTCTTACAAAGTGGGGGTCTGGGGAGGGTAATATGTAGACGAGCTTTACCTCTACCCGAAAGGGCAGAGGCTGTTTCCAATCGACCCTCGGCTCAGTGAAGGAAAGGAAAAACAAAAACAAAAACAAAAACAAATGGCAGTACTCTTGTTTTACCAGATAAAAGGCTGCTTAATTGTGATCTTGCAGGCCCCTAAAGAGTATGAAATTCTTGCTATACCTTTGACCAGCTCGGCTATAAAAATGTTAAGATCGAAAAAGGGGACACCGGAGGAGTGGCGGCAGTATTTATCAATGCCGTCAGCAGCCCCTTAGTATCAACGTAAGGATGCAGCTTGTAAATTCTCTTCCTTGTGCAGAAATGACAGCATTCGGAAATTCAATCTGAAATACCAAGACTCAGTTGTAATTCTATGTACCTGTAAATGTTTCTCTTCACCCCTATGTGGTTGTATATATGATAAATGCTCAAAGGCTCTAGTAAACCATTGGAGTTTCTAGTAATTGGTAGTATGCATAGGTGATCTTACTCACTATTATCCTCCATTGAAGCAATGACAAATAAAAGGAGATCTCGATTTGATCCTTCATAGTTGCAAAATATAGTTGAAGGTGCATGTTGGTTTTTTACAAGATGGGCAACAAAAAGATTAAAAGTGTTGATTGAAGAAGTCTCTCAATAATTTTATTAAGCATAACAAGGGCTTTAAATAGCCAATTAAGAAAAAACTAAAATATCTCAATTACAAACCTAAAAAATCTAACTAAAATTTGAATTCAAAAAGGTAGATTTATCCTAAAACTAAGTAACTTATTATGATAAAAAAGTTACTGCACTAACTGAAAGCAACAAAATAGCACTCCTCCTCTGCTTCAGTTGCTGCAATGTAAAAAGTTGTTCCTCCTCAATTCTTGCTTCGATTGTTTGTCCTTGAGGATTGTTTTGAGCATTGCTGAAATTGCACACTTTTGTAGTGCAGTTCATTTTTTTTCTTCTTCTTTCTTTTTCGTCTTATAGTTTTGTGCATGAAGAACACCTTAGTGACCTTGTCTTATCTAAAATCTCTTTTGAAAGTATTTGATTCTGGACAATGATAAGATTTTCATGGATTGCTCATAAGGATTGTTCTTCCATTACAACATTTAACAAATCATATGTTTTAAGATATGATTTTATTTTTACTGAGCAAATTCGATAGTTATCGCCAATAAAAGTTTGTGGGGGCATTTAAAGAGAGACTGCTGCTTGCCACGTTTGAAAATAGTTTAAAAATTGTTGTTGGTTAAAAATGATTTGAAAATAATTTTGTTGGAAGAACTCACAATTCGCCTAAGATTAATGAGGCTCTTGATACCACTGTCGGTTTTTTACAAGATGAGGCAGCAAAAAGATTAAAAGTATTGATTGAAAAAGTCTCTTACTAATTTTATTAAGCATAACAAAGCTTTAAATAGCCAATTAACAACATAATCTGTAGAAAATCTGCATAACAAGAATTCAAGAAAACTAAAATATCTCAACAAACCTAAAAAATCTAACTGAAATTTGAATTCAAAAAGGTAGATTTATCCTAAAACTAAATAACTTATTATGATAAAAAAATTACTGCAGTAACTGAAAGCAACAAAATTTCAACGGTGCATTCTCTCCTCTAAATAAGAAATGAAATGTATAGATCGTAGATGTAAGGCACCTTATATATCTTAAAAGGGAAATCTGTTATCTTCTTGATCCGTCTTAATTAAGATAAAACATGCATCATTTGACTTAATCAACAAACCTTTGCCACACTAATTAATGCAGTTTCAATTCTGATTTGGGAAAAGAAAAGAGAACTTTCAAAAATCACTATGTTTAGTGGTTATTAGCTAGTTGTAGCCATCATTTATTATATTATTTTCTATAGTTATGTTTTCAAGTTTTTAGAGTGTATTCGATGTATTTAAGCTATTGTATTTGAAACAGTAGCATTTCTATGCGTGAAATAGGGGATTACAGCTAGAAGGATTTTTGTATTCGATTGTATTCACGCGTGAAAAAGGAATTGCAACTAGATAGATTATTGTATTCGACCATATTCACAATATGTACTTGTGAATACAGAAACGTAAATAGTGCAATTCATGGTCTATTCAGCTATTTTTAAATGGAAAGTAAATCAATTTAACATAATAGACTCATAATATAACTCAACAAACTCAATTGTAACACACAAAATTTGTATTTCCGGTTATAAAAATGATTCTCAACCGAAAAACATCCCAAAAACACAGCAATCTTCAGAGAAAATATACTGAATATTTTTCCCAACCGATAAATACAACAAAAACAGAGCAATTTGAATTCATATATAAATTTGAATACATAAATTATAGAATTAAAAAAATATGAATACATTCCTGGAATACAAGGAGACAGTGAATATAATAAAATACATAGAATACAGAGATACATTGAAATATATTAGCAGAAAATTCAAGTTGCTCAGTCTCAAACTCCGTCGTCTTTGTATAAGAACAACCCTAATGCCTTCTCGCCAAGAGAGCCGCGATTCTGACTCAACAGAATTGCAAATTGCAAATCACATCTAACATTTATTCAAAACCACTATACAACAACCAAACTGCAGCTTTGCATAGAATTCCTTAAACCAAAAGCAAAAACCTCCCCCCGGTAACTCATTTATGTGTTGATTGTGTATGAAATAAAATGCACGTAAGACCACGCAAAGCTCCACAACAGAAGAGCAACAAGCTTCTGCTATCAAAGCTTTCAAATTACGTTCTCTCCAATCCCAATTTCTCCAATTCCATTGAAGATTCGCCGCTCATGGTGGTGGTGGCGGAGAAGCTTTCTAGGAAGCAGAACGATTGATGGAGAAACTGATGAGAGAGAATTCATGAGTTTGTATTCATAAAAACACTAGCGTTGAGAGAGAGGGTGGAGAAAAATCTGAAAGAATGAGAGAGAAAAATAATACAAAGCGTATTTAATGGCTTAAGAGTAGGAGGTGACCATATTTTAGGCATGAATCAGAGAAGTCCACCTAATCAGTTGTTGTATTCGTGTATATTCGACTGTATTCATGGCGTGAAATAGGGAATTACCTATTTTTAAAATGAAAAGTGAATCAATTAACATAATATACTCCTAATATAAGTCAACAAACTCAATTATAATACATAAATTTTGTATTTTCAGTTATAAAAAAGATTCTCAACCGAAAGATACCCCAAAAACATAGCAATCTTTAGAGAAATTATATAATACATCTGAATACATAAATTATATTAATTTAAAAACATATGAATACATTCATGACATATAGTGAGACAGTGAATACAATAAAATACATAGAATACAGCGGGATACATTGAAATACAATGAGAAAAAAGATAGTGACTACAATGAAATACATGAAATACAACGAGATACGTTGAATTACAATGAAAAAATAGACAATGAATATAACGAAATACATAAAAATACAGTGTTATACGTTTAAAAATATTCAATATATTAACGAAAAATCAAGTTGCTCAGCCCCAAACTCCTTCATCTTTGTTCAAGAACAAACCATAAAATAATACAATAAAATAATGCTCTTGAACAAAGACGAGGCCGAGATGAGGCCGTTATTGCAGGCATGAAACTGGCCGCTAAGTATGGGGATCGCTGAATACTCCTCCACTGCGACTCTCAACTCCCGGTAAACCAGGTCACTGGGACTTATCAAATCAAAGAACAAAGGCTACAAAAGTACCAGTCAGGAATCCACAAACTGATGGCTACATTCGACGAATGTCGCTTCGAGCAAATTCCCAGAGCACGGAATGTCGAAGCGGACGGCCTGGCAAAGTTGGATACCGCCACCAAAAACATCAACAAAGAAAGTGTGGTCACACTCCTCCACTCAGCCATTGACCACACCGAGTTGCTTTCCTTAAACCTGACTTGGGACTGGCACAACCAGTTCATATATTATTTGCAGGATGGGATACTACCCACCGATAAAAAAGAGGCGAAAAAGCTTCGCATATAGGCCGCTCGATACTGCATGATCAACAACGACCTTTATAAAAGGATGTTCGGTGGCCCCTTAGCCAAATGCTTAGGGACACAACGAACAAGACCGGTACTCGAAGAAGTACACGAAGGCCATTGCGGCGCCCACACTGGCAACTGCACCCTCGTGCGATACATCATACGCGCCTTCTACTACTGGCGTACCACGAGGAAAGAGGCAGCCGAGTATGTCGGCCGATGCGAGCAATGCTAAAAGCACGCCCCAATGATACACCAACCAGGAGAACCCCTCCATTCCTTCACCTCCCCCTGGCCATTCATCAAGTGGGGAATGGATATAATCGGCTCGCTAACCTTAGGACGAGGAAGGTACGATTTTTACTTGCTTTAACTGACTATTTGTCCAAGTGGGTGGAAGCAGGGTGCGTACGCAAAAATACGCAAACAGGAAGTCATCACCTTTATATGGAGGAACATCATATGCCATTTCGGCATCCCCAAAGAAATCAGCTGCGACAACAGGCGCCAGTTCATTGGCCAGAAAACAAGCGAGTTCTTAGAGAAATGGCGCATCAAAAGGATACTATCCACACCATACCACCCCACCTCCAATGGCCAAGCGGAGTCCTCCAACAAAACAGTTCTAAACATACTAAAAAGAAGCTTGAAGATGCCAAGGGGCTATGGCCGGAACTACTACCCGAATTCTTGTGGGCGCACAAGAACCACACCCAAGTCCAGCACCGGGGAAACCCCATACTCATTGGTTTATGGAACTGACGCGGTTACACCCGTTGAAGTGGGCGAACCCAGCCTAAGGTATTCATACACCATTGGAATAGAAAACGACATCAGCAGACTTCAAGATCTTGATAAAGCCGAAGAAAGAAGAGAAATGGCCCACATCAGGATGGTAGCCCAAAAACAACAAGTCTAAATATATTACAACAAGAGGGAAAAAATAAGGCCACTCAAAGTAGGGGACTACGTCCTCAAAGCCAAGACTTTGGTCTCAAAAGACCCAAGTGAAGGAAAACTGAGCACAAACTGGGATGAACCCTATAAAATCATGGCGGCGGCCGGAAAAGGAGCATTCAAGCTAGAGACAATGGAAGGAAATACACTCGAGAACAACTGGAACATCGCTCACCTCAAACATTTCCACTTCTAAAAAGGTGTCACCTGAGTCGTACTCTTTTTACCTTACCCGGGTTTTTTTCCAATTGGGTTTTCTCGGGAAGGTTTTTAACGTGGCGGCAAAGGGGTCACCTTGAGATGTTCGCAGCACAAGTAAATCATGTCCGCCTCTCTGTATACTCTCCAAGCCTGAAATGATATAGGGACAGGATTACGACCATCTCCAGATGTATAGAAAGGCTACAGCCATCTCCATACCACCTCCAGATGTATAGAAAGGCTAAGACCATCATTTTTACATGGCTAAGGCCATCAGGCTACGGCCATCATTTTCACATAGATAAGGCCATCAGGCTACGACCATCATTTTCACATAGCTAAGTCCATCAGGCTACGACCATCATTTTTACATGGCTAAGTCCATCAGGCTACGACCATCATTTTTTACATGGCTAAGGCCATCGTTTTTATACGGCTACGGTCATTATTTTTACATGGCTAAGGACATTAGGCTACGACCATCATTTTCACATGGCTAAGATCATCGTTTTTTTACGGCTACGACCATCATTTTTACATGGCTAAGGCCAACAGGCTACTGCCATCATTTTCACATGGCTAAGGCCATCAGACTACGGCCATCATTTTTACATGGTTAAGGCCATCAGGCTACGACCATCATTTTTACATGGCTAAGGCCATCAGGCTACGACCATCATTTTCACATGGCTAGGCCATCGTTTTTATACGGCTACGACCATCATTTTCACACGGCGAAGGCCATCAGGCTACGACCATCATTTTTACATGGTTAAGGACATCATTTTTACATGGCTAAGGCCATCGATTTTATAAGGCTAAGGCCGTCATTTTTACATGGCTAGGGCCATCATGTTTAAACGACTAAGGTCATCGAATTCTATAAGGCTAAGGTCATCATTTCAACACGGCTAAGGCCGTCAAATTTTACACAGCTAAACGGTAAAATACAACAACGTGCCAAAAAGAATAGAAAAGATCATATGTCTTTATCAAAAGGGTTAAACACCCATGATACAAAAGTCACTATTTATAGGCATATATACAAGGATCCTAAAGTTCGCTACTTATCTTGCCTAGCCTGGTCTTCAGGTGGACCATCCTCCTTTCCAGGAGGGTACGCCTTGGAAATCCAAGAGATGGATTCCAAACGATTAATGTCTGCAGAGTTGCCCCCATTCCGGGCCGGCAATTCAGGATTGTAGCTGGCCGCTTCACGGGAAACCCTAACCAACTGGCGTTGTGCTCAACCTCCGCCTCAAATGCTCGACTAGCCGCCAAAAACTCTTCAAGCACGACCATCCTGGCCTCCGCATACACCCACATCTTGTGTGCCTCACAAGACGCGTCGACCTGAGCAAGGGCTCGCTTGAGGTCCTCAACTTCGACCTTTTTGGCATCAAGTTCCGCCGTTAAGGCCGCAAACTGGTTGCGTTGTTTGCCGCCTCCTCCCCCACTACGCGGACGAGCTGCAATTCTTCATCCTTAGCTTGAAGGAGGACCTCCTTTTCTGCAGTCCGAGCAACAGTGGCCATGAGTTGTTCATCGACCTTCTCCAGCTCGGCCACCCGCTTCTTCAACTGCTCCTCGGATTGCACGAGGCCCTCACGGACCTCCATAAAGTTATGGTCCTATTTATACATATCGACCAAGGTCTGATAGACCTCATGTGTCTTCTGCACCAGCATGTTGTACTTGGCCACCTTCTCCTTATGGCGTCGACCCCTCTCCGCCTCTAAGATGAGAGTCTGGAAAAGAAACCAAAAAGTAAGTACGAGGAAAATCACCATCCACTAATGAATACGAAAGATCATTAACCAATATAGAGGCATACCTGCAAGGCCGCACCCGCCACCCTTCGGGCCAAGGCCTTGTCGCTGAGTTCCTCCAGGGTCGCACGCTCAGCATCGACACACAAAAGTGTCATACTGATGGCCACCTCCTTGCAATTATCCAATAAGTTGTAGTGGCTTGGAATCACTATGCGACGGGAAGACTGACTGGCCACCATCTCCACTTGGTCCAAAGACCCGCCTCCTCGGCCCACGTCCTCTGTGGTGACCCCCGAGCCCGACATATCTACGCTTTCGCTCATTCTCTCTGTGTCCTCCCTTCTAAGTGCGGACCTCCCTGAGCGAATGGCCTCGGCTATAAAGACCGGCCTAGATTCAGGGCAGGATGTCTTAACCTTCCTTGTCTGAGTGGCCACAGCCTTGCCGGTAAGAATCCGACGCTTCCTCATCTCCAATGTCTCCTCCTCTTCATGGTCCCCCTTCGTGGGATGTAGAGCGGGCTTAGATGGAGTTGGTTTGGTAGTAAACGTCCCTATGGGGGCAATCCCAGGACCTGTCTCAGGAACAGCCGTCGCTATCTCCATGGGCGTCGTTTCCAGTATAACCCCCAGCATGGGCTGAGATACTAATTCTGGAGCCGCTTATAATGCGACCTCTTGTCTTGAGGAGGGTCAAGTACTGCCTCTGGACGTGCCAACGAGGATCATACCCTCTTCAAGGTCAGATATCGCCCCAGAAAGGCCGACCACAGTTTTCTTCTTTGTCTTCTTCTTCTGCACCTTTTTAGAGGCGTCTCGACCTACCAAAGCATGTATGGGACGGGCAACAAAGTTATGGGGAACCCCTAAACCATAACTGAAGTAAACATTAGGAAAGGCCATTACCTTCCGGGCCATAGAGCCTAAGGAATTCAGGCCAGGAACGACATTCTTCTGCAAACGGTATCAACGCTTGCACCCACGACCTAATGTCGTCAACCCTTAGAGGAGGGCGAGCTGCCACTACATGAAAGCAAAGAGAAATTTACGACGGTGAAAACCAGCAAGGTAAGATTGCCGTAGTAAAAACTACGCACAGTAATACTTACATGCATCGTTCCACACCATTAGAAACCCTTCAGGGTTGGATACAAGGTGCTCAGTACACACATAGAAAAATCTACTCCAAAAGTTGCGGTTGGCCTTGTCGTCCACCTGTGACACAAAGCTCTTCTTACCCCGACTCCTTAACTGGAGCATCGAGCCCCTCATGAAGCTTACACCGAACATTTGTAGGAGGTGATGAACAGTGACCTCTTTCCTAGCCTTCGCCGCGTAGGTGGTAATGAACCCTACACACCTTCAACGCGTACAGAATAAACTGGGCCGGGCACGCTCCGTACCAGCGACAGAGCTCTTCCACCAAAGGGTAAAGCGGGAGGCTATACTCGATTTGAAAGGTGTACTCGTAAAATACACAGTACCCGGGCTTGTGCACATTGGCATGGTTTAGCCCAACGGGCACCATCTCAACATAATCAGGAATATTATACGATTTCCTGAAAACGGCCAAGTGAGACGGCATCAGATCAGTGTGCTCCCAATGAGGGGGTTTACACTTGTTCATAAAGTCCCTCCTTTTATCCATATCCAGTGGGAGTAAGTTAGATGTTGATAGTGGAACGAGAACTTCCTCAGCCTCCCCATCATCTTAGGATGGTGAAGCCTTAGAGGGAGCATCGTCCTTAGTCCCGGTATCGTCAGGATGACGTTTAGCCATAGTGAAAGTTACAAGAAAAAGACGCTTCTGGTCGCGGGTTCGATTCCTAAGAATGAGAGTTTCAGAGAAGAAAGAACAACGAGCACCAGAAAAAGATAAGGAAAAGATTGGGGAAATACTCTCAGAAAAGGTTCGAAAGATGGATCAAGTTCATCTTTCACGGAAATCGAAAAAGCATGACTCAAAAACCGGAACAGGAAACCCAAACGTCACATCATAACCTGAACCGTCTCGGGAGCATAAGTAATTATCACGCACGTGATTGGTGATGTCATCTTAAAAAGGAGCCCCAAAAAGAAGGTAACATGTCAACGGTTTAACATCTTCATATATGGGCACGCATTTTCCAGCGGTATCCATAGGAACGGCCAAATTTCCAGAAATATCAAGCATTTATGTCCGTTCATTGAATAAGTGTCTCGACCACATCCCCAACAAACAGAGGGACTATCTGTACTGGGCAAATTTGGTTCCCTATGGTCCTACGCTATCTACATACGTCCTCGGTGAAGAAAGCGGCCTAATTATGGTCGACTCGAGTAAGGACGGCCTCTGTTAGTAGACGAACAAAGTGACATGACTCACTGCGACATTGTTTCGAGCTCTGACACTCGTACACTGAGGCCACCAGCCCTCGTACTTTTCTTTGGTTATTTCGAGGAAGGTCCCTTAGTATATAAAGGTGACCTTCCCTTTTGTAAAGACTTATGTGTATATTGCTATTGGAAATATACAACTCTCTGTCTCTATCTTTCTCTCTGGTCTAAAGCTCACTACTTGTCTTATTGTTCTCAGATCTCGAATTATTTACACTATAATCACAGATGTCGATCATACTATGCTCTTTAGTTCATATTACTCTTGATTCCGATTAACCATATTATTTTTGACTGTTTTAGAGCTATTTAAGTATTTGCATAATTTTTAGCCGAACAGGATTGTGACTACAAATCTGATCTAAATAAAATAAATACAAAAAATTTAGATGTGAGAGTGAGTTTCTCTTCATGCATGAGCCTTTAACGTAAAGATGTCCAAGATTAAGCAAAAATGACCATTTATTCTTCAGATTTATTTTAGTTTCTATAGTTATTATTAGTATTATATGTAAAAAAACAAAAAAAGCTAAATAGGCACACTTATTAAAGAGAAAACTCCAAAGAAGAAACATAAGAAGAAGGGTAACGATTGCCGAACAAAGGTAGTGTTGTATAATGATATGTGAAAGAAATGTTTAAGCTTCTTCATGTGTTTACTTATGTATATGTAACGACACTAAATGTCAGTTTGAGTACTAACCTTTGTTTTCATGGTCTGAGACCTCCATTAGTTTCATTTGATATTTTCTTGATTTTCCTGCATGGTCAGTATCTTTTTCCAAAACGTTTTTACGTAAAAATTTGAATAAAATATGATTTTTAGCTTTAAAAATAACTTGAATTGACTATAGTCGATATTCGTATAAACGATCCCAAATCGATATTTTGATGATTCTGGTAGGTCCGTATTGTGATTTTGGACTTCGCGTATGCCCGAAACTGAAGTCGGGAGATCCTTAGGTTGATTCGAGTTATTTTGTCGAAAGTTAGAAAGTTGAAAGTTTGAAAATTTCCTAGGTTTGACCGTAAGTTAACTTTATAGCTATCGGGTTAGGATGTTAGTTATGTGACTTGAAATTAGGTTCGTATTGCTATCTGAAACTTATCTACAAAGTTTGATGCGATTCGGAGTTGGTTTGATAGGATTGGGATGCTTGGTTCCCATTCTAGAGGTTCTTGAGTTTAATTTTGAGTTTCATTCATTTTGATGTTCAACTGGAAGTTTTAGATGTCATTTTGGTGTTTTGATCATGCGAGAGAGTTCGTATGATATTCTTAGACTTGTGTGCATGTTTGATTTGGAGCCTAAGGAGCTCGGGTGAGTTTTAGAGGTGTTACAGATGAGTTTGGATAGTTCGAGGACTATTGGTGCAGTGTTTGCTTCTGGTGTTTGATGTGGATCTCTCAATTGCAAGGTATGTCTCGTATTTGTGAGCCTCGCTTTTGCAACAAAAGTTTGCATTTGCGAACAGGGATTGGGATGGGTGACCTCGCATTTGTGAGGAGTGGGTTCGCTTTTGTTAAGTGACGTTGGTTGCTTTTGCAAAGATAATGATCGCATTTGCAATCACAAGCGACTTGAGTCAGCTTCTCATTTGCAAAGATGTTGGGCACATTTGCGAAGGGGGATTGTTCGCATTTGCGAGCTAGTTGTTGCATTTGCAAATTCTGTGCTTGTGGGTTCGCAATTGCGACACTTGCAGATTGGTAGAAGAGGGGAAAAACGAGACTTAGCTCATTTTATGCCATTTCTCAATTCTAATCATATATTTAAGTGAATTTCCTTAGCCTGTTATTGTTATTATTATATTGCGTACGGGTTATTGTAAGTGAACCGCCTTAGCCTCATCACTACTTTGTCGAAGTTTGGCTCGGTACTTACAGAGTACATAGAGTCGGTTATACTCATACTACACTCTGCACTTCTTGTGCAGAATTTGGAGTCTGTCCTAGTCTGTAGATTGCTTAGATCGATAACCCAACTGAGACTTGAGGTACAACTGCTTGGTGTTTGAGCCTTGAAGTCCCCTTACACCCTATCCCGGCTGTTTATTTCACTGCAGACGGTTTCACTTTCATTTAGACCATTATTTGTATATTTCTAGTTGCTCGTTCACTTGTGATACCATTTCTGGGATTGTATTTAGATATCACTATTATTTTGGTTTATTCACTCTATTTCAGATTTATTTTAGTTATTTCAATTTCTTGATTATTATTTCATTTGAACTGTTAAAAATGTATAAAAATATTCTAACATTGGCTTGCCTAACAAGTGAAATATTAGTCGTCATCACGGTCCTGATAGAGGAATTCATATGCGAGAATCAGATCTTAGGAGGAGTTTTGGAAGTTGAAAATTGGTTCGAAGGCTTATCGGTTAAGGTTGAAGGAAAAATCTATGGTCGAGATTGTGTTGATAGGCTTTTATGGATTGAGGTGGTGTGGAAATCTCTTATAGATATATGTACAATGAGTTTATACAGTGATTTGATGGATTTGAAATGACCCTTGGCACGTTCGAGGACGAACGTATCTTTAAGTGAGGGAGAATGTAACGATCCAACCGGCCATATTGAGCTTTAGCATTTCATTTGGCAGCCTGACGTCTTGAGTAGATTCATATGGTGTATCGCGACTTGTGTGTATAGTTGGTTTTGATGTTCAAGAGGTTCGGGGTTGATTTGGAAGAGAAATTTACAATTTGGAAAGTTTAAGTTAAAGAGTTGACCAAGTTTGACTTTTTTTATATACGGTCCCGAATTCATATTTTGGCGATCCCAATAGGTTCGTATGGTGATTTTGGATGTAGGCGCATGTGTGGATTTGTATATGGAGGTTCTTAGGTTGATTTGGCTACTTTTGGTGAAAGTTAGCAATTTGAAGGTTTAGAAATTTTATAAGTTTGATCAAGAGTTGACTTTATGGCTATTGGGTTCGGATTTTAGTTTCGAGACATAGAACATGTATGTTTCTTCTTTTGAAACTTGTGTGCAAAGTTTGTTCTCGGAAGGTTTGATGGGAATCAGACGCTTAATTGTGATTTTGGAAGTTCTTGATATTCGCTAGGATTTGATACGTTTTGGGGTTCGAATTGTGGTTCTGTATGTTATTTTGATGATCCGAGTGTGCAAACGTGTTCGTATGAGGCTTATATACTTGTTGGTATGATAGGATAGGGTCCCGAGGGACTCTAGAGAGTTTTAGCTTTGTTTCAGATTGTTTTTGCTAAGTTGAGTTGTGTTGGTTGTGGTTTTCTCTCGTTGAGAAGGACGCAAATGCGACCATCACATTTGCGTAGTGGTGGTTGTAATTGCGAATCATGGCTGCTGGGTAAGGATTTTGCATTTGCGAAGATTGCGTTGCTTTTGCGACTGTTGAGGTGTCCCACTTTTGCGAGATTGTGCGTTACTTTTGCGACCAATCGTGTGGTGAGGGGATACGCATTTGTGAAATATTTTGTCGCAAATGTGATATTTGCTGGGTTTTTCAGAGTTTGCTTTTGCGAGCTTTTGCGGTGGTCGCAAATGCGACATTTGCAGCTAGTTATATATTGTATTTTTCAGGACATAGTCTCATTTTATCGCATTTTGAGCCCTAGACTTGGTGAGAGGAAATTTTTGGAGGGGATTGCCACACATAACTATTGGATAAGTGATTTTGATTCAATTTATGGTATAAGGACTTTAACATCAAAATCATGAAATTTGAAGGGAGTTCTTGGGGATTTTTACTATATTTTGAAATTAAAAATTTTATGATTTGAGAATCGAATTGTACTTGATTTTGAAAACTAATCATATATTTGGACTTGTGGGGTTACGGCTAGTCGATATCTACCCCTCGACTCGAGTTTCGACTGGGCGAACCAAGGGTTGACTTTTGTTGACTTTTAGGATTTGGGTTATAACTTTATTAATTGAAAATGATTTTTTTGTATTATTTGATGTTATCGAGTCATTTTTGGCTAGGTTTGAGTCGAGGAAAGGTGATCTCTAAGGAAAAAGCTATTTTTGAGTATTAATTTGGCTTGTTTGACGTAAGTATCTTGTCTAGCTTTGGTTAAGGGAATTTTTCCTACAAATTGATATTGTTTGCTACATGCGGGGTGGATATATATATGAGTTGACGAGCGTACATACATGTACCATGGGTATTCATGCTTGGGGTAGATTCTAGCTTACTATTTTTCTTATTTGGTAGTGTATTTTACTTGATTCTAGGTATTATTAAATTAATCGACTTTGTGAGTATTATAAACTATGCTAGGTTAATGTTGAGGCTATTGGTACCTTATTTTGAAAATGATCAGCAAATCTTGAGACTTATGCTATATTTTCCTCGGAGATAGATGCACCTAGGTTATGAACACCCACCCAAACTTGTTTTTTGTAAAGTGTCTTGATTGGGATGTATATAGTCTGTGATACATATGTGATCCTTTGTATGACTGCTTGGACTTGGTTTCTATACTTGATTTAAACATAGTCATACATTATCCATTTTTTATTGTTATCATGTCCCTGTGAGGTTTATTGGTGAGTTATGAGGATGTGCCTCTTGATGGTAATTGTATCTTGCACTGTTGTGATAATTGTAGCACATGTTGATATGTTTACGGTATGATAGTAGATGGCATGTGGAAACATAAGGGAATAATTTTATTTGCGATGCACATGCGGCTGATAAGGGTGAATAGATGGACATGCGGTAACATAAGGGATGCATTTCAATTGTGATACGAATGCGATGAGATAAGGTTAGCTTGTGCGCATGCGGCGAAAGAAGGGCGACATTGTGAGGATGTTATGTGATAGCGGGGGCGATTTTTATTTATTATGCTAATGTGGTGGTACAAGAGAGGCATTCAAGTTGGCCTTATGACTTCTTTATGTGTGTCCTGCATGTTTACATAACTTGTTGTGTTGTTTTTAACATGCTAATATATGCCTTTGTTACTACTTGATAATCTGGTTGCCAGGATGGACTTTTCCTAGGTGGAGTTGTTATCTCATATTTTTTTGAGCTGTTAGTAGTATATCGGATTGACGAGATGAGAAAATTGTCATCATGCATTAATATGTTTTATTTTTGATAAGTTCTTTTAAATGTGTTGTTTAGTAATTGATACATAATTAGATTATTATGGCACGAGATCTTATCGTGCAAGTGTGATTTATATTATAGTACGAGGTCTTTGTCGTGTGCATATAACTTATGTTGTGGCACGAGGTATTTGCTGTGCAAGATGATTAATAATATGGACACGAGGTGCTATACATGTGTGAGTCTATTTAGTGACTTGTAGTTAAAGTTAAGCCTTTACTTGATTGTATTATATTGTTATCACTTATTTTGATGAGATAATTGTTATTGTTTCTGCTATGCTTCATATTGTCTGTCTTTGATATATTTTACAGGTTATTTAACTAATGAGTATCTTTCGACTCAAAAACCTCGCCACTACTTATCTGAGGTTAGTTAAGATATACATGTGATCAATTGTATTTATATTTCACTTATGCACCTTGGGTGCAGATTTTAAAGCTGAGTAGATGTAAAGACAAAGGTTTGCATTGGAGATGTACCAGCGTACTAGATTCATGCTACCCTTTTGTTCATGGTAGCTTAGGATTTCATTTCTGTTTATGCAACTTTCAAACAAATGTTGTATTTATTCGTTTTACTAACTTTGTCAATCCAAATCATAATGACTCATAACTTGTACTACCAGTCCTCGGGGTAGTTGTATTAAATTCTCTTGCATTGTTACTTATAATATTGATAATTTCTCCTCGTCATAGTAGTTATTACAGTTTAGCTTACTCAATAGGTTGAGTTTGGTATCATCGATCGGGATGAGATTTTAGATTGTGACACAAGACCTTTATCTCCATGAGATACCTTTGAGTTTAGCTACTTCTCGAAGGTACATTCCATCGGTGTGGCTACCCTCTCGGTAATAGTTATTCCGAACTCACTTTCAAATTCTGTCCTACTATAAAACCTATTTTGACATAATATTGTTAATTACGAGTATATTGTACAAAAAGAAGAGATTTTTACCTAAATATTCCATATAGCAAACCTTATTACCATTGTTGTGCTTTGTTTGGTTATTACCCTCATATTCCATGTTTTCGTTACCAAAAATGTACCAAACGAAAATCAATCTGATTTTGTAGCCTACAATAGTGCATGTTTTTAAGGCTCCCAACGATATTAAATATTTTGTAGCCTAAAATAGTGCCTGTTTTTAAGGCTCCCAATTAATTTTTGATTCTGTACCAATTAAATGGTCAATCAAAAACGGTAAAATCTCTTAACCAGCTTGAATCTCTCCGGTTTTCTTTTTCGAAAATCAGTCATTCTTCCACATCTTACACCGAAAATCAGAATTTGTAGTTCTTCTAGATTTCAGTTTCGAAAATCTTTTATTTTTCTACATCAAATACTGAAAATCAGAATTTACAGCGTGATAGTCAATAAAATTATAGTTCTTCCAGATTTCAGTTTCGAAAATCACTCATTCTTGTATATCAAATACCGAAAATCAGAATTGACACCGTGATAGCCAAACAGTATGGAGATTCTACATTGTCAAAAATTCCGATAATGCTAAAATTTAATGGTTATTGGGATAACTATGGTAGATTCCGAGATTTTGAAGTTGATGCCATTTTAGTTGATGATAATGCAAGCTACGGAATTCTCCAGTCTACAATTGCAGATCAATTATCGATTGATACATCGGATAAAATTGTAGAATTAAAATACATTGTGAATGATAATTGTCCTCCGTTGCAGACTAGGAATGATATGGGTGTTCGTGTATATATAGAAACGAAAAAAGAGAATAAAAACTTAGGTTCGTATCCCTTATGTATTAGCGTAAGAGATTTCAATATGGAATTGGCAATCACCAATGAATGTCCCATCAGTACATGTATGTTTGCTTCGAAACCGAAATCTGAGATTTTTGTGTTCTCTAATCAAATACAATTTGACGCCATTTATCTACAATGAAACTACAATGTGAATGTATTGTCTGCAGGTTCTTCAGGATCACTAAGGTTAATAGAAATTCCATCTTCACCAGCTATTAAGGAATATCAAAGTGAAATAATAATTGAATCTTCTCAAACATGTATTGAAGAAGGACAAGTGTACCAGGACAAGAAGACGATAGTTGCTGCAATGAAGAATTATGCAGTTATGCACAAGTTCCAGTTCAGAGTGAAAAGATCAAGTAATAGAAGGTATGTGGTTAGTTATTGATTTGAAAAATTACTGTATTATTGCTATGTAGGCAATTGTAGTTAATTGTAGTCAGTTGTAGTTAGTTGTAGTCAGTTTGTAGTTAATTGTAGTCAGTTTGTAGTTAATTGTAGTCAGTTGTAGTTAGTAGTCAATTGTAGTGACGTGATAGCCAGTTTGTAGTTAATTGTAGTCAGTTGTAGTTAATTGTAGTCAGTTTGTAGTTAATTGCAGTCAGTTGTAGTTAATTGTAGTCAATTGTAGTTGACTGTAGTCAGTTTGTAGTTAATTGTAGTGTTTAGTAAATATGTCGGAAATTGGATTTTTTTGTAGCTACTGGCTTGTATGTGTTGCTCAGAACTGCAAATGGCATTTCAAGGCAACGTCAATTCATGATTCTTCATTGTTCAAGATAAGAAGTTTTAGCCGACAACACACATGATGCCGAATGGATGAAACATTCATAAAGCGCAAGTGTACTGCAACAGTAGTTGGTAGCATTGTCATTCCAAAGTTTTGTGATCCTAAGACCGTTTACACGCCAAAGGACATACAAACTGACATGTTATCCGAACATGGAGTAAACCTAAGCTACATGCAAGCATGGAGAGCAAAGGAAAAAGCATTACAGTTTTTGAGAGGGAATCCGTGTGACTCGTACAACAGATTACCAAAGTATTTTTATATTCTTGAGAAGAATTATCCCGGTTCTGTTGTTAAATTGAAGAAGGCAGCAGATGATTGCTTCTTGTATGCATTTGTTGCTCTTTGTACATCAATAAATGGTTGGCAACATTGTAGGCCAGTAGTAGTGGTTGATGGGAAATTCTTAAAATCAGCATATAGGGGTATTATGCTGACAGCAAGCACCATGGATGCAGCAGGTAATAAATGTAATAATTTTGTATTTAGAATGTAGTTAGTTTGTATTTATATAAATCAATGTAGTTAAATTTCCTAAATTCTCTATATATAATTGTATTTAATAGTTAGTCTTATTTTATGACTACAAATTGTAGGTTCTATTTTGCCCTTGGCATATGCTGTTGTTGATTCTGAAAACGACGCGTCTTGGAGGTGGTTCTTTGAACAATTCAAGGAGGCATATGGTGAAAGACCTTCTATGTGTGTTGTCTCAGATAGGCATGAGAGTATATCGAAGGCAACATCAGTTGTCTATCCGGGAATGGCACACTACTTTTGCATGTGGCATATATGGACAAATATAAGGTCAAAATTCAAGAAGGCACATCTACAATTACATGAATTGTACTTTGTTACAGCACGGTCATATACTCTCGATGAATTCAATGAAAGGATGATGAAGATTGAAGAGGTAGACCCACGTGTATCGTCTTACCTATATGATATTGGCTATCATAGATGGTCAAGAGTACATGCAACGGTGAATAGAACTTTTACTATGACGTCAAACATTGCAGAGTCGTTGAACGCTGTAACAAAAGAGGCAAGAGAGCTGCCAATATTTGATCTATTTGAGTATATGAGGACTATTCTAGAACGTTGGACAAAAGATAAGTTATTGAAGGCAAATGGTACTTTCACATTACTTGGGCACAAATTCAACAAAGAATTGGAAGATAACAATACATTATCCCAGAAACTAAAGGTAATATATTCTTGTTTGGTGTAGGAAAAAAAACAAAAAAAGTAGTAGCTGTTGCCGAATTTTCAGTTTGTAGTTAAAATGTAGTCAAATGTGGGTAAATGTAGTTACCGTTTATATACAGTTTTTTTGTAGCTGATTTGTAGTTAACTGATTGTTGCTAACATAGTTAACTTATTGACACCTTATTTATTTTCTTTTTGGTCTTGAATTGTAGGTGAGGGCTTCAACAGATCATATACATACTGTGTTAGATGGTGTGAAGTGGTACATTGTATGTTTAGAAAACAAGAAATGTAGCTGTGGAAAATTCCAACTTGATAAACTTCCATGTGCACATGCTTTGGCAGCATTAAGGCATAGGAATGAAAGGCCGGACAACTATTGCTCACCGTATTACACAACGAAGAGCCTTCTTCTTACATATGAATTGCCAGTAAATCCTCTTCCTGATGAAGCAAAATGGGATGTTCCACAACATATTTTGGATGATGTAGTAAAGCCACCGGCTGGAGATAAAAGGCAGCCAGGTAGACCTCACAAGGAAAGATATAAAAAATTTGATGAAATAAACTCAAAGAAGTACAAGGTGTCATGTGGCAATTGTGGAGGTGAAGGGCATAACAAAAGAAGTTGCAAGAATGCGTCGAAAAAGAAATGAATATAATGTAGCTACAATAGTTATTCAAAATAAATGTTAGTGATCCCAAATTATTGGAATTTATTGTGTAACTGTTCTACGTTTTGACGATAATAAAGAAGTTTACTCATATATTTGAGTAATGTAAACTGTTGGCAGATTGTAGTTATAATGTACTGTAAGTGTGTTCTAAATGTGTTCTAAACATAATAGATAAAGACAAAACTTTGTAGATAAAGACAAAACTTTGTAGTTCCTATTCATGAAGCCTAAGCAATTAATTAAAATTTTTGTAGTTATATGAACTTTGTAGTTAATTGTAGTTAGTTGTAGTTAATTGTAGTTTTTAATAAATATGTCTGAATAATATATTTTTTGTATCTACTGGATGGTATGTGTAGCTGAAAACTGAAAATGACATTTATATGCAACGTCAATTCATGATTCTTCATTGTTCAAGATAAGAAGTTTTATCCGAAAACACAACAGCGCAAATGTACTGCAACAGTAGTTTGTAGCATTGGACTTCCAACAATTTTGTAGTTATGCAATTGTAGTTATATGTAGTGCAGTTTTGTAGTTATATGCAATTGTAGGTAAATGTAGTCATTGTACATAAATAATTTATTCCCACAATTATATAAGAACTGACAGTTATATAAAATGGCAACTGAAGGTATTATATATGCTATTAGATAGCTGCTACGGCAAATATGCTATTAGATAGCTCGAATACTCGTGTATAATGTATTCATGAAAAATTGTTCTTTGCATCCAAAATGACCTACTGATTACATTGTTTTCAAATCCAACTACCAAATATGAACAGTATACTCTACTTCATCTTTCGTTCAACTTTAGTTCTCTCATTCTTTGGCGGTGGACCCTTCCTCCTTGCAAGCCTGCCGGTAAGCTCACTCTCACTGATTGAGCCATCATTTAGCTTCTTTGTGGCGTAGTCCCACAACAGAGCTCCATAGTGTCTACGGTGTTTGTCAATATCATTAAGATCTTCCTTTGGTATAGACAAATCACCATTGCTAATATACTCCGCAAAGGCAGCCACAAATACACCACAATCCCTGCAGAATATGAGAATTTTTCATTAAATATGAAACCATAAAAAATATTTAATTAAACAAATAGAAAGGGAGATTAGTTTTTTACAGTGAGCCTTCCTTTTATTGTGGAATCTCAGCAACCATCCATTGTATGTCGAGAGGGTCCGTAACTAGCTTCTTTATGTATGACTTTGTAGTCTTGAAGTCAATGTCTTTGCGTTTACCGTAGAAACCAGTGCATGACAAATAAAGAGGAATAATGACTGAAAATTTTTCAACCAAGGTTTGAACAGTTTGGTTATGCTTTGCCCTCACCAATGAATCATAAACATACAGTTGCCGGTCCTTTATGTCAATCACTAACAACAACCAATGAAAGTTCTCTACAAGGTTAACATGCATTAGCACATAGTCCACAAGATCCCATGCTACATTAGCAAGAATTCTATAGCCCATAATGTATTCTCCAATATCATCCTTGGCTTTATCAATAGAATTCCTTTGATCCATTGGAGCAGTAGTGGACTTCTCGTAGATACTTTCAATTTTTGTCTTGAACAAGCAATCGGTTGTTGTAAATCTACTTTTGATGTTGGGGCCATACTTCCCCTTTTTTCTCAAATAGTACATTATATCATCAATGTGCTGAAAAAAGTAAAAGTGCAATTTATAATAAGTTGTAGTGTAGAGAAATAACATCTACAAAATAACTACTGATTAACTACATTTGTAGTTAAACTGTATTACAATCTACTTATATCCACATGTAGTTATATGTAGTTCAAGTCTATATATTAATGCAATCTGTAGTTTAAATGTAGTCAGTTGTAGCTACCAGAGACAGTAACACTGAGACAGCTTCCAGAGATAATAAGTTGTAGTGTAGACAAATAACATCTACAAAATAACTACTGATTAACTACATTTGTAGTTAAACTGTATTTCAATCTACTTATATCCAAATGTAGTTATATATAATTTTAGTTATATATAGTTCAAGTCTGTATATTAATACAATCTGTAGTTTAAATGTAGTCAGTTGTAGCTACCAGAGACAGTAACACTGAGACAGCTTCCAGAGATAATAAGTTGTAATGTAGACAAATAACATCTACAAAATAACTACATATTAACTACATTTGTAGTTAAACTGTATTTCAATCTACTTATATCCAAATGTTGTTATATGTAATTTTAGTTATATGTAGTTCAAGTCTGTATGTTAATGCAATTTGTAGTTTAAATGTAGTCATTTGTAGCTACCAGAGACAGTAACACTGAGACAGCTTCCAGAGATAATAAGTTGTAGTGTAGACAAATAACATCTACAAAATAACTACTGATTAACTACATTTGTAGTTAAACTGTATTTCAATCTACTAATATCCAAATGTAGTTATATGTAATTTTAGTTATATGTAGTTCAAGTCTGTATGTTAATGCAATTTGTAGTTTAAATGTAGTCAGTTGTAGCTACCAGAGACAATAAGACTGAGACAGCTACAAGAGATAATAAGTTGTAGTGTAGACAAATAACATCCACAAAATAACTACATATTAACTACATTTGAAGTTAAACTGTATTTCAATCTACTTATATCCAAATGTAGTTATATGTAATTTTAGTTATATGCAGTTCAATTCTGTATGTTAATGCAATTTGTTGTCTAATTATAGTCAATTGTAGTTATCTGGTAGTGTTGAATAACTACATACTATCTACAATTAGACAAATCAGCTTGCTTAACAATAACAGTGAGCCAGCTACTAGAGATATATGGAGGCAAATTGACTGCAGTTCCTATTCATGAAGCCTAAGCAATTAATTACATTTAAACATAATAGATAAAGACAAAACTCCAATGATAAACCATATACTTATTGTACAATTGATTAATTGTCCGGGGTGAGCAATGGCGTAAAATCAGTCCTTCTTATCAATTTTTCACAACCCAAATCCAACCAAGGATTGAGATGGTTATCCTTCTTTGAATAGAAGTTTGTCCTCCTGTAATAATAATAGAATTAAACAAATAAAAACAAAAATCAAAAACATTTACAACTTTAAAGTCTAAAAAAGGTTCAAAGGTATAGAAGACAAGTACATACAGACATAAGACATTTAAGCACCATACCTCCTGGATGATTTGTCAGTTTGATGGTATAACCAGGTAGTAAAACTATCTATTAGTTCAGGATCAACATCTTCACCAATGAAATTTGTGAATGGGTGCTTTAGGTAAAAAAATTTTGGCCCACCAGACGTGCAGCCTTCAGTACTGTAGAGTGGAGTGAATGATGATCGTCCATGTTTTCCAGGTAACCTTGTTCTTCCTTGATGAATAGGGGTCGAATCAACTTGTGTTGGCTCACCATACATGACCATCTGTGATAGGTTTTCCGGAAGTTCAAAATCGTCCAGTGTCACACCTTTCTTTTCAATTCCTCCACTCATAACTCCAATCTCCTCTTCTTTTTCAAGGCATTCTTCGACAACTTCACTCACAGTTACACCATGAATTGGTGACTGTGGAACATTTTCTTCAACATATGCTACAAAAAATAATGCATATCCTTACAAGCATTATAACAGTGTATAATAAACAATTTTATATTAAAAACTACATTATTAAACAATACCTTCTTTTGCTACATCAGCTGCTTGTTGGAAGTCATCATACAAATCAACTTGTTGTTCACCATGTTGAGGAGAAGTGGGAGCTGAAAAGGAAAATTGATTATTTATTAGCAATTCTTGAAGTTTGTATATATGTATGTAGGAATTATGTAGATACTTGTTGTACTGGTGCCTGCACGGAGTTGAGGACCAACATTGACCTGAAAATGTTTGTTTATGTCTGCTTGATTTTGTTCGTTATATTTTGTTGAACTAGCAGCAAACTACATTTTGAGAGGAATGTTTTAGAATGATTTATTATCATAACTATTATATAGTGTAGCAATAAATTATATGTAAATTCTTACCTTTGAGTCATCCAATTCATTCCTCCTGTTGACAGCATTCATTAAACTTTTCAAAGATTCATCTATGAACTCTCGAAGTTTTAAGAGTTCATCAAAAACATCATTCTTTAATTGATCTAACTTTCCATCAACCTAAAAATTAATTATGTCTATTAGTTGGTAATAATATTCTATTAGTTAAACTAAAATAAAAAGAAACTACAATTAAACTACATTTTCTCACAGTACCCGCTCAAGCTTCTGTTCCAACTTCCTGATCTGGCTACTGACAGATTCCATGTCATTTGGGGAATTAGCCTCTTCAGGTTCAACTGTCGCAAAAGCAGCAGTTGGGACTTTTGATGGTTGACTAACCTCTTCATCTTCATAATTAATCTTTTCTGGGAGATTAAGCGCTCCAATCTCTTCCCCAGATGCAACCATGTTTGAGAACTGAAAGATGGAAATGACAGTTAAGTAAATTGAAAAGAAAATTGTAGATGTCATGTAGTTACTATAATAGTAATTGAAGAATTATACAAAGGTTAAAATAATACCTTGAGCCACTCAGGCTTGATGATTTTTTCTTCAAGAACAGTTAACCAAATCTGTCCCTTTGTAGACGACCATCTTAAAATACGAGGAATGGAGTCAGAGCACCGTGTAGCAAGCCCGGTGCTGACAGAAGAACAACACTCGTATAGCCACACTTGTAAGGCTAACGAGCAGCCCCGTATAAGATAAGAATGGACGTTGGGACTGAGACGATGTCTGACAGATTCAATAACTTGCTTGAAAGATTTTGTACCCCATGGGTACGAATCAAAATTACCACTCTCTATAAAAAAAACGTAAACTTGTCTATGAAACTAACATTGTCCTTATCAGAAGGACAAACAAATAATTCCAACATATACATGATACACAACTGTACAACATCAAAATCATTTGTCCATGATTTGGATGTCACTACATTTCTCAAAAGGGATTTCTCGACCCGAGATTTGTTAGGGAAATATTTAGTCATTAAATGGCTAACATAATTAGAATTGTAACCATAGTCCAATAAACTATCGACACAATTAAAACCAGTTATCAAACAAAAAGCTCTCAAGGAAAAAATCAATTTTTGTCCATTTAAAAGAACAGTAAAGTAGTTGTCAGTAGACTTTGATAACTCATACTTCATTAGAAGATGAATTGATTAGTTCTGCATGCAGATTGGGAGCATATCTAATAAATAACCAAAACATGTTTTCTTGAAACCACGTAATTGGTTTGGGGATAATAAAGCCTTTATCTGGCTAGGTATCGTTGGATCGCACAAGCTATGGAATCGGATCACACCATAATCAACATTATGTTGAGCATAGTAAGGTCCATTCTGCAAAAAAAGTATATTAATTGTGGTTAGAATGAAGCTAGATTACAATATATAATGTAACATATCATAAAACTACAATTGTAACATACAAACTACATTTTACTTACATTCTCACCAGAAGTTATTATACAAAAAAGTATAACTACAATTTAAACCTACAAACTACATTTTACCTACATTCTCACTAGAAGTTGTTGGAAATCATGTATATCTATGATATGTGCGCTTTGGTTGTATGAGCATGATTTTCAGGTATAGGTTTTGATGAATGACAAACAATGAAGTCAAGTGTCAAACAACGATATTGTATGACAATCAATCAAATGGCAAGAAGCATACCGATGACGGAATTGCATGAACGAGCCAAAGAGTTCAAGACCAAAGACCCAAGACATCTGCAAAAGCATACAAGGGGGAAGATAAAGAATTGGTATGCAAATTTACAATGCGCATAGAGGAAGAAAAGGATATGCGACATTATTTTAAGTGGACAAGAATTGGAGTCCAAGAAGTTCAAGACAAGATCAAGAGAAGATATGAAGCAATGAAAATAAATGAAGACCTTTTGTTGAGTCTTATTTATATTGTCTTTATTGTGATCATGATCCGACTTTAAGTTTGAGTCTTGGCTTCTCTCATAAAATGATTTTACAATGCATATCATAAAATGATTTTACAATATATGCATATCATAAATGATTTTACTATATAGGCATATCATAATCATTTTTACAATATATGCATATCACAAATGGTTTTACAATATATGCATATGATAAATATTTTTATTGCATTTAAAACAAATTGGTTTTAAATGTTATATAATAAATAGTTTCAATACATTTAAAACAAAATGATTTTAAATGTTTTTATTGATCCGGAATGGTCATTACAATTGTTTTTCATGTTTAAGATATTTATAATATTTAATATCTTCAAACAAAGCTTTGAAAAATATTTTATAACTTATTTTCAATAAGTTAGTTGTTTTAAAAACGGACCATTTCCGCAAGGCAAGATAGTCGAATATCTAATATTGGATAGTCGACTATCCTGATGACCGTTGCCAAGATAGTCGAATATCCATATCAGATAGTCGACTATCCTGATGACCGTTGCCTAGATAGTCGAATATCCTCAAGATAGTCGACTATCTAACAGATTTTCAGAATCTGACTTTATGACTTTTGCAACGGCTAGGAGTGATTTTGGAGCTATAAATACACCCCAAAATCACTCATTAAACACACAACTTCTGATCTAAACATTCATAAGCTTTCAAATACTTTCAATATCATTTTTGATCGTCTTTATCACATTTTGAGAGCCAATTCTTTGAATTTATTGTTGTGTTCTTGAGCGTACTTGTTTACTCATATCTACTCTATTAAGAGAGTCTTGTTTAAGTGAGTGTTAAGTGTTTTTATACACTTGAAGGGAAGTTTATAATCCCTTGTTGTAAGAAGGAATATTTTATTCCTTCGTGTGAAGTCTTGGAGTGTTGTATCTTAGAGCAAGGTTGTTTGAGACTTGTGTGACTCAAGCTCTCAAGTTGTAACGGTTTGTTAGGCACCCGTAAGCTTAACAGTGAAGTCTTGGGGTGAGGTATCCTCAAGCAAGTGAAGTCTTAAGGTGCGGTATCCTTGAGCAAGTGTAACAGTTTGTTGAGCACCCGTAAGCTTAACGAAGTTAGTGGAAATCTCGAGAGAGTCTCTCGGGGACTGGACTAGCCACGGGTTGTGGTGAACCAGGATACATCGGTGCGTTCGTTCTTATTTATTTACTTATCGCACTTATTTATTTCCTGCAATTTTTAAATTCCGCAAGTTTACGCTAATTTTTATTATAACGCTATTCACCCCCTCCCCTCTAGCGTTAAGCGTATTTTCTAACAGAAGTTATTTTACAAAAAGTATAACTAGAATTTACTTTACAAATGTTAAATCAACTACACTGTAACTAGATATATTTGATGAATGTTAATCAGGGTTCCAAATAACACTATAAAATTGCAGAACTACATTGTAACAGACTATATGAAACTACATTTTAACTACAAATTATAGTTTTAAAAGCATAACTACAATTTACTTTACAAATTACAAATCAACTACACTATAACTACATATATACCCTGACTTATAATCACAGACCCAAATAACACTATAAAATTGCAGACCACAGATAAACTACATTGTGACAGAATACATGAAACTACATTCTAACGACAAGTTATTTTACTAAAAGCATAACTAAAAATTACTTTACAAATTACAAGTCAACTAGACTGTAACTACATATATATAATGTCTTCTAATCATAGTTCCAAACAACACTATAAAATTGCAGACCACATATCAACTACATTGTGACAGACAACATTAAACTACATTATAACTATAAGCAACTGTACTGTAACTATAAATTTATTGAGCATGTACAATGTAACTACTTTTATACACTGTATTTTTATCACAGTTCCAAATAAAAAGCACAGTAAACTACATTAAAGTACAAAAACTATAATTAACTACAAATTTGAGTCAACAGTCACAGTTCCAAATAAAAAGTACATTAAACTACATTAAACTACAAAAACTGCAATTAACTACAAATTTGATTCAACAGTACATTTTGCCAATTAACTACAAATTAACTCCAGAAAACTACAATTAACTATAATTTGTATAAACAAACTTAGTATGCAATAATACAGTACATTTTGACAAAAAACACTAAACACCAAAAAAACACTTGCATTCTATTTTTGGCAAAAAAATATTAAACTACAAAACATTGAGGAGAAAAAAAAAAATTGTTTACCTTCAATGAAATTTGTTGTGGAACCAATTTTGTAGGTTTTTTAGAATGTTTCTATCTTTTCTGTTTTTGAGGGGGAATGAGACACATTTTGTATTTTTGTGGTTTGAAGTTTGGGTGAATCGTCCACAAAATCATCATCATCGACCCTCAAGCTTTTCCCCTTTCGCTTGCGTTGTTTATCGGCTTCTAATTCTACACCGGTAGCATCAATATCGTGCAAGTGCTTGGTTCGCATTTCAGCTCTGATTTGTCTCGGCGATGCAGGAACCCTATCTTTTCCACTTGCATGGACAGATTGTTGTCTTTTTACTGGTGATTTAGGTGTTAAAACACCCAAATCAAAAGATGGAATATCGGCTACTTTTTGTCGTTTGGGAGTACTAGCTTTTTTCACCATTTTTGACTATGGATACGATTTTAGTGACTGAAACTGTGTTTTCTTGAGAAAACTTTGCAGAGGGTTCGGAAATGGCGGATGAAATTGAAGCAGTGAGAAAGAGAAAATTGTTTTGTAGAGGGTTTGGGACTTTGATGCAACCGTAGGACGAAAATATGGCGGATGAAACTCTCGATCTGCAAAGTGTAGGCAACCTCCGACAATGGAGGATGACAATGGAGGATGAAATTAAAGCAGAGAACCAGAGAATTCTGTTTTGGTAAATAAACGTGGGGAGGGGGGGTGTAATTAAAAGAGGGGAGAAATGCATCGGCTTTGTTTGGAAGAAAGAGAAAAACGTGTACCAAAAAAAATATGAAAAGATTTTGTTCCACAAATAAAGCCTATAATTAATAGGTTGATCATTAAACCTTAAATATAATTTTGGTACATAAATGGTAATAAGGTATACTTAAATGTAATAAATACAAACCTTAAACATGGGTGGTTATAAGGTTTGCTATATGGTATATATATGTAAAAATCCCTAAAAAGAACCTAGAATAAAAATAATTCTTTGAATGGGTTTAATGTTCTGTTTGGAACAAGAATGAATGATTTTTGAACAAGTATACTCTTATTAAATTTGTCATCAAGGAAAGTGACAATGGGTGTGCTTGCTATAACGGAAAAATACGTAATAATTTTATTTATTTTTCGATGTTTGATACTCAAATTAAAGAAAATGACTTCTCAAAAGCATTTATAAATAATTTAGATATAATAAACATGAAGTCATAAACTTTCAAACTAACAACCTTCCGGACACACAAATTTTATAAACTTTTAAACCGCTAAACTTTCAAAATCGCAAAATTTCTAACCCATAAAGTTTATAATTTCTAAACCCATAAACTTCCAAACATATAAACCTCCGAACTCATAATTTTGAAACTTGTAAAATTTTGAGTCTTTAAACCGATAAATAAAACTGAAAAATATATTTAAAACTCTTTTTCGGGGAGGGGGAGGGGGTTTCTGTAAAACGAAGAAAAAAAAAGTTAAAATTACAAAAAAAAAAGTAATTTTTTTTTGTGCGGGGAGGAGGGTGTGTGGTAACGGAAAAACTGAAATTTGAAAAAAAATAAAATTGGAGAGGGGGTGGAGTGAGCTGACGAGGGCGGGGAAGGTTGAGAAGAAGCTTTGGAAAATGTTTTCCCTTCTCTTGATAAGGAAAATATTTTCCTTCAATTGGAAGAAAATGAATTGACAAGAAAAATATTTTCCAAAAAATTTAAACCAATCCTACATAAAAAAATAAATTTCGAAAAATATTTTCCTCCGTACCAAACACACCCAATATCTTAAGAGAAGGAACGAAAAAGAGAGTAAAACAACTTTCTAGGGATGGAGTAACGTAGTCGATCTTTCTTTCATGATCTTCCTGCTAGTTAAGGTCATGTATTTCTTTTCCTGATAACTGAGAAATTCCCGAGGGCGAACGATGCATGATTAGAAATTTTATGGATAATGAAGTCTCTACCCTTCTCCACTACAGTACCAGGCTTGTGTATGATAGGGTTCAAACCTATAATATGCATCAAACCACATGTGACAAGCTACGCTTTTACGACTAGACCAACGCCTTGGGTGCTTAAAGCTAGAAAAAAAAAAGTGCTACCACAAATATATATTTTTTATAACCATGGTGTTCGAGTCAGCTTGCGCACAATGGAGCCATATTATACCAGGAGGATGAACCAAATAGTGGGATATGTAAACTTCCTTCAAATTCTTAGCCTATTAGCCAACATTAGAAAGATGAACCAGAGTAAATATGTAAACTTCTTTCAAATTCAAAGCCTCTAGCAAGTAGTAGCAGAACTGCATAGATCGCAAAGGAAACTAAAGAACAAGCTTCTACACTCGTTAAAACCTTTCACTGCGTAATTTTACTCAACCTCATCTTAACATATTTAGTATCTCTAAATTTTGCATGAGAAAATGAATGAAAATGAGAGCATATAAGTATCAGCTAAAGAAGGTTATCATTAAAGAATATGAAGAAGAAACATCAAAACCAGCAGTCAATCTCAAACATGGAAACATCATTGCAAAATACTTGGGAGATCATAATCAACTAGCTGAATCAGTTTTAACGGACTTCAAACTCAAAGCAATCAATCACATATAAAACAAAACGGATGAATATTTGCAAAGAGTACAGTTAGATGAGAGTATTTTGCTGAGCATTTCAGAGCAACGCCGAGCGAAATGGCAAGTCTTTGAGATGTTGGAAATATTGATATGGCATGTTGTAACAAGGAACAGAAAAGTAACAAAATATTTTGTCGTCAACGTGCAATGACTACTTTTTTTGCTTAGCTGAAGCCACAGGTTAAGGATCTTACTGGTTGAAAGTATTTATCACACCGCAATAAATATTTTTAACCAATAAGATCATCAAATTCTAGCTCCAGATAAGCAAAAGGAAAAATAGCACTATCAATTGCCTGCAAAAACAGACTAATACTTTGACATAGACAGGAGTTCAAGTTGCAAGTCAACTTTGTTTCCATTGCTCAGAAAGTGGGCGAGTGAGGCCATTTACAGACTCATTTCCTCTCTTAAAAATGAAAAGATAAATTTTTGGGCAAGGACGAATTAAGAAATATATTTTGAAAAATAACTAAGATTACTAAGTATGCAGATAGAGGCAATAAACTGATTCCTGCAGCTAATTCGGAAGAGAATAGTTATACATTAGCAATACAGTAGAAATATTAAGGCCAATGCTTCTACACCATTCTTAACTAAAGCATACAAAAGACAAAAATCAAAGCTACAACTACGATAAAAGAAGTATCTTACTTCACTAGGCAGCCTCAACCTTATCACCATCCACAACATCGAGTATAGGAAGGCTGCTAAGAAATTCATCAAGACCTTCAAAAAACCCAATCACTTCAACAGCGTCATCCTCTCCCTCTCCTACTTCATTTTCATGGCTCATCTGAACTATAGGCTCTTCAACATCATTACTGAACTCCACATTCAAATCCAAACTCCCAAAGTGTTTTGTGACCCTCCGAGGTGGCCTTCTTGTCTTACTTGCAATACCTTTCTTATTTGACTCAATTGCCACAACATGGGACATTTCTACACCATCTTGAGTTGCTAAACCATCTTGCAGATTGACATCATTATTCCCTTCAACGTTCTTTGCCTTAACAGCTTGCTGTTTCTTGGCATTTTTACTTGGGGTTCCCGTCCTTGCACTCTTCCACTTCCCACTCTTCGCTTTGTTCCTCTCCTTATTCCGATTCCAATCCTCATCAGACTCCTCACCTGCCTCCGACACCTCAACAAACACATCATCATCATCATCAACGTATATTCTTGGAGGAAAATGCTCTTGTCCATCCCCACTGATCGATGCACCTGCATCTCCATCCCCCTCAGCACGCGGACAAGTAAACATCGGCGAAAATGGAGACCAGCTCGAACCATTATATCTATTTCTCTCAAAATTTTCCAAAGAAAATCCTAAAGGCATAAATCCCCAACAACAAAAATAAGCCTCTTTTCCATCAATAATTGGTGGAGGGGATGCAATTGTTACAGCTTGAAAAGCCCTCTTACAATTTTGACACCGCAAAGTACAATCAGAATACTCCAAAGGGAACTCATACATAATATAACAATAAGGGCATGCAGTCCAGAAACTGGGTATCCTATTATCTGAATCATCTACATTTCCTTCTTTCTCGTTGGCATTACTCACATTATCACTAGTACCAGCAGACCTGTTTTCATTGCTCCCCACCACATTCTCATTCCTTTCTGGGAGGTGTTGATTCCCATGTTGCGCTACAGAAACCATCGGTTCTGGCCCTCGTGTCGAACTCAACCCGATACCAAATGGTGGGTTTTCTGTATTCAAGCTTCTCACAGAGGTTACCGGCTGTGGTTGGTTCAGACTCAAGAATGTCGCAGGTTGTTTATCTGTGTTTGAAAACGAAATAGACGTCACTGGTGGTTGTGCCTGTTGTCTCAGAAATGTTACAGGTTGCTGTGGTTGCTGATGTTGTTGCTCTGTAACCGAGCCTGCCATAGAGGTCACAGTTTCTTGTTCACGAGTCAGAAATTTGACTGGCATAGAAATTCCAGCTTGTGGGTCTCTACTAAAGCTCACTTCAGCAGCATGTGACCCTTGATCTTGACTGAGCAAATTCACAAACATTTCGTCTGCATTTGAACTGGGTATTGAAGTATGTGCATTATGATGCACAAAATTAACAGGGGTAGGTGTAGAAGCAACTGGGTAAAGGTTAAGGAAGAAACCCAGCTCCTTATCATACATACTTTTTCTCAAGGGGTTAGAAAGAACTGAGAATGCATCAACAACAAGGCGAAAAGCTTGATCCGAAAAGGGGAAATTGTTGTTCTGAGGGTTGAGAAGAAGAGCAAATCGGCGATACTGATCAGCGATGAAGTCGGCATTTTGGGTTTGATTAGGAGGGATTTGGAGAATAGAGTAGTAGTCAAAGTGGTGGTTGTTTATCCTTTTGTCGCCGGCGCTTAAAGTATCGACGATGCCGAGTATTTGGTCGGTAGCAGGTGCTAATGTCGGGTCGGATTCACGGGCACGGGTCGCGAATGATTTGCTGCCAACAAGGTCACGATTCGTTAAGAGCTTTTCAGCGATGGATAGCCAACGCAATGCTTCAGGTCTGTTAGAGGGGGGGCCATTGATGAAGAAGGGATGCTCCATTAGGATATGGAGGAAGTAAGTAAGAAAGTGAGAGTGAGAGTGAGAGTGAGAGGGAGAGCGTGAAAGGGGAGTGTGTGTATTTTTTATGGACGAAAAAGGACAACCGGGTGTGTTCGCCTGAAATGACATAAGGTTACGTGTTGTTCGCACATGCTGAGCATGAATTATTGATTATTGCAAATGTGCAATCAAGTGTAATTACTTCACTTACCTTTTGGTTTTTCAATTGGAATTGTCACAACCCAATTTTCAATATAAGCCGTAATAACGTCCGACGTTATTGTTAGGCAAGCTAATGGTTAATTGCCCACTTGATTTCTCATTTTAATAATTTTAAAGTAATTAAATTTTATTTAATAAGAGAACGATGAATGGATGGGGTAGAGAGGTTGTTTCCAAATAGACCTCCGGCATACTTCCCTCCAAGAACTTCTCACCTTGCTCTTGGGGAGACTCGAACTCACAACTTCTCGGTTGGAAGTGGAGGTTGCTTACCATCATAGCAACCCTTCTTAATGTAAAGCATAAAATAACAAAAGAGTAAAATAGTAAATTTAATACTCAAAACCATATAATATCCACTAGAATATTCCCAAAACTCGTTGTCACAAGTGTATGAGCATCTAAATAATACATATTGCCGAGGCGTTCAGCCCGATCTACAGGAATAGAGAAACTCTTCAAATTTCGAATTTCATATTTACAACTCTAAGGTAAGCACATAAAAGGAATATAATTTCCATCAATAATTAAACATTTCGATAACTCTCTAAGAAATGAAGCTCGATTTAACATAATCTTTAACCAAATTTTACTTATTATTACTAGTAATTAAACTAGCAAGTTGAGTCCAAATAGTGCAAGTGGTAGCATAATAAAGGCTTATGTCTACCCCAGACATAACATAAATATCAGCTAGGCATGAACTCTCATCACCTCGTGCGTCTTAGCTCCCACAATTAGTGGCAAATAAAAATTTAAATACTTATGGGGTTAATTCCCTCTTATAAGGTTAGGCAAGAGACTTAGCTCATCATCAAGTCCACTTTTCGGTCCACAAATCACTCTAAAAGGGTCAAGTCGGTGCCGAAAAATCCGAAACTAGCCAAAGGTTGTACATACAAATCAATAATTTCTCAAAAGTTCATTATTTAACTATTAGAGTGATTACTTAGCCCAATTTGGAAGCTTCCTAAAATTCACCCATGGATCCACGTGCCCGGATTTCAAAAAATTTTATAAATAAATATTATCCATAACCTTGCGAACACAAATATATAACTTTTACTCAATCCCATAATTATTTTCGTGCTCTAATCTCATTTTTATCAAAATCTAGCTTTTTCAACCACATCCTAATATTTCCAATCTACCCATAATATATGTATTATGCTCGCATTGTGTAGAAATCACTTACCTCTAATAACTAGGTGAAAATTACCCTCTATTAAGCTCCAAACCCAGCTAACAAATGAGAGAAACGAAAAAAGGCCAAAATCCCGATTTTTATTAAGTCACTACCTAGGTATGCCTTCTTTGAAATTATGGACAAGCCCTCACGATCGCGAAGGCAAAAGTCATGAACGCAGAAAAACGCCTCTCCGCGATTGCGAGAATATACTCGCGAACGTGATGCACTGAGTCGCCCTCTCATCACGAACACGTTCCCCTACTCGGGAACGCGAAAGGCAACTAGGTTGCCTTGGTGCAACCCTAGGTATTCTACGCGAACGCGATACTCAACTGTGAACACGAAGGCCACTGGCCCCAAGCCTTCGCGAACGCATCCTAGACTTGGCCAACACGAAGAACAACATCACCTAGTATTCAATTCCTTCTTCATGATCGCAAGGGTCCCTACGTGTTGGTGAAGAAGGAAACCAAAACACTACACCAGCAGATTTTTGGACTTAGCTCCAAGAGGTCCAAAATGCACTCGAGCCGTTTGGGACCCCTTATAAATACACCAACAAGTCTACAACCATAATACGAATTTACCTGAACCCTCGAAACACATAAAATAACATTGAAACTGCAAATCGCACATTAAAACCAATTTGAATCAACTTATGAACTTCAACTTCTTAACTAACTCTGAATGCACCGAATCATACTTAGACTACTCAGAATGACACCAAATTATGCGTACAAGTCATAAATCACCATACAGACCTATTACCAAGCTTAGAGTCCCAAATGGACCCCGATAATACCAAAGTCTACTCCAAACCAAATTTAAAGAACTAAAAAACTTCAATGAACCAACTTTCAACATTAAGAGCCGAAACGCTCCCGGATCACCCGAAATTCGATTCGAACATACGCCCAAGTCCAAAATTATAATAAGAACCTATTGAAGCTATCAAATCCCAGTTTCGAGGATGTTTACTCCAAACGTTGGCTCTGGTCAAACTTGGCCATCATAAACCACTATTAAGGAACTAACTCTTTCGATTTCAACCTAATCCTAATTTTTCCATAATTTACATGTTAAAATATTCCCATAATTTATGTATTATGGTCACGTTATGCATAAATCACTTAAATATAATGGCTAGGTGAAAATTACCCTATATAAATGTAACGACCCGACCGGTTGATTTGAGCTCTAGTATGTCGTTCAGATGTTTGGGGCCCTGAGTATCTTCACTTCATGTTTTATGACTTGTAAGCATAGTCGAAATCTATTTCGGGAAGTTTGGAGTTAACTTGGATGGAAAATTCATAATTCGGAAGCTTTAAGTTGGAAGAGATAAACAAGGTTTGACTTTTGAGTAAACAACCTCGAAATCAGGATTTGAAGGCTCCAATAGGTTTGTATGATAATTTTGGACATGGTCATATGTTTGGGCTGAGTATCGGGTGGTCTAGGAGCATTTCAGCACTTATTATGGAAAGTTGGCATTTTGAAATTTAAGAATTTCCTAAGGTAGATTCGAATTGTAATTTGGTGTTATCGATGTCTGTTTGGGGTTCCGAGCCTTTGAATATGTTCGTATTGTGATTTGAGACTTGTGCATAAAGTTTGGCGTCTTACCAGGATGTTTATGTATGATTCATAGGCGTTCGTCAAAGTTTGAATGTTTGAAAGTTGAAAGAAGGATTTTGATCATCAATTTGTAATCTTGATGTTATTTGTAGCATTTCGAGCCTTTGTATAAGTTTAGATAAGGTATTAGGACTTTTTGGTGTGACTGGATGGTATCCCAGGGGCCTCGAGTGTGATTCAGAGTGGTTTCAGATTATTTTTCCTTGTTTTGCTTCTGTTGGTGCTGGTGTCCAGTTTTGTTCTTTGTGAACACGAAGGGTCTCACGCATTCGCGAAGAAGGATTTTGGCTGCTTAGATTTTTGTGCTTCGTGTTTGCGACTGTTGTCATGCGTTCGTAAAGGTTTGGGATGGAAAGGATCCGCATTCGCGATTCAATGTTCGCGTTTTCAATGAAGAAGCTTGTCTGGTAATTGACTTGGTCTTTGCGTTCGTGGAAGGGTAGATGCGTTCACGATGGGCAGGATGGTAAAGCTTCATATTCGAGTGCCCTTTCACGCTTTCACATAGAGAAGTTTGGGAGTAGAAGCTAGTTGTTCTTCGCAAATGTGAGGAAATTTTTGCGTTCACGATAAAGGTCGTCTATGCAGTGTATAAGATTGTAAAACAGGTTTTTACTCATTTTATCTCAAATCTTCCATGTGAGCCAAGCTTGGGGGATTTTGGAAGGATATTTTCCGTCATTCATCACTAAGTAATTGATTTCTTCACACTGCGAGTTAAATACATAAATTATACATAGATTTGACATGAAATTAGTGGAAATTGTGAGATTTTGAAAAAAAAACTAGAAATCAACTTTGACCACGAAATTATACATGGGATTGGAAATAAATTATAAATTTGAGTTCGTTACATTATGGGTAATAGTTATCTTTGAAAATATTCGGAATCCGGGCATGTGGGCCCGAGGGTTGGCTTTGTTGACTTTTCGAGCCGAGGTGGGAATTGCTGCAAATTAATTAATGATGGGTATTGTAGTATTTTTTTAGTGGTTTGTACGTTGTTTGACTAGTCACAGATTGATGGGCATAAGTTTGAGGTGCTAGAGACGTGTTGGAGCCGGTTATGGAACTTCAGAGCGAGGTAAGTCTCATGTTTAACCTTGTGAGAGAGAAATAACCCCGTAAGTGCTATATTTGTTATATATTGTGGGAGTTACGAACGTATGAGGTGACGAGTGTCCATGTGTATGCTAAACAATTCCTAATTATGTCCGGGTAGACTTAGACTCAAGCCATGCTTTAACTATTATTTGGATTATTCTTGCTTGTTTAGTTGCTTTATTCATATTATGACCTTAGAATAGACTCGCGTAGAGTAATGGACTCGGTGTTTTAGATACTTGACGAGCTACTTGATTAGCCATAGAAATTGTGCTTCCCTTATAGATTTCTCTCGCGATATGTATTTTCACTGAAATTTTTTCTTGAATTTCACAATTCACATATATTAGTGAGTGTGGTCAAAGGCCCGTAAAAGCTTCATATTCTAATAGGATCAGGATGAATGCCTCAGCAACACTCTTATGGGATTGGGCCGTTTGCCTCGGCAGTATCATGTAATATATTCTTATGGGATCGCCTCGACAGGATTATGTATCACACACTTATGGGATCGGGTTGTTCGCCTCGGTAGTTCTATGAAATATTCTTATGGGGTCGGGCCGCTCACCTTGGCAGAATCATGTGAAATACTTGATAAGGAGTCTGTATACTCATGATTTTCTTGACTAGAGATATGACCGTTGATTTGGTGTTGAACATTACGTATTCCATTTGAGGAGGCATATGATAATTGAGGAGTTCGTGTTTGTTGTTCAGTTGTATACCATATTATTTTCCTATCTGTTCTCACTGTTTACTTACCATGTTTAATACTTGTCTACCTTATTATATTTGACTTATTGGATCACTAGTAAGTTTCAATGTCGATACCTCGTCACTACCTCTTCGGGGTTAGGCTAGATACTTACTGTGTACTGGTTAATTTACGTACTAATGTTGCACTTCTGCACTTATTATGCAGGTATATATTCTTGGTGGTCTTTTGGGCACAAAGGCGCAACAATTGCAAGGACTTTATAGTGAGCTGCATCCCATGTAACAATCCGCAGCATATAAAGTCCCCTTCATATTCATTTACGCTATCCTACCTATTTTACATTTCAGGAAGATATTGTATTTGTATTGTATTTCTTAGTAGTTGCTCATGCACTTGTAACATGGGATTTTGAGATATTTTAGTAGATGTGAATGGCTTTGCTCCAATATTGTCACCTTTTATTTTATATCTTACGAGCATTGTATGTAACCATGGTTTTAAATGTGTAAATTTTAAAACTTGTAATTGCAAAAGTAATAAAAATGAATAATTGTGTTGGTGGTTCACCATTGGCTTGCTTAACGGCTACTTTGGGCGCCATCATGTCCTATGGTGGGAATTGGATCATGACAGCTTAGTATCAGAGCACTAGGTTCACTTAAGTCTAAAAAGTCATGGGCAAGTCTAGTAGAGTCTTGCGGATCGCAATGAAGACATGTGTACTTATCTTCGATGAGCTATATGGTTGTTAGGAGAAATTCCCTTCCTTGATTCCTCTTCGTTCAACTTGATTTCGTCGAAGCTTATGTCTTTGATTCCTTCCTGCTTATTCATACGCGACATCAAGCATTTGTTATCATTTGAGCATCGACGAGTTTGAAGATGCTACATAGGCAGTGCAGGATGCTTTTCCCTATAAAAGTGGGTAGACCATTATTGTCACCATGTGAAGGAGTGTCCTATCATATTAGCCCAATGTTGGTATTGCCTATGTTTGAGATTTGATATTTCCCAATTTGGTGGAATTCTTGTTAATATTGTAGTGTCGCGATCCTTGATTGAACCTATTGAGGCTCGTCAGCATGCTGGTCTTCATTTGTTTGCCACTGAGCACGATGTTTTGAGATGTAACCTAAGAGGAAGTTATCAGAAATGGATATATGTTGCGACTTCAAGATCAAATCAACATTCCTAGTATTGAGGGTTTGAGGGAGATGATCCCTGGGGTGATCTTTGTGCTTAGGAATTTTGAATGTGATGAGAAGGGCTTGATTGGAATGTAGGAAAATGTGAGTATTTGATTTTTTTTGGATGTAATGCGGCCTCGAGTTTCAAACATATGGTTGGACCTTTTGGGTGATGTTAATGAACGAAAGGATTCTTACGGCTGTCGGATCAGTGTGGACCTAGGGAGACTAATTGAATTCATGATGGATGTAACTATAGAAATGGCATTAGAGGAGGCCAGTATGAGGTTCCACAGGTGGGCTAACTCATGTGAGCAGGTTAGCGGTTGTGTGGTTTCAATGAGGTTCCTACGAAGAGTTATGATTTCTACCTAGCGGTAGGTACGTACTGTGATGTGAGCTTTGATCGCTTGAAAAAGATGGTACGGCTATCAGGAGGTCGGATGTGCGATTGTGACTGATAATTTGAAAAATTTATTAAAAGCTTAACAAGATATTGTGAGAAATTTGGCAGGTTAACAGTGCGATATCATGGTAACTGAGGAGGAGGAGTTAATGTGGGTTCTTGATTTGCATGATTGAAGCATAAAGCTAAGTGGGGAAAATCTACTGCCTATGAATGAGTCATGTGGTTATGTGCCTTGCAGTTTCGGTTATCGGTGCATTGGAAGATTAGTTACGACTAAGGAAAGAAAATATCAAGGAAACTTCAGGGAAAAGTACTTGATGAAAGTGTGCTACATTTCGCCATATCTATTCATATGCGGATTTTGGGATGACTCAGAGTGTATGCTTCTTATAGATGTGATGTAAAAGAAAAGGAGTTCATCTGTTTGCTTCTTTGGGAATACCCATATGCTATTAGAGCACCAGAGTTTGGTTATATATTCGGGACCAAGTGAAAGTGGGTGACTCTCAACAATGATTCTAGTAGATTCAAGAATTAAATAGCGGTGTCCAATGATTTTAGGTTTATTATGTAAATGAGGAATGAGTTTTGCAGCAGAGTATGAATGATACTTGGGGAATATCTATGTTATCATTGGGTCCACGGTGTAGTGGAGGGAAATGGGAGAAATAGTTTCGGATTCGTAGGAGGTATTTCAGAACGGGTGTATAAGTTGAAGATACTAATGAGTGCACAATGAACGTATGAGATGACTTATAGGTATTGAGACAGTGTGTTCTTGTGAATTGGATCACTTGGGATGAGTGTTGTTTGAGGTATGTTATGTGTTTGAATAGGATTATCATCCGAAAGTCAATTAACGAGTAAATCGAAAAGAGTGGAGTTAGTTAGTAATGGTCTGAATCAACATGTTTGTAGAAGTGATCGGTTCCTTCAGCGTGTTAAGCTATGCAGGTGATTCGTGATTGTATGTATGGGCTTGACAACCACCGTAATTTGATTGATTTGGAGGTATTTTATTTTGATGGTCTTTTTATGTGTAAATGGATCCCGAAAGAGTTATGACGGTTTTGATTCCGACTTGAGGTTTGCATTTTCTGTTGTTATGGGGATTCGGTTTGCGTGTTGCAATTGTTCTTCTGAAATGAGTTGAGAAAAAAAAGGATTCTGGTCAATGAAGTATTTATTATATTTGTGGTTCAGTGGTTATGATGAATTCTTGTACTCTCGCGTAGCAACATGGTAGGTGTTGTGAGCGGTATGGATATTAGAGGTTGAGGATCCAGGTTGCAACTCGATTTTGATGAGAATATCACGAGTGTTGATACCCAATTTTGCCTTTATATTTTATAAATACCATGTATATTTTTTAAATATCCTTTTTGCATCATCACCAATTTACAAGAGTCATATATGTATTTTCTGTAATTTATTTTATAGTTTTTAAGGCTTTAAAAGTGATTTTCTTGTATTCGAATTGTTCAAATATTTATTAATGACTCTTTAAAATTATTTTGTGATGACTTAATCCTCCAAATTTATTATTTATATCTACATATATTTTTTTATAATATTTACTTCATTTCATATAAGTATATTTGTATTTTTGCAATAACAGCCTCTATTTTACAACTAAATATATTTTATTATTTATTTTGGGTCAAAATAACTTCTTATATGTTCACAACCTTCAGCTATTATTTGTAAATACTTATTTGTTTAATTAATATTTTTTTTACACTTATCTAACTATTTTATTAATTTATTTTCACTTAGTTTTATTATTTTAAAATCTGACCAAGTAGTGCCCAATTTTCGGATCAATTAATGTCCAAACAAATGAGCTCATTCCTGATCGACCCCCATAAGTCCAAAACCAAATGACCCAATAGGTCTGCCCCAGTCCACGACCCATTACACCCGACCCAATCATTCAAATCTTAGTCGTTAATTAAAAATGATCAACGACTCACAACACTTCCCCCTTTTTCCTTATATCCCCTCAACCTTAATCCTAGCCCATTCTCAACCCCGCAACTGCCCTCAAATACTACATTTTCGTCTCTAAAATCAAAACCCTAGCGACCAAAATTTTCTCGCCCTTTTCTCTGCATTTTCCCCTTGAACTAGAAATCTTCTTACTTTTTCTGAATGCTTACTACTCTGATATGGTAATGCCAAGTATTGTTCTATATAAAGGACTAGACAGGTCTCCTTTACCGGAGGTTTTCGAGAAAGGTGTATTTTGTATAAAGCGGGTTCAAATGGGCTCTATCTTGAAGATTTTGTGGGATTCCGGCTAGGTACATCAAGGGATACGGAGTATCTCTCCGATTGGGAACATCTCATTGTTTCCGACTTGATTATGGTTTCCCTTACTCGTTGCCCTAATTTGATTTGAAATTGGTTTGCATGTGGCCTTTTCTTTATACTGTATCATTTATTTTTCTTTCTTACTTTGTATGATTGGTCTTTTTTCCATTTTTGTTTACATGTTATTAACACTATAAAAATCCTTTCCCCTTAATTTCCTAGACAAACCTTAATCACTCCTATTCTCTTACTCTCACTCGTTCTATTTTATTCTGAAACTTGAGCTCTTGGCCGGTTAAAAGTCAAGGCTGTCAAAATCTTTTATATTTACCTCCCTAGTGCAAGCACTACTCGGAGCTAGTTCGAAGCTATTGTGAACTCTAACATGCTAGATTTTGGAGTTCTTGTTGTCGTTTTTTCTTTTATATTTGAACTTAGTGATTCTCCTCTATTTGTTATTAAATATGCAAATTAGTAAGTGTTTATTCCCTCACAATTATGTCTTCTCCCTTTTTGTGTTCGTGCTTTTGAATATCTATTTTATTTAAACTCTTTCAAACCAATATGACACTGTATCGATCTTGCATTGAAATTCTTCTATAATTCTTTATCGGAAATTGTATAAGTCTATATATGTTCATTTAGTATATTCAATTTGGAAGATTTCTGACTGTTACGCTTGTTTGAGACTATTATATTTATGTATGCTCGAATTCCTATATTAGCTATTTATTATGAGTCATTTCGCATGCCTTACCTTGAACTTTTGTACTATAACTCCTAGGGAACTAGTTCCTGCCCAGAAGTTTCCTTAATTATGCATAACCTACTGTTTTTCTGCAAATTGACCCATGATCATCCCATGTAAAAATATTGTCTCAGTGTTTAGCCAATATGCTTCACTGCTTTTTATAAACTTTAAAGTGTGCTCCATTCCTGATTAGTACTGCCTAAATCCTAGAAGATAAAAATGCAATATCTCGCTTTACTTCTATGTGTAATCTAGATTGTGGTGTATCCTTGCCTACTATGAATTCTGGTATTGTTTAGTCTTTGTGTTATGGCTGGTATTTAGCACACTCAAGACTTCTCATGCTCAATTATGGATTGTTTATATATTATGTCCATCGACATATTTGGTTATGCTATTTTTATTAGTTTTATTTTTTCATGATAGACACTTTCATGTGAAAGTTGTGCTCTACTTGCTTCTTGTCTACGATTATGCTCGACCCTCATCTAAGGTTCTTTAGGTTTATCCTGAATCATGCTTCCTTTTGAAACTCTTTGGAATAGGTTTATCCTCATATTTGTTTTGTGTGCCTTCCAATTTAGTATGATTTTGTCTATGTGTCTTGGCTAGAGCTGTTGTTAGTCACAGCTTTAAGAACTAAGTTTTTAAGCTTCAAAGTTGTTTAATTAATTATGTGTATAGTTTGTCACCTGTATGTCTAAGTTTGGCATTCATTTGGGTAAGTAAGTTATTTGTTGGGTCTGGTATTGGTCTATATGTGTTGTTCGACTTGGACGTTGGATTTAGGATATTGTATTGTCTTGGTGTGCCTGTGGTTTGGGGAAATTTTTTGTCCAGGGAATAAGTTTATTGAAGGCATCGGGATGCCCTTGGGTTACTTTGTATTGGGCATGTAATTGCCTTAGAGGGAGTGTATTTGTTTTAGCCTGTATTTGTCATCTTTAAATTTGTATTATTTCATTCTGGGCCTGTAGTGATTTGTAAACAAACAATTGGGGAGTTAGTGAAATTCAGGAAACGAGTGTACTCTATTCTAGCATAAAGGGTAGAAAACATACATATATGGTCTATGTGTTTTATTTTCCATTTGTTTAACTTGCTTTATTTTTGTACACTAATAGAACTCATGCTTATTGGAAACACACACTTCACCTAACTTGTCTAATACTCGTACACTATCCAAAGTATGTTAGTAATCACAATACTTGATTTCATGTCTATTACTGTGCGCTTTTAGACAGCATGTCCATAGGAATCAAATGCCTTGTTTAATTATTATACATCATGCATATAGGATATGATAATACATGTCTTCGCTATTGCTCATCTAGATATCACAACTATATGATTTTAATCTATTAATCAACTACTTTTTTGTTTTCATTATACCGTCCGACCTTGATGACGTGTCAATAGGGATACATTATTATAAAAATCAAGTTCAATTGTCAATCCTGCCTATAGGATATTGTCACTTGCCTAGAAAGCATATCTATATATCAAACATCGTTAACTCTGAGCCTTCGAGCAGTCTTACTGCCTCATTGTGCGAACAATTTAGAGATAATGTCTATATGAATTTTAACACCTTCAATCTGCAAGTTCATTAGTTTAAAGTTGCAGTACCGCTTAGGCGATACTGGAAATTACATTCACATAGAACCATTTAGATAGGATTCAACAACTCTAATGCGTCTTAACTCTAGAACGATATACTGCCTAATCTGCCCGTGTGCATTTGTTATTTATGTGTGGTGGCTAACCTGGGTCCTTAATTATCTTTATGCAGTTTTATTATTTTGAGCACCCTAAGTAAATTCTAGAACCACCAAAATAGTATGTCCAAAACCTCCTGGACCACAATCATGGGACGTGTAGTGCAGCATAGGACACAACTTAGAATTGAATTAGAATGCTTCAGGTAATAACTTTAACATAGTAATTTGGTAGTAGGAGATGATAGTCTGTGCCTGCTGAATAATATGGGTAACCCGTATCCTGAGGGAGTCGCGAAGTATTATTTATGTTGCACTGGATAATCTTTTAAGCTAAAAAACTTAGATCCCCCTCCTTATATGATATCGTTCACACTTAGTTGTTGAATTTAGAACAATTAAGTTGTATCATGTAGGCGCCAAAGACTTGTACTAATTATCTAAATAGCTTAATTGTTGTCCGATTTTCTTTGCACGTGTTCATAGAAGAACCTTTAAATTATTTTTCTTTCCTTGCTTATATGATCACAGTGGACAGTTATAATATAATAACCCACATAGTGTGAACATCTGTCGGGACGCATAGTTGTGGACTTTGAAGAGTTCCTAACACCTTTTGTTTGACATAATTTAATCCCTTACCCGATCTTTGGTGATGTAGACTACTTAAAACATAGTTATTTGTAATTAGATACCCTAATGCACCTTAAAATTATTTTTTTGGTTCGAACAGATATATTTCATTAATATAAAAAAAAGTACAAGGTGAAGTTTTAGTAGTAGCTTTGACTAGCTACTACTCATTTACATACAATCATCTATATTAAGAAAACTACCAATATGCACTAATTACAACTCAGTATAAGGACATCTAATATAGACGATAGCTATGGAAAACGATTGAGTTGCCGCAAGCCATTTTGCCATCGACTACAGTTCCTGCCTCGAATATGAATAAGTAGTACAATTTCTCTGCATATCTGATTCTCCACATAGACTTTTCTGTCAAATCTGATGCTATTCCTCTCCCTCCAGATAAGTGCAACAGTGTTGACAAATACACAGGTTGTTATAGCATTAAGCCCCATTCTGCTCTTTGCTTTGCTTCAAATCCATTTCAACTCTGTTTTCCAATCACCAACAGATCTGCGGTGCCCCAGCTAGAGAAAGAGTCTGGACCACAGACTCCTTGTAATTGAACACTCAAAGAACTAATGATTAAAGGGTTTTGTACTCTGATTACAAAACACACAAGTTACAGGAACTTATATGCCAAATTTCTGCAATCTGTCCACTGTTGGTAGCCTTTGCTGTGCAGCTAACCACACAGTGAATCTATGCCGAGGGTGAACATTTTCAGTCATCATCAGACTCTTCCATTCAACCTTGCTGAAGCTGGGAATCATTGTTAGATATAGCTGCTGAATCTGGAAATGATCCAGTTTGCAAACTCCTTTCAATCTGCCAAGAAGATTCCCCTGAAGCACCTGATTCCCCATGATAGCAGTTCTGCTGTCCAGTATTTTCCTCACAACCCAAGAGGCTGACTTAGGAATGGTCATTGTTTCAATGTCAACCTGCTTGATATAGTAACAATGCGCCTATTTTATCCAAAGGCAGTCTTTCTTTCTGGCTAAATCCCAGAGATGCTTACTAATAGCTGCTTTATTCCATACAGTCATATCTAATATGTTGAGTACTCCAGCTGTTATTGGTCTGCAAACCCTTTCCCAAGCAACTAGAGCTCTTTTATAGAGATTAGCAGTTCCAGTCTACAAAAAAGTTCTGCATATTGTTTCAATAGCTTTCAACACTTTTTTTGGCAGAATGAAAACTTGAGACCAATATGTTTGGATGCCAAAAATGACAGCTTTGATCAATTGACATCTCCCTGCATAAGAGAGCAGTTTAGCTGACCAACATGTAATCTTAGCTGTAATCTTCTCTATCAAAGGTAGGTAGTGATAGATAGCAAGTTTTTTGGAGTCAAGAGGTATAACCAAGTATTTGAACGGAAGTGGCCCTCAGTAAAACCCAATGCCTCCAGAATTTCTTCTCTAGTACTCTGCTGCACTCCAGCCAAGTATATTGCACTTTTGCTAACATTAGCTTGCAATCCAGATGCTTCAGAGAATTTTTGGAAAGCCTCCTTTACAATCTAGATGGAAACAAGATCATCTCGACAGAACATTAATAGATCATAAGAAAAACATACATGAGTTCAATTAAGCTTTCTGCATTTAGGGTGAAAATTGAAATCCCTATTCTTGTGCAACTGTCCCAGTTCCCTATTCAGGTATTCCATAGCCAACACAAATAGATATGGTGACATAGGATCACCTTGTCTAAATACCTCTCTTAGCAGTGAAGGGTTTTGTTAATCCACCATTCAGAACTAGGGAGTATGAAACAGATGTGCCACATGACATTATCCAGTGAACAAATTTAGCAGGAAACCCAAGATCAATGAGGATCTGTTTAAGAAACCTCCATTCCAGAGTATCATATGCCTTCCTCAGATCCACCTTCAGGACACATATGGGTTATATTCCTTTCCTAGAATAACCTTTGAAGATTTCATGGCTGAGTAGAATATTATCAACAATGCTTCTCTCTTCAATAAAATCTGATTGAGCCTGCCCAACCAACTCACCAATCACAGTTTTCATTCTCCTAGTAATGACTTTGGAGATGATCTTATACAAAGTAGTGCAGCAAGCTATGGGCCTGTAATCTTTAACAGTTGTAGGAGCTTTGACTTTAGGTACAAGTGCAATAACAGTGGTATTGATCATGTGAGGCATTCTGCTTGTTGAGAAGAATTCCATTGTAGAAGCTAGTATATCATCCTTTACTATCTCCCACTTTCTAGTATAGAACTCCACATGGAATCCATCCACCTGGTGCTTTGTCCTTTGGCATCTCTTTTAGTGCTTTTGCAATCGCTTCCATAGTAACCTCCTGGAAGCAGTTTTTCTTGTGATAAAGTTAGACACTTTCCTCCTTTAATAATAGCAGTGTTGACACAAGGTAGCTCCCCAGCACAATCTCCCATCAATGATTGGAAAACCTTTATAAGCTCCTGTTCCACTGATAAGGGGTCTGTGAGCTTCAGACCTGTATCAGTGTAAATAGAAGTTATGCTATTCTGGATAGTTCTGATCTTCCACTGGGCATGGAAATATTTTGTATTGGCATCACCACATTCAATCCAGCAAGCCTTGGATTTCTGTCTCATAATTTGCTCCTCCACACAACTCCATTTCTCAATTTCTTCTAATGATGCTTTTTCCTCATTAAACAGAGGCTGTGATAGTGGACAGTGCTACAACTGAGTCTGGATAATACCTAGTCTCTCCCTAGCCTGTACAAGTTTTTGCTTATATGAAACCATGTAAAAATTTGTCTCCTTTAATTGTTGTTTCATAGTCTTCATTTTATTCCATATCTGCTGCATAGGTGCTCCGTCATATTCCTGTCTCCAGACATTTTGTAGTATGGTTTGGAACTGAGGACTCTCCATAATATTAAGATAAAGTCTGAAAGGCTTAGGATGTAACAGTTTTTGATCTCCACATTTGATAAGAACTGGAGAGTGGTCAGAAACTGATGGATTAATGAAGTCAGCTTCTAGATACCCATATTGTTGTATCCACTGGTAGTTGTCCAATGCCCAGTCAATCTTGCTATACACCCTAGTTGTAGTATTCTGTTTATTACTCCAAGTGTAACGCCACTCTTTAGCTCTAAGAGGACTGAGTTAACGGTTAGCAATAACATCTTTAATACCTTTAAATTCAATATCAGTAACAGGAGATCCAATTCTATCTTCAGAGCATAAGACAGAGTTAAAATCCCCACTCAACAACCAAGTGTCTTGACTGGGTACATATATTTTCCTCAGATCACTCCACAGCTGGTCTCTTTGGTTAACAGTATTCTGAGCATAGATGACACTTACGTGAGTTTTGACTTGACTTTTAGAGTCTTCTAAGAAGCACTGAATGAACTGATCAGTCACACAGGAAATTTGAACCTGGATGTGAGGTTTTCAGAGTAGCCAAATCCTTCCATTTACAGCCTTTGAATAGTTGCAATGGACATTCCATCCCTTTGCAATCTTTCCTTGAATCTTCTTTGCTTTATGTTCCTTCACTCTAGTCTCAAGACATCCCATAACATCTACTTTATTTACAGCAAGAAAGTTCTTCAACTCTTTCTGTTTATGGGCTAGGTTTTGCCCCTAATGTTCCAAGTGACAATAATCATAGTACCTTAGGAAATAGGTTCTGAGAAGGCCCAGGATCAATCTGTTGTCCCCTTCTGCCAGCATCTAACACATCAACAATTGCCTTACCCTTATCGCATATATCTGCCATAACTTCAATGCTGCAATTAGGTTCCTTGTTTACTATCTCATTCCTTTCCTGAATGTCAGGGCCTTGCTGTGCATCCTGTTGAGTAATCACCATACGAGTAGTGGTGATCCCCAACCTCTCATTCTCCTTATTATGATCTGATTGCGCTGGCAAGTTCTCCTGTGATTCTGTACTAGCTAGAAGCTGTTTAACAAGCCACTCTTGCTTTGCAACTTTTACCTGCTTTTTCAATCTGGTCCTCTGTCTCCTTGGCTTGCCCTCTTCCTCCATTTCCTGTTCTTCATCATTGTTAGCATTATACCAACAATCAATAGAATCATGTCCAAATTTCAGACAGTAATTGCAGAAAAGAGTTTTACAATCATATTCAATCAATTGAATCTTAGGACCAAATGGAGTCTCAATCTCTATCTGATCAGGGAGAGGATGGGCAACATCAACCTCCATTAGAACACGAGCGAATGATATTTTCTCATAGTGAGATGTAAACTTGTCTGTGTATAATGGTTTACCCACTACACTAGCCATCTTACTCAATGCTTCAATTGACCAATAGCCTACAGGTAGCCCAGGAAATCTAATCCACACAGGAATAGTACTCAGTATATCATTCTGAAAGGAGAAATCAATTTCTCAAGGCTTCAATACCATAGGCTTATTCCTGTATGAATAAGGTCCAGATTGAATGACTTGATCTCTGTCTTCTATACTATTAAATCGGAAGATGTAATAGCCCTCAGAATGGATCAAAATCTGAGGCTTAGAGACAAAGTTCCACACATGCAACACAAAATTTTCCATAGCTTTCTCATAGGGACTCTCTCCAATTATGTAACCAATTAAGGAAGTATTCCAATAATCAACCTGAGATTTCAAATCATCTTCGCTTATTTTGAAAATCTTCTTACCATCTTTGTCAATAGGAGGCACAAACGAAGTGGTTTACCCATTTGAGCACTGCGATTACCTCGCACAACCTCAGCAACAGTCAGAATAGATTTCTCAGACCACTAGCATCTGAGAATTGTAAGTGTCTCACAACTAGACTAGTATTCGCTTCAATTTTACTCATCTGAGGAGGTATTACATTCTCAGCACAACCATCTTCATGAATCGCCTCATTTGATTGGAACTTTTGGCGGAGGAAATTACCAAATGTCAGCGGTTCTCACTCCTTTGTAACACCATGAGCTGGGGTAACAATCTGAGCAGTAGTGACAGCCACATTCCTCCGGCGGCGAGCCATTTTCCGGGCACAATTGCAACCTTGCTATCATGCGCCGAGAGGTTAAGTGGAGACTCTTCTCTTTTCATACTGATAAATGAGGATTTTAATGTGTTTTATGCCCTTACTTGCCTATGCTTTGTGTATAAATTTCCATAAAATAGTCCTGAAATGCTCACAGGTTGTGCTTAGTTGAAGGTTTAATCAACAAAGTAACGAAATGTCAAAGATCGGTTCAAAAAGGAGTGAAACCTGCTCAAGTATCAAAGAAAAGAAACCTAAGGGAAGATGGCCTAGTGCGGACCGTGCAAAAGTGTTTGCGGTCGCACTAGGAGGTTCGGGGACATGGCCAGTTCAAGATTAAGGCTATGCGATCGCAGTACATTTCACACGGTCCGCGGCAAAGTTCCGCGGCCGCACCACTCTTTTGTGTGGTCCACATACATGAGATTTAGAGAGGTGGAAAAATGGTCAAGAAAATGCCATGCGGTCCGTGGTCATCACTGCGTGGACCGCGATAGACCCCCTCCGTGATCGCGCTACACTTTCATGCGGTCTGCTGTCCTCAAGTTCAGAGAAGGAAAATAGTGAAGTCAGTGCGATCGTAGTTGCTTTTTGCAGTCCGTACTGACCCCACAGGGGTATTTTTGTTCAATTTTTCTAGCCTATTATAAATAGAAAATTTTACCATTTTTAGGTTAAGTTTTATGTTCTGAACGCAGTTGCACTCGTGAGACTTGGTTTTGTAGCCATGTTTGGCACTTAAGCTTTAAATTCTCGATATATTCTTGTGGTTTTTATTTAGTAATTAATTAATATGTTTAGTTCATCATCTATTTCTTCATTTTCTTCCTTAATTATGTAGAGCTAAACCCATTAGTTAGGGTTGTGGCTCAACCCTAGTGTGGGTAATTGATGGTTGTTGCCATCTAGGGTTTGATTGATATTGGGCGTTTTCTATTTGGGTTGATTTTATGTTTTTATTTAAGGTTGCAAACATTTATTCAAGCTTAGTGAGTTTGACTTTTTTTGAGAAAGAGAGTCTATGACCCCAAAATTTATCCAACAAGGAATTGGGATAGACTCATGAGAAATGATAGTCCCAATTAACAGGTTAAATCTCGAGAGAGTAACACCATACTCGAACCCTAGTTGCTTGGTCTAATTTTCCTACCCATTTGGTCTCGAGAGAGTCAATTGGGCAAAATTACCCTCTCTACCGAGAGGTGTGAGAGTGAGTAGAGTTGTGCAAAAGTTATAGCATAAGCCCCAAATATGCCAATCTATCCTTAGTAACATCTACCCGTCAATTAGCCACCTAGGTTATGCCACGACCCTAGTGCCCTTCTTCCCATTAGATACAACTTAGCAATATTCTCGTAGCATAACTTAGTAGTAACCATTAGTTTTATAAAAGTAGTTATAAAATCTAAAAACCAAAAATGTTTGAAGTGACATTAGAAGTAGAAACGCATCTCTAGACTAGACAGAAAATCCAATTCCACTACTAGCTCCCTGAGGAAATCGATCCCGACCTCTATTTGGGTAAAAGCTATTGCGACCCGCTCTTTCTACCATTGTGTAGCTTCAAGTTGGCAGCTATCATTTTTTGGCGTCGTTGCGGGGGAGCTTACGGTGTTGACTATCTATTTAGCTAGGTTTGTGTTTTGCTTCTCTTTTTGTTCTTATTTACTAATTTTGTTTGTGTCGTTCAATCAGGTACAAATGGCTCTTAATGCAAATGACCCTCACAGCAATGTGATAGCGGGGGAGGAGGCAGAAGTTGTAGAACAAGATGAGGCCTTACCTCAAGTTCCATGGAGAGGCTGAAATGCTAATGCAAATGCCAATGAGAACAATAACATTCGAGACCCTTATCCACCACCGTCGAGAGTGGATCCTAGAGTTCTACCCATCAAGGATACGCCAGTACTATTGTTCCTCCCTGAATTCGGGCGGGGAACTTTCAATTCACAAATATTATGTTGACCTTACTCAAGCAAAGAGGGTATTTCACGGGCGCCTCCGATCAAAATGCCTACAAGCACTTCAAGGGGTTCGTGGATACATGCTGGGGTAGCAAGCAGAAAAACGTGTCTGGGGATGTTGAGATTGAGGCTTTTCCCATTCTATCATAGGGGTAAAGTGTTGGATTGGTTAGAAAGGCTCTCGAATCATTCTATCACCACATGGGATGAATTGGCGGACAAATTTATGCCAAGTTCTTTTCTCCAAGCCATATGGCGACTTTTCGGGATGAGATTCTAGCTTTCAAGCAAGAGCCAATGGAACCTTTGCACGAGATATGGTAGAGATATAGAATAATGGTGAAAGGTGCCCCAATAATGACATGACCGAGGCGATGATACAACAAACTTTTTATCGAGGCATCAACACCACGAATCAATGCATTGTGAACCAATTGGCCGAAGGGAACTTTATGAAACTTTCTTACCAAGAGGCATGTGATTTACTTGATGAAATGGCCGACACCTCTTAGTCATGGCAAAGCCGAGCAAATGTGCCTCAAGGTGACCCCACGGTCATCCATTTGCACAAAGAATTGCACAATCATGGCCAAGCTATTGCCGAGCTTACAAAAACTATGAATCAATTGACAAAGGAGCAATTTCAACAAGTCCAAAACCCACGCCAAGTCAATGCAATGAAAAGTGTGTCTATGTTGAAACGAAGGCAACCAGGGAAACAACAACCTCAAGGTAATTGGGAGCAATTTGACTACAACAATGATGGTGGTGGTTATTCAAATGAGTGCTATGATGATCAAAGCGAAGAAGTCCAATATGTAAATAACTACCAAGGGAATAGATGAAACCAAAGGAATCAACAATGGCACCCCCAAGGAAATTGGGGCAATCAACAAGGCGTCGACAATTGGAATAATAACAACCAATAACAAGGTGGTGTAAATTGAAACAACAATCAAAACAACAATTGGGGTAACTAAGGTAACAATCAAGGCAATTGGAAGGTGAACAATAATAATTGGAGCAACAACAACAATTAAGGAGGGTGGAATAATAGCGGAAACCAAGGCAACCAGGGCAAGGCTTTCAAAGGCCCCCATGTACCAACAACCAAACAATCCCCCTCCCTTTCCTTCTCAAGGTCCAAGTTCTTACAGGAGTGATTTGGGGAGAATTGAGAACATGTTTGAGCAAATGATAAAAAAGAACCAAGATTCTGTTGCACAATTGTCTTCTTATTACACTGTCCGGAACTTGGAGGTGTAACTAGGGCAAATTTCTCAAGCTTTGAACACTTTCCCCAAGGTTGCTCTACCAAGTGACACGGTAGTGAAGCCGAAGGATGGGAATAATAACCATGTGATGGCGATTACAACTAGGAGTGGAAGAGGCGATGATGTGCATGCCTCGAGAGAAATTTGGAGGATGATATTGTGTTTCATGATGATGATGTGCCTTTGAATGTTGATGATGTGGTTGAACAAAATGTGAATAATGATGTGTGAATTGATATAGATGATGAGTTTGAGGTGGAAACACAAGATGTCGTGAACCCGTCTAGGGAACACATGATTGATATGCCCGAGACAGTGGTGCCCAAAGCCAAGGAACCCTTGCCTAGGCCACCTCCACATTATCTTTAATGGTTAGCCAAGCAAAAGAGTGACAACCAATTCAAGAAATTCATTGAAATTATAAAGAGCCTCACAATCAATGTCCCTTTGGTTGAGGCACTCGAACAAATGCCGGGGTATGCAAAGTTCATTAAAGATTTGGTTACAAAGAAGAGGTCGATGGAGTGTTAAACAATTAATATGACTCATCAAGTGAGTGCCATAGTACATTCAATGGCACCCAAGCTTGAGGATCCTGGAGCTTTTACTATCCCTTGTACTATCAGAAGTGTGGATTTTGCTAAGGCCCTTTATACTTGGGGGCTAGCATTAATTTGATGTCGTACTAGGTCTTCAAGACCTTGGGAATGGGGCAACCTCGACCTACCTCAATGAAACTTCAAATGGAGTATCGATCAATGAAGCGACCTTTTGGAATAATTGATGATGTTCTTGTCTGTGTTGATAAATTCATATTGACGGCCGACTTAGTCATTCTAGATTGTGAGGTGGATTTTAAAGTGCCGATTATTCTTGGGAGACCTTTCCTAGCTACGGGGAAGGCATTGGTTGATGTTGAAGCAGGTGAGTTGACATTCCGAGTGGGAGATGAGAAGGTTGTATTCCATGTTTGCAAATCAATGAGACAACCCTTAATAGCACGGAGGTGTGTTCATTTGTGGACTTTGTCACAGCTGTGATAGTGGATGACACAAGTTCCATGATCAATGTTGAAGATCCTCTTGAGGTCGTGCTTATTAACATGGATGTCAATGATGATGCTAGTAGAGTGGAGTGCATGAATTCATTGCATGGTACGGGTTCATATTCATATGAGCCCAGGAAGTTATCTTTGGATCTTGAAAACCGCAAAACTCACCAACAAAACCATCGATTGAGGAGCCACCGGTGTTGGAGTTGAAGCCACTTCCTCCATACCTTAGGTATGAATTCTTGAGTTCAAATTCTACTTTACCTGTTATTCTTTCGTCTTGCTTAACTAACGTGCAGGTTGACGCCACTTTGGCGGTTCTTCAAAAGTGCAATAAGGCAATTGGATGGACATTAATCGATAGTCGGGGTATAAGCAGCGCCTTTTGCATGCATAAACTCATCTTGTAGGAGGATGCAAGGCCTTCACTTGAGCATCAAAGAAGACTAAATGAGGTGATGCAAGAGGTAATAAAGAAAGAGGTTATCAAGTGGCTTGACACTAGTGTAGTTTAACCCATCTCTGACAGTTCATGGACTTCTCCGGTGTAATGTGTACTGAAGAAGGGTGGAATGACCGTGGTGACCAATGACAACAATGAGCTTATTTCGACTCAAGCAGTGACGGGCTGGAGAGTTTGTATGGATTACCGGAAGCTTAACAAGGTGACTAGAAAAGATCATTTCCTATTGCCATTCCTTGAAGAAATGCTTTATCGTCTTGCGGGTCGAACTTTCTATTGTTTTCTGGATGTTTAATCAGGGTAAAATCAAGTTCTAATTGCCCCAGAGGACCAAGAGAAGATGACCTTTACATGTCCTTATGACACATTCGCTTTCTCGAGGATTCCATTTGGATTGTGTAATGCTTCGGCGACCTTCCAATATTGTATGATGGCTATTTTCACCGACATGTGGAGGATATCTTGGAGGTCTTCATGGATGATTTCAGCGTGGTTGGGGATTCTTTTGAGGAGTGCTTTGTAAACTTGGATAGAGTGTTGGTTCGGTGTGAAGTCACCAACCTTGTTGTAAACTGGGAAAAGTGCCAGTTTATGGTAGAAGAAAGTATAGTGTTGGGTCACAAGATCTCGAAGCGAGGAATTGAAGTTGATAAGGCCAAGATCGAGGTCATTTTGAGGCTTCCTCCCCTACTTCTCTCAAAGGGTCAGGAGTTTCCTTGGGCACGTGGGTTTCTATCGAAGGTTCATCAAAGAATTTTCTAAGACAGTTAACCTATTACGGAAGTTGCTGAGAAAGATGCCAAGTTGTTTTCGATGAGAAGTGCATGGAGGCTTTTGATCTCCTTAAACACAAGTTGATCACCGCACCAAATTGGAGCTTACCATTCGAGCTGACGTGCGATGCTAGTGACGTGGTGGTTGGGGCTATTTTTGGCCAAAGGATAAAAAATGTGTTCCATCCGGTGTACTACGCAAGCAAGACCATGAATGAGGCTCAAATGAATTATACAGTCACCAAGAAGAAGTTATTGGCTATTGTTTTTGCTATGGATAAGTTTCGACCTTACCTTCTGGGGGCCAAAGTTATTATGCACACCGACCATGCAACCCTTAGGTATTTGATGACTAAGAAAGATTTCGAAGGCAAGATTGATGAGATGGGTTCTTCTTTTTCAAGAGTTTAATCTAGAAATTGTGGACCGAAAAGGGAATGAGAATCAAGTGGTGGACGACTTGTTCCATTTGGAGGAGGAGTGATGGCCTTGAAATCAATGATACATTTACCGACAAGAAACTCCTTGCGGTGTCAATAAATGGAATGTCGTAGTTCACCGATGTCGCAAATTATCTTGTTACCAGAATCATCTCGTGTGAGCTCACTTCTAACCAAAGGAAGAAGCTCAAGCGGGATAGCTTGGATTTTTATTGGGACGAGCCATATTTGTTCAAGATTTACACCCATGGTGAGATTCAACATTGTGTACCGGAGGAGGAACAATTGGGTATATTGGAGGCTTGCCATTCTTCCCCCTATGGTGGCCATCATGGAGGGGCGAGGACGACTTCTTGGATGCTTAGTTGCAGATTTTATTAGAATATCTTATTTAAAGATACGAGTGATGTGGTGAAGAGCTAGCGGTATTTTAAAAAGGGATGAGATGCCTCACAATACGATTCTCGAGGTGGAAATTTTTTATGTTTGGGGCATCGATTTAATGGGTCCTTTCATGAGCTCTTGTAGGAACACTTACATTCTCGTGGCGATGGAATATTTCTCAAAATGGGTTGAGTCGTGGATTTACCCAACAATGGAGCTCGGAGTGTTATGGCATTTTTGAAAAAAAGTATCTTCACAAGGTTTGGCATTCCTCGTGCTATCATTAGTGATAGGGGTTTCATTTCTGAAACAAGTATTTTGATTCATTGCTTGCCAAATATGGAGTAAATCACAAAGTGACCACCCCCTATCATCCTCAAGCTAGTGGTCAAGTGGAAGTCTCCAACCGGGAAATAAGGAGTATATTGTCCAAGACGGACAATGCTAATAGGACCGATTGGTCGAAAAAGTTTGATGACGCTTTATGGGCGTACCGGACAGCTTATAAGACCCCAATTGGTATGTCCCCGTACTGGTTGGTGTTCAAAAAAGTTCCATCTTCCGGTCGAATTGGAGCACAAAGCTATGTGGGCCTTTAGGAAGTTGAACTTGGAATGGGATATTGCGGCGAATCTCCATGTTGAACAACTAAATGAGCTTGATGAGTTTAGATTTCATGCCTACTCCAGCTCGTCCTTGTATAAGGACAAGATGAAGTATCTTCACGACAAATATGCTCGGGGAAAGAAATTCAAGGTTGGTGATATGGTTCTTCTTTTCAACTCCCAGTTACGCCTGTTTCCGGGAAAGATAGAATCAAAGTGGAGTGGACCATTTGAAGTTGTGTCCGTGACCCCATTTGGGGCTCTTTATCTTAAGAACAAGAATGGTGAAGTATTCAGAGTCAATGGATATCGTTTCAAGCATTATTTGGGGAAGTTTGATGACAGCCACATGGTGGCACTCATTCATTTGAAGTGATGTGATGGTAACATGCATCGTGCCGCGACGTTAAATAAGGCGCTTCTTGGGTGGCAATCCATGTCTTTTTCTTTCTCTTTTATTTTCTTTGTAGCTTAGGATTTTTGGACTAATTTGTTGTAAGATATTGCAGGGATTGTGTTGATACTGTGCAAAACTAAGTGGAAAAATTGCACAGTATCTGAAGTTTTCCAGTGCGGTCGCGGTGCAATTTCTGCGGTCCACACTGGCACTGAAAATGATACTCTCTGAAGTTTTCCACCTCGGTCCTTTGAGTGTGGTCCGTGGTGGTTCACATGAACAAATCCATCGTGGTCCGCGATCGCTTTTGCGCAATCGCGTAGATGATTAGGGGTCCACGGTTGTATATAAATAGAGGCCATGGGTCTCAGTGTACCCTTTTTGAAATTTGAAAACTCAGAGAATACTACTGTACATCCTTTTCTGAGACCGATATTCTTGCTTGCTTGGATTAATTGCATTCATTCTTCATAAACCTTGTAACATTTCATGCATTTGTGATTAATTAATTTCTTATTTTCATTTTATTTGTTTGCCTAGTAGTTTGTAACTTCTTCTTTTTTTTACCCTTTTTTCTCCGAATTGTTAGTTTAGGTTAGTTTACTGGTTAGTTTTTGCGTGTTAACGTGATTAAGGATTGGGCAACTGAGTAGGGATAAGTAGGCGTAAAAATTCGAACAAAAATGGAAAAGCCATGAAACCCTAGCTTAGTTCCTTGAGACTAACTCAGTATGTCCCGTGGTCTCCATACACGGTCCATGGTGCCCTAACGCGGTCTGCATTACCCTTTTGCACGGATTGGGGTGCCCAAAATGACTGAGAATGAACTTGTGCCCAGCGCGGCCGCGGTACATTCTATGCTGACCGCACTGGCCCATCGCGGTCGCGATCCTGTTTTGCGCGGATCATCGTGGCTAGATTTAGAGAAGTGATATTCTGGTCCTTTTCCCTATGCATAACGCGGTTGCCTTAGCATGGTCCGCAGTGCCTTTGTGCGGCAGCACTCCTGATGGTGCGGGCCGCGGTGCCTTGTTCTACAGCTGTATCTGCAGAACAATTTCTTATGCTGTGTGCAAATTGATTTCATTCACATGCTACACTGCCTATGCTTAAACTAACAATATTAGATGTGTCTACTTGCAGACAATGGAAAAACAATGCGGTAGAGGTGCCAAACAACCCGACCGAGGTGACTCCTCCTGGGGAGGAAAAGGGAAACAAGTTAAACTCACTCCCCGGCCTAAACTGAAAACAAGGTAACAAGTTGATATAGTTGATGACCAATCGGGGAGTGAGTACGTGCCTTCTCAAGACCTCTACTCTGCCTCAATCCTCGTTTCACATACTGCCTAAGCTCTACAATGTGTATCTTCTGGGTCGTCTGATGGCTCAGTAGCCGGCAGCGGTAAATACTCCACCTCCCTACAACTTTAGTATCTAGGGAGAGTGCAGAAGGTGGGAATGACAGTGATAATTAGGTACGTGATAGTGGTGTGCCCCAGGTTGGGGGTGTTGAACGAACAAGAAAACTTGAAGCTTGGGAAGATCGATTTTTCATCCAAGTGGCTTTCCATAAGTTTAGGGAATGGTGGTCAGTACGAAAGTTAATTTCGGAGAGGAGTTTCATCACAAATGACCCGTTGCCCCTTCACCCAACTATACACAATCAGTTGCACACTAGAGTGGGTTGGGAGCATTTTCGGGATGAATGTGTAGAAGCTAAAGAGCACATGGTCAAGGAGTTCTACTGCAATGTGGCCCACGTCAAAAAGGGCTCCATAGTGACCAAAGTGCAAAAATAAAATGTGGTGTTCTCCAAAAAAGCTTTCAATGATTACTTGGAATTTGATGATGAAGATGAGACCCAGTGCAATGAGAAGTTGGCAATGGGCGAAGAGGTTCGCCCGCGGGTAGCTATACCTGGCACACCCCGGCACTACTCCAGATTGGGTGCAAGCAAAGGGTAAAAATAGTTTGGAGGTCTTTGAATTTCGAGGCTAGGGGGTGGTTGACCTTTGTTTGCAATTGACTTGACCCTACCTCCCATGATCAAACTATCCCATTTCCCCATATCTTGATTGTTTCTATCATGGAGGATTTCCCTATCAATGTGGGAAATGTGATGTACCAGGCAATTACTTCGGTGGGATCTGAGAGTGACCAAAACTATCCCTTACCTAACACCCTTACCATGTATTTCCTGGATCTGAAAGTGAAGAAGAAGTCATTTGATGTGAAAGTAAGATCGGTGGCACCATTCTCATGGTATCGCTTACAGGGACCAGACAATCCCAAGGACAAGCGCTATAAGCCACTTGCCTCTGCCTCGACTGGCCAGTTTGAGGAGCTAGTTGCATTAGAGCCTTCGTCGATCTCTCTGCGGAGCCTTCCACCATGCATGCTGCCACTACAACCACTGACTTGCCTCTAGGACCTTCCTCTATTGCTGGTCCTAGTACTTCAGCTGGCTCGGGGGTTCCATCTTCCCGGGCTCATTCCTTCACTGCCCATCATTTGAGCCAGATACTGGCTAGTGTGAACAACTGGATGTCAGCTGCGGCATCCAAGTTGTCAACACTATCTTCCACTATTGAGGCCCATTCAGCACCACAAGCAACTCTGATTCCTCAGTCCATTGAGGACACACTAAAGAAGCTCCTAGAGAACCAAGAGAAGATGATGAAGACACATGATGCCTCGTCTAAGGTAATGGATTCAGAGGGCAAGACTTTGAAGGATTTTGCCCGGGAGCACAAAAATATGAGGAAATCACGGGCTTCCAAGGAGTCTATGAAGGTGCTAAGGACAGATGTGGACAAGATATTGGTAGACCAGATGCCTCTAGACTTATTATTTGGGGATCCAACCCTCCAGCAGCACCAGTAGAAGAGCCACAACAGGAGCCGACAACCAGGCTTCCAAGGAAGAAGAGGAAGGTCCCCAGTACACCTGATGCGATTATTGCGTTGACAGACCCATAAGAGGTCTCCTCCAGTTTGCCACATGATCCACCTTACATCCAATTGGTCTAGGAACATGCCCCAGTCCCAACAGCTGAGCAGCAGGAGACCGGTAACTAGTTTGAGGTTCCCGCACATACAAATGACTTGGGGACCATTGATGATCTCATGCAGGCAGACCAGGCTTAGGGAGCTCCTATATCCTTCATCTTGATTTTGATGCTCATAGGTTTAGTTGGCATTGGGGATAATGCCAGCTTTTATTCGTGGGGATGCACCCTAGTTTTATCTGGATGACTGTATGTATAGATTCTTAGTTTATGCTTTACTTTGATTTTCTAGTTTGTGTTGTATATAACTTTACATTTAGCTACTTTTATCGTACTTTTTACTTTTTATTATCTCTTTTGGTCTGCATATAATATATATTCATCCTCTGATGAATATTCTAAACCCCTATTGTACATATTCATTCTATTTTTTATTTTCGCAAAAAAAAAATTCGTTTTTAGCTTTGTAGATAGGCTCGTAGCCTTTTATTTTGTTTTGAATGCCTTTAATAAACCCTTGGTTTTCTTAATGAAATGGTTCTTTCCAAGGGTGGAGTATTGTGAGAACCAGGCGGCTCTTCCAAATGATAGATGGCGTGACAACCTTCTTAAAGGTTTGAGTCTGTTTTTGTTCTTTTTGTTTTTGGGATAGTTGTAGTTAAGGATACCTCAAGCAAAGCTTCACTTGGGCCCTAGCACATTTGCCTTTGATCCCATGGTCAAAGATATAATGTTGTGTTTAGGATAGTAAAAGTCATGTGATTGATACTCTTATGTTGACCAAACAATCATCATGTGGTCTTTTCGGAGCATTGTGTTCTTAAATTGTAACTAAGGTCATTGTGGGCCCTCGACTCGATGTCTTTAGCAATCCCCTAGAGTTTGTGGTGTGAAATCAAACTGTGTGTCCAAGTACCGAGCCAATGGTCTAGAACTTGCCTTGAATGTTTGTTGAGGTGAAATCCTAGGTGAAATTTCACTTGAGAAGTGATTATATGCTCTCCTTGATCCAAATGTTAAGTTGAACAATTCTATAGCCTACCAATGCGATGATCCCTAGTTAACCCTTTTGAGCCTTAAAGCTTTTTCTTTCAAGAACCAATGCTACAAGCCTATACCCGTTCTAAATAATACCATCTCTTGGCACACATATCTTCCCTTGAGTAATGGAAAATGTCTAAATTTTGGGGGAGAGACAATAAAGGAAACAAAGTGATAAAATGTACAAAAGCAAAAGAAAATGAAGACAATGAAAAAGAAAGAAAAGAAAAAGACAAAAAGAATGTCCAACGTGAACAAGAATAAAAAGGGATTCAAGGAAAACAAAAGTGAAAAGGTGTGGAACAAGGAGAAAAAGGAGAAATTCTTTGAATTGCATAAGAAAGAGTGACATTATATCTCTCTAACCCCTTGAAAAGAAGTGAAATACTTAAAAGAGTCAAGAGAATTGTGCTAAAATGAATCAAAAGAAGTTCTTAAGAGAAGATTGAACCCATTTTAATAACATGTCTTACCCTTACCAAAAAGCCTTCATATTGACTCCACATAACTACTATATGATCTTGAGTCAAAGGAAGCCTACATTAGTGGATACTTACATAAGGGGAAAGTATATGGTACTTAGAGCCGGACTTGTGACCTTCTTCTAGAGAGAGATGAGTGATATCCCATTAACCTCGGTTTGTGTGTCAATACTCTAAAAGGTGAGTTTCGCTTAGGAGAGTTGAGGATGTGTGAGTTTGGGTTCCATAATGACCAAAGTAATTAAGAGAATGGGCTTGATGTAATGTGTCAACTCTTGATGCTCTTGTGACACACTTGATCCATGGTTTTCAAAGTTTAAATGTCTTTAATGATGCATTCATATTAAGGGAAATTGTTAGTCCCAATTGATTTTTGTTTAGGTTTTTTTTTATACTAAGATAATTCATATTTTTAGGAAATGCGTACATAGGTTTGATGCATTAGTTGCATCCAATTACATAGAGTTGCACCTTCAGTAGGTGCTATTACAGATATGTTCTTACAAGCCATAGAGTTAGTAGTACTAGTTCCACACTTATCTATAATATTAGAGTAGGTAGAGGTCCTAGAGTGCATCCTTGTCATACCCCAAAATCCGAGGGACCTGACCGACACTCAACCAGGTATCCCCAGTCGAGTGGACCTGGGTGCCTTTCCTAACCCATGAGTTGCCCCACATTTTTCATTACTTGCTAACCGAATATAAACAACAGTTTATAATTGAAACACCTTTTCACAGACCATACATACGTAGATGATATTAACGCGGTTTACAATTTACAATATCCCAAGATACAAAGTGCATAATCCATGGTTCGTGACCCACATTTCATGTCTACGGAGCCTCTAAGGATACAAGATGATGGTATTATACTTGCTCCCACAAGGCTCCGGCTATACCTTTTTACATAAACAAAAATAAGATCCAAAAGTACAAGAACAAGAGTGGAATAAGCCACGCAGGGCCCCGGAAGAAAAGGGGCTCACCAATACAGCTGACGGGGAAAGAGGAAGAGCTATGGACGGTGGACTGGAGTAACTGCTGAAGATCCACCTACAATCATAACATGAATGTAGCGCCCCCGGCAAAAGGGACGTCAGTACATTTGAATTGTACTGGTATGTATGAACAAAACTTGTCCCAAGTAAACTCAAGCCATATGCAAATAGAACACATCAATAGAAGAAGCAACCAAGCACACATATAGAAGGTACAATTAGTCAAACAAAGGGTCAATCAGTGCCCCACAGGTTACAAACTCTCTTGTTGTCTCCTTTTACAATTTTACATCATTGATTTCACAATTATTTTTGCTCAAGTGCATAGTTCAATAGTGATTTCGATCACTTTTCCACCCTTATTACCTCGTCTACCCTTATTACCTCATCCACCCTTATTACTTCGGCCACCCTTATCACCCCAACCCACACTTTATTACACTGTGTTGCAGCGCGCAAACCGACCCTGCCGTATAGTTTTAATCCATAACAAACACAACCAAACAGCAAATCACAAAGATAAGTAACAAATACACCTCAAGGAATCACCACAACAATGTTACAAGAGTTCCCATAACTATTGACACCAATTTCATTACTTTCAACATTTCTTACTCAATTCAAATTACCACAATTGCCCATAATATTTCAAGTACATTGTTACCACAATTAATCTTGTTCCACCATTTACGGATTCCTTCAATCACTTATTATTCAAATTTTACCATAAAGTGCATTCACAATCAATCCTGCCACAAGAAACTTTCAGATAACCCACATAGATATCAGCTACCAAATACTTCACATGCCACGCAAGGCGATTTCACAAGAATCAAGGTTAGGCATACATACCTGGAGTTGAATTCCCTTTTAAGCTTCTACTTCAGTCACCAAGTAATCAAGCAATGTCAATCTAGTTCATCAATTAACACATAGGCCTTAGGATTGAAGCCCACAATTACCTCCCCATTCCCTTTTACTAGATTTTTATGGTTTTAAAAGACATGCATGTGGATTTCTAACAAGAATTTCAAAATCAATGTATGAGATTCCCTCCCCAAGCTTAAGTTCGAAAATTAGGGAAAAGGGTTAGGGATTTTACCTATTAAATCATAAAGGAAGACAGATGCTCAAAATTTCCCGGCTTCGATGATTTTTGAAAGATCAATTGATGAAGAAGGGGCTTCTCTCTAAAGAAATCTCTCTCCCCTCTCTCTTGTTTTGTTCAGAAAATGTATTAAAATGAGAGGTAGGGGTGTTTTATTAGAAAAGGGTCGGGTTTAAAACTTTTAGAAAATTGAAGTTCGCGATGGATCTGCAGTCAACTCTGCGATCGCAGAGTCGACATGCGATCTGCAGATTGGACCGCATAATGGTCCCAAATTGCAGGCCTCTCTGGTTGGGTATGCGGTAAGAATAAAGTCTGTATACCAGTTCTACGGTCGCAGATTGCACCGCAGAATTGACCGCCACAAATCTTCAAGGATTTTATGCGATGACAATACGGCCCGCATATTGATTATGCGAGCGCAGATTCGACCGTAATTTCAATGCCAAATATGGCCTGCTCTCTGATTCATTCTACGGCCGATATGTGGTCCGCATACCTGACCTACAATCGTATTTCTGACCGTAGAAATAACATTTTTCGGAAAAAAATTCGACTCTTGATTTATAAGTGTAAAATTAGTAGAAAGGGATTTCGACACACCGATAGACCCGATTCCATCAGTTTCTAGGACTTAAGCACTCATTTTCGCGGGGTCTTACATCCTCCCCCGCTTAAGATCATTCGTCCTCGAATGAGAACTTGCAAAATAGTGAGTTTGAAAACATGATATGCAAGTTCCTACGCATTTATTAACTCTCAATTTTGGTAAAAAAATTTCGCTAGAGTTTCCTTTGTAATATGGACATATCCACCTGTCAGTGAGTCCCCAAGAAATATTTCTAAGCACCATTACACAAATCTGGCTATCTCTATTATAGTTATACAACACACGACCTTCACATTTACACATATTCAACCGCTCGACACACTTTTAACCATTTGGTACACCACAAGTAGTTAAATAAAGCATTAATCGTCTGTACTATCAATGCCACTTACCTATCACAAGAGTATGATACATTTAACCATTTCAATACAACTCTTCCATGCAAAATTATTCATTATTTCCTTTCATCACCTTACCATGGACTAATTATCTACCACAAAACACACAAAATTTTGGGCACAATCTTGAAGAAATGGTGAAGTGTTTAGGAATCCTTTGCACATAATGAGACACATGCTAGTTTGCTTAGGGACAAGGACTTACATAACTACCCCTAGACTTATTCGAACAAATTGGGGTATTTTAATTTCATCTCATCTTCCGCTTCCCACGTGGCCTCTTCGACTTGTTGGTTTCGCCACAACACCTTAACCGAAGCGATCTCCTTGTTTCGCAACCAACGGACTTGTCTATCAAGAATAGCAACCGGAATCTACTCATATGATAACTCTTCGGTAACCTTGATGTCTTCAACTGGCACGATGGAGGACAGATCCCCAACCACTTTCCATAACATGGACACATGGAACACCGGGTGCACTAAGGACATCCCAGGAGGCAGTTCCAACCTATAAGCAGCTGGTCTGATCTTTTGAATAATCTGATAAGGCCCCACGTATCTAGGACTTATCTTCTCTTTCTTCCCAAATTGTATGACTCCCTTCATGGGAGACACTCGCAAGAATACCCAATCACCTTCTTGAAACTTCAATTCCCTTCGATGCACGTCCGCATAGGATTTCTGGCGACTCTGAGCAGTCTTCATCCTTTCTTGAATAACTTTAACTTTTTCCATGGCCTTGTGCATGAGATCTGGCCCTATCAATTTTGCCTCACCAACTTCGAACCACCCGATCGGGGATCTACACCTCCTCCCGTATAATACCTCAAATGGGGCCATTTGGATGCTAGCATGGATGCTGTTGTTGTAAGAAAATTATATAAGGGGCAAGTGATCATCCCAATTACCCTTGAAATCCAGGACACAAGCCCGCAATATATCTTCGAGCGTCTAAATAGTCCGCTCTGCTTGACCATCGGTCAGAGGATGAAACGTCGTGTTGAGGTTCACCTGAGTACCCAATCCTTGCTGAAATTTATTCCAAAAGTTAGCTGTGAATTGAGACCCTCGATCCGAAATGATAGAAAGCGGAGTGCCATGAAGTCTCATTATTTTTTTGATATACAATTGAGCATATTGTTCTGAAGTATCGGTGGACTTGACTGGAAAGAAGTGAGCTGATTCTGTGAGTCGATCCACTATTACCCAAATTGAGTCAAATTTGTGCTGAGTGCGAGGTAGTCCTGTCACAAAATCCATGTTGATCATCTACCATTTCCACATTGGTATCTCAAAAGGCTGCGTTAGCCCACCAGGCCAGTGATGCTCGGCCTTAACTTGCTGACAGTTCGAGAATTTGGACACGAAGTCTGCTATATCCCTCTTCATACCGCTCCACCAATAAATTTCCTTGAGATCGTGATACATATTTGTAGAACCTGGGTGCACTGAATACCTGTAATGATGAGCCTCCACCATTACCCTCACCCGAAGATCATCTACATCTGGAACATATAACCTATCTTGACATCGTAACACACCATCATCACTTCCGATAGAAAATGTCGAAATCTTGCTACTCCGAACCGTCTCCTTTATTTGTGCCAATGCTGGATTAATAAACTGATTATCCTTGACTTTCGCTACAAGCAACAACTCTACTACGTTATGCACCATAATCTCCTCCTCATTTGGGGTCGACATACAAACCCCAAGACTGGCCAACTGATAAGCCTCTCGGTCTAATAACCTCTGATCCGCTCCCAAGTGAGCCAAACAACCCATGGATTTCCGACTGAGGGCGTCGGCCACTACGTTCGCCTTCCCTGTATGGTACAAGAAGTTCATATCATAATCCTTGAGCAATTCTAACCATCGCCGCTACCTCAAATTTAGCTCCTTCTGCTTGAACAAATATTGGAGACTCTTGTGGTCCGAGAACACATCCACATGGACCCCATAAAGGTAATACTGCCATATTTTTAAGGCAAACACAACTGCTGCAAGCTCCAAATCATGCGGCGGGTAGTTCTTCTTCTGATCTTGAGCTGACTTAGAGCATAATCTATAACCTTCCCTTGCTGCATGAGCACACACCCCAAACAAACTCTGAAGGCATCGCAATACACCACAAATCCTTCCGTGCCTTCCGACAAGGCCAACACTGGTGCTGATGTCAATCTTGACTTCAATTCCTGGAAACTTTTCTCACAAGCATCAGACTATTGGAACTTGACTGATTTCTACGTCAATTTAGTTAATGGGGAGGCGAGGGTAGAGAACCCCACCACAAACCTCCGATAATAACCTGCTAACCCCAAAAAGCTACGAATCTTTGTCGGGGTTGTAGGTCTATGCCAATCCTTCACAGCTGCAATCTTTTGGGGGTTCACTTGAATCCCCTTCCCCGAAACAACATGCCCTCAAAAAGCGACAGACTCCAACCAAAATTCACATTTTGAGAATTTAGCATACAACTGGTGCTGATGAAGAGTTATTAAAACTGCCCTGAGGTGATCAACATGATCCTCCCTGCTTCACGAATAAATGAGGATGTCGTCAATAAATACAACCACAAAGGAGTCTAGAAATGGCTTGAAGACCCGATTCATAAGATCCATGAAAGATGTTGGGGCGTTGGTTAGCCCAAAAGACATGACCAAGAATTCGAAGTGACCATAGCGGATTTTGAAGGCAGTCTTAGGAATATCCCGCTCTATGATCTTCAATTGGTGATAGCCGTATCGCAAATCAATTTTGGAGAAGAACTTTGCACCTTGCAATTGATCGAACAAATCATCTATCCGGGGCAAAGGGTATTTATTCTTGATGGTGCCCTTGTTAAGCTGCCAATAGTCGATACACATCTAAAGCGACACATCCTTCTTCTTGACAAAAATGACTGGAGCGCCCACGGCGATACACTTGGTCGAATGAACCCCTTCTCCAAGAAATCCTCCAGCTGCTCCTTTAACTCTCGTAATTCTGCTGGCGCCATCCTGTATGGTGGAATAGATATTGGCTGAGTATCTGGAAACACATCAATCCCGAAGTCAATCTCCCTATCTAGCAGAATCCCTGGAAGATCATCTGGAAATACCTCCGAAAATTCATTTACTACTAGTACGGATCTGAGGGCAGGCACATCTGAAGCGGTGTCCGCCACCCGGACCAAATGATAGATACACCCCTTCTTTATCATCTTCGAAGCCTTAAGGTAAGAAATAAACCTACCTTTCGGCATAACACCATTTCCTCTACACTCAATCGCCGGCTTGTTGGGAAACCCGAGTCTTATGACTCTTGTCCGGCAGTCAAGTTAAGCAAAGCATGAATAATGCCAGTCCATTCCCATAATCACATCAAAATTTACCATCCCAAGCTCAATAAGGTCGGTCTTGGTAACACGCCACACACTGTGACAACACAATTCCTATAAACCCGCGCGGCTGTAATAGAATCACCAACCGGAGACACAAAGAATGGCTCAAGAAGCTGTTCGGACTCATTCCCAAAACTCAAAGTAATGAATGGGGTGACATAGGACAAAGAAGACGCAGGGTCAATAAGATCATAACAATCAATGGCCAGAATGGGCAAGATACTTGTAACCATATTTAAAGAATACTCAGCATTCTGGCGACCACTCAAAGCATAGAACCGGCTCGGTCCACTTCTACCATGAGCCCCACCCCTATCTGCACCATGCCCTGCTGGAGATGGAGGACGCACAGATGATGTAGATGGCGGGGCGAATCCAATACCCATGCCATGTCTAGGTGCACGACACTTCCGTTGGATATGACCTCTCACCCCGCAATTATAACACAGTGGGATGTCCATATAACAAGTCTCCGTATAGAACCTGCCACACTTGGGACATGTAGCTCCCACCTGCTGTTGGGGCCTCACCCCCGAATGGATGAACTGGTGGAACCTCCTGATGTCAGAACCTGGTCTCAAGGAACTACCCTACTGATGGTTGTGCACAAATGGCACTGCGCTGGCTGAAGACTGAACATACGGCCGGGATGGCCCCTCCCTGGAGCTGACCTCCCTGAGTGACCCATTGCCGGGCCCTACTGCTACTCTCCAAGTCCTCTGCCCTTATCTCCAATTTCCTAGACTTTGTGGCCTGAGCGAAACCCACAATCTTCCACTAGTTCATGTCTGAGTGCAAGGCTGCTGTAGCAGATTCATTTACCACCAAGGGACTAAGACCCTGAAAAAAAAGCCGAACTTGAGCACTCATGGTCGGTACTAACTATGGGGCATACTTGGACAATCTCACGAACTCCATATAGTACTCTCAAACACTCATGCCGCCCTGCTTGAGAACCTCGAACTCTATGGCGCAGGCTGCCATTGTCTCGGCAGGCAAAGAAATGGTCTATAAAAGCATCTACAAATTCCTCCCATCTAGTAGGAGGGCTCCCCTCCTCGCGGGAATCCTCCCACATCTCAAACCATGAGCATGCCGCTCCCTTCAACCTGTAGGAAGCCAACTCAACCCCTTCTGATTCTGTGGCCTTCATCAGACGAAGGGTCTTGTACATCGCATCAAGAAAATCCTGTGGATCGGCCTCTGGGTCTGTGCCTGAAAACTCTGGAGGGGCCAATCGCAGAAACTAGTGAACTCTGGAATTGGCAGAATCTCATTGTCCGCCGGAGGACATAGGGACATCATGAGATCTCTGGGCATGAGCAGCCACTAACTGGGTCAACATACAGATGGCTCCCCTAAGGTCCCCATCAGAAGCCTCGGGACCGGAAGCTGGAGCATTGTCGGGATTAGGAATATCGGTAGGAGGGATGGTGACGCCCTCTGCCGCTGCTGGAACAGGAATGCTTGGATCCAGAAGGGACGGGCTAGGCAGATTGAAAGCCGGGGAGTCACTCTCACCCACGGTGTCAGGTACATGGCTCACAATCATGCTTAGTGTGGCATTGGCCTCAAGCCCGAGTCTAACCTTCTTCTTAGGTGCCATCCCTGAAAATTTAGGAACAAGGCACGAGTTAGACACAAATACATTTCACTTTTCACTTCATCGCACGAAATGGAGTAAGAAAGAAGAGAGTAGTTTCCTAAATGACCGTGTATCCCCCTACATATATATGTGATCAACAACACACCGATAAGAAGGGATCTACTAGGCATGGCTCCGAGACACCCTACGACTCTTTTAATACCTTAGGCTCTGATACCAAGTTTGTCACACCCCAAAATCCGAGGGACCTGACCGGCACTCCATCGGGTATCCCCAGTCGAGTGGACCTGGGTGCCTTTCCTAACCCATGAGTTGCCCCACATTTTTCATTACTTTCTAACCGAATATAAACAACAGTTTTATAACTGAAACACCTTTTCACAGACCATACATACGTAGATGATATTAACGTGGTTTACAATTTAAAATACCCCAAGATACAAACTACATAATCCATGGTTCGTGACCCACATTTCATATCTACGGATCCTCTAAGAATACAAGATGACAGTACTATACTTGCCGGTAACAAGGCTCCGGCTTTACCATTTTACATAAACAAAAATAAGATCCAAAAATACAAGAACAAGGGTGGCATGAGCCAAGCAGGGTCCCGGAAGAAAAGGGGCTCACCAATACACCTGACGGGGAAAGAGGAAGACCTACGGACAGTGGACTGGAGTACCTGCTGAAGATCCACCTACAATCATAACACGAATGTAGCGCCCCCGGCAAAAGAGACGTCAGTACATTTGAATTGTACTGGTATGTATGAACAAAACTTGTCCCAAGTAAACTCAAGCCATATGCATATAGAACACAGCAATGGAAGAAGAAACCAAACACACATATAGAAGGTACAATTAGTCAAACAAAAGGGCAATCAGTGCCCCACAGGTTACAAACTCTCATGTTGTCTCCTATCACAATTTCACATCATTAATTTCACAATTTGTTATGCTCAAGTGCATAATTCAATAGTGATTTCGATCGCTTTTCCACCCTTATTACCTCTGACGCCCTTATCACCCCAACCCACACCTTATTACACCATGTTTCGGCGCGCAACCCGACCCCGCCGTTTAGTTTCAATTCATAACAAACACCACCAAACAGCAAATCACAAAGATAAATAACAAATACACCTCAAGACATCACCACAACCATGTTACAAGTGTTCCCATAACTATTGACACCAATTTCATTTCTTTCAACAGTTCCTACTCAATTCAATTACCATAATTGCCCACAACATTTCAAGTACATTGTTATCACAATTAATCTTGTTTCGCCATTTACGGATTCCTTCAATCACTTATTATTCAACTTTTACCATAAAGTGCATTCACAATCAATCTAGTCAAAAGAAACTTTCAGATAATTCACATAGATATCAACTACCAAATACTTCACATACCACACAAGGCGATTTCACAAGAATCAAGGTTAGCCATACATACCTGGAGTTGAATCCCCCTTTTAAACTTCTACTTCACTCACCAAGCAATCAAGCAATGTCAATCTAGTTCATCAATTAACACATAGGCCTTAGGATTATGGCTCACAATTACCTCCCCGTTCCATTTTTCTAGATTTTTAGGGTTTTAAAATACATGCATGTGGATATCAAACAAGAATTTCAAAATCAATGTTGAGACTCCCTCCCCAAGTAAGAGTGTAAACTGGCCCGGTCCTGAACCGGGACCAGACCGGGCCCGCGGTCCTGGTGGGCCGGCCCTGGTAGTCCTGGCGGGCCGGTCCTGGCGGTCCCGGGCCTGCCGGTCCTATAAGCCCGTGACGGGCCGGTCCAAAAGTGAAGAACTGTCAGGCCCGGGACCGCTAGGCCCGGGATCGCCAGACAGGCCTAGGACGGTCCTGGCGGGCCTGGCGGAACCAGGCGAGCCAAAAGACACTTTTTTTTAAAATTTTTTTTAAAAAAAATTGATAACGGCTCTTTTCAAAAGTAGCCGTTTGGAACTTTGTAAAATAGCCATTTGGCCCTCAAACTTTAATTTAACCCCAAACTTTATATAATTATAATTTTTCCCATATCTCAATTATAAATACCCCCTCATTCTTTCATTTTTATTCACCAATTCATCAATATCTCTCAATCTCTCTTTCAATCTTTCTACTACAATTGCTTAATTTATTGTTGAAAATTCGTGAAAAATTGTGAAGTTGTTGAATTGAAGTTTTCATGTGTTCAACGATTTTCAATTTTCAAGAAATTGTTCGGCAATCCGGTAAACTCGTTTCAACTCTTACGTTTTAATAATATATTTTTGTGTTGTTTAGTTTGCATAATTATAATTAGTATGGCATTTTCTTTGAAAAAAATATTCGGTAAAGGAAAAGGTAAAACGGGTGAAAGTAGTGGCCATAATACTACCCTTCCCCCGGCTCCCCGACTTATAAAAGATAAGCAGTTGAAAGTAGTCGCCAACCTAGACGTCCTACTCCGCCTCCCATAATGCTTGATAGTGATCACCCTTGTTTTCAATTTACCGATAGTGAATTTCTACCTGATGTTGCAGTAGGTGATAGATTAGATGATGAAATTATGAATGCTCTTTATCCTAATGAACCTATCTTAGAGGAAAATGAGGATGATAATGATGATGATGAAACCCAAGCACCAGATTTAGATGATACACCTACTAGTCATGTTCATAACTCAAATAATGCACCGGCACACCCACCTGTAGAAACTCCAACTTTTAGGAGACAACCTGCTAAACGTGCAAAAACATCATTAGCTTGGAGTTTTTTTACTCAAGTAAGAGAAATAAATAAGGCTAAGTGTAAAACTTGTGGGAAATTACTGGTTCATAAATTTACTGGAGATCCGTAGCGGCACAGGTAGTTTGGTTAGGCACATAAAAATACACCCTACAGATAGGGCTAGATTTTTTCAAATGCAAGCGCAGCAAGAGGGGACAAGTGTAGATTCTGCGGTTAACCCTAGTATATGTTCAAATCTAGTTCAACCAGGAACTAACACTGTCACCGGAGGTATTTTATATTACGATCCAAATAGAGATCGTGAAGAATTAGCAAAGATGATTATTGTTATGTGCTTACCTTATACTTTTGCTTCTAATCCTACTAATAAAGGTTGGTCTCGCGCAACAATTAAGGCCAATATTTATAAATTCAAACATGAATATGAACAATATTTGCGCATTTATTTACTCATATACCTAATCGGATTTCTATTACTACTGATATTGGTAGAAGTAATAATGAATGTGATTATCTAACTATTACAAGTCATTGGATAGATGAGGACTAGACAATGCAAAAACGTATAATTGCATATAGAATAATTAATTCACGTCACACGGGTAAGTTTATAGCTAACATTGTTTCAGATATTTGTAGATATTTTTGCTTTAGCGATAATATAATGGCAATTTCTATGGATAATGCTTCTAGTAACACTAGTGCAATAGGCATGCTTATAAAAACACTAAATCCTGCATTTAGTAATATTTTCCATGTTATATGTATTTTTCATATTTATCATTTAATTGTTGGTGATGGTATGCGAATTTTAAACATAGAAATTGAAAAGGTTCGATTGGCTCTTAATTGGCTTTTTTATTCAAACCGTAGAACTAGACTTAGAGAGTATTTTAAAAAATGTGATGAACATGGCCTTAGAGAAAGAAATGTTCCTAAACCTTGCCCGACTAGGTGGAATTGTATGTACAAAAGTTTAGTAGTTGCATATGAATATAGAAACCCAATTAATGCAACGTTTAATTCTCGGGTAGATGGTGAGGATGATGATAAAATGCTTACTACCCAAGATTGGACGAATGTTAAAACACTTTTATATTTTTTAGAACATTTTCAAGTTGCTACAAATGTATTTTCTGGGCAATATTATCCTACTATTTCAAAATGTTCAGTTTATATTGGCGCACTAGCTGATTTGTTTGTTGAATTTGGCGAGGGTGGGGATATTTATGAACTTGCTATAAATGAAATGAAACAAAAATTTAAGAAATATTTTTTCCCTATCCCTCCTATTTTTGGTGTTGCTGCAATGTTAAATCCTACAATGAAATTGGGAGGTCCTCATTTTTGGTATTCTAATATTTATAAGGCTTTAGATCTTTCAAACGAGGAAATTGCTACAATTGCAGATGCAAAAGCATCAATCAAAATTAATGCTTAAACTGTTTATAATGCTTATAAAGTTGTGTTAGAGCATGCTAGGCCAAATATTCCAACCCCTACTTCGTCTAGCTCACAATCGTCTAAAAGAGCTGCGGGCTTAACAACTCTTAAATCTTGGACAGAGTTCCGGGGTTCTCAAGGTGATAATTATGCTGAAACTTCACATCTAAATGAGTTCAAGTTTACTTGTCTCAGGGACTTGAAAAGGAGAATCCAGACGGCTCGTTCGATCTATTGGAATGGTGGAAGTCAAGGGAAAAATATTTTCCAGTTCTTGCAAGGATGGGTCGGGATGTTTTATCAATTCAAGCTTCAACTGTTGCATCGGAGAGCGCTTTCAGTCAAGCAAGAGTACAAATCGGTGATCATAGAGAGGCAATGAGGGATAGCTTGGAAAATCGGTGCTTTTGAGAGATTGGATTCGCACGGAAAGAAGAAACTTTGGAATTGCAGAATCACAACCGGCGATAAATAAAGCTTATGAAGAATGATAGCGGAACTTTCGGAGGATTCGGCTTCGCCCAGAAGTGGTGATGAACAAGCTTCGTTTCCACCACCACCAACACAACCTCCTCCCAACCTTGACGAATTTATGAGATTTGTTAGAGATACAATGTAGATTATGATGTAACTTGTACATTGGCACATCTTCTTTTAGTTTTTTTTTCCTTTTAATAGTGGTATTAGTACCTTGTTTGCTCATTCCATTGGGGGAAGGAAGACTAAGAAAGATATGCCATTTTGGTCAATAAAAATTATAAGACATATCCTTGAATATCTTTTTTCTCAATATTTCTTTATCTTTACTTCGATATATATACATATATATGTGTGTGTATATATATATATATATATATATATATATATATATATATATACACACACATATATGTATATATAACATACAATATATACTGCAATAAAATATATACGAGAAGATATATACATAACATACAACCTAAACTACAAGAAAATATATAAGTAATAACATATATACATAAGATACAATATATATTAGAGAATATATATACATTATACATAAGAGACACTATATATATACTACAACAAAATATATATACATAATATACAATATATATACTACATGAAATTATATAAGAGAATATATATATACATAAGATACAATATATACTACAAGAAAATATATAAGGAATATACATATATACAAAATATATAACATATAATAATTAGTACAACATAATATACTAATTACCACAACACAGTACATACATTATATACAATATATACTAATTACGACAACACAATAAATACAAAATATCAATATATACTAATTACTACAACACACTATATAATAATATACAACATATACTAATTACTACAACACAATATATACATAATATACAATATATACTAATTACTACAACATAATATACAATGAAATATATATTATATATAATATACTAATAACTTAGTACACTATATAAAATATATTCTACACTAATAACTACTATACAAGATATTGCCTTAAAAAAAACCCCCCGTCAGGCCCGCCACACGAAGCCCGTCACGGGCTGGTCTAAACATTCAGGACCGCTAGGCCTGGGACCGCCAGGCCCGGCACACGAAGCCCAGGACCGCAAAGCCCGGCCCGTGAGGCCCGTTTAGGCCTGGGCCCGGACCAGTCTACACCCTTATCCCCAAGCTTAAGTTCGAAAATCAGGGGAAAATGGTTAAGGATTTTACCTGTGAAATCAGAAGGGAAGACATATGCTCAAAATTTCCCGGCTTCGATGATTTTTGAAAGATCAATTGATGAAGACGGGGCTTCTCCCTCAAGAACTCTCTCTTCCCTCTCTCTTGTTTTATTCTGAAAATGTGTAAAAATGAGGGATAGGGATGTTTTATTAGAAAAGGGTCCGGTTTAAAAATTTTAGAAAACAGAAGTTCGCAACGGATCTGTCGATCGCAGAGTTGACATGCAGTCCGCAGATTGGACCGCATAATGCCCCAAATTGATGGCATCTCTGGTTGGGTATGCGGTAAGAATGCGGTCCGCATACCAGTTCTGCGGTCGCAGATTGCACCGCAGAATTGACCTCCACAAATCTTCAAGGATTTTATGCGGTGACAATGCGTCTCACATATTAATTATGTGGCCGCGTATTCAACCGCATTTTCAACACCAAATATGGACTGCTCTCTGATTCATTGTGCGGTCGATATGCAGTCCGCATACCTGATCTGCGATCGCATTTCCGACCGCAAAAATGACATTTTCCGGAAAATTTTTTGACTCTCAATTTTTAAATGTAAAATCAATAGAAAGGGATTCCAACACACCGATGGACCCGGCTTCATGAGTTGCTAGGACTTAAGCACTCATTTTAACGGGGTCTTACAATCCTGTTGCTGCCCAAAACTAGTTCTTGCATTGCAATCTTGTCCATATCAAAAGATATTTTTACAAACGCCGGACATTCTTTAAAAACACATAGTGTTTCTTCAGTATTCCAAAATGAGCCTTCCTCAGCTAGCATGTACGCCACACCATTTTTCTCTTTGTACGCATGCATTATAGCTGGTTTAGCCAACCTATCCAGGAGGTACCTACAGTCTAAAATCAAACTGTTAGTTTGTCGTGAATTTTCGGAATTGATAAGCCTTAGAGATTCAAGTGAGTCCACTTCTACTTCTAGTGAAGGTAGTTGTCAATCAAGAGCTAGTTGTAGTCCTTGCATTATAGCATGCGCTTCAGCTTTCGCCGGTGAGTCTGTTGTTATATTAGCTGCAAAGGCTACTATCCATTCAGCCTGGGCATTTCTGATGACACCACCAATACCAAATTGTTGAGAGTTGTGAGCACCATCAGTATTTTACTTATAAAACCCACAGTTTGGAGGATGCCAAGTGTGATCATGTTTACTTTTCCTCTTAACATTATGATTGTTGGCAATTAGGTAGGAAAATTCAACAGCATGCTGAGTAGTAAGTTTCATAGAGGCAGTAGATTTTATGTTTTTATAGCAGTTGTTATTTCTAGCTAGCCAAATATTCCATAAGCTTAATGCCATGTAAGTAGTAGGATTGATCTTATAAGGAACATTGAAGGTGTTGAAATGAAGTAGCTTTTTCATCCAATTAGAGTTATGTGCTTCCTACGACAAATAAATAATGAAGTGGAGTATTCCTAGTTTTTTCCAGTAGCTCTTAGCAGCTATACATTCAAGAAATATATGCTTCATGTTTTCATCCATATCATGACAATAATGGCAGGTAGAATCATGGATGATGTGATAGTGCTTAGATAACTCAAGGTAGGTAATTTATTCTTGGTAGGTAACCATATGAACCCTTTAATTTTTGGCTGGACAACTAATTTTTAAATCCAGTCATAGTAATTATTGCCTATCAAAAGATTTTCTTCAGGTGCTTCCAGTTTATTATACATTGATTTCGTGGTAAATTTGCCATTAGGAGTTAATCACCATAGAAGTTTATCTAAATTATTTTCGAATTTAGCTATGTAAACAAAGAGGATTTTGTTTGTAATTTCAAGCGGGAGTTAAAAAGGTATTTTTTCCAGTCCCATTGTTCATGTTTCCTAAATGAAGAAAAGGTAATATTATTAAGATGTAAAGATAGATGTCCATAAATATTAGCTCTAAGGGTTTTTCCTGGTGCAAACCAAGGGTCCTCTCAAAGATTAATATGCATTCCATTACCAATATTCCATTGTATGCCTAATTGGCATAGCTCCCAGCCATAAATGATATTGGACCAAATGTAGGAATATTTCCTACCATTAGTAGTGTTGAGGTATTTTGATAATAGCAAGTTAGTCCACTTAGCATTAGGTGAGTTATATAATCGCCAGGCTAAGCTTCCAAGTAAAATATTGTTTTTGTTTCTTAGTTGTTGAATACCAAGTCCACCCATACTTTTAGGCTTAGTAACATTATTCCATTTAACAAGATGCAATTTCGTTTTTTCTGGATTTGATCCCCAAAAAACGTTACGCTGATATTGGTCCAACTTAATAAGGATAATAGAAGGAATATATATATATATACTGCATTATGTGATTTGGGAGTTGGTTTAGTGTAGATTTTATTAAGGTTGCTCTACTTATCAGTGCTAAGAATCAGATTTCCAGCCTGCTAGCTTGTTTTTAAAATTGTCGATCAGAAATTGAAAATCCTTTTTTTTTTTTGGGTCTTTTCTGAAAAATTGGAAATCTCAAGTATTTCCCAAACGAGGTTCCTTCTTTCATACTAAAGGATTGTGTAGCAAAGGTCTTGTCCCTAGCACTACAATTTTTGGAGAAAAATAGTTTAGATTTTTCAAAATTAATTTTCGACCCTGAAACTTCGGAAAAGTGATTAATAATATCAATTATAGCATGACAACTTTTCTTAGTGAGTTTCGTGAACATGTTTATATCGTCTGGGAAGAAAAGGTGTGACAACAAAGGTCCCTTGTAAGAGGTTCTGGTTGGCTTCCAGTGTAGACAGTCTACTGATTGTGCTATATTCCTAGATAATAATTCCATACACATAATAAACAGATAATGGGATAACGGATCCCCCTACGTATTCCTCTCGTTGGTTGAAAATAAGGTGTACTAGATCCATTTATTAAAACTAAGACGGAAGTAGTTGTAACACAGGACATTATTAAAGAAATCAGTTGTTGTGGGATGTTGAAATATATTAAAGCATTTCGTATGAAAGAGCACTCTAATCTATCAAACACTTTTTCTAAGTCAATTTTTAATAACAAAGCAGGTGTTTTCCCTTTCATTCTAGCAAGGTAATTTAAAGCTTCTTGTACGATAATAGCATTATCAGAAGCTCGTTTACCTTGTTGAAAGCTTGTTTGGGTAGGTCCTATAATCTTGCTTATGATTGGCTTCAACCTATTAACTATGACTTTTGTAATTACTTTATAGATAGTATTGCAAAGGCTGATAGGCCGAAATTGATGAATTCTAGTAGGGTGTTTTACTTTTGGAATGAGACAAATTAATGTCTTATTAAGCTTAGTAGGGATAGTATTACTCAAGAAAACATTTTTACAGAAACTTCTCACTTTGGTACCCACCTCTGTCCAGCATTTCTTGTAAAAGAAAGGGTGTAGTCCGTATGGACCAGGTGCTTTATAAGATTCTTGTTGAGGTTGCTTTAGGATAGTTGGAATTACTTGGATTTTCCTGTAAGGGGTGGGTCTTGTCTTGCTGCTTGAGGACAAGCAAATATTTAAGTTTGGGGGAGCTGATAAGTCAGAATTTTAACGTGTTTTATGCCCATACTTGCCTATGCTTTGAGTATAAATTGCTACAAAATAGTCCCAAAATACTCACAGGTTATGCTTGATTGCAGGTTTGATCAACAAAGCGACGAAATATCAAAGATCGGCTCAAAAAGGAGTGAAACCTGTTCAAGTATCAAAAAACAAGAAACCTAAGGGAAGATGGCCTAGTGCGGATCGCGCAAAAGTGACTGCGGCTGCACTAGGAGGTTCAGAGACATGGCCAGTTCAAGCTGAAGGCTACGCGACCGCGTTACATTTCATGCGATCCGCGGTAAAGCTCCGCGGCCGCACTACTCATTTGTGCGATCTGCGTACATGAGATTCAGAGAGGTGGACAAATGGTCAAGATAATGCTATGCGCTCCGCGGTCGTCACCGCGTGGACCGTGCCAGACCCCTCCACGTCCGCGTACACTTTTATGTGGTCTACGGTCCTCAAGTTTAGAGAAGCAAAATAGTGAAGTCCAAGAGATACTGCGGCCGCAGTTGCTTTTGTGCAGCCCGCACTGACCCCGCAGGGGTATTTTTGTCCAGTTTTCCAGCCTTGTATAAATAGAATATTTTATCATTTTTAGGTTAAGTTTTATATTCTGAACGCGGCTGCACTCGTGAGACTTGGTTTTTAGCCATTTTTGGCAATTTAGCTTTAAATTCTCGATAGATTCTTGTGGTTTTCAATTAGTAATTAATTAATATGTTTAGTTCTTCATCTATTTCTTCATTTTCTTCCTTAATCATGTGTAGCTGAACCCATTAGCTAGGAGTGTGGCTCAACCCTAGTGTAGTTAATTGATGGGTGTTCCATCTAGGGCTAGATTGATATTGGGTGTTTGCTATTTGGGTTGATTTTATGTTTTTATTTAAGAATTGGTGGTTGCAAATATTGATTCAAGCTTAGAGGGTTTGACTCTTCTTGAGAAAGAGAGTCTATGACCCTAAAATTGACCCAACAAGGAATTGTGATGGACTAATGAGAAATGATAGTCTCAATTAATGGGTTAAATCTCGAGAGAGTAATCACCAACGTGAACCCTAGTTGCTTGGTCTAATTTGCCTATCCATTTGGTCTAGAGAGAGTCAATTGGGCAAAATCACTCTCTCTACCGAGAAGTGTGAGAGTGGATAAAATCATGCAATGATAATAGTATAATCCCCAAGTATGTCAATATATCCTTAGTAACATCTACCCATCAATTAGCCACTTAGGTGATGCTGCGACCTTAGTGCCCTTCTTCCCATTAGATACAACTTAGCAATATTCTCGTAGCATAACATAGTAGTAATCATTAGTTTTATAAAAATAGTTATAAAATCATAAACCAAAAATGTATGAAGCGATATTAGGAGTACAAACACATCTCTACTAGACAAAAAATTCAATTCCACTGCTAGCTCCCTGAGGAAATCAATCCCGACCTCTATTCGAGTAAAAGATATTGTGACCCGCTCTTCCTACCATAGTGTAGTGTTGAGTTGGCAGTGATCAAATATCCACCTTTAAAAGAGTTGTCACATGTCGAAACCCGCTTTCGTGAGAAAATGGGACACGACAACATGGAGACTCTTCTAGAGATTTACACTTGGCTCTTACCTTAACGAAGTTGACTTGTGTGGATTATTTGATGATATGTATATCCCTTCCCTTACTTTCCTTTATTTGTCTAAATTGCTATGACATGAACATTCCCTCCCTGATTTCCTTTATTGCTATGACATGAACTTCCTCTCTCTATTTCCTTCATCTTGTCTGAGACTACTATACCATGTCTCTCTCATCCCCTTTCCTTATTTGCTTTATTACATTCTCGCATATTTTTATGAGTTAAAATGACTTTCCTCTTTTGCCTTTCTTTTCTTTTATCTTCTTTTCATCCTCTTGTTTATCTTTGCCATATCATTTACTATTTTTATGCACATTTATCATGCAAATACTTGGCAATGTGTTATTATGTCTGCATAAAGCATATTTCACATCATACTCCACTCGTGCTTATTATCAATATAGAGGCGCTTGATAAGTGTCTGCGCTTTCCTGAAATCACCCTTTTAAATCAAAAAAGCTTATTTGTGGTAGACTAGTCAATCAGCAATACAGTCGATGGTCCTGTGCCTTTTCCTCTCGAGTTTTCCACTCGAGTGTACCAGTCTTGACCTTTCTAGAAACCACACTCCGATTTAAAATGTACATGCATCATGCTAAACCTAGTATGGATTGAGACGTCATTGACATATCAACCCGCTTAGATGAACCTTGTCCAAAGTTCAACATGATTTCTATAATTTCAAAGGATACCATCATATTATGTGCATTACTTGGAAAAATATTACCAACGTGCTGATCATTATTGCGTAAATAATTGAATCTGGAGGGGGAAAGGGCTAGCCTTTATTTGTTTGCAGAAAATAAAGCACGAAATCCCCAGGTTTGGTATGGTTTAGAATATCCCACCTTTGGTAATTGATTGGTGGAAATACCTTGCACCCTATGATAGAAACCATGCAAGGAGAATGCTTGATGACCTGCCATCTCTAATGAACATTCGACCAAATAGGGAGCTGATCGAGGTTGCTACCATGTTTTGGGATGAGAAGAGAGCTGTATTTCAATTTGGCAATATAGAAATGACTCCTTTCTCGGAAGAAATGGGAGGTTCCGCCGAGTTACCATGGGATAGTCCAGGGCTATTTGTGCCAGAGAACCGCACTCCACGTGATTTTATAAAGGTGTTAGGTTTTAAAAAGAATGATGAGATGGTATGTCTGAAGAAATTATACACCCCCTTTGAATTTCTCCATGAGCATCATGGGCATAGCAAATCAAATCACCTTTATCATGAGGGGCTATCCATTACCCCTTTAGGATGGGTGCACCGCCGGGTTTATGTTTTCATAGTCTGTTTCTTGGGTTTGTTGATCTTTCCGATGCAAGAGGGGAGAAATCATATTCGCTTAACCATGGCCGCCAGGACCTTAATGGAGGGTATCTTGGGAAAAAAGTACACTATCATTCCGATGATCTTAGATGAGATGTACCATGCTCTAGATCGTGCAAGCATGGATCCAAACACTTTGAGGGTTGTAATCTCTTGCTCTAAGTTTGGCTGCTAGAACACTTTCAGAGGGGTGATTATCACCAAGATCTTCTACGAAGGTCACTGAATGACTACATAGCCAATCATCATCCAAAGAAAATGACATTCATTCTAGATAGGTTTGCAAAGCCTGGAAATGTTGTAGGCCGGGTACGTTTCTTCAGCAATCTGATAGACAAGAAAGTGCATTAGATGTTTGAATGGTTTCCTAGTAGCGAGTTCATTATCAGACCCAAAGGAACTATTCACTTAGTACTGATCGAGGCTGCGATGCATCTACCCTTACGCTCCTATAAGGCAATGAGGGAAGCTGGAAGGAAATATGTCATACCTCAAGTTTCCAACATGGTTCAGTGTAAGGCAAATTTTAAAAGCGATGTCATCTAGTTCATGTTTGAAGCACAACACATGTGGAACCAAAAGATCATCGTGGAAGGATAGACTATTGAACCAGACAGGTATCACTTTGGCCTTATGTACTACTATCTCTCATGGTTGGAGGACGACATAGTTGGGGACGTCAAACCGAGAGTCAATATGAAAGATAGGATCATAGATGAGGTGGCTGAAGCACATGTGAATTATAAGAGGCTACACAAAAGGGTGTTCGAGTCCGAAGCTAAGCATCTGGAACAACATATAGTGAACTTGGAGGCGATAAAGGAATGGAAGGAGATTGTCAATAAGTCGACAGAAATATTAGAATATCTAGAACAAGGATTGATGGAGCTGTAAGAGAAGATAAGAGCAAACACTCTTTATTACGCCTTACTGACTTGGTTACCTTTTGTTTTTTATTCTTTCTGCTGACATAACTTTGTATCATTGGAAAGTTTGTAGAAACGTTCCTTTGGCGGGAATTTCATTAACCCCCTCGGAGAGGCTTCTGAAGGTTGATTAGATGCATGACTCTTTGTATTTAATTCCTCAAACACGCGTCATCCCATGATTCAACATAACTTTTGCCAGCTATTGAGGTAATTATGGCCATGAATTTATTCGCCAAAATCTTTACTCATACGCATCTACTTCCTTAATTTTATACTTCATAATATTTTGAATTTTCTAAGACTTGCTTTACTCAACTCACCTTCCGACTTCAACTTTTCCTCAACTTCCTTCTTTAAAAGAAAGAACTCTTTCACTAATAAGAAATGGCCTCCTCTTTAAGAAAAACTAGTTCTTCAAGGAACAAAGGCAAAGCTGACGAAGCAGCTCCCCCTACGGTGAGTACCATTATCCCAAAGAGCCCGATTACCACCAAAGATTTTGAAGAGAAATTTCCTTCTGCTAACTCTCGTACATGGGCCGTTGGAAGTTACTCTTCTTTCATCTGTCCTTCCAGTATTCCTATTTTGAAGGAAGGTTGTCGTTGTTAGGATTTAGACATTATCACTCCTGATATGGAGGAGTGGGTAACCTCAGCCAATGAAGGTTTTACATACTTTTTACACGTATACCTTTACTTGGGAGCATTTTCTCTAAGCGGTGAGCTTGATTCCATTATTACGTAGTTTTGTCTCCACTTTCAGGCGTGTTTGTCTCAAGTAAGTCCTTTCGTGTAGAGGATGATTGCTTGTCTTCGGTGCCTGTGCCAAACAATGGGAGATAAGCTATCCCTAGCTCATGTTATGAACCTCTATTCCCCCAAAATCTTTCGTGGGAGAATAATAAACTTCAGCAAATACAGCCAACATGCCCTTCTATCTAGCATGTATGATGACAACGATCGTGGGTGGATGGAGTGGTTTGTTGTAGTCGCAACTAGTGATATCATCTCAAAAACGGCTTCATCTTTTCGGAATCATGGAATCGCACTCGTAAGCTCCTTGTTTAATATTTCTTTCATTAGAAGTTTTCTCTTATCCTTATCAACCCTCCTTCTTTCACCTATTTTAGCAACTCACACTACTAGAAATGTACATTTTTCCCACGGAAGAATCGGTGGGAAATCAGTGGGACTGAGGGTTTGGTGGGTTCACCTGGTACAATTTCCCACGAACGTCGTGGGAAAAGTAATAAAATAAAATAATTTATTTTTTTTTAGTTTCCCACTGAATCCGTGAGAAGTATTAAAAATAATTTAAATATTCTTTTATTTTACCCATGGAAGCAGTGAGAAATATTCATAATCTGAAAATAAACATATGAACATTCCCACAAAAATCAGTGAGAAATATTGAAATCCTGGAAAAAATGCATAAAATTCACCCTGGTCGATGGGAAATCTGTGAGAGATCTAGAAAATATTTGCACTGCCAAATCTGTTTTTAGAACTATACCACCTGCCAAACAGAAAGTCAACCAACAATACAAGACTAAATACAATTAAGCATTCAAATACCAAATTCAACATGCAATCTAATTCATTTCACAAACTACAACTAATCAATCCATTTCATAAATAATCCAACTAATCCAAAAGTAGAACAAAAACTCAAAAAATCCAACATGAAATATTTAACATCCAAGTACCATCCAAGACAAGCTAATAAAAGAAACTATTCGTTAGTTATCATGAGAAACTGGAGAACGGGGCACAGGAAATGCACCAGATGCTAAGAGGGAGTTTATTTGAGACTTGAGACTTTTAACATCACTAGTGACAAGTGTCAATGCATCGTCCTTTTGCCTCATTTCTTCCTCCCTTCGCCTATCTTCTTCCTAAGTTATCAGAAACTTTTGTTTTCTCTCTTTTTTTACCCTTCTCTTGTGGTGCAGTACCCTATGGATGATCTTTACCTCGAGGAGCCATCTAAACAATATAAGCATAAGAAAAATATGTTAATATGTTTAGCAACAACAACAACAACAATAACTACCCAGTCTATTCCCACCAGGTGGGGTCTGGGGAGGGTAATATGTAGACGAGCCTTACCCCTACCCGAAGGGGCAGAGAGATGTTAATATGTTTAGCAACAAATTTAAATGCATAAAAATACAAGTTAGTAAAAAGGACAAACATGTAAATCCTAATCTCTTAAAAAGCACATCAACAATGATGACTACAATTAGTTTATTTCATATGTACGTGCCCAAATTATTAAACTTGATAAACACATACCAACAACCAATGATACATATACAAAATATAGACTTTCTTTACTACTTATACACTAATCATATTCTCTGTAAAAGAACAAATCTCATAAATGACATATCATAGTTTTGTGATGGAAGAATAGTTTGACAACATACCATTTGAAATAATTCTTGAGTAGCTCATATAAATTGAGCCATGTTTCATATTCCTATGGTTGTCCTAATTTGCACTATGTTCTCTCTGTTTCTTCTTCTGATAGGTACTTTTCCAACTATAGTTTACTAATTTCAAAGTGAAACTAGTAGATGAAGAGTACAAAGTGAACTTTCATATGCATGCATATAACTCTTATCTTTCATAAGAGTAAAAACTACCAGATGAAGAGTTAGACTTCCATTACTGCTTCTATGTTGTTGGTGGACTCTCTCATTTTCCCAGATATTTCGATGTCTCTTAACTTCTCCAAGTATTCAGCAATTTTGATTCAGTTTTTTCTAGTTACAAATCTGAAATAAATGATAAATAGACAGAGTACTTATATTATAAGATGTATCTCCATCATTAGGTATTTATGCTCGAGTAACAATGATGTCGATACAATAACAACAACAAACCTAGTTTGATCCTATTAGTGGAGTCTGGGGAGAGAAAACAGATTCATGACTTAGAGTTAGTGTGATCAGAATGAGTATAATCCAACTGTTAGATATGTAAATATAGTAGAACTCTAGGTTATTAGTATTATATATAGGGCTCATTGTATTATGTTTAATCTCAGTTATATTCTTCTCCCGTGCTTTCTCACATGGTATCAGAGCTTTGGTGAGAATAGTATAGTTGTGCATCATTCCAGCTACTTCCGGGAAGAAGACCTCGTCGCCGTGCAATTTTCCGGCGACTAAACAATCTGTCAGTATACCTAAACTACCTTTTCTGGTGGTGTTGTGCAAAATCCGAGACCACCGCGAGGTTCGGCTCACAATTCCGACCAAACCCCAGAAATTTCTCCGGCAGAATCCCCGTCACGCGCTCCCACGCGCCACCACAGCTGCCGGGAAGAAATAACTCGGTCACCGTGCAATTTTCCGGTGACCTAAGTGACTAATTACGTCAAAGTCACTAATTATCAGTGTTGTGCAAAAACCAACACCACCACAAGACTCGGAATAGAATTCCGACCAAACCCCAAAAATTTCTCCGGCAGACTCCCCGTCACGCGCCACCACGCGCCGCCGCAGCTATCGGCGCGTCAGACCACGCGCCGGCGCGTGGGGCTGCTTCCGGCCAGTTTTTGGCTTCGCTCCAGAAGGACAGTTTGGTCGGCCTTAATTTCCGACCCTACCCATCCTTGTTCCGTTCGATTCCGACAACTTTCAGTTTTTCCGGCGACTTCTCCGGCAGCTACAGAGACTTTCCGGCCAGAATTTCAAAAAGTTTCTTCAGGATAGTATCATCGCCCTCAAATTCCGAGCCTACTCATGTTTTTACTTTTCAATTCCGACAACTTTGAAGTTTTTCCGGCATCTACAGTGATTTTCCGGCAAAAAAAAAACAGTTTTCCTTCATCTGTTTCAGCAAATTTTCAACGATGTCTTTGGGAATCGATGCTTTCGGGTCTAGAAACCTGGGTTCGATGTTAAACTACATATGTAACAAGCTCGGTACATATGATTTATATGCACCAGCTTGAGGGGGAGTGTTAGATATGTAAATATAGTAGAACTCTAGTTATAGTAGAACTCTAGGTTATTAGTATTATATATAGGGCTCATTGTATTATGTTTAATCTCAGTTATATTCTTCTCCCGTGCTTTCTCACACCAACTATATGTGATTCATGATCCGCCTGCATTAGCACCATTTATTCTTAGGCTTGCCCACAAGAGAAAACAGCTAATTCTCATAACATAACCAGAAGTTCGATAAATATAGTCGCAGCTGATCTCATAACATAACATACTAGACTTGCTAACAACACACACATCGTTTCTGGGAGGTCAATCTGAAAAACAACATAGAAGTCAGAACATGCTAAAAACATTTCTATAAACTCCAATTACCTCTTAGGACTCATAAATATTGCTTTGGTTGTGGATCATAATCACACAAATAAAGCATCGAATTCTGTAGCAGAGATCTCTGACAGATAGCTCAGCGATCTAATCTCACATAAATGCACAACGCGCTTATCAGATTCCTTTAGTTTATGAACAGCTTCATAAGAAGTGAAACTGAGGGGTATTCATGATAAGTGGACTTTATAGGGCGTCTTCTATCAATCAAATTCTCCTTCATCTCCACTGCTATCACCAAACATGGCAGCCATTTCAATTGACAAGTTAGCAGCCATTTCCCTCCTTTGGAAGTCTGGCATTAACCTCAAGCTGTCTCGGACGTTCCCGATCTCGGACATTAATTGTTCCAAATTCTCAAAATCAAATGTTGTTCCTTTATCATCCTCTAAATCAGTAGCAGCTACCTCTTCTCTGAGCATTTCTGAATTCTAAAAGAGCCCCAAAGAGCCGTTCAACGCCCTGAGAATCACCATCCACAGAAAGACCTGTAAAAGAGTAATTCTTATTACTGAATTCTAAAGAATAAAAGTTAAAAGAGGAGGAAGAACACTTCCATTTCAGCTAGCAATATTGAAGAGGCAAAGTATGTGGATTCCTCCTTCAATCCGACTTATCCCATATGATATCCTACCACAGTGGTACCTTCGCTGCATGCTCATAACCTATAAAAGGTTTGGCATTGTAACTAAAATAAATGAAGAAATATGACATCAGAAAGATTACTGTAGGTTAAACCTCTTACCTCCTCATTTAGTGGACTTGGAGAATTTACTCACTATAAATTTATTAAAAAAATTTAAGAAAATCTTCTATGAAGTAGAAACATCATTAAATGCAGATTTTAAGTATCTCCTGGCAGTATCTATGTCACACAGACAAATATAAGAGTTAAGAAGAGTATCTTCAACTGACCCATTCTGAAGAGCATCTTCTGCTAAACCCCTCAAAATGTGATTACTTTCCTCAGTAAGTAGGTTAGATGCTCATGCTAGGGTCAGTTGTGATTACTTTGCTCACTATAAATATTGTAGCAGATGCTAAAACAGCTATAAAATTCACAATTTTAAGTCTTAAGGACAGAGTTGGAAGTATCCGGCAATGAAAGATTATTATCATCCTAGAGAGAAAACAACAATCGGGTTAGCTTTAAATCATATATATATATATATATATATATATATATATATATATATATATATATATATATATATATATATATATATATATATAAGACATAATTACCAAGAAACAACAAAAATGATTCGAATGAGACATTGAGTTACACCAAATGACTAATAAGCTCTGCTTGTTAAATTTGAGAGATTTAAGATATGTCTTGTACTACTAAGATTTGAACTTAAGTTGCAGGACTTGTGCATTAGTCGACTTCAAAAATAGATGCAAATTTATAATGGCTTCACTAATTTAAATATAAAATTGTTGTTATAAAGTTTGTGAGCTATTATCCTGTAAACTCATTGCGCATTTCATTACAAACTCCTTGCACTGTAGCAAAAGTTCATATAAGTGCTCATTCAGTCTTCATTTTGCTGTCCAGCCAATAATGTATTTAAACTCTTATCCTACGTAAATTATTATTCTGTAGTTATCACATGGCAAGAAGGTGTATACTTCAATTATAAACCACATGCTAATATATTTATATCGTACATGCAACTCACTTTCTAAACAACTGTCAATGCAAGCCAAGATTGGCAGGTATACAACTTCAAATATTCAAGTTGGCAGGTATACAACCTCAAATATTCAAGTTAACCTTCTTCTTATGTTTGTGAGACTTCTAGATGTTTCTTGGATGGTATTATCTGAGTGTTGTTCTTCATTTTTTTTCTTCTTTTTTTTCAATAGTTGTGTCAGCTTTTAGAACTCTCTCTTCCTAATTTATGTTATATTTAGAATTTTGAGATCGAAGTTCTAATTCTGATAAATATGATAATAATTGTGCTACATGCTTGTGTTCATAGCTAGAAGACTAATTCAACAGAGGTTAAGTCAAGCTATAAAGTTCTCACCTTCGTGACCATGACTTCAATGCTATTAGATTGCTACATGCTTGTGTTCATAGCTAGAAGACTAATTCAACAGAGGTTAAGTCAAGCTATAAAGTTCTCACCTTCGTGACCATGACTTCAATGCTATTAGATAACTGTATTTATGTTATTTTTTACCATGCTTTCATCCTACAACAACACATCTCTTCCGTACATTATTCCTTTGCTCTTCAGTACCAGAGGGGCTTGCTCTGATGGTAAGCAACCCCCACTTCCAACCGAGAGGTTGTGAGTTCGAGTCTCCCCAAGAGTAAAGGTGGGAAGTTCTTGGAGGGAAGGTTGTCGGGGGTCTATTTGGAAACATCCTCTCTACCCCAGGGTAGGGGTAAGGTCTGCGTACATACTACCCTCCCCGAACCCCACTAAGTGGGATTATACCGGGTTGTACTTTTTTTCTTCAGTACCATAATGCTTTTCAAAACTGTGCAAGAATCAACATTTTATTGAATCAATTTCTGGACCCATCCACCTTATTCTCTTGCTAAATTAACTTCGAACTGCAATAAGAACACGGGGATCATAAGTTCATTTTCTTATATCTAACCTTCAGTTAAGACAAAGCTAGATAGCTATATTGCAATAGAAACATACATGGAAGCAACTGAATTTTTTTTTTAAAAAGTAAGTAAATTAATTTTATTTCAAAAGCTAATAGCAAAGTTGTTTTAGGCATATTATCAAATACTTTAGCTACATCAGCATGCACCAGTGCTGCAACAGAGCATGTACCTATTCAGAGATTTTTCATAAGAGGCAATTGAACAAATAATCAAATGCATGTACAAAATTTACAATGTAACTTACAGTAAGACAAAAAATAAAAACAAATGCTATGTATCAGCCATAAAAAATACAAAATAATACACTTAATTGAACAAAAAGGAGCAGAAACACCTAGCTAATTGACGTTGGAAATAAAATTTTGCAGTACAACAAGACGAATTACCTTGATGGAACAAAGCTAGAGCAACTAAAAGACTTATGTTTATGTCCCTATCTCTAAATTGCGATATAAAATCCCTAAATTTCGACAGAAAATCCCTAAATTGCGCTCTATAAGACATAAAGGACTTAGGTTTAACAACAATAATTCTTTCAAACCTAGGGTTTGAAATAGCAAAAAATCCCTAAATTAGGAAATATCAAAATCGAAAAGGAGAGGGTGAGAGAGAGACAGTTACCTGGGAAGGGATCGAAGTCAGCTCGAGGTGGAAACTGATCTTGGCAGAGAGACTAGCGGCGGAAAGGGCAGAAAATACCAAATATAGAGTGAGAGAAAACTAAAAGGCTATACGTGAAATAGTAATATGACTTTCCCACTACATGAAAAATACCCCGGGAACTCTCTTTGGAAAACCTTTTCAATAAAACAAAATTCAAAATTTTTGTTTACGCCGAATCTATGTAAAATATTTAGAAACAGTTATTCATATTTTTCCCATTGTTTTCCCTGGGAATTTTTTTTACTTTTCTATAATTATTTTTTTAATGACTTTTCCCACAGAATTAGAGGGAAGTAAATTGCGCCCATTTTTGCGCCAAAGTGTTCCCACGGATAGAAAAGGGGAAACATTATTGGAAAAGAAATTTTACTTTTCCCATTGAGTTTCGGTGGGAATTGCCACTAATAATTTATCTGTGGAAAATTTTCATGGGAAAATGCTCTATTTCTATTAGTGTCAATGGGTTCCACATAAGGATGAAGGCTTGGCCCAGTAGGTCCAGAAAATCCTAAATATTACTACGCCCGAAACCCGTACATGGAAAGAACTGACCCTTAAATACGAGTGGAAGGCCAAAATCATGGTAACTTAGACTCATCTCGTCTTTATTTTTTGTGTGAGGAAATTGATAAACCCCTTCTCTCTTTGTTGAATTCAGGTCTACTCGCAAGCTCGATTGTCTTCCCCGAGGAGGACATTTGCTGATCCTGTTGATACATCGAGGCTGCTTTAGGAGGCATTTACTCAAACACGTGTCTCCGAGCCTGCTTCAGGTGCAAGTATTTCTTCTCGAAGTCCCCAACCGGAGAACAAGAAATCAAAAAGAAAGCACTACTCTGTGGCCAGGGAAAGAATAAAAGGGAGAAGAATGCCGACCCCCAGTCGTCTCTGAAAGTTATGGTGACGAGCCCTCCACCCGTGCCAGCCATAGATACCATGATGATTGATGATGATGGAGAAGCTAGAGTAGAAATTAGCTACTCATAATAATATGTAAAACTACAATACTATAATTCATAACCAACAAGATAAAGGAAGAAGAAAGAAACTCGTAGCGGAAGCTTGTTTGTTTTCGCTCCCTTTGTATTCCTGACTCACAACATAGTGTCTTCCCTAGGTCAAAAGTTTTGTATAAATCACATTTAGAGTATATTTATTGGTGTAGGAGACGCTTTAATCCAATACCAATTCGGCTAGGATAACTAGAGAGTGCATCTGCCTCACACGCTTTGCAATGCTGGCACACGAGCCCCCAATTGTCTTTTTTTCTAACTCCCAATGCCTCATGCAATGTGTTAAAGTATTGTTTTGCATGAAGCTTAATTCCTCTGGCTCGTCTGCCTCCTTCGCGGCACGACGCTTGGTGGATGAGCATCCTTTAATTTTTCTTCTATTTTCACGTTCCTTTTCGGGCCAAATCATCATTTTTTAGATATTTTTTCATTGAAATACGTTCCCATATAATAAACACGTAATGAGCATTAAATACTTCAAATATCATTCAATCCGCATCAAATCACACAAGATATGAAGCACGACGATAGTCAAAATCATGTATTTTTGCCAATTATCAGAATACCTGTACTATCCCAAGATCTCTCTTGATTGTTAATCAGTTAATGAAACTCACAAAAAGGAAAAAAGAGAAACAAAAAGAAAAAGAAAAAAGACTAGCAATCGCAATTATCTAAAACAGAGAAAATGTAAGGCCAAGATTGTTGAACTCAGACTACGTCGTATTAGCTCAAGTAGTTAACAGTCAAAAGGCGCAAAATAGCCCACAATCCTAGTTTAGAGGAGAATCCGGTCCATGCAAATACTTGTCAACTAGAAGTATATTTCTTATGTCTCTGCAAATCTTTCACAGTATTTCTCCTCTATCTTCGCCGTCGACGTCGAATTTCCCGTCTACGCAGTTTCTTTCTCGGTTCGTCCCGGCGGCAAGTCATGTTAGTAATTGCTCTAATAAATCACCATCAGTTGGCTTATCGGAATTACAGTCCCAATTCAAGCCCTCGACTGACGATCTCCGTCCTGTTGAAACAAAACCTAGTAGCAGTAGCAGTTCAGACGATACACCTGAGAGTGAAGGAATTTCTGGTATTAAAGTGCCCAGACAAAGATATATTGCCGCTTCCAAATCGCAACTGTTAGGTGCCATCACTTCTACCATGTTTAATTCACCGGAGGAAGCCGATCAATTTCGTCATTTATCATTGTAAATTTCTCAGCTTTTTGCTTCCTTCAACTCCCTTTTTCCATTTGCATGTATAATAACAAATTGATTTGACTTAATTACTATTAAAAATAGTTGCTGATATTTTGATTTGTTGAACGTCTGGAACTTCGAGGAAAGTGTTCTATTTGCAAATGTGGAGTATATGATGATGCTAAGTTTTCATGTTTGTTGGTGATATACTGCAGATGGAGCATTTTCTTAAGGATACTGCTCCTACAATTTAAGGTTTCTTTGTTGGCTATTCACATTTGTGGGAAGGGAGGGGAGGACGGGGGGGGGGGGGGAGGGTTGCTATTGGGAATATCCTAGTTGAGTATTTTGTCGAGTTCCTAGTTTAGCTTATGCTTTTTAAATAAGCATTTCACTATAGTGTAAACCATTCAACAGCTCAATGGTTGGCCAGTCACACAGATGTTGTAGAGCCAAATTCTATTATCGATTGGGGAACGGGAAGTGACAGCATGAAAGCAAGGAAAATCGTAAAATGAATGTGAGAAATATAAAGATACAGATATATAGTTTAAAGAAGGAGAGATGGGTAAAGATCTTATTGATACCATATTTTTTTTAGATATCGTCTCTATAATATGGAAAGAATAATGTAGTGGAAGACTTGAGATTTTGTGTCCGAATTTTTTATGGAGAGTTTGGATATTTTTGGGGGGGTGGGGGGTGGGGGGAGGGGGAGGCTCCCTTTCCTTTCTATTCTCTAGTCTATGAATCTATGTAGACGATATGTAGTAAGTAGTATTTTGTAGGTATGTGAGAGGAGACGTCCTTTGCTTGATGCCTATTCAGAGAGTTAAGCAGTCCTATTTATAGTGAAGAACCCAACTACCTACTACTTTTATAGGTGGTAGTGGAGGTAAAAGTGGAGTCTTATCCCGGAGAAGTGGGGGAGTGGCTTCTTTTTTCCAAGGAGTGGTTATGGAGCCCTATCCCAAAGAATGGGGGAATGGCTCCTCATGTAGTTATTATTCCTTGACTTAGTCTTAAGAAAAATAAGTTGGCACAGATGATTTGTGGAGTATCTATATGGCCAGTGGAGAAAGCAATTCATGAAGAATATGGTTTCAGAGATAGGCCGGACGTACGTGAGGGCTTGTGGTTTCTTTACAAAGGATGTTTGGAACCTCATGCACGCGATATTCATGATGACTAGGCGGATGTACGTAGGATAATCGTGGATCATTCTAAGACACGTGTTATTGGGTAGAGTCCCAGTTCCATAAACGTGATTTGGTTGAGCGAGATCATGGACCAACTATCTTAGGGGTGGTTGATGAGTAAGTTGGAATGATAACCTTCTCCTTTTGGACTCGGTCAAAGGCTATATTGTGGGCGAGCCATGGGCGTGGCATGTGGAGGTCACGACTTGTATTCTTAGACCCATGCATTGAGCTAGTCAGGAAACTGTTAGCCTAGCCCATGGCAGGCATGTGCTATTTTGGGCACTAAAGGTAGCGATTAGAATCTATGTTGCTCGGACTCTCCGAAAATGTTACCGGTGCATATTCGATTCTCCAAAAATAGTGTATTTTTTTTGAAGGATCCGACATGAGTGCGGCATCATTTTGGAGAGTCCGTGCAATATAGGTTAGAATAGCTATGTGATTTATAATTAGTCCTACTCACATATATAATAAGAGTAGGTTATATGTTATGTGTATTTACAAATAGGGTTCTTTGTATTACAATTAACATAAATATTAGATTTTTCTCCCGTACATTTTCACATGGTATTAGAGCATCAGTGAGAAAGATCGTTGTGCATCATTTCAACGACATGTGGGAAGAAAGAACTCAGTCACCTTGCAATTTTTCGGTGACCTAAGTGACTGTTTGCGTCAAAGTCATTATCTAAAAATCCTACACACGCACCCTTACCAGCCGGGCAAACTGGAAATTTTTCTGCGAGATCTGTGCACGAGCCGGGCACGTGAAACCCCTTCCAGCCAGATTCCGACAAACTTCCTTCAGGACAGCTTACTTGCACAACAATTCGGAGTCCACCAGTACTATTTCGGACATATTCCGACAACTTTGGAATTTTTCGGCGAGCTACGGCGTTTTTCGGCGTGAACAATGCTTTCCTGCATAAAATAGTGTTCTTTTTCTCTGTTGTGAACAATGTTTTCCAAATATTTCTATAATTTTCCCGCAGGAGTTGCTGATTTCCACTATTTCATGTTAACCCAACAACTTCTAGTCAAGAATTTGAGAAATTAATTGTAGCGAAATGGGATCGAATACTATGAATTGTTGGATGGTTTCTCTACTAGATAATAAGAGTAGGTTATATGTTATGTGTATTTACAAATAGGGTTCTTTGTATTACAATTAACATAAATATTAGATTTTTCTCCCGTACATTTTCACATGGTATTAGAGCATCAGTGAGAAAGATCGTTGTGCATCATTTCAACGACATGTGGGAAGAAAGAACTCAGTCACCTTGCAATTTTTCGGTGACCTAAGTGACTGTTTGCGTCAAAGTCATTATCTATCAGTGTTGTGCACAAACCAACACCACACCACCACACAGTCCGTCGTAGTCCGCGATTAAACCCCAAAAACTACACCGGAAAAATCCTACACACGCACCCTTACCAGCCGGGCAAACTGGAAATTTTTCTGCGAGATCTGTGCACGAGCCGGGCACGTGAAACCCCTTCCAGCCAGATTCCGACAAACTTCCTTCAGGACAGCTTACTTGCACAACAATTCGGAGTCCACCAGTACTATTTCGGACATATTCCGACAACTTTGGAATTTTTCGGCGAGCTACGGCGTTTTTCGGCGTGAACAATGCTTTCCTGCATAAAATAGTGTTCTTTTTCTCTGTTGTGAACAATGTTTTCCAAATATTTCTATAATTTTCCCGCAGGAGTTGCTGATTTCCACTATTTCATGTTAACCCAACAACTTCTAGTCAAGAATTTGAGAAATTAATTGTAGCGAAATGGGATCGAATACTATGAATTGTTGGATGGTTTCTCTACTAGATAATAAGAGTAGGTTATATGTTATGTGTATTTACAAATAGGGTTCTTTGTATTACAATTAACATAAATATTAGATTTTTCTCCCGTACATTTTCACATGGTATTAGAGCATCAGTGAGAAAGATCGTTGTGCATCATTTCAACGACATGTGGGAAGAAAGAACTCAGTCACCTTGCAATTTTTCGGTGACCTAAGTGACTGTTTGCGTCAAAGTCATTATCTATCAGTGTTGTGCACAAACCAACACCACACCACCACACAGTCCGTCGTAGTCCGCGATTAAACCCCAAAAACTACACCGGAAAAATCCTACACACGCACCCTTACCAGCCGGGCAAACTGGAAATTTTTCTGCGAGATCTGTGCACGAGCCGGGCACGTGAAACCCCTTCCAGCCAGATTCCGACAAACTTCCTTCAGGACAGCTTACTTGCACAACAATTCGGAGTCCACCAGTACTATTTCGGACATATTCCGACAACTTTGGAATTTTTCGGCGAGCTACGGCGTTTTTCGGCGTGAACAATGCTTTCCTGCATAAAATAGTGTTCTTTTTCTCTGTTGTGAACAATGTTTTCCAAATATTTCTATAATTTTCCCGCAGGAGTTGCTGATTTCCACTATTTCATGTTAACCCAACAACTTCTAGTCAAGAATTTGAGAAATTAATTGTAGCGAAATGGGATCGAATACTATGAATTGTTGGATGGTTTCTCTACTAGATTATATTGAGTTCCTTCAGTACAAAGCATCTAAAAAGACATCTTCAGATACAACTATCGTTGTACAAACATGTAATAGCGTGACTTGTGTCTCCCAATCTTCATCCTCCGATTCTTGGGTCATTGATTCAGGTGCATCTTATCACATTTCTGATTACAAATCTCTTTTCACTACTATTTCATATTCTCAATCTCTTCCACCAGACACAATAGCAAACGAGTCTCAAGCCATGACAACTGGAATAGGTCAAGCAAGTCGACTTCCTTCCTCACCTTTAGATTCAGTTCTTTATGTTCCCGGTAGTTCTTTTAATTTCATAATCGTTAGTCGTTTAGCCAAATCAGCTAAATGCTCTGATACCATGTGAGAATGCACGGAAATAAAATCTACATTTATGTTAATTGTAATACAATGAACCCTATTTATAAGTACACATAATATATAACCTTCTCCTATTACATATGGGACTAGGACTAAACATATATATTCGCAAATAGCTTGCAAAATATCTCATTTGATAACGGTTGTCGAGCTAGCACCCACCATAAAAGAAAGAAAGAAAGAAAGAAAAAGAATTCCTTTGTGGATTTTTTGGGTTGTGTCCATTTACTGGTCTGCAATTAGTGCGGTCCAAAGTTGAAATGGAAGGACTCCAATTAATTTGGCCTTCATAAGATGTATATGACTATATAGGTTCGGAATTTGATTACACTATTGGAGTATCTAATTTATTGTCAATTTTAGCATGCGAGGAAACATAGGGACTCCTTTTGTTGTTGTAGATACATGTGTTAGGATGGTCTTGCATAAATCCTTAATTACAATCATTTTCTTCAAACTAACAATTGTTTTTGGCCCCCCTAAAGGTTTGGTCCACATATTTATACTGTCTCAATTTTCTAAAGGGACTATTTAGTTAATAATATAGTTTGCTAACAACCTTATTTTCCTACCTTTCCGGTAAGGTCTGGCATAAATGTAATGAATATGTAAATGATTTGAAGAAGTCTTCTGTCAAGGAAGTGAAAGAGCTAATTCCTCTCCGGGTTCTGCTCTAGAAATAGGTAGACTGCCGGGTAGGACTAATATCTTAATGTGGAAGAGAATAATAAGCTAAGGCTAGGTGATGAGAGGAGGACAACTTGTCTGCTATATCATGGCTTTGGCCCTGGTTTTTCCAATTGATATAGACTGCTTTTTGTAAACATAAATGCTATGTCTCAATTTTCTAATTAATGATGAAATCACGCTACAACCAAAAAGGTGCATTTAATTGATGGCAAAACTATGAAAGTAGAACTGACGTATTTCAGTTCTCAAATGCTGCAACATACAACGTAAGAACGGTGGTTTAGTAAATATTTACTTTAGAGCTGTGAGATCTTTCACTTACTGGAAATAATATGATGAACACCTTTCTCTTGGTCACACGTCAACTCATACAAGCTACTCCTCTGTCTCATTTTATGAGGCACATTTTCCTTTTTAGTCTATCTAAAACATAATGACACTTTTCTATATTATATCAATTTAACTTTAAATTTTATTTTTCCCCTTAGTGAGATGATTATAGCTACACAAATGTCTATGGCTTGTTCTAAACCACAAGTAATGTCTATGGCTTGCTCTAGACCACAAGTTTCATAGTTTTTCTTTAACTCCGTGACAAGTCACCGTCACATAAAATAAGACGGAGGAGTATGATTTTTGCTATGCTGACTTGAAACTTCATCACAGTAAAAACCCCCAAAAATGTTGTTAGAAACCAAATTAAACTCGGAAAGTCTTTCAATTGTCCACTTGCTTTCTCCAAACTTATGTTTTACCTTTCAAGTGGAGCTAAAGAGAAGATTCATTAGAGCTGTAATTAGAAATGTATAAGTCGGGGGGCCTGCATTATTCCGCTTAATTTATATGACCTTACAGCACGAGTAAGAATTTTGGATCGTGATATTTCAGACATCTGAATGAATTCTACTTCGTCAAATCCTAAATTCTAACATGTTACACTATAATTCTAGTCACTTAACCTCATCTATAGTTGTGTAAATTGAAGGTTAGAGCTTTAATTGTTGAATACACCTTTTTTCACTTTCAGGTTTGTGTTAAAAGAATTTCTGTAATTGCAGATGCCTGGACCTGATTCTCCATGCTGAACACAAAGTCATCTTAGAGGAAATGCGAGTTGATTATGATCGATCGCATGCCAATGATAGTTATAACAAAACTGCAGTTTCTTCTGGGCAAGAAAGAAATTTCACGCCAACTGGAAGTGGTTCCGACATTATGATGAGTGATGTTGAGAAGGTCAAAGACATTGATAAATATGACTGGGATATGGAACTGAAGAATCTATGGCGTTCAGGTTCTGACCAATTCTCAGGATCTCCTTATGTTTCTTTTCTCAAATTTGTCAACAAAGATTCTCTTGAGGAGTCTAGGTATGTTGCTATCTTCTATAGTAGCGTGTAATCAGTAATATCATAAAGTTTAATAATTAATTTAAGCTGTGTCACTATATAAGATCAATAAAAAGAAAATGAATGCAAAAGGCTCTAAAATCTGCTACTGGAACTGACAACTCAGGTAAAACATCTAACATTAAAGAAAACAATGTATAGAACTGTCTATTGGACAGAAATTGCTATTTTTTAGATGCCCAATTGAAATTCTTCCCAAGGGTGACAAAGTGCTTTGCTAATGAAGATACACTGTTGAGAAAAGAAAAAAAGAACAAATTTATAGTATTGAAGGGTAGAGAATCGGAGATGCCTTCTAAATCGAAGTTTGATTATAAGCATAAGATAGTCTTAATTTGATAAGGGTTGACAAGTCAGGAAAGGAGATTTCCCAGTTTCCATTCACAAGGTTGGTTGTAGGGATTCTTCTAATTTTGTTTGTCTAAAAGCTGGGTCTTATTATGAAATTATAGAAAAATGAAAGAAGCTGAGGAAACTTGACATGGGTTTAGACTGCTTCAAATTGAGGCAACCTGACAAAAGATAAGGACATATCACTTACTATTTTATTCTAATGCTTTTGGAAAATGATAACTATGTGAACTTAAAAAACATTTTTGTTGAGCTCAAGCAAGAGATCTGTGAGAGCTGCAAAAATGACCACAACTATACAGCAAATATCTATTAGAACTGCAGTATCTAACATCATATGCTTTTGGTTTTTACACTGGGGTTCTCATTTAACTTTTGGTGGACATTGATTTTGCATGTGACTTAACATCTGAAATTTCCTGTAGAACTGCTGTTTCCAGTCGTTTTCAACATGCTTTCCTGCAGCTGCTTTCCAATGCGGGTTTTGAAGAATTGTCTGCTAGAGATCTGAGGCTGACATCTGCTCTAAATACTGATTATCTTCTTACTTTGCCTATATCTGTTGACTGGAAGAGGGCATCTCAGTCCAGTGCCATATTATTCAGGTTAGTGTAAATAACTTTTCTCAGTTAGAAGAGAAAAAAGGGAACTCTTATTGAAGTCGGAATAAAATACTTATCTCTACCTGGTCCGTTCAATACATACAAAATATACTAGCACAAGAAGTCAGAATTATACCATTCCCATAATCAAGTTAAATTGTATTTAATCTTGTGTTACAATCATTCCGATGGTTTGTTCAATTCCATTTTAGATTGTGAACATAATCTTTATACTTATAAAAATCGATGATTTAATCTTTCGTGTATAAGCTAAACTCTATACACTAAATCATCTATTATATAAGTAAAGGAGACGGACGTTAAAACTTTATTAAAATAGAACAAACAATTTTTCTATAGTAAATACTATAGCCAAACCAAACTCATGTTAATAGTATAGATTCCAACAAGATTAACCAGAAAGAGGAGGGACTCGTACGAAGATTCTGCTACCATGGTGGAAAAATTGTGGGAAGACTTCTGGTAAAAGTTTAATATTTTGAGGAGGGGCTCAATACCCAAATTTTGATATGATAAAAAAAAAAGAACGAGAAAAGGACTTCTCTTGAGCAATGACAGAAAATTCAACATTCAGAGAGGAACTCAAAACCAAACTCTAATAACTCAATGTCCAAACTCTGATATCTTGTAGAAAAAAAAAAGAGAACGAGATTTATTCTGGAACAAAAAAGGGGGAGCCCGGTGTAGTAAGCTCCCTCTATATGCCGGGTCCAGGGAAGGGCCGGATCACAATGGTCTATTGTACGCAGTATTACCCTGCATTTCTGCAAGAGGTTGTTTCTACGGCTCGAACCCGTGACCTCCTGGTTACATGACAACAACTTTACAATTACGCCAAGGCTCCCCTTCGAGATTTATTCTAGAACACCGACCAGAAAATCGATGTTCAGTTGAGGGGTTCAACATTCAAACTCTACTACCTTGGGGAAAAAAGGAGAAGAATTTTCAAGAAATAGTTGCTAGAAGAATCACCAGAACAAGAAGAGGTATGTTGCTGTTGAATCAGTCACCTGCAAGAAGCGTTGTTAGTAAAACATAGCAATAAGTAAATTTTTGGTCAGTGGGTTAGGTGATAAGGCCAGTCGCCAGCCGGAGAAGCTACTTGTTGAGTTAAAGTCTACATCAGATGTACAAGGCAATTAAATGAGTCTATAAAGCTCGTTCCACTATTACCTTATAGTTTTAGCAAGTCCATATTTAGAGTCGTAAGTCTGCATTCAAAGTTCACACGTGAATCCCAAAATTGGATTATGCCGGAGGGTGTTTAGTTATTAAAGTTCCAACCGGGACAATGAGGATATCTAAAGGTGTTTATAAAGGTCTTGGAACCTCCACTCATTGCCTTAAGGTTTTGTGTTGACAGATATTTTCACATTACTGAGATCGTAAAAGTTCTGCTATAATGTACAAATAGAAAAGAAGAGAGAAACAATATTGAAATTGATTTTTAACAACAAAGAGGACTCGTTATTTGTGGGGTTTGAGCTACGTGAAGTATGGAAAAATTCCTAATTCTTGTGATAGTATTTATTATGATATAATCATTACGTTCAGCACAATATTCTTAATGATTTACTTGACTTTTTAACAACTTTAATCCTACTCATGTTATTCCTCATTTATTTTCTGTTGAGTTCCTATCTCTTACACTTTCCCTTACATCTCTTTATTCACTTATCTTTCTTTCCCACTCGATTTTCTTTTTGACAAGTAAATTAATATACTTGTATTAAAGTCATTAACTTTTGCATGCAGACGTGGTTATGCAACTGAGAGGCAGAAGGGCTTTCTAATTGTTGAAAAACTAGATTACTTGCAGTCAAAGTTTCTACAAAGAGTTTTCTTTCTGATAGTCAAACCTCTGAAGAAAGTTAGTATTTGGTTGACTGAGGTATGTGGCTACTGGTACATCAAATTTTCCTTTTTCTAGAGGTACCCTGAAAAGTTGCTTTCTAAGGGTCCCCCAATATGTGTTTGGAGGGGTATGTGGTACCTATGAACCTGATTTCTTGGATTTTATAGCAATCACAGTTACAAATTTCCATGGATCTGCAAAAGAATTGGAAACATTCGCCAATTAAGTGCATTCCCTTTAAATGAGCTGCTTCAAATATGCAAAAGGAAGCTAAACAAAAGAGTTATTAAAAAGCTACTATATATTTGTGGCAAATGATCGTCATTTCAAATATTTCACTCAGAGGCTCTCCTAGATCAACAGATTGTTTTAATTGAGACAGACATGACAAGATTACGAGAAATCCGAAAGTCATGTGCTAAGGGAAGCAGCAAGCAGTGGCGGAAATAGGTAGTCTATTGGCCATTTTTGGACGATAGATGGTAGAAATGATTTTAAGATGGCTCTTTTTTAAGGAAAACATGTGAAGGCTGCTGCCAACTGATTCTCAAGCTCAATCATTCTGGTCTTGGTTGGTTCTTTATTGCATATTACTTGAAACCATATTGATTTGCTTTATGATGATGCTTGTACTTGATGGGATATAGTTCTTTTTCCTAACACATTTAGTGGTTTGATGTAGAAGCAAAGATTTCCCTTAATTTTGAAGGTCGTTACAATCATTCTATGATTGCTATTTATTTCTTGATCCAGGTTTTTGAAAGATCTATCACAGAAGATAATGCTGAAATTTGGGCCCAAAAAGTCAAGCTTTGGTTGAAGGATTTTCCCATTTTCCAGCAAACATCTAGTGACAACCAACACATACCAAATAATCCATTTGAAGTTGACGCATTATCAGAAGATGACCTTCCCCTTCAGAAAGCTGCACGGAATGCTGTAATTCGCTATGAAGAAAATCTTTCAGCAGTTGGGCCTCGTGGTAGGCTTCTAAAAAAGCTGCTGATGCTGATTGGAGTTCTACCGTCAACACATAAACAGCAAGTTGAACTTGAAATAGATGATAATGAAACTGAATCTCATTTAAGGTTTGTCCACTTGAGTACTAAATTCTATATGGCTATGTTACCGTGTTTATGTGTTCTAACAGAACTTGAAACACTCCTTATGTGTAAGAAAAACTCATATTGTACCTAAATCTATGAAAGTTTTTTGTTGTTGCTGCTGCTGCTGTTGTTAGTTTCTTTGGTTTAAGAATGAGATCTAACTTTCATTGAGTTCTTAAATGACCGTTTCATCAAAGAGAATCTTCTGTATAGGCCAATATTTTTGTCGAGGATATCACTTAGCGATATATGGGAACCCGCATCACTGAAATCATGTGCAAATGATCTTTGGAGAATGTTGAGAACTTCTGTTTCCATTCTTCTCTCAAAATCAACTCTCCAGGTAACTTCAATTACATTCATGGTCAGTTCGCATAGCAGACATTACTGCCTTAATATCCACTCTTTGTCTTCATAATTGCTTGAAGCACAACGAATATCATGGGCTCTTCAATTCATATACTACTTAAAAAATATTTCTGCCTCCATTGCAATTTATGTGAACCCATTTATTTTTTATTCCGTGTAAAAAGGAATGACCTATTTCCATATTTGAAAACAATTTACCTTAATGCAATGATTTATGGTCACACAAAATATATGTGCCTCATTTACACCATAAGTTCAAAAGTCTTCTCTTTTTTCTTAAGCTTCGTGCCCAGTCAACTAGGTTAACATAAATTAAAACCGCGGGAGTACAATTTATTCCGTTTGCATTAGTGTTCTTTTTTTTTTTTGGAGATTGCCTTTCCTTTTATCTGATATTTTTTATTAGCAAAATTCTTTTATACCACCAAGCCAACTGCAATTCATTCTTTTTCTCTTCCATTTTTGCTTTCTTAAAACTGTACATTAGTAGCTTCGAGTTACTCCTATATATTCTGCATAAAAAATTGATGTTTTTCGTGGTTAGCAAATATTAGACCTGACCGCAGTGCTTTAAATAATTCATTGCAAATATTGCATCTCATATATTACTTTGCGTACCGAATACGCTGATCTCTAGCAATAGCAATGGAATGCACCTTAAGAATACTTATGCTGAACCCAAAGAACAAGCCTTCAAAAATTGTGCTTAGTCATGTAAACTTCATTACAGAAATCATTTTAACACTTATGTGCTCGTCTTTTGCTAGAAAACTTTACTGTTAGGATCTGTAACCTCATATGATATGAATGTTTATTCTGATAGGAGCCAGCTTACCAAGAGTTGATTTTACTATACATCAAGGAAACTTGTGAGGGAGGTGATGCGGATAAAGATGAGTTCCCTTCATTGCAGCTGAAGATCTACGAGAAAATCCCCATTCCAGATCTACCAGTAAATCCTTAATCATGGAATATACTTGATCAACTTTTGAATTACTTGAAGTTTATGATTGTATCTTTTTTTCATCCACATTTTGATTTAGTATGTACTTCAGTTAATTATCTTTGTTACTCTTTGTAGGTTGTTTTTCCGCACAAGAAGTTGTCTTTCCGCATACTAGACTCGGTATGAGCGGAAAATGAACTAAATTTATTCCCTAGCAAGACTCAACACTCACATCCTTCCAGTATGGAAAAAAGCAATTTTCTACAGCTTGATTTGTTGAGACTTTGACAATGGTGTTCATCATTCTGCATTAAATGTTGCTTTTTCATTGATATGTTAAACCGATTTTCAAGTGTTCTTATAAATCTGCCTGAATCTTCTATTAAATTGAAAGGAGCTTGAAAATTATAATGTTGTAAGGTTAGACAAGCAAGCCTGCTGGTGGGATTTTAATATATGCTACAGACCAATGAGTGCTGGATTAGTTTGGTCAAAACCAATACTCAGGTTGGATGTCTAAATGCTTATCATAATGCCTTGCACATTTCCTTTATTGGTTTAATACAATGAACTAAATATAATCTGTGACATAGTAATTCATATACCAAAATTCAGGACCTTGAGATGAAACCTTAAACTATTACAGTTTTGTATCAAGAGAAAAGAGGGTGAAAAGAAAGCATTGTTAGAGGCGACAGAGACGTGAATGGAAAAGGATTATATTTACAAACTGGAGCGCAAGAATCTTGTTAGAATATGTAAATAGTAGTAAAATAACCCTAATCCAGTATGCATTAGGAGTATGATAGGTTATGTGTATATGTAGGGTTCATTGTATCATGTTTAATATCAATTATTATATTTCTCCCGTGCTTTCTCATATGGTATCAGAGCTTTGGTGAGATAATTATCGTTGTGCGTCATTCCAACGCATCCGGGAAGAAATAACTCAGATACCGTGCAATTTTCCGGTGATCTAAGTGACTAATTGCGTCAAAGTCACTAATTATCAGTGTTGTGCAAAAACCAACACCACCACAAGGTTCCCAAGAGAGATCCGACCAAACCCCAGCAAACCCCAACGGAAAACTGCCCTTCACGCGCCAGAATTATCAAGGCAGATCCGACTCACGCGCCCCATACGCCGGCGCGTGAGCACTGTTCCAGTGAGATTTTGACGAAGGTCCTTCAGTGCAGTTGGATCGCCCTCAAATTTCGAGCCTACCCATATTTTTACTTTTCAATTCCGACCACTTTGAATTTTTTCCGGCATCTACAGTGATTTTTTCCGGCAACTACAGTAATTTTCCGGCAAAAACAGTATTTCCTTCATTTGTTTCAGCAAGTTTTCACGATGTCTTTGGGAGTCGATGCTTTCGGGCCTAAAAACTCGGCTTCTGGCAATTCTGGTGTTATGATTACCTCAGAACCTTTAATGGGAGGTTCCAACTACTTAGCTTGGGATTCGTCTGTCGAGTTGTGGTGTAAAGGTCAAGGTGTTCAAGATCATCTAATCATGGAGTCTAGTGAAGGAGATGAAAAAGCCAAAGCACATTGGGAGAAGATCGATGCTCAATTGTGCAGTATTTTGCGACGATCTATTGATTCCAAGTTGATGCCCTTGTTTCGTCCATTCCAGTCATGTTATTTGGTTTGGGAAAAGGCTCGTACTTTATACACTAGTGACATATCTCGTTTCTATGATGTGATATCGCGGATGACAAATTTAAAGAAACAGGAATTAGATATGTTTACTTACTTGGGACAAGTACATGCAGTTATGGAGGAATTTGAGACATTGATGCCAGTTTTTGCTAGCGTTGCAAAGCAGCAAGAGCAACGACAAAAGCTGTTTCTAGTTCTTACTCTTGCTGGGCTTCCTAATGATCTTGACTCAGTACGCGATCAGATTTTGGCTAGTCCGACTGTCCCCACAGTTGATGAATTATTCTCTCGATTACTTGGCCTTGCTGCAGCACCAAGTCACCAAGTGAGCTCATCACAGACACTTGATTTATCTATCCTCGTATCTGAATCAGTGGACAATCGGGCATCTCATACTATGGAGAATAGACGAGGAGGAGGTCGCTTTGGAAGATCTAGACCCAAGTGTTCTTATTGTCATAAACTTGGTCACACCGTGACGTGTGCTATTCTTTACATGGTCGACCACCCAAAAATGCTTATGTTGCTCAGACCGAGACTACAGGTAACCAGGGATTTTCTGTATCTGAAGGGGAGTATAATGAGTTCCTTAAATATCGAGCAAGTAAGCAGACATCTCCACAAGTAGCCTCTGTTGCTCAGACTGATACTTCTGTTGCTGATAATTCTTTTGCTTGTGTTTCCCAGTCTAGTCCTCTTGAACAATGGGTTATGGACTCAGCTGCTTCTGATCATATCTCTGGTAATAAATCCCTTTTGTCAAATATTGCGTATTCACAGTTTCTTCCCAACGTTACTTTAGCCAATGAGTCTCAAACTAAAGCAAAAGGAGTTGGACAAGCGAATCCCCTACCCTCTGTCACTCTAGATTCCGTTCTTTATGTCCCTGGCTGTCCTTTTAATCTTGCATCTGTTAGTCGTTTGACTCGTGCCCTCCATTGCGGTATATATTTAATTGATGACTCTTTTATTATGCAGGACCGCAGTACGGGACAGACGATTGGAACAAGACTTGAATCAGAAGGACTCTACTACCTTAACTCATTAAAATCCTCCAAGGCCTGTCTAGTTGCAGATCCTCCAGACCTACTTCACAGTCGTTTAGGACATCCTAGCTTGTCCAAGCTTCAGAAGATGGTACCTAGTTTGTCTAGTTTATCCACATTAGAGTGTGAGTCATGTCAGCTCAGGAAACATACCCGAGCCTCCTTTCCTCGCAGTATTGAGAGTCGTGCAAAGTCTGTTTTTTCTTTAGTTCATTCGGATATATGGGGTCCTAGTAGAGTCAGTTCAACCCTGGGATTTCGTTATTTTGTTAGTTTCATTGATGATCATTCAAGATGTACTTGGATTTTCTTAATGAAAGATCGTTCTGAGTTGTTTTCTATATTCCAGAATTTTTGTGCTGAAATTAAAAATCAATTTGGTGTTTCTATTCGCACTTTTCGCAGTGGTAATGCCTTAGAATATTTATCCTCTCAATTTCAGCAGTTTATGACTTCTCACGGAATTATTCATCAGACCTTTTGTCCTTATACCCCTTAGCAAAATGGGGTTGCAGGGAGAAAAAATAGGCGCATTATTGAGACTGCTCGCACACTTCTCATTGAATCTCATGTTCCGCTGCGTTTTTGGGCCGATGCAGTTCTCACATCTTGTTATTGGTTAATCTGGTGCCTTCATCTCCCATCCAGAATCAGATTCCGTATGAGGTCTTGTTTCCCCAGTCACCCTTATACTCTGTTCCCTCTTGTGTTTTTGGGAGCACTTGTTTCGTTCATAACTTAGCCCCTGGGAAAGATAAGTTAGCTCTTCGTGCTCTCAAGTGTGTCTTCCTTGGTTATTCTCGTGTTCAGAAGGGCTATCGTTGTTATTCACCTGATCTTCGTAGGTACCTTATGTCAGCTGATGTCACATTTTTTGAGTCTAAACCTTTCTTTACCTCTTCTGACCATTCTGACTATCTTGATATATCTGAGGTTTTACCTATACCGGCCTTTAGGTAGTCTACTATAGCTCCTCCTTCACCTTCCGCCACAGAAGTCTCACCCGAGTCTACTATAGCTCATCCTTCACCTTCCGCTACAGAAGTCTTACCCATTCCAACCGTTGGAGAATCTAGTGTGGCTCCTCCTAGACTCCCTGCCACAGAAACTCCACTCTTGACATATCATCGTCATCCTCGCCCAGCATCCGGCCCGGTTGATTCACGTCCTGCACCTGACCCTGCTCCTACTACGAACTTGTCTCTTCCGATTGCACTTCGGAAAGGTATACGGATCACCCGTAATCCTAATCCCATTATATCGGTTTAAGTTATCATCGTTTGTCATCACCCTATTATGCTTTTCTATCTTCTTTGTCCTCTGTTTCCATCCCTAAGTCTACAGGTGAAGCATTGTCTCATCCAGGGTGGCGGCAGGCTATGATCGACGAGTTGTCTGCTTTACATACGAGTGGTACTTGGGAGCTCATCCCTCTTCCTTCAGGTAAATCTATTGTTGGTTGTCGTTGGGTGTATGCAGTCAAGGTTGGTCAAGATAGTAAGGTTGATCGTCTTAAGGATCGTCTAGTTGCCAAGGGATATACTCAGATATTCGGGCTTGATTACAGTCATACCTTCTATCCCGTGGCTAAGATAGCATCAGTCCGCCTTTTTCTATCCATGGATGCTGTTCGCCATTGGCCCCTGTATCAGCTGGACATTAAAATGCGTTTTTACACGGTGACCTTGAGGATGAAGTTTATATGGAGCAACCACCTGGGTTTGTTGCTCAGGGGAGTCTCGTGGCCTTGTATGTCGCTTGCGCCGGTCATTTTATGGTCTAAAGCAGTCTCCTCGAGCCTGTTTTGGTAAGTTTAGCATTGTTATCCAGAACTTTGGCATGACTCGGAGTGAAGCTTGTCACTCCGTATTTTATCGGCATTCTGATTCGAGTCTATGTATTTATCTTGTGGTCTATGTTGACGACATTGTTATTACCGGCAATGACCAGGATGGTATTACTAAATTGAAGCAACATCTTTTTCAACACTTTCAGACTAAAGATCTGGGCACACTAAAGTATTTTCTGGGTATTGAGGTCGCTCAGTCTAGCTCAGGTATTGTGATCTCACAACGGAAGTATGCCTTAGATATTTTTGAGGAGACAGGAATGACAGGTTGTAGACCTGTTGACACTCCGATGGATCCGAATTCTAAACTTCTTCCAGGACAGGGGGTGCCTCTTAACAATCCTGCAAGATATAGGCGGTTAGTTGGTACATTAAATTATCTTACAGTGACAAGACCTGATATTTTCTTTCCTGTGAGTGTTGTGAGCCAGTTTATGGGTTCTCCGTCTGATAGTCATTGGGATGCAGTTGTTCGCATTCTTCGGTATATAAAATCAACTCCAGGTAAAAGTTTATTGTTTGAGGATCGAGGCCATGAGCAGATCGTTAGATACTCCGATGCTGATTGGGCAGGATCGTCTTCTGACAGACGTTCTACTTCTGGATATTATGTCTTAGTAGGAGGATATTTGGTATCTTATAAAAGCAAGAAACATAATGTGGTTGCTCGGTCTAGTGCAGAAGCAGAATATCGAGCAATGGCTATGGCGACATGTGAGCTAGCTTGGATCAAACAGTTACTCAAAGAGCTGAAATTTGGTGATGTTAGTCAGATGAGACTTGTGTGTGATAATCAAGCTGCTCTTCATATTGCGTCAAATCCAGTGTTCCATGAGAGAACTAAGCACATTGAGATTGACTGGCACTTTGTCAGAGAAGAAATACTCTCAGGAGATATTGCTACAAAGTTTGTAAAGTCAAATGATCAGCTTGCAGACATTTTCACCAAGTCCCTCACTGGTCCTCGTATTAACTACATATGTAACAAGCTCGGTACATATGATTTATATGCACCAGCTTGAGGGGGAGTGTTAGAATATGTAAATAGTAGTAAAATAACCCTAATCCAATATGTATTAGGAGTAGGATAGGTTATGTGTATATATCGGGCTCATCGTATCATGTTTAATATCAATTATTATATTTCTCCCGTGCTTTCTCACAAATCTTGAACACTCAAAGGTTGTACATATGGAGAGGTGTGCCAATAGCTTACATTAGAGCGGTCAAGGACATGTATGACAGAGCTAAGACTCGGGTTAGGATAGTGGAAGGCGATTCAGAGCATTTCCCGTTTGTTATGGAGTTACATCAAAGATTTGCGCTCAGCTGGTTCTTATTTTCCCTAGTGATGGACACACTGACACGACATATTCAAGGGGAGGTGCCATGGTGTATGCTATTCGCTGTTGACATAGTTTTGATTGATGAGGTGCGAGGCGGTCATCCCCAAGACAAGCAGTTTCAAGTACCTTGGGCCGGTTATCTAGGAGGACGGGAAGATAGACGAGGATGTCACACACTGTATAGGGGTGGGTTGAATGAAATGGAGGTTATTGGAGTCGTGTGTGTCAAGAAAGTGCCATTAATACTCAAAGGATTTGGGTTTCTTGGTCTCTTTATATTGTCTTGGGCAATCCTCACCTCATGAGTTAGCTTTTGGAGTTGAGTTAGACCCAAGGTTCATTTATCATGGTATCAGAGTAAGGCCCAGCCCAATTTATTGTTACCGATGCTGGGCCATGTTGTCCACGCTTCAGTTTGCAGGCCTAAGCACGAGGAGATATTGAGTCCCACATCGGGGGTAGGGAGGGGGGGTGTTCTTGGTCTCCATATATGGTTTTGGGCAATCCTCATCTTATGAGCTACCTTTTGGGGTTGATTTCGGCCCAAGGTTCATTTATCAGCCAGAGAAAACTAGATGAAAGCCTCTTAAGAGTCTTCAAATCCCCAATGACCTGCTGCAGGTGTATCATGTGCCTCTTGCTGGTGAAGAGAGCTATTGTGTGGAACCAATAACCTCTCTTTGTATAGAGCTTGTTTTTCACCACATGGAAATCGGGCTGAGTGATTGGGGATAGATCAACAACTGTAAAGAACTCACGAGTGTATTGATTCTTGCGAAGGGCTTTGACCCAATAAGAAAAATCCTATGGAACTGGAATAGCATAATGAGGCCTTCTGGAAAGCGAGTCCACACCTATATTTTCTATTCCAGGGTGCAATAAAATGGCAAAAGCTTCATAATGTGTTTACACTCTGATTGAGGAGATATTTTAGGCTGCGATGCTCTGTTTGGACAAAGAAATGGTGTCCCAAACGGTAGTGTTTCCACTTCTGCAATGCTAAGGGCAAGCTATTCACGACCATAGCTGGACTTAAACCGCTGGAAAAGAAAGACCCTTACTGAAAAATGCAATGGGATGATCATATTCTAGAAGAATAGCTCCAATCCCTCAGAGGAGGCATTGCATTCCACTATAAATGGCTGGGTAAAATCAGGCAATAGGAAAATAGGGACGGTAGTCAAGGCTTGCTTAAGTTGAAGAAATGCTTTCTCCGCTGTCAGGGACCATTTGAAAGCATTTTTCTTGATGAGTTCAGTAAGCGGCCTAGCAATCAAACTGCAACCTTTGACAGCGATAGTAACCTGTCAAACCCAGGAATCCATGTAACTCCTTCACATTAGTTGGTGCTGCTGGCCAACTCAAAACTGATTGGATCTTTTCCTTATCAACACCAACTCCTTCAGCTGACACTATATGTCCCAAAAAAAGAAATTTTGGGCTGTCCAAGTAGACATTTGGATGCTTTGGCATAATAGTGATTCACCTGAAGCAAGTGTACGATAATCTTCAAATGAGTGTTGGTCAACAGTTGGGCTACATATTAGAGTATCGTTAAAAAAGACGAGAACAAATTTGCACAAATGGGGTCAGAATAAGTCATTCATGGCAGATTGGAAAGTAGAGAGAGCATTTTTAAGGCCAAAGGGCATGACAGTAAATTCATTATATCCAGAATGGGTTCAAAAAGCTGTTTTATGGATGTCAGTAGGGTGGACGCAGATTTGATGGTAACTGGAGCGAAGATAAATCTTGGAAAAATTGGAGGCACCATGTAACTCATCAAGGAGCTCATCCACATTTGGTATGGGTTATTTATCTGATCTGGAACAGTGATTTGGATGAGGCGTCTATAATCGATGCACATGCACCAGGTGTTATCTTTCTTTTTGACAAAAACAGGGCTGGAAAACGGATTGGTACTTGGCCTATGAATCCTGAATTGAGCAAGTCAGAAACCCGCTTTTCAATTTTTGACTTTTGGAAATATGGGCGGCGAAAGGATCAGATACAAGAAAGGCATATCATCGGGTGTCTGGTAATATCAAAAGTATTTTTCAGTCTTTAAGATACAGCCGCAAAGATCTCCTCCATCAAAAGAAATTCCATCTTGGTGTGAGGCCGGCGAGGGGGGTTTTTAGCCACCACGGTAAGTCGGCATCGGTGTCGTCAACCCATGATGATCTTCCGGTATTGTGGGGCTCTGTACCAGTAGCAGTAACCTAAGTTGCTCGGACTCGGGTGTGGGTGTCCGCTACTTGTGCAGATCTAGAGGTCATATCCTTCATAATCTGAATTTCAACCTAAGGATAGGACCCTTCGCTTCTCAAGCACAAAAACCTTAGTGAAAGTTGTTGAATTATGTGATCACCTAGTCTAAAAGCTTGCATATTTTTATTTAATTGTCTTGTACACGTTCACATGTGGGTTTGATTTTTTAGATGGCACGTGAAAATACTATTTGATGGAGGGTGGTGGTGAGATTTGAAACCAGGACCTCAGCTTGCTCTAATAACTTTGTTAAATTGTGTGTCCATCTGTTGATAATCATGAGGTCTGAGGTTCAAATCCCAACAACAACTCAGTAAATCCCACAAGTAGGATCTGGGGAGGGTAGAGTGTACGTAGACCTTATCTTTACCCCAAGGGGGTAGATAGGCTGTTTCCGATAGACCATCGGCTCAAGGAGACGAAAAAGACAATATATCAGTACCATCAAATCCCAGCGGCAACAAAAACACTAGGTGTTTTCTTCCCATTTGTCCTAGCCTTTGGCGACAGAATTACCCGGTACTTATATTGGTGGGAGGTAGCAGGTATTCCGTGAAACTAGTCGAGGCACATGCAAGCTGGCCAGGACACCACAATTATCAAAAACATATGTCCGTCTCATCTAAAAGTTTTAACATCCCATACTTTTATTTGCTTAATTATGTCTTCAACTTTGGGAATTTTAGAGCGATCAGATTTTAGAAGAAAACTTTAAAAGATGATAATATTATCTGTATCATTGATCAAAGCACTAACGACATGTGAAACGATTGATTAATTGTCATAACTTTTTCCATATCGACCTTATTTTTATTTGAAGATACTGCTATTTTCCTTTAGCCAGTGTATTGAGAATGCTCGCTCTTAATACTAAATGTTGCAATTATTTTTGGTGGTTTTCTAGTATTGAACAAAGGGATGCTGCTTTTTTATAGCTGCTTATCCTGGAAGTACTTCACTTTTGTTTGTAGGTACGCCTTGACATTGCCTCAGTACTTGGACTACTGGCATACTTCATAAACTACAAATTTGAAAACATATTTTCACTGTATGATTTCTCAACTTTTTCATGGTTTCGACACAGTTTTTGATCCATGATGCAGTTATCAAGATTACGCACAATGTCTAGTTGGGACATCGTCTTTCCTTTAATCCTAACCCTAACCGACTCAAAAATCTTTTAAAGAGAGAGAGTACTTTCTAGGCACCAGCGTTCATCTATGATCCAACTCTTTTCCTTTTTATGGGTTCTTAAAATAACCGAGCTTGGCAAATTTGTTTTTCTGAGTTTTACTTATCTTTGTACATTAGTTAAATCATATTCTAACAATCTTATTTGAAGCTTGTCTTGTATTGACTATTGTATACTGTTGGTACCTCAGTCTGGTTTTGGATTGGAATTAGAATTATAGGTCACCATGCACATAATTTTGACACTTTAAATTCTCAAACTTGTGGTTCAAACCAAACTTGCATCATCCTCCACTAGCTAATCGTGGCTTCTCTAGTGTAATTTTTTTAGTTTCATATCAAAATCATTCTAAACACAACTATTCTGATTACTCTGTATGCTGCAAATGTACTAAGTAACTCGATTATCTGATTACAGATCCGCAATACTTTTAGATGTGATTGCAGTCAGTGCTCTTGTGATATATGTGAGCCGTGTGGTCTTGGGTTACAAGCAAACATGGGATAGATATCAAGTGAGTTCAGCACTTCCATTCTCCATTCCTTTTTATGAAGTACGAATTTTTTTATGCCTACTCATATCTTTTAGCTATATTTAGCTTCTGGTCAACAGGACACTTAATGAGAAAACAATGGCAAGTGGTTTTGGTTCTGTTTACTTTCTCCTGGATGCTTCTGAACAACAGCAGGTAGCAGAAGCCTCTAACGTTATATCGTTGTTGTCTATACAAGCAAAGGATATGGGTTTTCTGAGGACGTATCTAGACACCTGATTTTTTCGTTCTTCCCTTCTTGCAGTACAAAGAAGCCATATTAGCATATGCAGTCCTGCTGAAAGAAAAAAGCCAGGTTTTCCTTGGCCTTCTGAATACCCCTAGTGCACTATTCTTTCCTTGTTAATTGATGTACTGAATTCTTTTCAATGATCCTTGTTTTTTCTGTATTAATTAAATCTTCTTATAATTTCCTATTCTGCATTCTAAGGTTATAATTTCTATCCAAGTTTATCTAAGCTTCATCAACTGGTGCCTAGTTTGTCTAGTTTATTTACATTAGATTGAGAGTCGGGTCAACTTGGGAAATATACCCGAGCCACCTTTCCGCGTAGTGCTGAGAGTCGTTCAGAGTCTATTTTTTTTTAGTTTATTCTGATATATGGGGTCCTGGTAGAGTCAGTTCAACCTTAGGATTTCGTTGTTTTGTTAGTTTCACTGATGATTACTCAAGATGTACTTGGATTCCTAATGAAAGATTGTTCTGAGTTGTTTTCTTTTTAAAAAAAAAAGGAATTTTCAGGTGTTTGGATCATAAAAAAGAATCAAGCCCGCACGTGAGGGGATCGTCTTTGAGACATAATTAAGTAAATAATAGTGTGGTCTCTCTAACAGCTAGAGGTGGCAAAATGGTTAAAAGAAAACTGTTATCAACCCATATCATCCATCAAAAAACGGGTTGGATAATGAACCATTTAAAAACGGGTCGAATATGGATAAAAATCATATTATCCACTAAGAAAATGGTTAACCAAATGGATAATCAATGGATAACTAATGTGTTTAACTTTTACATTTGTAAACCCTCAAATTGGGGTTCCTCAAATTTGGAATACTAGGAATTCTTCTATAAGTGATCATATTCAAAAAGCTATGGATAATATGGATATCCATATAATCCGCCGGATAATCCGTTTTTTATTCGTCTCAAATACGGTTCGGGTCGGATAATTTTCGTTTTTTAAATTACATGTTTTGACCCGCTCATATCCGACCCGACCCTACATGCCTGTTTGCCCCCCTTACTAACAACTTAAACTTTTAGATGAGATGGTCACACACTTCAACATGGTATCAGAGCAGACAAAGGTCCTGGGTTCCACTCTCACCGCCACCCAATATCAAAAAAGAATTTTCACATGTTTGGCTCATAAAAAAGAATGTGTTGAAAACAGGATTAAGTATATAAAGGTTTGTTCTCTCTAACAACTTAAGTTTTGGATGAGATGGTCACACATTTCAACAATCATACACTACCTCTAGGAGTTTTAATATATAGGGGCAATATAGGTCAGAAAGGGTTTGTGGACAACAGATAATTTAAGTACGTAGCTGACAAAAAAAATAATATCTTAGGAGGGTTTTAGGCTGAGCTAAATAGTCACATATAGAGCATCATGGCACGTTTTTTTGATACATAGGAGCTTGTACCATACGCACCCAGAAACGCAACGAGGGATTTTTTTATAGCTAGGGGAATATAGTTCGGGGGTTTTGGGATACCGGATAGTTTAAGTTGGAAGCTGACAAAAGTCCGAATAGTTTATGAGGATTTTAGGGTGTTAATTCATATATAAACCAACCCACCCATGGCCGATAACCTACACCACAACCAACCGTAGATTTTTTTCGTTCTTCTCTTCCATCATTATATGCTCCAACAGGTACTTAGCGCTGCAGTTTCAAGCTTTTGCAGTCAAAGTCTCAATATCTAGGGGCATCACCCTTTTTATATCATCCACTCCTAACTGTTTTCATCTGAAATGCAACTAAAATCTCCGGAATCGCTATTAAATTGCACTAGCAACAGAAAACAAATAGACCCACTTCCGCCTGCACCTTACATGTACATTCCCGACTATTCTCTTCAATGCAGCGAAAGCTTAATCTGTTTGATATTTCCTTTTCCAATGAACCAAATGTGTGAAGTTTCTTTGTTAAATCTCGATGGAGGTGACTCGGAAACAAAGTCTTGGAAATTTGGGAGCTAGTGAGTTAAGAGAGTTAAGTAGGGACTAATCTAATATTCATGAAATCTTAAAGTCTAGTGAAGTTGTGTTCCTATTCTTAATTGGGGCTGGAATTGGATCTACAGTCCCTGCGGAGTTGCCAGTCCTAAAGGAATCAAATCAATTAAGAAATGTTGCACAAATATGGGGGTTTCAAGTGCCCATATCATTTCTTGGATAATGCACATATCTGAGTGGTGCTCTCTGGTTTTTCTTCCTCTAGTTCTTCATTCTTGTGATGTCAACCTCCTAACACCTAATTGAATTTCTGGATTCCATCATTCCCTTTTAATGAAAGAACCATAAGAGGATTTTTCCGGAGCACCACTACTTGCAAATGGAAGTACTGCACTTCCTTCGATTGATCTTCTTCTTTTCTACCTACATGATCATTTAGCTGTTCATGAATACACTTTCGTGAGAACATGGTGATATAGGATGGTGGTTTGTTTAGAGTTCAGTTGCGAAAAGTTATTTTAGTGGAAAGGCGTGTTTTTCTTCTTCATTTTCTTTTAAAGGTTATGAAGAAAGTTAGTAGACATAGTTTTTGTTTACACGTAGAAAAATGATAAAGCATCTGGTAGGAGTCCCATTACTTTGATGTAGACGGATTTTTGCAGGGGAGAGGGTTGTCATGCCCTTTAACAATGAGGAAATTCTTTCAACTTGTCAGCTTTTCTAATAGATCTATTACTTCATCATGAATCTCTTTTATGCCTTTGAGATATCTCATTGCCATTGATGGAGGCATTCATTGTCCACGAATTTGAAAATGGACAAGTTTGTCTTTCTACTTAGGTAAAGATTTTGTAATTTCTACGAACTTCTATAGAACTTAACAATCTGAGATCCTGTCAAAAATTATAGGGAAGTTATGCTGGAAATGTTGGAGCGAGATGTGAGAAGCTTATTTATGATCTGTGTGACGAGAAGGTAACTTGGTGATTGAATTACTTTGCAGCTATAGCTATCCATGTTGACACAGTTGCATTATGTGCAGGTTGAAATGCCTGTAGACAAAGCTATAAGTACATTGGTGAGGCTGGGTATTGTAATAGAGGAGTCTTTAAACGGGCACACTGTGCTGCAGGCAGTCCCTTGCTTCAAGGCATATGAGATTCTTAAACAACATTGGAATAGCTTGCTCGGCTAAGTTTTGCTACATACAATACAAAGTTTCTTAGCTGTAGATTTTTAGCTTCTAATCCTCAAAGAGGAGTTCAACAGAAGTATTTGGAAGTATGAATGAGATAGTGTAACTTTGTTATAATTAGGAAGGATTAATCTATATACTATATTAAAAGCACGAAGCCCTTAGCAAATTGTCGTCGCCTTTTTTACCCCTTTTAAAATATAGTTTATATTGGACAAATTAGTAATTTGATTATTTTCCTAATATTTAGATATTTAAAGTCAACTAAAATATTGAATATTAAATTATTTCCTTATTTGAACTAACGTAGTAGGTCCTAATATTTAGGATTTTGAAAATTGAAGTCAATTAGTATTTTATATAGAATTATAAGGAAAAACATAAAATCTAAGGTGCTGTTATGAAATAATATAAGAACAAGAACAAGAACAATATAGAGAAAAGTAGAGAGATGAGTATTCTTATTGATACTTTGGGATGATTTACAATGGGAGAGAACCCCTTTATTTATAGGGAGGTGGTGAATTAGCCACCAAGTAGTAAACCCTAGGATCTCTCTAAATATAGACATTCACCTTAAATAGAATATTTTATAACACTCCCCCTTGAATGTCTATTCAATAATGTGCCTCGTTAACCTCAACTAAAACAAAACCCATTGGGAAAAAAATTATAGAAAAGGAAAAAGAGTACACATGTTTGAATATGCGCCTATTGGTTGCCTCGTTAAAAACCTTGCAAGGAAAACCCAGTGGGACAAAACCTTGTAAGGGAAAAAGAGTGCAACGCGCATTAACTCCCCCTGAAAAGAGCATCAATTCACATCCTTGAGCATTTGCATTCCAATCTTGTGCATCATCTTCAAAATGATCTTTTGTAGAGATTTGATAAATAAATCAGCCATATTGATTTGAATAAATATTCCGCACCTTGAAATTATCATTCTTGATAGATATGAACATCTTCATATAATGTCGTGGAATGACTCTTCAATATCTCCATAGAGATATTCTCGATGCCATCATGCTTATAGTTGTAGCAAGATACATATGTACACAAGTTGCACTTAGGATGTGGTACTTCAGGACCAAGAATTGTATTGCTTCAAGCAACTTCAATCTTTCATGGATTGACATATAAGTTAAGTCATATAAGCCATATAATAGACTTTAGATGCATATCAAGTTTTCCTGTCATGCTAAACAAATAAGATATCGAAAACTTATTACACATACCATTGACTTTATACTTTCAAGTATTTGAACTACATGTCCAAAACTACATGTCTTTCATATGAAATCAATTCTGCTTGAATTGTATCTCTTCCATTTAGCCAATATTTTTGTTTGTATTCGACAAACATAAGATCCTCATCGATATTTAGCGCTATCATAGATGTCATCGACGAACATTTTATATCGGTTCCAGTAAATTTGCATAAAGACATAACATGGAGATCTCTTTGTTCATATATTCAGGTACCTGAATCTCTCATGAGATTTTATGAAGTGTTATGTCATGTGATCTTCTAGATCACTTGCCTCCCCATTATGATCACTTTGATCATTTGCTCATCTTCTTTATTAAGAAGTTATTTTGAAACCGATTTGTCTATACGCTTTAAGCGTATCAAAGACTTTGTCCTTCTGGGACTTAATATGAGCATTTGCAGTGAGAATATAGTTACTTTCTTTGGGTCAGCAAATGCGTATAGCATGCTTTGCAATATGTTGCAATTGAATTATCCTTTGATGAACTTCAGGTTCATATTATGATATTCGAGGATCTATATATACAAATGATAATTCATCCCATGTAACCTTTTCTCAAGTGTTTATCATGTCTCCCCCTCATGTTAGAAAAGCTAACTTGTTTCCTCAACTTTGAGAGTCCATCTTTGTGCATTATGGTGTTAATGAAAATATACACCGCACATCAATAATAATAAGATGAAATTATTTGGTTCCTGACCCTGAACCACTTGTAAGGGGAGAATATAATATACTCTCGTATACAACGTATATCAAACTGATATATATAACTTTGTTCTCATAAGAAACAATTTAGCTATTAAGTGGAGGCACTCAATAATTATCTTGCTAAACCAATTATGATATAAACCAACTTATCAAGATGAACTATCTTGAATAGAAAATCTGGAAATTACCTCGCAAGCACCGGCCAGGCTGCGGGTTAATAACAATCGCACATGTAACCATATCATACATGCATCATATGTGGTATACATGGCAGGTGAATGAGCCCATATTCACCTTTGATATTTCCAGAATTTATGGGATTCAACCCGAACTCTTTAGTTGGTCAATTAATTAATGAGAACAAGTAATACAAGAGAATTCGTAAAGAACTTTCTAGTTCTTTAATATTTACCTATGTGAATTCTCTATTACTGCACATCATACTTAAAATGATATGGCTAATCCGAATGCCAACTGAATAAATTATCAATATTGATAAACTTCAAATTTACACCATGACATGTGCAATTATCAATAAACTTCAAGTTTATTATGATATGGGTTTTTATATCAATAAACGTCCACTTTATTGTGGTATTCTTGTGTAGTACAAACTGGAGAATAAAGCGGGTAGTTTTTCACATACAGATTATCCCGCTACAAGTTGTAGTAATAGAAGATATCAAATCTTTCCTTTATTTATAGTCTCAATATAATCAATCGCTTTCGCATATACTTTGGAAACTGAATAAGTTTCTTTGAGACTTACTACAACACAATACCTTATTGGTAATCAATTGTGTTTCTCCAACATAGTAATAATTGGCTCTTCTAGAGCTTACCACAAATTCATCAACATCCATGTGGTGAATATCTCTTTTAAAAAGAAAGTTATACCATTATGGTCATGTCAAAATTATATGCAAGATATGTTTCTTGCATTATTATTGTCCTTTGATAATCACATTGACAAATTATTTTGGCGTACAATAGGTACGTGACCAATGACTATTCATGCCATAACAATGACATTATTTTCATATATCATCTCAAACCTCCTTCTAGGGGTGAGTGTAGTATATTCAATACCAATTTCATGTTCATATTCTTCCAATAATGAATATGCATTCGTGAATCAGATGTTGTCACATTCACTGCAGGGATATGTGATTTTGTTATCCTTTTCAAATCTGTAAATGCGTCTGGCATTCGATTTGCTATTCTTTGCAAATGGATAATATTTTGCACCTCTTTTTCACAAATAGAGGTATGTGGATCAAGATGAGATAATGATGCATTTTTCCACAAAATTTCCCGTTTGGTTTCACCAACTTCTCCCCCTAATTTTGGGAAAAGTGTCTCATCGAATTGACAGTCTGCAAATCGTGCAGTGAACAAATCCCCTGTCAATGTTTCGAGGTAGCGAATAATGGAGGGCGATTCAAACTCAACATATATTCCTAACCTTCTTTGCAGACCCATTTTGGTGCAAATATGGCGGTGCTACAGGCACATATACTGCACATCCAAAAATTCTTAAGTGGGATATATTAGGTTCATGACCCAAAACTCATTGCAACGGGGAATATTTGTGATAATTCGTCGTTCTGAGACGAACTAGCATTGCTGCATGCAAAATGGCGTGACCCCAAACCGAAGTGGGCAGCCTCGTTTTCATGAGTAAATGAGGAATTCAAGATTATTCTCATCCATTGTCTCAATATGATATCCATTTTGAATGATATCTTTAAAACTCAACAAGTTCCTTTTAGACTTGGAGGAGAACATTGCATTCTCTAAAATGTTGTTCCTTTAGGCAGAGTTATAGTTGCTCTTTCGGAGCCTTTAATCAATTTACTACTACCAGAAATTGTAGTAACATCTGCCTTACACATACTTAAATGAGAGTAATATTTCTTCTCTTTGAATATCGTATGTGTGGTACATGAATCAATTAATCAAAAGAGATATACGAACATGAGAATAAACAAATTTAATCCGTTGCTTCATAATTAAACAATATTTTCAAAATCTGCTGAGGTTAGTCGATTAACTTAGTTAATAGTCGACTAACTTGGGAAGCAGTCATTAGGTTAGTCGACTAACTAAATCAGATAGTCGACTATCTTGCCTTGCAGAAAAGTCCAGTTTTAATGCGAAATATTAGTTAGTCGACTAACTAAGTTGATAGTCGACTAACTTAGTAAACAGTCATCAGGTTAGTCGACTATCTAAATCAGATAGTCGACTAACTTAGCTTGCGGAAAAATCCAGTTTTAATGCGAAATATTAGATAATCGACTAACTGTTAGGTTAGTCGATTAACTCTACTGGAAAATAAAAATATCTTTGAAATTTAAGCATATTGAAACATTCTAAAGAACTAATACTAACATTATATCATAAGCTAACTAATACGAGCTGATACTAATGACTATTAGTTTATTCACTAACTAATACAAATAAGTAAAATAAAATCAAACAATTCCATCTTCCTTCATCACAGATCCATCACCAATTAAGTGGTCTATTTTCCCCTCAGGGTGCTCAAAGAAGTCTGCCACATCCAAGTGGGTGATGTCAAAATTGTCGTCAGAGACAGAATTGGTTTCAGGGCATTTACCTTTTAGAGATGCTTGATAAAGCTCAACCAAATGTCTTGGTACACGGCAAATTTTGGCCAGTGCCCTTTTCCACCGCAATGATAATATATAGTTTATGAACTATTTGCTTTTGGATTCTCATCGCATCGTGCTTGTGGCAGAGTGACCAACTTCAGGTTGTCATATCTCTCCTTTAAGCCATTCCACAAGATAGGTGGATCTTTGACTGTGATATATTCAATTTTCAAACCTTCATCAAGGTGATGGCGCAAGAAAATCAAGGCCTTAGCATATTCTTGGGTGGATGCATTATTTCTGTCTTTAATGGCATCTCCAAGACCCATTGCATCCAAATGGATTTCAGCATCCAACACCCATGTCATATAGTTCTTGCCCGAAATTTCGAGGGCAACGAACTTTCTTTTCATAATGTCAGACATAAAACAAAATTACATCAAGAGCGTGTCCATACTTATGAGCTTTATTACAATTATCACATTCACTTCAGGGAATGGATCGTAATCATCTGTATGTGCTATATACAATCTTATGTCAAATATTACTTTCATAAAGTGAAAGATTATTTTGAGAATCTTTATTATACTCATTATCACAATGATGACGATTATAATTCCGTCTATTGCCACGTCCACATCCATTGATACCTTCACGGTAATAATTTTGTCTTCTTTCAGACTTATCACATACTGCTATTACATTCTCTAAAGGGAATGAGAATGAAGCAAATTCAATGGGACGGATTTTCAATTCTTTGCCCACAATCATACATGAATTTAATCATGGCAAGACATAGAACTTTTACCACTTCACGTGGTTATAATTCCTTATAAACTCCATTAGAGTTATAATCAAACTTTGTTGTCTATGTTTGTATATGAAATCAAATCGTAGAATTTCAAGAATTTGAAAGGGAAAAGTAAATTACTTACCTTTAAGGTATACCAATAAATGTTGTGATATCAAATATACCTCTTGAGTTTCCATCCCGTTGCATTACTTTATGATGATACCATCTCTTCTATTTTTCCGTATAGAAATTCTCCAGTGAAATTACAACGGCTGAATCGGCGCCAGATGGACCCCAACAATGAAAACCCGCCTGAACTTGAACAGAAAATACAACGGCTTGTCTTCTGGCTTCCTTCCTTCTGTTCTTCTTTTCTTTCTTTTTCCTCCTCTCTTTTCCTTCTATTCTTCTTTTCCGTTTCCTTTTTTTTTCTTTTTTTCTTCGTTGTCTTTCCTCTTCTATTTTTCCGTATAGGAATTCTTAATTTTCTCAAGAGGATTCTTGAGACGGTAGAGTCTCGTGCTGATAACGTGTTATGAAATAATATAAGAACAAGAACAATAATACAAGAACAAGAACAATATAGAGAAAAGTAGAGAGAGGAGTATTCTTATTGATACTTTGGGATGATTTACAATGGGAGAGAACCCCTTTATTTATAAGGAGGTGGTGAATTAGCCATCAAGTAGTAAACCCTAGGATCTCTCTAAATATGGACATTCACCTTAAATAGAATATTTTATAACAGGTGTGAAATTTTTGGTAACATATTTTTTTGAGGTATGGATTCCAAACGGCAAAGTACTCTTTTACGTTATCAAAAGTCTTGAATTAATTAAACTCAAGCTATATTATCAAATAGGTTAAAACATTGAAAATTTACCTTACATAAATCTTACACAAAAATTATATCAAAATAATAAGAGAAATTTATAAAGAAAAGAATTAAAAATATCAAAGAAAGAAACAGTATGGGGTTATTGGAGAGGTGATGCACTTTTTAACAATATTTTACGTTTTTGTATATAAAATTACTCATTTTATGTTACGATATTTAAAATAGATGAGAATATTTCATTAATATTTCATTCTATAATGTATCTTTAGCTTTCAAACATTTAATTTATTTATTATATTTATTTAAATGTTGAGAAGAAATCAGTTATAACTCAGAAATTGTCACTGATTCCAATAAGATAATTTATGAATTTTTAAAACTTCTTAAATAATGATAAATTAAGCTAAATATATGTGGGTTTCTTGATTTAAAAAATAATTGTGGTTCCTACGAAATTATTTGATTTTATATTTTTTGGTATGTAATGATTGTTGATCGTTTGAGATTTACAAAAGTTTTTCTTTTTTAAAATTGTTTGGAACATGCCTTGCATTGATGTTTTCCACCTATTCTAATGAGAATTCTTATTGCAAAATCTAATTAGTTAAATATTTAAAATTTATTATAAGGTAACATTAAGAATTTCAATAAACCATTTTTTTTTTCAAATTCATCATATAAGTGAAATTATTTTAAAGGTATATAAATTATTTTCATAAAGACCATTAAATATGAAAGAAATCCGAAAATCAAGTGAATGTTTCAATTGTCACAATCTTAGAGTATATAAATTATTTTCATAAAGAAATCAGAAAATCAAACGAAATCTCTTGCACTAGAGTGTTAAGAGTTGAATTATTCAAATTCCAAACTCGAAAAACAAAGACGATTCAATAAAAGACAAAATGTATTCAAAATAAGCTGACGTTAATTTATTTTTATTTTTCATCAATTCCTACAACTGCTTCTTTATATCTTTTTTATATTAAGTTATTAATTATAAAATATTCATTCGATATTACTCATTTTCAGATTTTTACATTCTTTAACCAGCCCGTTATTAAAGAATCATTAAAGAAAGCGTACAACAAATATCAAGCCATTTTAGATTATTATGACATAGAAATAATTATAATTATCATGTGATAGTCCAAAGGACGTGCGCTTTAAATCTAAGAGGAAATACATGTGTCGAACAAGAAATGTTGATTGATTTTCTTTTAACCATTTAATATAGATTTCACACTGAAAAAATTTAATTATTTTTCAAATATATAAAATTATAGAGTTAGCCAATATTAGAAAACTTAAATATTAATTTCACTTGAATAATAACACTTCAAACCAAAATTCATACTTTCAATTCTAATTCTAAATCATTATTTGAAGTAAACATGTCGTAAATGACCCATCTTTCAATTGTAAATTCTCTTATAACTTGCTTTAATATTACTTTTGAATGTACTTGTGGGTTTTCATTGCATTTTGTTTTTTATGATGATTTGAAATTTATTAATTAATGGTAGCATACTTAAGATTTTTAAGTGATTGTATGTTCTATCTGAAATTGAAAAAGATTCAAGGGAACTTGTGACAGTAAAGTTATGAAATCATAAAGCTGATTTTTTTAGTTAAACTGTTGACTGATAATTGAGAATTTTTGTGAAACAGTTTCTTTTTTAATTGAGTTAGTTATACATGATCAACATAGTCATCTTCAGTAACTTAAAAATAAAAATTAGATATAATTTTTAAATAAATCATGCTCATTAAGATAGAATACACGCGCATCGCGCGTACCTTGATACTAGTTATACTAAAAGTGGGGACATCCTAAACTAAACTTATCATTATATTATATTATTATGTTACTCTATAATTGTGAATTTCCAAGTTAAAACTTAATTTACAAAAATATCCTTTAAAACCCCAAATGACCATTTTATCCTTTACAATTTACTTAGCTTATTAAAAATATTCTATACATGTCTCAATATATTACCGAATTAAAAGAAGGAAGGTGAAAACATATTCTAGGATAAAACCTCGAATACACAACATACAACAAGAATATTGTCGATAAGAAATTATCAGGTAAGATACGATCATACCAAATAGGCAGAATACATGTTCTACTCATTAAACGTAGGACCAAATCTCTATTACACACTTGTTTAATACGAGTTTTACTTTACACACCAAACCTTTCAAAAGTGTGCTAAATACATACTACTTTACCTACATGGTAGAACCCGTGGTGTCTGCTTGTGACACATAGGGCTTGCTTTTCATGATTACTATGAAATAGATGACACACTCAATTCATCAGGAACTGGAAGAACGACATCTATCTCAGAAAAAAAGGAAATAAAAGATGAGAGAATCCTGCCTTTATTTTGACTACCCTAGGCCGCGCGTCCTTTACACACAAATAAGGCAAGTGAACTAAAAAAAAGTTGTATCTGAAGCCTCATAAAAACGCCAAATGTCCAATTTTTTTCCCATTTCTTTTTTTATTCATCTTCTTCATTTATCTCCCTCCATTTATGCTCACAAAACCTCTTTCTAGTTTTTTTTTGATTACTTTCCAAACTTTTTTTTTTCGTTTTTCAACTAGTAAATAAAGCATTTTTGAATTATCAAGAGATTGGTGTAAAATTGTTGGCTCGGAAAGTGCGGTTCAATTAGACCCAAAAATTTTTGATTCAAAAAGATGCAATTATTGGCATGAAAAATCAAGAGAATGGTACTAAAATTGTTTATGTGAAATTATTTTTTTACTAAAATTGATATTTGGATACATAATTAGTTGTTGATTAGAAGCTCCATTTCAAGTTGGAACTCATTTGGAGATGAATTGAGAGTTGGACTGAAACTTGTTGAAGAATGCTAAAGAAAAATGTTTTGATTTAAGTGTTTGTATCTTAGAGTTGAAGATGTATAAGCTTGATTTTAAAAATGTTGATAGCTGAAATTAAGATGAAGGTGGCGCAGTCATTTGTTGTGGTAGGGATTTGCTATGAGTTATGGAGTTTAGAGGAGGAGGTCGATGGGTATGGATGGGGGGTGTCAGAAGAAGATTAGAAACATGGGGGAGGGGCTTTGTTTCTTTTTTGTTTTTTTCCTTTTAAATATTATCAATTTGTGTAAATTTAATATATTTTTTTGAGTTAGGACACGTGTCATGACCTTATTGGCGCGTGACTTCACACATATTTTGAAAAGCTAGTATAGAGCAAGGCAGTGTATTATTGACACACTTTTAAAAAGTTTGGTATATAAAATAAAACCCGTGTTGAACATGTGTGTAATATGGATTTGGCCCTAAGTTTAATGGGTAGAATATGTATTCTGTCTATCAAATATGTGCACCTGATACACAAAAAATTAGCTCATTACACATCATACCCTCCTAACAAATTTTAGTTGTTCAATTTTTAGGTTCAGGGGATGTCTATTCATTTAGCATTCATAATCAACTCATTCAATTATGTTATATGTAGATTGTTCGTTGACCGAAACATACGTAAAACACACATATCCAAAAACTAGTTGGGTAAATACACGATAAAATGAAAGAGATGTCTAGTTAGAAGAATTGATTTTTGCCTGATAATTATGGAGGGATCTCCCATTTGTAGGGAAATGATATCGAAATAATAATAATAATAATAATAATAATAATAATAATAATAATAATAATAATAATAATAATAATAATAATAATAATAACACTTAAATAATATTCTTTGTAAGCAGATACACAAATTAGCTTGAGTCGTATTGGGCACTGTCCTAACAAACTATTTCAGCAGTATGAAATATTTCTCCAGGATTAAACAAGCTTACCTCTATTTTATTTAGAGGATACGAGAATCAACAAAATTAAGTATTACAAACCCAGCTAGCAAGTAGAAAAAGTAAACAAGAAAGGAAACAACTAATATTTAATATTAGACAACAAAAGAAGAAGGGAGGAGTGAAAGGAAAGGAGAGGAATGATGCTTGTTTGCTGATGATTTTTCCTTGTCAAGTGAGAGCTTTTTTATAGTTGAAATTGCATGAAGCTTGGCTTTGACAAAAACGTAGTTGAACATTTTCCACTTTTTAGTCTTCTTCTGCCACTAATCTTAACCTTCTAGAAGGTCAAAAACACTTGTCCAAAGGGAATTAAAATATTACCACAGTCCCCCACTATTTAAAGACCTTTTGAAATAAACTTGTTGAATTTGTATGGTCTAAATGTAATAGGTTTGGTGTCTTCTAGACGATGAACCAAACTTAGATCAATAAAAATTTAACGAACAGAATTTTTAGTGAAATATAATATTTTTATGAAGCAATAACTCTCATTTGTAAGTAAGATATTTTATCAATCACATTTCGACCCCCGGTAATTTTGTTGTTCAACACAGTTTTGCGCCCAAAAGGCCATGCGCGTGCCTGGTTAGTCATGGGAGCTCTAGAGACTAGGCCAAAATCTCATAGGAGCGGCCCACTCCACTCTCATATAGGTGACTTCATCAAGTATATACTGTTTTAAATACACCATCCACAGAGGACTATAAAATTCATTAAGAGTTATAACTCAGCCTCTCAATTAGTAGCAGTCAAGCACTCTCATTTAGTGTATCAGTGCCAATATCGACTTGTTATTACCCATATGAACCTACTTCATAGGATCTCCAATCACATAGGTTGGGTTGCCATATATATTGACAACATGCCGGCCTTAACCCCATCTCTTTTGAGGTTTGAAGAATTAATTTTCTTCCAACGGGTTTAGTCATAAGATCGGCCAAATTTATTTCTAACTTCTGATACTAGGCTAGATAGTGGTTATTTATGCCATAACTACCTATGCTTCATTGTTATTTTGTAATGTAAAGTGCTACTAAAATGCTTGAATTGATGCTATTTGATTTCACAGGGAATACAAGAGGTGAAGAAGCATAAATGAAGTGTTTATAAGCAAAAATGTGAAGGATTTACCCACTCACGAAGCACCCGAACTCAAAAGAGCAAAGGAGAGAAGAGAAGCAAAGATAACTACGCACTCCAGGGATTCCTGCTGTCCAGGCCGTGGTCCGCGCCGTGGTTGGCAACAGAGATCTCCGTGGTTGGAGCCGCTGTCGCGACCGCGGCAATGGTGGTTCGTGAAAAAGCACATATTTGAAGGGGTCAAAGTTCAAAACTCGGAAAACTTTTGTAAAATACCTATAATATGTAGAAATCTCGCTCAAAGCTAGGTTAGACTTATTTTGGAGCTTATTTTGGAAGAGAAACAAGTGCGAGAGATCACCAAACAAAATCATTGTTCTTAATCTCTCTTATTTTCTTACAATTGACAATTACGAATCTTTTCGTAGATTATTCCCTCATTTTCATGAGTAGCTAAATACCTTAATATAAGGTTTTGGTGAAATCCGTTGGGGATAACTTGGTTGTTTGATTATTATAATTTGGTTTGGTTGTTAATCTCTATTTGTTCATACGTGTTTTGATTGTGGTTAGTTGAAAAGGGCCCTCAATTATCCGTTCCTATTTAGTATGTATCTATTTGAGAGAGAGTGCATATTTAGGTGATTGTATGAACAACATCACTCCCGGAGTATAGACGAGAGTCATAACCGAGGGTTTAGAGGTTGGTTTAGAGATAACGATACTTCGGATGCAATCTAAGTGAACTGTATTGTGAAATTAGCTAGCGTAGCTTGAGAAAGTGCGTCTAGTAGATTATCATAATTACTTGAGAAAGACTTATGATAGATTGAGTATTCATGATTGATCGAGATAACCAAATCGTAGTTATAAGATTTATGCAACAAGAAAATAAACAATGGTGGAAACCATTGCCTTAGACCTTATTCTAATTGCTTACAAATCAAGTTTAGTTGATTTTCCGTTTTTACCTTCAATCTTTAGTGATTATAAAAATTAACCATTGTGAATCAAAAAGTCTAGGAAAAGTGATTGTTTGAATTGAGTAAATCCGACAAGGGTGATTGATAGGTTAATTCTCCGAGGTTCGACTCTGGGCTTAAATACTCTGATTATATCTGCAACGCCCGCATAGTCTTTTGCGAGACTTGGTTAAGCGTGATCAAATTTTGGCGCCGTTGCTGGGGAACTAATTTGTGTTATCAATTACCATTAAAGAAATACAAAAATTCTAAGTGTAATCAGTTTTCTCTACACCAATCTGTTCATTGAAATTCTAACGTTTGAACTCTTGTGGAAAGCAGGTGTATGCCTGGAAATTCTTCAATGATTGGAGAACTACTTGAAGGACTCTCATACCCCGAGAAAACATTCCGGGTATTGAACCCCGCCAATAAAAGATTTCAACAATTTCAACAAACAACCTAACTCGAAATTGACATGGGTGACGTTCAGGACAACATTAACGGAAACATCAGGAATGAGGAAGATGACTTAGATGTCAGACAAGTGGCACCTCTTGTGCCCGTGGCTGCACTATATGATTGGGCACAGTCCACAACTGACAATATGGCCACTGCCACAGCTGTGCCCGCAATTCAAGCGGAGGCATTCCAGATCACCAACAATATGCTGCATCTATTGCAGAATAAGGGATTGTTCTTAGGGTCTAGCATTGAAGACCCTCAACAACACTTGAAGATTTTTTTGTCAATTTGCATGACCCAAAGGCAGCCTAATACAACCCCGGAAGCTATCAAACTGCTACTATTCCCATTCTCAATTACCGGGGCAGCTCATACTTGGCTAAATTCGCTCCCTGTCAACTCTATTACCACTTGGGAGGAATTAGTCAAGCAGTTCCTGAACAAGTTCTATCTGTCTAACAAGACTACACAACAGATTGATGACATATTGCAGTATTGGAAACATTCCACTGAGTCCGTGAAAGAGACTTGGGAGAGATTTAAAGGGATGCTGGTGAAGTGCACTCATCATGGCATTCCAGACCAGATGCTCGGCCAGCGATTCTACATGGGTCTAGCTGACATCTTAAAAGCAAATGTAGATGCTTCAACTAGAGGGTTTTCTTAAATAAAACATCCACCGAGTGCAAAATTCTGCTTGATAAGATGTCACAAAATACAGGGTGGATGACTAGAGGTAAAATGCCGGCATCCATAGTGCATTCAGTCCCGCTTGATCCAATAAGTCACGGGTAGAGAACATGGCCACACTCCTGACCCAGATGAGCATACTGATAAAGAAGATTGATGAGATGGGTTCAAAACAGGTGCATATCATTGACACAATGAATGGTAAACTATGTACGCCGTGTATTAATCAGTCTCATGTGTGTTCATGGAGCGGAGAAGGTGAAAATCAAGGGGTCCGGGAAGATATGAACTATGTCAACAACTATGGGGGTCAGAGACAAGGAGCACGACGTGGAGGCCGCAACAAAACCAGTAGTAAATGCCTAATATGCAGCATCCTGGGGTATGCAACCTCAACACCAGTTAGTGCCAGTGCCTTATCAGAAGCCACAGGGCTATCCACAACAGAATCAGCAGATTGGTTTATCAACCACCCTCTCAACAGCAAGATAACAACATGGTTGAGATTAGGGGTATGCTTCAAAAACTCATTAGGACGGATAATAAAGTGCAGGAAAAATTGGAAGTGTATGATTCAACCATCAAGAACATTGAAACACACTTGGGTCGGCTGTCCATGGATCTAAACAAACATCCTCCGGGAACTTTGACTACAGATACAAACATAAATCCCAAGGAGAAAAATCCAAATCAGCTGATGGCAGTCAGTCTTAGGAATGGTAGAGATTTAGATAGAGAGTAAGAAATTGTGCAGGCCAGTAAGAATACTACACCAGCCACTCCAGTTTAATTAGAGGTAGAAGAACCAACAGAACTCACTGAAGTGGTGGTTGAGTAAAGCCAGGAAGAAAAGGTGAATGAGAAAGTTGCAAAACAGGTGGAACCTCTTGTGCCAGAAAATTCTCACAAAGATAAGCAAGCAAACAATGCACAAAGGGTGCTACCTTCACCCTTCCCTCAGAGACTGGTCAAGCAAAAAAAGGCAGATCAATAAAAAAATTCATGGAGATGCTGCGACAAATTCAACTGAATATTCCTTTGATGGATGCTCTGAGGGAGATGCCTGATTATGCCAAGATGATGAAAGATCTCATGTTGCGAAAGTTTGATTTTCAGGATATATCCACTGTGACACTGACACAGACTTGCAGCGCCGTGGTAGCCAAACCGATGGCTCAAAAGATGTATGATCCAGGTAGCTTTACTATCCCTTGCACAATTGGAAGTTATGCCTTTGCGAAGGCATTGTGTGATTTGGGAGCCAGCATAAATTTGATGTCGCTGGCTGTGTACACAAAATTGGGCATCGACAGAGCTAGGCCAACTTCCATGCTACTATAGCGGGCCGATCGCACTGTGAAAAGACCAACAGATATTCTTGATGATGTGCTGGTGCAAGTGGGGAAGTTTGTGTTCCCTGCAGACTTTATGATACTGGATTGTCAGGTGGATGAGGAGATACACCTTATAATAGAGAGGCCATTTTTAGCCACTGGAAGACACTGATAGACTGTGAGAATGGGGAACAAAAAATGAGATTGAACGATGAAGAAGTCATATTCAATGTTCAGCAATCGATGAGGAGACCTAGTGAATATGCCAATTGCTCCTTAGTAGAGGTAGTAGCTGTCATTCTGCAAGAAGATGATAGGGCCATCACGGTTAATGATCCATTAGAGGCATGTCAGACAAATTTAGAAGAGATAGATGGTAAAAGATTAGCTAATTGGGTCATGGCACTGGAAGGCCGAGGATTTTGGTCAAGGGAACCTCAGTTTGAGTCCCTTGAGCTAGAAAAAAGGGCCACTCCTCTAGCAAAGCCATCAATAGAAGAACCACCCAAACTGGAGTTGAAGCCACTACCAGACCACCTCAAGTATGCATTCTTAGGCCCTGACTCTACCTTGCCTGTTATTATATCATCCTTTTTGCTAGATGTGCAGGTAAAACAGTTCTTACAAGTGTTGCAAGATAACAAGACTGCCATTAACTGGACCATGGCAGACATAAAGGTAATAGCCCAGCCTTCTGCATGCATAAGATTCTCCTGGAAGAGGGGCACAGACCTTCCAGGGAACATCAATGAAGTTTGAACCCTAACATGAAAGAGGTTGTGAAGAAAAAGGTTATTAAATGGTTAGATATGGGAATTATTTTCCCCATCTCTAATAGTAATTGGGTCAGCTTTGTCCAATGTGTTCCAAAAAAGGGGGGATGACTATTGTAAAAAATGATAATAATGAATTGATCTCAACTCCTACAGTCACATGGTGGCGAATTTGTATGGATTACCGAAAACTGAGCACTACCAACCGAAAGGACCACTTTCCCTTGCCCTTCATTGACCAAATATTGGATAGGCTAGCCAGAAGATCCTACTTTTTTTCTTAGATGGTTATTCGGGGTACAATCAAATATCTATTGCCCCCGAAGATAGAGAGAAAATATCCTTCACCTGTCCGTATGACATCTTTGTCTTTCGGAGAATGCCCTTTGGGCTTTGCAATGCACCGATGACATTTTAACGGTGCATGCTAGCTATCTTCACATATATGGTGGAGGATATTATGGAAGTCTTTATGGATGATTTTTTCGTGGTTGGAGATTCATTCAAAGACTTTCACTACAACTTAAGCAGAGTGCTCAAAAGGTGTATGGAGAAAAATTTAGTGCTAAACTTGGAGAAGTGCCATTTTATGGTACAAGAAGAGATAGTCTTAGGACATCGACTGTCCAAGAAAGGAATTGAGGTCGACCATGCTAAGGTTTTCGTGATTGAGGAGCTACCGCTTCCCACTTTAGTCAAGGTAGTGAGACGTTTTCTGGGACACGCCAGATTCTACTAGCATTTCGAAAAACATTTTTCCAAAATTTCTAACCTATTATGCAAACTCCTTGAAAAGGATCAATCCTTTGTGTTTTCTAATAATTGGAGGTTGGCATTTGAGGAGTTAAAGAACAAGCTGATAAATGCCCCATCATTGTTGCACCCAACTGGGAGCAACCATTTGAGCTCATGTGCGATGCCAGCGACTATGTTATATGAGCAGTCTTGGGGCAGCGAAAGGATAAGCTGATGCACCCAATCTACTACGCAAGAAGAACGCTAAGTGGTGCACATCTCAACTACACAGTGACTGAGGAGGAGATGTTGGCAGTTGTGTTTGCATTTGACAAGTTCCGATCATATCTGATTGGTTCTAAGGTAATTATATATACTGACCATGCAACTCTCAGGTATCTGATTGAGAAAAAAGAATCTAAGCCGCGCCTAAATCGTTGGGTGCTGCGGTTGCAAGAATTTGACCTCGATATTCTTGACCGTAAGGGCACATAAAATCAAGTCGCTGATCATCTATCACGACTTGAAGGGGATAAAAAATCAGTCGAGGTCGAAGAGATTCTGGAAGCCTTTCCAGACGAGTAGCTGCTTGCAGCCAGTTTAGAAGATGTGCCATGGTATGCAGATTTTGCAAACTACCTGGCCTGTGGTATTGTTCCTTATAATCTCTCCTCTATCCAAAAGAAGAAATTTTTTTCATGACTGCTGCATGTATTATTGGGACGATCCTTACTTGTTTAATAATTGATAATATGATCCGGAGGTGTGTCCTCGAGATAGAACAATCATCTGTTTTGCAGGCTTGTCACGCATCTGCATATGGAGGACACTTTGGAGGAGTCTGAATAGTTGCAAAGGTGTTAGAGGCCGGTTCTTTTGGCCAACAGTGTTTAGAGTTGTGTACCTATGGGTGAAGGGCTGCAATGACTTTCAGCGAACCGGGAATATTTTCCTGTCGTCATGAGATGCCTATGAAACCGATTCAAGAGGTAGAGGTATTTGATGTTTGGGGGATTGACTTTATGGGTCCCTTCGTCAGCCCATTTCGCAATAAATTTATATTGGTTGCTGTGGATTATGTATCTAAATCGGTAGAAGCTACATCCCGGCCCACTAATGATGCAAGAGTGGTGATAGGCTTTGCGAAAAAGAATATATTCACCCGTTTTAGAATACGAAGGGCGATCATCGGTGAAGGAGGCACTCACTTTTGCAACAAAGCCTTCGAAAAATTGCTTACGAAGTATGATGTACGCCATGAAGTGGCTACGCCTTACCATCTGCAGACCAATGGGCAGGTTGAAGTATGTAACAGGGAGATAATGAGTGTACTAACCAATACGGTGAATGCTACCCGAACTAATTGGGCAAAGAAGCTGGATGATGCACTCTGGGCCTATAGAATTGCGTACAAAACATTAATAGGTATGTCCCCATACAAGTTGGTATTTGGGAAGGCCTGTCACCTACCTGTGGAGCTAGAACATCGAGGTTGGTGGGCACTGAAGCAATTGAATATAGATCCAGACGCAACTGGGAAAAATCGACTGACTGAGTTATATGAGCCAGAAGAATTCAGGTATCAGACCTTTGAAAGCACGAGGCTATACAAGGAGAGAATGAAGAAGATGCACGACAAGCACATTGTGGAGAGAGACTTCAAACCCGATGACATGGAGCTATTGTACAATTCAAGGTTGAGATAGTTTCCAGACAAGTTAAAGTCCCGATTGTCAGGACCATTTAGAGTGGTGCAAATGTTTGCAAGTGGAGCTGTTGAGATTGAGTTGGAAGATGGTACAACCAAGTTCTCCATTGGAAAAAGGTTGAAATATTACCTTGGAATAGCGGAAGAAAAAAGGGATACAATATTGAACCATTTCAAAGAACCCCAGTATGCAACGGAGGAGTAAAGGCTCAACTATTTGCGTCATGCTGTGATGTTAAATCAGGCGTTGCGTGGGAGGCAACCCATGAATATGTTGTAAATGTAGTATGTAATTCTTGTCATAAAAAAATCAGCGTCGACCGCGACCGCGGTCCCAATGCAGAAATCAGTTTATGTGTATAAATCCGCCGCCGCCGCGGCGCGGACGCGGAGGTCTGTGACTCAAACAGTTGACGCGACCGCGGACAGATACCATGTTTGTAAAAAAAAGAAAAACCTTTTTTTTTCTTTTCCATTTTTTGTTTTTTTTATATCCCCTACCCTTTTAATTTTAACCCACATATCAAACAAACCCTCCCCCGTAGCCCATCAACCACTCCCAAATTCCTTCTCTCCAAACCCTAAACCCCATCCTCCATTCTATCTTGTTCTTCTTCCTCCTTTACAAGACCACCATCTTCTTCCCTCAATGTTTGAATTCCGCCCCCCCCCCCCCCCTTCTCTTTTATTTATAGTTTGTTATAATGTATGTTAATCTTTTTAGTTTTAATGTAGTGTAGTACTTGAATTTTATTTTATGTTGAGTTTTCTCTTCTTAATTTTGAGGATAATGTAGTTTAGCATATGATTGGTGAAGGGGCTGAGTTTTTAATGGTGGGATGGCATTGTTAATGGGTGATGGCCTTGAGCAAGTGTGGGGTGTGCGTGTGTGTATAATTTAAGCAGGGGTTGTTGTTGTTGATTCAATTGGGACATGAATATGAAAAACAATGTGTTGCTCACAAGGTGTTTGTAAAATTACCTCAAAAGACGGAGATATAAGGAGTATTGTGACATGGTATTGTGAAGTCTGAGTAACCACCCATAATCACCATTTTAGGCCTTTACTAATATATGTTTCTCCGCATTGACAGGTAGTATGAGTTCTTCACAAAAAAGGCGGAACACAGGGTCCTCCCGAGCTAGGGACCAATCTAGTGCTAAAGATTTTTATAGCACGCGGTTTGTCTCTAAAGCCACCAAGACGAGATACACTCAAAAGCTTACCAAGAAGTTGCAACACGAGGTTCACACCAATAAGACCGCCTTGGTGTAGGAATGTCCACCCATGTTTGAGGAGCTCCAGAGGTGTCGACTGAACATCTTCTTTGAGACTCCAGAAGAAGCCAATGTTCAACTCATGAGAGAATGTTATGCTAACCTACCCGAACAAAGGGGTAAGGTCGTGACTGTGCATAACACCCCAGTTAATGCATCCACAGAGGTCATCCGCACGGTGTATCGTATCCCAGAATTCGCAGGCACTAAGCACTACCTCTTGGCCAGTGGCCCTGAAGCTCATTGGGACAAATTCTACCAGTCATTGGTATACTTGGAAAACAACCCAAATGGTTGTCACAACTGATGACTTTGAATTCTCAATCTCTTAATTGGGAGGCCAAATGTTGGCTTACTGTCATTAACAGTCGGTTGTTACCATACGGCAATACCACCGATGTTAATGGTCCACGGGCTACAATGATCTACTGTTTGATGACCCACCAGGGGTTTGATATATCCCGAGTCCTATCTGAGAAGATGTTCATCCAATCGCCAGAGATTGGCAAAGGCCTCTACTTCCCTTCACTCATCACCCGTCCATGCCGCCTTGCGAAGGTTCCCGAGGACCCCAGAGTTGATGGAAAATTGGCGATAAAGAAACCATTCCGAGCGAGTAAAATTGGGCAAGAGGGGAGAGAGCCAATAGAACACCGCAATGACTCGTCTGATGAGTCTGGGTTTGAGGATGAGTCTGATGATGATGGTGCTACGGAGATCACAGCACCCCTAGAGGGGACGAGGCAAGTTCATCATAGCCTCGTCGAAGCGCTCTCTTGACTGCCTTGGAGCAGGAAATGACTGGACTTAGGACCTCTTTATTTGACTTGGGTACACTCATTGATGCGGTGGCTGAAAGACAAGTAAAGTCCGAGAAGAAGTTCATGGGCTGGTTGAGAGCTCTGGGTCGCGCCTACAACGTGAACCCAGACACTGTTTCAGATCAAGATTGACCCCTCAGGGAAGTTTCTTTATCTCACTGGTTTTATACTGTTAAGCCATGGGTAAATGTCTTATTTTTAAATGTGCGGTGGGGGAATTTCGTTATCTGTTGTATTTGTGAATATAAATTATTTGTTTGATTTTGATTTTGCCTTGAATTTTGTGTTAGTTGTTTAGGAATAGAGTAGCAGTTAGTGTGTGTTAGGAAGTTATATATAGAAGCGACTTGGCCCAACAATGGATCTTTGTCGCCAGGGTTCTTGAGGGACCAAGTCGAGAAAAAAGGACTCTACCTAATGACGGATTATTTAGACGATTTTATTGAGGAAAGTTAGTCTATAGAAAATACCAAAAAGATTTTTTTTAGGTAGTATAGTAACCCCCCCCCCCCTTGCTTTTTCTTTGGGCCACAGTTCTTTTCCAAGGGTTTATCTTGAACCAGGTATAGGTAGATTTTCTTTGGTTTTTAACTTAGGCCTAATGGGGTCGAGCTAATATTGAACGATCCTTAGCGTTCTTACACTTGAACATGATAGACACTAGAGTGTAGCACCTAACTTCCACAGTCAAATCCTGCTTATGTGCCTTAAAATTTGTACATTTGCACCTAACTTGAACACTCGAAAGAAACCTCTTGATAAACTGATCCGAAGTAAATCATGTGCCAATTGAGTGTGAATATTGTTTACGTGCCATGCTATTCATTTGATGCCTAGAACTTGCTCTGTGTGTTTGCAAAGAGAAATAGAATCTTCATTCAGTTTTAGAAATGATATAGGAATTTCTTTGTCGAGCCAGACATAAAAAGTGAACCCACCTGAATGCATTGCATCTTAGTTAACCCTCTTGAGCCTATAAGCCTATTTCTTTGGCTACCACAAGGTGAACTTTAACCACGTATTTGAATAGCCTGCTGTTTGAACCAATTTTCCTCCCTTTTACTAAGCACTAGAATGGTATTGAAATTATGCAAGAACAAAAAGTGTAGGGTGGTGGTTTAGTTTTGAAGTGGAAACCATGGAAATAGAGAAAAGGTGTAGAATGTGAAGTATAAAAGAGAAACACCACAAAAAAAAAAAAAGAAAAGAAAAAGTTGATTAATAAGTGGAAGCTTGTATAAATTGCACATAATGTATGGGGATGTTTAAATAAATGTGGTGGAATTTTGCTTACGAAATGTTGAGCTTGAAGTTCAGTGTATGAAAAAGTGCTTAGGGAGGCTAGTCATTATACATAAATGTATCCTACCCGTCCCTTAGCCTACATTACAACCGAATAAAGTCCTATGGGTCTTAGACTGAGTGAGGCTCGATTAGTCGAGTAATACACTAGGGCCAAGCCTATGGTGCATCTTTGTTGCATATGAATGTTCCTTTTGGAGAGTGAGTGAATTCTTTCTAATTGAGTTCCTAATTGTTATCACTATCATTATATGTATGGAACTACACTCTTGTGTGATGTGAGGGGCATGTGATTCATAAAGGAAAGGTGCGTCTTGACCATTGTGTAGGGTGGTCTGAGTAAGTGTGACTATTGCAGGGCATGAAAAACTTGACTCTTGAGGTAAAAGCTGCTCACTTCTAGAGGTAACTCTTGAAAAAAAAATCTTCTTTGTGTGAGTCGTTGAGGAGAAGCATAGGGACTGATTGTGTATGGAGTGTGGTGAATTTCTCGAGGACTAGCAATGATTTAAGTGTGGTGTATTGAGATTAGGCTAGATAGTGGCTATTTACACCATAATTACCCATTCTTTGTTGTTGTTTTGCAATGTAAAGTGCTATTAAAATGCTCGAATTGATGCTATTTGATTTCGCAAGGAATACAAGAGGAGAAGAAGCATAAATGAAGTGTTTTATAGGCAAAACGTGAAGGATTCACCCACTCACGAAGCAGCCAAACTCAAAAGAGCAAATGAGAGAAGTGGAGCGAAGATAATTACGCACTCCAGGGATTCCCGATGTCCAGGACACGGTCCACGCTGAGGTTGGAAACGGAGAGCTCCGCGGTTGGTGCCGTGGTTGCGGCTGCGGCTGCGGTGGTTCGTGAAAAAGCGCAGATTTGAAGGGGTCAACGTGTAAACTCGGGAATACTTTTTTAAAATCCCTATAATATGTAGGAAGCTCGCCCAAAGCTAGGTTAGACTTATTTTAGAGCTTATTTTGGAAGAGAAACAAGTGTGAGAGATCACCCCACAATATCATTGTTCTTAATCTCTCTTATTTTGCAATTGAGAATGTTAAATCTTTTCGTAGATTATTCCCCCATTGTCATGAGTAGCTAAATACCTTAATCTAAGGTTTTGGTGAAATCCGTTGGGAATAACTTGGTTGTTTGATTACTATAATTTGGTTTGGTTGTTAATCTCTATTTGTTCATACGTATTTTGATTGTGGTTAGTTTAAAAAGGCCCTCAATTATCCGTTCCTATTTAGTATGTATCTACTTGGGAGAGAGTGCATATTTAGGTGATTGCATGAACAACATCACTCCCGGAGTATATATGGGAGTCATAACCGAGGGTTTAGAGATAACGATACTTCGGATGCAATCTAAGTGAACTGTATTGTGAAATTAGCTAGCGTAGCTTCAGAGAGTGCGTCTAGTAGATTGTCATAGTTACTTGAGAAAGACTTATGATAGCTTGAGTGTTCATGATTGATAGAGATAACCAAGTCGTAGTTGTAAGAATTATGCAACCAAGGAAATTAACGACAGGGGAAACCATTGCCTTAGACCTTATTCCAACTACTTACAAATCAAGTTTAGTTAATTTTTAGTTTTTACCTTCAATCTTTAGTTGTTAAAAAAATCAACCATTGTGAATAAAAAAGTTTGGGAAAGTGATTGTGTGAATTGAGTAAATACGACAAGGGTGATTGATAGGTTAATTCTCTGAGGTTCGGCTCTGGGCTTAAATACTCAGATTATATCTGCAACGCCCGCATAGTATTTTGCGAGACTCGGTTGAGCATGATCAACTTCACATAGTCAATGAAAATTATTCCATCTTTCAACAACTGTTTTATGACATCATGTCTCTACTTTTACAATTATAAGATTTATTCTTTGCTATATCTATTGACGCCTGGCAATCACAGTGTTAGACATATGAGGAAATACGTCCTTTATTAAAGGGATATTAGCTAAGACGTTTCTTAGCCATTCAGCCTGTGAACTAGCTAATTCTAGAGCTACAAACTCTGATTCTATAGTCGATGTAGCAATGATCTTCTGTTTAGCTGATTTCCATGATATTGCACCACCACCAAAGGTGAATACATAACCACTAGTGGATTTTGTCTCATCCGAATCAGAAATTCAGTTTGCATCACTGTACCCTTCTAAAATAGAAGGAAATCCACTATATAGGATACCATAATTCATGGTTCCTCTCAAATATTTTATTAGTCTATCTAATGCTGACCAATGCTCTTTGTTGGGATTATGAGTATATCTACTCAGTCTACACACTGCATAGGCTATATTAGACCTTGTAAAATTTATTAAATGCATCAGATTCGCAATAATTTGAGCATATTTAGATTGAGCAACTGGGTCACCATTATTCTTTTTCAACTTAGAGTTAGCATCAAAAGGAGTGCTCACAGATGTGACATTAAAATATTCAAACTTCTTAAGAAGTCTCTCAACATAATGTTATTGTGACAACAGTATTCTCTCTTTACTCCTTAAAACTTTAACTCCCAATATCATATTTATTTTACCCAGATCTTTCATATCAAAATTAGTAGACAGAAATAATTTAGTACCTTGCACAATATTTAAACTTGCCAAATATAAGCTTGTCATCAACATACAAACATATTATCACATAATCATTGTCTACCGCTTTAGTATAAATATATTTATTCACCTCAACTGAAGAAAACCCGTCTCTCAGTAAGACTTGTTCAAACTTCTCATACCACTGCTTAAGAGCTTGTTTAAGGACATAAAGAGATTTAATTAATTTATTAACTTTATTTTCTTGTCCAGGAATGACAGAACCTTCAAGGTAAACCATATAAATCTCTTCTTCTAAATCACCATTTAGAAAAGCAGTTTTCACATCCATTTGATGGATAAAAAGTTTATGGGTTGAAGTTAAGGCAATTAAAATTCGAATAGAAGAAATTCTAATCACTGGTGCAAATGTATCAAAATAATCTATATTTTATTTTTGGAAAAAACCTTTTACTACTAACCGAGCTTTATATTTATCTAAAGATCCACCGGATTAAATTTCTTTTTGAAAATTTTTTATAATGGAATCAATTTCAATTTTTATTGCCTTTTTTCAATAGTTAGCATCTGAAAAAGATATACCTTCAAAATTTTGATGGTTCATTATCGACAAGAAAAGTTTGAACATCATTTCCATAAGAAAAATATTCTTTCCTAGGCCTTTGCTCCTTCTCAGTTCCTCATTAGAAGTAATTTCATTATTTGTTTAAACAGGTGTGTGAGAAATTTTATCAGATAATGAATAAATATATTCAATGAACTCAGCATTCTTTATCTCAAGTATAGTATTGCAATCAAGTAGATAACTTTTTAAAACAAGAAATCTATATGCACCACTATGTTCTGTATATCCAATTAGCATGCAATCAACAGTTTTAGAACCTATTTTTCTCTTTTTAGGTTCAGGCAAAAGAACTTGCTAAAGGTACCCCCACACTTTTAAATATTTCAAGTTAGGTTTATAGCCCTTCCACAATTCATATAAAGTTTTGCCAATTCTTCTATGTGGTATTCCATTTTGTAAGTGACATGCAGATAAAATAACTTCACATCACAAATTATCAGGAGCATTAGAACTAACTAACATAGAGTTCATCATCTCTTTCAATGTTCTATTTTTCCTTTCAGCTACTCCATTTGACTCAGGAGAATAAGGCGGAGTTACTTCATGAATAATTCCATTATTTTCACAAAATTCATTTAAAAATCAATATTCTCCACCACTATCTGATCTAATTCTATTGATTTTTCTGCTAATTTGATTTTCAACCTCATTTTTATAAGAAATAAATGCATTTGTCTTTATTTCTAAGCAAATACAAGTTAGTATATCTAAAAATATCATAAATAAAAGTGACATAATATCTTTTACCACATCTATTCATAGTCTGCTTCAAGTCGCCTAAATTAGTGTGAATTAAAGATAACAATTCAGTTTCTCTATTTACAGAAAAACATGTCTTACTAGTACTTTTAGCTTCAACATATATTTCACACTTGTTAATATTATTTGAGTCTAAATCAGATATTAATTCTAGTAACTGCATTTTTTTTTATATATATGACATTAACATGTCCTAGTCTAGTATGCCATAGAGAAATAGACTCAACCATATAAGCAGCAGAAGATGCATTTTTATTGTTAGTATAGGAAATATTAAGCACAAACAAACCATAGTTACAATATCTATTGCCTACAAAAATATCATTTTTGGTCAATACGACCTCATTATTTTCAAATGAAACTTTCACTCAAACTTTTCCTAATAACTCCACTGAAACCAATTTGGTTTAGATATTAGGAACATGTAATACACCACTCAATGTTAGAGTTTTACCAGATGTGAGTTTGAGAAGAATTTTTTCTTTCCCAAGAATGTGAGTTGTTCTTGAGTCACAAAGATAAATAAATTCTTCTCCTTCCTCAATTTGGGTATAAGACAAAAATTTATTTTTGTTTGCACAAATGTGCCTAGTAGCACCATAGTCTATCACCCAATTACTCATATTGGCCACATTATTTATTTGGAAAATGACCGCAACAATTATATCGTTTGCTTTAGTCAAATTTAATTTTGACTATCAAAATTATTATTTATCCCAACTCTTCTCTGGCATTGAGGTGCATTTTTCTTGAAGGTTTTAATATTATTATTGGATATGTAACCATGTCTATTCACATACGTATGTTGGACATTAGTGTCTGCCAAAGTTGTGGATACAATAACATATTTCCAACACCATGAATATCCGGCAGGACAGCTGGAACAGTAGCAGTAGACACAACACCAAAATTGGTAGTACTATAAAAAATTTCCGTCGTAGTATTACTTGCCATACTTTCTTAGATTGTACGGAAATGATATTGAAAAAATAATAATAATAATAATAGTGCAATATATTCTTTGTAAGCAGATATACGAATTAGCTTGAGTCGTGCTGGGCACTGTTCTAAGAAATTATTTCAGCAGTGTAAAATATTTCTCCAGAATTAAACAAGCTTACCTCTATTTTATTTAGAGGACACAAGAATCAGGAAAATTAAATATTACCCCAACTACTAAGTAGGAAAAGTAAATAAGAAAGGAAACAACTATCTTGGACAACAAAAGAAGAAGGGAGGAGTGAAAGGAAAGGAGAGGAATGATGCTTGTTTGCTGATGATTTTTCCTTGTCAAGCGAGAGTCTTTTCATAGTTGAAATAGCATGAAGCTTGGCTTTTACATGGAAAAAGCGTGGCTGAATATTTCCCACTTTTTAATCTTCTTTTGCCACTAATCTTAACCTTCTAAGCCAAAAACACTTGGCCAAAGGGCATTAAAATATTGTCGCACCATTTACCCTGTTGCCCTTACATAGTGGAATAGCGTATACACTCCTTCCTCCTCCTCATCGTAGGCAACTCATTGTCGCCAGTGTTTTCAAGAATAAACAACAACAACCCAGTATAATTCTACTTAGTGGGGTCTGGGGAGGGTAATGTATACGCAGTCCTTACCCCTACCCCTGGGGTAGAGAGACTGTTTCCAAATAGACCCCGGCATCCTTCCCTCCAGAACTTCCCACCTTGCTCTTGGGGAGACTCGAACTCACAACCTCTCGATTGGAAGTGGGGATCGCTTTTCAAGAATGAAACCATTAATTCTTTTAGCTGAAGCTATCTTGCTCCGGTTCTTCAAGAGTGTTGCCATATTTGTATTGGATTTTTAAAGAAATACATTATTTTTTGATGACCCGGCTACATGCACCCAACAATATATTTGAAAATCCAAGCAACATAGGTTGGAAATAGCAGTGAAGAAATACGAAACCGTTTGAGCCTAGTTCGTAAAACAAAAAACATACAAGTTGTGGTCTGAGTAGCTTGGTTTGTTTTACAGACATATTCACCAAGTTTAATATTTTGCTACTCCAAGAAGATGAATAGCTCAGATAATAGTGACACTGTTATTCTATTAAGTGTAGCAGCCATATCTACCCATAACCACCCACCACGATCTTTCTTTGAACCATTGATAGCCTTTGCTGACTGGATAACAAAGTTTCTATTTTCCATTATGATTATTCAGACTTCCTGTCGGTTTCATATCAATCACCATTTGAAACAGTCAATGATTTCACATTTTCTTATAGTAGTTGTTGGGTTCCCTGCCAACTATAATAGAATTAATTTTTTAAATAAATTAAAATAAGAAAAGGACTTATCTTTTACCCAATTAATTAGATTAGGTGCGCTGCAACTAGCCTAAATGAATTAATAAATAATAAACCAACTTGGCCTAATGCTGAAGCCCCATGTAAGCACTGTTTGGTTTTATCCTCTGGTTGTTCTGATTTCTGAATAAACAAGTACAATGCAAGTTTACTTTTGAATAACTCAACCGCCTGTAATTTGCTGTTTCATAATTTTTTTTAGTCCGTTCTAAAAAAAATTTAAAAAGTATTCTGGATTTCTTTAACTTGTTTAGGACCATAAATTTTAAAGATTTATATTTTTTTTAAACTCCGTACCCCCTATAAATTGAAATAAAACAAAAGATGCCGCATTGACTGACTGAAACCTTTGCCACTGCTCCTTATATAAACAAGAAATTAACATCAAAACTGGAAAAGAATAACAATGTCTTCCTTTTCAGAATCAAATATTGGCAACTATGGCATCCTTATCATCAGTGCCATTGTCTCTATCATCCTCATCAATGCAATTAAGACTATCATCAAGGATAGACTCCATTACTTCAACAACCAAGGTAGTTAATTTTCTTCTTTATCATAGTTACCTTAACCGTTTTTGACCTTGCAAAATCCACTCTTTTCTTTCCTTTATTTGCTTGCCATTTTGCCACTCCAAAGTCCAAACCCCTTTTTCTCCTTCTACTTATTTATTTATTATGAATGGTGTAATGTTCTCATTTGGATAATGAATAGACTATCGAGTTGTTTCCAGTCCTTATTATCTAAAAAAGTCACTTAATTTGACATGTCCGTTTTCTGTTGATTTACTTGTAGTTCATCTGTTTCAATTTATGTGAATCCATGTGATTGAGCTTGAAGTTTAAGAGAACAGAGAATACTTTTGAACTTGTGGTATAAAATAAAGCACGTATATTTTACGTGACTATAAATTATTGCCTAAAGGTAAATTATTTCCGAATAGGGAAAGTGATTATTATCTCAGGCACATATTTAAAAAGAAATAAGTTCACATAAACTGAAACAGAGAGAGTATTAGAGCCCGTTTGGACATAAGATTTGTTTCCCCTTTTCCAAAAAATTTGCACTTTCTGAAATCGGCGTTTCTTCGTAAAATTTCCAATTTTTACTTGTAGATGCATTTTGGAAATTTTCGAAAATTTGAAGAACTTCAAAAAGCTATTTTTCAAAATTTTCACTCAAATCATGCGCAAAACTTCAACTACGGCGGAATGAGGAAGATTATGACCACACCCCTTCTTCCGGCCAACTTTTATTTGCTTAATTATGTCTCCAACATCGCGCAGCTAGTGAAGGAGGAGAGCCAAGTGGAGCTCTTCAGAAAGTTTTACCAATTGAGGTACGCGCAGAGATGTCCTTGGATGAGCTAAATATACTGACTAATAACTTTGATGAGAAAGCTCTGATTGGAAAGGGATCTTATGGCTGCGTTTTTGGTGCTAAATTAAGCAATAACCAACAAGTAGCAATAAAGAAATTGGATACTAGTTCTTCACCAGAACCAGATTCCGACTTTGCAGACCAGGTTGATATTTTCCTCCTTTTGGTGTAACTAGTAGTAAGTATTACTCCATTTTAAGATAAATTATTTACATATGCAGTTAACAATGGTTTCAAGACTGAAGCATGAGCATTTTGTGACTCTAATGGGTTATTGCCTGGAAGCAAACAATCGAATCTTGGTTTATGAATTCGCAACAATGGGCACGTTGCATGATGTATTACATGGTAATAGACTTTCCAATCTTGGTATGAATTCTTTCAGAACAACACCTTTACAATTACATCACAAGTAACTGTGATTCTTGGATGTAGGTAGAAAGGGAGTACAAGGCGCTAAGCCTGGTCTAGTTCTTACATGGAATCAGAGAGTTAAAATTGCTTGTGGTGTAGCTAGTGGCCTCGAATATCTACATGAAAAAGTTGAACCGCCAATTATTCATCACGATGTCAGATCAAGCAATGTACTACTCTTTGATGATTTCACAGCAAAGATTGCTGATTTCAACTTGACAAACTCTGAATCTTCAGAGGACTTTGGTTACCATGGTCCAGAGTAAGCGTTGCATTGTTAAAACTTACCCTAACATTCCTAGTTAGCTTATACTGAAATTAGAGGTATATATTCTTGTCTTGTATGGTGCAGGTATGGCATGGAAGAAGCGATAACACGGAAAAGTGATGTTTATAGTTTTGGAGTTATTCTCTTGGAGCTGTTGACAGGAAGGAAACCAGTAGATTATACAATGCCCGAGGGGCATCAGAGTCTTGTTGCGTGGGTAGATCTTATATATCTCTACCTAGCTAATTCATCTCATCTTTATACACTCATTCATCCTCAAATCTTCTGCAGGCAACTCCGTTATTAAGTGAAGATAAAGTGAAGGAGTGCGTTGATCCCAAGCTAAATAATGACTACCCTCCAAGGGCAATTGCCAAGGTTTTCTTCAACAAAATTCTTGTCAAACAAGGCCTTAATATTTATTTTTATTTTTATTGGGAACAACGTTACGATATATTCTATTGTCGCATTTCATCTTCTTGTGCCGATGATTTATCAGAAACAGCCTCTTTACCTCCAGGGTGGAGGTAAGGTCTGTGTATACACTACCCTTTTTAGGCCCCATTTGTGGAATTATAATGGGTTGTTGTTGTTATTGTTGTTGTTGTTGTTGTTATTTTGGACATAACGTAACACGCTATGGGGTTATTCTCAGGTGGCTGCTCTTGTATAACTTTGTGTTCAATATGAGGCAGATTTCAGGCCAAACATGTCAATTATGGTCAGGGCACTGACGCCACTTCTAAATGCAAATTAAACCAGCAGGATCAGAGCCTCAAGCATACAACATTATTCTTAATTGAAACAAGCTGCAGGGACAGTTTTAAGTACCAACTAGGCTGTGACCCAAGTCATGGTCCCGTTGCCAATCCAAGGAAAAAGGAAATCTTGATTAAGGACTGTTGGAATGTTGTTTCTTAACTGATTTCTTTAAGATTAAATAATATTATGTTCTCATTTTCAAAGTGCAATGGATGTTTGACTACTCGAAGACTATTATGAAAGTACAAGAGGGGGTGAATTTTGGTATGTTAAAAATTTAGTTGACTAAATTGAGAGTAGACGTAAAGTGACAGTAACTAAATAAAGAAAGGCACACATCAATTTTATATTGGTTCGGTACCGGTGAGGTAATTACATCCAGTTTCCCTTGGGTCACAAGGGTTCCTTTTACATCTTAAAACAATTACAACAAGGATGGTTTTGATTCGTTGACCACCAACGAAGTACAGTACTCAGTGAATCTGGAAAATGACACAATTCTCTTTTGTGTTCTAACTTCTTCCTATATTTTGAGACAGTGATAAACTATGGATTATAATGTTTAGGCTAAGAAGTAAGGAAACTTAGAAGACAATGTGTATAGTTGAGTAAGTATTCCCTTTGAGCCAAGCAACCTTCTTATAGAAGATGAAAAATAGCCGTTGATATCTTGACCAGAAATAAAGGCATGATATCTTCGAAAAAGATTTGACCTAAGGGTGCCTCTTCGAATTCTGCTCTTTGGGAAAGAATAGATTCGATCGTGACTTTCCTTTGTCACAGTTTTCATTTCGAGACAGTTAATCCCTTGACTGAGCTTTAACCGAGGAGCTCAAAATGGCAATAACTTCTCCATTTGAAAAACTGATTGCTTTGATTGAAGCGAAGTAGATCGACATCCTTTTTGGTTCCTTCTATAGATCCATTGATTTTGGCAATTGATTTCCTTTTTCTTTTTGATGAGTTATACGAAATATAACAATTAGAAATTGTCATCATTGAAACTTAATAATTTAGCTTAACAATCTCCCCATTTTTGATGTTGATAATCAAGAAAGAATAAACATTTAACTGAAACTGGAATACTGTCAACTTTGGCAGTCGATTGAGATGTTGGTTGTTCAGTTTGAACTTCAACTGAAACTGGAATACTGTCAATTTTTGCGCGCTTAACCAATCCATCATCACCTGGGGTGTACCACATTATTGAAAAAATAGTTTTATCATAAGTGTTGGTGATGTGCTTTGGTGTAAATGGTGCCAAATCTACCTTCATAACTTCGAGTATGTGTGAGATGGGCAGACCATATGGCAAACAAGCAGCAGAAGAAGATATGTCCATAATACTTTCAAACATGTATTAGCGAATCAATACAAATCAATCCAGTCTTTTATTATTAACAAGGCAATAAAGGACAAATACATCCCTAGTGGATAAAGAACTAAGGGACCCAGTTCCGGGGATAAGAGTGGTGGCAATCATGTGGGCCAAGACACGATGTTCAAACTTAAGGTTGTTGAGGACAATATCAGGGGGGTTATCAATAAAAAGATTTTGGCTTCATCAAAGGATACTTCGAAATCTTTTGGCCAACAATTTTACACAGAAACATCAAACCTATTAAATTTAGCAGAGAAAATATTTCAAATTGATAAGAGTCTAGAACAATTCTTGTTCCTAAAACCATAGTTTCTAGGTCATCTTTGTCATTCGCAAAAAGATTTGCATAAAATATTTTCACTAGTTCCTCATAAACGGAGTTACCAACAGTGTTGAACTGAGAAGAAAGGTGTTGAAAGTCAAATATAGAGGTCACATCATAGTGCAAATTTTTATAGACTTACAGAGTGTTCATAAGCCATAAATTTTGATTTGTAGGACTCAAACCTTACTTTTTCATTTGGTCCATAGAAGATCAACTTATCCCGAGGTCCGACGTCAGTGTTTTCCACTTTTCGTTTCTTGCATGCAGCCTTTTTGGGGTTTTGCTCCATGGGACTTTTTCTAGCCTTTTTCTGACTTATGAGATTATTTTCGGAGGATTCACTACTATCATTGTCAGAATTGAGAAAATCTGAGTCAATAGAGGACTCCAAGTCTATAGATTATTCAGGATTGAGAAGTTTTTGGAATCGCCGGCTTCTTCTGGTTGCACTAAAGGAAGAGGGATTTCTTCTGGTCATGGTGAGACAGGATTATTTGATAGGGATGAAAGGAGTAAAGGAGATGAGAGGGATTTTTTAATTGAAACGATTTGGTGTAATGGGATCACCTTGGTTAGAGTAAAAGGCGGATTCAAAGGGAAAAGATGCTTTTAAAATGACCGATTGGTGGCACTGATGAAGAAGATATTATTACACCTATACAATCAATTAATTAAACACATACTTAAAAAAATCTTAAGGAAATATGATATTTTAAAGATGACAAAAATATTTTATTTAAAAATTTGAAAAAATGCCAATATTTTTCCTTGAAAAAATAAATTCGTTGTTCCAAAAGAGATTTTGTAAAAATATCATCAAGTTAAGAATCAGTACTGTCACGACCCAAAAATCCATTAAGAGTAGTGATGGTGCCGGACACTGCTGTCAGGCAAGCCAACCTGATTACTCAATCAAATCTCGTTTTAACACTTATGGAAATACTTGATTTTTCTTCCATATTTTAGAAATTCTAAATAATTCCATTTTCAATTAAAATTTCTTTTAAAGTTAAGCAATTAATACAATATTTCAAACCATCCCAAGACCTGTAGTTACAAGTGCATGAGCATATACTCAAATACTCGCTAACAATTTAAATTATACAATTTCCTAACTCCACTTTGTGAAATGACCAAAATGCCCTCGCGCCTACGTGCCCAGATTCTGAAAATTATTGAAAATAAGTACTACCCATAATTCATATGGTGTATATCTATAAAATCATCAAATTTCGTCCATGAATCGACCCTTAAATCAAGGATTTATCATTTTTCTACTTTGGGGCTCAAAATCCCAAGTTCTACCATCCAAACATGTATAAAAATAAAAAACAACAGAAATAATCATGGAGAAACATCAACATAAAAGGTCAGATACCTACCTCCTTGTTGAGGCGAGAACAACGCCACAAAAAATCACCTCAATCAGAGCTCTAGAACTGAAGTTATGCCCAAAATACCAAACTTCTCTCGTCACCTCGTGCGTACGTAGCCCCCACAAATAGGAGCACATAGTCAGCTTAATTCGCCTATGGGGTAATTTCCCCCTCACAGGATTAGAAAGGAGACTCTCTCGCTCGGAAGACTCATAACTGTCGCTTCACATCATTCCGAAAGTTTGAACTAATTTAAAACTGCTCCAAAACTAGCCAAATAATGGCAAACTAATGAGAATACACTCAAATACTCGCTTACAATTAAAATTATACAATTTCCAACTCCACTTTGTGAAATTACCAAGATGCCCTCGGGTCCACGTGCCCGGATTATGAAAATTATTAAAAATAAGTATTAACTATAACTCATATGGTGTATATCCAGAAAATCATCTAATTTCGTCCATGAATCTCAAATCAAGGATTTATCAATTTTCAACTTTGGGGCTCAACATCCCAATTTCTACCATCCAAACACGGATAAAAATAGAAACCAACAGAAATAATCATGTAGAAACATCAAAATAAAGGTGATATATTTACCCCTTGTAGAGACGAGAACAATGTCGTGAAAATCACCTCAATTAGAGCTCTAGAACTCCCGATATGGCCAAAATACTAAACTTCTCGGTTTTTAAAACCCTCCAGGCCCATTTTCCGCTTTTGCAGACAATTTTCACATATGCGGGACCGCTTTTGAGGTTCTGTTTTCGCTTTTGCAGTTCCGCATCCGCGGTCAAATTCCGCTTTTGCGGTTCTGACAGACACCAGCTTCTCCTAACACGGAAATGAACATAACTCCCTCACACAATGTCCAAATTAGACAATTCTTTATCCTATGACTCCAAAATTTCAATACGGATCTAATGGTTCAAACAAAACTCAATTTGGATCTCATTTATTAATATGGTACCCCTTTAAGCCCAAAGATACAGCATTGAAATGTCAAATAAGAGCGTGATCACAACCCGAAACACACTCGAGGCCCCCGGGACCCCAACCAATCATACCAACCAATCCCAAAACACATTACGGACTTGCTCAAGGCCTAATATCACATCAAACAATGCAAAATCATGAATCAACCTCCAATCCAAGCTTGATGAACTTTGAAGTTTCCAACTTCTATTTCCGATGCCGAAACATATCAAATCATGTCCAATTGACTTCAAATTTTGCACACATGTCCAAAATAACATAAAAAAGCTAAAAAACTTTCGGAATTCCATTCCGACCCTCAAATCAAAATCTCACCTATCAACCGGAATTTGCCAAAATACTAACTTTGCCAATTCAAGCTTAATTCTACACCGGTCATTGCAAAAATATTCCGTACACACTCGTAAGTCCCAAATCACCTACTGAAGCTATCCGAACCATTAAATTTGCATTGAGAGCCTGATATCAAAATTTTCACTTCCGGTCAAGTTTTTTAAAACCTTCAAATTCCTACCTTTAGCCAAACGACTCCAGAATGACATACAGACCTCCGATTTCACTTCCGATCACGCTTCCAAATCCAGAATCACTATACGGAGCTACATACAGTCTCGAAATTCCAAACGGACATCGATAACACTGAAATGCACTTCAAGTAGGGGTGGCAAATGGGCAGGTTGGGCTGAATTTGGGCGGGTCAAGATGGGTTAGGTAATAAATGGGTCTTTTCCCAATCCAGCCCAATGTGTATTTGGGCTAGGATGGGTTGGGTCAAGATGGGCTAAACAATGGGTCATAACCCAACCCGCCTAACTTGACCCATGTTTTAGAACCATGTTAATCTTGCATAAAAAAAATATTTTACCTTAAAATATATAAGTTGGCAATATTTTATGGATAGAGGGATGGGGGTGGAGGTGAGTGGGTGATGCATAACAATAAAAAAATTTAAAATACAAAAAAAAGTAAAAAAATTTGTTTGAGGGGGTTTGAGCGGGTGGGGTGGGGTGGGGTTGGAGTAGGGTGGGGGTGCATATAAAGAAAAAAATAGATAATTAAAAATGCAAAAAAAAAGTAAATTTTTTTGAGGGGGTTTGCACCGGGGGTAGGGGTTGGGATAGGGTGGAATGATGCATAAAAATAAAAATAATTAAAAATAGAAAATTAAAAATACAAAAAAAGTGTATTTTTTTTGGGGTTTGGGGGTTGGGGGTGGAGGTTAGGAGGGAGGGTGGGTGGCGCAGAAACACAATTAAAATAGAAATTTAAAAATACAAAAAAGTAAATTTTTTGGGGGAGGGGAGGGGGTAGGGGTAGGGAGAGTGGGTGGGTGATAGAAAAAATAGAAGAATAGAAAATTAAAAATAAAAAATAATAGGGACAACTAAGTAAATTTCTAGATAAATTGAGTTGAGATTCTTTGTTGTGGATGAGTTTCATGGGTTATATTTGGGTTGTTAAATGGGTCATAATGGGCTATAAAAAATAATTGGTTAACTTGGGCTTAACCCAAATTGACCCATGAGGTAAAATGTTGTAGCCCAACACATTAATCTCTGGGTTAGTTGGGCAGGTTACATGGGTTTGGGCTCAAATTGCCACCCCTAGCTTCAAGCCAAACTTGCGAAATTTCTTCCAAAATGCTAACTTCCACAATAGGCGCCAAAACACTCCCAGGTTATCCAAAACCCGAACCGAGCATACGTCTAAGTCTGATATCATTATACAAACTTGATGGACCCTTCAAATCCTAATTCCAAGGTCGTTTACTCAAAAATCCAATCCTAGTTCATTCTTTCAACTTAAAGCTTCTGAAATGAGAGTTTTCATTTAAATTTAACTCCGACCTCCCTGAATTTAGATTTCGACCGTGCGAATAATTCATAATATCCGAAATGAAGCTGTTCACGACCTCCGACTACTGAACGGAGCGCTGGTACTCAAAATGACCGGTCGGTTCGTTACAAGTACTTATAAACTCTAATACAATATCACCTTTAGCGACATGATCACAGGTAAAATAATGCTTAATTTCTATGTGCTTTGCTCTAGAATGATGCACAGAGTTCTTTGATAAACAAATAGCACTGATATTATCACAAAATATAGGAGTTACAGTAAGAGATGAATCATAGTCGAGAAGTTGATACATAATCCATCGAACTTGTGTACAACAACTTCCAACTGATAAGTATTCATCTTTTGTTGTTGATGGAGCAACACAATTATTTTTCTTGCTACGCCAAGATACTAATGAATTTTTCAGGAGTTGACATGTTTCACTAGTGCTTTTTCTATCAATCTTGTCACATGCAAAGTCTGCATCCGAGAAACCTTTTAATGCGAAATTGCTATATAGATCATACCATAATCCTAGATAAAAAGTACGATTAATATATCTAATAATTCTTTTAACGGCAGTGAGATGGAGTTCATTCAGAGCTGTTCATAAAAATTTGAAAAACCAAACCAAACCGACGAAAAAATCCAACACTTTTTGGTTTGGTTTTGATTTTGAAATTAAAAAACCGATCAAATCTGGTTTGGTTTTGGTTTTAATAAAAAAATTGAACCAAACCGAATATAGGAATAGCTATTTTAAATTTAGAATTTGTACTGACCCGACTCGTCGTCTCAGGTATCTCCACCCAGATTTTCCCATTTTATGCTTCTATATGTTCCATTTGAAGTGTTCGGTGAATTTGAAGTAATTCGGATAGAGTTTGGTTAGAAATGAGACAATTAGTCTCTTTAGGAGAAGGTTAGTTGGAAAAGCTAACCGAATGTTGACTTATGAGTTAGAGGGCTACGAATGGATTTCTAATGATTCGACTAGTTTCGGGTGGCGATTTATGACTTAGGAGCGCAATCAGAACTAAATTTGGTGGACCGATGTAGAATTAGGCTTGAATTGGCTAAGTAGAATTTTGGCGAATTCCGGTTGATAGGTGAGATTTTGATCCGGGGGTCGGAATGGAATTTCCACAGTTGCAATAGCTCCGTGAGGTGATTTTTGATATGAGTGCAAACTTTCAGGTCATTCGGAGACGTTTAGGTCGGGTTTTGGATCAAATGCAAGTTTTTGAAGTTTTAATTTAACTTAGGCTTGAATCCGTGATAATTTGGCAATTTTGATGTTTATGATAGTGCTTTTATGCTACGAGCAAGTCTGAATGAAGTAGTGGAACATATCTGTGCATTTGGTTGAGGTCCCGAGGGCTTCGGGGTGATTTCGGATGGCTAACGGGGAATTTTCAACATGAATAGTTCAGCAAAAATTGCAGAGCAGAAATTGCTCTCTGTGATCACGTAAAGTGGGATGCGATCGCATAGGTCTGGATTATTGGCCAATGCGATAGCATGAGGAAGTTCGCGATCGCGTAGGGGTGAGTGGCAGTTCTCTGGGGTCGCGTGATGTTGTATGCAATCGCGTAGGAGCAGAAGTCAATGTTTTGCGATCCCGTGGGCTTTCCTACAATTGCGTAAGAGGAAACATTTAGTGGATGGAATTTGTTCTCCATGATCGCGTGACTTGGTACACGATCTCATAGAGGAAATACCTGAGTGGACATAATGTTTTAAGGGTTATTTCTACCGCAACCTATTCATAATTTCCACCATTGTTAAGCAAACAAAAGAGCTTTTTGAGCGATTTGAAGCGAGTTTTCAACAGGTATTGCTTGGAGGTAAGTCCTTTGACTTAAAAACACCATTTTTATGAAGAATCAACCCTCAATTCCATGAAATTTTGTTGAAATTATGAAGAACTAGGTCTTCGTTTTTAGAAACGGATTTTGGGGATTTGGAAGGCCATTTGAACTCCGTTTTTTGGCGAACTTTATATGTACAGACTCGTGGTGAGATGAGGAATCCGGTGATGTGATTCTCGAAATTTTTTAAGAAGTGGGCCCGGGGCTCGAGTTTTACCAACTTCGTGATTTTTCACGTTTTTCGAATAATTTCAATTGGGTTATGTTTATTTAGCCTATAATAACATATTCGTTGTGGCTTTGACTAGATTCGATGCGCGTAGATGGAGATTCAAAGGGAAAAAGCATCGCAGACCAGTCTACGACCTGTTAGAAGTGAGTAGTTTTTATAGATGATGGCCTGAGGGTTTGAAACCCCAGTTTATCACATTGTGACGCTATGTTAGGGCGCGACTCGCACCCCATGGCAGGTGCGGGATGGTATATGATTGGGGATTGTGACTTGGTCCATCTCGAGAGCTAAATAAAAATTATTGGCGGCTGATACACACATTGTATTGTTGATAATTGGGCTTATTGCCATGGTTGGGGCCTTGTGCCGATCTATAGCATCTGTCTAGGATGAATATCTATGTGATTACATGATTTGCATAGGCATTGATCTCAGTCCTGTGCTCAATCACTGTTATTAAATGCTAAGTCACATTTTTCCTGAAATTAATTAACTAAATTATATTCAACTTAATAATTGGAAATTGAGAAATTAGATTGAATATGTTATGTGACTCATATGCATACTGTGGACTGAGTATGGGTCGGACTGCACGCCGCAGTAGTGATATGATGACTGGGCTGAAGGAGCCCCTCCGAAGTCTATACACACCCCTAGTGAGCGCCGTCGACGTTAAACGGATCGGGCTGTATGCCGCAGCGAATTCATGTGCATTGCATTGCACCTTTACATGGTACTTGACTGCTATATTTGATATTGCTTTGCTGTTAGTTCGTAGTTAAGGCATAGGACTGTTAGTGTTAGCTTTGCTTTGTGGCATTTCGTGGATTTCTTACCTTCAAACATTATATATGCTTATTACTCACTGAGTCGGTAGTACTCACCCCTACTCCCTGCACCTTGTGTGCAGATTCATGTGCACCGGAGGCTTAGCTGACACGCGTAATCTCCAGATATTTTTCAGAGTCGTTGAGGTAGCTACTTGAAGTTCGCAGGACCTGACTGCTCTTCATATTCCAGTTCATTATTATTATATACATTTCCAGATTTTTTAATTTTCATTCAGATAGTATTATCGAGTTTTGTTTAGAGGCTGTAGACTCGTGACCCCATATCTTATAGGTGTGTTTATCGATTTTTCGTATTTTTCCAAATTACTCTATTAATATTTTTGGATTATTATCTAATATTGCTATAATATTCTTAAATTGTCGGTTTTGAGACTTAGTGTTAAATTAAAAGCGATTATTAGTCAGGCTTTCCTAGCTTTAAGGTTGGGTGCCATCACGATCGAGTTTTTTGGAGATGTATATTTCTATGGACATGCGGGGCATGGAGTGCGTAATAATTTTTTTCTGAAAGGGATCAATGAATGTTTTGGACTAGTTGAGTGCGTCAAAGTATGTGGCCGGAAGGGGGACGGAAGTTCTCATGTTATCCTCAGAAGTATGTTAGGTGTGGTATGTTGTAAAGGAACGAGACGGGCGTGTGCGAGGTTTCGGTTCAGTTCTGAAAGGAAGTTCATATAGTTCTTAGGCAACAAGTAGCCTCAGGTAATCAAGGGAATGGTACTGGTAATTGGATGTGATTTGACGATAGTATATGTCTCGGAAGGAGGGTAATGTGATCAGACTAATGATACCTCAGTAGTATTGTGATTGTTTCTTGTTGGATCGGCTGTTAATATTCGAGTTTACTGATGGCATAAGGAAATTTGAGAACATCTTTTGGTGGAATGATTTGATACTCGATGTGTGATAGGAATTCATATGGCGGAATGTGGAAATCAGGTATATTGATTTGTATGTTATACGGATTTGGAGACTAGGAGTACTCCGATGCAGTCTATTTCGTGGTTGTGGATTTTTATCTGTTGATACGATAGATTTTGGATATGAGATTGGTGTGTAGACTGGTTGTCTCTAAGTTGGATTATTTTAGACCTTTGTGCTATGGGTCATATCGGAAGATGCAACAGGTTGCGTGGCGAGGTGCATCAGACTATGTTCTAGCACAATGGTTGTGTTCCCAGGACCAGCAGATGGCTGGTAGGAGCTGCTTTACTTAATCTGGCCTTTGAGGCGGGAGGCAGTGTAGAGGTTTCTGCCAGTGATTCAATTCCGGCATTAAGGGACTTTTCGGATGCGTGTTCCAGTCTGAGTCGACTCAGTTGGCTCCGAATTGTATTGTCAAGGGGTAAGTTGACTCGACCGTTGCTGAGCTTATCAGCGATCTGGAGAGATCTATGAGGTTTTTTATACGTTGCTAGACGTTATGATTTACGGACTATGGGCACATATGGTGCGGTGCTATCGAGATTGATAGTGGAAGTTGAGTTTGGTAGCTTACACCACCATAAGTGATATGATTATGCATTCAGTGTGCTTACGACCAATACTCGGTATTTTATTAAAATGAGCAAATTTGGCTCGAGGTGCATCTCCCTATGAGAGATATTTGAGTGGATCGGGTGGCACGCCGCCATAGGGTATGTTATCCAGATCGGGTTGCGCGCCGCAATAGTGTGATGTTGATGATAGTTTTCGTATGTTACTTTGTATGCATTGCTTCCTTGGTTCTGAGGAAAGTCCATATTGGGACTTGCTTGGCGAATAGCGCATCGATTGTGTCCTTTCAAGATTGAATGGTGTATATAACTTGCTTCACCATGGGTGTGATGGATTGCGTGGTTTGAGACATCAATCTGTGCGTGGTAGTCAAGTTCGAGTATAGAGATTTTTGGTGCTTTATGTGAAATAGTGCTTAGATGAGATCACACATTATAGCGAGGCTACGTGGAGATTAGACCCTTCAGAAAAGATTCAGTATTCTATTTCTATTATGTGTGGAAGGGGTCCCAGCCTCCTATTGTAATAGTATTGATGAGCTTAAGGTACAACTCTTTTGTTTGAGTCATTTTCATGACTTAGAGTGTGTTCAGACCGTCTCTTATTGCTATGGGTATTATGTAAGTTGTGGCTTAGGCCGTATTGACGTGTCCTGTCACCAGAATGGTGTGTTTGGTCAGAAGAGACATTTGAGGTCACTAATGGATACAAATGGATTTGGTTTCAGCTTGTTGGAAGGTTAATATCGAGTTTCGGCTCAGAGATTTGTTGTGGTATTATTCAAAGGGGAAGAAATATCTTCGCGAACGGTTTATCAGAGAAATGGTTATGGTATATTGTGTGTTCACTATCATTGATAGAGTATAGTAGTATTGGAATAAGACTCCAACTAATAAGGGGTTTCTATTAGTACATGGTTGTCGTGGACAACTACTGTGGTTATAAATTATCGTTTCGAGTGTTAGGATTACGAGGTATATTCTGTGAGTGCACTTGAGGTTGCAGGTATGGGTTATTTAGCCAGTTTCGATTTATTCTGAGTATAAATGTGAGATTTTGATCTTGTGTATGGTCTCGGAGGTGCAATGTGGTTCTACGGTTATGGGTTAGATGGCCTGTGAAATTTTTAGCTGTGATGTATTATTGCGCATATGTGAGTTAGGGTGACGTGGGATCACCCTAGGTATACGATTAGTAAGTTCATTAGGAGATTGGTTGGATCCTAGTTCAACTCTGGGTACGCTCGAGGACGAGCGTTTTCTTAAGTTGGGGAGGATGTAATGAACCGACCCGTCGTCTTAGGTATCTCCGCCCCGATTTCCCCATTTTATGCTTCTTTATGTTTCATTTGAAGTGTTTGGTGAATTTTAAGTCATTCAGATAGAGTTTGGTTAGAAATGAGACAATTAGTCTTTTTAGGAGAATGTTTGTTGGAAAAGCCAACCGAATGTTGACTTATGAGTTAGAGGGTTCGGAATAGATTTCCGACAGTTCGACTAATTTTGGGTGGTTATTTATGACTTAGGAGCGCAATCGGAACTGAATTTGGAGGTCCGGTGTAGAATTAGGCATGAATTGGCTAAGTTGAATTTTGGCAAAATTCCGGTTGATAGGTGAGATTTTGATCTGGGGGTCGGAATGGGATTCCGATAGTTGGAATAGCTCCGTTAGGTGATTTTGGATATGCGTGTAAATTTTCAGGTCATTCGGAGGTATTTAGGTTGGGTTTTGGATCAAATGCAAGTTTCGGAAGTATTAGTTTAACTTAGGCTTGAATCCGTGGTAATTTGGTGATTTTGGTGTTTATGATAGTGTTTTTATGCTACGAGAAAGTTTGAATGAAGTAGTGGAACATGTCTGTGCGTTTGGTTGAGGTCCTGAGGGCCTCGGGGTGATTTCGGATGGCTAACGGGGAATCTTGAACATGAATATGCATCAGCAATTGCAGAGCAGAAATTGCTCTCTTCGATTGTGTAAAGTGGGATGCGATCTCATAGGTATGGATTATTGGCCAGTACGATCATGTAGGGGTGAGTGACAGTTCTTTGCGATCGCTTAATGTTGTATGCGATCGCGTAGGAGCAGAAGTAAATGTTCTGCGATCACGTGGGCTTTCTTGCGATCGCGCAAGAGGAAAACTTTAGTGGATGGAATTTGTTCTCCACAATCGTGTGACTTGGGATGCGATCGCATAGAGGAAATACCTGGGCGGACAGAATGTTTTAAGAGTTATTTCACCTGCAACTTATTCATAATTTCCACCATTGTTAAGCAACCAAAAGAGCTTTTTGAGCGTTTGAGGCGTGTTTTCAACGGGTATTGCTTGGAGGTAAGTTCCTTGAATAAAAAACGCCATTTTAATGAAGAATCAAACCTCAATTCCATAAAATTTAGTAGAAATTGTGAAGAACGAGGGCTTAGCTTTTAGAAACAAATTTTGGGGATTTGAAAGGCCATTTGAACTCCGTTTTTGGTGAACTTTACATGCACAGACTTGTGGCGAGACGAAGAATCCGGTGATGTGATTTTCGGAATTTTTCGAGAAGTGGGTCCGGGGCATGGGTTATGTTTATTTAGCCTATAATAACTTGTTGTTTATAATTGGGCTTACCATGTTTGGGGCCTTCTGCTGATCTGTAGCATCCGTCTAGGATGAATATCTGTGTGATAACATGATTTGCATAATCATTGATCTCAGTACTTTGCTTAATCACTGTTATTAAATGCTAAGTCACCTTTTTCCTGAAATTAATTAACTAAATTATATTCAACTTAATAATTGGAAATTGGGAAAAGGATTTAATCTGTTATGTGACTCATATGCATACTGTGGTCTGAGTATGGGTCGGGCTGCACGCCGCAGCAGTGATATGATGATATTGCGCTTTGGCTGAAGGAGCCCCTCCGGAGTCTGTACACACCCCCAGTGAGCGCCGTCGACGACAAACGGATCGGACTGCATGCCTCAACGAATTTATATGCATTGCATCTTTACATGATACTTGACTGCTTTATTTGATATTGCTTTGCTGTTAGTTCGTAGTTAAGGTATAGGACTGTTAGTGTTAGCTTTGCTTTGTGGCATTTTGTGGATTTCTTACCTTCAGACATTATATATGCTTATTACTCACTGAGTCAGTAGTGCTCACCCCTACTCCCTGCACCTTGTGTGCAGATTTAGGTACACCGGAGGCTTAGCTGACGCGCGTAGTCTCCAGATATTTTTCAGAGTCATTGAGGTAGCTTCTTGACGTTCGCAGGACCTGGCTGCTCTTCGTATTCCAGTTCATTATTATTATATACATTTCCATATTTTATATTTTCATTCAGATATTATTATCCAGTTTTGTTTGGAGGCTCTAGACTCGTGACGCTAGATCTTATGGGTGTGTTTATCGATTTTTTGTATTTTTCCATATTACTCTATTATTATTTTTGGATTATTATTCTAAAATTACTATAATATTCATAAATTGTCAGTTTTGAGACTTAGTGTTAAATTGGAAGTGATTGTTGGTCAGGCTTGCCTAGCTTTAGGGTTGGGCGCCATCGCGACCAGGTTTCTGGGCCGTGATAGAATTACACCTATATATATGTATACTTTTATACAAAGTTTAAATTTTTTCACAGTAAATGTTAATCGTTTGCACTTTTAGTACAATTCTTTACCTTTACATTCTAGTTTGATTGGTAGTTTCTATTGTTATGTGTAAAAATCTATTTCATGTTGAAAGTAATATATTTTTAATTGAGTCCTTAAATTATTCATCACTATTTGATTCAATTATCATCGATATATATTGATAAATAATTGATTTCTCAAAGGATAATTGATTTGATAGTGTTATGTTTAAAATGTGATCGCCGAAATATGTGTTTGGTAATGTATGTCTTATATTTAATAAAAAACAGACAAATAATTGAAAAAACCAAAAAATCGACATGAACCGAATCGAGAAAAAACTGACTTAATTGATCTGGTTTTGTTCTAATATTTATTAAAACTTACTTACTTGGTTTGGTTTCTTTTTAGAAAAAAAACAGATCCAGACCGAACTATGAACACCCCTTGCATACACTGAACATAATATCTGGTCGACTAGAAGTGATATACAAGAGGGATCCAATCATCCCTCTGTACCTGGTTTCATCAACCTTTTTTTCCAATGATATATTCATTGAAAATAGTTGTTGGACTCATTGGAGTACCTATTGACTTTGCATTTTCCATTCCAAACTTTTTGATAAGCTCTTTGGTGTACTTTGCTTGGCTAATGAAAGTTTGTTTAGGAGACTGCTTGATTTGAAGTCCAAGAAAGAAAGTTAGTTCTCCCATCATGCTCAATTCAAATTCTCCTTTCATGGAATGAGAAAAATCTTCACATAAAGCAAAGTTATGAGTACCAAAACAATGTCATCATTATAAATTTGAGTAATAACATTACCTGAACTAGAATGTTTAATAAAAAGAGTTGTATCGATATTACCTTTTTCGAACCTTTGATTTAAGAGAAAATAACTTAACCATTCATACCAGGCACGTGAAGCTTGTTTGAGACCATACAAAGCTTTAGTCATCTTGTATACATGATTAGGAAAGGAGGCATTTGCAAATCCTGGTGGCTGCTTTACATACACTTTTTCAGAGATGTAGCTATTTAGGAAAGCGCTTTTAACATCCATTTGAAACAGCTTGAAACCTTTGTAAGTAGCATAAGCAAGTAATATTCAAATGGATTCAAGTCATGCTACAGGAGCGAAGGTTTTGTCACAGTCAATTTCTTCTTGCTGGGAGTGTCCTTGAGCAACTTATCTTGCTTTATTTCTAACCACCTGACCAGATTCATTTATTTTGTTCCCAAATACCCAATTTGTTCCAATGATTGAGGAGTTTGAAGGTCTTGTAACCAACTCCCATACTTTGTTTATTTAAAATTGATCTAGTTCTTCTTTCATAGCATTTATCCAATGTTATCCTTCATAGCATCATCCACCTTCTTTGGCTCAAGTTGAGAGATGAGAGCCACATTGAGATTTATTGACTAGGGCCGTTGTCAGTATGAGTGGGTGCTACTTGAGAGTTTGACATGTTGATTCTTGAAATCAAAGAATCTTATGAGCACAAGCGTAAAGCAGTGTGTGCTATAAGAATTAATATCAGGCAACCACTATTATCCTTAGCCCCACGGTGAACGCCAAACTATTTACCCTAAAAATTGGATAATAGTTGAACTTATAATGTGGTTTTAAGGGCACGTGATTTCACCCAATACCAATTGATAAATATAAAGATCAATAATAAAAATTGACAATGAGATTAATCAAACCAGTGCTACAACGTAATTTATCCCTTGAGCTTGGATACCCTTGAACTGGTTGGTGCAAGAACATTAAAAAATATGACAAGCTGGTGAACAATAGAGCATAATCTAAAGAGAAAGTGTTGTATATTTTGATACCTGAGAACAATGTAAGATCCCTACAAATTGATTAAAACCCTATTTATATAGTAGAGGAATCCTATCTATGGTACAATTCTAATTTCGGAAGTAAATCCCATGATTACCCTAAACAACCGCCTATGATTTGATATGTTCCGAGATTTCTGCCATGATCTTCAACCAGTTGTAAAGATCTCGCCTTTCTGTTATTGTACTTTCCTCGAAGTCTGCCCTATTTATTCTCGATCTCTACAGGCCTCGATCTTGACGGGCACCTCGTTTCTCGAACTCGGTACCTTATCCTCGTGCTTTAGTCTGATCCACTAAGAGGCCGACCTTTGATGCAACTCTCTCGTCTTGATAAAATAGTAAAATCTGGTAGCCTCGGTTTCACTACTAGAATTTCGGGAAAAAAACGACCAAATTTTAGCGACCAACGTTGGTCTGTCAGGAATATCGACTAACGTTAGTCGCTAAATCAGCGAAATTAGTGAAATAAGAATTTGAAATATATATGCGACCAAGGTTGGTCACTAGTTGGTCGCAAATTTGGTGAAAATATTGACTGGACTGGTCAAACTTGCTTGGTCAAATATATACCGATATTAGCGACCAATAAAATTAGCAATTAACGTTGGTCGCTAAATAAAGGGTAAGAGGATAGCGACCAACTTAGGTCGCCAAAATAGGACCCAGTTATAAAATTTTAATAATTATATTATTAATTTAAATATTATATAAAATATAAATAAATCGGACTTAAATTTAGCGACCAACTTTGGTCGCTAAATTAAATTCATGTATAATTAGCGACCAAAGTTGGTCTATATTCAGGTCAACAATGATTAAAAAAAAAAGAATCACTTTTGTATTTACTATCTAAACAGTATAAATATAAGCCATTAATACTTTTGTAATACAAGGAAAGAATGGCACTACAAAGCGTGCGTGTCTCTTTCTCTCTCTCTCTCTCTCTCTCTCTCTCTCTCTCTCTCTCTCTCTCTCTTTAAATATATATATATACACACACACACACTTACGCTATCCTATACACTAAGTATAAGTGTATTAGCTAAATCGAATATAACTTATATATACTATGCACTAAGTATCAGTGCATTAATAATATTATATCGAATATAGCCTAGATATATATATAATATATATACTTACACTATACTATGCACTAAGTATCAGTGTATTAGCTAATATTATTTCGAATATAGCTTCTATATATATATATATATATATATACATATATACTTACGCTATACTATGCACTAAGTATAAGTGAATTAGATAATATTATATCGAATGTAGCTATATTTACGCTATACTATGCACTAAGAATAAGTGTATTAGCTAATATTATATCGAATATAGCTTATACATACGATGCACTAAGTATCAGAGCATTAGCTAAATTATATCAAATATAGCTTATATATATATACACTTACACTATACTTGTCACGACCCATTTTCACAACAGGTCATGATGGCGCCCAACTACCTTGCCGGGCAAGCCAATTGCGGAAAGCATTTCTAAGTTTGTCAATATCAACATCTTAAGAAGGGAATAAGCATCCCAAAAGGGTTTTCCGTAACACAAAACAACAATCAAGTGGAGACATACTATTACAACCCAAAACTAGTCTACAAAGTGTGTGCCAGAACCTGGTGTCACAGCTACGGGCAACTAGTAGAGGATATACAAAATGAATAATATACCATCCTACTATCTGAATCAGGATAGACAGAAAAGCAAAAGTACAGAGGTGACTTCTTCGGCTGCAGACCGTCAATGAAAGGAGGCAAATTACCGTAGAAGTCCAAGGTATCTCATTGATGTGTGCCCGAATAGTAACCAGATCCACCTGCCTCAAGTACATTTAAGTACAGAAGTGTAGCATGAGTACATAAACATCATGTACCCAGTAATATTTCGCCTAACCTCGAAGAAGTAGAGATAAGAGGTCGACTCCATACTTACTAAAGTCAAATAATATGTGATATTATTTATAAGCATGGAAGCTACTAGTATTAACAAGTTCAAGGCAAGAGAGACGAGTCATGTCTTTAAAGTATCATGATTTTTACAATTTCATGCTCAATGTCTAATAACAAGCAGTGTGAGTACAAGTTTCCACATAAGAATCATGTGCACATTATACCGAGGTGACGACCCGAACCAACATAATGAAATGTGCACTTGATGAGGGTCGACGGCGTGCCGATAGATACATCTATTCATACCGAGGCGATCGGCCCGATCCACAAATAACATGCAAGCATCCAGAATGCATACGAAGGAAATACTTATTAAATTATTCCATACAAGCGTTCAACAAGTGTATAAGTTTACTTTTATTTTTTTCCTTGTAGCCTTTAATATATACTAGGCGATCACATTAGCAGATGAAATATAGATATTTATAGATATAGCATGATGTGGGTCCTAAACTACCCGGACAATTGATATAGTGATAGCTACGCACAGACTCTCGTCACCTTGCGCGTACGTAGCCCCCGCATTTAGAAACAATTATACATTTTATTAATCCTACGAGGACATTTCCCTCTCACAAAGTTATAAAGGAGACTCACCTCGCTCTAAGGCGTTCCTTGAATAACAAGAATATGCTCCAACCTTAATTCGAAGCCGAACGAGCGCCAACTAGTTAAATAATAAGAGTTAGTGAATACATGCTCACAAAGTTGAATTCCAACTAATTAAATTATTTCGCAACCTTTCCCCGCAAGTTTTCTAAATTTCGACCCTAGGCCTACGTGCCCGGATTCTGAGATTTTTCAAAGGAAAATATTCTCCATAACCTAAGAATTACTAATAGGTAAATTTTAGTTCATTACATAGCTAATTAGGTAGTTAAATAATAGTTTTATCAAAACCCTAGGTCTAGCTCTAACCCTTGATTTTATTTTATTATTAGTGTTAAATCTAAGTAATGTTCATGTATTTAAGCTAAGAATGAGTAGGAATTACTTTCCTTGTGATGTTATGTTGAAACCCTCTCTTTGAAAGCTCCAAAATTGCCCAAGTATGGAGGAAATGAGATATAAATGCACTTGAGCCCGTATTATATGAGCTCACTGCCCCTGTGATTTCTGCTTCTGTGGTTTGGGGACCGCTTCTACGATACCGCACATGCGAACAAAAGGTCGCATATGCGGTTTTGGGTAAAGAGGGGTCGACCGCTTCTGCAGTCTGGGGGCCGCATAAGGGATCCATTTTGTGTTTCCTTGGCCGTTTTTGCGGTTTTCCCCTGGCCGGACTGGCCGCTTCTACGGTAAAATGACCGCTTTTGCGGTCTCTGCTACTACGTCCAAGAGCCGCAAATGCTGTTTTGACAGAAGCAGTAGAAGTTGTTCCTTTTCAAAATCCAACTTCACTCGAACCTCGTCCATTTGATTCTCAGGCTCCTGAGCCCCACCCGAACATCACGACAAGTCTGAAATTTGAGGCAGACCTAGCCGAACCCTCGAAACACCCAAAATAACACTAAATCAAAGAATCGAACCCCAAAACAAATTTGTTCAAATTAATGAACTTCAAGTTCTTTATTTCCTATCAACGGGTCAAAATGCCCTTAAACTATTCGGTTTGACACCAAATTTTACGGGTAGGTCCTATATGACATTTCGAACTTGTACCAAGTTTTGGAACCAGAATCGTAACCCGATACCTATGTTATTAATAAATGCTAAGATTCTTTTATTCCTTAATACTTTGATTTATCAATTTTACATAAAAAATTTGTACTCGGGCTGGGGATCTCGGAATTCGATTCCAAGCATACGCCTTGGTACCATATTTTCCCACGGACCTCCCGGGACCGTCAAATCGCAAATTCAGGTCCGTTTCCCAGGAAAGTTGACCGAAGTCAAACATGGCCTTTTAAGAAACCCTTAAGGGAATAATTGGTTTTATTTTCACTTAAAACTCTTCTAACTTCCGAGCTGATCGCCCCTGTAAGTTGTAATTTAGCTAAGGAAAGCATGGGAAGTTTTATTTAAGGGAACAGGGTTCCAAATAGTAAAAGGACCAGTCGGGTCATTACATTCTCCACATCTTAATCAAACATTCTTCCTTGAACGGACATAGAAAAGTACATAGACTGCTGAATAGGCGGGGATATCGGCTCCACATGTCCTCCCCGGACTCCCAGGTCGCCTCCTCTACCGTTTGGCCCCTCCACTAGACCCTTACTGCAGAAACCATCGTGGACCTCAACTGATGGTCATGGTTATCAAAAATGGAACTAGCTCCTCCTCGTAGCCCAGGCTCTCATCTAACTGAATGGTACTGAAGTCCAACACATGAGAGTAGTCAGCATGATACTTTTGAAGCATCGATACGTGGAAGACTGGATGGACTCTTGATAATCTGGCAGGTAAGGCAAGCTCATAAGCAACCTCTCCAACTCCCCTCAATACCTCAAAATGGCTAATTAATCTTGGGCTCAACTTGCCCTTCTTCCCGAACCTCATAATAACCTTTATTGGCGAGACTTTCAAGAGAACCTTCTCGCCAATCATAAATGATACATCATGCGCCTTCTGATTCGCGTAACTCTTCTGCCTGGACTGAGCTGTGCGGAGCCTCTCCTGAATCAACTTTACCTTATCCAAGGCATCCTCTACCAAATCGGTTTCTAGTAACTTAGCCTCACCAGGATGAAACCACCGTATAGGAGAACAACAACGACGGCCATACAATGCCTCATACGGGCCCATCTCTATGCTGTACTGATAGCTATTATTATATGCAAACTCCGGTAAGGGATAAAGCTGATCCCAGTGCCCTCGAAAGTAAATCATACATGGTCTAAGCATATCCTCTAAAATCTGAACTCTCCACTCCGACTGCCCGTCGGTCTTAGGGTGAAATGCTATGATGATATCAACGCTGGTGCCCAAACCACTATGAACGGCTCTCCAAAAGTGAGAATTGAACTGAGGGCCCCTGTCTGATATGATAGAGACCGGTACACCATGCAACCTGACTATCTCTCGAATATAAATATGAGCGTATCTCTCAGCTGAATATGTAGTCGGCACTGGAATAAAATGGGCAGAATTGTTCAACCTATCCATAATAACCCATACTAAATCAACCTTCTGCAAAGTCTACGGCAACCCAATCACGAAATCTAGAGTGATGCGCTCCCACTTCCATTTTGGAATGGGCATCTGCTGAAGTAGGCCACCTGGCCTCTGGTGCTCATACTTGAACTGCTGGCAATTCAAATATCTAGCCATATAATCAACAATACCTTCTTCATCCTCTGCCACTAATAATACTGTCTCAAGTCACGACGTCTTCGTGGCACCCGGATGAATGGAGTACCTCAAACTGTGGGCCTCATCTAAATTCCTCCTCCGTAAGCCATCTACATCAAGAACACATACACGACCCTAAAGACGTAACACTCCATCCTCACTGATAGTGACCTCCTTGGCACGTCCCTAAGTACCATCTCTCTGAGGGCTGTTAAATGCGGATCGTCGAACTGTCGGGCCTTAATCTACCCTAACAACAAAGACTGAGCAACCACGCATGGTAGAACTTGGCCGGGCTCCGAAATATCCAACCTGACAAGTCTATTAGCCAAGGACTAAATTTCCAAAGCCAATGGTCCCTCCTCAACAAGAATGAATGCCAAACTACCCATAGTCTCCGCCTTTCTGCTGAAAGCATCTGCGACCACATTCGCCTTACCTAGATCATAAAGAATGGTAACGTCATAATCCTTTTGTAACTCAAGCCACCTACGCTGCCTCAAATTAAGGTCCCTTTGCTTGAACAGGTGCTGCAAACTGTGATGATCGGCCTAAACCTCACATGACACTCCATACAAATAATGCCTCCATATCTTCAGAGCATGAACAATCGCTGCCAACTCTAGATCGTGCACTAGGTAGTTGTTCTCATGAATTTTCAACTAGCGTGAAGCATATGCAATAACTCGTCCCTCCTGCATCAATACACATCCCAAGCCTACGCGAGAAGCGTCGCAATAGATAGTATACATCCCTAAACCGAACGACAATACAAAAACCAGTGCGTAGTTAAAGCTTTCTTGAGCTTCTAAAAGCTCTCCTCGCACTCATCGGACCAATGGAATGGGACACCCTTTTGGGTCAATCTGTTTAAGGGCAAAGAAATAGATGAAAAACCCTTCACAAATCACCGGTAGTAACCTGCTAACCCCAGGAAACTTCTGATCTCCGTCACGGAAGTAGGTCGTGTCTAACTCTGAACTGCCTCTACCTTCTTAGGATCCACTTTAATACCCTCTCCGGACACAATATGCCCTAAGAATGCCACCGACTTTAGCCAGAACTCACACTTGGAGAACTTGGCATACAGCCTCTGCTCTCGCAAGGTCTGAAGCACTACTCTCAAATGCTGCTCGTGTTCCCCCAAGCTACATGAGTATATCAAGATATCGTCAATGAAGACGATAACAAAAGAATCAACAAAAGGCTGGAACACCGTGTTCATCAAGTCTATGAACGCTGCTGGAGCATTCGTCAACCCAAAGGACATCACCAAAAACTCATAGTGGCCATATCTAGTCCTGAATATAGTCTTCGGAACGTCTGAATCTCGAATCTTAGAGAACACACTATCACACTGCAAATGGTCAAACAAATCATCAATACACGACAATTGGTACTTGTTCTTGATGGTGACTTTGTTCAACTGGCGGTAATCGATGTACATCCGCATTGTCCCATCTTTCTTCTTCACAAATAGCACTGGTGCACCCCAAGGCGACACACTGAGACTGACAAACCCCTTTGATAATAACTCCTTCAACTGCTCCTTCAACTCCTTCAGCTCTTTAGGATCCATACGGTACGGTGTGATAGATATAGGCTGAGTGCCTGGAGCCAAATCAATGCAAAAATAATTATCATGATTCGTAGGCATGCTTGGAAGATCAGAAGGAAAAAACATCAGCGAGCTTTTGGACTACTGGCACTAAATTAATTGTTGGAGACTCTGCTGCGGTTTCTCGAACATAAGCCAGATAATCCAAACACCCTTTCTCAACCATGCGCTGAGCCTTCAGAAAGGAAACAACCATGTTAGGCGTATCAACAATGGAACCCTTCCACTCCAATCTCAGCAATCCTGGCATTGCTAGCGAAATATTCTTAACATGACAATCTAGGATGGCGTGATAGGGAGATAACCAATCCGTACCCAGGATGACCTCAGAATCGATCATATCAAGCAACAGAAGATCTGCCCTAATATCGCAACCACAGAAAGTAACCACAGAATCGCTCACAGGAGTGGAAACATGATCAGGAACACCCAAAGGCTCAGGAGGGATAACCAGAAAATGAGAAAATAGAGATGATACATATGTGTGAGTAGATCCTGGATCAAATAATACCAAAGAATCCCTACCGCTGATTGAAATAACACATGTGATGATGGAAGCTGAGGCCAATGAATCTGGCCTAGCTGGAAGGGCATAAAAGTTGGCTGGAGCTCGGCTGACTGACCTCCACCGGACTGAGCAATTGCGGGCTGTCCTCTACCCGCCTGGCCTCCATCCATGGAACGACCTCTACAAGTATGCCCTCCACCTCCAGGTGGTTGGGCCACTGGTACTAGAGTCACTGGCTGTTGTCCCTTCTGCTGCCTTGCCCCTAAGCCTGGGACATGTCCTCCTCAAGTTACTAGGATCTCCACACTCATAGCAATGTGGTAAGGTGGTCTGCTACCCCGAAGACTGACCCTAAAAAGTTGTAGAACTACTAGAAGGAGCTGGAAGTGCCGATGGACGATATGAACTCTCCGGCATGGCACTAAAGTAAGAGCTAGAAGAACCCTAAGGAACTAAATACCCGCTGGACAAACCCTGAGTAGCTGGCGAGTGATAAGAAACCTCTGGCGTAGCACTGAAATATGGACGTGCTGGAGCTCCCCGGGCCGGAGGTGGTGGTGCTGAAGCTGGGGGCCTACTCGGCTGACCCCTACCATGCTGACCTCTGCCCCTAGCTGGGGCACCTCTGAACTCTCCAAAGAACCTCGCTCTCTTGTCCTGCTGATCCTGCTCCCAGCCCCTGTGGCGATACCCCTTGATCCGGCAAGCAATATCTACTACTAGCTGATATCCTGTACCCATCATCACCTCTCAAGCCATGCTATTTCGGATACCTGGCTGCAACCCTGAGACAAACCTCTGCACTCTCTCTGCGTCTGTAGGAAGTATCACAAGTGCATGGCAAGATAACTCAGAGAACCTCTCCTCATAATCGGTCACCTACATCTGAACCTACTGTAGATGCTCAAACTAATGCCGCAGCTTTTCCCTCTCGGAGGGAGAAATATACTTGTCCAAGAACAACCTAGTGAACTGATCCCAAGTGAGGGAAGGAGAACATGCTGGCCTAGTAAGAACATAAAAGTTCCACCTTCTGCGGGCCCTGCCCTCCAACTGGAAAGTGGTGAAGTCAGGCCCATGTGACTCTAGTATCCTCATGTTGTGTAGTCTATCCCTGCAGCTCTCAATAAAATCCTGAGCGTCCTCATGAAATTCTCCACCAAATACTGGAGGACGAAGTCCAGTGCATCTGTCAAGTAACTTTTGTGGATCACCATCCCCATATGACATGGCCTTGGGTGCCACTACAACAACTAGCTGAACCCTATCTGCGGGTAGTGCACCCAGAGTCTGAGCAGTAGGGGTCTGTGCTCCCCTCCTTCCTGTGAGGTGACCGGATCTACTGGAAATGAACCAGCATGGGTCATAGTAACCATGAACCGAAACATGAGGCCCATGACCTCCTGAAATCCCGGTGCTGTCATGAAATCCACCAGAATATGCTCAGCTATGGGTGCCTCGCCCTGCTCCTCAACAATCAGATGCCTCGCAGGATCTGCTGGTGGTGCAACTGGAATAGCTTTGGGGCATCCTCGTCCCCTACCACGAGCAGGTTTCCTCCCACGGCCTCTACCTCGGCCTCTAGAAATGGGGGAACAACTCCTCCCGGGTCAGGAACGTCGGCGGTACAAGTCCTCACCACCTGTGTGAGAATAGAAATGGAAATTTAGTACATTAGCCACTGAACGATAGGAAGTAAATAAAGAGTAGTCTTTCCTAACACCCTATAGCCTGTCAAAGATAAATACATACGTCTCCGTACCAATCTACAAGACTCTATTAGGTTTTGCCCATAACACTGTGAGACCTACGTGAACCTAGTGCTCTGATAACATATTGTCACGACCCATTTCCACAACAGGTCATAATGGAGCCCAATTACCTTGCCGGGCAAGCCAATTGTGGAAAACATTTCTAAGTTTATCAATATCAACATGTTTAAGAAGGGAATAAGCATCCTAAAAGGGGTTTCCAGAACCTGAAACAACAATCAAGTTGAGACATACTATTACAGCCCAAAACTAGTCTACTAAAATGTGTGCCAGAATCTGGTGTCAAAGCTACGGGTAACTAGTAGTGAATATACAAAATGAATAATATACTATCCTACTATCTGAATCAGGATAGACAGAAAAGCAAAAGTACAGAGATGACTTCTTTGGCTGCAGATCGTCAATGAAAGGAGGCAGCTCACCGTAGAAGTTCGAGTTATCTCACTAATGTGTGCCAAAATAGTAACCAGATCCACCTGCCTCGGATCCTTTACATTTAAGTATAAAAGTGTAGCATGAGTACATAAACATCATGTACCCAGTAAGTATCCCTCCTAACCTCGAAGAAGTAGAGACGAGAGGACGCTCAAATAATATGTGAGATTATAAATAAGCGTGGAAACTACTAGTATTAACAAGTTCAAGGCATGAGAGATGAGTCATGTCTTTAAAGTATCATGATTTTAACAATTTCATGCTTAATGTCTAATAACAAGCAGTGTGAGTACAAGTTTCCACGTAAGAATCATGCAGACATTATACCGAGGCGATGGCCCGAACCAGCATAATGAAATGTGCTCTTGCTTAGAGTCAACGTCACGCCTATAGATACATCTGTTCATAACGAGGCGATCGGCGCGATCCACAAGTAACAGGCAAGAATCTAGAATGCATACGAAGGAAATACATATTAAATTATGCCATACAAGCGTTCAACAAGTGTACAAGTTTACTTTTATTTTTTTTCCATCTAGTCTTTAGTATATGCTAGGCAATAACATTAGCAAGATGAAAGATAGATATTCATAGATATAGCATGATGTGGGTCCTAAACTACCCGGACAATTTATATAGTGATAGCTACGACAGACTCTCGTCACTTTGTGCGTACGTAGCCCCCGCATTTAGCAACAATTATATGTCTTATTAATTGTAGGGGGACATTTCCCTCTCACTAAGTTAGAAAGGAGACCCACCTCACTCCGAAGTGTTCCTTGAATAACAAGAATAAGCTCCAACCTTAATTCGAAACCGAACGAGCACCAACTATTTAAATAGAGTAAGAGCTAGTCAATACGTGCTCACAAAGTTGAATTCATACTAATTAAATGATTTCCAACCTTTCCAGCAAGTTTTCTAAATTCTGACCCCGAGCGCACCTGTGCGGATTCTGAAATTTTTGGAAGGAAAATATTCTCCTTAACCTAAGGATTACTAATATTTAAATTTTAGGTCAGTACATAACTAATTCGGTGGTTAAATCATAATTTTATCAAAACCCTAGGTCTAGCTCTAACGCTTGATTTTATTTGATTATGTATTAAATCTATGTAATGTTCATGCATTTAAGCTGCGAGTGATTGAGAATTACTTACCTTGTGATGTTATGTTGAAACCCTCTCTTTGAAAGCTCTAAAATCGCCAAAGTATGGAGGAAATGGGAGATAAATGCACTTGAGCCCGTATGAAATGAGCTCACTGCTCGAACCTCGCTCGAACAATAAAAGTTGTTCCTCTTAAAAATCCAACTTCGCTCGAACCTCGATCCTTTGACGCTCGGGGCTCCCGAGCCCCGCCTGAATATACCGACAACTATGAAATACGAGGCGGACCTAGTCGAACCTCGAAACACCCAAAACAATGCTAAATCAAAGAATCAAACCCCAAAACCAATTGGTTCAACTTAATGAACTTCAAGTTCTTGATTTCCTATCAACTGGTCAAAATGCCCTTAAACTATTCGGATTGACACCAAATTTTACGTGTAGGTCCTACATGATATTTCGGACTTGTACCAAGTTTCAGAACCAGAATCCGAATCCGATATCTAGGTTTTTAATAAATACTAGGATTCTTTAATTCCTTAAAACTTTGATTTAACAATTTTACACAAAAATTCGTACTCGGGCTGGGAACCTCGGAATTCGATTCGGACCGTACGCCCAGGTCCCATATTTTCCCATGGACATTCCGGGAGCGTCAAATCACGAATCCGGGTCCTTTTCCCAAGAAAGTTGACCGAAGTCAAACTTGGCCTTGTAAGAAAACCTTAAGGGAATAATTGGTTTTATTTTCAGTCAAAACTCCTCTAACTTCCGAACTGATCGCCCCCGCAAGTTGTAATTTATCTTAGGAAAGCGTGAGAAGTTTTATTTAAGTGAACGTGGTTCCAAATAGTAAAACAACAAGTCGGTTAGTTACAATATTATGCACTAAGTTTGTGTATTAGCGAATATTATACCTAATTTAGCTAATATATGTGTAATATATATATATATATATATATATATATATATATATATATATATATATATATATATATATATATATATATATATATATACATACACGTATACGTACGCTATACTATGCACAAAGTATAAGTGTATTAGCTAATATTATATCGAATATAGCTTATATATATACGCGCTATATTATTCACTAAATATAAGTGTATTAGCGAATATTATATCGAATATAGCTTTTATATATATATATATATATATGTGTGTGTGTGTGTGTGTGTGTGTGATGTGTGTATATATATATTTATATATATAAATGAATTAAAAGTAATTTTTTTTAGAAATAACGACAAACGTTGGTCGCTATTTTGGTCAAACGGTCAGACTCTACCGACCAACTTTGGTCGCTATTTTGGTCAAAATAGTCAATACTTATTTGCTACCAGAAATAGCGACCAAAGTTGGTTGCTATTTCTTAAAACAAGTGCTCAAAATGGGTTTTCCCGATTTCTGTCAACGCCCTCATTTTTTCACACGGAGTTCGAAATCGGGAATACGACATTTAGGGGGACAACTCTATTCCTTTGTGAGAATTGGATTTTTGAGTTTGGAGAGTCTCCATCTAATGATTATAGTGCATTAGGACACTTTTAAGGAAGAATTGAGATGATGAACCACAGTTTGGTAAGGGTTAAAATTATCTCGAGGGGAAGGTGTTAGGCACCCCTCAAGATCCATTAGTGTGGTTTCGGCCATATTACATTTGTGACTTTAAGCAATGAAGAATATAGATAGAAGTTTCAAACAAAAGGAGGGTTTCCACATTGAAAACAAGTTTAATACTTTGAAAAATAAAAAGAAGAAGAAAGTTTAGAAAGATAGTTTAAAAGAAAAGTTTTAAAAAAGGTTAACAAGTAAAGGGGAGAGGAGGTCCTAGGTTTATAAATAATATGGATCACATTATTCCAATACCCGGCGTACACTCCTCAGAAGAGGGGTCGTACGTGATATTTGCGCAGTGATCATCATATCCATATTCTACCCTTCCCACCCTTTTAAGGTTTTAAAGCGCGGAAAATTTTGTTACTTATTACATGCTAGTACCCGTCCCAATCCTATCAGTCTCGGAGGTATTTAGGACTACTACTCCTAAAGGAAAAAGGGATAAGGCTTTTGAGAGTTTTAAAGGGACAAAATACTAAGGCGATATTCAATTCACATAAACAAGTAAAAGGAAAGCAAATAAGCAAGTATGGCTTAAGTAAGCCTCCTTAAATCAGATAAAGCCATAGAGTTTAGCATGTCTTGCACGTACTGGTTTGGTCTTTAAAATTAAATTAAAGCTATAAGCGGACTGGTTGAACACATATTTTAGACAGGTGTCACGAACCAATTCCCGAACCTGGTCGTGATGGAGCCTCTCATGAAGACAAGGCCATCCAGACAACCTAATTCATCCTTTTAAAACAATTTATTTAACACAATTATAGTATAAACATAGTTTAATAATATCCTATAGCGGAAAGTATATTTAAAATGCGGAAATCCAACCCAACATAGCCCTAACTGGGGTGTCACAAGTCATGAGCAACTAAGAAATCCTGACACAACTTTACTAAATACGAAATCTGATACAATAATTTGAATAACATAGATATAATAAGATGAAGGAGTCACGAGGGCTGCGAACGCCAACAACTAACTCGTTGTCTCCGAAACACCACCATGACTGGAAGGATCAGCTCTCAGGTATTGAAATCTGCTATGCCTGAATCTGCACACACAGTGCAAGGAGTAATGTTAGTAATCAGACCCAGTGAGTAATAAATATAAATAATGATTGAAGGTAAGAAAACAGGTTAAGGCACACAACATTCTATACAAAAGCAGTGAAATCATTTAAAATAACAATTCAATGAAATATCATGTGAAATTTCTTTTAAACCAGTAAAACAGGTAATTTGGCAATAAATTGACAAGTATAAATTTTCCCCTCAGGCTCAGTATCAAAATAATAAGTAGAAATATGCCCCCCCGGGCTAAGTATCAGTATCTCAGAATAGTATCATCCCCTCAGGCTCAGAACAGTATGAAGCAACCAGTCAATGAAATAAGAGCACATAATTATTATGGCAGATAATGCAAATAAGGAACTTATGCATGAGTGCAATGCAATACGTATGATGGTACCCTCTGGTACCCATTACGGCGTGCAGCCCGAGCCATCCGTATTTATTTATCGTCGACGACGCTCACTGGGGGTGTGTACAGACTCCGGAGGAGCTCCTACAACCCAAGCACAATATCAAGCCATCTCGTGGCATCAATCAGGATCTCAGCATCAATATCAATATAATTAACCAGGCTTTCGGCCTCAATACCAGTATCATCTACCAGGATCTCGGCCTCAATATTAGTATAGTACTATCGCGACGCGCAGCCCGATCCATCCATGCTCAGTCCAGAATTTTACATAAGCCTCTAGGACAAAATTAAAATAATAGTTCTCAGTTCAAAGCATCATTTAAAATATCATTGAAGTTTTCAATCCTTAGAAAATGGCTGAATTTGCAAAATAATATTTAAGACCTTGGACTAGGATCAAAATGATATGCAAAATAATGTGAAAATAGTGATACCAATCCCTAAAGGATTCGAATAATTGGCGGGAAGCCCAAATATGGGAATAAGCCCAAATCATAATGATAACAAATCAGTTTCAGTCAAAGATACAGTAAACTCATCAATTAGGACAGACCAAGTCAAATCCCTAGTAGTAAAGAACCCCGCTCTCATTATCCAGTGCGTGTCTTACCTCAATATTGCACTACGATGTGCAAATCCGAGGTTTCAAACCCTTAGGACATTATTTACAATCATAACTCACCTCGAGCCGGCTATTTCTTTAATTCGTGACGCCTTTGCCCCTCGAATTGGCCTCTGCGTGCGTCGAATCTGCCAAAAATCACAACGAAATATGTTGCATTATACTGAAGAGACAATACCCAATTGAAAGAAATCAAAAAATATCAAAATTCACGAATTCTACAAAACCCGAGCCCGGGCTCGCGTCTCAAAACTCAGAAATTTTTATACCAATATGTTCTTTGTCCTCTCATGAGTCAGTACATATAAAGAACACCAAAATGGGAGCTCGTTTGACTCCTCGAATCGACCCTAGAAGGTCTTAAAATCATAGGCCCTAAATCCACATTTTTCTAATGATTTTCTCCAATTAAACAGTTCACAAACATGTAATCTTGTCGGATTATCCGATGGTAATTTAATTCTCCCTCCGTTTCATATTGTTTGAGGTACTTTCCTTTTTAGTCTATTTCAAAATAAATGACACATTTCTAAATTTGGAAATAATTCAACTTTAAACTCTTTATTTTACCCTTTTTGCCCTTAGTGAGAAGCTTTTATAGCCACACAAATGTATGGTACCACAAACCTTTTACCCCTTAACCTTTTAAGACCACAAGTTTTAAAAGTCTTCTTCTTTTTTTTTAAACTCCGTGCCGAGTCAAACTAGCTCAAACAATATTAAACGGAGGGAGTATTATTGAGTAGAATGATCACAAGTAACTTACCTCCATATTTCCCATAATTTCTTGCTAAAAATCTCCCCAAGCCATGTTCGTTCACCCAAAAATGCTAAAATAGGCTAAAATAGCCGAATAGCATTAAAAAGACCCATTCTGGTCTCTATAAGACTAATCCCATCGCTAAAAGTGCCCAATCTGGTCGCTAAAGGTGCGCACCTGATGTTGTCGACCATCAATGTTTATTTTCACTAAAAAGGATCTAACTCCACCATACAAACTCGGAATGTGATGATTCTTATTCCTATGAGTCACAAATAATAATACAAACATAGTCCTTTAATCGAAACTCAATTCGTAGCTCATTTGCTCAGTGCGATACTCATTGCACTCGTCAAACAATTAACTCATATTTCGAGTCAAAAACCAAATCGCGACTTGATGAAATTAAACCAAACATTCCATATGACTCCGATAATTCATTATCAAAATTCTGGAAGTCTTGAAATCAAATTTCGATATGTACAAGTAAAAATGGACCTTTGGATCATTACATACTTATGCTCAAAATGTCAAAATCTTCCCAAAACTCTTCTAAAACTTTTCCGATCCTCATGGGATCCCAACAAAGTATACTAACAAGTTCCATAATATGACAAAAACTTAGTTGTTCCTTCAAATCACCAAAAACAAAGCAAAAACACTATATTCCCTCAGATTCAAGCCTATGAACTTTGAAACTTCTAACTTCCACATCCGATGTCGAAACACGTCAAAAGTAGTCCGAATGACCTCAAATTTTGCAAACAAGTCCAGAATAACATAACGAGGCTACAACAACTCTTGGAATTCCATTTCAACCCACGGATCAAAATCTCACCTATCAACAGGAATTCACCAAAATACTAACTATGCCTATTCAAGCTTAATTCTACATCGGTCATCACAAAAATATTTCAGATACACTCCTAAGTCTCAAATCACCAAGCGAATCTATCCAAACCATAAAATTCGTATATTGAGCCCTCTAACACATAAGTCAATATTCGGTTGACTTTTCCAACTTAAGCTTCCTTAAAAGAGATTAAATGTCTAAAACCTTACCAAAATCATTCCGATATGACTTCAAATTTTGCACACAAGTCACAATCTATATTACGAACTTGCCCCAACTTTCAAAATTGTATTCCGACCCTTATATCAAAATTTCCTATTCCGGTCGAATTTTCTCAAAAACCTTTAAATTTTTATATTTAGCCAAATGACTTCAAAATGGCCTCCGGACATCCGAATTCACTTTCGATTGCGCACCAACTCCAGAATCACCATACGGAGCTATTCCCAGGCCCGGATTCGCAAATGGACATCTATAATAGTGAAATTCCTTCCAACCCAAATATATGAAATTCTTCTGAAATATTAACTCCCACAATATATGCCGAAATGCTCACAGGTTATCCAAAACCAAATCCGAACATACGCCCAAGTGCGAAATCATCATAAAAACCTTATGGAACTTTCAGATCACGATTCTGAGGTCGTTTACTCAAAATTCTAATCTTAGCCATTTCTGCAATTTAAGGTGGTCGCAATAAAAATTTTCTTTCCAATTTGACTCCAATTTTCTCGAAATTCAACTCTGATCATACGCACAAGTTAATATACCTGAATTGAAGTTGTTCATGACTTCCAACTGCTGAATGATGCGCTAGAGCTCAAAACGACTGGTCAGATCGTTACAACAGGAAGTGCGCATTAGGCTTACTCGAATGCAATTGTCAAAGATTGATCCATTTGATTAATTAACCCACTTTTATCTATGTGTTGGACAGAACAAACGATTATGAAAAAAAACTGACAAAAACGATTTGCAGGATAAAATATGTTTCAGGGAAAGATTGTAGACTTGATATAGAAAAATGGTTTAAAAAACAAGATTCAGAAAGCAAACTGTTTGGGAAAAAGAATTGCCAAATTTAACAAAGGAATTGAGTTGCAGACTGATTAACAGAGGTTTGTCCGATAAATATAAAGAAGTGAGCTTTGGATGGTTTGGTAAATGTTTAGCAAAGTTAACAAAAGAGAGTAAGTTTCAGAAGAGTGAATTTATTTGAGAATGTTTATCAGAGAGAAGTGGGTTTTAGGAAAAAGATGCACTGATTTGATTATGAGAAAAAAGTTTTAAGAGTTCGAAAGGAATGCAAAAAGTTGTTTGTTTTAGTGAAATCGATGCTATTTTAAACGAGTGAGACAATTTTGATTCGAGATTTCGCTATAGACATGCTCTCTGTATGTTACTGATTATAAAACCTTTTCAAACATTTGTAGAAGCCTTATGAACAATGATATCTATATTCCATTTTTTATTATTAAAACTAACAGTTTGCCTAATGATATTATCATGTGCAAAAATGTAAACCCCTATAAGTATGGTATCTATATGCATAGTCGCAGAAAATTAGAAGTTGATCCCTATAGACATGCTTTCTACGTGTGAAGTTGCACATATTAGAAATTAAATCCTATAGGCATGGTTTCTACCCTTTGTGCATAAAAGTAACCCTCCTCCCTTTTTCACTAAATTCCCATGAGTTTATATAAATTATTACATACCAGTATAACAAACTAAAATTAAAAGTACATTAGAAACTACTAGCTACATCCAAGAAGCCTAATTAATACAGAGCATCTAACCATATGAGATTGAACCACTTCCGGGATCCAAATTTCCAAAGCCTTCTCTTTATCTAGGGTGCTTCAAAGTTCTAAGGAATTTCAGGAATTCCAGGCAATGCTGGCACCCAAGATATCTGTAGCAACCTGACCCGTCTTCCCGTGTATTTCTGCCCCATTTTCCCTTTTTTTATGATTTTATATGTTTCAAATATATGTATTTGGAGAGTTTGGAGAAATTCGGATGGACTTTGGATCGAAATGAGACAATTAGACTCTTTAAGAGAAAGTTAGTTGGGAAAATTCAATCGAATGTTGGTTTATGAGTTAGAGGGCTCGGAATGGATTTACGATGATTTGACTAGTTTTGGATGGTGATTTTTGACTTATGAGCGAAATCAGAAGTGAATTTTGAGGTCCGATGCAGAATTAGGCTTGAATTGGCTAAGTTAGAAATTCGGCGAAGTCCGATTGATTGGTGAGTTTTTGATTTGGGAGTTAGAATTAAATTCCAAAAGTTGTAGTAGCTCTGTTAGGTGATTTTTGATATGTATGCAAAGTTTCAGATCAATCGGAGGTGTTTAGGTCGGGTTTTGGAGCAAATTCATGTTTCAGAAGTTTTAGTTCAACTTAGGCTTGAATCCGTGGAAATTGGACGATTTTGATGTTTATGATAGAGTTTTTATGTTAGGAGCAAGTTTGAATGAAGCAATGGGTAATATCAATGCAGTTGGTTGAGGCCCCGAGGGCATCAGGGTGATTTCGAGTGTTCAAACGGACTAGTTTTGGCCTTGGGTGATAGCAGATTTTTTTTGTTGGGTGTTGCGGGTATTTGTTCATCGCGTTCGCGTGAGGAGAAACGCAAACGTGTAGAGTAATTTGAGGGAGCATGATATTTTTCCTTCGCGTTCGCGAAGGTGAAGCACGCGATCGCGTAGCTTTGGAACCTTGTTGATCGCGTTCGCATGAAGTGATGACGTGTTCGCGTAGGCCAGGGATGTTGGCCATCGCGTTCCCGTTGTGGCTATCGCATTTGCGTATGAGGGCTTGGGAGCCAGATCAAGTAAAGCATCGCGTTTGCATGGGTAAGGTCGCGAACACGATGAAGGAATTTCTGGGCGACAGAAGGGTTTTAAATGTTATTTCATCCGCGAACCAAACATGTTTTCCACCGTTGCTCTGCAACCAAGAGAGATTTTTGAGCGATTTGAAGTGGGTTTTCAGCGTTTTTCGATTGGAGGTAAGTCTCTTGACTCAAAAACATCATTTTAGGAAGAATCAACCTCAAATCCCATGAAATTCTGAAGAACCAGGGCTTGGTTTTTAGAAACGAATTTTGGGGATTTGAAAGGTCAAACGGATTGCGTTTTTGGTGAACTTTATATGTACTGGCTCGTGGCAAGACGAGGAATCCAAAGACGTATTTTTCATAAATTTTCGAGAAGTACGACCGTGGCTCGGGTTTTACCAACTTCGTGATTTTTAATGTTTTTTTGATAATTTCAATTGGGTTATGTTTATTTAGCCTATGATAACCTATTCGTTGTGGTTTTGTATAGATTCGACGCTCGTAGGAGAAGATTTGAAGGGAAAGGCATTGCACACCAGGCTACGACCAGTTAGAGGCGAGTAGTTTGTATAGATGATGGCCTGAGGGATTGAAACCCCGTCTTATCACATCGTGATGCTATGTTTGGGCGTGACTCGCACCCCATGGTAGGTGCGGGGTTGTATATGAATGGGGATTGTGACATGGTCCATCCCGTGAGCTGAGTAAATTATTGGCGTTTGATACGCACCTTGTGTTGTTAATAATTGGGCTTAATGCCATGTTTTGGGGCATTGTACAGATCTGTGGTACCCATCTAGGGTGAATATCTATGTGATAACATGATTGCATAATCATTGATCTCACTCCTGTGTTTAATCACCGAAATGAAATGCCAAGTCACCTTATTTCTGAAATTGACTAATTAAATTATATTCACCGTAATAATTGGAAAAATAGGAATTTAGATTGAATCTGTTTATGTGACTAATATGCATATTGTGGACTAAGCTTGGGTCGGGCTGCACGATCCGCAACGTATATATATATATATATATATATATTGATATTGCACTTGGGCTGATGGAGCCCATCCGGATTCTGTACACAGCCCTAGTGAGCGCCGTCGACGTTAAATGGATCGGGCTGCACGTTCCGCAACGAATTCATGTGCATTGCATTGCAACTTTATCTGATACTTGGTTGTTGATTGTGATACTGTTATGGTGTTAGCCTGTAGCTAAGTTATAGGATTGTTAGTTATAGATTTATGTTGTGGTACTTTGTGGATTTCTTACTTTCAGTCATTTTCTATACTTATCATTTACTGAGTCGGTAGTACTCACCCCTACTCCATGCACCTTGTGTGCAGATTCAGGTACACCGGAGGCTTAGCTGATTCCTGTAGTCTCCAGAGATATATCAGAATCGTTGAGGTAGCTGCATGACGTTCGCAGGACCTGGCTGCTCTTCATTATTTCTCCATTTGATTATTATTATATACTTTCCCAGATATTTTGATTTTAGTATTCAGATTCTATCATTATTACTCAGTTTTGTTTAGAGGCTCTAGACCCGTGACCCACAGAACATATGGTTGTGCTTTTGAATTTCGTATTCTATTTATATCATATTATAAATATTTTTGGATTAATATTTTGTTAAATTTTTCTCGGTTTGAGACTTAAATGTTTTCGTTGGAAGCGATTGTTGGTCAAGGTTACCTAGCTTTAGGACTAGGTGCCATCACGACCGGGTTTGGGTTGTGACAAGTTGGTATCAAAGGCTAGGTTATTAGGCCTCGCAAGTCATGAGCAGGTTTAGTTGAGTCTTGTTTATGGGGGTGTCGTGCACCAAACTTATAAACAGGAGGCTACAGAACTTTTAGGAATCATCTGACTTTTCTTGAAATTCATATTGTGGGTTTGATAACGTCAAAAACTAAATTCTTATTCTATTCTCTCGCAGATGGTGAGAACTCGCGCTAATGGACATGGAGGATGACCACCAGTACCACCAGCTAGAGCCGTGGACGTGGTGCTAGACGAGGCGGACCAGTAGGGGCAGCACCTACAGACCCACCAACTGCCCAGGTCCAGGATCAGCCTCCAACTGTTGATGCTCCAACTGCACCTATTCTGGCACCGGCAGTGGCCATCATGATTCCTGGTCTCCAGGAGCCTTTGGCCCAAATTTTGTCCATTTGCACTGGCCTGGTTCAGGCGGTTTCAGCCACTACAGCAGCGACTACTTCTCAGACCTGGGGTGGTCATCAGACCCCTGATGCTCGCACTCCCGAGCAGGTTGTTCAGGGCATACAGACACCTGGGGTAGCTCCAGTTCAGCAGTTGCTCCAGTTCAGCCAGTTGCACCGGTCATTCCAGTTGCGCCGGTCGCACCTGTTCCAGCTCATGTCGTCCCCGCTATGACGGATGATGAGTAGCGGCGGTTGGAGAGGTTCAGTAGGCTCCAGCCTCCGGCTTTTAGCGGTGCTGAGGGCGAGGATGCCCAGGGTTTTCTGGATAAATGCCAGCGTATGCTTTGCACGACGGGTATTCTGGAGTCTAATGGAGTGGCTTTTACCACTTTTCAGTTCACAGGAGCCGCATTTACTTGGTGGGAAGAGTTCGAGAGGCGTAGGCCTATTGGGGTAGCACCCCTCACTTGGTAGCAGTTCTCTACGGTATTTTTGGAGAAGTATGTGCGCCAGTCTCACAGGGAGGAGCTGCATCATCAGTTCGAGTGGTTGACTCAGGGTGATATGCCAGTGACTCAGTATGAGTTACTTTTTACTCAACTGGCTAGGCACGCTCTGTGGATGATCCCGACAGATAGAGAGAGCATCAGGAGGTTTATAGATGGCCTCAACTATCCTATCCGTATACTGATGACTAGAGAGAGGGCTACAGCAGCTACTTTTGAGGAGGTTGTTGATGCGGCTCGTATGATTGAGACAGATTGCCGCCGGGAGCATGTGGAGAGAGAGGCTAAGAGGCCTCGAGGTTCGAGTCATTTCAGCGGCGCTCTATCTAGGGGCCATTTCCAGCAGGGTAGAGGTCATTCCTTCAGGCCTCCTCAGTCCGGACACACAAAGTCCTGTGGAGCCTCTTCAGGTCGGAGCCATCAGGGTCATTAGCAGAGACAGCCTGCATTGAGTGCTCTTCCAGCTCAGAGCTCTGCTCCTGCTCCTTCAGCTCAGGGTTCGTCTGCAACGAGGGGTTCTCATCAGTCACCTTCTCTCACTTCAGTTTGTTGCTATGATTGTGGGGAGTTGGGTCACGTAAGGAGGCAGTGTCCTCGACCCCGAAGTATGCAGCCTCAGCAGAGGGATCAGCCCTTGTCTTCTGCACAGGTTTCTTCAGCTTCCACTCAAACAGCCAGGGGTGGAGGCCAGGCAGCCAGAGTTCGTCTCAGGGGTGAGGACCGTACTGGCGGTGGCCAGGCCCGTTTCTATGGCCTTCCAGATCGAAGGTACGCTATTGCCTCGGACGCAGTTATCACAGGTATTATCTCAGTCTACCACAGGAATTATTCTGTTTTATTTGATCCCGGATCTACCTATTCATATGTATCCTCTTATTTTGCTCATCATTTGGGTATGACTCGTGGTTCTCTTGCCTTGCCCGTACATGTATCTACCCCGATGGGGAATACTATTATTGTAGATCATGTCTATCGATCCTGTTTGGTAATTGTTGGGTGTTTGGAGACCCGAGTTGATATATTACTATTGGGCATGGTGGATTTCGATGTAATTTTGGGTATGGATTGGCTATCTCCATACCATGCTTTTCTGGACTGTCATGCTAAGATTATTACACTAGCTATTCCGGGTATTCCGAGGATCGAGTGGCGAGGCGTGACTGACTATGTACCCAGTAGGGTGATTTTTTTCTTAAAAGGCCAAAGGATGGTTGGAAAGGGGTGTTTATCATATTTTGCTTTCGTGAGAGATGTGGAAGCTGAGGCTCCTAGACTTGATTCGGCTCCCGTTTTTAGGGATTTCTCTGATGTATTTCTAGCGGACTTGCTGGGCATGCCGACGGACAGGGACATTGATTTCGGTATTGATCTGGTGCCGGGCACTCAGCCCATCTCTATTCCTCCCTATTGTATGGCACAAGCAGAGTTAAAAGAGTTCAAAGAACAGCTTCAGGAACTCCTAGATAAGGGGTTCATTCGCCCGAGTGTGTCACCTTGGGGTGCGCCAGTGTTATTTGTATAGAAGAAAGATGGCAAAATGAGAATGTGCATTGACTACAGGCAACTGAATAAGGTGACAGTGAAAAACAAGTACCCACTACCCCGTATTGAGGATTTATTTGATCAGCTCCAGGGAGCGAGGGTATTCTCTAAGATTGACCTTCGATCAGGCTATCACCAGCTAAAGATTAGGGAGTCAGACATTATGAAGATGACTTTTAGGACAAGATATGGGCACTACGAGTTTCTAGTGATGTCTTTCGGGCTGACTAATGCCCCAGCCACGTTCATGCACTTGATCCAACACATGCAAAGGAAGCTGATGTTGGAAAGCAGCATAGGGAAAGCCAAGATGATGACCTTGTGAGGAGATTGCAATTTTCTGATGCTGGGGAGTCTGTAGTCTCGCCTCCAACTGCTGCTGATGTGGTGAGAGGAAATCGAAATGTTCAAATGGGGAAATCTCTGTCATATGTTCCCCCAGTCACTAAGGAGGGAAAAAATGTTGTTACCATCAGTGAGGAGGACCTCAAACCTCTGGTGGAGTACTGGCAAAACTCTTTGATTGGATACATTATTGGTGACAACCCTACTGAAAAAGCTATGGAGAGTTATGTAATGCATGTATGGAACTTTGTCTCTAAACCTCAAATCCTAGCTCATGCTGAAGGGTATTGCATCTTTCGGTTCATGAACAAAGAGGATATGGATCTGGTGCTGCAGTCTGGTCCATATACCTACAGAAACAGGCCCATGGTTTTGAAGCGTTGGGAGATGGATTTTTCTTTTCAGAGTGATGTGCTGAGTACTATTCCTATATGGATTCGATTCCCTGGTTTGCCAGTAGGCTACTGGTCAGCAGAGGTATTGAGCAAGCTTGCAAGTGCTGTGGGTAATCCATTGTACACTGACAAAGTAACAGCCCATTTTGAGAGGATATCCTTTGCTCGTGTGCTGGTAGAGGTTGATGCATCCCAACCATTACCTGACCAGATTGACATTGATACCCCCTATGGTCCTAAGATCTAAACTATTGAATTTGATTGGAAGACCAAATTCTGTAATCATTGTCTAAAGTTTGGACATGATTCCCTAGACTATTGGTTTAATGTCAAGAAGGATGGAAATACAAACTTGGACCACCAGGAGGGCCCTAGGAGACAGAGGAAGCCTGCAAAAGCAAACAGACAGAGATAGACTGTAAAGAAGGCCCCTGCTGCTGAAATACCTCAAGGCACTCAATCTGCTGTTGAGGTGAATGAACTTCAGGTAGTGCAGGTAACTGATGCAGTGTTGACTACTCCTCAGAAAACACCAGTACAGTTGACATCTGGAGATGCAAGTGATGCCAGGATTATCAATGCAGCATTGGTTGGAAATGGAAAGAAAGGGAAGGATCAAGTCACTGTAGACCTCACTGCTGGAGAGGTAAAAGCTGCAGTGCCTACAAAGCCTCAAACAACTGATGTAGGTGTAGCAACTCCTCAGCAAGCACAAATACAGTCAACATCTGGAGGTCCAAAAGGCAATACACAGGATAACAGAAACACTATCCTAAAAACTGCATCAACTGATAAATGCAAGAAAGGAGAGGCTGTCAATAAGGTTTTAGATGCTGGCAGGAAAGGCCAGCAGGTTGATCCTGGCGCCCTGTGTTTATGATCATTGTCACATGGAACATAAGAGGGCTGAACCTAGCCCATAAACAGAAAGAACTGAAAGCCTTTCTGAATGCTAATAAAGTGGATGTTTTGGGTTGTCTTGAAACCAGAGTAAAACAGCATAAAGCTCTAAAAATCCAAAAGAAGGTTGCACAGGGATGGAAGGTATTCTGCAACTACTCAGAGGCAGTTAATGGTAGGATCTAGCTGCTCTGGAAACCACACATCCAGACTACCACATCCTATCATTCTGACCAATTTGTACACTGCTGTATAGATGACCCCTCTAGCCATACCACAACTCAATTGACCATTGTGTATGCCCACAACACTGCCTGCCAGAGGGATAGATTATGGAGTGACCTTAAAGGAATTTCTATTCCTAACCAACACACTTGGTTAATTAGTGGAGATTTCAACACTGTCTTATCTGCTGAAGACAGGATTGGCTCTACTATTACTGAGGCTGAGGTTAGAGGATTCAAGCAGTTCATCTATGACTTGAACCTTACTCTCCTTAGGAAGATAGGATGGGATAATACCTGGACAAACAAACAGCATTCTTCAACAAGAGTCTACAGCAAGATAGATTGGGCACTGGGAAATTTCAAGTGGGTGCAACAGTATGGGCATATTGCAGCTGAATTCTTAAATCCCTCAGTCTCACACCATACACAAATTCTCATCAAGTTGGGTAGCCAGAAGTTTCTGCACCCAAAGACCTTCAGACTCTACATTGGCATCATGGACCTTCCACAGTTTCAAGACATAGTCAAGCATGTATGGAGACAGGAGTGCAGGGGCAATGTTATGAAGCAGGTTTGGTCTAAATTGAAGCTTTTGAAGCATCAGTTAATAGAGGTTAACAATCATATGGCATCATACAGTCAGAAACTTATCCAAGCCAGAGAATCTCTTGACATTATCCAGACTCAAATGCAGAATACCCCACTTTCACAGGAACTACTTCTTGAGGAAAGGTCAGCATTGGCAGAATTAGAGAAATGGAGCAGTGTGGAAGAGCAAGTGATGAGACACAAATCAAAGGCTAGCTGGATTGACTGTGGTGATGCAAATACTAGATACTTCCATGCCCAATGGAAGATCAGACAAAGCCAAAATACTATCAACTCAATCTACACTGCCACAGGAGTAAAGCTCACTGAACCAACAGATGTGGAGCAGGAGTTCCTTACAGTTTTCAAAGGTCTGATGGGAGTATGTGCTTAGGAACTGCCTTGTGTGGATATTACTACCATCAAAACAGGCAAGTGCCTGTCCCTAGATCAACAGAGGATGCTAATTAGGGAATCACTATGGACGAGGTGTCTGAAGCACTTTTTGACATGCCAAAGAATAAAGCTCCTGGAGTAGATGACTATCCTGTGGAGTTTTTTACAAAAAACTGGGAACTAATCAAGAATGATATCTTAGCTGCTACAAAGGAATTCTTCACCTCTTGCACAATGCCTCATATGATAAATACTACAGCCATTGCATTGGTGCCCAAGGTCAGCTCTCCTGCCACAGTTAATGACTACAAACCCATTGCTTGCTGCACTACCCTGTACAAGATTATATCAAAGATCATTACCAAAAGACTGCAAGGTGTTATCACTGAATTAGTTGGCTTAGCACAGTCTGCATTCATTGAAGGAAGGAGTGTTGCTGACAATATCCTCCTCAGCCATGAGATTTTCAAAGGCTACTCTAGGAAGGGTGTCTCCCCTCGTTGTGTGCTGAAAGTTGATTTGAGAAAAGCCTATGACACACTGGAATGGCCTTTCTTGCAGCAGATTCTGGTAGCTTATGGATTCCCAGCCAAATTCATTAACTGGATTATGGCCTGTACCACTATTGTATCCTTTTCCTTAGTAATGAATGGAGGACTCACCAAACCATTCAATGCCAGGAGAGGGATAAGACAAGGGGATCAAATGTCTTCTTATCTGTTTGTGCTAGCTATGGAGTATCTGACCAGAAGCATGGGGCAACTGGAAAAGAATGGAAACTTCAACTTTCATACAAAGTGCAGGCAGCTCAACTGTACACATATTTGCTTTGCAGATGATCTACTTATGTTCTGTCGTGCAGATACCATCTCCATTCAGATATTACACCAGACATTCCTTCAATTTTCTAAGGCTTCTGGACTGGAAGCAAATACAAGCAAGAGTGCTATCTACCTTGCAGGGGTACCACAAGAGGTTAAGATAGGATTGAGAGAACTCTTGGGCTTCAGTGAAGGCAAGCTTCCTTTTAGATACTTGGGCATTCCACTGGATTCAAAGAAACTCTCTATACATCAGTACCTGCCCCTCATTGAGAAAATCACAGCTAGAATCACTTGCTGGTCTGCAAAGCTGCTTTCCTATGCATGAAGATGTCAGTTAATCAAGGCTGTCATCTTTGGCATACAAGCCTATTGGTCCCAAATCTTCTTGTTGCCTAAGAAAGTCTTAAAGGCCATTGACACCATCTGTAGGACTTTCCTCTGGACAGGAGCTGCTAGTGTATCAAAGAGAGCCCTAGTGGCTTGGGATAGAGACTGCAGACTCCTAACTGCTGGAGGTCTCAATATATTGAATATAACCATCTGGAACAAAGCAGCAATCACAAAACTACTTTGGGACCTTGCAAGGAAGAAGGACTGCTTACGGGTACGCTGGGTTCACTGCTACTACATCAAAAGAGCTGATATTGGCTCAGTCAATGTGCCCAAGCAAGCAGCATGGGTCATCAGGAAGATCATTCAATGCAGAGAGGATCTTATGGCAAACCAGCAGCTACAAGGTACTTTGAATGACAGATTCAAGGCTGGTGTTGCCTTGACAAACTCCACATCCAGAAACTATATATCAACATGCTCCCTAGATTCGATAGAGTGGACTGGAGAAATCTGCTTCTGGTTCAAAATGTACTGCCTCGACACAGTTTCACAACTTGGCTGGCTACTCAAAGAAGGTTACCTACTGTGGACAGATTAGCAAACTTTGGTATTCAACTCCCTTCAATGTGTGTATTCTGCAAACAGCAGGTGGAAACTTTCCAGCATCTCTACTTTGAATGTGCTGTTACCAATAGTCTATGGTCAAGAATTGGCTGCTGGTTGGGATATTCAAGATCAGTACTAGACTAGGACAGAGAACTAGAATGGATCTGCAGTAAGGCTCGCACTCGTGCATGGAGGAATGCCATCACTGCTGCTGCATTTGTGCATGCTGTAGCATTAATATGGCAGGCTAGGAACAAAGCTCGATTTCAGAACTTGACTTATAATGAAGATAGAATAACTAGAGAGATTGCATTACTCCTTCACATTCGTGGGAGACATAGCAAAAGCTGGCAGAATGGTCTACGACAACTCAACTACTTTCCGTAACTAACTATTTTTGTGTTGTCACTTGCTGAACTCAAACATATGAGTCTGCGCTTCATTTGGTAGTTTCGTAGAAACTGAAATGTAAATAGCACCAGTAGCTGACTGTCCAATCGGCTACACGTAGGAACACTTGTACATCCTTATTTTAGCTATATATAAATACCAAGCTTTAACTGAAAAATTGAAAACACAAAAAAAAACAATGTATTTCGGCCTTATCTGGATTCTTTCATGATTGTGTTTATTGATGATATTCTGGTGTATTCGCGTAGTCAGGAGGAGCACGCACAACACCTTAGGGTGGTCTTGCAGAGATTGAGAGAGGATAAGTTTTATGCAAAATTCTCTAAGTGTGAATTCTGGCTTAATACTGTGACTTTTCTGGGACACGTGGTGTCCAGTGATGGTATTTAGCTCGACCCAATGAAGATTGAGGCGGTGCAAAGGTGGCCCAGACCATCCTCAGCTACTGAGATTTGGAGTTTCCTTTGTTTGGCGGTTAATAACACAGATTCATTCAGTTTTTTCCTCTATTGCTTCGCCTTTGACAAAGTTGACTCTGAAGAATGCGCTTTTGTGTGGACAGATAAATGCGAGGAGAGCTTCCAGAAGCTCAAGTAGGCTTTGACCACAGCCACAGCTCCGGTATTAGTATTACCATCAGCTTCAGGCTCTTACATGGTGTACGGTGATGCTTGAAGAGTTGGGATCAGTTGTGTGTTGATGCAGGAGGGTAGAGTTATTGCGTATGCTTCTCGTCAGCTAAAGCCCAATGAGAAGAACTATCCTGTTCATGACTTAGAGTCAGCTACAATTATGCATGCCTTAAAAATTTGGAGGCATTATCTTTACGGTGTATCTTGTGAGGTATATATAGACCATCGCAATCTTCAGCATTTGTTTAAACAGAAATATCTTAATTTGAGACAGTGGAGATGGATGGAGTTACTCAAAGACTATGATATCACCATTTTGTATCAGCGCGGGAAGGCCAATGAGGTGGCCGATGCTTTGAGCTGGAAGGCTATCAGCATGGGTAGTCTTGCGTACATTCCAGTTGGGGAGAGGCCCCTTGCGGTAGATGTTCAGGCCTTTGCCAATCAGATGGGGAGGTTAGATATTTTCGAGCCCAGTCGGGTGTTGGCGAGTGTGATTTCTGGGTCTTCTTTTTATGAGCGCATTAGAGAGAGGCAGTATGATGATCCACATTTGCTTGTCCCGAAGGAAAAGGTCTGGCATGATGATGCCAGAGATTTTCCATTGGAGATGATGGCGTACTGCGGATGCATGGCCGGATTTGCGTGCCCAATGTGGATGGTCTCCGGGAGTTTATTTTAGAGGAGGCTCATAGCTCGTGGTATTCGATCCATTTGGGTGCCGCGAAGATGTACTAGGATTTGAGACAGCATTACTGGTAGATGATAATGAAAAAGGATATTGTGAATTACGTGGCTCAGTGTCTCAAGTGTCAGCAAGTCAAATACGACCACCAGAGACCCGGTGGTGTATTCCACTAGATGGATATTCTGAAGTGGAAATGGGAAAACATTACTATGGATTTTGTGAGTGGTCTTCCTCGTACCTCGAAGAAGTTTGATTTGGTTTGGGTAATTATGGATAGGCTGACTAAGTCTGTGCACTTCATTCCAGTATGTACTACCTATTCAACTGAGAAGTTAGCAGAGATTTTCATTCGGGAGATTATACGGTTGCATGGGGTCCCAGTTTCCACTGTATCAGATAGGGGTACCGTGTTTACTTCCTAGTTCTGGAGGACTTTTCCCCGGAAGTTGGGCACACAGGTACAATTGAGCACAACATTTCACCCACAAAAGGACGGACAGTCCGAGCATACGATTCAGATATTAGAGGACATGTTACGTGCCTGTGCTATTGACTTTGGAGGTTCTTTGGCTGAATTTTTGCCACTTGCGGAGTTTGCGTATAATAACAGCTATCAATCTAGCATTCAGATGGCGACATATAAGGCCTTATATGGGAGACGGTGTAGATCACTGTTTGGTTGGTTTGAGCCTGGCAAGGCTAGATTATTGGGGACAGAGTTAGTTCAGGATGCCTTTGAGAAAGTGAAAATAATCCAGGAGAGACTTCGTACGGCTCAGTCGTGTCAGAAGAGAAATGCGGACCGGATGGTTCGAGATGTATCTTATGCTGTGGGCGAGAAGGTCTTGTTGAAGGTCTCTCCTATGAAAGGCGTTATGAGGGTTGGAAAGAAAGGGAAGCTGAGTCCAAGGTTTATTTGGGCCTTTTCAAATACATAGGAGAGTCGGGGAGGTGGCCTATATGCTTGCCTTGCCACCTAGCTAATCGGGAGTTCACCCGGTGTTTCATGTTTCTATGCTCCGGAAGTATGTTCGGGACCCGTCTCATGTGTTAGACATCAGCACGATCCAACTAGATGAAGATTTGACCTATGATGTGGAGCCGGTGGCTATTTTGGGTCGTCAGGTTCGAAAGTTGAGATCAAAGGACATAGCTTCGGTGAAGGTGCAGTGAAGAGGTCGGCCCGTGGAGGAAGCCACTTGGGAGACCGGGCAGGAGATGCAGAGCAGATATCCTCACTTGTTTGATACTCAAGGTATGTTTCTTGACCCGCTCGAGGACGAGCGTTTGTTTAAGTTGGGGAGGATGTAATGACCTGACCCGTTGTCCCATGTATTTCTTCCCCGTTTTCCCCTTTTTATGATGTTATATGTTTCATTATATGTATTTGGAGAGTTTGTAGAAATTCGGATGGAGTTTGGATAGAAATGACACAAATAGACTCTTTAAGAGAAAATTAGTTTGGAAAGTCGACCAAATGTTGACTTATGAGTTAAAGGGCTTGGAATGGATTTTCGATGATTAGACTAGTTTCAGATGGTAATTTGTGACTTAGGAGCGAAATAAGAACTGAATTTGGAGGCATGTTGTAGAATTAGGCTTGAATTGGCTAAGTTAGAAATTCGGTGAAGTCCGGTTGATAGATTAGATTTTGATCCAAGAGTCGGAATGAAATTCCAATAGTTTGAGTAGCTCCGTTAGGTGATTTTTGATATGTGGGCAAATTTTCAGATCATTCGGAGGTGTTTAGGTCGGGTTTTGGAGAAAATGCAAGTTTCGGAAGTTCTAATTCAACTTAGGCTTGAATCCGTGGAAATTTGATGATTTTGATGTTTATGATAGCGTTTTTATGTTACAAGCAACTTTGAATGAAGTAATGGGTAATATCTGTGCATTTGGTTGGGGCCCTGAGGGCCTCGGGGTGATTTTGAGTGTTCAAACGGACTAGTTTTGGCCTTGGGAGACAGCAGATTTTTGTTGTTGGCTGTTGCAGGTTTTTGTTCATCGTGCTCACGTGAGGAGCAACGCGAACGCGTACAGTAATTTGAGGAAGCCTGGTATTTTGCCTTCGCGTTTGCGAAGGTGAGGCACGCAATCGCGTAGCTTTGGAACCTTGTTGATCGCGTCCGCGTGAAGTGGTGACGCGTTCGCGTATGCCAGGGAGGTGGGCCATCGCGTTCGCGTTGTGGCTGTCGTGTTCGCGTATGAGGGCTTGGGAGCCAGATCAAGTAAAGCATCACGTTCGCGTGGGTAAGGTCGCGAACGCGATGAAGGAATTTCTGGGCAACAGAAGGCTTTTAAATGTTATTTCATCCGCGAACCAAACATATTTTCCACCATTGCTAAGCAACCAAGAGAGCTTTTTGAGCGATTTGAAGTGGGTTTTCAGAGGGTATCGATTGGAGGTAAGTCTCTTGACTCAAAAACATCATTTTAGGAAGAATCAACCTCAAATCCTATGAAATTGTGTAGAAATTGTGAAGAACTAGGGCTTAGTTTTTAGAAACGAATTTTGGGGATTTGAAGGGTCAAACGGACTCCATTTTTGGTTAATTTTATATCTATGGACTCATGGCGAGACGAGGAATCGAAAGATGCAATTTTCAAAATTTTTCGAGAGGTGGCCCCGGGCTCGAGTTTTACCAACTTCGTGATTTTTAATATTTTTTGAATAATTTCAATTGGGATATGTTTATTTAGCCTATGATAACCTATTCGTTGTGGTTTTGAATAGATTCGACGCTTGTAGGAGACGAATTGAAGGGAAAGGGCATTGCAGACCAGGCTACGACTAGTTAGAGGTGAGTAGTTTGTATAGATGATGGCCTGAGGGTTTGAAACCCTGGCTTATCACATCGTGACGCTATGTTAGGGCGTGACTCGCACCCCATGGCAGGTGCGGGGTAGTAAATGATTGGGGATTGTGACATGGTCCATCTCGTGAGCTGAGTAAATTATTGGCGCTTGATACGCACCTTGTGTTGTTAATAATTTGGCTTATTGCCATATTTTTGGGCCTTGTGCCGACCTGTGGTACTCGCCTAGGGTGAATATCTATGTGATAACATGATTGCATAATCATTTATCTCAGTCCTGCGTTTAATCACCAAAATGAAATGCTAAGTCACCTTATTTCTGAAATTGACTAATTAAATTATATTCACCGTAACAATTGAAAAAATGGGAAGTTAGATTGAATCTCTTTATGTGACTCATATGCATATTGTAAACTGAGCTTGGGTCGGGCTGTATGATCCGCAGGGGATATATATATATATATATATATATATATATATATATATATATATATATATATATATATATATATATATATATATATATATATATATATATATATATATATATATATATATTGATATTGTGCTTGAGCTGAAAGAGCCCCTCCGGAGTTTGTACACACCCCAGTGAGCACCGTCGACGTTAAATGGAACGGGCTGCACGTTCCGCGGCGAATTCATGTGCATTGCATTGCATCTTTATCTGATACTTTGTTGTTGTTGTGATACTGTTATGCTGTTAGCCTGTAGCTATTTTATAGGATTATTAGTTATAGATTTACGTTGTGGTACTTTCTGAATTTCTTACTTTCAGTCGGTAGTACTCACCCTTACTCCCTGAACCTCGTGTGCAGATTCAGGTACACCAGAGGCTTAGCTGATTCTCGTAGTCTCCAGAGATATATCAGAGTCGTTGAGGTATCTGCATGACGTTCGCAGGACCTGGCTACTCTTCATTATTTCTCCATTTGATTATTATTATATACTTTCCCAGATATTTCGGTTATTATTCAGATTCTATTATTATTACTTAGTTTTGTTTAGAGGATCTAGACTCGTGACCCCCAGATCATATGGGTGTGCTTTTGAATTTTGTACTCTACTTATATCATATTATTAATATTTTTGGATTATTTTTTTTTTAATGTTTTCTCGGTTTGAGACTTAAAAACCATTGATCTAAGAAGGAGAGCCAAAAATCGGACTCAAATAGCCATGGATGGCAAGTGAAAGGTCAAAGACGATCGAAGAACAATCATCGAGCAAAGGCTAGTTGAACCCTTCGAGATCTGATCATAAGACCACATAAATGAGCACATAGAATCCATGAGAGGCTGATACAGGTATCTGGTGAGCCTGGAAGGCCATGGATTATGGTGGATTAGGGTTTGAGTTTGAGGTGGCGGCAAGGGTTTTGAGAGGATTTTAGAGAGGAGAGTGTTTGAAGGCAGCTGAGAGAAGAGAATGGGGTAGGGTTGGGGGTCGTTTTAATTAGAAAAAAAGGAAAGGGGAAATGGTGGTCGCTGATCTAAATGATCAACTGCCAGGATTAAGGGGTTACGGGTTGGGTCGGTCAAATGGGTATTGGGTTGGGTAATTAGGTTTGAATTGGGACTAATTAGGGGTGCAATTTAGGTTGTAATTGAAATGCAATTGAGGCTAGATTATAAATAGCCACTTTCCTCTTTTGTTTTATAAAAAATAGTAATAATGATTTTAAAAGAAAATATAAAATACTCGGAAGCCAAATATTATATAAATATTAACTTAAAAATATTGGAACTAATTTTACAATCATAAAATGTTATTAATCCCAAAATAGGTTGTAATTGCAATTACATGCAATTTCGCTTTAAAATACCAAATAAATTTGTAAAAAATATGAAAAAGTTACCTTAATTATACTTTGGTATAAAAGTGAGGATGAAATAAGTTATTCACCAAAAATAATAATTTTGGGAATAATTATTGGATTGTGTTGTATTAAAATAGGTAGCAAATTTATTTAATAATTATTGAAAATACCAAAACTCTTGGGGTGTGCTTATATATGCACATATATTCTATTTTGGATACAAAATATCTAGAAAAAATTGGGTATCAACAACTGCCCCTCTTTACCCGAGGAGGATGAAAGAGTTGTCGGGTAAAGATAAGATGACCAATTTTGACTGGAAGCGGCGATTGAAACATTTTTTGACCGAGCTCTAGTCTCTGAGCTACCTACATATTCCTTTTGTTACAAGAATGAGTCCATATGTAGTTTAGGAAGTATTGACAGAATTTGCCGATGGAGATTTTAAAAGGACGGACGTGATGCTTAGATTGGAAGAGGTATTTGAAATCTGACAGGCTGCGAGAACCGGAGTAGGATCGCTCCTTCTGAGATGGCCGTTTGCTAGTCAGGGTACCTGCAAGTAGGCGATATGACCGATATTTTGCAAAAATGTAAACGTAATGCAAGTTCCCATTGGACCATGAATGCTGTGTTCGGACAGTTAGGATGACGTCCTCAGACTATGACGTCCAGGACCATGAAGAGTAAAAATAAATATTTGACGGCTATGAAATGATGTTCTCAGGCCATGCAGATGGTGCCTCTACTATGAATAAGTTGGCGATCTTTCAACCTATGAGAAGGTGGCAATCTTTGAGCCGATGGAATGCGGAAGGTGGCGATCTTTCTGCCAAAGCAAAAGTCTAAATATAGGTGATGATATTGCAGCCGTACGAAAAATAAAGTGGCTATATTTCATCCATGCAGGATGGAGACAATGCTTAGTCTCGAAAGGCAGTTAGAGCATCCTTATGTAGATGGAGGTAGAGCTTAACCTCAGAAGGCAGATAGAGTAGCCTTATGAAGATGGAGGTAGAGCTTAACCTCGAAAGATAGATAATTAGCCTTATGCAAATGATGCATATAGAGGTAGAGCTTAACCTCGAAAGGCAGATAAGTAGCCTTATGCAAATAACGCAGATGGAGACGGTGCTTAATCTCGAAGGCAGAAAAGTGGCCTTATGCAGATAATGCAGATGGAGACAGTCCTAAGTCTCGAAAGGCAGGCGAGTAGCCTTATGTAGATAATGCAGATGGAGACAATGCTTCATCTTGAATGGCAAAGAAGTAGCCTTATGTAGACATTGCACATGGAGATAGTGCTTAGTCTCGAAAGGCAGAAAAGTTGCCTTATGCAATACAAGAATGTAAAAGGACGAATAGTAGTAAGGTCTCTTAGCTGACAACCGATTACGATATCATGACTGTTGGGGATGTTGTGTACAAATAGCAATTACGAATTAATGATGATTCTGAGGAGTTGTATTCTTGGGAAAGTATGCGTACATAAATATACCTGACGATATTGCAAGTCAATTACCTACATTTAAAGAAAAATTGTGATTTCTGTAAGGGGGAAAAGTTAGTTCATCTTCCCCTGGCTCCTGGTGTTGTGTGTCATTGGGGTAGCGTCGCTAAACAACAGCAATTTGGCTAACAGTTATGCATGATTTAGTAAATATATCATAAGTATATAATCAATAATAGTTTTATTTAGATGAACCAATGACTGTGACGTAGTTCAAGAAATTGTCCAGAATTTTGAGGATCCTCCTCAAAATTCTGTCCCAGTTTACTGGGTAGACACTTATGACGGCTCTGCTGAACAGCTGAAAAATCAGCTTCGGAATTTTCAGGATCCTCCTCAAAATTCTGCCCCAGTTCCAATAGTAGGGGGGAAAATTAAATTTTATTAATTTTTAATTAATAAAATTGCGATCGGTCCCATAGGGCTGCATATGTATCCTCTCTTAAACGGGAATCATGTCAGGCGTATTTCAAAATACATTATGAAGAAATTGCAGATGATTACACATAATATCATTTCGCTGCATCTGAATTGATTGGCTTCGGCCAGACTTCTCAGTCCATCTCTACAAGTATAAAGGCTCCTCCAGTTAGAACCCGATGAACAATGTACGGACCCTGCCAATTGGGAAAGAACTTACCCCTTGATTCATCTTGATGTGGGAATATTTTCTTCAACATCAGCTGCCCCGATATAAACTTCCTTGGTTCAACTCTTTTATTGGACATTCATTTCTGATACAACTAACCGTGGCAAACTACATTAATCTTTCTCCCATCTATAAGGGCTAACTTCTCATAGTGTCCCTTCACCCATTCTGCATCATCCAACTCAGCTTCTGATATGATCCTCAAGGAGGGAATTTCTACTTCGGCGGGAATGACCGCCTCTTCACCATAAACCAGCATATAGGGAGTAGCTCCGGTCGATGTGCGAACTGTGGTGCAGTATCCTAAGGTGAATGATAACTTTTTATGCCATTGTTGTGCCTTTTGATCATCTTCCTTAGTATCTTCTTGATATTCTTGTTGGCCGCCTCTACAGCTCCATTTATCTGAGACATGTAGGCTGTAGAGTTCTTGTGTTTGATCTTGAAAGTTTCACACATTACTTTCATCAAGTCGCTGTTGATATTGGAAACATTATCGGTGATGATTTATTCCTGAATTCTGAACCGACAAGCAATTCGGCTGCGGACGAAATTAGCCTGAACTTTCTTGGTCACTGCTTTGTATGATATTGCTTCGACCCATTTGGTAAAATAATCAATTGCAACTAAGATGAACCTGTGCTCGTTTGATGCGGCAGGCTCGATAGGTCCGATAACATCCATTTCCCAAGCGACGAATGGCCATGGTGAGCTTGTTGCTGTAAGCTCGTTTGGAGGCACCTTTATCATATTTTCATGTATTTGAAAGCGATGGCACTTTTGAACATACTGGATGCAGTCTATTTCCATAGTCATCCAAAAATACCCTTCTTGGAGTATCTTCTTTTCTAAGATAAAACCATTCATTTGCGGACTGCAGGTCTTTGCATGCACTTTGTCCAACAACCTGGATGCTTCTTTAGCTTCGATACACCATAGCAAACCCAAATTGGGAGTCCTCCTGTACAATATTTCCCCAATGTGAAAGAAGTTGTTAGATAACCTCCAAAGTGTGCGTTTTTAAGTGGTGTTTGCAAGTTCTGGGTATTCTCCTGTTTTCAAGTACTATTTGATGTCATGGAACCATGGTTTCCCATCTGCTTCTTCCTTAATGTGAGCATAGTAAGCTACAACAACAACAACAACAACTACCCAGTATACTCCCACCAGGTGGGGTCTGGGTAAATATTTACCCATAAATATTTACTAGGATAGGATCAATGAAATTTGTATATGGATGCTGGATCATGGATGATAGGGTAGCCAATTCATCAGCGAACTCATTCTGCACTCTGGGGACATACTAATACTTTGTCTTTGTGAATCTCTTCCTTAACTCCTATATGTGATGTAGATAAGGAAGTATCTTAGAGTTCTTGGTTGCCCACTCTTTTCGAATATGATGTATGAGCAGATCTGAGTCTCCGATCACTACTAACTCATGTATATTCATGTCGATGGCCAGTTTGAGCCCTAATATGCAGGCTTCGTATCCGGCCATGTTGTTGGTGCATGGGAGTCTGAGTTTGGCGAATACCGGGTAATGCTGACCAGTTTCTGACACTAGAACTACTCCTATGCCAACTCCTTTGAAATTTGCTGATTCGTTGAAGAGCATCCTCCAACCATCATATGATTCTGCAATGTCCTCTCCTATGAAAGATACCTCTTCGTCGGGAAAATATGTCTTTAGAGGCTCGTATTTTCCATGCATGGGATTCTCGGCGAGATGGTCTACCAAAGCTTGTCCTTTGACTACCTTTTGAGTGACGTAAACAATGTCGAATTCACTTAGCAAGATTTGCGACTTGGCGAGCTTTTCGATGGGTATAGGTTTCTGGAAGTTATACTTTAGTGGGTTCATTCTGGATATGAGATTAGTAGTATAGGCACAGAAATAATGCCTGAACTTCTGAGCCACCAAAGTCAAAGCACAACAAGTGCACTTTAGAAGAGAATATTGGGCCTCGTATGGTGTGAACTTCTTACTGAGATAGTAGACGGATTTCTCCTTTCTCCTCGTTTTATCATGCTGTCCCAAAACACAACCAAATGGTCCATCCAGTATCGCAAGGTAAAGCAACAGAGGTCTTCCTAGTTCGGGCGGAACCAAGACTGGCGGCGTTGACAAGTATTCCTTGATTATATCAAAGGCTTTCTGACAATCATAATTCAACTTGTTAGAACCTCTTTTTTCAACATTTTAAAGATAGGTTCACAAATGACCGTGGGCTGAGCTATGAACCGACTGATATAGTTTAGTATTCCCAAGACACTCATCCCGTCCTTCTTGTTCTTTGGCGGCGGAAATTCTTGGATGTCCTTAACCTTTGATAAAGCCAATTCTATTCCTCAACGACTCACGATGAAACCCAATAATTTTCCGGCAGGAACCCCGAATGCACACTTGGCGGGATTCAGTTTTAGATTGTACCTCCTAATCTGTTCAAGAACTTTCTCAGGTCTTCCATATGATCAGTGGCCTTCTTGGATTTGATGATGATATCGTCCACATATACCTCGATCTCGTTGTGTATCATTTCGTGAGAGATAGTAGTCATGGCTCTCATATAGGTGGCACCAGTATTCTTCAACCAAATGGCATCATTTTGTACAATACATCCCCCACAGCGTGATAAAAGCAGTTTTCCCCGCATCTTCTTCATCCATCCATATCTGATGGTATCAAGCAAAACACTCAAGAAATGAGTGCAATCCGTGCTTGGTGCAATTGTTAATTAGAATGTGTATATTTGGCAATGGGAAGTCATCTTTGGGACATACCCGGTTGAGATCTCGGTAGTCGACACACACTCTAACCTTCGTATCCTTCTTTGGCACTTGCACGATGTTGGCTAACCATGTTGGATACTCTACCACCCTGAGAACCTTGGCTTTGACCTGCTTGGTAACCTCTTCTTTAATTTTCAAATTCATGTCAGGTTTGGAGTTTTTGAGCTTCTGTTTTACTGGCGAACATGTTGGATCTGTTGGCAGTTTGTGAGCTACAATGGACGAAGTGAGACCAGTCATATCATTGTACGACCAGGCAAATATGTCCTCATATTCCTTTAAGAGCTCTGTGTACTCCTTCTTTTCAGATGGTGACCGGTGAATACTGATGCGCGTCTCTTTGACATTCTCTGTATCTCCCAAATTAACGACCTCAGTTTCATCCAAGTTAGACTTAGGCCTATTCTCAAAATTCTCAACCTCTCTGATGACGTCTTCTGGTATATCATGCTCTTCTGAATCTATATATGTGTGTTACATTGTCTCGTTGCAAGTCACATTCGCTGGTTCATCGTCAAGATAAGTAATAGTAACGCTGTGTAAATAGAGTAAATAGTAGGGAAAATATTAAGAACGATATATATGATAAATTGAAATGCTTTGATTAAAATCATAATTGTTTCAAACATGAGACCTCTTTTTCAAGTTAAAGGCAATGTAGAAAGAAATCAACTAGTAAAAAGTAAAAAAATGCGATGCATGATGCTCTATTTAGCCTTGCTACCCCGAAGCTCTTCGGGACCTGGTTGTTCTGATCGACCAATTACCGTGGTGTTCTCCTCGGTTCACATCTTGTATGGAAGGGCCTTCCTCCTCAAAATTAACACAGCAGTCTATATCATCTTCCAGGAACATGTTCCTCATTGCTGCTAATGTCTCTTCTTCTTCTAACCTATATATGATGTCTGCCGGTTAGAAATTCTATTCCAGACGAGGTATCAGACACTCTAATAGATAGTAGGGGCTGCGCCATGGTGGCCACCAATGGTTGAATTCCTCCTAGGTGTATTCATACCCCAAACCAAAGGTAGTACAATGTTTCTTTAGTTTGATGGGTTTGGCAATTCCTTGGGGAGGTTTTTGCCAAGTCCCGTTACAGGCTCATACGCGCACCAATTCATGATACTTTCAATCTTGTTATCCCGCCATTTATCCTTGTCTACAGTGTTGACCCGCTAAATGTGATGGTAGGTATCTCCGCCTATTCTTCTTCTGCCTCCAATCATCAGGATATTCTGGCCACTAAATATGGGGGTTGCTACCGTCACCATGAATGATCACCTTTTGATGGTTCCATTTGAACTTCATCGCCTGGTGAAGGGTTGATGCTGCAGCCCCAACGGCATGGATCCATGGTCGTCCTAACAATAGGCTGTAGGATGTTGGGGCGTCTATCACTTTAAAGTCAACGTCGAACCAAGTTGTCCCCATCTGCACACATAGACTGATTTCTCCAATAGTAGACCTTTGGGACCCATCAAAGCCTTTGACATTGATGGCCCCATCCTTGATCTTATGTATGCTCTTTCCCAATGTTCTGAGAGTTATCAACAGACAGATGTTGACGCTATATCTTCTATCGATCAGGACCTTAGTAATGAAATAATCTTCACATTGCACAGTGATGTGCAGTGCCTTGTATGACTCAGCCCTTCCGATGGCAACTCATCTTCGTGGAAGGTGATTTTGTGACTCTCAGTACTTTCCCCACCATGTTTGCCATTTCCCCTCCAGTTATGTTGTTGGGCACATAAGCTTCACTCAATATTTTCATCAAAGCATTTTTGTAGGCGTCAAAGCTCTGCAAAAGAGATAGGATGGAGATCTGCTAGTATTTTGTTCAATTGCTCAACGATCGAGTACTACTTAGCTTTTATATTCCTCCAAAGATCATCAGGACCCATTTCAATAGGTCGTCCAGAGGCTTGCTTACTGCACTCAGCTAGGTGCTCTGGGGTGTAAACCTAGCCTATTCTGGTCATACCATGCGCAACAATTGCATTCCCCGTCTTGGTGTTCCCTTTCCTCCTAGCTTCAGCTGTGTAGTCCCATGGTATGGCATTTGAGTGGAACGGTGTTATGTCTGAAATTGCTACAGGAATAGGTACCCTTGGTGGTAACACATCAACTTCAAAAGGTGCAGGTGCTTTTTGGAACTCCAAACTCAACTACAATCGGTCCGAGCGCCTTTGCAGAAGAAGGTGCTTCAACTTCGAGAGGCATAGACATGTTTACTTTATTGCCCCCCAGAGGGCTGATTCTGCACAAAAATTGGGCTAAGTGTGACCGCTGGTTTCTTTGGCTCATCACTCTCAACAATCAATCCTATCGACCCCTTGGGGTCCCAGTCATCTTTGATCTCGATCATGTGAATGTACCCACCTTTGTGTTCAGGCAGAGGGTTATTGCAAACATTAGGAGCATGCTTTTTGCTACGATGACATTATTGTCGATCAGGGTTTGAATCTTGTCCTTCAATGAGCGGCTTTCATCAATGTTATATCCCGTCATGCCAGAATGGTACGCACATGTCTTGTTCGTGTTGACCCATTGGGAAGGATTTTCTGGAGTTATGGCTGGGATATGGGTAACGTAACTGGCTGCTTTAAGTCTTATATAAAGATGGTCAATTGGTTCGGCGATGGCTGTATATTGTCTGGGAGGTCTACGGTCAAAATTTGGCCTAGGTCTAGGGAAATTTTGGCAAGTGGGAGGTGATTGGTAGTGAGAGGGTTAGGCATTATAAGCTTGGTATACAAGTGCAGGTCTAGAGTATCTGGGTAAAGTGGGTTGATATGTGGGAGGATGAGATGATTGGTAAATGGGTGGTGGATTTGGGTGGGAGGGTGTGGATTCTTGGTAATTCGGAATAGGCTGATATGAAAGTGGAGGTAATGGGTAAGTGTGGTATTTCAGTGGTGATTTAGCTCCCTGTGCGCCCATCACGACACTCACATCCTTCTTCTTGGATGTGCAACCAGACTGTAAAGCCTTGTTGGTGTCCTGCATTTCTTCAAGATTAGTAACCATACCATTCTTAATGCCTTCCTGAATTCTTTCCCCCATCTTGATGATATCGGAGAAATTTTTACCCTCGATCAGCATCAACCTCTTGTAATAATGTGGATCCTAAGTCTGGACGATGAATCTGTTCATTCGTTCCTCTTCTTAGGTCGGCCTGACCTTAGCAGCCTCTGATCTCCAACAAGTAGCATACACGCTGAATGTCTCAGTAGGCTTATTCATCAAATTTTGGATGTAGAATACATCCTGTGCATTCTCTGTATTGAATCAGAACCTGTCCATGAAGTCTGACAACATACCTACCCAGCTTGTTCACTTCTTGGGGTCTTGGCTGATGTTCCAAGATAGATTATCTATTTTAAGACTCCTCATGAAGAGTTTCATACCGATCTTCTCATCCTTTGTGACTCCGTCCAGTTTGTCACAGTATGTCCTCAAATAGACTCTAGGATCTCCCATGCCATTGAACATTCTGAACTTGGGAGGTTTGTACCCCTCCAGAAGTTCAACATCTGGCTGAATATAAAGGTCCTCACAATTAAGCCCCTCAATACCTTTCTTTCCTTCAACACCCTGGACTCGGCTGGTAAAATTCTTGAGTTCAGCGGCTAGGTTCCTAATGTGGGAGTCTTTTTCATCAGACTCAGGTGCACTTGAGCTTGGTTGAGTGTAGTGAGGTATAGTATTCACGTAGATAAGAGTGTTGTGGAGGTGGTCGTTTGTGGTGTTCAATGGTTCAAGAATGAGTAGTGGAGTGTTTTTGGGAGTGTGTCATGTGTTGCAGTGTTGAGCATGAGTGTGTTGTATCTGTGGTTGTGGAGTGTTCTGTGGAGTTGCAGGATTTTGAGTGTTTGGAAAGTTGACATCAGGAGCGGTGAGAGAGAGTGATAAGTTCGCCAAGTTTCGAACCTGATCCAATTCTTCTCGGAACACTCTCAATAATTTCTGCTCAAGTTAGGCAGCAATTTCCTTTAGCAACTGCGGTACCCTGAGGAATCTCAGTTCTTTTAATTTCCTTTCTAGTGCTGGAATCTCCCATTCTACCTTTGTTCTTGTTTTAGATAGTGGAGGCCCCTTGAATCTCGTACTATATGGTGATGATGATAGAGTGCACGAACTAACCTTTGGGGGGAAATAAAAATAAAAGAAAAACAAAAGGTAACAAGTTAGTACGGGTTATGAGAAGGAAAATATTATGATATTTAAATATATTGTGCAAGAATATAAATCGCGTCCTAATTTGGGTGCCTCATTGTTCCGAGGTAGGCGTAGCGACAAATAATTTTGGAGAACTTATAATGCTAAATGCCTCATTTTATTGATAAAAATAGGACGAATCCAAACGACACTAAATAAAAGAAAATAAAATGTCACTAGTGGCCATTGGCCTTGCAAAAAAAAAAGACTCCTAACTACTTGGTCCCAGAAGGATCTTCCCCAGATTCGGCATCTTTATCGCCCTCGAACAATTTCACAAGCTCGCATAGTCCTAGTAACAAATAAGACTAAGCCAGATGTCCACCCGTATTTCCCTCAGTGTTTTGATAGTCTTCAATCCTCTTGATGAACTTTCCTTGCAGCTCCACTAGACCTCGCTCCAAATACCCTAGTCGCTTGTTGGCACTGACAGCCATATCTTTCCACTATTCGATCATCTTCTAATAGGCTTCTTTTATTTCCTTATGCTCGATGTCACATTCCCGAATTCTCTTGCGCAATTGATTTTACTTAACCCGTGTTTTGGCCTTTTCGTAAATAACCCTGTGGCCTTGGATGAACCCGGGCTGACCCAAACCATTCTGATCATCTTCCAACCAACCTGAAAGTGTGATGCACAGCTGGCATGATACCTGTCTAGCTCAATAGAATCCTTCCCCAAAATCATTTTGCAGTGCCACAGGTGCAGAGCTTGGCACTTGTGAGGGCTATTGTCGTCCTGGAAGTCAGCCATAAAGTAGCTCATTTTGTCGACCCTTGGTATGATTTGCATTCTTTTGGCGTGCCTCATAGCTCGAAGGGGAACGTAGGGATAAGTTCCTCTCAGACCAATTAGTATAAGAAATGGTACATCTCGGGGTCGAATAATGAATTCTTCCGTAGGGAACCACTCGAACATCCATTGTACCTGGTCCTATTTCATATTTTTGAACAACTCTACCCATCCTCTAGTATCCTCTGGCTGGGCGAACATGTTAGGCATATAATTCATACGCCTTGGCTGGTGGAAGGCGATGTGATCATCCCAATCTCTACGTAGGATCTCTTATCGGTATTCTCTTTCCTGGAGGTGCTCCATGAGCCTGAGCTGAAGTAATAAGTTGCAACCTTCAAAATGATTGGCCTTCTGCTGAAAATTATCCAGGGCTCGGTATATTTCAGCAACGATCATAGGCACTATACTGAAAGGCTGCCCGCCAATTCCTTTCATCAATGTCTTGGTTACCATAGCCAGTCAGGTATGGATCCTAGTCTCTTCATTGGGAACATTATCATTCCCAGGAAACAAAACATGAATCGTAGACACTTCAATGGATATGCCCTAATGAAGTAAGAGGGAATTCATCTAAGTAGGTGCAGTATGACTTGCTATGGCAGTACCTCTCGTACAAATAGTCAAATGGGATGTAAGAGTTTTTCAAATAGGTTAAGTCTGGATTCTTCTTCAGTCCCGTATCTTAAGGAAACCCCTACCCTTGCGATTCTCTAGCATAAGAAAAACCGGAGTCTCCCAAGGAATACCAGCTAATCCTCCTATTTCCTCGAGCAAAGGAGTCATTTCAAGGTCCCCGAAGCAGAACGCGGACTTGTCACTATCCCAGTATAGTGTTGCAGCCACTATGATTTTGTTGTCAGGCTGGATCTCTAGAAGAGAAGGCAAATTACCTAAGTATTCGCGGACAAGTGTCTCATCACTGTAGTGGAGGTATTTCCACCAATTTAGCAGACTTGGATGAATGTTGGTTACCATGCCAAATCTGGGGACTTCGTGCCTTACTTCTAAAAAAAAGTGTTAGGCCCTTACCCCAACCGGACTCGGCTATTTAAACCAATAATTAGCATAGCAACCATTTAGTTTGTAAATAAATGCACAGAACATGGGGGTTTTCAGGGAAATCGGATGGAGTTTGGACTAGGCTATCCTAATGATTCATTATGTGAACGATATATTTGACTTGGCTAGGTTTGACTATAATGCATGTACATTTAAACATATTAAGGTTTCTACTTAGGTATTAGACTGGTACCCTTGGGCGGACAACTTAAGAGGAAATGGCATGGAATCGTCAACTGCACCGCTGATCGACTAGTTTTACCACAATATGCCTTTTCCAAATTTAAGAGGGTGATAATATCTGAAGAGCGCAACCACTCATTATTAGCGTTGCTATGGTATTTGTTTGGCACGAGTGGAATATGATGTTGTAGATGTAATTTACAATAATGAAACAAATTGACATGTATTATCACGTTCATAAGATGAATATTTACAATAATTGCTCGCAATTACGACAGTATTGAGATAAAATAGTAAAGGTCTCACGACCCTAGTTCACCAATCGTTAACTTGTCATGGCAGCACCCAGTCTTCGCAAGCAGGTAAGTCTGACACTTTGCTGAAATTCAACAATCCTTACAAAAAATGATAAATGAAACATGATTAGCATAAGAACATGTATAGGGTGCCGCTTGGCACATACACTTCGACTCAACATAATAAAAAACCTCCAAGACTCGGAAACCCACAGACAACACAGGCTAAGAGTAAAATATAACATACGGCTCTAACATCCAGGAGTGTCTACAACAAATGAGTACATGAACGAAATTACTACTAAAGGTAGAATAGAAGGAAACTCCTAGTCTTTGTGGACGTGGCAGATGCATACCTCGATTTCTCCAAGTGTAGCTGCGAGATCACTAATAGCGCGCCCGTCCAGAACTACCTGGATCTGCACAACAAAAGTGTGCAGAAGAGTAGCATGAGTACACCACAACAGTACTTAGTAAGTGCAAAGCCGAACCTCGATGGAGTAGTGACGAGGAAGGTGGAGGCCCTACTGAGACGAACATAAGAAATAATGTAAGAATAAATAAATGGTAGACAATGAAGTAAACCCCGAATATCTAACAAACACAGTAATTAAAACAGAACGCCTACAAGTACATACTACGAACACAAGGAAAATCATTCAAAAGCCAGGATTTCCACATGGAGCTCCGAGAATTGAACCCGTAGTCCATTTATACCAATATCGAAGGATATCTCGGGAATCGAACCCGTAGTTCATCATATCTCTAACAGAGGATCTCCAGGAATTGAACTCACAGTCCTTCACATAATTAAAACAGAGGGTCTCCGAGAATTGAACCCGCAGTCCTTCATACCAATAACAGAGGATCTCCGGGAATTAAACTCGCAGTTCTTCATACCAATAACAAATGATCTTCGGGAATTGAGCCCGCAGTCCGTCATATCAATATCATAGGATCTACCTGGAATCAAACCCGTAGTCCATCATGTCAATATCAGAGGATCTCCCGGGAATTGAACCTGTAGTCCATCATGTCAATATCAAAGAATCTCCCGAGAATTTAACCCGTAGTGGGTCATGTCAATATTAGAGGATCTCTCGAGAATTGAAGCCGTAGTCCCAAATGTAAATACACCACAACAAATCAATATTTAACGGAAAGGAAGCCAAATGCGAACAACAAGTAAAATCGAGAATCTAACATGCTTCGCAAAAAAGACAAATATGGCAATTTAGTCGAATAGAGAAAATAAATCACTAGCATACTTTCCAAGGAAAAACAGATATTTCAATTTGGTCAAATTGAGAAAATAAGTTACTAACATGCTTTCCCTAAGTCAAAACAAGTGAAGTTTCATTTTTAACAATTAAATATGGGAAGAAAACACAGTCTAAATAAGCCAAATAAGGTGAATTTCCAACAACTAGCACAAGTACACGGCTGTCACCTCGCTCACAAGGCTTTTAAACAATGACAAAGATATCCTAAGGGGTGAGGTCCCCGCACAAGGTTAGACAAGCCACTTGCCTCGAATTGGTACAAAACCACTAAGAAACAATGTCCTTGCCACGAGTATCTGACTCCGAGTGGCCCAAATTTATTAAAGCCAATTACACGTTGTAAATAACATTGCAAGTAACTAATTACACTGTTAAAATTAAAGATAAGACGCGAAAATAGGTGAAATAGCCAAAATTCCCCTCAGGCCAACATCTCAGAATCAAATAATTTTCACATTCACAAACCTCCTACTCTCACGAGTCTAACCATATAAAAATCTCCCAAATCGGAGGTCAAATACCCCTTCAAATCATCAAAGTTAGGTCTAAGGACTTTACCCCTATTTTCATTCAAAAATCAAAAATTAAAGCTTGAATTCGAGGTTAGATTAACGGGTAATAATCATAATGGAGCAAGGAATCGTTACCCCTCGAAAAATCTCCCAACACTGAGCTCTCTAGCTTGAGTTTGATGAAAATGGAAGAAACCTCATTTTTGAAAACTTTGTAACTGTTAGGGGACTTTGTTCATTACGATCGCATGAAGTCGTCTGTGATCGCGGAGAAGAAAATTATAAGGCCCTAAAAATGGCCTATGCGATCGCAGGAAGGGGCTTGCGATCGCGTAAGGTTGGAAGCTTGTCTTATGCGATCGCATCAAGGGCTATGCCATCACGTATAAGGAAAAAGGAACATGGGACCCCAGCACAGTTAACTCAATACGAATGCATGGGGGGAGTTTGCGATCAAGTACAGGGAGTTCAGATGTTATGCGATTGCAGGATGGAAGTTGTGATCGAATTGAAGGAAAAGAAGACCTCCACAAGAGGTAATACGTGATCGCATGAGCACTTATGCGATCACAGAGAAGGAGTTTCTGCAACAGGTCTGAAGGATTTTTCTGCAATCTTTTTCAACACAAGCATGCCCCGTTGGGCATCCGAAAAACACCCGAGGCCCCCGGGATCTCAAGCAAACATACGAAAATATACCATAACATCATTCAAACTTGTACCAATCCTTAAACCACCTAAAACAACGCCGTAAACTCGAATTAATCAATTATTTGAACTTAAAAACTTTAAAACTTAACCAAACTCGCTTTCGATACGAAAACTAATCAAAACATGTCTGATTGACCTGAAATTTTGCACGCACGTCCCAAATGACATGATGGTGCTACATCAACTTCCGGAATCCCGTTCTGACTCTTGGATAAAAAATTCACTATCAGACCGAAAACTTCAAAATTCTAACTTTCGGCATTTAGAGCCTAAATGAGCTACGAACATCCAAAATACATTACGAACACGCTACCAACCCCAAAATCACCTAACGGAGCTAATGGAACCATTGGTTTTCCATTTCGAGGTCGTCTTGACACTTTTCTGATTACGGACCATTTTCTAGCACTTAAGCTCTCATTTAGAGACTAAGTGTCCCAAAACACTCTGAATTCTATTACCAAACATCCAGCAAGCCAAAATAGCAAAATGAACTTAGGGGAATTAGTTAATGGGAAAACAGGGCATAAATTGCAAAGACGACCGTCGGGTCCTCACATCCTTCTACACTTAAACATTCGTTCGTCCTCGAACGAGCATAGAGAGCATACCTGAAGTAGCAAAAAGATAAGGGTATCAGCTGCGCATATCCCGCTCGGTCTCCCAAGTCACCTCCTTGGACAGTTGAACTGAGCCTTCACACCTGCCTGTCTAATATTGCCACTGGCTCCTCAACATAGGACAAGTCATTGTCCAACTGGACTGAAGTGAACTCCAACACGTGAGACGGGTCACCGTGATACCTCCAAAGAATCGAAACATGAAACACTGGATGAACCTCGGCCAAAATGGGAGGTAAAGCAAGCACATAAGAAACCTTCCCAACCTGCTTCAAAATCTCAAATGGACCAATGAACCTCGGGCTCAACTTTCCTTTCTTCCCAAAGCTCATGACATCTTTCATTGGCGAGACCCGAAGCAAAACCTGCTCACCAACCATAAAGGAAACATCACAAACCTTCCGGTCTGCATATCTTTTCTGTCTGGACTGGGCCACACGTAGTCTGTCTTGAATCACCTTAACCTTCTCAACCGCATCCCGAACCAAATCAGTGCCCAATAACCTGGCATGCCCCGGCTCGAACCAACCCACCGGGGATCTGCATCTCCTACCATATAATGCCTCATAAAGCGCCATATGAATACTGGACTAGTAACTGTTATTGAACGCAAACTCAGCCAATGGCAAGAACTGATCCCACGACCCCCTAAACTCAATCGCGCACGCACGGAGCATATCCTCAAGAATCTGAATAGTGCGCTCCGCCTTCTGATAAGTATAAATTGTGTATGTTTTAAGTATATATAATATTAACTAAATAATATTTTATTTCTAAATATATTATATTTTGTTCAATATTTGTGTAAATATAATAAGTACTGCAGGGAAAGAAAAAGAATAGAAAGAAGAATATAAAGGCAAAGAAAAAGAGCCAAGGATGACATCCGTGGGAGAAGCAACTGGAGAAAATTGAGCATCGAATGAAGGATGACATCCCAGACCGCATACCAGGCCAAGGATGACATCCTTGGGAAATTTTGCTTGTGCTTGTCCCTATAAAAAGGGCATAAACTTCAATTGAAAAAAGAGGAGAACAATTCTTGTGCGGAGAACATCAACTTTAATTAGCTTTGTTTTAGTTTTAAAAGTTATTTCTCTTGTTTTAGGAATAATAATTTTTTATTTTATATTTTCTCCATAATGGAGTAATTTTCTTTGGTTGGGATACTAGATGAAGCTATAAAAGTGTTGTAATAATTATCTTAATTTTATTATCTTCTTATGTTGAGATTTTCTCTTTATCATCATTAACACCAAGGTATTTGATATTGACTATTTCTATTATTTGACATAATTATATCACTTACTGTAATCTTTATCTTGTTATTTTGTTTCTTGTTCGGGAGAAGAGAAAGATTTAAACAAGTTTATTGATTTAGAAAAGGCTAATCGAAAGAGGCTTTTTTTCACTTAGTGCAATCAGCTAAGATAATTCTTGTTTGAAGCCATTACTTTACTACACTAATCGAAAGAGATATTATTAGTCAATTATTGTATCATGTCACTAACTGTCAATAAATTAATAACATTAAGCTTGAGCGGTGCTATTTATATATTTTTGTTATGTGGAGTGATGTCTTAGAAATAAGTGGTCATTCTTTAAGCAAGGTCTTTGTTTCACTGTTAATCGGTTGACTACACTAATCGAAAGAGGTGTTATTAATTGGTTACTTTTATGTGATTTGGTTGATTTAAAAATAAGCAATCATTTCATTAATCAAAGAAATAAGTAATAGAGTTTTGATTTTATTATAATGATTTTATCTTGCTGATTCAAAGTATTCCAACCTCTATCTTTTATTATAAAACTATTAAAATATTATTACTTTTTATTTTACTATTGTTTCAACAACTCTATCTTTACCAATCTGATTCTCTCAAATAGTGACAAAGACAATACAAATATGTAGCCTAGGTGGTTTCAATCTATGTGGGACGATATCTTAAACTTTACTATAATTTGACAGAGTACGAGCAAAAAGTCATATACGCCCAGAGCTCGTCAAATTTTAGGCGCCGTTGCCGGGGATTGGTAAACATCTACTTCAGATTAATTGTTTTACTACTACTTTGAGATTTTTTTTCTTTAGCTTAAGTCTTTTGTTTTCTAGTGCCTGACAAGTACTAGGTAGCAATACCATATAAAAAACATTTAAAAAAAAAGGAGGATCTTGAATGTCAACTCATTCCACATTCTTTCAAATGAATTTTTATCAACAAAGTAAACTTCTTCTTGATTTGGTAGAAGAATACTGTCAAAAGGCCATCGAATATGACTATTGTGGAGGAAACCACCAAAGCTTTGAATGCCAAACAAGTAACACATTCTCCTATGTGGATACTAGAAGAATAAATGACCTTGATCAGTCAAAGGTCCATTACTTGTGAATATTGTGGTGGAAGTCACCTTACTGATGAATGCCAACTAGGTAAATCCTATTCTTTTGGTTCACTGAATAAAAAGGCTGATGTGGTTTCTAGTTCTTGCAGGCTTATTGATTCTAGGGAATATGACTGCAATCCGGAGTTGAATCAATATTCTCAAAAGAGTCAAAATATTGAGAGTTAATCACCTCAAGAGGAGAATGTAAACTTGAAAAAAATTGTGCATAATTTCATAGAAAATACCGACGAAAAATATGCATAGAATCATAAAGCTATTACAGACCTAACAATAAAAGTCAATCAATTAGTAAGTATGGCAATCTCCTTGAATTTTTGTGGCGAGCTTCTAAATGAAACTGTTTCTTGTAAGGATGGACCAATTGGTAAAAAAAATTCAGCTTTGTGAGAAAGAATCTACTATTCATGGTGAATATCCCGATTCAATCGAGAAGACTAACAATAAAGGTTTTGTTGAAAATAATTCAATAGGTGAAAATTTCTTACTCCAATTTTCTTATTCACATAAATTGATTAATTTGGAAGAAAATGAGAATGAAGAGGTCATTATACAAAAAAATAAAATTCTCATGGACCATCATTCTTCAATTTATTTTTGACCATTATGATTTTTTGGATTTTGTTATAGGAGACTTTCAGGAAAATGCATGGAATGATCCTCGTGCAAAATGCAGAATGGAGTTAAGGATCAACATGTACTATTATTCTCCCGCTCGAGACAAGGCCAAGAAAGAGAGGGATGTGAGAAAAAAGAAAATATTTTGTGATGTTCTTGTCCAAGTGTGCTCTAAGATGAACCCCAAAGAGCGAAAAAGAAAGAGTGATTCAGAACTGGGTTGGAGTTTACAAGCTCCAGAAAAAAGAATAAAAAAATGTTCAAGGGAGCCCCTTTACCTTGTCTTGCTTTTATATTATTTTTCATCGGGATGACAGTATTTTAAGTATGGGGGTAGAGAAATATATATATATATATATATATATATATATATATATTTATATATATGTATGTTTATATTTTTTAAGTATAACTTCTTTATACATCTTCATGGATTTCTTTGTTCAGTTCTTTGCCATGGTCGTAATATTTTGAACTGAACATTTCTAGAATTTTTAGTCCATAAGATGGTTCATAACTTAATTTTTTTTTGTGAATGAGATTTTGAAAAAATGGGGTTTAATTGAGTGTCATCCATGTGTTATATGATTATCTTTTGAAGTTCATATTTCTTTATTGGTGATTAAAATTATAATATTTGTTGATCCCAAGTGCATTGTGTTGTTAGGTTATATTGTCAAGTTCTCTTGCTTATCTTAAAATATAGAACTTGTCTTTAATGTGGTTTGAGGCGAAATCCTAGGTAGATTTTTGAGTTGATAAATGAAAGTAGGCATTGCTTGTTGAACCATTACCTAAATTAACCTACCAATTATATTTATCCCTTGTCAGACCCTTTGAGCCTAAATAAATTGTCCCTGTTTTCTTGGTAGGCAAACTTTAATCCTTAGCCTAAATTTATTATCACATCTATTTTTTTCACCTATTTCCTTGCTGACACTTTGAAAATTCAAAACATATTGTAGTAGAATGAAGAGATGAAAGGATGATTGTTGGGTTTACTAATAGTTTGAGAATGTTGTCGCGTGACTTTAAAAGAAATAAATTGTTTCTTGTAAAAAAAAAGGAAAAAAATTTATAGCAACAAAGAGAATTTCGACAACTGCAGAAAAAAAGGGTATACAACAAAATAATGAAAAAAGGGAGGTTAACTTATTTTTAGAAATAAGGAAGACAATTGTACTTAATTGTCAAAAATATTGTAGTGCTCCTAAGAGACTTGACTCGCTTTATCCATATATATCTTACATGCCCGTATACCAACATTACAACCTTAATAAAGTCCTACATGATCTCAACTCAAAGACTCCTATATTAGTGGAGAACCACATGATAGTCAAGCTTATGAAAATTTTCAATAGCTTGAGATACTTCTTTATTGAGAGTGAGCAAATTTTTCAATGTCCTTCTTTGTTTTGTACTGATATATTATGATTTATGGACATCTCTCTTCATTTGGTGAGACACACTTGAGATTAAAAAAATATTATTATTTTGGTTCTCAACAAATGAACATGACTATGATTTTAAAAATTATTTGAACTCGTGGTGTGATATCTTGGTTATATTCTTGTTAGCAGAAAGTTCTCATAATTTTATTTAAAAAATTTGATCGCTTTTTTTTTTTTGTGTATTTTCCTTGAGGACGAGCAAACGTTCAAGTATGAGGTTATTTGATAAGTATAAGATGTGTATGTTTTAAGTATATATAATATTAAATAAATAATATTTTATTTCTAAATATATTACATTTTGTTCAATATTTGTGTAAATATAATAAGTACTGCAGGGAAATAAAAAGAATAGAAAGAAGAATACAAAGGCAAAGAAAGAGAGCCAAGGATAACATCCGTGGGAGAAACAACTGGAGAAAATTGAGCGTCGGACGAAGGATGACATCCCAAACCACATCCCAGGCCAAGGATGACATCCTTGGGAATTTTTGCCTGTGTTTGTCCCTATAAAAAGGGCGTAAACTTCAATTGAAAAAGAGGAGAACAATTCTTGCTGAGAACATCAACTTAAATTAGCTTTGTTTTAGTTTTAAAAGTTATTTTTCTTGTTGTAGGAATAATACTTTTTTATTTTATCTTTTCTTCATAATGGAGTAATTTTCTTTGGTTGTGATACTAGATGAAGCTATAAAAGTGTTATAATAATTATCTTATTTTTATTATATTCTTATGTTGAGATTTTCTCTTTATCATCATTAACACCAAGGTATTTGATATTGATTATTTCTATTATTTGACATAATTATATCACTTACTGTAATCTTTATCTTGTTAATTATTTTATTATTCGGGAGAAGAGAAAGATGTAAACAAGTTTATTGATTTAGAAAAGGCTAATCGAAAAAGGCTTTTTTCACTTGGAGCACTCAGCTAAGATAATTCTTGTTTGAAGCCATTACTTTAATTGGTTAACTACACTAATTGAAAGAGGTATTATTAGTCAATTATTGTTTAATGTCACTAACTGTCAATAAATTAATAACATTAAGCGCGAGCGGTGCTATTTATATATTGTTGTTATGTGCAGTGATGTTTTAGAAATAAGTGGTCATTCTTCAAGCAAGGTCTTTGTTTCACTGTTAATCGGTTGACTACACTAATCGAAAGAGGTGTTATTAATTGGTTACTTTTATATGATTTGATTGAATTAGAAATAAGCAATCATTTCATTAAAGAAAGAAATAAGTAATAGAGTTTTGATTTTATTATAATGATGTAATCTTCCTGATTCAAAGTATTCCAATCTCTATCTTTTATTATAAAACTATTTAAAACATTTATTGCTTTATTTTACTATTGTTTCAACAACTCTCTCTTTACCAATCTGATTCTCTCAAATAATGACAAAGACAATACAAATCTGTAGCCTAGGTGGTTCCAATCTTTGTGGGACGATATCTTAAACTTTACTATAATTTGACAGAGTACGAGCAAAAAATCATATACGCCCAGAGCTCGTCAACTTCCGTCCGTCTGAGGGTGAAAAGTTGTACTCATGGTCACTTTGGTACCCAACTCATGCTGAACGGCTCTCCAGAACCATGATGTAAACACCGAACCCCTGGCTGAGATGATAGAAACTGGAATGCCATTCATACGGACAATCTCCCTGACATAAATCCCTGCTAACCGCTCTGCAGAGTAAGAAGTGCACACTGGAGTGAAATGAGCGGACTTGGTCAACCAATCCACAACAACCCAAACAGAATCAAACTTCCTCGCCGTCAGAGGGAGACCAGTCACAAAATCCATAGTGATATTCTCCCATTTCCACTCCGTAATCTCCATATGCTGGAGTAGCCCTTCCGGTCTCTGATGCTCAGCCTTCACCTGCTAATAGTTGAGACATCTAGCTACAACTCTACTATGTCCTTCTTCATCTGCCTCCACCAATAATGCTGCCTCAGATTCTGATACATCTTCGCGGCACTCGGATGGATGGAACACCTCAAGCTATGGGCTTCCGTCAATATCAACTCCTGAATATCATCAACATCAGGCACACAGATCCGCTCCTGCATCCTCAACACCCCGACATCTCCAATAGTCCCATCCTTAGCATCGCCATGCTGAACTGTGTCCTTGAGGACAAGAAAATGAGGGTCATCATATTGTCGCTCCCTGATACGATCAAACAATGAAGACCGAGAAACCACATAGGCTAGAACCCGATTGGGCTCCGAAAGGTCCAATCTCACGAACTGACAGGCAAGAGCCTGAACATCTATCGCCATGGGTCTCTCTGAAGCTGGTAATATGCCAAACTCCCCAAACTCTCCGCAAGACGACTCAAGGCATCGGCTACTACATTAGTCTTGCCCGGGTGATAAATAATAGTAATATCATAATCCTTCAGTAGCTCCAACCATCTCCTCTGGCGCAAGTTCAGATCCTTTTGCTTGAACAAATGCTGCAAACTCTGATGATCCGTGTAAATCTCACATGGCATACCATACAAATAATGATGCCAGATATTTAAGGCATAAACAATAGAAGCTAACTCAAGGTCATGGACATGACTTTTAGGGTATGGGTTAAATTTTTCGGATGTAATCCTAACTTTTAAGTTTGAATTTTAACCTTTAATCTTTGTTATTTCTAGTTTTTGTTTCAATTATGAATTAAAATTTTGGTTTATGTATTGGAATTTTAGTTTATAAATTGAAATTTTAGGATATGACTTGATCCTTTAGGATATGACTTGAATCTTCAGGATATGACTTGAACTTTTAGGATATGAGTTAAATCTTTAGGATATAAATTGAAATTTTAGGATATGACATGAACTTTTGTGGATATGAATTGAACCTAAAGGATATGACTTGAACCTTTAGGATATGAGTTGAACATTTAGGATATGAGTTGAACTTTAGGATAATTGAAATTTTTGGATATGACTTGAACTTTTGGGGATATGAATTGAAATTTTAGGATATGACTTAAACCATTAGGATACGTGTTGAACCTTTTGGATATAAGTTAAAATTTTAATTTATATATTAAATTTTAGTTTATAAATTGAAATTTTAGGATATAACTTGAAGTTTTGTGGATATGAATTGAACCTTTAGGATATGAATTGAAGTTTTGGTTATGAATTGAACTTTTTTGGATATGGATTGAACCGTTAGGATATAAATTAAAATTTTTGTTTATGTATTGGAATTTAAGATTATAAATTAAAATTTTAGGATATGACTTAAACTTTTCGGATATGAATTGAACCTTTAGGATATGAATTGAAATTTTGGTTTATGTATTGGAATTTTATGACTTGAACTTTTGTGGATATGAATTGAACCCTTAGGATATGAATTGAAATTTTGGTTTATATATTGGAATTTTAGTTTATACATTGAAATTTTAGGATATGACTTGAACTTTTGTGGATATGAATTGAAATTTTTATTTATGACTCGAATTTTTGTGGATATGAACTGAACCTTTAGGATATGAATTAAAATTTTGGTTCATGTATTGGAATTTTAGATTGCGGGAGGATTTTGTAGAAGAGATTGTTGACGTTATTAGACATGGAATGGAACTTCCACCAAGAATTGCTAAGACATGGTACCTTGTAGAGTTTGCCTTTAGTTGTTCGTCTCATTAGCGAGAATGGTGATGAAAAGGCAATGGAATGTGTTTCAAATAGTTATGGTGTAGGTAGGAATTTAACATTTCCTAAGTAGATAAAAGAAGAGCTTATTGAGGAATTTTATACTTTATTTTTAATGAGGAAAAGAATTTTAATGGAGAGTGACAAGGTTGATGGTGATGGAATGTGTTCCATTTGTCATGGTAGCTCCTATAAAACCGGGATCATAAGACTCTATGATGACAAAGTAGAAAGAAAATTTTATTCTCAACTTTCTACCAAGTCTGATCTGTACAAGCTTAATGGTAATTGTCCAAATTGAGGTCATTCGGACGTTGTTTGGTCGGGTTTTTGATCGAAAGTGTAATTCGGAAACTTAGGCTTGAATTCGTTGAGTTTTGAGTAATTTGATGTTGTTTGAGGTGTTTTGATGATTGGAACAAGTTTGAATGATGTTATGAATTATGTTGGTATGTTTGGTTAAGGTCCCAAGGGCATCGTGTGAGTTTCAGGTGGTCAGTCGGATCATTTCATATTGGGAAAATTGTAGAAAATTGCAGATTTTGGCTCCCGCTCTATTTTAGATATTTCCTCTTCGTGATCGTGTGAGAAGGCTCGTGATTGCGTAGGGTTATTTCAGGGGCACCCAAGTTTTCTCTTCACGTTCGCATATATCATGTCGTGATCGCATAGTTTTGAGACTTTGAGCATCTCGTTCGCGTGAAGGAGTATGCGATCGCGTAGTTGGGAGATTTTGATCATCGCGCTCGCGTGAGTGAGTACGCGATCGGGTAGTGTAATTGTGGGTTGTGCTTCGTGATCGCGTTGCGGTAGCGATTAGGTAAAATGGAGTGCTGGACGGAATGTTATAAAGCCCATTTCCGCAAATTTGAAGCTAAGTTCTTCCATTGCTTGTCGATTTTGAAGCTTTTTGAAGAGGATTGAAGAGGGATTCAAGGGAAATGACCTAGATATATCCAAATTTGACCAGAAAAGAAATTAAATAGCTATGCGAATACAAGGAGATTATATGGACCGAATGGTGAAAGAGTAAACATAATAATGATTTTACCAGTAGATGAGATGAGAACTTTGTCGTGAGAGCATTACCGGAAAGGGAGAACAGGCGGCGTAGCAGTCGCCGGGAAAGCGAGAAATCTGAACTCTGAGCTTTTTGGAAAATTTGAACTGGCGAATCTCGTCAACTAGAAATGAATCAAAAAGTGGTTAATTTTAACAGGTCAAATATTATTTTGCTTCTTGTTAGTTTTCCCTAGTTTTTACAAAGATATACCTGTAAATTGGAAAGTGGATTTCTTCGTTTAACACTGTGTTTGGATGGTTGTTTCCGGTTGTATTGTCTTGTATTGTTACTCCACATACAATGTTTGTTTTGATTGTTTATATAACTGATTGTATCGTATTGTTTAATACATTGTTCCGCAACAATAAAAACACCCATTTTATGAAATAACCAAATACTTGTGGTGGGATTTGTTTCGTATTTTCCTTTTCAATTATACCCAACTTATTATTCTATATTTCAATTTTATCCTTTGCCCTATTATTTATATTATATTCACCATAATAAGTACTTTGTCTCATCTTTTTTCTGCCGTGCAAGTCAACAGACGGTATCGTCTCTTTCCAATTTCCAATCAACTTTTTACAAGTCAGGTCTCTTCCAGTCGGTATCCTCTCTTACATCTATTTTCCTTGAGTGGATTCGTTGTAGTCAATTCACTTTTGTAAACATATGAAATATAAATATTAACGACTATGTTATAAACTAAAGCAAAAGACAAGAACAATAGAACAAGAACAATAGCAATAGAGAGAAGAGTAGAGAGAGTTCTTCTTATTGAGTTGAGAGGGGTCTCAAGGGATGATTTACAATGGTAGGGGGCACCTCTATTTATAGGGGAGAGGAAGATTTAGCTACCACTAATAGAACTCTAAAATCTCTCTAATTAGATACATTAAAGACATTCACCTTAAATAGAAGTGTAAGAATCTTCTATTTCATAACACTCCCCCTTGAATGTCTATTCAATGATGTGCCTCATAAAACCTTAAAACCAAAACCCAATGGGAAAAATTAAAGTAAGGAAAAAGAGTACACATGTTTGAATATGCGCCTATTGGTTGCCTCGTTAAAAACCTTGCAAGGAAAACCCAGTGGGACAAAACCTTGTAAGGGAAAAAGAGTGCAACGCGCATTGACTCCCCCTAATGAGTACATCAATTCATATCCTTGAGCATTTGCATTCCAACCTTGTGCATCATCTTCAAAACGATCTTTGGTAGACGTTTGATGAATAAATCAACCATGTTGACTTGAATAAATATTCCGCACCTTGAAATCATCATTCTTGATAGATATAAACATCTTCATACAATGTCGTGGAATAACTCTTCAATATCTCCATAGATGTATTCTCGATGCTATCATGCTTATAGTTATATCAAGATACATATGTACACAAATTGTACTTAGGATGCGGTACTTCAGGACCAAGAATTGCATATGCTTCAAGCAACTTAAATCTTTCAAGTTAAGTCATGTAAGTCACATAATAGACTTTAGCTGCATATCAAAGTTTCATGTCATGCTAAACAAATAAGATATCGAAAATTGACTATACATACCTTTTCCTTTATACTTTCAAGCATATGAACTATAGGTTCAAAGCTACATGTCTTTCATATGGAATCAATTCTTCTTGAATTGTATCTCTTCCATTTAGTTACTTTCTTTGAGTCAGCAAATGCGTATAGCATGCTTTGCAATATGTTGCAATTGCATTTCCCTTTTATGAACTACAGGTTCATATCATGATATTCGGGGATATACATATACAAATGAAAATTCATCCCATGTAACACTTTCTCAAATGTTTATCATGTCTCCCCCTCATGTTAGTAAAGCTAACATGTTTCCTCAACTTTGGGAAATCATCTTTGTGCATTATGTCAATATACACAGCACCTTAGTAATAAGATGAAATTATTTGGTTCCTGACCTTGAACCACTTGTGAGGGGAGAATATACTCTCGTATACAACTTATATCAAACTGATATATATAACTTCGTTCTCATAAGGAACAGTTTAGCTATTAAGTGGAAGCACTCAATAATTATCTTGCTAAACCAACTTTGATATAAACCAACTTATCAAGATGAACTGTCTTGAGTAGAGAATCTGGAAACTATGCTCGAAGTTAGATTACTGAGCGATTTACCTCGCAAGCACTGCCAGGCTGCGGGTTAATAACAATGGCGCATGTAACCATATCATAGATGCATCATATATGGTATACATGGCAGGTGAATGGGCCCATATTCACCTTTGATATTTCCAGAATCTAGGGACTTCAACCCGAACTCTTTAGTTGGTCAATTCATTAATGAGAACAAGTGATACAAGAGTATTCGTAAAGAACTTTCTAGTTCTTTAATATTCACCTATGTGAATTTGCACATCATACTTAAAATGAGATGGCTAACATGAATGCCAACTGAATAAATTATCAATATTGGTAAACTTCAAATTTACACCATGACATGTGCACTTATCAATAAACTTCGGGTTTATTATGACATGGGTTTTATACCAATAGATATCCACTTTATTGTGGCATTTTTTCGTTTGTGTAGTACAAACTGGAGAACAAAGCGGGTAGCTTTTCATATACAAATTACCCCGCTACAAGTTGTAGTAATAGGAGAATCAAAGCCTTCCTTTATTTATAGTCTCAATATCATCAATCGCCTTCGCGTGTACTTTTGGAAACTGAATAAGTTTCTTTGAGACTTACTACAGCACAATACTCAATTGTGTTTCTCCAACATAGTAATAATTGGCTCTTCGAGAGCTCTCAATTAATTTTGTACTACCACAGACTGAGGTTCGAGATCCTCACATTCTTGCATTCCGTATTTTCAAGAGTCTCAGGCTCAATAGATTCTTCGTGAATCTCGGAATTAATCAAATCATGAGCGTCCTCATGTGATTCTTTCATAGTGTCATTTAGATCGTTCTTTTTCCTCTTTCTAGGATTTCGATCTTTGGAGCCTAATGGTCTGCCACGCTTCTGGCGTGCATTTGACTCATTGGATATGACACCAGATATTTGTCCAATAGGGACTTCAATACGGATCGGAACATTTTCCGCGTGAATGTGGGATTTCGTTATCCTCTTCAAGTCCGTAAATGCGTCAGGCATTTGATTTGCTATTCTTTGCAAATGGATAGTCTTTTGTACCTCTTTCTTTCAAATAGAGGTATGTGGATCAAGATGAGATAATGATACATTTTTCCACAAAATTTCCCGTTTGGTTTCACCAACTTTTCCCCCTAATTTTGGGAAAAGTGTCCCATCAAATTGACAGTCTGCAAATAGTGCAGTGAACAAATCTCCTGTCAATGTTTCGAGGTAGCGAATAATGGAGGACGATTCATACTCAACATATATTCCTAACCTTCTTTGCAAACCCATTTTGGTGCGGGATGGCGGTGCTACAGGCACCTATACTGCGCATCCAAAGCTTCTTAAATGGGATATATTGGGTTCATGACCCAAAACCAATTGCAATGGGGAATATTTGTGTCAATTCGTCAGTCAGAGACGAACTAGCATTGCTGCATGCAACGTGGCATGACCCCAAACCGAAGTGGGCAGCCGACGAACTAGCATTGCTTCATGCAAAATGGCGTTACCCCAAACCAAAGTGGCAGCCGACAAACTAGTATTGTTGCATGCAAAATGGCGTGAACCCAAACCGAAATGGGCAGCCTCGTTTTCATGAAGAGTTCAAGATTATTCTCATCTATTATCCATTAACTTTTCAAACGCAAGGTTGCGTGATGGCAACAAGCACACATTAGACCATCTACAGGATGCGTCTATCAAGACCATGAAATACCTAAACTACCCACTAGGTGGGTGAATAGGTCCACAAATGTCCCCTTGTATACGTTCCAGAAACTGGGGTGACTCAGTCCCAACCTTTGTTGGGGATGGTCTGATAATCAGCTTGCCTTGATAACACGAAGTGCAAGGATATTCATTACCTGAGAGAATTTTGAAATTCTCTAACGGATGCCCATATGAGCTTTCTATAATCCGTCTCATCATGGTTGATCCTGGGTGACCCAGTCGATCATGCCAAAGTACAAATGTATTGGACTCAGTATTCTTTAGATTTACTGTTGAATGTGCCTCAATTGCACTAATTCTTGTCCAATACAGGCCACAAGATAAAGACGGGAATTTCTCAATAACCCTCTTTTGGCCGGAGACATTCTTTAAAGTGAGGACGAGATATTCAAGATTATCTTCATCCATTGTCTCAATATTGTAGCCATTCCGGCGTACATCTTTAAAACTCAACAAGTTTCTTCTTAGACTTGGAGGAGAATATTGCATTCTCTAAGATAAACGTCATGCCTTTGGGCAGAGTTACATTTGCTCTTCCGGAGCCTTTCAATCAGTTTACTTCCCATGGTATGACATACAAAAGGAATACATGAACATAAGAATAAACAAGTTCAATTCTTTTGTGTCACATAATATTTTCAAGATCTGCTACTAACAGTTGACTAACAAAATCAGATATGTTGTCCATAATCAATTACTTTGCAGTTTGAAAATTTCAGCGTTTTTCATAAGACAATCGATTATTAAACCCACACAATCGATTGTTGGAACATAGACAATCGATTATTGATGATTTTTGAAAAATTCCAGATTACACTGCCTAACGACAATCGATTGTTAGATATAGACAATCGATTGTGGGTGATTTTTGAAAAATTCCAGACCTCACTGTTTCAAGACAATCGATTGTTAGTCAACGACAATCGATTGTTGATCAATTGTTTTTCAACTTTAATGCGAAAATAGTTGATAATCGACTAGTTTTTCAGGCTAGTCGATTACCCTCACTGGAAAATAAAAGTTTTATTGATATTTGAGCATATTGAAGATATTCTAAAGAACTACTGCTAACATTGCTTTATGAACTAACTAATACGAGCTAATGCTAATGACTATTAGTTTATTCACTAACTAATACAAATAAGTAGAACAAAATCAAATAACTCCATCTTCTTTCATCACGGATCCATCGCCGATTAGGTGGTCTATTTTTCCATCGGGTTGCTCAAAGAAGTCTGCCACATCCAGGTGGGTGATGTCCTCATTGTCGTCATAGACAAAGTTTGTTTCAGGGCCTTTTCTCTTTCGAGATGCTTGATAAAGGTCAACCAAGTGTCTTGGTATACGGCAAATCTTTGACCAGTGCCCTTTCCCACCGCAACGATAACATATAGTTTCTGAACTATTTGCCTTAGGATCTTCGGGATCCCGTTTCTGCTTTCGGTGGTTATCTCTCTTTGGGGGGTGACGGACTTCTTTGGAATTTCTTCCTTGTCCACGTCCTTGGCTTTGACCCCGTTTATGACCGTGATCATGGTCCCTTTTATGTTTGGCATAATGCGAGTGCACCATATCTGCTTCAGGCAGTGGTGTAGACCCAGTTGGTCTATTTTCGTGATTTCTCATGAGCAGGTCATTATTTCGCTCAGCCACTAGTAAGAGAGAAATCAGTTCAGAGTACTTCGTAAAGCCTTTCTCTCGGTACTGTTGCTGCAGTACCATATTGGAGGCATGAAACGTTGTAAACGTTTTCTCAAGCATATCGTAATCGGAGATGTTATCTCCACATAGCTTCAGTTTAGAAGTAATTCTGAACATAGCAGAATTATATTCAGAAACGGACTTAAAGTCCTGTAGCCTCAGATGGGCCCAATCATATCGTGCTTGTGGCAGAGTGACCAACTTCAGGTTGTCATATCTCTCCTTTAAGCTGTTCCACAAAACGAGTGGATCCTTGACGGTGAGATATTCAATCTTCAAACCTTCGTCAAGGTGGTGGCGCAAGAAAATCAAGGCCTTCGCACAATCTTGGGTGGATGCTTTTTCTTTATCTTTGAGGGTGTCTCCGAGACCCATAGCATCTAGGTGGATTTCAGCATCCAACACCCATGTCATATAGTTCTTGCCCGAAATTTCAAGGGCAACGAACTTTCTTTTCATAATGTCAGACATACTCGAAAATTAAATTAGGAAGAGGGAAAATACCTTGGATTTTCGAGAATGATACTTGAGACGGTAGAGTCTCGTGCTGATAACGTGTTATAAACTAAAGCAAAAGACAAGAACAATAGAACAAGAACAATAGCAATAGAGAGAAGAGTAGAGAGAGTTCTTCTTATTGAGTTGAGAGGGGTCTCAAGGGATGATTTACAATGGTAGGGGGCACCTCTATTTATAGGGGAGAGGAAGATTTAGCTACCACTAATAGAACTCTAAAATCTCTCTAATTAGATACATTAAAGACATTCACCTTAAATAGAAGTGTAAGAATCTTCTATTTCATAACAGACTATGAATTATAGCATTAATTTTGTTACATCATTGCTCTTTTTACGTCAGTTTCCTTACATTGAACTATTTTATGTATTTGTCTTCTTGTTATCACTTTCATATCATTATGTATTTGTATAATTTAAATCACTTTCATATAGTTTTATGTTGAACTACTTCAGATTGCTAATGGGGTGTATTTGTCTGCTTGTTTTTTCTAGCAATTGTTTTTTATTGCTGTTATCACTTTGTTGAATCTTTTTAACATTTTTTCTGGTTAGTTTATCTATGATATTGGTTGATGTATCTCACTTAATTTTATAATAGATGGCTTATCGGAATAATCAAAATAATAGACAGATATTGGAATAAGTGAGCTCTTTAGCTACATATGTTACTTGCTTAGTAGCTATTTGGTTTTGGACTTATGTACGTGAAATTGAAAATGACCGACGTATGATCGCACATGATATACAACTGGAAAGTGAACAAGTTAGACATGAATTATTGAGTAATTTATTTTCAACTGAACTTTTTCGTAATATTATTAGAATGACTCCTTTAGCTTTTACCGGTTTATGTGAGATGTCAGTTAGAGAGGTTGATCTTAGACCAACACTTCAAGCTACAGTAGAAGAGCAAGTTGCAAAAACACTTTACATGTTAGCTCATAATACGATTAATCGCGAGTTAGCTTTTCTCTTTCGACGATCTCGGGAGTCGGTTAGTCGTCATTTTCGTACTGTCCTACGAGCGATCTTAGGGTTATATGAAAATTTTATTAAACAACTTGATGACTCTCAAGTTCTTTCTATAATTGCAAGCAGCCCAAGATTCTACCATATTTTAAGGTGAATACAAATACAATTTTATTGAACTTTTAGATAAATTCAAGGTTGATTGCATATTTTTTATTATAATAATGTAAGGATTATATTGGTGCAATTGATGGAACACATATACATTTTAAAGTTTCACAACATGAAGCACCTAGATACCGTGGACGAAAAGATTATCCAACACAAAATGTATTGGCTGCATGCACATTTGACTTAAAATTCACATATGTGTTAGCTAGTTGGGAAGGGACGACATCTGATTCATGAATCATGAAAGAAACGTTAGATAGACAATACCCGCTAAAACTTCCAGAACATAAATATTCTATATATTTATATAGGAAAAGTTAGATGTGATGAATAAGTAATTAAAGTTTTTACTTTTTTTCTTTAGGAAAATACTACCTTGTTGATACTGGATTGATGTTGAGAAGTGGACTTATTATGCCTTATCATGGGGATCCATATCACTTGAAAGAGTATTCAAGAAATCCACCTCTAAATCCTCGTGAATTATTTAATATGCGACACGCATCTTTGTGTAATGCTATTGAACGAGCTTTTGGAGTTCTTAAAAAGAGATTTCCTATAATTTCTAGTTCAACTGAACTTTCATATGGTGTTGAAACCCAAAAGCTTATTATTGTTTCAAGTTGTATTTTGCACAACTACTTAAGAGGTGCAGATCCAAATGATGAGTTACTTGCACAAGTTGATGCGGAGCTTATGAATGATGATGATGTGCATGAAGAAGCACCAAATCTTAGGGAAAGTACTGAGGAGTTTAGAAAGGGGGAGTTGATTAGAAATGGCATAGCAGCTGACATGTGGGCTAATTATCAATTTTAATCTTCTAGGAGAAAAAAAAGTCAACGAATAATTTCGTGTTTATTTATTTGACGTTGTTTGAAATTAATTTCGGCTATTGTTTAAATAAAATGTACTATGAATTTATTTTATTTCATTTGGGAATTTATTTTATTTTATGTTTGGTTAATTTTTCATTAAGTCTTATGAATATCTCTTAATTATGTAGTTATCAATATGCCAAAAAAGTCAATGGCATCCACAAGCGACACTAATCTTTCAGATAACACTGTTTGTATTTGGTCAAATGATATGGATGATGCCTTAATTGATGCATTCTATCATGAGCACACACATGGAAATAGGGTTGGTGGAACTTTTACTCCACACACGATAGATAATATAGTGAAAGAGATGCAATCCAAATTTCTAGATAATGTTTTTAAGAAGGAGAGAGTTCACAATCGAATGATAAATATTAAAAAAGAGTTAGCAAGTGTTATGACACCTTTCAAAATGGGATGAGCGGGTTTGCATGGGATTCCAACACAAATATGTGGGATGCTGAATCTGAAGTATGGGATCAATTGATACATGTACATTAATTTTTAGCAGTTTTGTTCTTTTGCATAATCCACGATGATAACTTCAGTTCTTATATAAATTCATTAACAAACTAGATTCTTGTCACGACCCTAGCTCACCGATTGTGAACATGTCATGAAGGCACCCAGTCTTCATGACGAGGTAACATCGAGGAAGTAACAACATTTACAAAATTTAATTGTCTAAAAGCGAAATAACATGAATAATGCATGTAGTTGCCGCCTGGCACATATATCTTAACACTTAACATTTTGAAACTAGCCCAAAGACCAGGAAATCCACGGGCAACACAGGCTAAACGAGTATCAAAATACGCTCTACACCACTGGATTAGAATAGAGACTTCGGATCTGCGGACGTAGCAGATATACCTCAAGTCTCTGTAAGCTCCCTTAAACTACTGATAATGCACCTAGCCGGAAGTACCTGGATCTGCACATGAAAAACATGCACAAAAGAGGCATGAGTACACCACAGCGGTACTCGGTAAGTACCAATCCTAATCTCGGTTGAGTAGTGACGAGCAAGGTCAGGGCCCTACTGAGATAAAATATAATGATAAGACTGACAACAGTATGAAATAAGCAGAATAATGATATACAACTATGAAATAAATCAGATTACACAGCATCAATTAACCCGCAGAAAAATAAGATAACACGGAGTATACAGCTCAACACCAGCACCATTAATGAGGACATTCCAGGATATCGTCCTGTAGTCCATTTTGTCAATCTGTACGATGAGCTCCCGGGAAATCGTCTCGCAGTTCACTATATGAATATATCTGAAAGATCTCCCGGGAATCTAACCTGTAGTCCACCGTATAAATGTATCTAAAGGATTTTCCGGGACTCTAACCCGTAGTTCATCGTATGAATGTATCTGAAGGATCTCCCGGGAATCAAACTCGTAGTCCACCGTATGAATGTATCTGAAGGATTTTCCGGGAATCTAACACGTAGTCCCTCGCGTATCAATACCTAGTACAAGGGAATCTACCGGATACGTCGCCGTAGTTCCATATAACCATGCTGGGGGATCTATCGGTAATTAAACCCGCAGTCCCAAAGTAAACAAACAATGGGGAGCTACCGAAATCCCACATCCGCAGTCCCAATGAAAATGCGCAACCAAAATCAGAGGAATATTCGGAAATTTAAGTACAACAATACAAGGTAACAATTAATTCTGGCCTAACATGCTTCACGTAATTTCAATTAAGGAAAATTAAACAAATAGTCAAGTTTTGGATCATCTAAACATGCTTTTCTACACTAGCACATGCTATGGTAGCAAGTAGAATAAAGCAAATACGGAAAAAAAACTAAGTTCAAGTATTTTAAGTAAAAGTTTGGGTTTTCAACAATTAGCTCAAGTACGCGCTCGTCCTCACGTACGAGGCATTCAAATACAAATATCATATCGTAAGGGACAAAGTCCCCCACACAAGGTTAGACAAGCCACTTACCTTGAACCGGTTTATAATCAATAAGGAATGATGCCCTCGCCACGAGTATTCAACTTCGAGTAGCCCAAATCTATTCAAACCAATTACATATTGTAAATAACATCTCAAGTGTCACGACGCGGATTTTTCCCACCATCGGGAGTCGTGATGGCACCTACTGTCGGAGCTAGGCAAGCCAACCCTTCTAAACATTTCACAAAACTTTAATCTACAACAGTATAATATCTGAAATAATTAGGTAGAAACTACGCGGAAGACTTTTAACAAAAATAACAATGGTACGGTGCGAAAATTTGTAACATGTCTCTACCCAGTATCTAGTGTCACTACTCACGGACTACTAAAAGAGTGCTAAAAACATCAATCTGAAAGAAAATACATAACAAGTATGTTTCGATACAATGAAAACAAACAGAAAGAAATAGATGAGACTCAGGGCCCGGGAACGCAAGCGAACTACCTCGGAGTCTTTGGACTGAAGGCTTGCTCCCTAGCTACTGCTGTGGTTCGTAAGTTGTATCCTGACATGTGCACAAAAGGGCACAGAAGTTTAATATCAGCACAACCGACCCCATGTGCTGGTAAGTGCCTGGCCTAACCCCGCGAGGTACTGACGAGGCTAGACCAGACCTACCGCAATCAACCTGTACTGATATATGTGCAATAACGGAAAAATAACAGTTCAATTATAAGTTTAACGAACAAGAATTGGAAAACTGAATATTTAACATCAATAAAAGAGAGCCAGTGAATCAACAACTGCACGGCACCAACCTTCGTTCTTTTGCTCTCAATTCTCAGCAAAACTGTCAAATATAGTGCATGGCATCACCATTCGTGCTTTACTCGCCAAAACTATCAAATATAGTGCACGACATCACCCTTCGTGCTTTCCTCACATAACTCTCACACCAAGGCACATAATTACCCTTTGTGCTTAAATAATCAAGAACATGGCATGGAAACACCCTTCGTGCATAATTATCAAAACAAGGCACGGAAAGACCCTTCGTGCTTAATCTCTCTTCCTTCACCAATCAAGGTCACAACCAATCGGGAAAGGGATATACAACAAGATTAATCATCCCGGCAAGGGAGAACAATTCAATAATAAATCCCGACAAGGGAAAACCAATTCAACAACAAGTCCCGGCAAGGGAAAACAGTTCAACAACAAGCCCCGGCAAGGGAAAAGTACCACACTTCCTTCTTTAACTCGTTTACTTCTCAACTATCACTTCATGTTTTATTTAACAAGTAATTAACTCAATAATTTCATCTTTTCTTAATTCAAAAGAAATTACGACTCATGGTCATGCTAGACTCAGGTTCAAAGGTAATAGTCACCGTACCTATACACCGACTCCACATAGCACATAGCAAATATTGTCCTAATCCTATTCCCTCAAGCCAAAGTTAGATCAAACACTTACCTCGAAAGTTTCCAAACTCAACTCACGCCTCTAGGATAGCATTACCCCTCGAATTGGCCTCAAAACCGGTCGAATCTAACCATAATTTTCTCAAATGTATCAACAAATGCTAGTTAAATGAATTTGAATCCATTAGAATGAAATTTCCAAAGTTTTACCGACAAATTATCAAAATGCCCCGGGCCCACGTGCTCAAAACTCGAGGTTCGAACCAAAACCGGGTAACCCATTCCCCCACGAGTTCATATATGCAATTTGTTTTGAAATCAGATCCCAAATTGAGGTCCAAATCCCCAATTTAAAAAAACCCTAGGTTCTACCCCAAATCCCCATTTTTACCCATTGAAGGCTTTGATTTTAGGATGAAATTATGATAAAATTTGTAAAAGATTGAAGAAATTAAGTAAAAGTTGACTTACAATTGATTTGGGAGAGAAGGAGTTGAGAGAAAATCGCCAATGGAGGTTTGAGTTTTGAAAATATGAAGAAAGTGGTTTGAAATCGTCTAAGTATAGGATGCACAGTCGCAGATATCGCAATTGCAAAGATTTGTTCGCAATTGCGAAGAATGCAGAAGGAACGGCGGATGTCAAAATTGTGAGAAATTGTTCACAATTGGAAACATGGCAGATTTTGGGCGGAACTCGCATTTGCGAGGAAAAGTTCACATTTTTGAACTCATGACAAAAGCTGCGCGATCGCATTTGCGAAGTCTGGGCTGGTAGAAGGGGGATCTCATTTACGAGGGTATCTTCGCATTTTCGAAGACTGGGATGATAGAAGGGGATCGGATTTGCGAGTTTTTCCTCGCATTTGCGATAGAGCAGGCCAATGGGGAAATCTCGCATTTGCAAGGCTGGCTTCGCAAATGCATAACTTGCAGATACCAACTGCTACAAAATGAACCTAACACCTATCCAAAACTCACTCAAGCCCTCGGGGCTCCAACCCAAACATGACAACAAACCTCCAAACTCATAATTTTTGCATATAATCAACCTCCAAACTCATAATTTTTTCATTTCAAAGTTCAAAACTTTCAAATTTTTCATTTTTTTGTCCTAAACACGTCAAATTACGTCTGTTTTCAACAAAACTTTACAGATAGTGCTTAACGCTCATTTAAAACCTGTACAAGGCGTCGGAAGCAAAATACGAGCCTGATACCCTCACTTTCTAACTCATTTTCGTTTTAATTTTTCATAAAATTTTCGGATAAATAATTTCTTTCAAAAATTCCGTACTCGGGCCTGGGACCTCGGATTTCGATTCTGAGAATACGCTCGGGTCCCATATTTTTCTACGGACCCTCAGGGACTGTCACATCACGGGTCCGGGTTCGTTTACCCAATATGTTGACCAAAGTCAACTATAACAATATTATTATCAAAATTCATAGTTTTTAATACATATTTCGTATATTTCCACATAAATATTTCCGGCTTCGCGCCCGAACTACGCATGAAAGTCGAGGCAACCAAATAAGAGGTTTTCAATGCCTCGTAAGCACAAAGAAATGGAAAATTATTGTGATGACCCTTTGGGTCGTCACATCCTCCACCTCTAAAACAATCGTTCGTCCTCAAACGGACAAAAGAAAGAAGTACCTGAATCGAGGAACAGATGGGGATAACTGTTCCGCATATCAGACTCGGACTCCCACGTCGATTCCTCAAGAGGTTGACCTCTCCAGTGAACACGCACTGAAGGAAAACTCTGCGATCTCAACAGTCGGACTTGTCGGTCCAAAATAGCCACTGGCTCCTCCTCATATGACAGATCCTTGTCCAATTGCACAGTACTGAAATCTAACACGTGGGCGGGATCGCCGTGACACTTCAGAAGCATGGATACGTAGAAAACCGGATGCACGACTGACAAGCTCGGCGGCAAGGCAAGTCCATAAGCCACATTACCCATGCGATCAAGAATCTCAAATAGGCCAATAAACCTAGGTCTAAGCTTGCCCTTCTTCACGAATCTCAGCACGCCCTTCATAGGCAATGCACGGAGAAATACTCACTCACCAACCATGAAAGCAACATCCCTGATCTTACGATCTGCATAACACTTCTGCCTAGACTGAGCCGACAAAAGTCTGTGCTGTATGATCTTGACTTTATCCAAGGCCTCATGTACCAAATCTGTACCCAATAACCGAGCCTCTCCTAGCTCAAACCATCTGATCAGGGACCTACACCGCCTACCATTCAATGCCTCATACGGAGCCATCTGAATATTGTACTGGTAGCTGTTGTTGTAGGCAAACTCTGCTAAAGGCAAAAACTGGTCCTGCGAGCCTCCAAAATCATTAACGTCAGCTCGGCGCATATCCTCAAGAATCTGAATAGTCCTCTCGGACTGACCGTCCATCTGGAGGTGGAATGTTGTACTCAACTGGACCTGGGTGCCCAACTCATGCTGTACCGCTCTCCAAAAATTTGAGGTACACTGCGTACCCCAGTCCGAAATAATAGATATGGCACCCCATGAAGGCGAATGATCTCTTTGATATAGATCTCAGCATATCTCTCGGATGAATAGGTGGTGGCAACTGGAATGAAATGCGTTTAATTGGTTAGCCTACAAACAATAACCCATATAGCATCAAACTTCTTCCGAGTCATCGGAAGGCCAGTAAAATAATCCATGGTGATCCTCTCCCACTTCCACTCGGGAATCTCAATCCTCTCAAATAACCTACCGAGCATCTGATGCTCGTACTTAACCTCCTTACAATTCAGACAACGAGCCACATATGCAACAATGTCTTTCTTCATTCTGCGCCACCAGTAATGTTGCCTCAAGTCCTGATACATCTTCGCGGTGCTCGGGTGAATAGAATACCGAGAACTGTGGGCCTCCGTTAAGATTGAATCTCAAATACTATCAACATTGGGCACATAAACTCGCCCCTGCAACCTCAATACGCCATCATCTCCCAAAGTCATCTCCCTGTCACCTCCCCGCTGCACCGTTTCTCTCAGGACACACAAATGGGGATCATCAAACTGCCGCTCCTTGATGCGCTCCATCAATGACGAACGAGCAACTATGCAAGCCAACAACCTGCTGGGCTCAGAAATATCCAATCTAACAAATCTATTGGCCAAGTCCTGAACATCCAAGGTAAGCGGTATCTAGCTGACCGGAATATAGGCAAGACTACCCATGCTGGTAGACTTTCTACTCAATGCATCGGCCACCACATTGGCCTTCCCTGGGTGGTATAAGATAGAAACAACATAGTCTTTTAGCAAATCCAACCACCTGCGCTGTCTCAAATTCAACTCTTTATGCTTGAACAAGTACTGAAGGGTCTTGTGACTCATGTACACCTTACACATCACACCTTACAAATAATGCCTCCAGATCTTCAAGGCATGAACAATGGCTACCAACTCTAGTTCATGAATTGGATAATTCTTCTCATGGATCTTCAACTGCCTCGAAGCATATGCTATGACCTTGCCATTCTGCATCAACACTACATCAAGCCCGATGCGGTAAGAATCACAATACACAGTATAAGGCCCAGATCCTGTGGGCAGATCCAATACCGGTGCCGTAGTCAATGTTGTCATGAGCTTCTGAAAGCTCACCTCACACTCATTTGACCACCTGAACTGGGCACCCTTCTAAGTCAATCTAGTCATCGGGGCTGCGATGGATGAAACCCCCTCCACAAGACGTCTGTAGTAACCAGCTAACCCAAAGAAGCTCCGAATCTCTATGGCTGAAGCTGGTCAAGGCCACTTTTTGACTGCCTTTATCTTCTTCGGGTCCACCTGAATACCCTCTGCTGATATGACATGACCAAGGAATGCGACTGAACTCAACCAAAACTCGCACTTCGACAACTTGGCGTACAACTGACTATCCTTCATAGTCTGAAAAACCACTCTGAGGTGTTGCTCATGCTCCTCCTAACTGCGGGAGTATATCAAGATGTCATCAATGAATACAATCACAAACAAATCCAAATAGGGCCCGAACACTCGGTTCATCAACTCCAGGAATGCTGCCGGGGCATTGGTCAACCCAAACGACATGACCAAAAACTCATAATGCCCATACCAAGTACGAAATGTTGTCTTAGGGACATCAGACGCCCTAATCCTCAGCTGATGATGACCAGATCTCAAATCTATCTTCAAGAACACCCTAGCACCCTGAAGTTGGTCGAACAAATCGTCAATCCTCGGCAGTGGATACTTGTTCTTTATCGTTACCTTGTTCAACTGCTGGTAATCAATGCACATCCTTATCGACCCGTCCTTTTCCTTCACAAACAATACCGGTGCACCCCAAGGCGATACACTGGTCTAATGAAACACTTATCAAGCAAGTCTTGAAGCTGCTCCTTCAACTCTTTCAGTTGTGGCGTGGCCATGCGATATGGCAGAATGGAAATACGATGAGTACCAGGAGCTAGATCAATACAGAAATAAATATCCTTATTGGGCGGCATACCCGGCAGGTTTAAAGGGAACACCTTGGGGAACTCCCCAACAATAGGAACATAATCAATAGATGGAACCTCCGCGCTGGAGTCGCGAACATACGCCAAATAAGCTAGAACCCCTTCTCGACCATACGTCGAGCCTTGACATACGAAATAACACTACGGGTGGCATGACCTGGGGTCCCTCTCTACTCAAGTCGAGGCAAATCTGGCAAGGCCAAGGTCACGGTCTTGGTATGACAATCCAAAATAGCATGATACGGGGAAAACCAGTCGCTCCTCAATATAACATCAAAGTCCACCATGTTTAAAAGCTATAAGTCAACACGGGTCTCAAGACCCTCAAATACCACCATGTAAGAACGATGCACTCGATCGACTACTATAGAATCACCAACCGGTGTGGACACATATACATGAATACCCAAAGCCTCACTAGGCATGATCAAATAGGGTTCAAAATAGGACGACACATAAGAGTACGTAGATCTCGGATCAAATAATACTGAAGCACCTGTATCACAGACCAGTATAGTACATGTAATCATATCATCAGATGAATAGGCCTCCGGCCTGGATGGCAACGCATAACTACGGGGCTGGCCCCCACCTCCCTGAATTGTTTCTCTAGGACGATCTGCTGCGGGCTGACCCTTGCCTCTGGCTGTCCAAGCTCCATCTCTACGGTCTCTCCCTCCACCTCTATGATCCCTACCCCCATCTCTAGCTTGCTGGGCGGCCTATTGATCACCTGCTGCCTGAGTCGTAGGGCGAGGACCCTGCTCCTGAGAACTACTCGAGGCTCGAGGGAAAAACCTGACAATATGACCTGGGTCATCACAACCATAACATGCCCTCGGCTGCTGGACCTATCGACCGGTATGTCCTTCCCTGAAGCTCTGAAGGCTGAGGACCACCACCGCCTGGAGTACCATGAGAAACCTGAAGTGCCGACTGGAAGGGCCTCTGAGAGTGGCCTCTGGCATAAGAATCCCTACCTCCAGATGAGGTACCACTAAATCTACAAGAATGTCGAGGCCTCTTGTCTGAACCCTGACTAACTCTTCGAACCAGTGCCAGCTCAACCCGGCGCGCCGCATTGGCTACCTTCTGAAAGGAAATATCACAGCCAACTCACATAGCCAACTAAAGGAGAATCGGCTGAATCAATCCATCAATGAACCTCCAAACCCTCTCTCACTCCGTAGGGAGTATCACAACTGCATGGCGTGCCAAATCAATAAATCTAGTCTCATACTGTGTAACTATCATGGAGCCCTACTGGAGGCACTCAAACTGTCTGCGAAGTGCCTCCCGCTGAGTGACGGGGAGAAACTTCTCCAAAACTAACTCCGCAAACTGATCCCATGTAAAAGCTCGAGACCCTGCTGGTCTAGATAGGAAATAATCTCTTCACCAAGTCTTGGCAGATCCTAAAAGCCTGAAGGTGCAAAAATTGACCCCATTGGTCTCCATTATACCAATAGTTCTGAGGATCTCATGACAACTGAATAGAAAATCCTGGGGATCCTCCGATGAAGACCCGCTGAAAGTGGTGGTAAAAAGCTTGGAGAACCGATCAATTATCCACAAAGCATCTAAACACATGGTCGTCCCATATCCGGCATGAGCTGTAATACCTGTCTGAGCTGCCAATGTGGGCTGAAAAACTAGAACCTGAGTCCGGGGAGCTACTTGCTTCGGAGTACGTGTAGCAGGAGTCTGAACCCCTTCTCCAGCCTGAGAAGTGGTTGGTGCTACTGGCAGCAAACCCGCTCTAGCGACACTCTCCATAAAGCCTGTTATACGGATGAGAGCATCCTGGAGATCCGGGGAAAACATAACCCCTCCTGGGACCTGAGCTAGGCCCACTGGAGCTGGTGGGGTTGGAACCTCCTCATCAATGTCAATATGAAGATCCACCTCTGGAACTACTGTCTGGGACTGAGCTCTGCCCCTGCCACGGCCTCTGGTACAGACTCAGCCCGTGCCCCTCGCGGGAGCTACTGCTTGGGGCTCGGGCTGCTGCGCAAAAGAAGAAGACGCATATGTTCTCGCCATCTTTGAAAGAACATAGTAGAACGACAATCAATATTTGAGAAGCAGAATCGCACGACAAGAAAAAACAAAGTGAAATGTTTCCTAACTCTGTGGCCTCTGGGGGATAAATACAGACGTCTCCATAACGATCCCTCAGACTCTACCGAGATTGTCTGTGAGTTGTGACACCCAAGTAACCCAGTGTTTTGATACCATCTTGTCATGACCCGGATTTTTCCCACCATCAGGAGTCGTGATGGCGCCTGCTGTTGGAGCTAGGAAAGCCAACCCTTCTAAGAATTTCACAAAAATTTAATCTACAACAGCATAATATCTGAAATAATTAATTAGAAACTACGCGGAAGACTTTTAACAAAATTAACAATGGTAAAGTGCGGAAATTCGTAACATGTCTCTAACGAGTATCTGGTGTCACTACTCACGGACTACTAAAAGAGTGCTAAAAACATCAATCTGAAAGAAAATACATAACAAGTATGTTTCGATACAATGAAAACAAACAGAAAGAAATAGATGAGACTCAGGGCCCGGGAACGCAAGCGAACTACCTCGGAGTCTTTGGACTGAAGGCTTGCTCCCTAGCTACTACTGTGGTTCGTAAGTTGTATCCTGACATGTGCACAAAAGGGCACAGAAGTGTAGTATCAGCACAAACGACCTCTATGTGCTGGTAAGTACCTGATCTAACCACGACGAGGTAGTGACAAGGCTAGACCGGACCTACCACAATCAACCTGTACAGATATATGTGCAATAATGGAAAAATAATAAAAATTAAACAGCTAATGGGGAGTGGACATGCTGGGGGTGTAACAATTCAATTATAAGTCCAACGAACAAGAAATGGAAAACTGAATATTTAACATCAATAAAAGAAATCCAGTGAATCAACAATTGCACAGCACCAACCTTCGTTCTTTTACCCTCAATTCTCACCAAAACTGTCAAATATAGTGCACGGCATCACCCTTCATGCCTTCCTCACCAAAAACTGTCAAATATAGTGCACGGCATCACCCTTGGTGCTTTCCTCACATAACTCTCACATCAAGGCACCGAACGACCCTTCGTGCTCAAATAATCAAGAACATGGAACGGAAAGAGCCTTCATGCATAATTATCAAAATTTGACACGGAAAGACCCTTCGTGCATAATTATAAAAAAACACTAGCATGGAAAGACCCTTCGTGCTTAATCTCTCTTCCTCCTCCAATCAAGGTCACAACCAATCGGTAAAGGGATATACAGCAAGATTAATCATCCCGTCAAGGGAGAACAATTCAATAATAAATCCTGGCAAGGGAAAACCAATTCAACAACAAGTCCCGGCAAGGGAAAACAATTCAACAACAAGCCCCGGCAAGGGAAAAGTACCACACTTTCTTATTTAACGCATTTACTTCTCAACTATCACTTCATGTCAAGTAACTAACTCAATAATTTCATCTTTTCCAAATTCAAAAGCAGTAACGACTCATGCTCACGCTAGACTCAGGTGCTTAGGTAATTGTCACCGTACCTATACACCGACTCCACATAGCACATAGAAAATATTGTCCTAATCCTATTCCCTCAAGCCAAAGTTAGATCAAACACTTACCTCGAAAGTTTCCAAACTCAACTCACGCCTCTAGGATAGCTTTACCCCTCGAATTCGCCTCAAAAGCGGTTGAATCTAACCATAATTTACTCAAATGTATCAGCAAATGCTATTTAAATCAATTTGAATGCATAAGAATAAAATTTCCAAAGTTTTACCAAAAAAATTCCCGAATGCCTCCGGGCCCAAGTAGTCAAAACTTGAGGTTCGAACCAATACTGGGTTACTTATTTCCCCACGAGTTCATATATGCAATTGTTTGAAATAGGACCCAAAATTGAGGTACAAATCCCCAATTTTAAGAAAACCTTGGTTCTACCCCAAATCCCCATTTTTACCCATTGAAAGCTTTGATTTTAGAATGAAATCATGATAAAAGTTGTTAAGGATTGAAGAAATTAAGTAAAAGCTGACTTACAATTGATTTGGGAGAGAAGGAGTTGAGAGAAAATCGCCAATAGAGGTTTGGGTTTTAAAAATATGAAGAAAGAGGTTTGAAATCGTCTAAGTATAGGATGCACAGTCGCAGATATCGCAATTGCAAAGATTTGTTCGCAATTTCGAAGCATGAAGAAGGAATGGCGGATGTCGCAATTGCGAGAAATTGTTCGCAATTGCGAATAGGGCAAATTTTGAGCAAAACTCGCATTTGCGAGGAAAGTTCGCATTGCGAACTCATGACTTAAGTTGGGCGATCGCATCTGCGAAGATGTCTTCGCATTTGCGAAGTCTAGGCTGATAGAAGGGGGATCACATTTTCGAGGATTTCTTTGCTTTTGCGAAGACTAGGCTCATAGAAGGGGGATCACATTTGCGAGTTTTTACTCGCATTTGCGATAGAGCAGGCCAATATGGAAATCTCGCATTTACGAAGCTGGCTTCACAAATGCGAAACTTGCAGATACCAGCTGCTACAACATGCTACCAAATGAACCTAACACCTATCCAAAACTCATCCGAGCCCTCATGGCTCCAACCCAGACATGCACACACTCTCAAATACATCCTACGAACTTACTCGTGCGATCAAATCGCCAAAATAACATTATTTGCATAGAATCAACCCTCCAAACTCATAAATTTTCATATCAAAGTTCAAAACTTTCAAATTTTCCATTTTTTAGTCTGAAACACATCAAATGACGTCTTTTTTCAACCAAACTTTACAGATAGCGCATAACGCTCATTTAAGACCTGTACCGGGTGTCGGAACCAAAATACGAGCCTGATACCCTCTCTTTCTAACTCATTTTCATTTCAATTTTTCATAAAAATATTAGATAAATAATTTCTTTCAAAAATTCTAGTACTCGGGCCTAGGACTTCAAATTTCAATTCCTAAAATACGCCCAGGTCCCATATTTTTCTACGGACCCTAAGGAACTGTCACATCACGGGTCCGGGTCCGTTTAATCAAAATATTGACCAAAGTCATCTATAGAAATATTTTAATCAAAATTCATAGTTTTAACATAGACTCTATAAATTTCCATATAAAAATTTTCCGGCTTCGCGCCTGGACTGCGCACGCAAATCGAGGCAACCAAATAAGACGTTTTCAGCGCCTCGGAAGCACAAAGAAAGGGAAAATTATGATGATGACCCTTTGGGTCGTCACAGCAAGTAACCAATTTCACTATTAAAATTAAAACCAAGGCGCGAAAAAAGGTAAAATGACCAAAATGCCCCTCAGGCCAACGTCTCGAAATCGAATAATTTTTATATTTTCAGAAACCTTGTACTTTCACGAGTATAACCATATAAAAAAAATCAGAAATCGGAGGTCGAATGCCCCCTCAAAACCCAATAGTTTAGTCAATGAACTTTCACTCAAATTCTTCCATTTTTGATCCTTAATTCGAATTAAAATGATGGATTTAACTACTACATGATGGAATATAACTAGAAAGGATCATAGAAATGTTGCCACGTAATCTCCTCTTCGAAATCCTCTCAAAATCGCCCTTGCCCGAACTCAAAATTGATTTTCCAACATTTGAAATTAAGCCTCGGATAAACCCTTATCATAACAGCGATTTCCCCTTTTGCGATCCAGGGACTGCTTATACGGTCCGGCTTTTGCGGACAAACCACCACTTTTGCGTTTTCACTTAAAGGGCCAGAGTCCGCTTTTGCGGACTTATAACTGCATATGCGGCTCCGCCTTTGCAGATAGAAGACCACTTCTGCGCTCTCTGAGGAAAAAGGTCAAACTCGCTTCAGCGGCTGCCAAGCCGCTTTTGCGGGCGCCTCTTCGGTGGTTCCCAAGCCGCAAAAGTGAAAACAACAGAAGACTTGCTGCAAATTTCCTTTTAACTTCCAAAACTAACTTATCGAGCATCCAAAACACACCCGAGGCCCCCGGGACCTCAACCAAAAATACCAATACTACCTAATACCTTATTAAAACTTCTACAAATCCGTAAAACACCTAAAACGACACCGCAACCTCAATTAAATCAAAGATTCAATCCTATGAACTTCGAGTTCATCCAAAACAAGCTTTCGATCCAAAACCTGATCAACACTCATCCGATTGACCTGAAACTTTGTACGCACGTCCCAAATGACATGCCGGTGCTACAGCAACTTCTCGAATCCCATTCCGACCGTCAGATATGAATTTCACTATCGGACCAAAAACCTCAAAATTCTAACTTTTGGAATTTCTAGCCTAAATGAGCTACGGACATTCAAAATACATTCCGAACACTTTCCCAAATCCGAATTACCTAACGGAGCTAACAGAACCATCGAATTTACATTCCAAGGTCTTCTTCACAATTTTCCGATTACGAACCATTTTCCAACACTTAAACTCTCATTTAGGGACTAAGTGTCCCAAAACACTCTGAATTCTATCATCGAACAGCAAACCAAGATAACAGAAATGAACTTAGGTGAAACACTTAATGGGATAACGAGGCATAAATTCCAAAGATGACCGGCCGGGTCGTCACAAACTCCTACACTTAAACATTTGTTCGTCCTCGAACAAGCATAGAGAACATTCCTAAAGTAGCAAAAATATGAGGGTATCGGTTGCACATATCTCGCTCGGTCTCTCAAGTCGCCTCTTTGGCCGGCTAGCCCCGCCAGTGCACCTTTACCGAAGATATATCATTTGACTTGAGCTATTGAACCTACCTGTCTAATATTGCCACTGGCTCCTCAACATAGGACAAGTCATTGTCCGATTGGACATAAGTGAACTCCAACACGTGAGACGGGTCACCGTGATACCTTCGAAGCATGGAGACATGATATACCAGATAAACCCCGGCCAAACAGGGAGGTAAAGCAAGCGCATAAGCAACCTCCCAACTCGCTTCAAAATCTCAAAGGGCCAATGAACCTCGGACTCACATTTCCTTTCTTCCCAAAAATCATGACGCCTTTCATAGGCGAGACCCGAAGCAAAACCCGCTCAACAACCATAAAGGAAACATCACAAACCTTCCGTTCCAGGTAACTCTTCTGTCTTGACTGGGCTGTACGGAGTCTATCCTAAGTCACCTTAACCTTCTCTATCGCATCCTGGACCAACTCAGTGACCAATAGCCTGGCCTCACCCGGCTCAAACAAAAAACCGGGGATCTGCATCTCATACCATATAAGGCCTCATACGGCGCCATCTGAATGCTGGACTGATAACTATTGTTGTACGCAAACTCAGCCAATGGAAAGAACTGATCCCAAGACCCTCTAATCTCAATCACGCACGCATAGAGCATATCCTCAAGAATCTGAATGGTGCACTTGGATTGTCCGTCTGTCTGATGATGAAAAGTTGTACTCATAGTCACCTGGGTACCCAACTCCTACTGGAGGGCTCTCCAGTACCGTGACGTAACCACTGAACCCCTATCTGAGATGATAGAAACTGGAATATCGTGTAGACGAACAATCTCCCTAATATAAATCCTCGCTTACCGCTCCGCTGAGTAAGTAGTACACACTGGAATGAAATGAGTGGACTTAGTCAACCGATTCACAACAACCCAAATAGAATCAAATTTCTTCACAGTTAGAGGGAGACCATTTACAAAGTCCATAATGATCTCTCCCATTTCCACTCCGAAATCTCCATCTGCTGGAGTAACCCTTCCGGTCTCTAGTTCTCAGCTTTTACCTGCTGACAGTCGAGGCATCTAGCTACAAACTCTGCTATGTCCTTTTTCATCCGCCTCCACCAGTAATGCTGCCTCAAATCCTGATACATCTTCGCGGCACCCGGATGGATGGAGTACCGCGAGCTATGGGCCTCCGTCAATATCAACTCCCGAATATCATCAACAGAGGGGACATAGATCCTACCCTACATCATAAATACCCCATTATCTCCAATAGCCACATCCCTAGCATCGCCATGCTGAACGGTGTCCCTGAGGACAAGCAAATGAGGGTCATCATATTGCCGCTCCCTGATACAATCAAACAATGAAGACCAAGAAACCACACAGGCTAGAACCCCGACTGGGCTCCGAAAGGTCCAATCTCACTAACTGACTGGCTAAGTCCTGAACATCTATCGCCATGGGTCTCTCTGAAGCTGGTAAATATGCCATACTCCCCGAACTCTCCGCCCCACGACTCAAGGCATCGGCTACCACATTAGTCTTGCCCGGGTGATAAATAATAGTAATATCATAATCCTTCAATAGCTCCAACCATCTCCTCTAACACAAGTTTAGATCCTTTTGTTTGAACAAGTGTTGTAAACTCCTATGATCCGTGTAAATCTCACAAGTCACGCCGTACAAATAATGACACCAGATCTTCAAGGCATGAACAATAGCATCTAACTTAAGGTCATGGAAAAGATAGTTCTTTTCATGTACCTTCAACTATCTGGACGCGTAGGAAATCACCCTACCGTCCTGCATCAATACCGGTCCAAGTAAAACTCGTGAGTCATCACAATAAACTGTATAAGACCCCGAACCCATAGGAAAAATCAAAATAAGGGATAAAGTCAAAGCCGTCTTGAGCTTCTGGAATCTCACCTTACACTCGTCTGTCCACTGAAAGGGAGCACCCTTCTAGGTCAGTCTAGTTATAGGGACTACAATCGTTGAGAACCCCCTACCCCCCCCCCCCCCCACAAAATAAAAAAAATGGTGATACCCCACCAGGCCAAGAAAACTACGGAACTCTATAGCTGACGAGGGCCTGGGCCAACTCTGCACAGCCTCCACCTTCTTCGGATCCACTTGAATGCCCTCAATCGTTACCACGTGGCCTAGGAATGCCACATAACTCAACCAAATCTCACATTTTGAGAACTTTGCATATAATTTGTTTTCTCTCAAGGTCTTAAGCACTATCCTCAGGTGTTGATCATGATCTTCGCGACTCCGGGAGTATACACGAATATCATCTATGAAAATAATGACAAACGAGTCGAGGTAGGGCCTGAATAGCTTGTGCATTAAATGCATAAAAGCTGCTGAGGTCTTGGTCAGCCCAAATGACATGATAAGGAATTCGTAATGACCATACCGAGTCCTGAAAGCAGACTTCGGGATATCCGGCTCCCGAATCTTTAGCTGGTAATAACCTGAGTACAAATCAATCTTAGAAAACACATGTGTGCCCTGAAGCTGGTCAAATAGATCATCGATAAGAGGTAAAGGATATCAGTTCTACACTGTAACTTTGTTCAAATGGCAATAGTCGATACACATGCGCATAGAACCATCCTTTTTCTTTACAAACAAGACAAGAGCACCCCACAGTGAAACACTAGGTCGAATGAAACCCTTATCAAGAAATTCATGTAATTGATCCTTAAACTCCTTCAACTCAGGAGGATCCATACAGTATGGAGGAATGGATATGGGCTGAGTTCCAGACAACAAATCAATATCAATATTAATTTACCGATCGGGCGGCATGCCCGGAAGATCAGCTAGAAACACATCCGGGTAATTCCGTACCACTAGGATAGAGTCAACAAAAGGGGTATCAGCACTGACATCTCTCACATAAGCTAAATACGCGGTGCACCCCTTCTCAACCATACGCTGAGCTTTAAGAAAAGATATAACTATTGGGAGTGTAATCAAGAGTACCACTCCACTCAATACGCGGAATACCTGGCATAGCCAGCATCACGGTCTTAGCATGACAATCAAGAATAGCATACTGGGGCGACAACCAGTCCATGCCCAAGATAATATTGAAATCAACCATATCGAGTAGTAAATGATCTGCTCTGGTCTCAAAACCACGAATAGTAACCAAACATGACCGATAAACGCATTCCACAACAAGGGAATCTCCCACGGAAGTAGAAACATAAAGAAGAGAGCTCAAGGACTCTCAGGCTAAACCCAAATACGGAGCAAAATAAGATGACACATAAGAATATGTAGAGCCTGGATCAAATAGAACTGATGCCTCGCTCTGACTAACCAATATAATACTTATGACAACAGAATCGGAGGCGACAGCCTCGACACGAGCAGGAATAGCATAAAATCTGGCCCGGCCCCTCCCTTGAGGGCGACCTCTATCTCTCCGATCCCCGCCCCTAGATGGCTTGGCAGGTGGAGTGGCAGCTGGAGCTGGACCGATGGCCTGCTGACCCTGTGGAGCATGTTGAGGTTCTGGAGTTTGAGAAGGCGCTCCCCGCCAGAGTTTGGGGCACTCCCTAACTATGTGGCGGGTATCCCCGCACTCAAAACAAGCTCTGGGAGGGCGCGTGGCTGTGACTATGGGCCCACCCCAGCAAGACTGACCTCTGGAAGTACCCCGCACAGGAGGCACACTAGAAATCTGAGGTGCATAATAAGGCTCCTGAGATCTGGGGGGAGCTAGAGTATTGCTGGATGAAGAAAGAGCTGAGTGAATTGGGTGACCCATATAGCGCCTACTATGACGTCCTGCTGTTGATGTACGGGTACCAGAGTAGTGACCCGACTCTCGAGACTTCTTGATCTCTCTCTCCTCTCGCTCTCTGGCATCCATACCCTCTATCCTCACGGCTATGCTCACTACCTGCTGATAGGGTATATCCATCTCCAACTCTCGAGTCATGCCGAACCTGATGGGAGGAATAAGACCGTCAATAAACGGCGAACCCTATCACGAATAGTAACCACCAAAGCCGATGCATGTCTGGCCAACCTAGTATAACGAATGGCATACTCAGAGACAGTCATAGGGTCCTGGCACAAATCCTCAAACTCCATGCGCCATGAATCTCGGACGCTTTGGGAAAAACTCCCTCTGAAACATATCTGAAAACTGAGTCCAAGTCAGGGACGAAGCCTCGTCCGAAGTGTCTAACTCAAAGGTGCGCCACCAGCCATAGGAGGCTCCTCGAAGCTAGAAAGATGTAAAAGAAACCCCGCTCGAGGCAGTAATACCCATGGTGTGAAAGAGGCAATGAAAATCCTCAAAAAAAACCCCAAAGCATCATCCGTAGATATTCAGTTGAAAACAAGAGGGTAATACTTCTTGAACATCTCCAGTCTACGATGCTCACCCTCAGAAGCAGGTGCCCCATCCTCGGGCTGAACCGGTACTGCAGGCTGGACAGGGATAATATCTGGAACCTGCCCCATATGAACCCTCTGCTCCGGAGCGGGGGATGCGGGAGTCAGGGCTCCTCCCCCAGCCTGGGAAGTGGATGCAGGAAGGGGAAGCAACCCTGCCTGCGACAGCGTAGTATACATGCTCATAAACTGTGCCAATGCCTCCTGAACAGCTGGAGTAGTGGTTGCTGTGGAAGTGTCAGGTGCTTGAGTCCTGGTTAGGTCTGCTGGTGGTACCTTGGCGGCAGCTCGTATAGGTGCTCTGGCTGCACCATGCATGCGTCCACGACCCCTGCCCCGGCCCCTACCTTTAGCGGGTGCAGGAGGGGTGCGGGTGCCTTATCGTCCTGGGTGTCCTCACCATCTGTGAGAGAATAGAAAATAGAAGTTTAGAGTTGATTTCAAAAATATAGCACAACAAGGAATTCAATGAAGTGAATATTTTCCTAAACAGTTACATAGCCTCTCGTAGATAAGTACATACGTTTCCATACCGATCATCACGACTGTAATAAACCGGCATGTGTCCCGTTACTCCTATGAACCTAGAGTTCTGATACAAACTTGTCACGACCCTAGTTCACTGATTGTGAACATGTCGTGACGGCACCCAGTCTTCAAGACTAGGTAAGCCTAACACATTGCGGAAGTAACAACATTTACTAAATTTAATAATCTAAAAGCGAAATAACATGAATAATGTATATAGTTGTTGCCTGGCACACACACTTTAACACTTAACATTCTGAAACTATCCCAAAGACCCGGAAACCCACGGGCAACACAGGCTAAACGAGTATTAAAATACGCTCTGCACTATAGTATCTAAATCAAACATAGATATAAGGAGAAAGGCTATCGACTATAGCTGGATTGGAATAGAGACTTCGGATCTGCGGACGTCATAGATATACCTCAAGTATCTGTAAGCTCCCTGAAGCAACTGATAATGCGCCTGGCCGGAAGTACCTGGATCTGCACATGAAAAACATGTGCATAAGAGGCGTGAGTACACCACAGTGGTACTCAGTAAGTGCCAAGCCTAACCTCGGTTGTAGTGAGGAGGAAGGTCAGGGCCCTACTGAGATAAAATATAATAATAAGACTAACAACAGTATGAAATAAGCATAATAATGATACACAGCTATGAAATAAATCGGATTACACAACAACAATTAATCCGCAGAAAAATAAGATAACATGGAGTAAACAGCTCAACACCAGCACTATTAATGAGGACCTCCAGGATACCGTCCTGTAGTCCATTTTGTCAATCTATACGAGGAGCTCCCAGGATACCGTCCCATAGTCCACCGTATGAATATATCTGAAGGATCTCCCGGAAATCTGACTTGTAGTCCACCATATGAATGTATCTGAAGGATCTCCTAGGAATCTAACCCGTAGTCCATCGCATATCAATACCCGGTATTGGGGGAATCTACCGGTTGCATTGCCGTAGTTCGATATAACTGTGTAGGGAGATCTATCGGGAATCGAACTCGCAGCCCCAAAGTAAACAAACAACGAGGAGCTACCGGAATCCCACATCTGTAGTCCCAATGAAAATGTGCAACCAAAATCAGAGGAATATTAAGAAATTGAAGTACAATTATACAAGGTAACAATTAATTTTTCCCTAACATGCTTCACGTAATTTCGATTAAGGCAAATTAAACAAATAGGCAAGTTTTGGATCATCTAAACATGTTTTTCTATACTAGCACAGGCTATAGTAGCAAGTAGAATAAAGCAAATACGAAAGAAAACTCAGTTCAAGTATTTTAAGTAAAAATTCGGGTTTCTCAGAAAACTTAGTTCCAGTATTTTAAGTAAAAATTCGGGTTTTCAACAATTAGCTCAAGTATGCGCTCGTCCTCACGTACCACGCATTCAAATACAAAATATCATATCATAAGGGAAAAGGTCCCCCACACAAGGTTAGACAAGCAACTTACCTCGAATCGGTGCAAAATCAATAAGGATTGATGCCCTTGCCATAAGTATCCGACTCCGAGTGGCTCAAATCTATTCAAGCCAATTACATATTGTGAATAACATCGTAAGTAACCAATTCCACTATTAAAATTAAACCTAAGGCGCACAAATAGGTAAAATAACCAAACTTCCCCTCAGGCCAACGTCTCGGAATCAATAATTTTCATATTTTCATAAACCTTGTACTCTCACGAGTCTAACCATATAAAACTCTCAGAAATCGGAGGTCGAATGCCCCCTCAAAATCCAATAGTTTGGTCAATGAACTTTCACCCAAATACTTCCTTTTTTGATCCTTAATTCGAATTTGAATGATGGATTTAACTAAAAATGATGGAATATAACTAGAAAGGATCATATAAACGTTACCCAGTAATCTTCTCTTCGAAATCCTCTCAAAATTGCCCTTGCCCGAGATCAAAATTGATTTTTCAACTTTTAAAACTAAGCCTCTGATAAACCCTTATTATAACAGCGGTTTCCGCCGTTGCGGTCCAGGGATCACTTTTGCCGTCACGCTTATGCGGATAAATCACCGCTTTTTCGGTTCTCACTTAAAGGGCCAGAGTCATCTTCTGTGGACTTATAATCGCTTATGCGGCTCTACCTTTGTGGATAGATAACCGCTTCTGCGGTCTCTGAGGAAAAAGGACAAACTCGCTTCTACGACTGCCAAGCCACTTTTGCGGTGGCGCTTCTTCGGTTCCCAAGCCGCATAAGCGAAAACAACAGAAGGCCGACTGCAAATTTCCTTCTAACTTCCAAAACTAACCCGTCGAGCATCTGAAACACACCTGAGGCCCACGGGACCTCAATCAAAAATACTAATACTACCTAATGCCTTATTTAAACTTATACCAATCCTTAAAATACCTAAAAAACACCAAAACCTCGATTAAATCAAAGATTCAAGCCTAAGAACTTCGAGTTCATCCAAAACACGCTTTCGATCCAAAACCCAATCAACACTCGTCCAATTGACCTGAAACTTTGCATGCACGTCCCAATTGACATGACGGTGCTATACGAACTTCCAGAATCCCGTTCCGGCACTTGGATCAGAATCTCACTATCGGATCGGAAACCTCCAAATTCTAACTTTTGGCATTTCTAACCTAAATGAGCTACAGACGTCCAAAATACATTTCGAATACGCTCCCAACCCCGAAATCACCTAATGGAGATAATGGAATCATCGAATCTTCATTCCGAGGTCGACTTCACACTGTTCCAACTATGGACCATTTTCCAACACTTAAGCTCTCATTTAGGGACTAAGTGTCCCAAAAACACTCAGATTTCTATCACTGAATGTCTCGGCAAACCAAAATAGCAGAAATGAACTTAGGGAAAATAGTTAATAGAGAAATAGGGTATAAATTCCAAAAACGACCATCCGGGTTATCACGATTCTGATCTATATTTATGCAATAAAACATGTTTATTTTGGGGTGGTGCATGGGAGGTAGGGATACTCTCATGTCATTCTATAAGTTGCTAATAGAAAATATCGATATATCCTCAAAAAGATAATATATGGTCGGCTTAACTGTTTTATCGATATATAGAGGATAAATGCATTGTTTTTATGCTCAACTACTAGTCGAGAAGATGTGCTTGGTCTGTTTGAAATGTACAAGAATGAGATTGTTCTAAATACTAATGGAAAAATACTTGTTAGGTGTCCAGTCTGGTTTTTTGCATTATTATATTGTACTTTTTTTTTGTGCAGGCTAAGCCTGAAGCTGCTGAATGGAGATACAAGTCGATTAGAAATTATGATAAGCTAATTGAGCTACATGGAAGGGATAGAGCTACTGGAAAGCAACCTGAGACTGGAGCAGATATGGTAAAAAGGGTGCTTGTAATAATTTCAGAAAATCACGTGATAGTCCATTGACTATTGATGGGGTGGATGAACTAATTTTCATGAATACTGCCTCTTTGGAAAATATCGAGGAACATGGACAACATGAGCAATATCAATCAACTCAGGAAGCACGTAAATGTAATGCATATTCATAGATACCGACTGCTAGCAGAAATAAAAAATCTAAACATGATCATCTTGAAGGCATGGTTGATATGTTGAGAGGTAGGATGAGTAATTTGACTAATGCAATTAGTCTCCTTTAAACTATGCACCTATTCCTGAGAGTGAGATATGGACAATGGTACAAGTGTTGGATTTAGAGCCTTGTATGCACATGAAAGCTTATATACTTCGCTTATATATTTTTTTGAAAACATGCAGACTTGTAACGCACACTGATTGGGTATCCATTGGAAGACTGCAAATTTATTTTACTGACCTTGATGTTGTCACCTAGCAATTGAGTTAGTCTAAATATTTTGTGTGCTTTAGCTATTGAGGATTTTATAGACTTTGACTAGATCGATATGAATTTTATATGTCATGTTGCTAGAAATTTTTAATATATTATGCACTTTAAGTTAGGAATTATTTGAGATATGGAACAATATCATTCCACTTCATGTGTTTTCTCTATATTGTGGTTGTTTAGTTATCTTCTACTTGTATCTGTATTAGATCTGATATATCATTTTTCAAAGAATATAATTTAGTAATACATATTTTGACAAGTACATGCCATTTAACATGTAAATAGCAAAAAATAAGCATAGATGTAGATGCTTCGACCCTACCATTAGTCTCAAGTGTTATACCTCTTTCCAACCTTTAATAAAATAATTGAGGGTATTTTAGTAAACTTAGCAGTACATTACAGTACAATACAGTCAAGCCAAACAATAAAGATGTTATTTAACAACAACCAACGATGCAGTCTATCCAAACGTTGTATCCATCAAAACGATACAATATAGTGCAGTGCAATACAATACAATACGATACATTATAAACGATGGGAAAAAATTATCCAAACACAGTGTAAAAATGACAGAAGAACAGAAAAGAAAAAAGGGAGAAAATGATATTTTTAATTTATATGAACTATGAAACAAGTTTTGAAAAGATTACTCAAACTTGTTGCATTAAATATGTTACTCTATAATAATAATAACAACAACAACAACAACAATATGACTCCTCACTAAAATTTTACTAGTGGATATGATATAATGTATATGCAGATCATACCCCTAACCGAGAGTAGAGAGGCTGTTTCCGAAGACCCCCGGTTCAAGAAGACGAAGAGACAATATTTGTGTGTCTATAAATTTTTTGAAATTTATAGCAAATGTATCATATTATTTGAATGGATATAAAACTTTTTATATAAAGTAAAAAAAATATTTCCTCTCCTATAGTTTATATGAAATTATTTAACTAGATACAGAGTTTAGGAAACATAATTAAAATTTTTAGTGTTATGGCATTTTTATGTCTATATAGCTTTTAAAACCTATTGTAATATGCCATAAGCTTTGTACGCCAATAAAAGAATTAAAGGTAAAATATTTTTCTTGAAAGTGTTCAACATCATTCTCTACCAAGAAAAATATTTTACCTTTAATTCTTTTTATTAGCATTTTCATACTTTTGTCAGTCAAATTATTGTCTGAATTCGAAGAAATATCACCAATCATATTAAGCTTGTACAGATCAGACTTGGAAGAAAGTTGAGAATAAAATTTCCTTTCGTCTTTGTCACGATAGAGTCTTATGATCCCAGTTTTATGGGAACTGCCACGACCAACGAAAAATATTCCATCTCCATCAACCTTGGTCACAATCAATCAAACTTCTTTTCCTCTTGGAAAATGAAGCAGAGGATTCCTCTATAACCTCTTTTATCTACTTAGAAAATGTTAAATCCTACCTACACCATTATTATTTTGAAACACATGTCATTGCCTTATCATTATCATTGTAGCTAATGAGATCAAAAATTGATCAAAGACACACCCTGTCAAGTACTATATCCAAGTTCATCCCAAGTAATAGTACCACCAGGATAATCTCCAAAGCCACCAGATAGCTTTGTGATGTCAACGAATCAAGATTATCTATTCAATGAATCTCGTATTGTAAAGAAGGAGAAAGAGAATGATTCAGAAATGTGGATCGAGGGTCGAGGGTCGAGCCTCGACTATACAGGTAAGTTTTTTACTTTTCATTAAGTATTTTAATTTACTTTTACATAAATTTTGAAATACCAATTTAGTGTAACTTTTCATATAGGTTCACTTCACAGCTGACGTGGGGGAATCTATATTCAGTCAACCACCTAATGAATCGGGCGAGGCAATCCAACTTTCGGACGAGGATGCTGAAAGAACACTCCTAGAGTACTTTATATACTTTGAACTAGACAAAAAAACTTAGTTCTATTGTGTTAGTTCTTTTTAGTTCGAATGGGCTTATAATAAGCGTTAACTTAGTTTTGTTAGCTTAATGTGTTAGTTCTATTGAACTTTATACTTTGTTGCTTTTAATATTGTTGTTGTTGGCATAAAATGTCTGTTTAGGATGTTTGATAAGCTGGCAGGTGGTGTAGCTGCCAAAACAGGCAGTTTCAGCCGAAAATATACCAAGAAAAGCGACCAACTTTGGTCTCTATTTGGTCGCTTTCCACTTAAAAAATAATTTTCTGGGCAATTGCGACCAACCTTGGTCACTATTTTCCTAGATTTCTAAAAGAAGCGACCAAACTTGGTCGCTATTCCATTAAAAAAATATGATTTCTGGAAATATAGCGACCAAAGTTAGTCGCTATTTTTCAAAATTTAAAATATAATATTTGGATTAGAGACCACAGTTGGTCGCTTTTTAATGATTAATAAATAAATAATATATTTTATATTTAGAGACCAACTTTGGTCGCCAAAATTATATTATTAAATTAATAAAGCGACTAAAGTTAGTCGCTATAGTCAAACCCCGAAATATTTATTCCATTTAGCTTAGAGACCATAAATATAGCTACCAGCCCTGTTTGGTCGCTTTTTGGTCATTTTTTGGCCAATAAGTAATCAATTTTGATCGCTTTTTATAATCGCCTTTTTCCAAATTTCTAATAGTGTTTTAACCGTATACAAAGTTTTAAATAAAAAATCAATTTTCAATAATGTACCGCACTTACTAGTTGATAAAATATATGAATGTTGTTTTTCTTCATATCCCTCTGAACAGCATCTTATTATTTAAACGAATACATGCGCGATTCAGAATAACTACATGTACTCCGTTTAAATTTTATACTATATTAAATAGTGCATGCGATCATATTCGATTCTTGTGTTTAACATACTTTGATCTAGAGTTAATTATCTTTGGTTAAGATTTAGCCTTTATCTCATCATTAATATTAGCAAAAAATTTGATGCTTTTTGGTCAAACAGCCAGTTTAAATTTGATACACTAAATAGTACATGCGTTCAGAAAATGATCGACATACATATAAGCCAATGGGCAATGGAGCGAGTTCAACAAACATTTTCCTTACATTTTATTTTCAAGTAAAACATTACATTCAATTGTCGACTCGAAACCTAATGGGGAACACAAGGAGGAATCACAAATTATTAAATAATGTCTAAGCATGATTCATCTACATGAAAAATAGTGAAAGAAGAAAAACGAGTCCCATGGAAGAAGCAAAGGCCAAAGATTTTGGAGAAGCAGATGATGAGGAAGGAGCCTTAGAATCTGAAGACGATGAGTGATCAGAAGAAGGCAAAGGTGAAGGAGAAGGAGCAAGAGGAGTAGTTGACTTGAAGCCAATGGTGAAGTTGCAAGTCCCTTGAGATGGATCCTTTGTGGTCACTGTTGCCTTTCCCTCAAAATCGCAGCTCCCATCTTTCTGTTCCTGGTTTTGGAAATAAGCATTCAGTGCATATGATGCCTTGTCCGCGTCGCTAAGGTTTTGGCAAGATGATCCATTAGTGAGAGGTGTACAATCTGCACGGTCACAAGCATATGACATAAGGGCTGTAAAGTTCTTAACATCTGGCTTCACCACACACCATTTCTTGGCGAGTTTCTCCACGTTTGGCACAGGGACGAGAGTATTAGGCTTGTTCTTTCCAGACAGATCAAGAGGGAACTTTGGTGTGCCATCTTCGTAGTAGATTCCCCAGTGTGTCTCAAAGTTTCCAGGGAGAGTGCTCTTCCTATCCTCATCAAATAAGGCAAATAGGTAAGCCTCGAGGTAGCCAGGGCGACGGGGGCTGCCTTTACCTTTTGCGAGATATGATACAAATCCTTTGTAAAACTTTTCGGCCAATGTAACATTGGCATAAGGGTTTCCATCTGTAGGCCATCCCATTTCTCCTACCACAATGGTCATGTTGGGATATCCTGCTCCAGCAAGAGCAGCTGCACAAGTGTCAAGATTGGCATCAAAGCAATTGGTGTACTCAATGCCATCTTTGTCCTTGAGAGGATTGGTGACACCATCAAAGAAGGCATAGTCGAAAGGGAAGGCACCATTTCCATAGAAAAGACTAAGGAAAGGATAAATGTTGACCATGAAAGGAGCCTTGTTCTTGTCCAAGACTTTAAGAATGTAGTTGAGTGGATCAACAATGTCAGCACGGAAAAAGCCAGCAGAAGGGACAGGATTCCAGCTTGGTGACAAGTAAACATCTGCATTTAGAGGTACAGTTGCCTTGGTGGTGTCACCAAGTCCAGCGTCATTCAGTGCATTTTGGATGTTCTCCAATGCTGGCCCTGTTACATTTGTTAATGTGTCCTTGTAATCTCTTAAGAATGGCTCATTACCAACACCTATAAGCCTGCATGCACCAAACCAATAACATGTAACTAATTGAAAGGCGATTTGACATGTATTATATATGAAGAGGAACTTGAATTTATGTCACTAGCTAGCTATTCGGAAATTAAGGAGGCAAAAAGATACATAGCAACAACAATAACCCAGTGAAAATCTCACAAGTGGTGTCTGGGAAAAATAGTGTGTACGCAGACCTCACCCCTACTCCGAAGGAGTAAAGAGGTTGCTTCCAAAAGACCCTCGGCTCAAGAAGATAGAAAAGACGAGAAGAAAAGAGAAGGGACAATATATTAGTACAACATCATAAGAACTACGCAGGAAATAGTTAAAGCGCAATAACAAAACAAGAAAATAAGCTCCGATGCTATGATATATACTTACGTGATATTAACACCTTTAGGAGACTTTGGTTCGAAACGAGTGACGTTTTCTTTGACCCATTTGGTGGCTACATCAGGATTGACCAAATCCTTGAGGAGTTGATTGGAGATGCCAATCATGACCTCAATGCCAGTTCCTGCCAAGGCATTCAAGATGGTCTCATCGTTATTGAATAGCTTTACCTTCTTAATGCCATTTTCTTGCAACATTTTCACCACATCCTTAGGAGGCAACTTGTGGGAGGAGATGTCACCCCAGTTCACCCCAAGTCCTTCCACATTGTGCCCCAAAAACACCAACAATGTTACTAGGACCAAAAGTTTTTTTCCCATGTTTTTTTCCTCTTTTTTTTCTTTTTTTGTTTTTTGGTTTTCCTGCTGGCAGGAGGAAAATGGGATACTGGGTAAACCTGAATGCTTCAACGTCTGCCAATGGTAACAACAATGTTGGAGGTGAATTTATAGGGACAGAAGGAGAGCAAATGGAGGGTGTTGCATGAATTGCTGTCATTCTCCATTAGATGTCAAACGATGTCGAAAATTAAGGAATGGTTTGGCTCATAATTCGGACATGCAGTTTAAAAAGCATGCGGATTTAGACAAACAAAATATGGAAAATATAATCAGTTAATCTCTGATAAATTACAACCAGACATCTTGTGAACAAAATTGCTCAAGCACGTATAGAATTACGTCAAAATATCATGGTATAGCTAGTGTTTTGCTGCAACAGAGACCGGTATGTATTTGTGTACGAACTCCAGCATATTATGCTGGATCGGTATACTTTGCTAACTCCTGTATAATATACAGGAGACTCGAACATCAGTGCTCCAAACTCCAGTATATTATACTGGACATTTATACTTGCTGGAACTTCCGTAGAATATGCGGGAGTTCCGGCATAATTATACTTGAACTCTCGCATATTATACGGGAGTTCCAGCATAGTTATTCTGGAACTCCCATAACATATGCGTGCGTATTTTCTGAATTTTGAATAGTGTTTTCGCTCAGATTTATCTTTACATAAAAAGTGGCTAAATTTTGATGGCTTTTGAAACTTGACTATTTTTCAACGACCAGTTGTAAATCTGACTATTTTTAAATTTCTCCCGAGAATTACTCCTGTTACATTGGTGCAGCTACGTCATGCTCATCTGCATTTTTATTTTGTCATTTAAAGGAAGGAAATACTCTTTCAGCCTATTTTTTTGTCACTTCTCATTGGTTAGGGTCCCGACTAACTTAACCTGTTATTGAGTTAAACTGAACAAAGTTACATTTTCCTCCAATCATTTATATTAAAAGATACACTTAGTCAAACAATATTTAATTTGACTATTGAGAAACAGATAAGCAAAATCATTTTTGCATTGCGAAATTACTTAATTCACTATTAAATAGTAGAACTAATTTTTGCCAGTTGCCTACAAGGTACTAGGCGCAATAAGATAGAACAAGTTATAGAATAAGGTGGAAAAATATTCCCCAATAGGACTAAAATGTTTTGAATGCAAGACAATTTTGATGGCAATTTAGTGGTTTTTAATTGAAAAAAAGAAATAGATGGCGTTTTAGTATGGTAATTTATCCACACAAAATACTTTTTCGATTCCCAAGTGAATTGGTTTCCATTGAAGTCAGCAAACATATTTTCTATAAACATTCGTTGTAGGAAGAGGGAGCGTAGGATGGGGCAGAGAGTACAGTCATCATGAAATCATATTGAAGTAACGATGATTAATAGTTTCAAAGCGCCACTAGCAAGACTGAAAAAGAGGCGGATCGAGAATTTTTCATAATAGCTGTACACGATCGTATAGAGGTGGATATAAAATTTATATTTGATTGATTTAACTTTAATCTCTTATCATGGTTTATTATATTTTTAAAATTATAAGTTTAAAATTATATTTTTATTTGAAATTTTAGTAGTTTTTACATATATATCTATATTCTGTGCCGAAAACAAGACTGTTCAGAGTGAAATTTGAATTTTCAATTTCACTTGTAGAGGCACACAATAATAATTGCATCATAATAGTCTTTGAAGATAGATTCACACATATATATATTTAAGTAATTTTAAAAATATATAATATTATTATACATGATTTATGATTTAAGAAGAGGAGTATGGGTTCACGTGAACGCTTATCCATCAACTTGGACTGGAGTTCAGGAACTTCCTGAGCTTACTCGCACCCAAGAAATGAAGGAATCCTCTCCATCTTATTAACAAACTGCTGATGATCCTCTTATGTGCGTCTATGTCCAAACTTTCCAAGTGCACTCCTTTGGACACTAAATATATAAGTAGTCTTGCTAATTGTGCAATTGTAATACAACGATCCGACCGCTCGTTTTGAGAATTTATATTCCATTCGGTGGCTTAAAGTCTCGAGTAACTTCGTATTGTGTATTATGACATGTGTATAAGGTCAAATTCGTTATCGGGTGATTCGAGATTGATATGGATGGATGGTTCTCATTTTAGAAATCTAAGTCGTAAATGTTGACCGGAGTTTGACTTTTGTATAGACGACTCGGGAATGGTATTTTGATGATTCCAATGATTTTGTATAATGATTTTGAACTTAGGCGTATGTCCGGATTTGAATTTGGAGGTCCGTAGGTTGATTTGATGCATTTTGATGGAATTCGAAAAGTTGAAGGCTTGGAAGGTTGAGAGGTTTAATCGTGAGTTGACTTTGTTGATATCTGGTTCGAATATTGATTCTGGAAGTTGGTACAGCTCCGTCGTGACATTTCAGACTTGCATGCAAAATTTAAAGTCATTCCGTGTTGATTGATATAATTCGGCGCGAGTTGTAGAAGTTGAAAATTTATTAGTTCATTAGGCTTGAATTGAGGTGTGATTCGTAGTTTCGATATTGTTTGATGTGATTTGAGGCATAGAGCAGGACCGCATTATGTTATGGAACTTGTTGGTATGATTGGAGGGGGTCTTGGGGGCCTCGGGTGTGTTTTGGATACGCTACTCACCATTTGTTCATAATTTAGAGTTGTTGGTTTAGCTGTTATTCAGCAGATCTATGCGTTCGCGTGTGAAAGAATATGATCACAAAGTGTATTTGGTGTGATGAAGGAGTCACTCTTCGCGGTTGAGAGTTGATCATTACCTTCGCATAGCCGGGGGAAAATTGGTCATTGTGTTCACTTCCATCATATCGCGATCGCGTAGAGTTAGAGATGGAGGGAAGTTAGGGGATTGGCTATTGCATTCGCGTGAATAGCATCGTGTTCGCGTAGTTCAGTTGAACTAATAGGTCGTGTTCGCGAAGGGTTATTTGGCAGCTTATGATTTTGTGCTACGAGATCGCAAAGCATGTTCCCTAATCGCTAAGAGAATGACCTAGGCAGACTATATAGTATTCTATTTTCTAGAGATTTTGTCATTTTATCTCTTTTTGAGTTAGAGAGCTTGGATTTGGACAAATTTGGAGCGAATTTTAACCATTTGGATTGGGGTACTTGTGTCCGATTTGGTTATGTTTCATGATTCAACTTTATTTTTATCATTTAATTAGTCATTTGAATTGGAGAAATTTGGATTTTTTTTAATAAAAAATCTAAAACACAAAAATGATAATTTCAAGGTCTATTTGATGCAAAAATTTGATAATTTTGGTATTGTTGGACTCATATTAGAATGGCTATGGTGTTCGAATTTTGTGAGTTTTGTCGGGTTCAGAGGTGCAAGCCTAGGATTGACTTTTTGGTTTTCATTAAAGGTCATAACTTTATTATCCAAAATATTTTTTTCTATAGCTTTTATTTAAGTTATTAAGTTATTTTGGCTAGAATCGAGCCATCCGGAGGTTGTTTCACACGGGAAGGTCTATTTAGAGCATTGGTTTATATTCTTTGAGGTAAGTATCTTGCCTAAATTTATGTGTGAGAACTACCCCTTAGGATTTGGGTTGATTGTATTACTTGAATTATGTGAAAGGCGTGTACGCGAGGTGATGAGTGTGTACTCGGGCTTAATGTAAAATTCACCAGTTTAGACTTCTAGGCTTCTTTCAAGTATTTATTTGAAGTTGCTAGCACATGTTATATCTTTTATTTTTCAAGTTTAATGTCACGTGCTTTATTTGAAATTGTTATAAGATGTTATATTTTTTATTTGTCAAAGTTACTCTCACATGCTTTATTTGAAGTTGTTAGCACGTGTCATATCTTTTGCTTGTCAAGTTTACTCTTATATGCTTTATTTAAAGTTGTTACCTCTTTTATTGTAATGTAACCTCCTTTATTGTTGAGTTATTTTTATTAAAATTGTTGTTATATGATATCCTTGCATTGTCGGGTTATTCTCATGCATTTAGACGTAGTTGCTAGTTCATGACATCTCTTTCATTGTTAGCTTATGTCATACATTAAACTTTGAAGTTTCCATCCATGGAAATACCTTTATTATTGAGTTTATTCTTAAAAAATTAATTGAAGTCGAATTTGTTGAAAGTTATTAGCATATTTTAGTTGAAGTTGTCGTTTAATGGAGTATTGTTCATTGTTGAGTTATTTTTCATTTTATTTTGTTACTGTTGAGGTTCTTGTACATATTATGATTGAGTCGTCGGCTATGTGTTGTGGTGATATTGGTATTGTTGTTTTGGAAAGGGTTGTGGCCTATGGGCACTTGTTGTACGAGATGTTATGGCGTATTATTTTTTAGGTTAGCACATGCGCTTTTGTTGTGTGGTTTGATTGTGGTTATGCGGAGCATAAGAGTAGCATCTCACTGTTGTTGATTAGTAGAGTGATACGGGTGGCTATTGTGTTATTGTCTTAATGGAAAGATATGAATGGATATTATGTGGAGAAATATGGGTGGCTATTATGTGATGTGATACGGGTGGCTACTATGTTATTATCTGGGCGGAGCAATAAGCGTGGCTATTATGATGTTGTCAATACGGAGAGATAGTGTTTGATATGTCAGGGAGGATATGCAATGTTCTGGGGGCGCTATGTTGATGATATTCGTGTGATGGTGTGATTTTTCCTTATATATGTCATGCAACTTATGTGACTTATTGTGTTTCATTCAATGAGCTACTCGATGTCTTTGATATTACTTATTGACTTGGACAATACTAGTACACTCGCACAAACATACATTGTAGCATGCCACTTATGCCAGTTCAAGAGTATGAAACTTGACATTTATTGATCATGCATATATATTCTTGTATTATCTACTTCCATTGTGATATTGAGCATGTGATAATGCCTGGTGAATTGTGGTAGTGAGCCTGTGACTATGCCAGGCAGATTTCAGCATTGAGCATGTGACCACGCTGGTTAAATTGTGAATGTGAGCCCATGATCATGTCGGACATATTGAGATATTGGTATGTGAGTTGTCCATACAGTTGTGATTAATAATGTGGCACAAGGTACCGTGAGCATATGATATGTTTTTTGATACTCGTGATTTATGTTTATGAGATGAGGTATATCGGAGTAATTATGTTGTGAAACTTGTGTTATAATGGTTTGAATATTCGGTTGTCATTATTTTTTGTTATTTGGTTTCACTGGTACTTAAGCGGTGTTCGGATTACTTTAAGGTTTTATCACATGTTTATTCCTTGTTGTCATTCACTGCTTATTGCTTCCATTATTAGCTTTATACTTATTTGCTGCACAAGTTATTAAGACTAGTAGGTGTCTTGACATGTACCTCGTCACTGCTCCACAGAAGTTAGTCTTGATACTTATTGAGTACCGACCTTGGTATACCCATACTATACTTGTGCACATTTTTGTGCAGATCCGGGTATTGAAGATATTGGACTCAAGACCATTTAGCTTCTTTATCACGAGGATTCAAAGTAGGGCTAATTGGTCATCGCAGTCCCTTCGAGTCTTTTCCCTTTTATTGTACTATCAATTCATTATGGAAACAACATTATATTTTGATTTTTGAGATATTCCTATGTATTCATCTAGAGTTTGTGACTCTGTATTACCTAGTCTTCGGAGGTTGTTGTGATTATTGCCGCGTAGGCTTGCTTCATCTTTTATCTTGATATTAATATGCAACTTTGCTTTTAAAATATCTTTGCTAAACTGGCTTAAATCTTGTAAGTAATAGGCTTACCTAGTCTTAAAGACTAGGTGCCATCACAATGTCTAAGGCGAGATTTTGGGTCATGACATGTAACTTAGTAAACATTTTCCTGTTGTCCATTAATGATTGTGGAGACACACACTCGCAACTATACAACTGACCATATAGACATATTGTAATGATCCAATCCTTCATTTTGAATATTTTCTTTTCGTTAATTGCTTGGAGACTTCTTACATATTCATATCGTATTTTTGAACTTGTATGTACATTTGGTTTGAGCCTGAGGAGGTCGGATGAGTTCGATATTGTAGCATGTAAGTGATGAACTTAAGGAATTGCATAAGTTGATATGTTAAGTCTCGATTTTACTATACGCGCTTAGATTCATGCTTTGAAGCTTCTAATAAGTTTATATAATATTTTTCTACTTGTACATATTTTCGGATTAGGCCGCGAGGGTTGGGAGAATTTCGGCACTATTGCATGAAGATTATAATTTTAAGGATTCGTAAGTTGAGTTGAGTTATAGTTTTGATTTATAGCATTTCTCTTTATGATTCGAGTCGTTGGATAAGTCTTTATATGTTATTTAGACTTATCGGAATGGTTTGAATAGGCTACGGGAGGATCGTATGAGTTTCGAGATGTTCCAAAAGGTTTCTAAGACAAAAACCAGTTGGCGGAGAAGTTTTACACTGAGTTGCTTTTGGCTTGCCCACGGGTGCTTCAACAAGTATGCCCTAAAATTTTAGTTTTCTATATAAACGGCTATTTCATACAGTAAGTTCATTTTGGCATTTTGGGAGCTAGAAAGCTTGATTTGAGGTAACTTTTGAAGGATTTTTACCTTCAACTTCGGGGTAATTTTTAAAAATTTATAGTTCCATCATCATGATGGATGAGTTAAGACATGACTCCAACCTCTATATATATATATATATATATATATATATATATCAAAAATAATAATTACACGGAGGAGGACATAGGCCTTGGCCTCTAAGACAGTATGATAGGTGATAGCATCCATCCTATGATACACATTTGAACAAAAGTATTCAGGTTGTGTGTGATGGAAGTTGTGCATCTTAGTATAATTTGGAGTAACACTCCAGGATGCTATGTACAAAAGGATGTGAGAAAGAAAATTGCTTCTAGTTGTCGTCATTGATAACAAACTTGTTTTTCTTCTGTCTGAATCTTATGCTAGGGACCCCGTCAGCTTATAGCTTCATTGAAGCTCTAACATTCGAAGGTAATGATACACCCTCATTGAAGATAGAATTAAATTTGGATTCTTCTCCAAGGTTAGCAAGTTTGTCAGCAGAGTTGTTTCTTTCTCTCAAGGTGTGACAAAAAAGAAAGTTAGCATCCTTGGTCATGTTGTGTATTTGATCAATAGTATCTTTGAATCTCCATGGTGGCTTCCTTATCCTTCTAATCAAGTTGAGGAGAACCATTGAGTCCCATTCAACTATAACATTTTTAAAGCCTTTTGAAATGCACATTGAGATGCCTTGCTTCATGGCTTTAGCTTCCGCAATATCACAGGTACATTCTCCATAGAATGCTGCAAAAGCATCAATTAAAACACCATGGTGATCTCTAATAAGACCACCACTACCTGCCGATCCGGAGTTACCTTTGTTATAGCCATCGACATTAAGTTTAACCCATCCCATTGGAGGTTTTTGCCAATGAACAATCTGACACTGAATAGATGGGGATAGCTTCTCAATTCTACTGTACGTGTCCTGCCATAGTTGATGGAGTATAAGATCTGGGAACCTCGTCTGAATGAGCATATTTTTCATTTTGATCACTTTTTGGATGATGAAATGATGGGATATTCGCTTTTCATCAAACCTAGCAGAGCATCTATTCTTCCAAATTTGCCAGCAAATGATTGAGGGGATGAACTGAGAACTGTCTTCTAAACTTTGTTTTTAGACTTAGTCAACCACCATCTCATAATTATGTGTCTTACCTGGTCTTGGACCATTTTGATGCCACATGAGTTACAAAAGAAAGACCAGACTAGATTGGCACTATGACTTTCACTGAGCAGGTGGTTAGTAGATTCCTCGTAATGATTATTGGGGCAGCAGTTACATATAGAAGCAATATTCACCCCAAATCTTTTAATAGAAACATCTGTAGCTACTTCATCCATTAACACTCGCAGCATATAAAAGGAAATTTTAAAAGGAAGCTTCTTATGCCAAATAGTCATACCTGTAAGAGTAGCCCCTTTCTTCGATCTCAAAGTGTTCCATGCAGATTTGCAAGAGAAGTACCCTGAAGGATCTGGGGTCCATATGGGTCTAGCTTCGCTATCAATGTTGAAGGTGATGTCCTTGATATAGTTGACCACATGCACGGGGAGAATTCTCCTCAATTTACTTTGATTCCAGGTGTTTTGATGGTAGAACTCCCTTACCAAGTTCTTTTAGGAGTGTTGGTGTTAATCGCAAGGTCAGCCAAGGGCCCAAGTTCTGTCCAAGAATCCCAGCAGAAGGAGATCTCCCCTCTTCCAAGCTTCCATGAGATATAAGGTTCCACTTTTTCTTTGATGTCCATCATTCTTTTCCAAGAATGAGATTGGTTTTGAGCTTTTTTCCTTGCAACAGGATGAAACCTTTTACAATATTTAGCCTCAAGAAAATATTTGATAAGGGATTTTTAGTTCTAAATTTCCACCAAATCTTAGCCGAAAATGCATCACATGTGTCTTTAAGAGATCTGAAACCATCTCTCCCTTCCTCGACTGGGAAGCACGTGTCTTTTCAAGCAAATCCAATGCTTCTTATTTTTTTTGCTATCAGTTCCCCAAAAAAACTTAGAGATGATTTTTTCAATTTGAGAGAAATTGTCCTTGAGAGGATGTAACGCTGATAGAGTATGAAGAGGAATGGCCTACAAAACAGGTTTAATAAGAACAGTTTTGCCAGTATAGGTTAGAAATTTACCTTTCCATACTTGGAGCCTTTTGGCTATGCTAGCCACCATGTTTTTAAAATAAACAACTTTTTTCCTTCCTATATAGATAGGACATCCAAGATATTGCATTAGAAAGTGGCATTGATTGTATCAAGTGATCTGCTTGATTCGGTTGATTCTTAAATCGTCATCTCGGAATTTGACCTAAAACCAGATTTGGCTTTGATTACTAATTGCCCTGAGATTTTCTCATAAGTCTTCATCTTTTCCATCATGATCTTCAAGGAATCAGGATCAGCTGAAGAAAATAAAATTGTGTCATCAACATAGCATAAAAGAGATATAACAGTCCCCTGATTATCTATATAGAAAGGGATAAAATCATGATTATTTAAAGACTCCATTAATTTTGAAAAGAGTTCAGCCCCAATAAGAAAAAGAGAGTGCGATAAAGGATCCCCTTGTCTTAATCCCCTAGAGGATTGAAAAACCCCTGTCTATTCCCATTGATGTTTACATAGTACCAAATATTAGACATATGTCTCCAAATCATATCAATCCAAGATTCACTAAAACCAAAATGCCTCATAATATTCAAACTCATGAGACACGATCATATGCTTTAGCCATGTCCACTTTTAACTACATTCCCATGGGTGGAGGGTTTTGTAATATTATGGACCATATCTTGAGTCATCATGATATTTTTAGTTATGGATCTTCCTTTGATAAAGCATGTTTAGTAAGGAGAAATAAGTTTTCCATTATGGGGTTTAATCTTCGGTTCAAAAGACTTGACATGATTTTGCATGAGAAATTGCCAAGGCTGATATGCCTTAGTTCATTGAAAGCTTGAGGATTATCCACTTTAGGGATGAGATTAGGCATGTGTGGGCCATGGTCTTTGGAATTTGGTTACTTGAAAAGAAATCATTGATCATTAGTAAAAGACCATCCTTAAAATTATCCCAACAAGAATGATTAAATTTTCCAGAGAGACCATCTGGTCCAGGTGCACTAGATGGGCATATGGAAGAAACGACATCTTTTAGATCCTCCATAGAAGTTATGACTCTAAGGCCATCATTACTTATTTCATTAATAATTTTAGGAATACAATTAATGATAGAAAAATTGGATTATGTATTCTCTCTAGTGAAATGCTTTTGAAAAAATGATATAGTTCGCTCATCTCCTTCAATCCAGGTGCCATCACTTATCCTGATCTTTTTAAGGGCTAACATCTTTCTTCTACCCTTGACAATGGAGTGGAAAAATTTAGTGTTCACTTCCCCCTCCACAAACCACTTGATCCCAGATTTTTGCTTTCAAAAAGGTTCTTCAATTTTATAGGCCCTGATAAGAAGCACATTTATGCGGTTGAGCTCAGCCTTGTTGATAGCAGTGTTGTTAGCGATGGACTTCTGTTCAAGATCCTCCATCTTCTTTTCCAGCTCCTTGACATTGTCAAAATATTACCAATAGATGTCTTAGACCAATGGGAAAGGCATCTGCATGTATATTTTAGTTTCAAGTGGAATTTCCACATAGGTGAACCATGAACTTCTATATCCCAGGCTTGTTTCACCACCTCTTTGAAACCATTTTCGTTAGTCCAGATCTAAGAATCTGAAGTATTTGCTGTAGGCTGTGATGTATCCTTAGCTATAGTGAGGAGGGGTGAGTGATGATAGCAAGTTCTAACCAAGTGATTAACATTAGTAGAGATAAATATTCCTCCATTCTTGGTTAACCAGCACCCTATCTAGCCTTTTCCAGACTCTTCTGTTAGGAGATCATCCATTGACCGGGTAAATTGAGAGCCTGAGAAGCCTGGGTCAATAATATAACAATCCATGAAATGTATCATATGTATGCTTTTGGACATTCTGTGAAGGTTGCCACTTTATTTCTCACTTGGATCAATAATACAATTGAAATCTCCTAATATGTACCAAGGCAATTTATAATTCTGTGAGATATCCCTTAGGTTATTCTAGAGATGTTCTCTCAAAACAACATCACATTTTGCATAAACAGAAGTAACAAGGATTCTTGTTCCCATCCATTCCATGATACAAGTAACCTATTGAGCTAAATCGTCCGCCACATTACAATTCAGCTCATTGTTCCAGAAGGTCCATATTTGACTATTGATATTAGCATGAGCCTTATCATAGCCTAGCATAGATCTAAACTTATCAAGATGATATACCTTGTAAAAGGGTTCACTAATAGCAATGAAAGGGAGATTTTGGAGCCGGATAATTTGTTTTAGTCTATCAAGAGCACCACTAGATCTGATGTTTCTAATATTCCAATATAAGGATTTAAACATCATAAATCAGTTGGAAAGGTTTTGTTCCTTTGGTATAACCACAACTTGTTGATAGGTGAATCTTTCCCCTGTTCCTCTTGATTTATGGCTACCCCTCTTGATGTTATCTGCCTCCTCCTCTACCTCTAGGTAATAGGTGAGCTCTTTCAACAATCTTATCAATTTCAGAGCTTACATTTATCTCCAGTAAGGCGTTGGAATTGAAAGTTTAAATTAGATGTGTCGCATGATCATCAGTTGTATGGTTCACAGGTTGGTCCTCATTCTCAAAGCTTTCACTGTCAATACTTTCAAAATCATTTGATTACTCAGTTCTCATATCATACTCATAGTCACCATCTTCCTCGCTGTCCTCTTCCCCATCATCCTCAAAGGATGATTCTGCCATTTGAGTGTTATTGGATATGTACATGTTTTCACTCTCACTATCCTCTTCTAAGCTAGTAGCACTGATATGTTTAAGATAAGTGTTATGAGAATCTCATGGATCAATTGCATGGTTCTTTTTGTGGTTGTTTTGGTCTACTCTACTTCTTATGCTTCTTTCCACCTCAATGAGATTGGTGTTGTTCTCATCCTTGGTAATATTCTCCTGGAAAGAGTTTCTGCTATTTTGATCATTATCGATGGAGTTGTTGTAGTCTTCTTTATTGCTAGTATTCTGCTCCGATGGTTTGTTGTTGTATTCATTTTCTTACTGCTTGGTTGGCTTTTCTCCAAGGTTGTGTTTTGGAGTTGGGTTTCATTGCTACTGATGATTTAGTTCTTCTTTTTAACTCTGACCCTCTTTTTTTTTAGTAATTTGCTCACTTCTCTGTATGATGTTCTGTTTGGTTTCTTCATCTATCTTGTTTTTTCCTTTACCCAGAACATGTTCCTTCATGGGAGGTTTCTGCATCTCGTTAGGTTCATTGATAGGAATTCCACTTTTTGCCTTATCTCGCATACCTTAGTTCATAGATTGATGATTCTGGCTTTGCATTCCATTCGATCTTTGGTTTGACTGGTTATGATCATTAGGTTTGTTGGCCATCTCCATATGACTATTGTTCTGAAATCTCACTTTGGCACTCTTCTTCTTAGAAATCATTTGAAAATTATCTTCTCTTGGCTTGTTTCTTTTTTGTTCCTTTTCCTTGTTGAGTTGAGCTTCCTTTTGAGCTTTTATTCTTTCATCTCGAATCTTTTTTCTGCATTGGCTCTCATAGTGACCTTGCATTTTGCAATAGACACAATATCTTGGAACATTTTCATATTCAATGTCAAGCCACTTTCCATCGTTAGTTCCATCTAATCTTTTATAGCCTAGTCATATTTGATCGAGTCTAGGTTTTAAAAGATCAATCTCAACTTTAACCTTTGCAACATTGACTCTAGATTTAGAATAGGTTTCCATGTCCGGAGCCACCGCCACACCAACATCTTGCACTAGCCTAGAAACAATATTCCATTTAAATAGGTGCCAGGGATGTTGGTGAATTTAGGATCCAAACATGAGCAATGGTCGTTTCCTCCTCTGGTATGAAATCCGGAGTCCACTTGAGAATTTTCATAGGGGCATCGCCAATGTCTATATAATCTTTAGCAAAGATGTGATTGTAATCAACTTCATTAGCAAAATCGAGGTAAACACGCTTAGGGTTGAAATATGCTATCTTGGCCGAGGCAGAGAGTTGGAATTGCTGATGAAAGTTTTCTTAATATCCTCCACGGTTGGTTTACCTCGATAGAACTTACCAATAATGGTGAATCTGCAATATTTTGCTAAATTCAAAAAGTAATCCTCAACCTTGAAGAAAACTGCTGGTTTACAAAGATGTGCCATGCTGAATCTCAACCATGGTTTCATTATCAGCAGATTTGAGGTTGGGTTGGACAGTAGCAGCAAAAGTTAGTTTAGAAACCAATTGTTTACTTTTGGTGGAAGTAGTCCCTTGAAATCCTTCAGATCATTGTTTAGGGAGAATGGTGTTGGGTATTTGTTTGCTATTTTGTGTGTGCGTTATTTGTTGGTCTCCTTCAGTAAGGTCGTTTATGTTGCTGATTTTGGGTTGGGGATGATCAAAATTGGTAGAGACTTTTGGGTAAGTAGGAGGGTTGGTAATCTGGGTGTGATTCTGGGTGGTGTTAGCATCGAAATTGGGTGTTTGGTTGGTATCAGAAGAGTTATGTTGGGTGTTTTCTTGTGGTTTTGTGACTGTAGCTCTATTTTCGGTGGTGGTTCCGATAGTGGCCTTGGGTTTATTAGCCGTTGGGGTATCCGTTACCTGCTCAGAGGGAGTTTTAGGGGGGTAGCTGAGTTGTCGACGTCTCAATTGTTTGGTCATGTGGTTCAGGTGGATGGGTGTGGTCTGTTTTGGAGTTTGTCATTTAGAGAGAATGGAGAGCAAAACTTTTAGAGAGATTAGAAAACATCTTAACATCAGGGTAATTACTGACTCAAATGTATGGTTATTACATAAATTTATCTTCAATTTTTCCTTAGAATCAATAGACTTCAATTTTGCATTATAATTTGTACATTCATTTTTTTCTTAGAATTAATGAATCAAATGATTTAAAAAGATTTAATAAATGGATTTTTGACTTAAATGAAAATAAAGTAATTTTGGTGATTTTAGTTAGTAATTGACATCAAGTCAGGATTTTGATTATGGAGGTGATTTTGTTTTCATATAGTAAATAATTTATGGATTTTGTTTAGGATTTTTATTGCACTAGCTGAAACCCATATTTGCTTTGACCAAAAACTGATTTTGAATTTTAAGCTTTTTAGAATTATGAGAATAGCTTTCTTAGTCTAATTTGGACCCATAATTTATGATTTTTGAATAGATTCAGGCTATTGGATATTGTCTCAACTATATTTGAGGATTCAAGAGTAGGTTTTGAAGATTGATAGGTTTGACTGAGATTTGAATTTGTTATCATTGGGTTCAAATTTTTGTTCAGGGGGTTGGAATAGGTCTGTTGTGTAATTTGGGACTTGCATACAAAATTTGAGGTCATTCAGAGTTGAGTTGATATGGTTCGGCATGCGTTTTGGAAGTTAAAAGTTCATTAGTTTCATTAGGCTTAAATTGGGGTCCATTTCGTGGTTTTGGTACTATTTCATGTGATTTGAGTCTACGAGAAGGTTCGTATTGTATTTTAGGACTTGTTGGTATGTTTGGTTGGGGTCCGGGTGCCTCTGATATGTTTCAGATTGAGATCGGAGTAATTGGGACTAAGAGAAATTGTTGAAGGTTACAGGTTCTGATGTTTTTGCATCTTCCGAGGGCTTGGCCGCAATTGAGGAGCCGCAGGTGTGGTCCTTGTGCGCAGATGCAATGTCTGGTGGAGGCTGGCTGGGAGCACATGTGCAAGGTAAAGCCATCTGCGAGCCCGCAAATGTGGATGAGGAGGTGCATAAGTGAACTTGAATGGTGGCATGAGGATTTCGTAGACACAGAAGTTGTATAGCAGAAGCGGTCCCATAGGTGCAAAGTAAGGCCCGTAGGTGCGCATGATGGGGGTATTTATTGAATTTCTGCACCTGTGATGGAATTGGCCGCAGGTGTAATTGATTGAGCAGCAGGTAAAATTTTTCTGGAAGACTATAACATCGAGTGTTTGAGTGTTTTTCTCATTTTCGGATTTGTGAAGCTCGTTCTAAGGCAATTTTTGGACTGCCTTTCATCTTAATTGAAGAGGTAAGTAGTGTTTTGCACCGACACAGTTTCTCGTTTTGAGTTTTATAGACATGTATCCCCATTTATTGCCTATTATGTATTTTTTATCGCTATGTAACTTGCTAGAGTGGTTGGTTTGGTTCCGGAAATATTTCAGAATGAATTAGAACACTTAAAGTTAAGGTTGGAAACCTATGGTGAAAGAGTTGACCGGATGTTGACTATTAAGTAAGTGGCTCCTGAATAGAGTTTTGATGGTTCTGATAACTCCGTGTGCTGATTTTGGACTTAGGAGTGTGTCCAAATATTGATGTGGAGGTCCGTAGACTATTTTGGCTTGAATTGGTGAAGTTAAAAAAATAGAAGTTTTGAGAGTTGAGAAGTTTGACTGAGAGTTGACTTTATGGTAATCGAGCTCGGATTTTTGTTCAATGGAGTGAGAATAGGTCCGTTATATCATTTATGAATTATGTACAAAATTTGAGGTTAATCGGAGTTGACTTGATAGGTTTCGATATCGATTGTAGAAGTTGGAATTCATTATTTTCATTAGGCTTGAATTGGAGTGTAACTTGTATTTTGATGTTGTTTGATCTGATTTGAGGCCTCGACTAAGTTTGTATCGTATATTAGGTTGTGTTGGAATTCTTGGATAAGGTTCCAGGGCCCTCGGGGGTGATTCAGGTTGAAATCAGATTGGAGTTTGAACTTAAGCAAAAGCTAAAGAGTCCTGGTCAGGTGCAATCGCACTTGCAAGGCATTTGCTCGCAGGTGCGAGATCGAAGAAGCGTGGCAAATAGAAGCGAATTTTGGTTGGGCTGAGGGGATGCACATGTGAGATGTTTTTGCCGCATTTACGAGAGTGCATATGCGAGAATGGAAGCACAAGTGCGAAAGGAATGAGGCAAGCATTTTTCGCATAAGTGGAGCCCACGTTGCATGTGCGACTCCGCAAATACGGAGTCTCTTCCGTAGAAGCGAAGGTAGGGCCTTTAGGGGGAACCTGCAGAAGCAGAATTTGGCCCGCAGGTGCGAGATGTCTGGCAGAGTTATAAGGTCGAGGGTTAAGTTATTTTTCTCATTTTTGGACTTTGGAAGCTCGGATTGAGGCAATTCTTCGAGGGATTTTCAAGGGATTTATTGGGTAAGTGATTCTAAACGGATTTGGACTATATATATATATATATATATATATATATATATATATATATATATATATATATATATATATATATATATATATATATATATATATATATATATATATATATATATATATATATATCATTTAATTAGTATTTTGAGTTGGAAAAATTAGGGAAAATTGCAAGAACTTTATAGTCTTAATTTTGAGGATTTAAAGGTCGAGTTGTGATCTGAATAGAGAGGTATGGTTGGCTTCGTCGTAAAATGGATGTCCGGATTTTGTAAAATTTTAATGGATTCTGAGATGTGGGCTTGTGGTTGACTTTTTGAGTATACTTTTTGACCTTAATTAAAGATTGTAGTTTTTTTAATTGGAATCAATTCCTATAATTTTGGTTGATAGTGTTAGGCAAATAACATAAGTTACCAGCTGACCTATGGCCCAAATCTCCCTTACACACTTTTTGTGGACGATAATAATACTACACACATAAGTTTTCTAAAGTATATCTAGTACACATCACATTTGACATATATGGCGCGCGTGTAGTTTACACGTAAAAGAAGCGGGTGAATGTAACACTTTTTGTTCTTAATAATTACTTAAACGCCATATGTCCTGCCTTTTTTTACTTTTAAACTTTTTTTGAGTCAATTCTTATTTTTTCTATTTTTAATTATTTCTTCACCAAATAATTTTGTCCTTTTTCCACACCCCACCACCCGACTCGTTTTCCTCGTTCACAAGCCACTTACTTTGTCTTCTCCATAGATTAAACTCTAAAACACAATAATGTAGGGCTAGATCCAAGTTCTGAATTCTTAGTCATCTCCTCCAAGATTTAACCCTTTCATATCTGCTAATGAAATCACTGACTGGTTTCTTAATATATTTCCATAATTTTGTTTTCAAATCTGTTGATTCTTTCTTTCACTTCAAAATCTATTTCTTTAATTGAATGGGTGTGAAAAGGGGGCTATAATGTTTATGGATTGTAACACTTCTCAAATTTTTTTAATTCGATACACACTAAGTATAGAAATAAAAAGTACTACCATTTATTATTTCTACCTTATATATATATATATATATATATATATATATATATATATATATAAAATTATGAAAATATTAATAGTTTTAATATTGTTAATTAATAAATGTGAGTATCATTAATTATTAGTTGAGTTATACAAATTAAAAAAAAAAAAAACAAAGAGGAGAGCACGTGACTTAGACCATAAAGGGCTGTGAAAGGCAAGACTTAAACAAAGTCCTGTAACAAGAGAGAAACATAGCGCTGCTTTAAAAACAGAAACAGAAGGCTTTTTTTTTTCACGCAGCAAGGCACGCAGAGTAAAAAGAAAATTTTAGGGTTCTATACAAACCACAAAATTTTTTAACTCTGGTATGTAAAATCCCCTATTGTCAATTACCATACAATAGTAATAGGCAAGAATTGAATACCTAATTCCCTTCTTCCTCTATATCATCATTAAATTTTATAATTAGGTGTAGTACTTTAAAATTTATTAAAATGCACTAGTTGTTACAGAATCGATTGTTTGACTGGTGTCAATTGGACTGGGGCCTACGTATTGGCTCGAGAAGTTTTTAGGTGAGTTGATACAACCCTTTGCTGAAGTTGTTTAGCTCACAAAAACAATCATACAAGGTGTTTGATGAATAGTTTAAAAGAGTTTATATTTACTTAATTGGAGCGAGCGAGTACCTATTAACCTAGAGTTGTTCTAGCAAAAGTTTAGATGTTTTAGTATAGCAAAAGTTTAGATGACATATTATAGAAAAGGTTTAGATAATTTTTTATGACATATGTGCATAAATTTTCAAATTTTTGTGTCATCCTTATATGCTATTTTTCATGTTGAAAATTTATGAAGAAGCAAGAATCTTTAGAAATACGTTTATGTTCTATAAAGAAAAGAATTAGACTTGAAAAGTCACAAGAAGATTTTTGGGAGTATCCTTTATCCTGAGAAGGGGTCATCATCCAGGCTGAGGGTCTTGACCAAGGCGTTGACTTCTTGAAACTACTTGTGCCAAATTAGGGAGCACACAAGCCGAGGGCCTCATTGCTGAGAATTTACTTAGCCATGCTAAGGTATGATACATGAGCGCTGAGAACCATAAAGCGAGTGGCACCTCATGGATTGAGCCTATTCGATCAGGTTGGGATCGAACCCCTGCCGATCACACGGTGACTGAGAAAGAGTTAAGTCAAAATGGTTGGAACTCCCAATAAAGTGAAGTATTTTTTTAAAAGAAAGAAAAAGAAAAGAATTTCTTCTAGAACATTCATAAATTGCTATTATGCAATTATTTTAGAATTATTCTTATAAGCTTTATATTTTACATGCATTTAGAAATTTTTCTCATAATGTATATATTATTAAAGTTTCTCCCTCTATTGATTAGACTCACTGAGTACAATGGATGGTACTCCTACGTTGGACTGCGGTACAACGTAGGAACCGGATTTGCAGACGAGCAGGCTACCAGTTAGGACTTCCTTCTCTTCCAGCGTTATTGGTGAGCTCCACTTTTGTTCGTGGAGTATTCATTAGAGTCATCTTTATTTAGTTATTTCTTTGTGTACTTAGAGAACCGTCCAGAAAATGTCATGTCCTGAGCAATGCGTCAGTTTATCAGTAGAGGCTTCATAGACATAATTATTGGGTTGAGACTCCGATGTTATTTTTGTAATCATTCAGTAGTTACTACGAATAAAGTTTTGGAGTTAATTTATTTAAATATTTAAATCAAAAGTATTTTGTTAGATTATTGCCTTGTTGCATGTAAAGTTGGAGTTATAATAGATTTGATAAGCAGAGATGGTTCGCTCGGTCATACTTAGTAATCGAGTGCCGGTCTCGGCTTGTTCAGAAAATGGGTCGTGGCATGGATTTTGCTCTAAAAATTAATGGCGGTAGTAGTGTTGTTATGACAATGGTGATTTTAATAAAGAAAAAAACTTTTTTGTAGAAGAAGATAGACATCTTCAGCTCTTATTCATCTCTAAGAGTCAAGTTCCATTGGCAATAGTGAGAAAATGGGATGTGGTGCCACTAACTATGGTGTTAATGCTGGAAATTCGATGATAGGGTTGTGATTGTAGAGAAGATGATTAAGTGGCTTGGCGTGCGGGGGGGGGGGGGGGGGGTTACTAAAAGCGGGAAAGGGGGATCTTTTTTTCTTTTCTTAAAGAATTCTTTTAATTATGGTGTAAATTAGGTATTTTATTTATTTTCATTCCAATATTATTGGTGCGTGATAGTACACATATTTTAAGAAATTGGTCAGTAAAAAGATGGTGTATACTAGATACACTTTCAAAAGGTTGCGTATGTAATGTTATTATCGTTCACAGAATGTGTGTAAAGGTATTTGGCCCATAGGTCAGGTGGAAACTTATGTAATTTGCCATTGTATTACATTATTTTTACTAGATTCGAGCCTTCTAGAGGTCGATATGCGTGAGAAAGGCTTGCTAGCATAGTGATTCCAGTTGTGTGAGGTAGGTATCTTATTCAAAATCGGTTGAGGCACTCGTTACCAGAATTATTGTGATAACTATGCGCTATTGGGTGTGCACATGCGTGAGAATGATATGTGCAGGAACATGGGGTCATTTATTCATGTTCGGGTTGTTCCCGGGCTCTTATGAGTCGAGAGCTGGTTGTTATGCTCTAAGGTATGATACTTCTCATATTTGTTACATTTGTGTAGACTATTTGAACCATGTTTCAAGCAACATAGAGGTTTAATCCCTAAACGAACTTGATATATATTTTTCAGTGATGAAATTTCCAATTTGTGCTATGATAGCACTCTTGCGCATGCCTAACCTTTAGCATGTCATTTATACCAGCTCAGGAGCATGAGAATCTTATTTCATCTGTCACATACATGCATACTTGTCTAATAGCTCTTGTATGATATTTTTACTGGAGGCCTCTTACCATGGCGGGCAGATTTTGTTGTTGTGCCTACCACCACCAGGAGAATTATGTTATTTGAATGTGATTTATCCATGCGAATTCATATATTGATATTATTGGCATGTGAATTGTCAGTGCAACACGTGAGTTGTTTGTACAACAAGTGAGTTATCTGTGTAGGTTTTATTATTAGCACATGAGTTGTTCATGCAGCGTGTGGATACGGGTCCATCCCCCTAGAGTCACCCTCTCTTGTTTCTCTCTTAATGGTGTACATGCGGTTAATAAGAATATTGATTGGTGGTTTGGAAAAAATATGGAAATTTGAGAGAACCCAGTTAGTGTTGTGTGGATTTTGCATTTTCTTGATCATTTATCTGATTTAACTACTTATCACCTACACATGACATGATATTGTCTAAGACGAATATTTGAGAAACTGTACACATGCACATACACGGATGTTTTCTCACAAAACTTGATGAGTTAGTTTCCAATATTGTTTTGTGATGGTTTAACAGAAGGATCTATACAAGTGATAGTTAGTATATCTGTGCCGACCCGGCCGGACATCTTTGGCCTTTATGCCCTGTTCCCCCATAACTACTTCCCCTAAGTTCATTTCGGCTATTTTGGTTTGCCGGGACGTTTGGTAATAGAATTCAGAGTGTTTTAGGAAACTTAGTCCCTAATGAGAGCTTAAGTTTTGGAAAATAGTCCGTATTTAGAACAGTGTGAAGATGACCTCGGAATGGAAATCTGATTGGTTAGTTAACTCTGTTAGGTAGTTTCAGGGTTGAGAGCTTGTTCAGAATGTAATTTGGATATCCATAGCTCACTTAGGCTAGAAAGGCCAAAAGTTAGAATTTAAAAGTATCCAGTCTGATAGTGAATTTTTTATCCGAGGGTCGAAATGGGATTTTGGAAGTTGTTATAGCACTGTCATGTCATTTGGGACGTGTGTGCAAAATTACAGGTCAACCGGGCGTGTTTTTGTTAGGTTTTGAATTGAAAGCGAGTTTGGTTAAGTTTGTAAGTTCAAATCATAGATTAATTTAAGCTTTTTGGCGTTATTTTAGGTGGCCTAGGGATTGGAACAAGTTTGAATGATGTTAAGGGATAGGTTTGTAGATTTGGTTGATGTCTTGGGGGCCTCGGGTGTGTTTTGGATGCTCGACGGGTTGGTTTTAGAAGTTAGAATGGAATTTATATTGCGGCCTTCTGTTGTTTCTACTTCTGTGGCTTGCACAGAAGCAGCGCCGCAAAAGCGACTTGGCAGTCACAGGAGCGGAAGGGGCCATGAGCCTGGAACCGCAGAAGCGGTATAGGTTTCCATAGAAGCGGACTCGCTTCTGCGAGTTTTGGACCACAAAAGCGGTTGGTCGGTACTTTAGGGAAACCGCAAAAGCGGTTGGCTTCTCCATTAAAGAGGGACCGCATCCCTGGATCCGCAAAAGCGGATATCACTGTAATGTAAAGAGTTTCATCTGAGGCTTAATTTCAAAGTTTGAAAAATCAAGTTTGAGCTCGGGCAAAGGCGATTTTGAGACGGTTTTGAAGAGGAAATTATTGGATAATGTTTCTATGATCCTTTTAGGTTATATTCCATCATTTTGTGGTTAAATCCATCATTTAAATTTCGATTTAGGATTAAAAAAAAATGGGATGATTTGGGTACAACTTTCTTGGCTAAACAATTGAGTTTTGAAGGGGCATTTGACCTCTGATTATTGGGAGATTTTTATATGGTTAGACTCGTGAGACTACGAGGTTTCTGAAAAAGTGAAAATTATTCGATTCTGAAGTGTCGGCCTGAGGGGCATTTTGGTTATTTCACCTATTTTCGTGCCTTAGCTTTAATTTTAATAGTAGAATTAATTACTTGCGATGTTATTTATAAAATATAATTTGTTTGAATAGATTTGGGCCATTCGAAGTTAGATACTCGTGGCAAGGGCATTGTTTCTTAGCAATTTTTGCACAGTGGCTTGTCTAACCTTGTGTAACGGACCTCTCCCCTTAGGATATTTTTACTGTTATTTAAATGCCTTGTGCGCAAGGTGACGGGCGTGTACTTGTACTAGGGTTTGAAAATCCACTTTACTTGAATTATTTAGACTGTGTTTCTTCACGTATTTAACGGATAAATATGCAAATTTCACTTGTTTTAGCTTAGGAAAAGCATGTTAGTAACTTATTTTCTCTAATTGACTAAATTGTAATATCTGACCTTTTGTGAGCATGCTAGACTCTAGATCCCTACTTGTTGCTTGTATTTGGCTTCTTTTCGTTAAATATTTAAGTGCTCTGATGTGTTTATGATTGGGACTACCGGTTCAATCCCGGGAGATCCTCTGGTATTAGTATGACGGACTACTGGTTCAATTCACGGGAGATCCTCTGTTATTGATATGATAGACTATGGGTTCAATTACTGGGAGATCCTCTGTTATTGGCAAGATGGACTACAGGTTCAATTCCTTGGAGATCCTCTGTTATTGTTATGATGGACTACGGGTTCAATTCCCGAGAGATCCTCTTATATTGGAATGATGGACTGCGGGTTCAATTCCTAGAAGATCCTCATATATTGGTAAGAATGGACTGCGGGTTCAATTCCCGGAGCTCCATGTGGCATCCTGATTTTTGAGTGATTGTTCTTGTAATCGTAGATTATATTTGTAGCCTTTCCGTTCTACTTATTGTTTTGCTAGATACTCAAGATTACTGTATTTCCTACTGTCTATTCATTTTACATCTTTTCTTATGTTCATCTCAGTAGGGCCTCGACCTTCTTCGTACCAAGGTTAGGCTTGGCACTTATTGAGTACCGCTGTGGTGTACTCATGCTAGTCTTCTGCACACTTTTGTTGTGCAGATCTAGGTACTTCTGGTCGAGCACACTATCAGTGATTTCGGAGCTATACTTCGAGATGTGAGGTATGCATCTGCCGCGTCCGCAGATCCGAAAGTCTTCTTCTACTCTACCTTTTAGTTAGCATTTCCATTTCATGTATTCAATTGTTGTAGACATTTCCAGATATTAGAGCCGTATAATATGTTTTTTACTCTTAGCCTATGTTGCCCGTGGGTTTCTGGGTCTTGGAGGTTGTTACATTATTTTGAGATGAAGTGTATGTTACAGGTGGCACTCTATACATTTTCTTATGTTATTCAGTATTTACTAAATGTTTTTGTAAAGGTTGTTAACTTTCCGCAATGTGTTAGGCTTACCTAGTCGCGAAGAATGGGTGCCGTCATGACAGGTTTACGATTGGTGAATTAGGGTCGTGACAAGTTGGTATAAGAACTCTAGGTTCATAGGAGTCACGGGACATAGGCCAGTTATTTAGAGTCTCGCTGATCAATATGAAGACGTCTGTACTTATCTACCGGAGGCTATGTAACTGTTTAGGAAAAAATCTTCACTTCATTGAATTGTTTGTCCTGCTATAGTTTTGGCGTTGATTCTAAAATTCTGTCTTCTATTCTCTCATAGATGGTGAGGACATGCACGACCCGGGATAATCAGGCACCCGTATCCCCTGCAGCCGCTAGAGGTAAGATCCGGGACAGGGGTCGTGGACACGCACGGGGTGCAGCTAGAGCACCTGCACAAGCAGCCACCGAGGTGTCACCAACAGACACTTCCAGGACTCACACACCTGACATGCCCATAGCCACCACTACTCCAGCTATTCAGGAGGCATTGGCGCAGTTCATGAGTATGTATACTATGTTGTCACAGGCAGAGTTGCTTCCCCTTCCCGCAGCCATGTCCCACGCTGGGGGAGGAGCCCAGACTCCCGCAGCCCACACTCCAGATCAGAGGGTGCATATGGGATATATTCCAGATATTATCCCTGTCCAGCCTGCAGTACCGGTATAGCCCGAGGATGGGGCACCTGCTTCGAAGGATGAGCAGCACAGATTGGAGAGGTTTAAGAAGTATGACCCTCCTATTTTCAGCGGGCTAGCTACAGATGATACTTTGGGGTTCTTGGAGGATTGTCACCGCATATTTTTCACCATGGGTATTACTGCCTCGAGCGGGGTTTCTTTGGCAGCTTTTTAGCTTCGGGAAGCCGCCTATGACTGGTGGCGCACCTTTGAGTTAGACAGTCCAGATAAGGCTTCCTCCCTGACTTGGACTCAGTTTTCAGATATGTTTCAGAGGGATTTTGTTCCCCAGAGCCTCTGAGATGCATGGCGCATAGAGTTTGAGCATTTGCGACAGGGCCCTATGACTGTCTTTGAGTATGCCATCCATTATGGGAGGTTGGCCAGGCATGCGCCTACATTGGTGGCTACTGATCGTGAGAGGGTTCGCAGGTTTATCGTGGGTCTTATTCCAGTATGGGGTGAGAGTTGGAGATGGGTATACCCTATAAGCAGATGGTGAGCATAGCCAGGAGGATAGAGGGTATGCATGCCAGAGAGCGAGAGGAGAGAGAGGCCAAAAGGTCTCGAGAGTCTGTTCATTTCTCTGGTACCTGTACTTCAGGAGCAACACATCATGGTAGGGGCTATACGGGTTGCCCAGTTCACTCAGCTCTTCCTTCATCCAGCAGTACTCCAGCTCCTCCCAGATCTCAAGAGCCTTATTATGCACCTCCAGTTTCCAATGTGCCTCCTGCGCGAGGTACTCCCAGAGGTCAGTCTAGCGGGGGTGGGCCCAGTTAGTCACCGCCACCGCGCCCTCACAAAGCTTGTTATGAGTGCGGGGAAACCCGCCACCTGGTTAGAGAGTGCCCTAGACATGGGAGGTGTGTGCCTTCTCAGACTTCACAGCCTCAGCATACTCCACAAGGTCAGCAGGCCATCGAACCAGCTCCGGCTGCCACCTCACCTGCCCAGCCAGCCAGAGGCGGGGATCAGGGAGATAGAGGTCGCCTTCTAGTGAAGGGCCAGGCCAAATTTTATGCTATTCCTGATCGTGCCTCAGTTGTCGCCTCCGATTCTGTTATCACAGGTATTATATTGGTTAGTCACAGAGAGGCATCGGTTCTATTCGATCCAGGCTCTACTTATTCTTACGTGTCATCTTATTTTGCTCCGCGTTTGGGTATAGCCCGAGAGACCTTAGGCTCTCCTGTTTTTGTTTCTACCCTCGTGGGAGACTCCCTTGTTGTGGACCGCGTATATCAGTCATATTTGGTTACTATTCATGGTTTTGAGACCAGGGCAGATCTTTTATTACTTGATATGGTTGATTTCGATATTATATTGGGCATGGACTGGTTGTCGCCCCAATATGCTATTCTTGATTTTCACGCTAAGACCGTTACGTTGGCTATGCCAGGTATCCCACGAATTGAGTAGAGTGGTACTTTTGATCACACTCCCAGCAGAGTTATATCCTTTCTTAAAGCTCAGTGTATGGTTAAAAAGGGGTGTGGCGTGTACTTAGCTTATATGAGAGATGTCAGTGCCAATACCCCTTCTGTTGACTCTATCCCAGTGGTACGGGATTTCCCCGATGTGTTTCCAGCTAATCTTTTGGGCATGCCGCCTGATCGGGACATTAATTTTGGTATTGATTTGTTGCCGGGCACTCAGCCCATATCTATTCCTCCTTACCGTATGGCTCCTCCTGAGTTGAAAAAGTTGAAGGATCAGTTACACGAAATGCTTGATAAGGGTTTTATTCGACCCATTGTTTCACCGTGGGGTGCTCCTGTCTTGTTTGTAAAGAAAAAGGGTGGTTCTATGCACATGTGTATCGATTATTGTCAGTTGAACAAAGTTACAGTGAAGAAACATATCCTTTGCCTCATATTGATGATCTATTTGACCAGCTTCAGGGCGCACAAGTGTTTTCTAAGATTGATTTGCGCTCAGGTTATCGCCAAGTAAAGATTCGAGAGCCGGATATCTCAAATACTGCTTTCAGGACTATGTATGGACATTATGATTTCATTGTCATGCCATTTAGGCTTACCAACGCCCCCGTAGCTTTTATGCATTTGATGCACAGTGTATTTAGACCCTATATAGACTCGTTTGTCATTGTTTTCATTGATGATATTCTTGTATACTCCCGGAGTTGGGAAGATCATGAGCAGCACCTGAGGACAATGCATCAGACCCTGAGGGAAAAGAAATTATATGCAAACTTCTCAAAATGTGAGTTTTGGTTGAGTTATATGTCATTCCTAGGCCACGTGGTATCGAGTGAGGGCATTCGGGTAGATCAGAAAAAGGTACAGGCCGTGTAGAGTTGGCCCAGGCCCTCATCAGCTACAGAGATCAGCAGTTTCCTTGGCCTGGCGGGGTATTACCATCGTTTTGTGGAGGGGTTCTCGCCGATTGCAGCCCCTATAACTAGATTCACCCAGAAGGGTGCTCCTTTTCAGTGGTCGGACAAGTGTGAGGCGAACTTCCAAAAGCTCAAGACGGCCTTGACTTTAGCCCCTATTCTGATTTTGCCTACTGGTTTAGGGCCCTATACGGTTTATTGTGATACCTCACGAGTTGGACTTGGAGCGGTGTTCATGCAGGATGGTAGGGTGATTGCATATGCGTCCAGACAGTTGAAGGTACATGAAAAGAACTATCATATCCATGTCCTTGAGTTAGCTGCTATTCTGTATGCCTTGAAGATCTGGCGTCATTATTTGTACAGCGTGCCTTGTGAGATTTATGCGGATCACGGAGTTTACAGCACTTGTTCAAGTAGAAGGATCTGAACTTGTGCCAGCAGATATGGTTGGAGCTACTGAAGGACTGTGATATTACTATTCTTTATCACCCGGGCAAGGAAAATGTGGTAGTTGATGCCTTGAGTCGCGGGGCGGAGAGTTTGAGGAGTTTGGCATATTTACCAGCTTCAGAGAGACATATGGCGATGGATGTTTAGGCTTTAGCCATTCAGTTCGTGAGGTTGGACCTTTCGGAGCCCAGTCGAGTTCTAGCCTGTGTGGTTTCTCGGTCTTCATTGTTTGATCGTATCAGGGAGCGATAGTATGATGACCCTCATTTGCTTGTCCTCAGGGACATAGTTCAGCATGGCGATGCTAGGGATGTGACTATTGGAGATGACGGGGTCTTGAGGATGCAGGTTCAGATTTGTGTACCCGATATTGATGATATTCGGGAGTTGATATTGACTGAGGCCCATAGCTCGCGGTACTCCATTCATCCGGGTGCCGCAAAGATGTATCAAGATCAGAGGCAGCATTACTGGTGGTGGCGGATGAAGAAGGATATAGTGGATTTCGTAGCTAGATGTCTCAACTGTTAGCAGGTAAAGGCTGAGCACCAGAGACCAGGATGGTTACTCCAACTGATGGAGATTCCGGAGTGGAAATGGGAGAATATCACTACGGATTTTGTGACTGGTCTCCCTCTGACGGCGAGGAAATTTGATTCTATTTGGGTTGTCGTGGATCGGCTGACCAAGTCCTCTCATTTCATTCTAGTGTCTACTTCTTACTCAGCAGAGCAGTTAGTGGGGATTTATATAAGGGAGATTGTCCATCTGCACGACATTCCAGTTTCTATCATCTCAGACAGGGGTTCAGTGTTTACATCACGGTTCTGGAGAGCCGTCCAACACGAGTTGGGTACCCAGGTGACTATGAGTACATCTTTTCACCATCAAACGGACGAACATACCGAGCGCACTATTCAAATTCTTGAGGATATGCTCCGTGCGTGCGTGATTGAGTTTAGAGGTTCTTGGGACCAGTTCTTGCCATTCGCCGAGTTCGCGTACAACAACAGTTATCAGTCCAGTATTCAGATGGCGCCTTATGAGGCCATATATGGTAGGAGATATAGATCCCCGGTGGGTTGGTTTGAGCTAGGTGAGGCCAGGCTATTAGGCACGGATTTGGTTCAGGATGCGGTCGAGAAGGATAAGGTGATTTAGGATAGAATGACCCCGTCTAGACAGAAAAGTTACGCGGACCGGAAGGTTCATGATGTTTCCTATATGGTTGGTGAGCGGGTTTTGCTTTGGGTCTCGCCTATTAAAGGCATCGTGAGGTTTAGAAATAAAGGAAAGTTGAGCCCGAGGTTTATTGGTCCATTTGAGATTTTGAAGCAGGTTGGGAAGGTTGCTTATGAGCTTGATTTACCTCCCATTTTGGCCGGGGTTCATCCGGTGTTTCATGTTTCGATGCTTCAGAGGTATCATGGTGACCCGTCTCACGTGTTGGAGTTCACTTCAGTCCAGTTGGACAATGACTTGTCCTATATCAAGGAGCCGGTGGCAATATTAGACAGGCATGTCTGATCAAAGGATATAACTTCAGTAAAGGTTCAGTGGCGGGGATAGCCGGCCAAGGAGGCGACTTGGGAGAGCGACAGGATATGCTCAGCCGATACCCTCATCTTTTTGCTACTTTAGGAATGTTCTCTATGCTCGTTTGAGGACGAACGAATGTTTAAGTGTAGGAGGATGTGACCCGGCCGGTCGTCTATGGGATTTATGCATCATTCCCCAATTAACTGCTTCCCCTAAGTTCATTTCTGCAATTTTGGTTTGTCGGGACATTCGGTAATAGAATTCGGAGTGTTTTGGGACACTTAGTCCCTAAATGAGAGCTTAACTGTTGGAAAGTGGTCCGTAATCAGAACAGTGTGAAGATGACCTCAAAAAGGAAGTACGATGGTTCCCTTAGCGTTGTTAGGTAATTTCAAGGTTGGGAGCATGTTCGGAATGTATTTTGGATCTCCGTAGCTCACTTAGGCAAGAAATGCCTAAAGTTAGAATTTTGAAGTTCCCGGTCCGATAGTGAATTTTTTATCCGAGGGTCGGAACGGGATTTCAGAATTTGTTGTAGCACCATCATGTCATTTGGGACGTGGGCGCAATATTTCAGGTTAATCGGACGTGTTTTGTTTAGGTTTTGAATCGAAAGTGAGTTTGGTTACGTTTGGAAGTTTTTAATTTCAAATCATTGATTAATTAGAGTTTTGGCGTAGTTTTAGGTAGTTTAAAGATTGGTACAAGTTTGAATGATGTGAAGGGATAGGTTTGTAGGTTTTGTTGAGGTCTCGGGGGCCTCGGGTGTGTTTTGGATGCTCGACGGGTTGGTTTTGAAAGTTAGAATAGAATTTATGTTGCAGGCTTCTATTGTTTCCACTTGTGCAGCTTGGGGACCGCAGAAGCGGCGCCACAAAAGTGGCTTGGCAGTCACAGGAGCAGAAGGGGCCATGAGCCTGGAACCGCAGAAGCGGTATGGGTTTCCGCAAAAGCGAACTCGCTTCTGCGAGTTTTGGACCACAAAAACGGTTAGTCGGTACTTTTGGGAAAGTGCAAAAGTGGTTGGCTTCTCCGCAAAAGCAGGACTGCAGGAGCGGTCCCTGGATCCGCAAAGCGGAAATCACTGTAATGTAAAGGGTTTCATCCGAGGCTTAATTTGAAAGTTTGATAAAGCAAGTTTGAGCTCGGACAAAGGCGAATTTGAGAAAGTTTCGAAGAGGAATTTATTGGGTAACGTTTATATGATCCGTTTAGCTTATATTTCATCATTTTATGGTTAAATCCATCATTTAAATTCAGATTTAGGATAAAAAAAAGGATATTTTGGGTAAAATTTCCTTGGCTAAACTATTGAGTTTTGAATGGGCATTTGACCTCCGATTTGGGAGATTTTTATATGGTTAGACTCGTGAGAGTGTGAGGTTTTTGAAAAAGTGAAAATTATTCGATTCCGAGATGTTGACCTAAGGGGAATTTTGGTCATTTCACTTAATTTTGCGCCTTATCTTTAATTTTAATAGTAGAATTTATTACTTGCGATGTTATTTACAAAATGGAATTGGTTTGAATAGATTTGAGCCACTCGGAGTCGGATACTCGTGTCAAGGGCATTGTTTTTTAGCGATTTTTGCACCAGTTCGAGGTAAATGGCTTGTCTAACCTTGTATGGGGGACCTCTCCCCTTAGGATATCTTTACTGTTGTTTAAATGCCTTGTGCGCGAGGTGATGGGCGTATACTTGCGCTAGTTGTTGAAAATCCACTTTACTTGACTTATTTATACTGTGTTTCTTCATGTATTTAACTGTTAAAAATGCAAATTTCACTTGTTTTAGCTTAGGGAAAGCACGTTAGTAACTTATTTTCTCTAATTGACTAAATTGTGATAGCTGTCCTTTTTGTGAGCATGCTAAACTCTAGATCCCTACCAGTAGCTCGTATTTGGATTCTTTTCGTTAAATATTTAGTTGTTGTGATGTGTTTGCGATTTGGACTACGGGTTCTATTTCTGGGAGATCCTCTAATATTGGTATGATGGACTACGGGTTCAATTCCTAGGAGATCCTCTGTTATTGATATGATCGACTACGGGTTCAATTCCCGTGAGATCCTCTATTATTGGCAAGACGGACTACATGTTCAATTCCTTGGAGATCCTCTATTATTGATATGATAGACTACGGATTCAATTATCGAGAGATCCTCTTATATTGGTATGATGGACTACGGGTTCAATTCCTGGAAGATCCTCAGATATTGGTAAGAAAGGACTGCGGGTTCAATTCCCGGAGCTCCATGTAGCATCCTAATTTTTGGGAGATTATTCTTGTATTCGTAGATTGTATTTGTAGCCTTTCCGTTCTACTTATTGTTTTGCTAGATACTCGAGATTTGATTCATTTCCTACTGTCTATTCATTATATATTTCTTTTTATGTTCGTCTCAGTAAGGCCTCGACCTTCCTCGTCACTACCCAACCGAGGTTAGGCTTGGCACTTACTGAGTACCGATGTGGTGTACTCATGCTACTCTTCTGCATACTTTTCTTGTGTAGATCCAGATACTTCTGGTCGAGCGCACTATCAGTGATTTCAGAGCTATACTTGGAGACCTGAGGTATGCATCTTCCGTGTACGCAGATCTGAAGAGTCTCCTTCTGCTCTACCTTTTAGTTAGCAGTTCCATTTCATGTATTCAGTTGTTGTAGACATTTCCGGATATTAGAGCCGTATGTTATGTTTTTACTCTTAGCCTGTGTTGCCCGTGGGTTTCCGGGTCTTGGAGGTTGTTACATTATTTTGAGTTGAAGTGTATGTGCCAGGCGGCACTTTATGAATTTTCTTATGATATTCAGTATTTGCTTAATATATTCATAAAGGTTTTTAGCTTTCCGCAACGTGTTAGGCTTTCCTAGTCGCGAAGATTGGGTGCCGTCATGACAGGTTCACGATTGGTGTAACTAGGATCGTGACAATATCATTAATAATTCATTCTTCTCTTACCTAGCTGTGTTTATTTACGATACTTATTGCGTACATTTGGTTGGTTGTTCTCGCATTATACTCTGCACTTCATAAGTAGATTTAGGTACTTCTAGGCACGGAGATTGCTAGTGTTGGAGCTTTTTCAGTTCGTAGACTATCGAGGTAGTTGCCTTAACGTCTGCAGACCTTGACTCTCCTCCTTTTTATTTTAGTTTTATTTGAACTGTTCTAACTTACTAGACAGTGTTTCCGTAGTTAGACCATGCTATTGTATAGATGGTCATGTACTTAGTGACACCCGGATTTTGGGGAATTCAGTATTGGGTTACGGTGTTTTCTTCCTGTTATTATGAGATTTTATTTACTTAAGCCTATTTCAATATGTTTTAAATTAAAGATGCATGTTATTTGTGAGTTGTCGTCTTCGCGATAGGCGCCATCACAACACATGTGATTTTGGATCGTGACAAGTTGGTATCAGAGCTTAGATTACGTGGGTCTCACAAGTCATGAGCAGGTTTAGTAGATTCTTATGGATCGATACAGAGACGCATGTACTTATCTTCAAGAGGCTACCGAACCATTAAAAACTTTACTTTCTTATATTCTTGTCGTGTGAATTTGTTTATTCCAAAAACTAAAATTATGTTTTTCTTTTCTCTCACAGATAGTAAGAACACATGCTACCAGACTGGGCAGATAGCTACTAGTAACACTAGATAGGGCCACAAGAGGCCGAGACCACGATAGAGGACGAGGTGCAGCTCATACAGCAGCTAGAGCAGCACCTATTGACCCACATGTTGCTTCAGCTCAGGAGCATATTCCAGAAGTTATTGAGCCGGTAGGACCAGCTCAGGCACAAGATATGCTCATAGTGATTCCAGGCTTTTAGGAGGCTTTGGCTTAGATAGTGACTGTTTGCAATAGCCTTGCTCAGGCGGTTTCAATTCAGGACGCGCCAGCCACTTCTCTGGCCGAGGGGGGTGCTTAGACTCCCCCTACCCATACTATAGAACAGTTGGTGCAGGGACTTCAGACACGAGGGGTACTACCAGCCCAACCGGTTGCAGTTGCTCAGGCACAGCTACGTCCCATTATGAGTGATGAGGAACATAAGAGACTAGAGAGGTTTAGGAGGCTCAAGCCTCCAACATTTAGTGGGGCTGAGTCAGAGGATGCTTAAGACTTCTTGGATAGGTAGCAGTGAATTCTTCGCACGCGGGTATTCTGAAGACTAGTGGCTTCTCATTTACTACATTAGAATTGACAGAGGCAACCTTTAGATGGTGGGAGGCCAATGAGCGGAAGAGGCTAGCTGGTGCTGCACCATTTTCATGGCACGGGTTCTCTGTTCTCTTCTTGGAGAAGTTTGTGCCAACGAACTGTAAGGAGAAGTTGCGCATGGAGTTTGAGTAGCTATGCTAGGAGGGTATGTCCGTGATGCAGTACAAGATTAGATTTTTAGAGTTGGTTCCTTCCGCGATCTAGTTGGTTCCCACAGAGATGGAGAGGATTATGAGGTTAATTTATGGCCTCATATATGTGCTGAATTTGATATGACGAGAGAGAATGCATCAGGTTCTAGGTTCGATGAGGTTGTTGATATTGGTTGGCTGCTAGAGCTGGTCCGTATTAAGGAGGGTAAGGAGAGGGAGGCCACTAGGCCTTGTGGTTTGGGTGGTTCAACGGTGTTTCTTCTGGGGGTCAGTCCTACCACATCAGGGGTCATCTTTACATTCCCACTCATATGGCTCGTTCGGTTAATCGTGGTGCATCAGCTAGCCATGGTTCATATAGTGACCGTTCGGATTAGTTATCATTCAGTGCGTTACCAGCGTAGAGTTCTTACTATGCTTCATTTTCCCATGCTTCTACCGGTAGTTCTTCGAGTTATCAAGAGCAGCAGCATCCTATGGGAATCGAACAATTGTATCTAAATCTTAATTCTCTATGGGATTCGACTTTGGACTCATATAGCAAATATATTTGGAACGACTGCTTGGTAATTTTTTATAAGGCATAGTTGAACGTGATTAATGATCTACTAATTCTTAGAGTTGGAGGCTTCATAAATAGTATCCGAATGGGCCCATGGATATTCATCTTGTATTATATTTTTCTCAATATAATTAAGAGAAATACTAAATTTACTTTCAAAGTTGTATTTCATTTAAAGTTTAGAAAAGGGTTTACTTTAAATAGTCTTGATTTATATTGCGATACATTGCTTAATAAAAATAGAACAGTTTCAAAAAGGCAAGATGGTTCTTCGATCAAGTTAAGAAAATGAGCGCCAGTTATGACTTGGTCAGAAATTGGATCGTGGAAAAACTATTATTGAATTGACAAAATAATTATAAATGTCATTTGTTATGTTTATGTTGTCACGATCCGAAGTTCACTATACACCGTGATGGCAGCCAATGTCACTGTTAGATAAGCCAACAACAAACTATCTGAATAATTATCCATTTTAAATTTTAAAAACCAACAAATTCATTAAATAAATAGAATAAAATATGGCACTCAATGAAGCCAACGTTTTTCTTTACAAAATTGTGAATATAAATAAAACATAATGTGGAATGATAATAATAACAACGTAAACAACTATATTGAACATCGACTAGGAACTCCCAAAGTCTGGTATTACAAGTGCATGGGCATATACTATAAGGTATAATAATAATACAACATCGGTCTCGAATACAAGATAGACCGGATAATGTAAATATGTATAACGGAGACTTCGTATATTGCAGATCATAACATGAGATGTAGCTCACCGTAAAGTCCCCGCAATAGCTGCGCCTTTTCGCCTAAAAGACCACCAGAAAGGTATATACTTGCACAATAAGTGCAGAAGTGTAGCTTGAGTATATAAATCAACGCGTGCCTAGTAAGTATCAAGTCTAACCTCGGAGAAGTAGTGACGAAGGATCGACATCGATACTTACTAGTGGTCCAATAAATCAAGTGCTGTAAAAAGTAAATAAGTATGAAGCATGGTAATTAAATGGTGAAAATAAATATCGGTACATGATACAAATCCTCCTCTGAACAGTAAACACAAGTCCTGAAATATTTCTTACCTCCTCAAATGGAGTACATATAATATGGTCCCCGCCAAATAGGTCATCACAACTCAAGTAAGGAAAACTCACTGATACAATGACTTCATGTCAAATATTACACACAGTTCTGACGAGGCGAACAACCCGATCCCATAAGTGTGTTTCATGACGTTGCCGAGATGAACGGCTCGATCCCATAGGAGTGTGAGACATGATACTACTGAGGCGAATGGCCTAATCCCATAAGATTGTTTTATAAAAATACTGAGACAAACGACCCGATCCCATAAGAATATGATACATGATACTGCCGAGGCGAATGACCTGATCCTATAAGAGTGAGTCATAATATCCTGCCGAGGCGAACGATCCGATCCCATAAAAGTGTGTTACAATATCCTGCCAAGACAAACAACCCGATCCCATAAGAGTGTTTTAAAATATCCTGCCAAGGCGAACGACCCGATCCCATTAGAATAAGAAGCTTAACGGGTACTTGAGCCAACTCACATATTTACATGTCAGTTATGAAGTTTAAGGAAACTTTGCAATGAATATGCATAACGCGGAAGAAATTCATAAGGGAAGCATAATTTCCACGGCTAATCAAGTAGCTCGTCAAATTTCTAAAATAGCGAGTCCATTACTCTACGAAAGTCTAATCTCAAGTCGTAATGCGAAATAAATTAATTAAACAGGCAAGGATAACTCAAATAGTACATTTAAAACATTGGGTGAATCTTAGTCTACCTGAGCATAATCAGTAATTATAGAACACGCACGGACACTCGTCGCATCGTACGTGTGTAGCTCCCACAGCATATGGCATGTAATAAATATAACACCTACGGGTAATTTCCCCCTCGCGAGGTTAAACAAGAGACATACCTTGCTCCGAAATTTGAATAACCGATTCCAACGCCTCTCTAAATCCTCAAACCGATGCCCATCGATCTGGAACTAGTCATAACAACAAGCAAACCAATAAAAATATAATCTAGTACCCATAATTAATTAATTTGTAATAATTTTAAACTCCGATAAAGAAGTCAACAAAGTCAAACACGGGCCCACGTATTCGGATTTCAAAAATATTCGAGGATAATCATAGCCTATACCACGGGCTCAAATATATAATCTATTCCAAATTTCACATCGAATTTTGTGGTCAAAATCCAAAAATATCAATTTTTATCTTTCTTTTATAATCCCACAATTTCCATAAATTTCATGTTTAAATTCATATATAACTCATGTATTTAACTTGCAATAAGTGAGAATCACTTACCTCGTGTTGCTCAATGAAAATATCCTCAAAATAGTTTCACAAATTTGGCCATCAAAAGGCAAAATGAGAGGAATGAGAGTTAAGTCCCGACTTAAAGACTAGTCTGCCTAGGCATTTTCGCACCTGCAGAAAAAGGTCCGCTCCTATGGATTCCACATAGGGACATGCCAGCCGCACTTGCAGCCTAACCTTCTCGCCTGCGGGACTGCTTCTACGGTCCACCCTTCGCTCCGCATCCGTGCCTGCAGATCCTTCTCTGCTTCTGCGATTGCTAGCCATATATACCAAACGGTGCATCTGCAGAGATGCGTTGCACCTCCCGGATCACAGATGCATAAAACTTCCTTGCACTTTCGACCACTGCCCAAATACCACAAGGTCGCGCTTGAGACCTTTGGCTCACTTCTGTTATCTCGCAGGAGCGGCCAAAACCTCGCACCTTCGCGTCCACTCTGCCTAGAAAAATTCCGCACTTATGATGCTCATCTCGCCTATGCTATCTTGCACCTGCAACCACATCCTTCGTAGGTGTGATCACATCGGACTTGGTGCTCTTCAGAAATTCCCCAAGTCCAAACGCATCCCGATTTCCAACCTGAATCACCCCCGAGGCTCTCGGGACCCATCCAAATATACCAACACATCCCAAAACATGATACGGACTTAGTAAAGCCTCAAAACATGTCAAACAATATCAAAAATATTATTTTGAGAAAGAAGAGGTATGAGTTCTTGGATAATAGCATAGATAATTCACTTTTATAAAATATATAAGACTATTGCACTAATAATATTATTCAATACTACACTTTTAACTTTCAAAATTTTTAAATACATGTTATAATTATGAGCATTGTTGAACAGAAATCAATAAAAGGAACAAAAGCAACAAAATAATTTGTAAGATTCTTTAATTTTTAATCCATGATACAATTATTTAAATATGGGTGAGTTTATTAGATAGCTTTCAATTGTAGATTCTCTTACTAGCTTGGTTTTTTTCCTTCTTTTTTTAATGTATTTTTTTATTGCACTTTGATGTTGTGTTTATTTAAAGTTCTTAGGTTATTAGTTACCTGCTTATATGTTATAAGTTGTATCTTTCAAAATTATTTAGATTTTCAAGATTTTTGCTCGTAAAATTAAAATTCTAAAATTATAAACTTAGAACAAATTTTACGTTTAATTATTGACATTGAAGACTTCAAAGACAGTTTCTTTAATTATTGACTTAGTTATATACAATCGATATTCATGATCATCTTTAAAAACTTACACTTTTATTTTATAACTTAATACTTATTATTTTATATATATATATATATATTGAGACAGAATTCACGCGCATCGCCCGTACCCTAAGATTAGTAATAATAAATATGCAATATATGAAAATAAACAATTTGATGATGACTTTGATAATTAAAGAATAAAGTCTCATGTAGTATCATTTAGAGTTGATCATTTCTTATAAAGAGTGGAGTAAGCTATTATCACTTCGAAATACACTTGAACTATTTTAAATGTATGAAATTATAGTGACAACTATTTAGTGGTACAAATTTGAGATTATTAGATTATGAGAATTTATACAAATATTATCATAACTGCCAATATGTGTTTCTTATAAAAATATTATCCAAACATTGGTGAGTAGAGTTAAAATATTTGAAATGGTGAGAGCTGGCAGGTAAAAGTATGAGAAATGTACAAGATGATCGGTTTACCACTGTCACAAAAATAAAAACAATATTATTTTTTTATTAAACAAACTTAAGGCCTTTTATAAATGTTTGGCGTTAGGCCACCAATATCGTTGAGCCGTCTCTACGTCCAAATTACACTTAAACATCCTGGAATGACGCCAAACTTTACGTACAAGTCATAAATCACAAGGCTCAAAATTCTAAACAGTCATCGGTAACACCAAAGTCAACATTGGGTCAAACTTAGGAAGTTCTAAAACTTTCAAAATGCTAACTTAATTTTCACAATAAGCGTCGAAATGTTCCCGGGCGACTCGATACTCAGCTCAAACATACATAGAAGTCTGAATCATCATATAAACCTATTAGAACCTTTGAATACTGATTTCGAGTTCGTTTATTCAAAAGTCAAGCCCTAGTCAACTCTTCCAACTTCAAGCTTCCGAATTGAGAATTTCCTTCCGAATCAACTTCGAACTTTCCAGAATTCGATTCCAGCCACATGTACAAGTCATAATACATGAAGAGAAGCAATTCAAGGTCTCAAATCATCGAACGACGCGCTATAGCTCGAAAAGATCGCTCGGATCGTTATATATGTAAACTCAGAAGAAGTAAAAAATGAACATTCAAGTGCAATTGTAACCATAAAGTTCGAAGAGAAAATTTTATGTCTTTCCAGGTTCCGTTATTAGGGGATCTTTTTTTTTGGTAATTGGAGACATTTATTCACAACACAAACTTAGTAGTCATTACAACTAGAGATTTGTCTAGGCCACGCAGTGCCTATCCCATCTCTATTAAAAGCTGAAATAGTAAATACAGGCAGAAATAGTACAATTTTAAATCAGCAAAAGAGTTCAGGCTGTATCCATTCTTGGCTAAGGCAACTGCTACCCCATTAGCTTCCCTGAATGCAGGTTTCAACGGCGGTGATGCCGCCTCAGTTAATAGGAACCTGCAATCATCAATAATATTTTGATAAGCCATTTTTCCTTTTTTAATTAGGTTGATAGGGTTCTGGCCGCCTGTTTCAATGACTAAGGGGGTTAGTCTAGTATGGATGGCTAATTGTAGACCTTGTAGTAAATACAGGGCTTCCATTTGGATGTTCGTTGCATTCATAAAGCCTTTATTGAAACCTAGTATCCATTCCCCGTTGCTATCTCTGAAGACCCCCTCTGTGCCACCCTTTCCTAGGTAACCTAGACATGATCTATCTATGTTTAGTTTATAGGTTCCCAAGTCTGGTGGATCCCATTTTATGTAAATTATCCTTTTTGGTGAGCTGGAGGGGCTCCAGTTGCTAAGAAAGAGGAATTCTTGTGTGCTATTGATCACCTTGCTTATGTTGGGGTATGAGTCATTCTTGTGAAGCATTCGAGCATTCTTTGTGGTCCATAAATACCAAAGGAGAAAAGGTAAGAGGCTGGGCCAAGAGATGTATTGGTTAAAGCTTTTGTTTGATTTCAGTCGGAGTTTTAACCAGCGGAAGATAGTTGGATTTTTGTCCAAGGGTGTATAATTCTGTTTTATGTGACATTGCCTCCATATTTCCTTAGAGTAGGTACAATAAAAGAGAATATGTTATATGTCCTCCTTCTCAGCTCCATATATGGTACATATATCTGAAGTGCAAGTATTACGTTTTGTTAGGAAGGTGGCTGTTGGGAGTCTGTTGAGGGTAAGTAACCACATGAAGTACTTGAGCTTATTAAGAGTGTTACATTTCCAGATCCACCCGTAGTCGAGGTTGTTTTCCTCTGCTTGAGTTTCCTGCGGCTACATAAGATTATAGGTTGCCTTGATTGAGAAGGAGTTATGACCCGGCGAATTCCAGGATATTTTATCCTTACCAGATAGGAATTGTCAAATATATATGCTATGGATTTTTTTGGCTTATTTCATCAGGAAACTCGAAGGATAGAATTAATAGATTAAAATACCCATGCTGGATGATTGAGCTGACCTTTATATCCTCTTCCCCCTTTTGGAGAGGACCCTGGATACTGTTTCTTAGTTTGTTTCCTTGGTTTATCCAACGGTTGTTCCATAGGTTAATATTTTCTCCATTCCCAATAGTCCAAATAATCCCTTTCTGACAGATCTTTATTCCATTGTGAATGTTTTTCCAGATATGAGAGGAACCCGTCTTAGGGATTAGATTGTCATTGTAAGGGGCTCTTTTATCGTATTTACTATGAAGAGTCTTCACCCAAAGGTCTTCTTTGCTGTTCAAGTATCTCCAGGCCAGGCTAGTGTTGACGGCCTTATTTTTGTATTTGGTTTTATAGAGTCCAAGGCCTCCCTGATTTTTTGGAGAAGTAACTTTGTTCCAATTTAGTAGGTGGCGCTTTCATTTTTCCTGTGTGCTACCCCATAGGAAATTCCGTTGGATAGAGTCTATCTTGTTTTGGGTAGCTTTCGGTAGATCAAAGATTTGCATGTTGTGGTTAGGAATGGCTGCTAGGGTCGCTTTAATGAGGGTGGTTCTTCCTGCTAGGTTTAGGAACCGACTTTTCCATCCTTTTAGCTTGTTGTTTAGGTTATCCATAATAAATTGAAAGTCCTTTTTTGATATCCTCTGGTTTGTTATGGGGAAGCGCATATATTTCCCTATTAAGCCGGAAGTTTTCATATTTAAACACTTAGTAAGAAGAATCTGTCAAGGTGTGGGTATTGTTTTTGAAAAGATAATTTTTGATTTGTTGAAATTGATGGATTGGCTTGAACAATCACAAAATTTGTTCAAAGTGTCTATAAGAGAATTACAGCTTTTTGGTTTTGCCTCCATCATAAGAATGAGGTCGTCCGTGAAGAAGAGGTGGGATATTTGTGGGCCCTTTTTAGATATGGTTATAGGGTCCCATCTACTATAATCAACCTCATGGTCAATGAGCCTAGAGAGCATTTTCATACAAATACGGGGAGAGGGGGTCTCCTTGCCTGATGCCTCTAGTAGGGGTGATGAATTCTGTGCTTGACCAGTTATTAGGATGGAGGTGCATGTGGAAGATACGCAAGACATTATAAGCTCAAATAGTTCATCTAGAAAGTTTAGGGATTTAAGGGAGAATCTAATGAAGGACCATTCCAGCTTGTCGAAAGCCTTTTCTAAGTCAATTTTGATCATGATTTTCCCTTTATTTCCCTTTGTATTTTTGAAATAGTTTTGGACTTCATGCACTATAATGGCATTGTCCGAGGCTCTCCTACCCTTTAAAAAGCTAGTTTGGGAGGGGTGGATAATATTATTGAGCAACGGTTTTATTCTATTAATTATTATTTTGGTGACTACCTTATAGGTCGTGTTGCAGGGGCTAATGGGTCTATATTGCCTTAGGGTTTCAGCATTCTGGTACTTAGGAATTAAACAGACAAAGGTTTTGTTTATTTCTTCAATCATTTTCTTCTTAATGAAGGATTCCATACCGAAGTTCACTAAGAGTTTATTAGTGATTCCCCAGAATTTTTGATAGAAGAAAGGGTGAATGCCATCTGGTCCTGGAGCTTTTAGAGGTTTAAAGGATAATAGGGCATTTCTAATTTCCTCATCGTCTAGTATTTTAATGAGGAAGAGGTGTTCATTTAGGGGAACAGAGGATAAATTAGCATATAGGATAGATTTTTTTGGGATGAGGTGTGATTTGTGGTATATAAATTTTTATAGAAATCAGTAATGATGAAGCCCAATTCTTGAGGATTGTGGAATTAGTTGTCAGCTTCATCCCTTATGCAAAAGATCCTGTTTTTCCTTCTTCTTAGTAGAGTTGTGAGATGGAAGAATTTAGTGTTCGCGTCACCATCTTGGATCCACTGGATCCTTGAATTCAGCTTCCAGAATTCCTCTTCGAGTTTGAGAATTCTTTGAAGTTCTTCTAGAAGATCCTCTTCTAGGTTTGCCAAGAATATGCTGGTGGCATATTTTGGGGAATTTTTGATACCTTCTATTCTAGCTTGGATTTCATTCTTCTTTTTGAAAATATTGGCAAAAGCATCTTTATTCCATATAATGGCTTTATTAGTGAAGTCATCAATAGTAGATAAAGTATTAGGATTATTTGACCAACAGTTCGATACCAGTCCCTTAAAAGTGGGATATGATAACCACATGGTTTCAAGGCGGAATATATTGTTATTTCTACCTGGTTTTTTATAAAGGACAAGTTGTATAGGGCAGTGATCTGAGTGAGTTCTTATCAGGTGTTTTACACAAGCTTCGGGAAACAAACTGATCCATTCACTGTTAGCTACAAATCTGTCTAATCTTTCCATTATAAAAGCTTTTCTAATCCTTTTTCTCTTATTTAACCAGGTATATTTTGGGTCTTTAAAACCTAGGTCTTTGAGATTGCAATTATTTAGACAGTTGATAAATTTCGATACTCTATTATTATTCACCGGAAGGCCACCAAATTTTTCGCTTGCACAAGTAACTTCATTAAAGTCTCTTAATACTAACTAGGGTCCCTTATAATTGCATGCTACTATTTTTAGGTTATCCCAAAGTATGATTCGTTCTTCTAGTAGACTACTAGCATATATAATAGAACATAGCCAAACTTTTGGAAGAGATTTTACCTTTACCATGGCGTGGATTTCTTGTCAGTTCCCCCTATTTGGTCCACAGTTACTTCATCACTGTTCCACATAAGTGTCATTCCTCCCGAGGTCCCCTGTGCCGCAACTTGAGCTAAACCTGAAAATCCAAAGTCCTCCATAATAACATGATGATCAGCTAATCTTGTTTCTAGTAGGGCAACCACACTAGGTTTATGGTACTCAAGAATGGATCTAAACGCTCTTCTTAAATCCATATTTCACGCACCACCACAATTCCATGAGATGAAACTCATGCTTATGTTTCTATTGTTTGAACTCATCTCCCGGGTGGGAGGAAAGTTCCCCCTGCTCGACGTTCCTTCGTGGTTCATCCAATAGTTGAAGAACATGGTCGGGACCAACACCATTGCATATTGGTAGATCCCCAGCGTCCTTAACTTTTTTATAGTTATTGAGTATTTCCTCAAATCCAATAGGCAACTTAGGATGAATATTTTTTCTTTTCTTGCTTTGAACACTAGGATTTTTGGTGACCTTAGAACTCCATGTTCCACTATCCTTTCTGTTGGGTCGTCGTCCTCTTCTTCCTCCTCTTGTCTTGCTGGCTTGGATGGCTGAACTTGTTGCAAGGGTGGTTGAGGGGCTGCTGGACTGGCGGGGGGGAGCTTGCTGTTTCGTCATGGGGTCCTGCATGTGTGTGTTGGAGCCATGCAAGTTCTGAAAAAGAGGTGTTGGGTTCGGTGGTGGTTGAATGTTTGGGAATAGGGGGAGTGAGTGTTGAGGAGGTTGAAAGGTTGGAGAGATTTCCACATTTGATTATGCCATGCAAGATGTGTCCATGGAGTTGGCAACCCTTGGTGAAAAGTTAGTGCTTGGTGTATCCATGGGTTGTTTATGATGTTCCCCATGGCAATTCTCATCCCTTCCGCTATCATTTGAGCCAAATAGCATGCTCTATTTGTATTATTATGTCCTCCCCGTTGATCCTTAGGCTCATACTCAATCCATGTCCCATTAGTCCGTGCTCTAGCTAGCTTTGAGGGGTGTGGTTTTGGTTTAGTGGTAGGGTTGTGAATAGATTTTGTGGTTGAGTGGGTTGAGGAGTTGTTCTTGCTTGGTTGAAGGTGTGGTTTGGTCAACGATGATCCTCCCTGATCTATACATTTCTTCTTGTCCTCATGTTCCTTCTGTGATAGTTGTTTGGTAGCTTTGGCATTTTGAGAGGTATTGTTGTTTAATGAGGAGTTTGTGATGGTATTAATCTTGTTAGGGGCGATAGTGTCGTGAGAGTTCTTTAAAGGAAAATTTTTGTTTAATGTAATATCCACTGGAGCATTTACGCATCTTAGCTCATTAATGGGGGGGGGGGTTCAAATTGTTGGCTGATGTTGGATTGTGATTTGATTCCAACGTTATTTCTTGGGGTGTTTGATGTGAGGGATTAATAAGTTCAAGATGAGAGAACCTATTAGTAGTATACATAATAGGGCTGCCACTTTTTGAAGTACTACACATATTGTAGTCTAGGGGTTGGCCTATAGTTTGATTGGTGTTTGAGGTGACTTCATGGTTCAAGGGGGTTGTTTGCAGCTGCTTTAGCTCTAGGTTTTCCGTGTCTGTTTTATTAGGTGAAAGGGTTGTCGGTTGGTTTTGAGTTTTGTAATATGGTTGATTGTCCTTAGGATATTTTAGGTCACAGACCGTTGGTTCCTTCTCGCTGCTTTGTGGCTTTGTGCCAAGAAAAATTGTTTCAGATCCATGAAAAGATGTATTTCCTATGGCATTAGAGGTGGTCTTTTTGCCCAGTGTGTAATTGTCTTGGGAAGCCCAGATGGTCTGGTTCGAACTGGGGAATGAGAGCTGGGTTTGGGCAGTTGTTTTCGGGTTTGTGCAGGGTTTTGTGCATAGTGTTTTCACGTTCCATGGCTTCATGTTTGAGGCTTCGCTTTGGTTTTCTTCTGTGATGGAATACAATAGTCCAGCTCTCTACTTTGGTAGTAATGGACTCAATCTCTTTGGGATGGTCGTTTGGGTTCGTTGGCGTGGTTTCTGATTTGGTCGTTTCTTTGGGTTTCTGTGGGCAGGCTAGTGTATTGTGGTCCAAGCGACAACAATTTGTATAAACAACGTTAAAACGCTCGTACGTAATTTTTTGGTAGTGTTTGCCTAGTATTATATGGGTTTTTAATAGTTTCTCGATTGGAACTAGGATACAAAGACGAGCATATTTCCCCCTAAGAGCTGAGGAGGTACATGCATCAATACGTAGAAGTTCTCCTAATTTGTTGCCTATCTTCTAAAGAATTTCGTAGTCATAGAATTCTGTAGGAAGCTCAGGTAGTCTAGCCCAGATGCTGAGTAAGTTACGGAGGCCTCCGATGCTACGAATCTGGGCTCCCATTTTCTTACGGTGAGGAATTGGCTTCCTATGAACCAGGGTCCCTCGTGAAGGAATTTTTTATAGTTGTCTTGATTATTAAATCTTATAAGATAGTAATCGAAGCCTAGGTCTATGAGGGAAATAGTTTCCGAGGGTTTCCAAATCGCTTGGAGTTTTCGTTAAAGAAATTGGTAACCCACTCTTTTCCCGAATACAATCACAATAAGGGCAGCTTCCCAGTTCTTGTATAGCCTTTCTTTGTCCTCGGAAGTTATGGGGATGAAGACATCATCGTCTTCTCCTTCTGAAAAAGAAAATCCGTTTCATCCATGGTAGTGATATCCATGTTGATGTCGTTTTGAACACATATATTAGCCATGCTGCTAGTTGAAGGCTTGTTATTTAGAATACTTAAGAATGATGGCTTGCCCTTCATTCCTATGTATTCCCGATATCATCAGGTCATTTTTTATGCTAGGGTTTTGTATGGTGGATTAAGGTGTAGCAGTGTTCTTCATATCAAGTGTTGGAGAGGTAGTCTTAGTTCCGTTACTTGGATGGTTGTCATGGATAATCTCCATGTTGGTATGGGGTTCCTCTTGGCCATTTTCTGGATTGATTGAGTTCATGTTGTTGGTTAATGGAATGGTGATGGAAGTTGTGTGAGTGACTATTTAGAGAGACTCCCTCTCTACCCCATCTTTTTATGAATAACTAATGTTGAATAATATTTTACATCATTTAATGTTTGTCTTATAAAACGTCAATATAAATATATTTACTTTAACAAAATATGACTAATATATACAGTTAAATCATTCTATTACAGTTTTGTTTGTCCCGAATATTTTTAGATGTTATATCAAAGTGGTATTATATAGAATATATATTATAACATAACATAAAAATTGGTTCCAAAAAAACTTAGCTTTTATTGTGAAGTATTGTTATAGAGAAGTTTGACTTACCGATCATTGTAATATTGACATTCACCTAAAATCTCATAGTAAAGTTGTTACAATTGATGACAATATAAACTAATTATAAAATACGCAATAGTTACAATTAGAGACAATGTCAACTCATTAAACAAAAAGTTATTGAAAAAATACATATGTTTTTCAGGTTGCCTGATGATGTTATTTCATATGAAAAAAACAATTGATAAACATATAATGTAAAATGTTCACGAGCCCCAATATTTTTTGATATAAGAGCCACGACTTTATTATTAAACATAGTATCTATCGATTAAAAAGTAATTAGTTATTTTGATTATTGTTAGACATTAAAATTTTGTGATTCGTAGAATTTCAAAAGCAAAGTTCGCCACAATTTCTAAAAAGATTGTGATTTCATTCATATAGGGGTGTGTATTCAATTTATCGATTCGATTTTGATACTTATCGATTTGTACATATGCTTATCGTTATCGTTTCAATAAGGTTTCGATTTTGTCAATTTCGATTTATCGATTTTTCAATTTCAATTTCGATTTAGCCCAGATGGGATTCCACGGAAAATATATCTTTATAAACACGCCTAACTAATATGGACAAAAAGAAGCTAAATTTAGACGAACACCGTTTATAACATCAAAATTATGTCAACAGGCACATGCAACAAAACTAAAGTAAGGGATCAAATGTATGTTACCAACACTCCAACGGCACTAAAAACCAAAAATACATCATTACTACTAATTCCATTTTCCATTAATTTGAACTTCATTCCCTTGAACTTTAAATATGATCATTCCTTAAATGTGGTGCATGAAATAATTAGGGGTGTGCATTCGATTTATCGATTCGATTTTGACCCTTATCGATAATTACTTTCGATTATCGATTTGTACATATGCTTATCATTATCGTTTCAATAAGATTTAGATTTTTTCGATTCGATTTATCGATGTATCGATAACAAATAATCAATTCGATTTATCGATAAACGGATTCGAATGCACACCCCTACATTCATATTTAATTTTACTAGTCTCAAGGTACGAACAATGCGAGTGTATTCTATCTCAATAAGTACTAATTTATTTAAAATTTACATGTTAATAATAAAATAAAAATATAAGTTTCTAAAGATGATCATATATGTTAATCATGTATAATTACTCAATAAATCAAGAAGGTCTCATAAAAATTCTCATTCATAAGTTAATAATTTAACTTAAAATTTATTTCAATTAAATGATATTATAATTTTAAATTCATAAGTTATCATGTTTCCTTCTTAATTTCAGCAAAAAATAAGTCCTTAAAATAGTAAATATTGATGAAGGTTAGAACTTAAAATACATAATCAAGCAACTAAGAATTTAGAACTTTCATATGATCGCAAAATCAAATTAAATAGAAATGAAAATAAAATAAATGTTTAAAAGGATACTAAAGTAAGATTGTGAGAAAATGTATAATTGGAAGAAGGCTCATCCATGATATATTTACTCCCGAAAAAGACTTAGAATAGACAGCCCGTTACCTAAGACATCTTTTGTAATATAATGCATGATCTATATAAAGTAAAATTTAATATTTTGGAGTTCTAAATATTAGAAGTTTCAGTCTGAATAAGAAAAAAATTAATCAATAAAAGTTTCATTAGTTTTAAACTTCTAATAATTATACAAATAATTAAATGACTTATTAAATGATGTTACAAAACTTAACAAAAAGATAGACAACAAAGTAGAGAGAAATAGAGAAGAGAATATATTTCTTCTATGTATCCAAGTGTATTACAAAATGATTTCTCATCCTCTATTTATAGTACTACATAGAGGTATACTAAAAGAATTCCATAAATATATCATTAAGCTTTTGAGATCATGGAGGAAGATCATGGGGGAGATCATGGAGGTGTGGGAGTTACAACCATAAGTATTGGAATAGTGGGAGTTATGGAGATAATGGATAAAAGTAGTGGGTGTTATTGGAGTTATGGACATCCACCATAATCTAATATTTCATAACACTCCCCCTTGGATGTCCAAAGATAATGTGCCTCGTTAAAACCTTAACTAAAATAAAACCCAATGGGAAAAAAAATTCTAAAAAAGGAAAAAGAGTACACATATGTAACAAAACGCATTCTTGTTGCCTCGTTAAAAACCTTGCAAGGAAAACCCAGTGGGACAAAACCTTGTAAGGGAAAAAGAGTGCAACGCGCATTAACTCCCCCTGAAAAGAGCATCAATTCACATCCTTGAGCCTTCGCATTCTAATCTTGTCTACCAGCTTCTTGAAGGTTGACGTTGGTAGAGATTTTGTGAACAAATCAGCCATATTATCACTTGAACGAATCTGTTGCACATTGATATCACCATTCTTTTGAAGATCATGTGTGAAAAATAACTTTGGTGAAATATGCTTTGTTCTATCTCCTTTTATGAATCCTCCCTTCAATTGGGCTATGCATGCTGCATTGTCTTCATACAAAATTGTTGGTAGTTTGTCACATTTCAAACCACATTTGTCTCGAATATGATGTATTATAGACCTCAACCACACACACTCTCGACTTGCTTCATGAATAGCGATTATCTCAGCATGATTAGATGAAGTAGCCACAATTGATGCTTAGTCGATCGCCAAGATATAGCAGTGCCTCCACAGATAAACACATAACCTGTTTGAGATCGAGCCTTGTGTGGGTCAGATAAATATCAAGCATCAGCATAACCAACAAGATTAGGACTGCAATTATTGCTATAAAATAAGCCCATATCGGTAGTCCCTTTTAGATACCGCAATATATGTTTGATTCCATTCCAATGTCTCCTTGTGGGAGCAGAGCTATATCTTGCTAAGACATTAACTGAAAAAGTTATGTCAGGCCTTGTAGTATTTGCAGGATACATTAGTGCGCCAATTGCACTAAGATATAGTACTTCAGGACCAAGTAGCTCTTCATTCTTTTCTTGCGGTCGGAATGGATCCTTATTCACATCAAGTGATCGAACAACCATCGGAGTACTTAAAGGATATGCTCCATCCATGTAAAACCGTTTCAATACCTTTTCTATATAGGCAGATTGATGAACAAAAATTCCGTTTGCCAAATATTCAATTTGCAAACCAAGACAATTTTGTCTTTCCGAGATCTTTCATCTCGAATTCCTTCTTTAAATAATCAATTGCCTTTTGGAGTTCTATGGGAGTTCCAATAAGGTTTATGTCATCGACATATACGGCAAGTACAACAAATTTCGATGTTGTTTTCTTTATAAAAACACATGGGCAAATGGCATCATTTATATAGCCTTCCTTTAATAAATACTCACTAAGACGATTATACCACATTCGTCCTGGTTGCTTTAGACCATACAAAGATCTTTGCAATTTGATTGAAAACATTTCCCGGGACTTTGAATTATGAGTGTTTGGCATTTTGAATCCATAGGGAATTTTCATGTATATCTCATTATCAAGTGAGCCATAAAGATAGGCAGTAACCATATCCATTAAATGCATGTCAAGCTTTTCAAGGACAGCAAAACTAATGAGATAACGGAAAGTTATAGCATCCATTATATGTCTCTTCATAATCGATACCAGGCCTTTGAGAAAATCCTTGTGCAACAAGGCGTGCCTTATATCTTTGTACCTTGTTTTTCTCATTTCTCTTGCGTACAAAGACCCATCTATAGCCAACAGGCTTAACACCATTAGGTGTTTCAACTATAGGCCCAAAAACTTCACGTTTTGCAAGTGAATTCAATTCTGATTGGATTGGTTCTTGCCATTTTGGCCAATCAAGTCTTTGTCGACATTCTCCAACAGATTGAGGTTCAAGATCCTCACTTTCTTGCATAATGCTAGATGCAACATTATATGCAAAGACATAATCCACCACTATATCCACTCGAGTAAAATTTGTCTCAATATAGATTGGATTTATTGATAGTTCCTTATTTTCCTGAGTCTCGGGCTCAATGGATTCTTCATGAATCTCAGAATTTATTAAATCGTGAATTTCCTCATGAGATTCTTACGTAGTGTCATTTTGATCATTTGCTTTCCTTTTTCTAGGATTTCGATCTTTGGAACCTAATGGCCTGCAACGTTTTAGGCGTGCTTTTGACTCATTAGATATGACACTAGAAAATTGTCCAATAGGGACATCAATACGGATTGGAACATTCTCTGCGGGGATGTGAGATTTTGTTATCCTTTTCAAGTCCGTGAATGCGTCAGGCATTTGATTTGCTATTCTATGCAAATGGATAATATTTTGCACCTCTTTTTCACAAATAGAGGTATGTGGATCAAGATGAGATAATGATGGATTTTTCCACAAAATTTCCCGTTTGGTTTCACCAACTTCTCCCCCTAATTTTGGGAAAAATGTCTCATCGAATCGACAGTCTGCAAATCGTGCAGTAAACAAATCCCCTGTCAATGTTTCGAGGTAGCGAATAATGGAGGGCGATTCAAACCCAACATATATTCCTAACCTTCTTTGCGGACCCATTTTGCTGCGATATGGCGGTGCTACAGGCACATATACTGCGCATCCAAAAATTCTTAAATGGGATATATTAGGTTCATGACCCAAAACTAATTGCAACGGGGAATATTTGTAATAATTCGTCGGTCTGAGATGAACTAGCATTGCTGCATGCAAAATGGCGTGACCCCAAACCGAAGTGGGCAGCCTCGTTTTCATGAGTAATGGTCTTGCAATCAACTGCAGATGTTTAATTAAAGATTCTGCAAGACTATTTTGAGTGTGAACATGAGCTACAGGATGTTCCACTTTTATCCCAATTGATAAGCAATAATCATTAAATGCTTGGGATAAAAACTCAGCAGCATTATCTAGTCTAATAGACTTAATTGGATTATTAGGAAATTGTGCTCGTAATCGAATTATTTGTGCCATTAATTTTGCAAACGCAAGGTTGCGTAATGACAATAGGCACACATGAGACCGTCTAGAGGATGCGTCTATTAAGACCATAAAATATCTAAAGGACCCACTAGGTGGGTGAATAGGCCCACAAATATCCCCTTGTATACGTTCCAAAAACGTAGGTGACTCAGTTCCAACCTTTGTTGGTGATGGTCTAATAATTAACTTGCCTTGATAACAAGAAGTGCAACAAAATTCATTATTTAAAAGAATCATTAAATTCTTTAATGGATGCCCATATGAGTTTTCTATAATCCGTCTCATCATAATTGATCCAGGATGTCCCAATCGATCATGCCAAAGTACAAAAATATTGGAATCAGTAACCTTTTGGTTTACTGTGGAATGTGCCTCAATTGCACTAATTTTTGTCCAATACAAGCCACAAGATAAAGATGGGAACTTCTCAATAACCCTCTTTTGGCCAGAGACATTCTTTGTAATGATGAGGTATTCAAGATTATTCTCATCTATTGTCTCAATATGATATCCATTTTGACGGATATCTTTAAAACTCAACAAGTTCCTCTTGGACTTGGAAGAGAACATTGCATTCTCTATGATAAATATTGTTCCTTTAGGCAGAGTTATAGTTGCTCTTCCGGAGCCTTCAATCAATTTACTACTACCAGAAATTGTAGTAACATCTGCCTTACACATACTTAAATGAGAGAAATATTTCTTCTCTTTGAATATCGTATGTGTGGTACATGAATCAATTAAACAAATATTTTTACAATTGGACGTTGATCCAAGTTTGCTTTGTGAGATATCCATATTTGCTTCCCATGGTTTAACATACAAAAGAAATATACGAAAAATATTAGTATTTTTTTTATAGATGTGAGAATAAACAAATTTAAGTCTATGATTCAACATAATGAAATATCTTTTATCATAGTTATTCTCCTTTTAATACTCTTGTATCCGTTGCTTAATAATTAAACAATATTTTCAAAATCTGCTGAGGTTAGTCGATTAACTAAATCGGATAGTCGACTAACATGCCTTGCGGAAAAGGTCCAGTTTAATAGAATATATTGATTAATCGATTATCTGTTATGTTAATCGATTAACTTACTGAAAAATCATTACAAATAAAGCATAAGATGAATGTGTAATCTAAAGTTATATATTTTAAAACCATAATACAGATTATTTGTCAAGTTGATAAAACTCTTAAGGTACATATCGATATTTGATCATTGATTGAATTCTTTTGAACTGAATGTTTCACCTAGAATGATTCAACTAATTGAGTTAATAGCTGTTGGCATTGAATCTGTTTCAGGTTCATAATACTACTAGCATAATAGCACCTTTAATGTGCTAACACATTAACACCGAGCAGATTAGAAAGGATTACAAAAATGAAACTGATCATTCTGTTTAATATTGATCACTCTCTTGAAGGAAAAGAGAGTGTATGCACCTTCTTGGTGAAAGCCACTATCCATCTCCATATATGGTTTCGAACAATACTTTTGATTCCACCTTGGTAACTATTAGCTTTAAAGGCACCATCCATATTTAGTTTAAACCAGCCTAGTGGTGGCTTGTGCCAACTAACCTTAATAGATTTGTGGGGGGAATTATTAATGTATTTTTCAGTTGAGAATTTATATTCTAAGGAGATGTTGATAATAGTTGGCCAACGAATTTTATTGGAAGTATTGCTGTGGTTATTCTCATTCTTATTTTTTCAGATATTCCAAATAGCAAAAGGGAAGATCTCACTGCTCGAAAGATGTTGGTGTCTAAAAATTTTTTTGCTTTGTTTAATATGATCGACCTAGTGCATAGTAGGCAACTTATCGTTAATGTGAAGGCCATAAGTATGCGATAGGTTATTGACTGAGGGGCAATCCCAGAAGATGTGTTAAATAGTTTCATCAATGATTCTGCAAATCGGGCAGAGTGGGTCGATATTGATACCTATTTTAGCCAGGTAAGAACGAGTAGGATGTTTATTGTGGTAAGATTTCCAAATAAATATTTTTTATCTTATTAGGACAATGTAAACCCCAGATCCAGCTGAAATCTTTTTCTTGGTTATCCTCTCCGTTTATGATTTGATAGCAAGAAGATGTTGAGAATAGCCAATTAGAGGATAGACTCCATACATTATAGATATTTTAAGGTTTCTAACTAAGGCGAGTGAGAGCATTTATGCTGTCAGTAATTTGGGAAGGGAGGACAAATGAGATTTTTGAAATATCCCATTGCCATTTATCCTTGATTTGATTAGCTGTAAGATTATCACCATGCTCCCTAGAGGACCTGCTATTACATTCCTAAGGTTTATTATGTTGGGTATCCAGTTGGATTGGCAAACGCTAAGGGGGTTTTATTATTGATATCTCATCTTTTTCCTATTACAAAGGTACCATCCCCTAAGGATGCTCTTCCAGGTGTATGAGTTAGTGGTATTCCCCCTCCTATTACCATAGTTACTAGAGATTACTTTGGTCCATAGCGCATTAGGGTTATTAATAAGTCTCCAAATAAGACTTGTTAGGAATGCTAAATTTTTACTTTCAGCTTTACGAATCCCCATAATACCTTTACTCTTATCTTTTGTAACAATGTTTCAATTAAGCATATGGAGTTTCCTCTTTTCTGGAGAAGAATTCCGTAGAAAATCCCTCTGAATTTTTTCTATTTCCTTCTAGAGTTTTTTTGGGAAGCATAAAGTATTACATAATGTGATTGTGAATAGTATTTAGAGTAGAGAAGATAAGGGTACACCTTCCTGCTGTATTGAGCCACTTAGCTTTCCAACTACTAAGTTTTTTCCTCATTTTATCAATGACAGAGTGGTAGTCTTTTGATTTTGGGCTAACGTTTAGGATTGGAAAGCCAAGGTAAGTACCAAAAGTCTCACTGATTTTTATATCACAATGATTCGAAAGGTTGACTTGTGTTGACTTTGGGCACTGGCTCGAGATAATTAACTTAGATTTCGATTTGTTAATAGTTTGGCCAGATAACTGGCAGAAATTCTCGAGATAGTGGATTACAGAGTGAGATCGTCTGCGAAGAATAAGTGGGATAAGGGAGGACTTCTATGAGTAATTTTTATGGTGTCCCATTTCTTAATATCCACATTGTGGTTGATCATTATAGAGAGCATTTCCATACATAGTATGAAAATGTAAGGTGACAAAGGATTACCTTGCCTAATTCCTCTTGAAGGAGCAAATGATTCAGACTTTATGCCATTGACAAGGATGATATAACTAGAGGAGATAATACATGACATAATTAGGTTAATCAAACTAGTGGGGAAATTAAAGAAAGTTAGCGTTCTATGGATAAAAGACCATTCCAATTTATCAAACGCTTTTTCAAGGTCGAATTTGACTATCATATTCCCTTGCTTGGCTTTTTGAATTTTCGATGTAGTTCATTACTTCTTGAATTATTAGAGCACTATCACAAGCTCTTCTACCCTTGATGAAGCTAGCTTGGTGAGGACCGATGATATTCTGCATAAAGGGCTTCATCCTATTGGCTATTGTTTTTGAAATTACTTTGTAAATAGTATTACAAAGGCTTATGGGCCTAATTCTTTTTAAAAGATTAGTATTTTCAAATTTGGGAATTAGGCAAATGTAGGTCTTGTTAATATCTCCAGGAATACTATTTTCCCTAAACACTTTGTGACAGAAGTGCATAACACAACTTTTGATGTTGTTCCAATATTTTTGGGAAAAAAAACATATAGCCCATCCGGCCTGGAGCTTTATTAGGATGAAAGGAAAAGACTGCTTTAGTAATTTCTGAGTCTATAAGCGGCTGGTCTAGGAAAGGGGGGGAGGGAGGGAGTGAAAATTAGAGTGATTTCTATCGAAATTTGTGTGCCAAAAGGAAGAGTTGTGGTTTGTAGTAAATAAGGACTTGAAGAAATTAACCGTGTGGTCCATTATGGATTTTGGATCGTCTATCCAGTTGTTGGAGTCATATTTAAAAAAAGTAATCTTATTAATTCTTTTTCTATTGGTCGCGGTGATCTGGAAATATTTGTATTGGCGTCACCTTTATTCGTCCACATAACTCTAGAACGGAGCTTCCAATATTCTTCCTCTAGAACTAGAATCTCACTATAATATTGTTGTAAAGTTTTTTCCAGTCTTGAAGGAAAATACTAGTGGTATATCTAGGACTCATTTGAATGTCACTTAGCCTTGCTAGAATATGTCTTTTTTTCTTATGTATATCACTAAAGACTGCCTTACTCCAGTTCTTAACTTTAGCCTTAAATGATTTCATGGCAGTTATAACATCATTAGAGCCCTAGTGCCTATTAATTAAGGAAGTGAACTCCGGAGGGGAACACCACATTGTTTCTAAGCGAAAAGGCTTATCACTACTGGACGAGGACTTCTTGTTGAGGGAAATGAGGATAAGGTTATGATCGGAATGTGTTTTTGGTAGGTGGATAATGGAGGCATCAGGGTAATGATCCAACCATTCCGTGTTAGCATAAATTCTATCTAGACGCTTCATTGTTAAGCCTTTCCTTCTTTTCCTGTGCTTTGACCATGTAAATTTGAATCCTTCAAATCCTAGATCAAATAGTTTACAATAGATTAGATTATATAAAATATTTTGTGCACGTTTTTGGTTCACTTCCCTACCTCCAAACGTTTCTTGTGACATAATGACATCATTAAATCCCCTCCCATAAGCCAAGGTCCTTTGTAAGAATCATAGATATTTTTAATATTATGCCATAAAGTATCCTGCTTGTACTTGTCAGTGCTAAAATAAATTGAGCTGAAGAGCCAAGTTTTGTAATTAGTTGATACCTCAATCATGGCATGGGTCTCTTGGTTACGGCTAGTGAAGTTGTTGACGACAACTCTAGCATGATTCCAAAGGATGACCAGCCCTCCTGCTTGCCCCTCAACAAGCACCTCTATCATTTTGGTGAAGTTAAACTCCTCTAGAATTGAGAGATTATTATCCATTCTGGTTTCTAGCAGAGCTACCATGCTGGGTTTGTGAGTATCCATTAACTCCCTAAAATTGCAACGAAAATTTGCATTATTGGCACCCCGGACATTTCAGATTATAAAGTTAAGGGACTGATTCATCATGGGTTGGTTGGAAGGTGCTTGGTTGCTCTACCTTGCCTGATGCATTGTTCCTCATGTGGGAGGGTACCAGAATGATCACATTCTTCCCTACTGTTGGATCATGGGGGGCGTATATCTATCGAGCACTTGAATATGGTGAGGGGACAACCAACGATACACTTCTTGTCTACACTTCTTGTCTATCCATTCCTTGAATATTAGTATTTTTATTTCGCTTTGGTTTGAGAATGCCAACCTGGTTTCTCCCACATGAGAGAGCGGTTATTCCTCTACTTCTTTGTTTCCCTCGTGATTTTGCATGTCCATCTGATGTGCTTCTGCATGCATGGGAGGGGGTGGGTTCTGAGGTTGTTGTTGAGGATTCTGTGGTTGGGCCTGGTAGACAGGGGGTGCTTGGGCTGTCCATGGGGTAAAGATGAGGTTTAGCATGGGCATCTCCTCTGGAGAAAAGAAGGGTAAGTTGAGCGGACATTCTGTGGCATCATGATGTTGGGATTCCCTAGGCATGTTGGCAGTTAGTTCTGACGGAGTGATGAAGCTAGTGATTGGGGGATATTTTGGATCCACATTTGGTTGATGTAGTTTGTCATAGCCAAGTGCATGCCCTCCGAGATCATTTGAGCAATGTAGCTCGTATTTTGGATGATCAGGAATGAGTCCTGCCCATTGATCTGGAGATTGAACGAAATAGCTTGACCCATGAGGCCTAGCTCTATCCAGGATTGTGGCTGGTGGTTGGAAGGATTTGGTTGTAAATCACATGGTGAGTGGGGACGATTGAGGCGTTCAATTTGAACTAGACGAAATCTCCTTCGGAGGGTAAGTGGTGTTCGAGGCATTCTGTGGAGTTAATATAGCTTGGAGATGATCACAAGCTATGGAGTGTAAAGGAGTTCGAGCAGGTGTAGTAATGATGAGGTATATATGCAAGGGAGAGGAAGGGTCTTGCGTTAGGTTTTTTGCAATATTCAATGGAGATCACATCCGACTTGTGGAGGTCTCTTTTGGCCAAGTGCTCATCATCAGAGAGGTCATTTGTTTGCATGAAATCTAATATGGGGATATCATCCTCCATGATATGATTACTGTGAAGGTTTTCTATGGGAGTATTATTTGTTTGGCATTTTTCATTAGATATTAGTGAGTTATTAGCTGACTCATTAGTACCAAAAGATTTGGGGGGATACCTTGTAGGGTTAGAGTTATTTGGAGACACGTTTTTACCACCTGCCTGCTTGTGGTACTCCTTGTCATGCACTATTGGTATTACCTTTACCGCTTGTTTTGTCGTAATCTAGGTGCTCAAAGTTTTGATTGTGGTAATTGTGATTATGTTGATTAAGGTGATTAATAACTATATTCTCATTAGACTTATCACTTTTAACCAAAGCTAGAGTAAGATTATCCACATACTTTGGATTATCGAGATGGTGATGACACAGATTTTTTTCTATGTATTTTAATTGCTGAGTTTTGAGAAATTTACCTGCTGAGGCTTCAAAGATTTTAACATTTATACCTGGCATTGATGATGTTGTGGTATTTGTCTGCACGCCTGATTTTTGTATTGGTCTCCTCTTCTTGGGGAATGAAACAGTTTGCCACTCATAGCCATTGGGAAACGTTTGTTTTCCTGGTTTGCCTTCTTTATTGGTTGAAGTTGTACTATGTGTGGTTACGCGTGTACATTTGTCAGTTGAATGCCCAAGGCAACCATATTTCTTACATAAAATATTGTCCCCTCCATATAATATAGCTTGTTTGTGAGATCCAATAAGGATATAGGGCTGCACCTTTCTTCCAGTGGCAATTGAACACATAAACATGCATAACGCCCTCGAAGAGTAGAGGAGGTACATGTGCCGATTTGTAGAAGTTTTCCAATATCATTCCCAATTTTCGTGAGTATAATGCCATCATAGAATTCTTGGTAGCTGGGTAATCTCACCCATATGGTTGTTCAACTTTGTGTTGCTTGGGAGGATACAAAGTTTGGCATTCATTTCTGGACTGAGATGAAAAAACCATTGATAAATCACGACCCGTTTTGAAGAGCTTTTTTTGCATTTTTTTTTCTTTATTGAATTTAACCTTGCAGTAATCCTCAACTAGGTCTATTAAGGAGAAATTTTCAGATGGCCTCCATAAAGCTTGAACCTTTGCTTTTAGATACTGGTGAAAGATTTATTTTCCAATTAGCTTGATTATAACGGAGAACTTCAAAGGTTCATAAATTCTTTTAATATCCTGCTCCATTAGAGTTATTTGATAAGGCTGGTTCCCATTTCCTCTTGGTTAAATTGGGCAGAATTATTCTGTTGGGCATCCATTTTGGAAGATGAACTGCCTGGACTGTGCAAGTCCATTGGATCAATAGATAGCTCGCCAATAAACTTGTCCTTGTATGAAGTCCTGTCCTCACCTAGGGGGATATCAAGAGGCTTTGGGGAATTGTTGTTGTTGGTGCTAGTAAGTTGCTTATAGTAGTATGTGTTTGCATTTGGTTAGTTTTTTTGGCAGAATAAAGTAGAGAAAAAGAGGAGCTTCTCTCATCAAAAGTGATCTTTTTTGAACATCAACATGTACCAAATAGAAATTGAAACGGATGCCTCAGAAACAATATCCATGCTAGAGCAAGTCCATTCTACTTATACACATTTAATATTTGCATGCAGGCTGAGGCGAGACAGAAGGGGCAGGTAATCCTCAAGCATAGTTTCAGGGAAGGAAATGCAATGGCACATATTTTGGCTCGGAAAGCACTCATACAGACCAACATAAATAAAATTCATCTTTTGTCTACCCCACCGGAATTGGCGATGACTTAATATCAAAGGGACATGGAGGGCTTCTTTTCTGTAAAAACTATTTCGGCTACTATATGTACTAGGTTGGCTACGTTAGGAAATCTTGGTGCCTTAAAGGGTGTGTTTGGTATAACGAAAAATATTTTATGTGGAAAATATTTTCCAGAAGAATGCTTTCTTGAAAAATAAGTAGTAATGTTATTTAGTTTTCGGTATTTGATACGCAAATTAAGGAAAATGACTTCTCTAGAGTGCTCATAAATAATTTTGATATAATAAATATAAAGCCATAAACTTTCAAACCAACAACCTTCCGGACCCACATATGTCATAAACTTTCGAATAACTAAACTTTCAAAACCGCAGAATTTCGAATCCGTAAACTTTATAATTTCTAAACCCGTACATTTTCAAACACATAAACCTCCGAACACATAATTTTGGAACTTGTAAAATTTTAAGCATTTGAACCGATAAATAATAAAACTAAAACTAAAAAACATATTTTAATTTTTTTGGGGGAGGAGGGTGGGTGGTAGGGGGTGGGGGTCAGTGCCGGGGGCAGTAAAACTAAAAAAATAAAAATTTAAATTGCAAAAAAAGTAAACTTTTCTTTTGTGTGCGCGGGGGAGGGGGGATTAAGGTGGGTGGTGCAGAAAAATAAAAAAATAAAAAGTTAAAATTGGAAAAAAAAATTTAAGGTAAAATTAGTTTTTGCCGAGGGCGTTGTAGGGTGAAAAACTAAATTTGAAAAAAAAAAAGATAAACTTTTTTTTGGAGAGGGAGTGGGGTGAGCAAGGTTGAGAAGGAGCCTTGAAAAATGTTTTCCCTTCTCTTGATAAGGAAAATATTTTCCTCCAATTGGAAAAAAATAAATTGATAAGAAAAATATTTTCCAAAACATTTAAGCCAATCAAACATGAAGAAATTAAAAAATATTTTCCTTCGTACCAAACACACCCAAAATATGTAGTGCAAATGTTAGTGCCAGTTGCAGCAGTATGGGATGTAATATATCGTTGTATGACAATTAGCTATTATTATTAATATATTTTCTTCTCTTCAAAAATAAAAAGGAAAAGAAAAGACAAAGGACAAAGCGAGAAGGAAATAGAATTCTAATCAGGGGTATATTTGGGCAAACAAATAATTGCCTCGTTCTATTTACTTGAAACTTTCTAAACCCCCAAACCCCATTTTTCCTCCATAGAGTGGATAGTGAAGGCATGAGAGAAATTCTTAATCTTAAAAAAAAATAAAAAATAAATGAGGCCTAATTTTATTTATTACCATCATCTGAACATTTCCAATTATATGAAATACGTCTTTTATTCTACTTTGATTCAAGATTTCAATCCACAATTCTAAAAAAAATTAGTAGTCAACAATAAACTTTCTTTCCTTTATTTATCATTTCAATTAGTTATTTTGTTCTTGTATTTTTGCGAAAGTGAAGTAAATTTAATTATCAATACTCAATTTTTTTAATATTAGCTTTGATCACGAAAAATATATTTGGGTTAAACAAAAATGTTCATGAACTCCAATATTTTTTTAATATAGAAACCCACAACTTTATTATGGAACATAGTATCTATCGATTAAAAAATAATTATTTATGGTTATTATGTCTTCTAATGCTATTAGACACTAAAATTTTGTGACTCGTAGAATTTCAAAAATAATGTTCGCCACAACTTCTAAAAATATTGTGATTTATTCATATTTAATTTTATAAGTACCATTTTGTAAAATTATAATCTTTTAATTGGCATATGATGAAGAACTTTAGTATTTTTTAAGTAACGAACTCTATCAACGATTTAAAGCTTTTATAAAAATATGCATTGCAATGATTATTATGATTCTTAGTTGTCGTTGTACAAATGCTACCATTATATTTACAGAGTACATGTTTTAAATACTAGTAATAGTCTAATATAGCTCAAAAGTATTTAAATAACGATTATTATGCGTTATTTGTCAATTGGAAACAGTCTCTCTGTCCTTTCGGGTAGAGGTAAGGTTTGCGTACATATTACCCTCCTTCCACCTCGTGAGACTATAATAGATAGTAGTAGTAGTTGTTATTGTTGTTGTTGTATTATTAGGCCTTATTTGTTTGCACTTAATGGAGGTCTGAATCTTAATCATTCAGATCTCACACATTAAGTGCGTTTGTTTTTAAAGTCTGGATTTAATTATTCAGATCTTAATCATTAAGTGTGTTTGTTTTTTACTTCACAACCACTTAATCGGTCTGAATAGGTCTATATGATTGAGATTTATGACAGAGACTTAATTTCATTAAGAAGCTACAACATATTCATTATTAACAGCCGCCACCATTATCAACTACCACCATGGTACAACCACTACTATACTCAATCCCCCCCACCACCACCTCCACCATCACCACGCCACCATCATCTTCAATCATATACGCCACCTTATCAACCATCAGCACTCATTATCCCTGTCACTCCGACAACCATCATTTTCACTCACAATCACCACTCATCCACCTCAACTATCACAAACTGATCAACCCATCAACATCAACAACCACAATCGGCACTGCCCATCATTATAACCTACCACCACCCATCCACCACTTTTCTCAATCACAACTACTATCACCACCCGCCATTATTAACTATCACCACCCACTTACCACCATCATCAATCATAATCGCCACCACTGCCAATCACTACTAGCTACTAGCATGAACTACCATCATCAACCAAAACTATCATCAACCACCGCCTCTAGTCGATATTTACCCGTTAATTATCACCATCAACAACTATCATATTTTTAAAAACTATATATTAGTATTTCATTTAAATTTTATGTTTATTATTTTTCAAATGAAGATAAATTTTATATATTCTGACGTCAAAAATCGAACAGTCTTAATTATTTCTATTCAAATCTTAATAAACATCTTAATATATTTAAATATGTATTTAAATTCCAACGTCTTAATCTTAAAAGAACAAATGAGGCTCTTAATATGGTGTGCCTAACAGATCCCGCGTGAGTACGGGGATAAACCTAACCCAGAAATAGGGAAAAACAAAAACAAATAAATAAAACCACGCAAAAATTAAAGGGAAATAAACTAAGGACAAGGGGGAAAAAAAAGACAAAGGACAAAGCGAGAAGGAAATACAATTCTAACTAGGGGTAAATTTGGGCAAACAATTAATCGTTCTATTTACTTGAAAACTTTCTAAAACCCTAAACCCCATTTTTCCTGCATAGAGTGGATAGTAAAAGGAAGCATGAGACCTCCAAGAGGACGTGGTGGCGGAGGATTTAGGGGCGGCAGAGACGGCGGCCGCGGCGGTCGGGGCTTCGGCCGTGGAGGTGGTCGCTTCCCTCCTCGTGATGAAGGGCCTCCTCCCGAAGTAATTGGTACTTTTTGACTCTCCTCGATTTTTTATGTTAGCTATTTGTAAAATAATGCATTAAAACAAAAGACTTTCTTTTTGCGCATTGAAATGCAGAGATTTCGTCATTTTTACACGCATGTGAAGGAGATGCAGTGACTAAGCTAACAAACGAGAAAATCCCATACTTTAATGCACCTATTTACCTGCAGAACAAGACCCAGATTGGAAAAGTCGATGAAATTTTTGGTCCCATTAATGAATCTGTAAGAAACCCTTTTGCTCCTTGTTTTGTTTTTCCCTTGTTTTATTTTGTTATTGTAAAATTAGAAGTTGGGATTCAAAATTTGTTGCTTTGATGTAATAAAATATGATGGGATTTTATTTTTGTGTGTGTTTTCTGGTACAGTATTTTTCCATTAAGATGATGGAGGGAATAATTGCGACTTCATATTCATCTGGAGATAAGTTCTACATTGACCCAGCTAAGCTTTTGCCAGTGGCTAGATTTCTTCCGCAGCCCAAGTATGTGTTTAATCGTCTTGATTCATACTTTTTAAGACTTCATATAGACGTTTGGCTGTTTGAACTAACTACAATTCTCCTGGTTGCCTTGACCATGTTGTTTTTGGATAGTTGAAGGTTTAAATATGATTTAAAACATTATTCTGGATTTCTGACTGTTTAAATTAACATATATTCTGCTGTTATGTGTGCAAATAAATTTCTTTACATTATCTGAATAAAGATAAACTAATGCAGGTCTATCTTTTTTTAACGTTGTTTTTAAAAAATTCATTTACTTTTGAAATTCCGTTTCTAGGTATAACACTACTGGTTATGCCAACCATTAGTATCTTAAACTCTAATAGATGCAGGATGAAGTAAGTGAAAACGCACCGTGACTAAAAGGAAGTTTATCTACCAATCTATCTACTACAGCTTAATCCGAAACTAGTTGGGGATCCCAGACTAGTAGGTGTTGCCTATAACAACAACTACCCAGTAAAGTCCCACATAGTGAAGTCTGGGGAGGGTAATGTGTACGCAAACCTTACCCCTGTCCCGATAGTCGGTGTTGCCTATACGAATTCTATATCCATTCATGCTATTTAGACCCATTTCATTCCAATACTAATTAATTTATGGTAAATGTATTTTCTAGAGTATTCATCTTGTTAAGACTATTTTTAAGCCGGCATCAACTTGTATCAGCCTGTTATATCACCTAACTGTAAATTCCTCTATTATTATTATTATTATTATTATTATTATTATTATTATTATTATTATTATTATAAAATGTCATTGCTGAAGCTAATGCTGTAATCTATCGTGAGTTTAGTAATGGATTCATTTTGATTCATGACACTGACAGAAAAGTTGTATTTATGACTTTGAGTGGAGCAGTTCATGTTTACGTTATTCACAAATTACCGTCCAAAGAAATAATCCATGTTTCATATTATATCCTATTTGCTTTTCTTGTTTGCACTTGGAATGCTTGTGAATGACAGGAAAGATAATATTGCCTCCCATTCTTATAGGAGAAATATTCCTACCTTCCATATGGTTTATTTGTTCCAAATAACTGCCTATTAAAATCAAGTATGATTATCGCAATATGATTTAGTATGTTGTGAGCTCAAACTCTACCTGATAGACTTTCAGAATTTCAAAATCATTTAGAAAGATGTTTTAAAGTCATCACATTTGATATGTGCCTTGAGAAGTTTAATCACATCCAATGAGAGCGAAGTTAACCTGAAGCTGGAAGGATATGCTTATGTATCTCTTTTTTAGCAAACATGTAGAAGGTGTGTTCTTTAGATTAGGAGGAAATCCTCCCTTTGAAATTAAGGACTATGGCTTTGTTGCTCGGAAATATAAGGTCTATGCGGCTATCCTAAGAACTAAATGCATTTCAGAGGCATGTTCAGTTAATACTGCCACATCTTTCTTCAATATTGTGTTTTTTCTGTTTGACATTTAACTAAATCTGAAATCTTTAGCAAACTTGCAGAGAACAATGTTCATTTAGATCACGATAACAAAGTCTACCTTAATGTTTAAGCTATGTTTGACAGTAAACTAATTGAATTGCAACCATGTTTGGTTGACACAACCACCTCTTTCTTTCATATTTTGTTTTTTCGGTTTGATATTGAACTGAATCTGAATGTATTTCACTGTTATTGCAGGGGACAGCAGCAAGCTTCTAGAGGTGGAGGACGTGGTGGAGGAAGAGGTGGGGGAAGAGGCGGTTTCCGAGGTGGTGGTGGTGGTTTCCGTGGAAGGGGTGCTCCTCGTGGTGGTAGAGGACCTCCTAGAGGTGGTCGTGGAGGGGGTTTTAGGGGTAGAGGAAGATTTTAGTAGCAAATGTAGTATTGTATTCAATTTCTGATATAGTGCTGGGATGTTGTAGAATCAATTGGGTGGGAGGATGTCACTACAGTTATGTTTATGGAATTAGCTCGTTTTCATTTCCACTGAACTGGAACCATTTGAGTGTCCTTTGCCCATTGAGCACCCATCATGATCAACAGCAGTATTAGTTAAAATGCAAACTACTGTAATCTGAGATCCTTATGCTTGAAGTTGGTTTATTTTATGCTGTTGATTTTGGTACATATCTTGTACTGGTCGCCCAACTCTTTTTCTTTTCTTTTTTGAAGCATAATTCATTCATTATGTGGACGATTGCAGTAGATCTCGGGAGTTTGACCGTGGCTTATTTGTACTTCATATGGCATAATAATGATTCCAGTAGCGTCCCTATTCCAGTGTATCATAAAGCTATTTCTTTCCTACAGGGTGATTTTGCCAGTTGCCGTTAGTATTTTGGTACTTGTTGATCTCGTAGATTGCTCTGATGGTAAGCAACCCCCACTTCCAACCGAGAGGTTGTGAGTTCGAGACTCCCCAAGAGCAAGGTGGGAAGTTGTTGGAGGGAAGGATGCCGGGGGTCTATTTGGAATCAGCCTCTCTACCCAAGGGTAGGGGTAAGGTTTGCGTACATACTACCCTTCCCAAACCCGACTAAGTGGGATTATATTGGGTTGTTGTTGTTAGATCTCGTACATTGCTATTTTCTTTATATTAGTTTTATTTTTTACAGTGTTTTCTTTTTTGCTGCTTTCTTTGAATTAGTTTTATTTTTGCTATCTCTTGTATGACGGAAAATGCCTTTTGAAAAATGTTTTTCAATATTTTGTTTGTGAATTCTGAAATCATACTACAACAACAATCCACACATTTACCTTTTGTTTGCTCTCGTTGAGAGTCGAACTCAAGACCTCCTGTTTATTAAACGTGTGATCTAACCAACTGAGCTACCAGAGCTGCTTATTGGGAAAGACATATTTATCTTCTATTTGCTCTCGTTGAGAGTCGAACTCAAGACCTCCTGCTTATTAAACGGGTGGTCTAACCAACTGAGCTACGAGAGCTCCTTAAAGTTTAATATTAGCATTAGCAAATTGAATTGTTTTTATGAAAACTTTGAGTATTTAAGAGTAATAATATCTGATTCGGCGAAGGGCCAAATATATCCTTCTACTATGAAAAAAGATTTAAATATACCATTTGTTATACTTTAGATTCAAATATATCCTTGCCATAATACTATTAGTACAAATATACCTCTCTTCTGTCAAGTTTGTCGAAGATGTATATCCAATCCTACATGACATTGATATTTGATAAGGTGGACGCCATATGGCATGCCATCTCAGCGCCCCTAATCTATCTATAATTAAAAGCAGAAGACAAAAGCTTCTCATGCAGCCAAGTGTAAAAAACATGAAAAGACACGTGGATCATTAAGACACTGTTCCAAATTTATAGGAAATGAAAAAAAGGAATTACAATTTTATTTTTATTAGGATAGGAAGAATAGATTTTTTTTTCAAAAAAATCAAATCCTTTGGAAACCCTTCCTAACCGTGAGTTTTAAAATGCCAATCAAAACCGTTCTCTTTAATAGATAGATTTTTTAATTTCTTTAAATGATTAAATAAAAAATCAAAACCTTTCCAAACCCTTTCTAATCGTGACTTTTAAACTGATGTTCGATCTTCTCTTCAACTTAACCTAAATTATCCCTGGAAAAGCACGATAGCTTCAACTGACTTTCCCACGATTTTCATTGCTTCAACTGTGTAACTCACATCTGGGTAGCAACTGTTCAAAAGTGGAAATATATATTTCTACAACTACATGATCTTCAATGCTAATGTTCCTTCTTCTATCAAGATTTCAAGAAAACTTAGGTCCTATGCAAAAGATGGCTACTCACATTGATTTCATCAAGGATATAACAATTTCGAAGATGCAATGGAAGCTAAAAGTTCGTGTTGTCCGTTTGTGGGAAGTACCGGATCATTTTAATCCAGGCACTATATTCTCGATTGAATTGGTTCTACAAGATGAAAATGTATTTTAACTATTTTGTTACCTTGCTAATTCGATTTGATTTTCGGAATTGTTATTTCATTATACATAGATTTGTTTTGCTCCTCGAAATTGTTATATCACTATATCATACAAGTAATTGTTCAAAATAAATTATCTAATTTATTTTGTTCTGCTTATTAGTTGCTCCTCCAAATTCTGTTGCTTTCTCTTTGACGCAATCAATCGTACTTGATTATTGTTTTTTAGTCTTTGTGAAATTTTAGAGTTCTAATTTCATTGTCATGAAGGGATTTGGGATGATGTATTCTATTTTATGAAGGAGGAGAGAACTAATAATATGTTTCTCCTGCATCGGTTCAATCCTTTTAGATTAGTATGCCTTAAATACGACCTTTGCATACAAAATTTTCAAACACTGGTATACCTATACGTATTATGACTATGATGCTTTGGCTTCAACTTTATTCAGATTTAGTAGCACCTTCAAATCTGTCAGGAATAGTTTAATCTGCTCTTCAGAATCAAATGATAATTTTTTTTGCAGTTACCTTCCATGGCAATTGAGTTGTAGTGATTTCTAATTTTATCTAATTGAAGCAGTAGTAAGCTCTTTTTGTATTAAAAAAAACTTATTCGCCGTGCATGTTCATGATTATTAAACTACAATAGGATCATACATATAGTCTGTTTGTTTTGGATGAAAATAAAGCCACAGTAAGTTGAAGCCAAGGAGGTTTTTATGTAAGATTAAGTTCAAAACTACAAAATTGTTCACCAGTGACAGAGAAGATCTAAAGAAAAAGTAGAATTTACAAATGATGTAAAAGAATAAAAAAAGAGACGAGGAACCCTGAACTTAAATAAATAATTATTCCGATGGAACATTCTTTTCTACCGTAGATTGGACGTAGATACACGACCAAAACCATTATTCTTTTCTATTCATTATTCTTTTTATTATCAAAGCAAATAAGCATATCAAATGCAAATAGCGAAAGAGATGAATCCGTTGTTAGGAATCATTAAATCCTATAAACGATTGTTCAGGTATATCGTGGAAATTTTTGAAAGACAAAAATCAAATAATTGTCTGTGATGGAACAAAATATCTCTCATCTACTCCTCGAATAGATTCTTTTTTTTTTTGTTTCCAAAGGAATGTCTATAAATTACTATTACTATAAATTTGTAATCTCTGTTATGTAATGTATTTTTTTTTTGTAGGGCGATCAGATAAGTGCTTTTATTGGCAAGTCAGTTTTGCATCTTTTCAAAACACAAATTGAGCTTGGATTATATAATATGTCGAACTTTATCGTTTGTTACAATAAGGAGAAGTTCAACTACGCGAAACATAAATTGAGGCTGACGTTTACTCAACGGACAACATTGTCTGAAACAACTGACCCACTATTCCCAATGAATATCTAAATTGCGACCATATGATCAATTGATAAATAAGGTTGACGTGAACGAGACTGAATTATTTGGTAAATATAACTTTCACGTTAAATTTCTAATTATGAATTTATCTACTATTTATTTTAACAATTTCTTTTTCTTTAGATGTCATCGGAGAAATTGTCAATTTCAGTGAGGTAAAAATGCAAAACTAAGGTTGCATTTGTAGGAAGTTTATGGATATTAAACTAGAAGATGACGAGTAAGAATAAGTATTCATCTACTAATTAAGTATTGATTTGATAATTACATATGCTAAACTTACATTCTTATTTCTATTTGACAGGAGGGAGAAGTTGTCTGCTACATTTTGGGGCGAGTTTATTGAAGCAATTGTACCTCATCTTTTAAGTGCTAACAGCCAGCATATTATTGTTGTTATGCCGCTCATAAAAGACCATAAATATCAAGGTAAAATACAATTACTAAATTTAACATTACAAAGTGAAAGTTATTCATTATATCTTACAAAAACGTTATTTTGTAGATCCATATTCCGTGCGCAATACATGGAATGCATCAAAGCTGTGGATTAATTCAAATTTTCCTCAATATGATGAATTTAAAACCCGGTTCAATATATATACATATATATTTATTTTTTTATATAAAATTTGAATGCTTCTATACTAAATCAAAATTTTCAAGTATACATCTAACTGTTTTATTCATTCATAAATATAGATTACTTTCTGTTCGGGATAATAACTCCGAGTGACTGACTCAAACCATATCTCAACAGAGTTACTATGTCTCGAATGAGTTGGAAAAGGGCATTGTTCAATTTAAAATAACTGAGCAATTAGTATAGTTCATACAAGTGAGTGAACTAACTTCTTTAGTACTAATTTAACTGTTGTTTCAGGTTAAAAGTTGCAAAAAAGCACATCTTTCTTTCTCTCATTATATTTCTTGAAAAAGGCATTTTTTTTATTTAGCTAAAGATGCACAGAAGATAGTTAACAACTTATGAAGAAAATCTAGCAGACAAATTCTTATGTATTCCTTAACTGAACTATTATAGCACCATTTAAGTTATAGCTACATAAACTGACAAGAGGCCACAAACAAATTAAATACTAGAAGTAGTTCAAATCTTGTTTAATGGGATAGATTCCTAATAAACAACTACCCAGTAGACCATCTGGTATACTACATTATTAGATAGACTTCATATGATCTAAAAACCTCATGCTCCTACATGTATAATGCAGCAAGCCACATGCAAAGAGCATCGCACAATAATAACAATTCGACTTATCATTGCAACAAGAAAGATGATTACACCTCAATTTATCAACGCCATGTTGGCACAGTACCTCTAAATCCTAATCCATATCATATAGGTACCTATACTTTCCTCATGTCACTGAGTCGCCACATGGATCATTTTTTTTAATGTCTTTACATTACATATGAAATTTATTTTTGACCTTTAGTTCTCTAATTTTATGGTTTTACAGAGCGATTCCTCATTTGGAAGATAGAAAAATTCTTCAATTACATTTATGTTTTCTTTGATATTATGATACAACATATTCTCTATGTCTTTTCATTACATTTGTCTTATCAATTTATTCAATAATTTTCTTATCACTTTATTCAACAGGAAGGTCCATGTTGGATTGTCGCAAGTATTGAAAATTTAGAACTTGGAAAAGGATGGTCATACGTCAGCTGCAAGAAGTGTCAAAAGAAGGTGGATAAAGTAGGAAACATTTATCAATGCCCAAACCCAAATATAAACATGAAGATTACTCAGCAGTTATTAGGTAAAAGCTGTGCATCCAACATGTTACTTTTATATCTCAAATTCACTATGCATCTAGGTACAAGCTTCACGTTAGGGTAATGAATATTACTGGATCTGTTTCCCTAGTATTCTAGGACTGTGAAACCAGGTTTCCCTGTTCCAAAACCTCTAAGCCTATTGTTTTCTCATCTTTTCCACGTTATCTCTCTGATTTGTTAATACTGCCTTTATTCTCATCGAACGAGGTATGATTATGGGCTTTAGTTGTATCAAAATCGACACTGTTTTTTCGCTTCCATTACTGTTTTCTTTTTCGCAATATAGTATAGTATAACCGATAAGAATATATTAAATTTTATGTCATCTATTGGAATTTAGTATGTACAAGTCTATTGGTTTTGTCAACTTATTTGTATACTAACTTAAATTAGGATGCGTTTCTAAATACTCATATTGGAAAAAATTTAAATAGTAGTATCCTCTATTCATTATTATATCCAATTCAATAATTAAATATTTCTATTACCATATCACTATCCTTTTAGCAGTCCTCTGAAGAAATAACATCATTATCTCTCAAATTTATGAGTGCTTTAAGACGCTACTGCCTAGGCTATATCTACTAAGAAGCAAGTTTCAAAATAATATGCATGTACTATGTTATCTCATTGACATGTTGTAGCTCTCCTTATTCTTTCTTTACTTCTACTTCAGATATGGATAAACAAGGATACGTTCAAATTACTCCAACTACGACTGCTCAAATTCAACGAAGGGGACAACGTCGAAGGATACGCCATCACAACATTTATTCCTATAATGCTTCAGACTCAAAGCCTGAAATTATCAGGAATGTCCCAAGGGCTATACAAAATAAGTTAAGAGACCGAAGGGCTGAACGAAGGCAAAAAGAAAAGAACTTTGAAGAGCTTAGGATTGCACTAGATATACATATTGCAAATTATCAGCTTATGAGAGATGCACTTATAGATGCTATAGACAAAATTATACTATATGATTGGAAGCATTATCAATTTTAGTAAATTCACTTGGACAAATTTTAGGTAGTATTTTAACTGATATTTATCACGAGGTGTGGCCAATTGAATATTTTTGGGTTTATGTCCTTAAATTTGAAGCAGAGTAGGAGAACCGTCTCTATGACTACCTGTAAATAATTTAATTAATGAAAGTTTTTTATTTCTTTGCAGCATTACCTGTCATTTAATTATTATTATTTTTCTTAAGAGCATTAGATAAGATAAATAACATAATGGAATAACGCAAACTTATTCCTTCAAATAATGCAACTTTAATGATATATCCAATGTCTTAGAAGAGGAATAACATGAATACACACATTACTTTACGCTCTTTTTTGATTATATGTAATTCTGATGTATAGTAATACTTTACAATATTTTTGCCTCTTTTCCAATCAAAAATTAATGAGGAATCTATATTAACGAGGAATCGATCAAATGGTTTAAATTATATGATTGATCAAGTTATAGCTATATGAGGTGGTTAAGAAACTAAGTTAATAATTTATTATATTTTTTTCTTCGTATTTAGCGCGCATCGCGCGGGTACTATACTAGTCCATATATAAAAGACTAAAATTTGAAATAAACTACTATTTTTTATGGTAGTGGTAATGGCGGCAATAGTAGTGGAGGGAAAAGAATTTTTAGTGGTGAAAAAAAGAAGAAGGGAGGGGTAAAATGGGTTAGAGGAGCTGAGGTGACAAGCCATGTAGCATCCACCTCATCAAATGTTAGTAGCACATAAGATCGGATGTCCATTTTGGACAAACTTAATAAAAAAGTGGTATATTTCAACCAATAGTATAAAGATAGGGGTATATTTGAACTCAAAGTATAATGATGGGTATTTAAACCTTTTCTGATAGTACAAGGGTATATTCCATCCCTGAGTCTCTCGTACTTCTCAAAGCATGTGACGTAGAGGCATAGGGATGGCAATGGAGCGGGGCGGGTTTTGTTGATGCGGGGTGGGGGGTGGGGTGGAGCGGGTTTACTCTTATGCGGGTGCGGGACGGGTTGAACAATTTTAAAGCGGAGCGGGGCGGGATAGGTTGTGGGTTTAGTGCGGGGCAACTTTGAATTTTAGTTTTTTTTTTAAACAAAGCAATCATTTCAACTACAATTTCACATTCTTCTTCACTAGCACGAATACTATTTTAATTTATAATTAATCAATTTGCTTAAGTCTCACCAAAATGATATTGCATAAGTTAATATATCATTATTGATTTCATATGAAGATTTAGAAGTCTACATACAATAAATAAATGTGCATCTTAATACGTTGCTGCTAGTTTGCTATATTGGTATAATACCTCCAATTTGACCTTTCTGGATATGTACTCATAGTGTTCAGTCCCTCATTGCTATCTATTTTATAACCATTTAGAAAAATAGTTTTACAAATTCAACAAAGACAAGTATTTATCTTCGAATATATAGCAACATGCTGGTCAAAATGATGAAATATAGTTTGAACTTTGACGAGATATATTACTCCTTTGATCACTAAGAATGAAATATCCTCCAAACTTTTGACGAGAACCATATATTAATTGCACTGTAAATGTGCAAGATGTTCACTGTAAACGTTTATGTGATATTGTGCAAGATGTTCACGGTAAATATTTATGAGATTCTATTAAATTCTCCATTTTATAATAGTAAAATGTTAAACTAGTTTGTTTTAGAAGAAAAATTAAAGAAGAAAAGAAAAAAAAAATTAAGTGAAGCGGGGTGGGACGGGTTAAAATTTTTGTGGGTTTTTTGCCAAATTCGCCCCGGCCCCGCCCTATTGCCATTCCTAAGAGGCATGCGCATGAATTGAATCTAGAAATTGGTGTGAGGATTTATACAATATAAAAATTATAAGAAAAATAGCAAAGTAGCTGAACTTAATATTCCAGGAAGATATCTACAAAAGATTGTAAATATTGTGGTTCATTCTTAAGAAAACAATAAGGTCAAAGACAATTATAAAGCTTTGTTTGATTAATAGTAAAGAATTAGACCAAGCACAGTGGGCCGCTTTCAAGCCATCTTGCACTCATAAGAATGATGGTGTACAACATTTATATTTCTTTTAAAAGGTCAAGCAAAACTATTGAAACGGCTAAATTTTTGTCAAATCTTGCACAAGTGCAGAAATGAATATGCAGAAGTCCAATGCTTTTAGAGTATCTGCTTATTTGAAGAAAAAGCAATGGTGGCCTCATTCTTAGGCTTCCCATCCCCTTAGTGTTGTTGCTGTGGCAACACGGTTGACGCCTAGGGTGAAGGCACCCATTCGGAGATCGCAATTGTGAGTCTTGCACATATCTTTGACATCTTTAAAACCTCTGTTCATGTATGCTTTTAGCTCAGTGTTCACTCTTTCCTCATCCCACATAAAACCTTGGATATTCTAGCATTACAAAATCATCCAAAAGTTAATATTGAAACCACAGTTTGGCTGGAATATGAGAAGATATAAAGGTCAAATTGATACCTGAACCCATTCAAAATAGCTGACAGTAACACCTCCTGAATTTGCATATATGTCTGGTAGAATGACAACTCCTTTCTTTGCCAAAATCTGCATGAACAAAATTAGTTTCCTTTTCGTTGTTCTCTTGTCCTGTGTTTCAAATAATAACTCAACTAAAACACTGACCTCGTCAGCTTCAGGATCAGTTGGATGGTTAGCAGCCTCAACAATGAATTTGGCTTTAATGTCTTTTGCATTATCCCTTTAAAGAGATTTAAATGTATCATAAATCTAAAATGACAAGAGCTTGTTGATAACTAGTTTTATAGAAATAGCATGAGAAGAACCTGTTAATTACTCCACCAAGGGCAGCTGGTATAAGAACATCGCAGTCTTCTACCAGTATAGAATTAGGATCTATTGAATCTGCGCCATGGAAACCTTTAACTCCGCGATTTTCTTTCACATGTTTGAGTAGACTTGCTATATCGATTCCATTTTTGTTCTTTATGGCACCTGTTATGTCACTTACTGCAACAATCTTCCCACCTTGCTCAGTAATGAGTTGTGCAGCCCAAGAACCAACATTTCCAAATCCCTGAAATGAAAGAAATCGTATCAAACTCCAGATCTATCCAACGAAAAGTACTTTCTATATCCTTTTGAGTCTTTCCTAACCAACCAATCAGCTAGTGTGGGATTCATTTTTGTTTTCGAGAAAACCAGAATTGTTTTCGAGATTAAGTTTCTCCACAATTTTTAGTTGAATTAAGGGGGCTAACCTGAACAACGAAACGCTGCCCAGCGATGCTCTTTCCATGGTCTCTAAGCAGTGCTTCAGCAGCAAAAAGAACACCCCTACCAGTAGCTGCATCTCTGCCTAGAGATCCACCAAGATCCTGTTGTCAAAATGTTGAATTTCTCAAGTTAAACCAATACAAAGATTGCATAATTATGAGTCAAGCTAGAAAATACAGACCATGAGAATAGGTTATCATCAAACTGAAAGTTTATTTACATTACTCGGATCGTGTAAAATGAACTATGGAGTGTAAAGGATTGTCAATCAGAAATCAGAATGTTATTCATACTTACAATAGGTTTTCCAGTTACCACTGCAGGTGAATAGCCATGAAACTTTGAGTACTCGTCTAGAATCCACGCCATTGTCTGCGTAAAGCAACACTTCAGTTAGATCCATCCGTAGCATGCCAAAACCTTAAAGGGAAATGACACTTTCTCCTGTCCGATAAAATGCTATGCCTGAGACATATATATACCTGTGGATTTGTTCCCATGTCAGGTGCTGGAACATCTGTATGAATTCCAATAAGGTCATGTATCTTTTGTGTAAATACTCGAGTAAGTCGCTCTAGCTCAGAGATGCTTAAGTCACTGGGACTACACCCTATTCCTCCTTTAGCCCCTCCATATGGTATATTGGCAACTGCTGTTTTCCATGTCATTAGCTGTGCTAAGGCATTCACCTCATCCGGATCTACCTATATTACTCACAACCATTTGAATCAGTATCAGACATTGTTACATTAATCAAAAACATGATCTTGAATTAAAGAAACTCGACCAATCTTGCCATTCTGTGTAATTCAGTCAAGTTGAACAACTAACCTCAGGATGGTATCTGATTCCTCCTTTCATGGGGCCTCGAGCATTGTCGTGTTGTACCCTGAATCCAATAAAAGTTGCCAATGAGCCGTCGTCCTTTGGTATTGTACACTCAACCTGCAATATCAGTCAATAAGCACCGCTTACAGAAAAATGAGAAAAGCAACTGCATATAAAGCACAACAGTGCAAAAAACAAAGGTTTGACAAAACAGTCCAGCACCCAAATGTGTGATCTAGCCGTCAATAAAATGGTCTGAAAGACAACACTATGGGAGACTAGGGTCAAACTCTCATCAAAGACAAAAATATAGAGGTGATTTATTTTGGCTAAGCTCTGAAGGACAGAGTCACCCGGTACCTGTGTTAACAGAGATAACATTGGATAACAATCGAAGTGCACGATAAGCTGCTCGAAGACCATATTATAAAAAATTGACTCACGTGTAAAAGTCTAGTTAAAAGGTAGAAATTTAAGTAGAACTCAGAATGTTAAGTACAATGTCCAAGATCAACGCAAAATTCAATCTGTCCAGTTCTTAGAATAGCCAGATTATAGGAGGCGCATAATGATCAAAGTGGCCAAATTACTGAAAACAAAAACTTGTCGGCAGTCATCAAAATCTTGGCACCCAAAATATAGATGTATTGCAGCACCCAAATGGAACAAAGAAAAGAAATGCAAAAAGACAAAAATGGAAAGAGCAACAAACCTTAATCTCCCTAAATGGAATGAGAAGACACTGTTCAAGCTTGGAATCCAAGCCTAGCAAACGAGATGCTAGCTTAAAGTTTCTGTTGGTTGCTGCCAAAGCGTTCATGATTCTTGAAATAAGCTTGATCCCAGAAAGTTACAATCTGAAACAAATCTGGTCAACTCTTGGTAATGTAATTTGAGAATGAAGCAACAAAAGTATTTATAATGAAGAAGTTTCCTAATAACTTTGCTTATTTTCCCATGTGGAAAGCACTGGCATCTTAATTTCAAAACAATCCTGTCATCAACACGTACCCTTCTTATCCGATATAATCCCGAATTCACATATATATAGCTTGACATTTTTTTCCTTAACAAAAACACCTTTTTACAGCTAGATTATTGCAAAGCCAACGCGAGATAAGCATACAGCTAATAAAATATTCTACATCTTCATCCTACAAGTTTCTGTAAATTAGGTCATATGCATTTTTTAAAATAGCAGTCAATTTTGTACGTACTCCAACTATTTTACTTGCTACCTTTAGATAGCATACTAACTAAACGTGTCTTCATAATTTTCACCCAACATATATTAAGCCGCACCCTCTGCTGCTTATTTTTTCAGCATATATATCAAACCCAAGTTGCAACTGCCAAAGATTAGTTAAGAATTACTATTTTTTGGTCCAAAATTAACATTGACTAATGACTCTTCTTTCATTTTGCGGTTTCGAGGCTGCTATAAAAGGTCATTGTCTACGTTATTAAACCATTTATTATACAACAACAACAAACAGTATAATCCCACTCTGTGGGATCTGGGGAAAGTAATATGTACGCAGACCTTATCTCTACCCTTGAGTAGAGAGGCTATTTCCAAATAGATCCTCGGCATCCTTCCCTCCAAGAACTTCTCATCTTGCTCTTGGGTAGACTCGAACTCACAATCTCTCAGTTGGAAATGGGGTTGCTTACCATCAAAACAACCCTTCTCGTCAAAAACCATTTATTATATTGGAGTATTATTACATGGTCAATTCTTTTTAGCGCTATTGGCCCACGAGCTTTATCGAGCCAACGCACAACTACATTAGAAATAATTGTCCAAATACGCCTAACCTAGATTTTGCCTCCACCATTTAAGTCTACTCCAAAAATTGAGAGCATCCTTGTTGGTATTCTGACCTCAGAGAAACGGAGAAGCCATTTCAAATTTGGAGTATTGGCCAAAGGGACCAATAAGACGTTATTTTTACTTCAGACCATACTAGGGGTGGCAAAATAATTATAAGAAAATATTTTACTACCCATATTATTCACTAGAAAATGGGTTAGATAATAAACTTTTTTAAAACGGATCAAATATGGATAAGAACTATATTATCCATTTAGAAAATGGTAACCAATAGGTCTAGCTTTCATATTTGTAAAGCCTTAAATTGGGGGTTCCTCAAGTTAGGGAGACTAAAAATTCTCTCAAAATGATCATATGACAGAAATCATGAATAATATGGTTACTCATATTATCCGTCGATTAACCCGTTTTTTATCCGTATTAAATATGAGTCGAGCCGGATAATTTATACATTTTTATTTTCAGTTTCCACCCGAATCATATCAATCCCGACCCACCTGTTGCCACTATTAGTTGAGATCGAAATAACATAGTGCATGCAAAAGTTAATAATGTAAACTTGGTGGACTATGAATAAGACAAGAAAGAAAATATACTAAAGAATAGGACATTATAATGTGGTTTGGTCAATTAACCTGGACATAAAACTAGTATAAAAATATAAAAACTACTGAGATGAAAAATCTCCCAAAAACAAAACTCTTTAATGACTACGTTATAGATATTATTGTTATTCTTCTTGTTGTGAAAGGAAAACATCAATTTATAGAAGTATAAAACTTCTCATTTTAAAAGTCTTTTTCCCTTCCTTTAAGAAAGAGAGTTCTAGTAAATTAGAAATTCGGAAGATAATCCTCACAATTTATTGTATTTTACAGATAGAAGATGCCCACATTCAATATATTATTGCAAAGTTGTCCATTTGACTATAGTGGAAAGCACTATGCTTGTATAAAACTCTTCAAGACTAAAAACAGAGGAACTGTTATGAAATAATATAAAAGACAAGAACAATAACTCAAGAACAAGAGCAAATAGAGAGAAGAATAGAGAGAGTTCTTCTTATTGATACTTAGAGAATGTTATGAGTGATTTACAATGGTAGAGGGCACCTCTATTTATAGGGAGGAGGATGATTTATCTACCAAGAATAGAACTGTAGAATCTCTCTAATTAAAGACATTCACCTTAAATAGAAGTGTATTTATAACACTCCCCCTTGAATGTCTATTCAATGATGTGCCTCGTTAAAACCTTAAAACCAAAACCCAATGGGAAAAATTAAAGTAAGGAAAAAGAGTACACATGTTTGAATATGCGCCTATTGGTTGCCTCGTTAAAAACCTCGCAAGGAAAACCCGGTGGGACAAAACCTTGTAAGGGAAAAAGAGTGCAACGCGCCTTAAACTCCCCCTGATAAGAACATCAATTTATGTCCTTAAGTCTTCGCATCCCGATCTTGTGAACTAGCTTCTTGAAGGTTGACTTTGGTAGAGATTTTGTGAACAAATCAGCCATATTGTCGCTTGAACGAATCTGTTGAACATTGATATCACCATTCTTTTGAAGATCATGTGTGAAGAATAACTTTGGTGAAATATGCTTCGTTCTATCTCCTTTTATGAATCCTCCCTTCAATTGAGCTATACATGCTGCATTGTCTTCATACAAAGTTGTGGGTAGTTTATCACACTTCAAACCACATTTGTCTTGGATATGATGTATTATCGACCTTAACCACACACACTCTCGACTTGCTTCATGAATAGCAATTATCTCGGCATGATTAGATGAAGTAGCCACAATTGATTGCTTAGTCGATCGCCAAGATATGGCGGTTTCTCCACAGGTAAACACATAACCCGTTTGAGATCGAGCCTTGTGTGGGTCGGACAAATATCCAGCATCAGCATAACCAACAAGATCCGGGCTGCAATTCTTGCCATAAAATAAGCCCATATCGGTAGTTCCCTTTAGGTACCGCAATATGTGTTTGATCCCATTCCAATGTCTCCTCGTAGGAGCCGAGCTAAATCTTGCTAAGACATTAACTGAAAAGGATATGTCAGGCCTTGTAGTATTTGCAAGATACATTAGTGCGCCAATTGCGCTAAGATATGGTACTTCAGGACCAAGTAGCTCTTCATTCCTTTCTTGTGGTCGGAATGGATCTTTGTTCACATCAAGTGATCGAACAACCATCGGTGTACTTAAAGGATGTGCTTCATCCATGTAAAACCGTTTCAATACCTTTTCTGTATAGGTAGATTGATGAACAAAAATTCCGTTTGCCAAATATTCAATTTGCAAACCAAGACATAGTTTAGTCTTTCCGAGATCTTTCATCTCGAATTCATCCTTTAGATAATCAATTGCCTTTTGGAGTTCTTTAGGGGTTCCAATAAGGTTTATGTCGTCAACATATACGGCAAGTACAACAAATTCCGATGTTGTTTTCTTTATAAAAACACACGGGCAAATGGTGTCATTTATATAGCCTTCTTTTAACAAGTACTCACTAAGACGATTATACCACATTCGTCCAGATTGCTTTAGACCATACAAGGATCTTTGCAATTTAATTGAGAACATTTCCCGAGATTTTGAGTTGTGCGCGTTTGGCACCTTGAGTCCATCGGGAATTTTCATGTATATCTCATTATCAAGTGAGCCATAAAGATAGGCAGTAACTACATCCATTAAGTGCATGTCAAGCTTTTCATTGACAGCAAAACTTATGAGATAACAAAAGGTTATCGCATCCATTACAGGCGAATATGTCTCTTCATAATCGATACTAGGCCTTTGAGAAAAACCTTGTGCAACAAGGCGTGCCTTATATCTTTGTACCTCGTTTTTCTCATTTCTTTTGCGTACAAAGACCCATTTATAGCCGACAGGCTTAACACCATTAGGTGTTTTAACTATAGGGCCAAAAACTTCACGTTTTGCCAGCGAATTCAATTCTGATTGAATTGCTTCTTGCCACTTTGGCCAATCCTGTCTTTTTCGACATTCTTCAACAGATTGAGGTTCGAGATCCTCACATTCTTGCATAATGCTAGATGCTACATTATAAGCAAATGCATTATCCACCACAATATCCACTCGATTAATATTTGCCTCAATATTAATTGGATTTAGGGATAGTTCCGTATTTTCCAGAGTCTCGGGCTCAATGGATTCTTCATGAATCTCAGAATTTGTTAAATCATGAGATTCTTTCGTGGTGTCATTTTGATCGTTCTTTTTCCTCTTTCTAGGATTTCGATCTTTGGAACCTAATGGTCTGCCACGCTTCAGGCGTGCATTTGACTCATTGGATATGACACTAAATGATTGTCCAACAGGGACATCAATACAGATTGGAACATTTTCCGCGGGAATGTGGGATTTCGTTATCCTTTTCAAGTCCGTAAATGCGTCAGGCATTTGATTTGCTATTCTTTGCAAATGGATAATCTTTTGTACCTCTCTTTCACAAATAGAGGTATGTGGATCAAGATGAGATAATGATGCTTTTTTCCACAAAATTTCCCGTTTGGTTTCACCAACTTCTCCCCCTAATTTTGGGAAAAGTGTCTCATCAAATCGACAGTCTGCAAATCGTGCAGTAAACAAGTCGCCTGTCAATGTTTCGAGGTAGCAAATGATGGAGGGCGATTCAAACCCAACATATATTCCTAACCTTCTTTGCGGACCCATTTTGGTGCGGGATGGCGGTGCAATAGGCACATATACTGCGCATCCAAAAATCCTTAAATGGGATATATTGGGTTCATGACCCAAAACCAATTGCAACGGGGAATACTTGTGGTAATTCGTCGGTCTGAGACGAATTAGCATTGCTGCATGTAAGATGGCGTGACCCCATACCGAAGTGGGCAGCCTCGTTCTCATAAGTAATGGCCTTGCAATCAATTGCAGGCGTTTAATTAACGATTCTGCAAGACCGTTTTGAGTGTGAACATGAGCTACAGAATGTTCAACTTTTATCCCGATTGATAAGCAATAATCATTAAATGCTTGGGATGTAAACTCAGCAGCATTATCCAGTCTAATGGACTTGATTGGATTATCTGGAAATTGTGCTCGTAGTCGAATTATTTGTGCCATTAATTTCGCAAACGCAAGGTTGCGTGATGACAACAGGCACACATGAGACCATCTACAGGATGCGTCTATCAAGACCATGAAATACCTAAACGACCCACTAGGTGGGTGAATAGGTCCACAAATGTCCCCTTGTATACGTTCCAGAAACGTGGGTGACTCAGTCCCAACCTTTGTTGGTGATGGCCTGATAATCAACTTGCCTTGATAACACGAAGTGCAAGGATATTCATTATTCGAAAGAATTTTGAAATTCTTTAACGGATGCCCATATGAGCTTTCTATAATCCGTCTCATCATGACCGATCCTGGGTGTCCCAATCGATCATGCCAAAGTACAAAGGTATTGGAATCAGTAACCCTTTGGTTTACTGTTGAATGTGCCTCAATTGCACTAATTCTTGTCCAATACAGGCCACAAGATAAAGACGGGAATTTCTCAATAACCCTCTTTTGGCCGGAGACATTCTTTGTGATGACGAGATATTCAAGATTATCTTCATCCATTGTCTCAATATGATAGCCATTCCGGCATACATCTTTAAAACTCAACAAGTTTCTCTTAGACTTGGAGGAGAACATTGCATTCTCTATGATTAACGTCGTGCCCTTGGGCAGAGTTACAATTGCTCTTCCGGAGCCTTCAATCAATTTACTACTTCCAGAGATTATAGTAACGTTTGCCTTACACATATTTAGTTGAGAGAAATACTTCCTTTCTTTGAGTATTGTATGTGTAGTACATGAATCAATTAGGCAAATACTTTTACAGTTGGATGTTGATCCAAGTTCGCTTTGTGAGATATTCATATTTGCTATCCCATAGTTTGACATACAAAAGAGATACAAGAACATAAGAATAAACAAGTTCAATTCTTTTGTGTCACATAATATTTTCAAAATCTGCTGCTAACAGTTGACTAACAAAATCAGATATGTTATCCATTACTTTGCAGTTTGAAAATTTCAGTTTAAACATTTTCTTCAAACAATCGATTGTTACTTACAAACAATCGATTGTTGAACATTGACAATTGATTGTTGAACACACACAATCGATTATTTGCTATTTTTGAAAAACTTCAGATCACACTGTCTTAAGACAATCGATTGTTATGCATAGACAATCGATTGTTGGCTATTTTTGAAAAATTCCAGACCTCACTGTTTCAAGACAATCGATTGTTAGACAAAGACAATCGATTGTGGATGATTTTTGAAAAATTCCAGATTACAGTCTTAATGTCAATCGATTGTTAGTCAACAACAATCGATTGTTGATCAATTGTTTTTCAACTTTAATGCGAAAATAGTTGATAATCGACTAGTTTTTCAGGCTAGTCGATTACCCCCACTGGAAAATAAAATTTTTATTGATATTTGAACATATTGAAGATATTCTAAAGAACTACTGCTAACATTGCTTTATGAACTAACTAATACGAGCTAATGCTAATGACTATTAGTTTATTCACTAACTAATACAAATAAGTAGAACAAAATTAAATAACTCCATCTTCTTTCATCACGGATCCATCGCCGATTAGGTGGTCTATTTTCCCCTCGGGTTGCTCAAAGAAGTCTGCCACATCCAGGTGGGTGATGTCCTTATTGTCGTCATAGACAAAATTTGTTTCAGGGCCTTTTCTCTTTCGAGATGCTTGATAAAGGTCAACCAAGTGTCTTGGTATACGGCAAGTCTTTGACCAGTGCTCTTTCCTACCGCAACGATAACATATCGTTTCTGAACTATTTGCCTTAGGATCTTCATGACCCCGTTTCTGCTTTCGGAGGTTATCTCTCTTCGGGGGGTGACGGACTTCTTTGGAATTTCTTCCTTGTCTACGTCCCTGGCTATGACACCGTTTACGACCATGACCATGGTCCTTTTCATGTTTGGCATAATGAGAGTGCACCTTATCTGCTTCAGGCAGTGGTGTAGACCCAGTGGGTCGATTTTCATGATTTCTCATGAGCAGGTCATTATTTCGCTCAGCCACTAGTAGAAGATAAATTAGTTCAGAGTACTTTGTAAAGCCTTTCTCTCTGTACTGTTGTTGCAGTACTATATTGGAGGCATGAAACGTTGTAAACGTTTTCTCAAGCATATCATAATCGGAGATATTATCCCCGCATAGCTTCAATTTAGAAGTAATTCTCAACATAGCAGAATTATATTCAGAAACGGACTTAAAGTCCTGGAGCCTCAGATGAGCCCAATCATATCGTGCTTGTGGCAGAGTGACCAACTTCAGGTTGTCATATCTCTCCTTTAAGCCGTTCCACAAGACGAGTGGATCCTTGACGGTGAGATATTCAATCTTCAAACCTTCATCAAGGTGATGGCGCAAGAAAATCAAGGCCTTCGCACATTCTTGGGTGGATGCTTTTTCTCTATCTTTGATGGTGTCTCCGAGACCCATAGCATCTAAGTGGATTTCAGCATCCAACACCCATGTCATATAGTTCTTGCCCGAAATTTCAAGGGCAACGAACTTTCTTTTCGTAATGTCAGACATAATCGAAAATTAAATTAGGAAGAGGGAAATACCTTAGATTTCTCGAGAATGGTTCTTGAGACGGTAGAGTCTCGTGCTGATAACGTGTTATGAAATAATATAAAAGACAAGAACAATAACTCAAGAACAAGAGCAAATAGAGAGAAGAATAGAGAGAGTTCTTCTTATTGATACTTAGAGAATGTTATGAGTGATTTACAATGGTAGAGGGCACCTCTATTTATAGGGAGGAGGATGATTTATCTACCAAGAATAGAACTGTAGAATCTCTCTAATTAAAGACATTCACCTTAAATAGAAGTGTATTTATAACAGGAACCATCATATTAAAAAGTGGTAAGAGCACTTATAAGAACATTCAAAAGCATTAAGAACAAACTGCAAAAAGAATGTAGAGATGTTTCAGACGCTATACAACAATAGACTCAGTGAAATCCCATAAAGTAAGGTCTGAAAAAGATATATTTAGTGAAATCTCAAAAAGTAAGGTGTGGGGCTAGAGCGTACACAAGCCTTACCCTGCCTTACGAATGTAGAAAGATTATTTCAGACACTATGAACGTTAAAATAGACAGAAATCTTGGCATACCTAAGGTACGGCAGTAAGTCCGCTGCGGCCCACCCTAGCTTCCGGTATGCCTTTAAGCAAGGAGAGTAAAGCAAGACAAATTACTCTTTTCACAAGTCTGCCTACAAATTTATACCCCTGAAAAAGAAAACACAGTATCAGAATCAATTCCTCCAGAATCTTTGCTGCCAAAATCCCTATTTATGTATACAACTATACAAGTACTTTTATATGAAAAAAGTGTATGTTGGTGCAAAACAACGTCAGAGTTCATCACTTCACTACCCTCAAATTCTCTTCACATTCATGTACACTTAATGTAAAGACAAAAATATCCAATTTTTATCAAGAAACTAGCCCCATAAATTTCTCAACTTTGTACTATTTTCTTAAAAAGTAGGAATTCTAAGATGGGGTACGATAGTAAAGATTAACAACAACAATAACTACTACCCAGTATAGTCCCACAAAGTGGGGTTTGGGGAGGGTAATATGTAGACGGACCTTACCCCTACCCGATAAGACAGTAAAGATTAATTTATTTAATGAAAATAAGATTTATATAGGAATATGAATATGATGCTGATGTGATTCAGTAGGAGTGTGCTTAGTTCACATACAATCTAGCAGTAGCATATATCAGAACAGCAGCTGAAGGGAGAAGAAGCAAGAGAATCATAGTGTCATGCATCAGCTTTCATTAAAATCCCACCAAAGTGTTTAAAGAGAGAAAAGAAGAATAAAATGCCTCTATCAAACTAATAGAATCACAAGTCGCGAATACTACTACTACTGCTGCTACGTGAATCCGACGCAATGCCCACGTTCCTCTACTTTTTGTTTTGATAATCACTTCTTGGTGAAGTTAACTGCATTAAAGCGCTGTCTTTTAAGCCTTATCCTGTGATATTTATAGTGTGATAACCTAGAATAAATAAATGGTAAATAATACTATGCTATTACATGATGGTTTAATATGGTTATTGCAAGGGTGAATTTGCTAAAGGTTTCCTTAATTAACGGTAGTATGTCGTACTTGAGATTCTTTCCAATTTTAAAGTTAATGCACTTTCCTTTTAAGCAGAGGAAGCGACGAGTTTTGTTATTATTGTACAGTTAACCTTCTTTGTAACAGTCTCGTGTATTACTTTATTTTTTGCTTTTTATAGTATGATTATTATACATCTATAATAGTATTTAGTATTTAAATATTTTTTGACTGTTATAAATAAAAATTATACAAAAATTGATTGATTTTTCCTTTTTAATGATACATATAAAATATTAAAAAAATTATTCAAATTTAAAATCTCAAAAGATATGCATATTTCACTAGTTAAATATTGAAGAAAGCTAGTGCATTATTAATAAGTTTATAATTAAATATATGAAGATTCAAACTCTAAAGAAAATATTTTAAAGTTACCTAGAAAAATAAATTTTTTCAAGATTGATGGAAAAACTTTGTAATTATAATTTCTTTCGTAGATTTTATTCTCTCACTGGCGATATAACGCTTGAACTGGCAAAGGTTTTTTTCCACATTTTTAGCAAATTTTTTTTTGATAGTTTCCCCTTAAAGACAATCTAAGAGCTTAACAGTTAAATTTTCTATCTAAATATGTTTTAAAATTTGTATAATGAAAAAGATATCATGTGCAAACTTCCAAATCTTATATCTTATGCAAGATAATAACTTTGTTTAGTAGACAAGATCATATGCATATTATTAGAATTATTATTAGTAATATTAACGATTCTATACGAGTGTTATAGAGGATAATTTTACAAAGAACGTTCTGCTACAAATATTGTTGTTGCTGTTATAGATAAATGTGATGACCCAAAAGATCATATTATTTATTAGAATTCGATTTTGTGTTACGAGGCCTTTAAAACCTCATCTTATTCTACCTCAATTTGCGTTCACAGGCTGTACGTATTTCCGAAAAGCTTTTATGTTGAAAGTTGATGAAAGTAATAATTTTTCCTAAAAGTTGAATTAGTTAACTTTGGTTAATGTCTTGAGTAAATGGATCCGGGCACATATTTTGATAGCCGTGATGCGTCCGTATCGAAATATGGGACCTGTGCATATGCTCGGAATCGAATTCCGATGTCCCTAGCTCGAGATATGAATTTTTGATAGTAATTGAAATTTCAAAAATTAAATGGTTTTAAGAATTTTGTTACTATTTTATTTCATTGGTATCGGATCCATATTTTGGTTCTGAAGTCCGGTACAAGTTCATTATGATATTTAAGACTTGTCTGTGAAATTTGGTGTGAAGCGGAGTTGGTTTGCCGTGATTCGGACGTCTGGTTGTGAAAATAATAATTTCAAAATGTTCTTGAGAATTTCATTTGATTTGGTGCTAAATTTGTAGTTTTTGATGTTATTTTGGCGATTTGATCGCGTGAGCAAGTTCATATGATGTTTTAAGACTTATGTGCATGCTTAGTTTTGAGCCCCCGAGGGCTCGTGTGAGCTTCATATAGCTTATAGAGTGTTTTGAACTTAGGAATATTTGGTGGTGTGCTTCATGTCTACGGACTTCGCATTTGCAAGGTCTGGCTCGCAAATGCGAGCCTAGCATTTGCAAAGAATTCATCGCAATTGCGAGCAATTGGGCTGGGGTTGACATCGCATTTGCAAAGATCAGGATCACAATTACAATCAACTCAGGTCGCATTTGTGGATAATAGTTTGCATTTGCGAAGGTATCAAAGATGCGAGAAGTATGAATTTGCGAGCTTCGCAATTGCGAAGCTCCGGTTGCAAATGCGACATCTGTAGTTGTGTAAAAATAGTTAGACATGATTTTTCATTCATTCTTCAAATTTTCAAATCCTAGAACTCTAGAGGCGATTTTTCCAAGACCACTTCTTCCCAAAAACTTTGGTAAGTGATCCTAACCCATTTTCTTTCAATTTCCCATCATCTTTCACGAATTTCCAACCTAAAATCTAAACTTTCCATGGTAGAATTTGGGGTTTCTAAGTAGAAACTTAAATTTGAAAAATTGAGATTTAAACCTCAATTGGGATCGGATTCCAAAACCAATCACATATCTGAGCTCAGGGGTGAATGGGTAAATAAAATTTTGTCTGAACCTCGGGTTTTGACCAAGCGGACCTTGGATCGGTTTTTTACTTTTTGAGGGAAAGTTTAGGAATTCTAAATTTAAGCATTGTAGTTGATTAGCGATAATTGATATTATTGAGTTTATTGTGGCTAGATACGAGTGATTTAGAAGTAGATACTAGAGGAAAAACGGTAATTTAGCATTGGGTGGCCCCCGGAGCGATGTAAGTGTTGTGTCTAAATTTGACTCAAGGGATTGGAAATATTGAATTATTTTTTAAGTAAAATCCATGTGAGTGGCGTATAGGTGATGTGACGAGTATCGATGCGCCACTAATTTATCTTGTTTTGCCTATTTCCTGCACTTCTTCTTATATAGTCTTTTCATGCCTTAACTACTATATGTTTTACTTGTATTTCTATGCCTAATTGATACTCGTTAGACATTGTTTCTCCTTGTTGAAAGTATTAGTTCATTCGTAGCTTTATTATCCCTTATTAATTACTTAAGTTGTTGTCGGTACTTTCAAGGTATATTTTCTGGATTGATCTCGCTGTGTAGTATTATTCGTGCAAATTTTATATTAATTAAAATTTCCTTTTCTTGGTTCAGTTTGGTAATTATTTATCATAAAGGCCTTGTGATTTAGCCTGTTGATTTGACTGTATACAATGAGTGTTTGTCTGATATACTTGATCGGGCTGCACGCCGCATCAGGTGTAATAAGGGAAGATTGATATGGTGGAATAAGGGTGAATATATATATATATATATATATATATATATATATATATATATATATATATATATATATATATATATGCACGCCGCATCAGGTGTAATAAGGGAAGATTGATATGGTGGAATAAGGGTGAATATATATATATATATATACACACACACACACACACACACACACACACACACACACTGTGAGATCGGGTTTCATGCCGAAATGAGTGTAATAAGGGCGGATTGATATGGTCAAATAAGGATAAAATTACGACATTGACATTCATATATGGGGGGGGGGGGATCGCTCGCCGCAATATATATATATATATATATATATATATATATATATATATATATATATATATATATATATATATATATATATATATATATATATATATATATATATATATATATATATATATATATATATATATATATATATATATACACACACACACACACACACACATATATATTATTTACTGTTGATATTGTTATGGCGGAATAAGAGAGGATTATTTGTGTTCTGGTGGGATCAGATTGCGCCCCGCAACAACCTTTGTTTCTATTACTTGAGCCGCGTTATTTTTTCGATATTTTGTTTGAACTGGTAGGATTGGTAATTCTGGACGACGCTGGTTTATTTTCGAGTACACATATATATTATTTAATGTTGATATTATTATGGCGGAATAAGAGAGGATTATTTGTGTTCTGGTGGGATCAGATTGCGCCCCGCAACAACCTATGTTTCTATTACTTGAGCCGCGTTATTTTTTCGATATTTTGTTTGAACTGGTAGGATTGGTAATTCTGGACGACGCTGGTTTATTTTCGAGGTTGTGGTTGTTATTTCCTGTTGGCTTTTTAATTCTATACTGTATTTCAGTTATTCTGTCATTATTATATATTGTGTACAGGTTTTAGCGTAAGTGACTCGCGCTAGCCTCGTCACTACTTTTTTGAGGTTATGCTCGATACGTACCAATACATGTGGTCGGTTGTACTGATACTGCAATATGTACTTTCTGTGCAGAGTTTGGATCAGGTAGTGGCTGATCGAGAGGTTGACTGCAGATTTTTACAAAGGAGACCCAAGGTAGTCGTGTTGGTGTGCAGGCCCTGTCGCCCCTTTTATGCTCCAACTCCTATTGGTTTTACTTCCCTTCATAAACAATTGTATCTTCTTTCGAACAATTATTTGTTGCAAATCTTAGTGTGTTCGTTAGTTGTGACACCGAATTTCGGTGTAGTAGTAATAGTAATGGTAATAGTACAAAAACAAATAGGCTATTTATTTACTTTCGCATTGATTTTCCTGATTTTAGCTTATTTATTGTTAATAACTGAAACGTAAAGGATTTGGCTAATAGAAAAATTCTAACGTTGATTTGCCTAGCAAGTGTGATGTTAGGTGTCATCACGGTTTCGATGGTGAATATTTCGTGCCGTGACATTAAAAAGCTATTATAAAGAGGTAAAATATAATTAAAAAAATTAATTATACTAAAAACTTAACTTTAATAATAAATAATTATTATATAAAGATATTGTTACATAGAGATGTAACCGTACAACTCTGGGGTAGTATTTTAAGTTTGAGAGAAAAGAAAAAGCGGTCAACCTGTTTTAGTGTTGAATCACGACAATATAATGATCATCAAAAGCTAGAGTTACTTTAAGGAGGAGTTAGGGTTATCCTCTGCGTATGCGTTTTATTTTGCCACCTTTTTTGACATTGTCTATGCCCATTTATTTGATACTTAATTGAGAATTAATGGGAGAACACGTAATTACCCCCTCAATTAGTCTCAATTTGTCAATTACACACTTAAACTTTGTGGGAATGCTATAAACCCTCTAAACTATTTTTAAGTGGAATATTTTCACCTTTTTTGCTGACATGATAAGAAGCAAGTAAAAAAGTATTCTTGACATGAAAATAGTAACTTTGGCCGGAAAACTTCATTAGGACCAGCCAAGCTCCATTATTCCACTTTTCTTTCACTCCATCTATAATTTTTTCTCCATCCTTTCAAAGAACCATCATTTATATATTTTTTTTAATAAAATTTAATTCCATTTCATTAATAGATCAAATATTACAGAGTTTTCCAGTAGCCATTGACTAGCTACTGTTACAAACAGTCTAGAAGGAAAAACTCCTCTATGTTCTATACATTAAATCATGAAAATCATGAAAAATATGCTGAGTTTTTCTTCTTACTTCTACGGGAAATGATACAGTCTTCGTAAAACTTCCTTCCAGTGTTTAAGAGAGTTCCCCTGAATATGCACATGAATCGCTAACTCTTACATGTATCCTTTATAGCCGAAGTCCCGCCTTGGAATCTAATCTTGTTCCTTTCCCGCCACAGACAGTACACTAACATTCCAAACACACTGGTCGTTATTGCAGCATGCCCGTTTTTCCTTTTTGCAGTGTTGCTAATCCAGTCGACTTGGCTGTTCCAATCACCGATGGTTCTCTTGTACTCTAGCCATACGAGCATTCTATTCCATAGTTCCCATGATATCGGGCAAGCAAAAAAAAGATGGTCAAAGGATTTATCTACCTGCTTGCAGAATACACATTGTTGAGGAATCTGTATCCCAAAGAGCATTAGCCTCTTCGCCGTTGTCAGTCTTCTGCGCAGCGCTAGCCAAACGATAAATTTGAATCTCGGGTGTAGTTTTGGCTGCAGTACTATGCTTTTCCATTGTACTTTTGGGCTTGGGGGAATTGGAGTCTGTAGAGTTTGTTTATGCTGAATCGTTCTCTCTTATGTAGTTGGATCAGTCTACTATTCAGGTCCCCCTGTATACCTTTGGTATTTGATATCATTAATCTGGTTTCAACCATCATTTATACCTCACTAACCACAAACCCACTCTTTTATCTCACTAGGATTATTTCTTTGAGCTATATAAAATAAATCCAAATCATAAAAATTATTTAGTTGAGCCAAAGAAAACAATCGGTCGTTCTCTATTCTTTCTCTGAAAATTTAAATCAATGACAAATTAATATTTTTTTTCTTTACTACCTCATTTTTGAGCTTTTTTTTTTTTTGCTTTGGAACTTTTACTCATAAACAAGAACAATAAGTTTTCAATTATTTACATAAGAAAGAAAAGGTGATATAAGCCTAGTGTTCTTGCGATTTTTTCCCCACTATTTTTGAATAAGCCCTGTATGATCTATTGATTTCTCAGTTGGACGTTGGTGGTTTGGTAGTGGTTCTGATTTGATGATTTCTTTGTGATGATTTGTTTTAGTTTGATGGTTCAAAAATGAGAAAAATATGATGAGTATGAAGATGGTGGAAGAAAAAGTGAAAAAGAAAGTAAAAACTTAAATTTTAGAAAAAAGTGACTGGGGAATACATGTCTAGTGCGTGAGCATCAATGCCCAACTAAAATCCGGTCTTAGTCACGATGGGTGGTAAAAATTTCTCTTTGAACAAGTTTAGGGGGTTTACAGGACCCCACAAACTTAAGGTGTACAGTTGAAAAAACGGGACAAGTTAAATACGGTAATAATTTATTCTCCCAATTAATCAAAAATCAACTTACTCCAAAATTGTTTTTCAAAATCTAAACCAAATATAGTTCCAAGTAATATGGGAGGTGCAAAATTTTCGAATCTAAATTATTGGAAATTTGATGATCATTATCTGTGTAAATATTGAGTATTGTTTATCCCAAAATCGGATAACAATTAAATTTGTACGCTATTTTAAGGATACGAGAGTTGATTCAACACAAATAATTACAAAAATTAGATAAACGAGTTAAAGGCAAAATAAAAGATCAAACCAGTTGAAATGTTATGATCTAGCTCGAACTTAGGTTTAACAGTAACCTCGTCTCCAATAGGACCCTTGGTTTGAGCTCAATTGCGAATAAAGAATAGAACAATTGAATAAGAACTCTAGCAACAACTAAAAGCATCAAAATAAACTTGTATTGCTTTGATTTGCGTGTTACAATGTACCTTACAAAAGAAAAAATTCTCCTTTGAGAGTTTCATCCCTAGTGTAAGTCTAAAAAAGGAAAAATATTCCTTTCTCGTTAATTACTGATCCGTAACCGACATCGAACGAGATCTGCACCGTGATATCTGATTGGGTGTAAATATCGCGGCCCTCTATCAGTTGTGTGACGACCGACTGATCGTTTTACTATTTAGAACCCCGTTTCCTTAGATAAAACTTCCCACGTTTCTTTAGCTAAATTACGTCTTGCGGGGGCGATTAGTTCGGGAGTTAGGGGAGTTGAGTGAAAATAAAATCGATTACTTCCTTAAGGTTTTCTTAAAAGGTCAAATTTGATTTCAGTCAAGTGTCTAGGAAAATAGACTCGGATTCGTGATTTGACGGTCCCAGAGGGTGCAAGGAAAAATATGGGACCTGGGCGTATATTCGGAATCGAATTCCGAAGTCCCTAGCCCGAGTACGAAATTTTATGTAAAATTATTAAATCAATATTCTAAAGAATTAAAAAATCTAAATATGAATTTTAAACTCAAGTATCGGGTTCAAATTCTAGTTTTGAAACTTGGTACAAGTCTGAAATATCATATAAGACCTATCTGTACAATTTGGTGTCAATCCAAATAGATTAAGGGCGTTTTGACCCGTTGATAGGAAATAAAGAACTTGAAGTTCATTAAGTTGAATCAATTGGTATTGGGGTTTGATTATTTGATTTTGCGTTGTTTTGAGTGTTTTGAGGGTTTGACTAGGTCTGTCTCGTGATTTCAGAGTTGTCTATGTTCGGGCAGGGCTCGGGAGCCCCGAGCGTCAAATGGTCGAGGTTCGAGCGATGTCGGACTTTGAAAGGAAGCAAGTTTGCTGCTTCTATCAAAACCGCTTATGCAGCTCTTTGACCGTAGAAGCGGTGACCGCATAAGCGGCCACCTGGTCGCAGAAGCGGAAGGGCCAGGAAGGGATGGGACCGCAGAAGCGTCCCTGGGACCGCAAAAGCGTCCCTGGGACCGCAGAAGCAGTCCAGCATGTGCGAACTAAGCGACCACTTAAGCAGTCCTATTGACTTGTCCCCAAACCGCAAAAACAGTTATCCTTCCGCAGAAGCGGACGCGCATATGCGGGAATTCGTCCGTAGATGCGAAAATTGTTGGAGTAGTAAGGGTACATTAAATACGAACCCAAGCTCATTCTCACTCATTTTCACTCTACTTGGGCGATTTTGGAGGTTCTAAAGAGACGGTTTCAACATAACATCACAAGGTAAGTAATTCTCACTCACTCTTATCTTAAATACATGAATATTAGATAGATTTAACACGAATAATCAAGTAAAAATCAAGGATTAGAGCTAGGCCTAGGGTTTTGATAAAATTAAGATTTAACCACCTAATTAGCTATGAAATGAACTAAAAATCATATGTTAGTAATCCTTAGGTTATAGGGAGTAATTTCCTTCGAACAAATCTCGAAATTTGGGTACGTGGGCTCGGGGTCAGAATTTAGAAAACTTGCAGGAAAGGTTGAAAAATCATTTAATTAGTTAGAATTCAACTTTGTAAGCACTTATTGACTAGTTCTTGCTTTATTTAACTAGTTGTTGCTCGTTCAGCTTCGAATTAAGGTTGGAGCCTATTTTTGTTATTGAAGGAACGCTTCGAAGCAAGGCGAGTCTCCTTTCTAATCTTTTAAGGGGAAAATTACGCCATAAATGAGTTAAAGTGATTATGTGCTCCTATTTGTAAGGGCTACATATGCACGGGGTGACGAGAGTCTGTGCGTAGCTACTATTATGCCATTCTCTAGATAGTTTTGGACCCAAAAACATGCTATACATGGAATGTTTGAAGTCTTATTGACATTTGAATTGCTTAAATCAAATTGAACTAGTAAATGAATTTTAAAAAGGATTAAACTCCATTTCTTAAAACTGTTAAGGAGAATTGATTTTATTTGAATAAATATCCCCTGATAAGTCCTTATTTGACCGATTGAGCATGTATTCCTATGTGTACCTGCGTCGCATGCATGATTTGGGAGCATGGTATGTGTTTATTTTTCGAACAGGATGATCGCCTCTGTGAAATAGATGCATCTATCGTACGGGCCGCTCGACCCTCGGCAGTGCACACTTTACATTTCTGTTGGAGCGGGCCGTCGACCTTGGCATAATTTACGCATGTTTGTGCTGTTGTCTTTAACTCATTTGAGTTGTTTTATGCCACATTATGGCTCGAGATCATTTTATTAATGATAACAAAAAATCTAAGGAAATTTTCCACGAAAGAATTATATGCTGCTTGTTTTCCCATATCTGGATTAGAATCATGTTTATAAAACAAATCCACTGCTTGAATATATTTATTAAGGATAAATAGTCATTGGACTGCTAGTGAGTGTCAGAGTTGACTATTTTGTCTCTTCTCCTTCGGGATTAGGCGGGACACTCATTGGGTACACGTTATTTTTGTACTCATAATACACTTCCTGTGCATTTTATTGCACAGGTATATGTGATTCCAATGGCCTACTGGATGTAGCAGCACGGATGATTCTGGGACTAGGTGAGCTGCATAATTCGAGACGGCGGCAACTAGGGTAGTTCCTTTCCAGCACTGTATTTACCCTCTGTCCACTCTATTCTGAACGAATGTTGTATTTTTATTCCTCTTATCAGTAGATGCTCATGCACTTGTGACTCCGGATTCTGGGATGGTTCGAAATATTGTGTTACTGGCTTAACTTTTAAATTTGGTTCGAAAATCTGTATTCTTTAAAATTTCTAAATATGGAAGAAAAATCATGTATTTCCCAAAAGTGTTAAAATGATATTTGATTGAGTAATTTGGTTGGCTTGCTTGAAAGCAGTGTCCGGCGCCATCACGACCCTTTGTGGATTTTTGGTCATGATAACTTGGTATCAGTGCACTAGGTTCCGTTTGTGTAACGAGTCATGAGCAAGTCTAGTAGAGTCTCGCGGATCGGTACGGAGACGTATGTACTTATCCACGAGAGGCTACAAGGCTATTAGGAGTACTTCCCTTCTTGATTTCCTTATCGTGCGGTTCAATCCCTTTGAGGCTTATGCCTTTGATTCCTTTCTACTCAATCTCGCGCGACGCGAACACTTGCTAGAAATCGAGAATTTGAAGAATTGAATGGCACTACAAATGTGGTGCGGGATGATTTTTCCCACTATAGTTGATCGGGCTATTATAGTCGCTTTATGGAAGGGTATTATATTATTCTGCTCAGTAGCAGGACTTCTAAGAGCCTTGAGTCTAGGAACATGTTGCCATGATACTTATGAGCTATTATTCCGCAATGTTGTTGTGATGGTAGGATGTTTTCCCCTGTGTCGGGGCAGTGGATGAATTGAAGGGAAGTTTACTTAGCGTGTAATCAAGGGATCCAATATTTTATCCCTAGCAAGGGAAAGGCAGTCAGACTAAGGAAGGTCAGATTTGGGCTAGTGGAAGTAAGGAGACATGGTATTTGCAAGCGTGGTGGAGCGTTTTTTTCTATGATGGGGTGTCGTGTTCCTAATGGAACGTACCAAGTTTGTCTATGTTATAATTCCCTAGAATTTGCCTTTATGGCAGGATATGGTGAAATAGTATTGGAGATACAACTGTCAGATATCGCATAGTGCGGTGGTATAAGATCGAATCAGAATTTTTTTAATGTTGATGGATCATTAATGATGACCTTTGCAAAGGTTCTAAAATTAGCAGCGGTGGTGGATTCAAGTGCCGCGAAGATAGATTCTGTTTAAAGCAGCAACTGAGCAGAAGAAGGACATGTGGAAAGTGTCAGGCGGTGTTTAAAACCTCTAAAGGGCCAAGTATGAGGAGCAAGGCTGAGTGGTCGATTAAGAGATGAGTTCCGCTAAAGTGGGAGAGTGGCGGGGGTTGCATATGGTCTTGGTAGTAGGATGACTATGCGCCTTAATGAGAGCTTGGAATGATCGGAGACTCTCATAGAGTAGTGATTGGGGCCTACTGAGCGAACTTGAAGCATAGGCTATTATGCGGCAGAAGATTTGATATAGCGGGAAGGAGCTGCTTGACGTGAACGAGGATGCAACATAACTCTAAATTGAGAGGATATTGCCACCCATTTAATTAATGTCCGCGAGGGGTGAATGGACTTATGCAACTGGAAGGTGAGCTCGAACTCAGGATGTGCTATTGGTAATGTAGTGAATGTACCTCGTGCAGCGGCGTGGGAAGATGCTGGGAGGTGATTTCCCCAGATGGGTTATTCCCCGTGAGCAGATTAGCGGTCGAGTGGTTGGAAAAGCTTATACAAAGAATTATATTGGTTGTTCAACAAAAAGATCGGTCGTGCGAATTTGGGTGATGATTCAGAATACGAAAGATGGGGATTTACAGGAAAATTCCGAGAAAAAATTGATAATTATGGTGCAAGGTTATGCCCATAAGAGGTAAAGAGGTCGGGCGAACTCAGGAAGTATGAAATGATGACTTCAAGCTAAGTGGGAGAGTCCCACCACTTATGATTGGGCTGTATGATTAGCTACTTGCGTGATTTCTGGTTATTAGCATATTGATGGGTTATTTCATCCATGAGAAAAGACCATAAGTGGTAATTCACGCAAATGAATTGTTGGAGGCATGCTATGGTTGATCTTACTGGCTCATGTTCGGACTTGGAAAAGGTTCAGGATTTATGCCTCGTATAGACACAGGTTTTAGAGGAAGTGATTTCGCCGGGTGCTTCGTGGAGAGAGTGTTCGTGTGTTATAAGATCTATGGATTGAGTTATATTCGGGAACAAGACGGAGCGGGTGGCTCTCAATAATGATCCTAGTGAATTCAGGACTTTAAGTGTGGTGCTCTATAATTTCGAGCCTATGGGTACAGTTAAGAATCGGGATTTATAGCAGCTTATGAGAAGGTGCTCAGAATGTTCTATGATATTTGACTCGTGATGTAGCATTTGAGGAATACGAAATGATTTGTGAGAATCATGGCAGCATGGTCTCGTGATTAGAGGTCACTCGGGATGCGTACATATGCAGTATGTTATGTGTTGAATAAATAAGTATTATTTTTAAGGCAATCAAGGATTCTGGGAAGGAAGTAGATTGATTATCCATGGTTAACTTGATATATTGGTAGTGCTGATAAGTTCATCCAGGGTGATCAATTCATGCATGATTTGTGGCGGTGCTTTGTGATGTTTGTCGGTCGCAGCGATTGATGTTATTCACAAGTATTCTTCTATTAGGCCCTGTTATGAGTAGGCGGATCCCTGAAGGGTTATGGAGGCTTGGACCACTGCATAGAGAATGGCATATTCGATGGTTATGAGAAATCGCTTGTATGTTGCTATAATCCTCCTGAAGTGAGTTAAATAAAGAGTTTTATATGATGGAGTGTTCGTCTATCAGTGGTTCCAGAGTTGTGATGGAAAACATGTCTATCGTATATCGGCACGTTGGGTACAGTGAGTGGTATGGAATTTGAAGTGAGGATCAAGGTTACAGTTTGGTAATGACTATGAGGTGAGGAGCTCGGATGAGCAGAAAGGGAGTTTCCATGTTTCGAGTTAATTGGTATTGTCTGCAGTGTCACCTGAGATTGGTGTTGTGTGAGAAAGGCTTTGCATCCTGGTTAAGGATTCTGGATCGCTTTTCAGCGTTAGTGCTTCTGATGGTTAGGATGTGCGGACCAATTATTTATTTGGAATATTTTGGGAGCGTGTCCCATGGGAAGATTTTATAAGTGTGACATGTAGTCACTTGATTGGTTAGGGATTTAAACTAAGCATGGGGATTGTGGTAATATATCTAGTTTGAGAGTTTATGCCTGGAAGGCACCTTGTTTATTGGGCTATGAACTGAGGAGGCTGCTCTGGTTATAACGATTGTTCTTGTATGAACCTTTGAAAGGTTATTAGCCACGCTGGTGCGATTAGAAATCGGCTTGAGATCAGTGGATCGATTTACTTGTGATCAAGGCTTCATATCAGGCCAGTTGTGTTCGTTTTAGCAAGCGTTCCCTATGGAGGAACAGTCGGGGTGTTATTTTGTTATCAGCTATTCCAGGTAATGATGTATTGCACCGTATGAGTTGTGAAACGACTTGGTAAATTACTTATGTGTTGAGGTGCAGCAGTGATGTTATATGAGCAGGATGGCTCTTGAGATTCAGATCGTGTATCTCACCTCAGTTGTTCTTGAGTTTTGTAACCTATAGCACTATATGTTTCCTCAGGGATGGTATTATTCACCTCAACGTGTTTATGACCGATATTCAGTATTTTCATGTGGTGAGGGATTTAGTTCGATTTGTATCTCCTTATGTGAGTTCTACGTGTAGATCGGGTGGCACGTCGCCATGGTTATATTGTGTGGATCGGGTGGCACGCCGCCATGGTTATGCAGTTTTGATCGGGTTGTGTGCCGCAACAGTGTGATGTTCAGTACAGTTTTCCCCTAATTTCTTTTATGTGTTCTGTTTCCCATTTTCTGAGGAAAACTCGTATATACGTTGTTAGCCCGCGTCGCATGTATGATTCGCGGGCAGGGTAATTAGATCTCCGTTTCAGAGTTCATTTTCCTTTTGTATCATATCCTAATCTGTAGCGTATTGGCACATTGTGGCAACATATGAGACTCTTGATTGTATCCGAGGTGGCTTATTGCCTGAGCAGTTCGTACTGGGCGAGATGAGATTATGGAATTTAGGATTAGTGCAATATGTGTACATGAAGTTTATTAAAGAGCAGAGATCCTTATTTGGTTCAGAATGTGGTAATGGTTCTTGTAAGAGGAATAGACACAATGATTTGGTTATTCAGCAATTGGTTATGAATTTCGGCACATCTCTTCCGTCGGGTCAGTGTTGTAAAAGTTAGAGCAAGACCTATGTAGGTCATGAGGTGCAATGTGAGCATCTGATTCATTGAATTTTGGCTAAGTTGATCAGAAAATGTTATTGTGGTCCTATGAGTACAGTGATGCAAAGTGTGAATTCAGCAAAGTTATGCAGTCATGTTGGGTACAACGTGCGGTGAATGATTTGGTGATATTATGATGAAAATAGGCCTGGCATAGAATTTCGGATGTTGGAAATGGGCTTGAAGGCTTAGTTGCTTGAATAAAAAGAAATATCTTTAGAATATATCGGGCTAATGTGCTCACCTGAGTTGTGGCAGCACGGGAAGGTGCATAAGATTCTAAACAATGATTTCAGACTACTTTAGCATATTTCTCAGCACATTCGAGGATGAACCTATGTTTAAGTGGGAAAGAATGTAACGACCCGACTGGTCGTTTTACTATTTAGAACCTCGTTCCCTTAAAATAAAACTTCCCATATTTTGTTAGCTATATTACTTCTTGTAGGGGCGATTAGTTCCGAAGTTAGGAGAATTTTGAGTGAAAATAAAACCAATTGCCTTCTTAAGGTTTTCTTAAAAGGCCAAATTTTTCTTCAGTCAACTACCTTGGGAATTTGACCCGGATTCGTGATTTGACGGTCTTGGATGGACCGTGAAAAAATATGGGACCTGGGCATATGCTCAGAATCGAATTCCGAGGTCCCTAGCCCGAGTAAGGAATTTTTATGTAAAATTATTTAATCGAAGTTTTAAAGAATTAAAGAATCTAAATATTTATTAAAAACCCAGGTATCGGGTTTGGATTCCGGTTTTGAAACTTGTTATAAGTCCGAAATATCATATAAGACGTACCCGTTTGGTTTCAATCCGAATAGTTTAAGGGCGTTTTGACCCGTTGATAGGAAATAAAGAACTTGAAGTTCATTAAGTTGAACCAATTGGTTTTGGGGTTCGTTTCTTTGATTTAGCGTTGTTTTAGGTGTTTCGAGGGTTTGATTAAGTCCGTCTCGTGATTTCAGACTTATTGTTATGTTCGGGCGGGGCTTGGGAGCCCTGAGTGTTAAATGGTCAAGGTTCGAGCGAAGTCGGACTTTGAAAGGAAGCAAATTTGTTGCTTCTGTCAAAACCGCTTATGCGACTCTTTGACCGCAGAAGTGGTGACCGCATAAGTGGCCACCTGGTCGCAGAAGCGGAAGGGCCAGGAAGGGAAGGGACCGCAGAAGCTGTTGCACATGTGCGAACTAAGGGACCACATAAGCGGTCCTGTCAACTTGTCCCCAAACCGCAAAACCGGTTATCCTTTCGCAGAAGCGGACGCCGCTATCATACCTCCTTTTTCACTACACCTGCAAGGGCATAAAGGAGTTTTTTCAATTTAAGTGACAATCGAAACGTGATTTATTATAAAGAGATTTAGAGTCGCTACTTGGGAGAGTAATGATGTCCCAAGTCACCGGTTGAATCCCGAACCGAGGACAAATATGACTATGTTAACAGTCCGCGAACCAGAAATCCGAGTAAGGAATTCTGTTAACCCAGGAGAAGATGTTAGGCATTCCCAGGTTCCGTGGTTCTATCCCGGTCGCTCAACTGTTATATCTGGCTTAATTATCTGATTTTTATACATTTTGAAACTATGTGCCAATTTTAGCTTTTAGTCGCTTTTATTCAAACTTTTTAAAGAAAGTTGAACGTCGTTTAAAACGCGTCTTTGGATCGCATCACATGAAATGCACCCGCAGTCCCGAACACATTTTATTCAACGTTTTGGGATTTGATTTGGGTCGCATGAAATGCACACCCGAGTTTAAGGAGGTAAAATTATTAAAATACACGTCTAAAGAACCTATGCATTTGCAATTTGCGAGGGCCATGGAATTTACTAAATAGCACACCTCGAATTCTAAGAATCAATACAAGACTAATCAAAATGAGAGCCATGTAATTGTCATTCTTGTTCGGCATGACGCACCTCAATTTCATTTAAGGAAAAGCATGCAACTAAATGAACTACAAATATTCATTTTTAGATTGTACGCGTGATCACATTTTTATTATTATAAAGAAAACTATTACCCTTAAAGCTTAGGCACTCGCATAGAAAAAGCCTACTGCAGGAGATCAAAGTAGTCTAACCAGTAAACTTATTGCGCTATAATTTCAACCAAACTACACTCAAGCGACAATCAAAAGGAATAAGTCACCTCAAATAAAATATTAGTTTATATACACGGAAGTATTAGTTTATATACACGGAATTAGGTCTAAGGCCTTTTTTTGTGTGTATTTGTCAGCTAGTCCCTAGGTCCTTTTGCGTTAAGTTCTTAGGGTCTTATTTTTTTATGCTAAAGAAGAGTCTAAAAGAGTCCCTAGACTACACAATATCATTTAAAATAAGATAGAAATATTGCACCATGTCAAAACGAATCCTAATTAATTACACTAAATATGAAACTATTTTATATTTTTAAAATTATATAAAGATAAAAATAGGGTACTGGTTTTTTGTATTTTTTTTGAATTTATGGAAAATGCATAAACTAAAATATTTTTTTTGTAATTTTCACTTTTCTTGTACTAAAATAAAGTAAAAATGTCAAAATTAATTGAAATAACGCTATTACGCCTAAATTAAATATTTACGGACAAAAATACAGAAAATCTTGGGGAGGGTCAAAAGTCACATGTCTACAGCCGAATATGCAAAAATTCGTCCGCAGATGCGAAAATCGCTGGAGCCGTAACGGTTCATTAAATACGAACCCAAGTTCATTCTCACTCATTTTCACTCTACTTGGGCGATTTTGGAGGTTCCAAAGCGAGAGTTTCAATATAACATTACAAGGTAAGTAATTCACACTCACTCTTAGCTTAAATACATGAACATAGATTTAACACTAATAATCAAGTAAAAAATCAAAGATTAGAGTGCCTAGTGTTTTGATAAAATTAAGATTTAACCACCTAATTAGCTATGAAATGAACTAAAAATCATATGTTAGAATCCTTAGGTTAAAGGGAGTAATTTCCTTCGAAAAATCTCGGAATCCGGGCACGTGGGCCTGGAGTCGAAATTTAAAAAACTTGCGGGAAAGGTTGGAAAATCATTTAATTAGTTGGAATTCAACTTTGTGAGCACTTATTGACTAATTCTTGCTTTATTTAACTAGTTGGTGCTCGTTCGGCTTCGAATTAAGGTTGAAGCCTATTCTTCTTATTGAAGGAACGTTTTGAGGCACGGTGAGTTCCCGTTCTAATATTGTGAGGGAAAGACTACCTCATAGGTGAATTAAACTGATTATGTGCTCCTATTTGTGGGGGCTACATACGCACGAGGTGACGAGAGTCCGTGCGTAGCTACCATTATACTTTTGTCCGGATAGTTTAGAACTCAAAAACATGCTATACTTGAAATGTATGAAGTCTTATTGACATTCGAATTACTTAAATCAAATTGAACTAGTAAATAAATTTCCAGAAGGATTAAACCCATTTCTTAAAACTGTTAAGGAGAATTGATTTTATTTGAATATTATCCCCCGATAAGCCCTTATTTGATTGATTGAGCATGTATTCTTATGTGTACCTGTGTCACATGCATGATTCGTGAGCAGGGTATGTATTTATTATTGGAACGGGCCGATCGCCTCGGTGAAATAGTTACATCTATGGTACGGGCCGCTCGACCCTCGGCAGTGCACACTTTACATTTCTGTTGGAGCAGGCCGTCGACTTCGTCATGATTTGCGCATGTTTGTGCTGTTGTCTTGAACTCATTTGAGTTGTTTTATACCACATTATGGATCGAGATCATTTTATTAATAATAACAAGAAATCTAAGGAAATTTTCTATGAAAGAATTATATGACTACTTGTTTTCCCATATCTGGATTAGAATCGTGTTTATAAAATAAATCCATTGTTTGAATATATTTATTAAGGATAAATAGTCATTGACTGCTAGTGGGTGTCAGAGTTGACCATCTCGTCTCTACTCATTCGGGATTAGGCAGGACACTCATTGGGTATACGTTATTTTTGTACTCATACTACATTTGCTGTGCATTTTGTTGCACAAGTATATGTGATTCCAGTGGCCTATACTAGACGTAGCAGCACGGATGATTCTGAGACTAGGTAAGCTGCATCATTCGAGATGGTTGCAACTAGGTTAGTCCCTTTCCAGTATTGTGTTTACCCTCCGTCCACTCTATTCCAGACGGATGTTGTATTTTTATTCCTTTTATCAGCAGATGCTCATGCACTTGTGAGTCTAGGTTCTGGGATGGTTCGAAATATTGTGTACTGGCTTAACTTTTATATTTGATTCGAAAATCTGTATTTTTTAAAGTTTCTAAATATAGAAGAAAAATCATATATTTGCAAAAGTGTTAAAACGAGATTTGATTAAGTAATTTGGTTGGTTTGCCTGACAGCAATATCCGGTGCCATCGCGACCCTTAGTGGATTTTGGGTCATTACACGTCGTGTGCAACAGTTTATTGTGTTCCCATAGGTATTAGAACTCTTCATGGGCTCGGGGCGTGATGATGGACTATAATTATGTATTTTAGTCTCTTATCACACTCTAATTTACTGCAATTTAATTAAGTTTGAGCTTTAATCGTTAGTGTTTTGCACTAATTACATGTTTTATATCTTGTAGGAGTGATTTCGAGCTATGTAGATATTATGGAATGAATTCCAGCTAATTGGAGCTTTCAAGTCTGAATAAAAGCCAAAGGAATTAAGCCAGGATCGCGTTCGCTGGTCGTGAACCATATCTGGATATTAAAAATCAAGAAAAAACCGAACTTTGAGATAACAATATATATGCGGTGCATGGGGCGCCGTGCATGTACAAATTCTGCTATTGTCAATTTTGCACATTCCTTGATAGACCCTACCACCACACTGCGTGGCATGTCACCCCATGCAGCGCGCCTGTGCAATTTTTACAGAGTCCTGCGAGCACTTAATTTTTTTCCTATATGAAAATGACTGCTAAAAATAAACCAAAAATAATTTTTAAGAGATTTTAGAAGTTTTTCTTTATTTAGTTGTATTTCATGCGTTTTTAATATTTTAAAATCATTAAAAAATGATAAAAATGTCATGCTTTAATTTCATGTCATCTTAGGTCTAATTTACATGTAGGAATAAATGTTTTAAGAAAATTTACAAAAAATGATCCTTTTTACATATTTAGCTATTAGTCTTTAGAAAGATGAAACGACCCGGCTGGTCGTTTTAAATTTTTTTTCCCGATCCCTTATTAACTGCTTTTTCCGTGTTTATTTCTGCTATTTTGGTTTGCCGAGACGTTTTTCGGAGAGTATTGGGATACTTAGTCCCTAAATGAGAAGTGTGTGTTGAAAGTTGACCGTAGTCGGAACAGTGTGAAGACGGCCTCAAAATGAAAATTCGATGGTTTCTTTAGCTCCGTAGGTGATTTCGGGCTTAGGGGCATGATGGGATTGTGTTTTGGAGGTCCGTTGCAAATTTAGGCTTGAAATACCAAAAGCTGAATTTGTAAAGTTTCCGGTCTGATAGTGAGATTTTGATCCGAGGGTTGAAATGGAATTACGGAGGTCGAAGTAGCTTTGTATGGTTTAATGTGACGTGTGTGCAAAGTTTGAGGTGATTCGAACGAGGTTTGATAGACTTTTTGATCGAAAGCCTTTTTTTAGAGTTTTTGGGATACATAGGCTTTAATCTGATGAAAATAGGTGTTTTTATGTTGGTTTGAGCGTTCCGAAGGTTGGAACAAGTTTGAATAATATTTTAGAATTGGTTGAGGTCCCGTGGGGTCTCGGGTATGTTTCGGATGCTGAATGGACCATTTTTCAACTTAGAAAGGCATGAGATTTTTGCTAGTATATGTTGCAGACATTTTTTCATCGCGATCGCGTGGACAGTATCGCGTTCGCGAAGGCTTAGGAGAGGCTGAGTTAATTCTGCTCTTTGCGTAGAGGAATGCGAATGCGCAGGTTTGGGGCATGCTGAATCGCGAATGCGTGGGCTCGGCCGCGTTCACATAAAAGAAATAAGGCGACAATTGTTGTTAAGTGTTTCTCTACGCAGTCGCGTGAAGCCAACCCGGATCGCATAGGTCTGAGGAAGCTAAGAATCGCGTTTGCGGACGGCGTTCCGCGTTCACCTAGAGTAAACCTGAGGCGCGTGGGTTTTTTTCTTAGCGATCGTGACTGGCCTTCCGCGATCGTGATTAAGGGAAAAGCTGGGCACAATATAAAATTCAAAACAAGGGTTTAGCCATTTTTGAGAAAATGTAAGCTTAGGAGCTTGGATTTGAGTGAGATTTTGAGGGATTATCATAGATATCGACTAGGTAACGATTCCTAACTCATTTTTTCTTGTAGCTCATTAATCTAATCATGAATTCATCCTTTAATTTAAAAAATTGTATGAAAAATTGGGAAAAAACTCTTAGACCAAGAAATCGAGTTTTGATTGGGGATTTGATATTGGATTGGGACAATTTTGATATGGTTAGACTCGTGAGAGTGTGAGGACTCTGAATTTATAAATTTTACTTGATTCCGAGACGTGGGCTCGAGGGGGATTTTGGTTATTTTACCTAATTTCGCGTATTAGCTTTGAATTTCTTGGTAGAGTCAGTTACTTGAAGTATTATTTACATTATGCAATTGAATTGAATAGATTTGGGCCATTTAGAGTCGAATACTCGTGGCAAGAACGTGGTCTCAAGTTGATTTTGAGCCGGTTCAAGGTAAGTGGCTTATCTAACCTTGTGTAGGGGACATTCCCCTTAGGATATGGTATATCTGATATTTGAAATGCCTTATAAGTAAGGTGATGAGTGCCTACTTGAGCTAATTGCTGGAAATCTGGTTTTTCAGTAAGTTATTTCAGTTAAATTCCTTTTTTATGCTTTATTATACTTGCAAATTTAGCATGTTTTTAGTTAGAAAAGCATGTTTAGTTGACTTAATTGCCTATTTACTTAAATTGCCTTAGTTGCATTACGTGAAGCATGATAGGCTAGAACTACCTGTTTACTTAGCATGAAATTTAGCTTAATTGAGTATTTCTGTGTTGTTGTTGTTGTGTGTCTTACTTTGGGACTATGGGACAGCATCTCAGGAGATACCCTATATGTATTTATGATCTGATCTGAGGTGAGTGATGTTCTAAATTCAATACCACACCGGGGGGGGGGGGGGGGAGGGGAGTGATTTGTGTGGTACCCAATTTTCACTTTAGAAGAACCTGGTTCTTCTAGGTGCTCTAACTACTACTGTTTGCGGAATAAAAAGTACATAAAATAAAGAACACAGAGATTTTTACGTGGAAAACACGTGGCTCAAAAGGAGAAAAAAACCACGACCTACTACTCAGTAGGATTTTCCAAAACTTTCACTAAAATTACTGAGCCAAAATAACATTTACAAAAACTCTTTGTAAACCTAAGGATTAATTCTAATCCCGTTATGGTACACAACCTCAACTATTGTGACAACTTCAATTTAGCTTATAATTTTAACACTTAGAGTACCTAGTACAATTGCTTATGTGAAAGCTGAAAGGTACAACTTTAAACCACCTACTACAATTGAACTAGAATAAGAAAAAATACAATGGAACTGGTCATTTTATCTCGTTCAAGTAGCTTCAGGAGTGCACACTTGAATCTCACATAAATTTCTTGCAAAATCGCCTTGCTCTTTTGCCCTCAGTTTTGTTTAACTTCTGCATATATGCAATACGTGTAAAAGAGAACAATCACTATCATTTAATAGGTTAGCAATCACAGTTTGATTGGGACTCAATTTCTGATCTTTTATCGTAGTTGAGTCCTTGAAGATCTCAAACTCTGATACTCTTTTTATCCGGATTGTGTTCTCCTCATATAAGGTGACTTTCTCCCCTTATCCAATATGCAACATTTTTGATCAATTCAAGAGATATTGCTGCTTGATCAGTATGACTTATCTCCTTCACGTGCACCTCACATGTATAGATTGATCATGACTATGCTTCACAAGATGGACCCGGTCCATGACTGAGTTCATTTGTCATTCTTCAAAACTTCACCTGTTCTTGGGCCAACAAATTCCCTCTTTTTGATGATGACAAACTCTGTGCTTTTTACTGATCAAAGAATCTGTAAGAACTCAGCTTAACCATCAACACTTAAACTTATAAGCTACATGCTCTCGGCGTAGCTTAGCGTGACTGCTATCTTGCGTATCCAACCATGGGAGGCAGAGGAAGACCTAAGAAGAACAGTACGAAGGTTCCATTAGCGGATTTCATCGCATTGGAGAGTAGAAAGGGAGAGGAGGAGAAACAATCAACACCACAAGGAGCCCTAATTCGAGAAAAGGAATTGAACACACTGATACCAAACGGTGGACTAATAGTAAGTACTACTAATGCAAATCGGTACTCAGAAAGTGGAAGCAAAAAATGGAAAACAGACTGAATTGCATGAATAGAAAGAGAAAGGGAGTGGAATGGATGCGAAGGTAATTGCTAACCCTTGCAATAAAAGGAATCAATTAATGGAAATTGGGGGAAATGCTGGAAACGAAGCGCAAAAGGAAGGATCAAGTGGTCCAGTACAAACGATCACAAATTATAAAGGAGATATACATGGTTTGGAGACAGGTCAAGCGAAGAACAAAGGAACTGATGATGCAAAGTATGAGACAGCTAAAACAACTGATTCAAAAACTACTGCTGGATCCAAATCCTGGGCAAACCTAGTAGCAAGGAATACCTATACGGCTAGGGGAATGGGACTTACATATGTACCTCCAATGATACAAAATGGGGAGAAAATAGTCGATTATTACAGCAAGAGGAAGTTGAGAAAGAAATAGAGAAGTGGAGGTAGGCAGTAATCATGTGGAAAGGTTCATTGCTTTTCAATGGAATTTTGTAACAAGACCAAAGGTATACTACCATAATGAAGGTTTCTTTGTTGTTAAATTAAGTAGTATAGAAGAAAGGAATGAAGTACTATACTCAGGGCCAAGCATTATCAATAGTAGGCCAGTGATTACTAAGGAATGGGCTCCTGATTTTGATTTTGAGGAGGAAGTATTGAAGATTTTACCCTTATGGGTAAAATTGCCAAACCTGCCACTAAACTGCTGGGGAGCTGACTCCTTGAGTCGAATTTGAAGTGGATTAGGGACACCAATCTATGTTGATGAGTGCACCATCAAAGTGGAGAGGATATCATATGCTAGAATCCTTGTAGAGATGGATATTACCAGACCTCTACCTACGAAGATAACAGTGAAAGATCCTAATGGAAGGAACTTTGAGCAAGTTATTACATATGATTGGAAGCCTATGTATTATAGCACATGCTTGCAGCTGGGACATAACTGCCAGAACAAGACACCAATGCAGCAACTAGAAGCCAACCAAACAAAGAAGAGACAGGAGTGGAAACCTAAAGAACAGAACAAGCCAATCATAGAAAATGAACGACCTCAAGCTACTGAGGCAAGGAAGAAACCAAAAACTAACCAGGAAATAACAGAAGGCATTCAGAATCAACAACATTCACAGGATACATAGGAGAAATGGCAAGAGGTATGGGGCAAGCTGGAGCTAAACAGAGTCACGTTGATACTACTGAAGAGAGACTGGTTAGGGGAAATGGCTTTACTGCACTTACTAGAACAAGTACCCAACAGCTAAGAATTAATACTAGAATGATGGAAGGAGGGAAGAGTAGTCGCGGAATGATGGAAGAGATTGTTTTTCCAGACCAAATATGTTATGATGTTGGTCACATGGAATGTTAGAGGCTTGAATAAAGCCAATAAGCAAAAGGAGATGCAGAGGTTCATCCGAGAGAATAAGATTAGTATTATTGCTATAGTAGAATATAGGGTGCAAGAGAAGTATTCAAGCAAAATTATAAACAAAATAGCTCCTAAGCGAGAATGGTGCAAAAATTTTGAATCTGGAGGGAAAGGTAGGATATGGATTGTATGGGATCCAAATGAAGTTGAATATACTAAAATAAGCTACAAGCCTCAATACATTCATGGGGAGGCAATACTATTGACTAGCAGGCAGGAGTTCACCTTCACTGCTATATATTGGCTCCACACAGTAGATGCAAGGAAGAGCTTATGGGCTGATTTGCTAAGCTAGGTCACACTCAACAACGGCCTTGGTTCTGTATGGGGGATTTTAATGTAGTATTATCAGAAGATGATAGAAGTAATGAAAATGCAATACAAGAATGGGAAGTTAGAGATTTTATAGAGTTTATGCTGAAGGCAGGGATGACTGAAATGAGAACAGTGGGAAGAAGCTTTACATGGTCAAGTTCTCATGTGTTTAGCAGAATTGATAGGGTAGTGGTCAAATCTGAATGGATAACAAAGATGCCACACTTGGATGCTATGGTTATGGACCCCTATTTCTCAGATCACTCCCCTTTATGTGTCAAATTTGAAGAAGAGCCACAGACACCCATACCTTTCAGGTTCTTCAACCACTTGGCAGATCATAAAAAGTTCTTACAAATAGTAACAAATGTCAGGACAAGAACGGAAATAGCAAAAATGCGAGGAATATGGAGGAAATTGAAAGAAGTAAAAGGAGAGCCAAAGAAACTGAATACAAGAGAGTTTGCAATAGTTGATAAAAAGTTGAAACATGCTAGACAACATTACAAGAGATACAAGAGAAAATGAGGAATAACTATCAACAAACAAGTCTGTATGAAGAGGAGAAGGAAATGAAAAAACAACTAGAGAAATGGGTCAATATTGAAGAAAGTATTTTTAAACAAAAATCCAGAAATCAATGGCTGAAATTGTGAGACTCAAATTCTGCTTTTTTCTTTGCCAATATGAAGAACAGGGTTAGCAAAAAAAAAGATCAGAAGCTTGGTAACTGCAACAGGAGAAATAGTTCAAACAATGGATGCAATTTAAAAGGAAATTGTTGATTTTTACAAAGGTCAACTTGGATCATAAGCAATAGCCTTACCTTCCATTCATCCGAGTGTTATGAAGGAAGGGAAGTTGCTAAATAGAATGCAACAGTTGAAACTCATTGAACCTGTCAGAGAAGAGGAAGTTCATAATGCTTTGAAGAGTATTGATGATTTAAAAGCGCCAGGTTGTGATGGATTCAACTCATTGTTTTTCAAAAAAGCATGGAATATCATGGGTAAGGAGATCACAAAAGCAGTCTTGCATGTCTTCACTATAGGGGAAATGTATCGACCTATCAATGTAACAACAGTCACTCTAATACCTAAGGTGCACCATCTCACAACCATCAGAGAATTCAGGCCTATATCTTGTTGCACAGTTCTGTACAAAATTATCTCTAAGATTCTGACAAATAGACTGCAAGGGGTAATGGACCATTTAATTGATAATACCCAATCAGGTTTTGTACCAGGAATAGTAATTGCTGATAATATAATTATGAGTCATGAGCTAGTAAAGGGATATGGAAGGAAGGGTATCTCACTTAGATGCATGATGAAGTTAGATTTGCAGAAAGCGTATGACTCAATTGAATCGGAGTTCCTTAAACAAGTCTTAACAAGTATGAATATTCCTGAGAAGTTTGTGCAATGGATGATGATGTGTGTAAGTACTGTTTCCTATTCAATTCTTATAAATATGAAGCCTACTGTACCATTTCAAGCTAGGAAAGGGCTAAGTCAAGGTGACCCAATGTCACCTTACCTGTTTCTGCTTGGCATGGAATATCTAACTAGGAACCTGAAGCAGTTGACGAAAGATACAAACTTCAATTTCCATCCCAGATGTGACAAACTGAACATCACTCAACTTGGATTTGCAGATGATTTGCTATTGTTCTGTAAGGGAGATACTGTGTCAGTGCAAATGATGTATGAATGTTTCAAGAAATTCTATAGAGTATCTGGACTTAAATCAAATGTTGGTAAGAGCTCTATATACTTTGGAGGTGTTCCATATGAAGTTCAATAGGAGATACTACAAGTTGTGGGCTTTTCCATAGGGGAGTTACCTTTCAAGTACCTAGGGATACCCCTTAGCGCCAAGAGGATATCAATATCTCAATGCCAACCACTGGTGGACATAATCCTTGGTCGAATAACCTCCTGGACATCAAGATATCTATCATATGCTGGAAGGTTGAAATTAATCAAAACTGTACTATTCTCTATCCAAATATATTTATCTCAAATATTTGTGCTACCTAAAAAGTTGATAAAGAAGATTGAAGCTGTGTGCAGAAACATCAAGAAAGGCTCTTCTATCATGGGAGAGAGTGTGTATGCCAAAAATCGATGGAGGCTGTAATGTACTAGAAATCTCAACGTGGAATAGGGCTGCAATCTGCAAATTATTATGGAATCTTTGCAAGAAGAAGTACAAGCTTTGGGTGCAATGGATCCATATGTACAATAGGAAGAGACAAGCAGTATGGGAAACTAATCCTAAGAATGCATCTTGGATAGTTCAAAAGATTTTCAAGGTTAAGAAGTACTTTGAAGAAATGGGATTAACTATGAATGAGGTGGTTGGGTGGAAGTCCCTATCGATCAAAACATTATGCAATACCATGAGAGGTGAATTCCAGAAAGTAACTTGGAGAAGGTTAACCCGCAATAATATAGGAGCTCTAAAATGGATATTTGTGTTAAATTTGGCTATACAGAGAAGGCTGCTCAAAAGAGGCAGATTGAACAACTGGGGAATAACTGATGATTTGAGCTGTCTTATGTGAAATGAAGAAAATGAGACTATGGATCATTTGTTCTTTAGTTGTTGGTAGATAAAGAGATCTGGGAAAAGGTTCTGAAATGGCAAGGCATTTCGAGAGATGCGTTAGATTGGCGAAAGGAAATTGAATGGGCTGAAAGCAATGCAAAAGGAAGAAGTGCAGAAGCTCAGTTGTATAGAGTATCGCTGGCTTGTTTGGTACATCATATATAGAGGGAAAGGAAAATGCAAGTATTTTAAGGGCAACAATAACCGAATGAAGTGCTAGTGGGCATATTGTTCAAGAGGTGACAACTAGAGGGCTGATGAAGAATAGACTAGTAAAGAAGCTTAAAACATTAAATTTTTATCCATAGTTGTATAGAAGAGGAGTAGTTAGATATGTTATGAGCCTAGGGTGTCTAGGCTCAGTTTGATTTGCTTCGTACATATTGATTACTGGTAAATAAAATTCTTTACTTACCAAAATAAATATCACTTATTTCATAATAATTTGTAAATCACAATGTCACTTCCCCCTTTTGGCATTATCGAAAAGTTGCATACACAGTGTGAATCTCATATTTTAATAAGTACTCATGACCACTGGGGAAACTTCAAGTGCAATCATCAGTAATCAAACAAATATTTTTAAACTATCAAGGTCGGAATAATCATTGAAAAAGAGAAAACAGGATTTGTCATTGATAGAGATATGTTACCACCAACAATCCACAAAAAGAAAGAAAAACTTTCAAACCATGAGCAAAAATAGAAAAATCCCTAATCTAGGACACTGGGGGGGAGGGTACTAGAACTAGTTCAGGAGACAAAAACTAGGAGTCCTAAGGCTTGGAGGAACTTGGGAGTTGAGTTTGGAGAAGATTCAGCATGTTCTGAAGAATTTCATCATTCTTCTCCTTTTCTTTCGCAAGCTCAATTCTGAGACCATCCCTCTTAGCTCCACTTCATCCACCGAGCCATGAGTCTAGCAATTTCAGCATCCTTAGTTGCACATTCCTAAACAAAAGTCCTAACTTTGCTGTTGATGGGTGTCCTCAGGGATGAACCAGGTTCAACTGGGATGGCATTGACTGGATAGTCACAAACAAGAAGAGTTTTCATCCCAAAGTGTTCTTTGCTCGAGGCCATTTCCCATTTCTTCAGAGGCACATTGAGCCTGTCCAGAACTGTGGTTAGTATGAATCCATATGGAGTAGCATGAGCCTTGGAACCATTGATGACCCTCTCTAGCAGTTTGACTATGAGGGCAGGCCAATTGATTTTCTTTCCTTTCTCCAGACATTCCATAAGAACCAGATCCATATAGTTGGCGCTGTACCTTATGCTGAGGCCTCATTTCACTTTTCTGCACAATTCTGGCTTCATTTACATCCTCTAATTTACAGAACCATTTGGTGATTTTAACAGATGTGGGGAGAGAGTCCAAGCAAGGCCACCTTTGCCTAGTATAGTCATCAAACCCTTCATGGGGTATGACCAGAATCTCTCCTAGTTTCACTTCATCAAACTGCACTTGAACTCCCTTCACATGGCTACTGACAGCTCCATCATTAATAACAACATTTGCCATAAATTCAAAATCAACTCATTTCTAGCAAGCCTGCCTTCTATCTGAATAACCATGTCCTTCCATCCCTGAGCAGCAATAGAGTCAACCAATATCATTATCCCTGATTCCACTAGGTCATTCAATAATCTACCTTTTAAGATTTTTCTTCTGCCAAAGATGGCAAGCTTGTCCTGTTTCTTCTCAGATTCATCTTCTTCCTCTCCACTCCAATCATCATCATCAAAAACTTTTGTTTGTTTAGCTTTCACTGCAGATCTTGTCCTCTTGGCTAGTGTGGGTTCAACAACTACAGGCCCAAAGGAAGACTTCTTGGAGGAAGTCTTGGATTTCTTAGGCTTGGGTGTAGGAATCTTCTCTGCGTACCCCTCTCTTGATGGACCAGTTCCATCTCCTCTTCCTCAACAACCTCTGAGGATTCTGCAACCTTTCCATTTTCCTTGTCCATTTTTTTCTTGCTTTCTTCTAAAGCCTTTTATAGTTTAGCTTCACTCTGTTTTACCCTGCTTCTTTTGGCTCTACCCCTAGGCACCGAAGAGGCAATATGTGTTAGGGATGAGGATTTTCTTTTCTTCGATGGCTTGGGAACATATTGGTCTTTTGGTGTAGTATCTTTGCGTTTCTTTGGGTCATAACTTGCCCCAACCCTTTTCAATAGGTCAGCCAAGGTTTCTTCAGTAGATGAAACATGTTCATCTCTTTGTTTGCTTAAGTGAGCCAACCCCTCAGCTGCTTCCCCAGAATCACTTCTCCCTGACTTCATGCCACTCTCATCTAACCTATCTTGTGCAACCTCACATATAGCAAGAACATTTCCTTTCCCATTTTCCCTCTCTTCACCACATGCACCCTATCTCCTTTTCTTTTCAAAATTTCTTTTTACCACCACTTCTATGTAATTCAGGCACTTCAACATACCTAATGGGTCCAACAAGAACAAACCTAGTCTCTAAGTTTTCAATCACTGAAAAACTTACCTCATTAGGATATTCTTGTGTCTTTTTAGAGTTATAAGACCCATGTCCATATCCCTCGATCGCGGATTGAAAGGATTCAGACTCAGAACTAGAATCAGAATTTGTAGTTGGGCTTTCTTTCACTTGGCTAGCTTTCAAACTTTCATTTAAAACCTTCCTCAGAGCCCCAGATGCTAGTGTTTTTCGAGCAAGCATTTTCTGCCTTCGAAACCTAGGTTTTGGAGATACACTAGGTGGAGTAGATGTGTATGAATTTGAGGGAGATGGTGGTGGAGGAATGTCAGGATGATCTTATGGGTTAGACATGATTCTTTGTTTCCTCAGAGAATTTGGGAATTTTGGAGAAAATGGCAATTAGAATTGAAGAGGAATTTTTGACGGCTTTAGAATTATAAGGAAGGTTGGAGATGTGGTGTGTATTTAAAAAGGATTAGATATTAAATAAGTAACGACAGCTTTTTCATGGGTCAAATAGAAGTCTAATCGAACTGAACTTCCAAAATTTTAATGATAGATTTAGCTTCCCTAGATATTAGGAAAAAATCAAGGTTTAGAGTTCTAGATGGATGGAACTAGTTCAATTCTCAACGGATAGAATTTTCTAGCAATTTGACAAGTATAGGACTTATACTCATGATTAAATTATTAATCTTTCTAATTGTGCAGAGTATAGAAAATATACTTGAGCTTTCATATAAACCCATACTGATGAACCAAGTTCTTCATGTAGAACTCTCTTGAACATGCTTCAAATGCCATAATAGAGAAAATATTGTAAGAGATCAGTGAGTCTTATATACACATGTCACAGGAATATACTAATTAAAGTATGAAATTGAGTAAGAATTAATCTAGATATTTACACATGGTTAGAATTCCTAGCCATTATTTTTTCAATTTTAATTTTTTTCATTGTGTATTCTGAGCGTGACCTATTAAGTGATCTTAATAATCCCTAATTCCAACCTATTCCCCTCTAAGTTTTCTCTACTCAGTGCTTTAGTGAAGATGTCTGCAATTTGCTTATCAGTAGCAAAAAATTCTATGGAGATCAATTCTTTCTCATAGTTATCTCTTAAGAAGCGGTGTCTAACATCTATGTGCTTACTCCTCTTATGATGAACATGGTTCTTTGTCTTACTTATAGCACTAGTGTTGTCACTGAATATAGGAATACAACCAACTTCAATGCCAAAATCTACCAGCTGTTGTTTGATCCATAGTAATTGAGCACAACAAGATGCAACAACAACATACTCAGCTTGAGCAATAGATATGGCCATTGAATTTTGCTTTTTAATAGCCCATAAAACAAGACATGAACAAAAGAAGTGTGCCATACCTGAGGTGCTTTTCCTATCCACTTAGAGATCTGCATTATTAGCATCAGTATATCCTACTAGATTGAAAAAAACATAGATCAGTGGTGCATTTCAAATATCTTAGTATCCTCTTCAAAGCCGTCAAGTGAGACTCTTTTGAGTTGGCCTAAAAAAGAGCACAAAGCCCTACACTGAAAAAAATGCCAGGTTTGCTAGCAATAAGATACAAGAGAGAACCAATCATACCCCTATGCAACTTTTGATCAACTAATGAACCAGGTTCATCAATGTCTAATTTAGAGGCAGTTGCAATGGGTGTGTCTATTTCTTTTTATTCTTCTATTTTAAACTTTTTGATAAGCTCTTTTGCATACTTTTTCTGATGGATCATGGTTCCATTAAGACTTTGTTTGATCTGCACGCCTAAGAAGAAGTTAAGCTCACCCATCATACTCATTTCAAACTCACTCCACATAAGTATTGCAAAGTCCTATCTTAGTTTATCAGTGGTGGCACCAAAAATTATGTCACAACATATATTTGTACCACAAGGAGATCCTTACCTTTTTCCCTTAAGAATAAGTTACTGTCAATTTTACCTCCTTTGTAACCATGCTTTAGCGGAAATTTGGACAGTCGTTCATACCATGCTCTTGGGGCCTGCATTAGTCCATAGAGAGCCTTGTCTAACTTGTAAACATGTGTAGGAAGGCACTTTTGACATCCACCTGATGAAGAGTGAATTTCATGTGTGTTGCAAAGGCTATGAGGAGTTTGATTGCCTCTAGTCTTGCAACTGGGGCAAAAGTCTCATCATAATGTATACCTTCCTCTTGACTATATCCTTGGAACACTAGTCTTGCCTTGTTTCTTGTAACTGTTCCATCTTCATCAAGTTTGTTTTTGAAGACCCATTTTTTACCAATAACTTATCTATCCTTAGGTATTTGAACTAGATGCCAAACTTGACTTCTCTCAAACTGATTGAGTTTATCTTGCATTGCATTCACCCATTCTGCATCCTATAAAACCTCAACAATATTTTTAGGTTCAATAAGAGATAAAAAAGCATCAAAAGCACACAAATTTTTTAATTTTGATATAGTTTTGACGCCAGTTGTGGGATCAGTGATAATGTTCTCAATAAGATGAGAACTTTGATATTTGTGAGGTTTCACAACCTACTAGTTTCTGCTAGATGTTTCTCCCATCTTATGTTGCTGAGGAACAAGGACATGAATAGGTTCCTTTAAGGGATTTATTTCAATTTCTCTTGATTAGTTCCCCATGTCAGGTTTCCCTGGATGTAAGAACCTATTCCATCACCTTTTCCTTCTTTTGGTGCCACTTTGACTTGTGCTGAGGCTTTAGTCAAATCCTTTACCAATCCAATGGCTTCATCTTCATGTTTCTTTCTTTGAGAAAGAATGTTTTTTTCATCAAATACTACATGTACACTTTATTCTACACACAAAGTTCTTTTATTGAACACTTTATATGCTTTGCTATGTAAAAAATATCCCAAGAATACTCTCTCATCACTTCTGGGATCAAACTTATGTAGGGAATCTTTTCCATTATTGTACACAAAGAACTTGCATCCAAATGCCTTTAGATGGGATATATTTGGTTTTATCCCTCTAAGTAACTCATAGGGAGTCTTGTCTACAAGAGGTCTAGTCATGCATCTATTGATAATGTAACCTGCAGTGTTTACAGCATGTGCCCAAAAGCTATGGGGCAGTTTACTAGAAAGAAGCATAGTCCTAGCCATGTCTTCAAGAGTCATGTTCTTTTTTTTAGCAACTCCATTTTGTTAAGGAGTTCGAGGGGAAGAGAAGTTATGATCAATACCAATTTCATCACAAAGTTCAGCAAACGTAGCATTTTCAAATTTAGTTCCACAATCATACCTAATTCACGCAAGTCGATTTCCTAATTGTTTCTAAGTTTTTCTAACAAAGGCAGTAAACATGTCAAATGCTTCATTTTTAGATGCTAGAAATAGTACACAGGTAAATCTTGAATAATCATCGACAAGTACCATTACATATTTCTTTCCACCTCTGCTAATGGTTCTCATTGGACCACAGAGATCTATATGGACCAGTTCCAACAACTTGGTTGTTCTTACCATTTGCTTGCTTTTGAAAGATGATCTTACCCGCTCTCCCCTTGCACATGCCTCACAAAATTTGTCTTCCTTGAACTTGATGTTGGGTAACCCTATCACCAATTCCTTAGAGACCAATTTGTTTAGATGGTTAGGACTTGCATGACCAAGTCTTTTGTGCCATAGGAGGGGATCATTATCTAACACACTTAGGCAGGTTAGTTCATTTTCTAAGAGAGTAGACAAACCTACAATGTAAATATTATTAACTCTTTTTCCTTGCAAAACAATCTTGTCAGTGATAAGGTTAATTACAAAGCATTTAGTAGAGGTGAATACCACAAGGTTACCTCTGTCAAGCAGTTGTGACATAGTGATCAGGCTGTATTTCAAGCCATCTATTAGGTAGACATTCTCAATGGAGTGAGAGTCTGTCTTTCCTACCTTTCCAACCCTAATAATTTCAACTTTTTCTCATTTTCAAATGAGACATTACCTCCCTTTAAGTCCTTAAGTGAAAGGAACTGGTTCTTGCTTTCAGTCATATGTTTTGAGCAGCCACTATCCATGTACCATATTTGGTTGCTTCCCTTCACTAAGACCTACAAAAAGAAATTAGGGGTTAGTCTTAAGGTCCCTTTCTATGGGCAAAGGGATAAATCAGATTCCTTCTTGCCCACCTAGGCAGCCTATTGTTTTCTTGAAGTTTTATTCTTTTGAGTGGCCTTTTCTTTTGCATTACATTCTTTTTTCAATGGACAGTCTTGCCATAGTGTGTGCAGATTCTGTTCTTAAGAAAGAGTGAGATACTTACTTTTAGGATCCCAATTAGGTGCTTGATCCTATAACCAAGTCCTCTTTTGTTGCTACTATGATGCTCTTGTAGCCAAGAGAGTGCATCAGAAGCCTTGTTCTATTTACAAGTTCTGTCTAGTTCATGTTTTACCTTTCCTATATCTTCTTTTAATACTTTTATCTACTCATCTTTCCTGTACAACTCTTCCTTCATTTTTCCTAGTTTTCTTCTAGGGTGATATGAGTGTGATCAACTTTCTTCTTTCCTATTCCTAGTTTTAGTTTTAAGTTCTCAGACCTAAGTTCTAGGATACTAGGGTCAACTTCAAGAACCTGGTTCTTCAACTCGGTATTTTCACTTTCACTCTCATTAGCCTAGACTCTAGACTTTTGCACTTGGATTTTAGGATCACAGTTGCCTATATTAGGGTAATTAAAGGCATGTATGATGGAGCTGAGATGCGGGTTAGGATAGTAGAAGGCGACTCTAAGCATTTTCCCATTGTCACGAGTTTTCACCAAGGTTCTGTGCTTAACCCTTTCCTATTTGCCCTGGTGATGGATGCCATAACGCATAATATTTAAGGGGAGGTGCCATGGTAAATGCTATTTGCTGATGATACGGTCCTAATTGACGATTCAAGACGCAACGTTAATAAGAGGCTAGAGGTTTGGAGACAAGCCCTTGAGTCTAAAGGCTTCGGTTGAGCAGGACGAAGACGGAATATCTCGCGTGCAATTTTGGACCTGAGACAACTGACGCGGGAGTGGAAGTGAGGCTTGACTCCCAAGTATCCCTGAGATGGGTAGTTTCAAGTACCTTGGGTCAGTTACACAGGGGACTAGGGAGATCGATGAGGATGTCACACATCGTATAGGGGTAGGGTGGATAAAGTGGAGGTTAGCAACGAGAGTCCTATCTGACAAGAAAGTGCTATCTTTACTAGAAGGTAAGTTTTATAGATCAGTGTTTAGACCGGCCATGTTGTGCGGGATCGAGTGTTGGCCGGTTAAGAACACACATATCCATAAGATGCAAGAAGTAGAGATGAGGATGTTGAGGTGGATATGTGGGCATACAAAGATGGATAAGATTAGGAATGAAGTTATTCGAGATATGGTGGGTGTGGCACCCATAGAGGATAAGATGCGGGAAGCAAGACTCAGATGGTTCGGGCACATTCAGAGGAGGAGCACTGATGCACCAGTGAGAATTTGTAAACGACTGGCGGTGCTGGGCACGAGGAGAGGTAGAGAGAGACAAAAAAACATATTGGAGAGAGGTGATCAGAAATGACATGACGTGACTTAGGATTACGGAGGACATGGCCCTTGACAGGGGTTGTGGAGGTCGAGCATTAAAGTTTTAGGTTAGGGGGAAGTTGGGAATATTTCTGCAATGCGCTAGAGTCAGACTAGACAGTTAGCAGTTAAGCTTAAGATGGCTACGGATCAGCTACTAATGCAGGACTTTATATTTTAGATATTAGTATACTGTCGTCTTTCTCGTATTTCTTATATTCTCTTATATTATTGTTATTGTATTATTTATGTTATTTTATGTAATGGTGTGTATTTTATGTTATTTTTCATGAGTCTATTGCTAGTACTAATATATCGCCACTTGTTTTTGTCACCTGTTTCCTTCTTGAGCCGAGGGTCCCCTGGAAATAGCCTCTCTACCCCTCGGGGTAGGGGTAAGGTCTGCATACATATTACCTTCCCCAGACCCCACCTGTGGGAATACACTGGGTGGTTGTTGTTGTTGTTGATTTTAGGATCACACATTCCCTAGACAACTCTTCCTTCTCATTGTTGATTCTCTCAGACTTGTCAATGAAGTCTAGCAGTAGCTCAAACAACCTTCTTTAGAAAGGAATTTAATTTTATCTTTGAGATGAAGAATACTTACCTCTTGTTCATCATCTGGTTCTCCGAGTGCATAAGTGCTTGTTCATCTTCAGCTTCATCTTCTGAGTCCACATTTGATGTTTCTCCCGAGGCAGCAATATTCCTTTTTCCTGCTCCTTCATTCAACCCTTTTCTTCTTCCACTCAATTTCCCATTAAGAGCAGTTCTTGATCATGTGATCAGTCTTACCACGCTTGTAACAACCCTCATTGGTTTGTTTCTCAGGAGCCCTTAGTTTGTTGAAGGTTGTACCTCTTGAAGAACCCTTTCCTCTCATCAACTACCTTTTGAAATCTCTTGTGATCATAGCCATTTCATCATCCTTCAGATCTGAACCTTCAGCAATTCTGAGAGCCAGACTACTTTCCTTCTAGGGTGCATCAATTTTCGTGGTTTGCCTTCTAGTTCATAGGCAGTCAGTTTTCCAATTAGTTCATCTAGCTTGAGGTTAGCAATGTTCTTTGATTCTTGAATAGCAGTGATTTTGCTTTCCCAAGAGACTGGCAGAACCTTTGTCAAAATCTTTTCACCTTTGTCTTTTTCAAGAATAATCCTTCCAAGAGATTTAACTTCATTTGTCAATGTGGTGATCCTTGTATACATCTCTTGGATGGTTTCTCCTTTCTTCATGGTGAATTTCTCATACTGAGAATATATCAGTGTTCCTTTGGACCTCTTCACTTGAGGCGTTCCTTTATGAGCCACTTGCAAAGTGTCCCAGATTTCCTTAGTAGTGGTACAACTTTGAATTCTACTGTACTCATCTGGACCTAGTCCACACAAAAGCCATTTCTTGGCCTTGGAATTCTTCTCCCACTTCTTTAGGTCTTCAGTAGTGCAGTCAACTCTAGTCTTTGGCACATCCACTCCATCAACATTCTTCCGTGCAGGTTCTAGAGAACCATCAATGACTATGTCCCAGAGTTTATAGTCTTCTCCTATTATGTGATCCCTCATTCTGTTTTTCCGTCAAGAATAGTATTGACCATTAAATAGTGGAGCCCCAGTAGTGGATTGCCTTTCCCAGTTCCTAGGTGGTACACTCATGTTGATCTTTTCCTAAGGTGTTAGCCTCTTCAAGGATAACCCGCTTTGATACCAATTGATGTTCTAAACGTCAATACCACACATGGGGAGGGGGGGTGATTTTTGTGGTACCCAATTTTCCCTCCATAAGAACCTGGTTCTACGTGTTCTAACCACTATTGTTTGCGGAATAAAAAGTACAAACAATAAATAACACATATATTTTTACGTGGAAAACACCTGGAGCAAAATGTGAAAAAAACAACGACCTACTACTTGTTGGTACCCAAATTTCTCTATGTATTTTTATACAAAAAATAATTTTAAAATAACATGTATATACATATATAAGCATGCCCAAGTGTTTTGGTATTTTTCCTAATTTTTAAAAGGTTTTAAAATCAATTTATTGTCCATTTTACCAGTACAAATATCAGTAATTATTCCCAAAACTATCAATTTTTTGTGAGTAATTTATTTTATTCGCAATTTTATATTAAAATATAGTTAAAGTAGTTTTTGTATATTTTTACAAACTTATTTAGTATTTAAAAGATTTTATTGCATATAATTGCATTTTAAGATTAATAGCATTTTATAATTGTAAAATTAGTCCCAATATTTTTAAATTAATATCTATATATTAATTGGTTCAGTACGTTTAATTTTCTTTTAAAATTATTTTTACTATTTTTTATAAAATGAAAGGGAAAACTGGCTATTTAACATTTAGCTTCATTATATTTCAATTACAACCTGTTTTACATTTCAATTTAATTTTAACCCTTAATTGACCCAATCCTAACCCCAACCAAACTGGCCCAATTTTAATTTTGATCCAACCCATAACCCATTTCAAATGACCCAACTCGGTTCCCACTTACCCGCTTAAATCTGAGCTGTTGATCACTCAGATCAACGACCATAACTCACCCTTCCATAATTAAACCTAAATGACCTACCCTAATCCCTCATTTCGTTGTGATAGCTGCCTTTGAAATCCTTCGTCTCTCTAAACTCTCTCAAGGTTCTTCGGAAACCTAGCCTTCCTCTTACCTTTTGTTCACCGCCTTTTCACCGGAATCCATGGATTCTCAGGCCATGGATGGTCTATAATCACCCCTCTCCACCATTAGACCTTGCGTGTTCGAGTTTTTAAAGTTTGACCTCAATGGTCCTCTTTCCGATCTTCTCAGATCTTTGGTTCCATGGACTCTCCAGCCTTTGCTCCGGCATATTCAAGAATCAGGAGCCCGATTCTCAATCATCTGACTCAGGATCGAAATTTCTTCCAAGCCTTTCTCATTTTTAGGATTTCTCCAAAACCCTAATCTATTCGAAGTATTTCTCTGTTGTTTTCTTAGATCTATGCTGTATTTGTGCTTCACTCAACTTTTAAAGTGTTTTACCTAAATTTGCTTTTCAAAATCGTTTGTCTTCGATTTAGGGTTTCTGAAAGGTTTTCAAAAAATCTTTTTGATTCTTCCTTCTCTTTTCTTTATGTGTGTTTGCGTATATTACGCTCGTATATTTTCTTTCTTTTTACTACACATGTGTTGTTCTTCTGCTTTTCGTTTTCTACTATACATGTTACTCATGTGCTCACATGCTAATCCTTGTTATGTTTTCCTTACTCTTCTACTATATGTGTTTACTGTTGAGTTCTTTAATTTGTTTGCTTTACTGGACTTTGTTCTAGTTCTTGCTAAATATGTTTCATCTACTTTTGCTTAAGTTTGTATCACTCCTTCTCTTCTGAACTTGCTTAAGTTACGACTTTTCAAAAACATGTTCTTTTATGCTCTTCAATAGTTTTCTTCCATGTTGTTTCAAACTTGCTATCATATCTATTGTTTCATGAGTCTCTGAAAGAGACCTCCGAGCCTTTATTAGTGGTTTGCCTTCTCATATCTATGTCTGATTCGATTTGAAACCCTAGGATTTGGGGGTTTCTTTGGCGAGTTTTATTTTATGTTCGGGTTAGAGATCTACTTTGGAAACCCGCACTATTAGACTCATTCTAAGTACTATGAACTAAATTTGAAACTCTTTGCTTGTGATTTTGAACTTTTTCCATGCTTGTATTTTCTAATTAGCATGACAACTCCTTTTGTTTAATATTTGTGTGCTTTATATCTGAGAAATTCTTCCTTCAAAAAGGTTTTGACAACTATTTTTTTCGAATTCCTTTTAATAAGTTTTGACTGATTGCCAATGATTTTCTTTAATCAAACCCTCATTACATATTCCTGACTTTGTTCATTCAAACAAAGCCTGTAATTTGATTTCCCTGGCTGTTTGATTGATTCCCTTTCCTTATTTTTCACAAACCGTGTGCCACTAAACTTTTTACTTAAATAACTCCTGTGTATTTACTCTTCTTGTGCTACTTTGAATTTTTTTTATCAAATTCTTTCCTTAATAGTCTTCTACCCGTTTGAAATCAGAATCCTTTAACTGAAGGGAGATTTTGTGTGATTGATTGCAAACTATTCCCTTACCTTTTCTTACTTGTTTTCTGCACTATAAAAGGGGCACGACCCTTCTGCACTTAGACCACCTTGAACCTTCAGTTCAACACCATCAACTTACATTACTTATACTTCAAATTGCATACTCTTACACATACACACACTATATATTACAATACTCATTTCAATTCTCCACTCCCTTATGAGAACTTTTGCACTGCTTGCTTGCAATTTGGCATACAAGACTTCTGCTTTCACTTATTTATTTCACTAATACTGGTATCTTCCCTATGTGTTTACTTTACAGTTGCTACACTCTTGTCTACTTTGATGTTCATATTCTGTATTAAATATGCTACTCTCTCTTTTCTGTTGAAACACGTTCTCAAGTCACTAAACTAAACGTGTGTTCATATTTGTAGGTTTTGATAAATGACAAACCGATGTGAACGGAATATTGACATATGCCGAAGTCCAAGCACAAGAGAAACAAAGATCAAGATTTAGTAAAGCAACAAAGTTATACATGAGTCGTTCTATAATTGTGATCTTGATCCGACAATTGATTCAAGACTTAGCTTCTCTCGTAAAATCATTTTTATCAAATCATGCATCTTTAATTTAAAGCAAAATGATTTTCAAACATTTCTTTTTAACCAAAATGAATTTTAAACATGTCTTTCAAATCTGGACAAAGATAATCGATTATGTACTTATGATAATCGATTATGTTAAAGCAGTGTACACCAGATTTTACAAAGCTGTAAGATAATCGATTATGTACCTTATGATAATCGATTATGTTAAGGCAGTGTACACCAGATTTTACAAAGCTGCAAGATAATCGATTATGTACCTTATGATAATCGATTATGTTGAGGCAGTGTTCACCAGATTTTTCAAAGCTACAAAATAATCGATTATGTGCCTTAGACTAATCGATTATATTGAGGCAGTGAGCATCAGATTTTACAAAGTAGCAAAATAATCGATTATGGCTTTCTGGTAATCGATTATATTAAAGTCTGTTGCCAAAGTATTTTCAAACACTGAAAAATAATCGATTATGTATAATCAGACAATCGATTATGTTAAGCATAAAATCGGGAATTGATTTTTGAACGTTGTCAGGTAATTGATTATACGATTTGGATAATCGATTATTCTGCTTATAATCTGGGATTGATTTTTGAACGTTGGCAGATAATCGATTATGTAGAATCAGATAATCGATTATCCTAGCACAAAATCAGCAATTTGTGATTGGCAATTAAGCAACGGTCTTGGGTGTTTTGAGCACTACAAATACAACTCAAAATCACTCTTCTAAGCACAACAACTGAATACATTCTTGCTAAAGCTTACATACTCTCTTTGCAATCATTTTATATTCATTTCATAAGTTTTTGAGAGCCAAACTCTTGACGAAATTGTTGTGTTCTTGAGCGTATTGTTTTTACTCATATCTACTCTATTAAGAGAGTCTTGTCTTGAGTGCTAAGTGTTTGTACACACTTGAAGGGATATTCTAATCCCTTGTTGTAAGAAGGAAAAGTAGTTCCTTGGTTTGAAGTCTTGAGGTGCGGTATCCTCGAGCAGGTTGAAGTCTTGTAGAGTGTATATCTACAAGCAAGTGTAACGGTTTGTTAGGCACCCGTAAGCTTAACGAAGTTAGTGTAAAACTCGAGAGAGTCTCTTTGGGACTGGACTAACCACACGTTGTGGTGCACCAGGATAAAATTTGGTGTGTTCTCTCCTTATCTTTTTTAATTACTGCACTTACGTTATTCCTGCAATTTTTAATTCCGCAAATTTACACTACTTTTTATTATAACGCTATTCACCCTCCCTCTAGCGTTAAGCATATATTCTAACATTTTCATCTACTGTTTGTTGTGAATTCCCTATACCCCTACTCCCTTCTGTGTGTTTGAGTTAAGGTTCATGGCCTGGCAGTAACCAAATTGCTGCTTAGGTCCGAACATGATCCCAGTGGATCCTAACTCTCAAAATGTGGCTAACAGGCTGGTCAGGGGTGTGCCAGCACTCTTAATTGCTGGGCATAACCACCTTCCTGCCATGGCCTTCCTCTAATTCTCATTTATGCACTTACACTTACTCTTAGACTCTAAGTTTTGTCCCCCCCCCCCTCTTATGAGCCATTCCTTAGGACCTTGAGTTCTCTTTGAACTTTGACATTTGAGGGTCGGCCCTTCCAAACTGCACTATAATCTAATTCTGCAATGTGTCTGGGGTGTAAGCACTGCCCGAAGTCCACTTGAGGCTCTTAGGGAACTTTGACACATCCCAAATAAGAGAAATGATTTGGAAATCTAATCTTTGGAAGTTGGTTCATTTCATATTTCAGACCTAGGGTCTGAATTAGGCACTCCTTGGTTGGAACTTTTAATTTCTGATGTAATTTTTATTTTTCTTGATTCATTCGGGTATGTAGTAATAACTTATGAGGTTTTAGTAAAAAGGGGAGGGTCACTCATGTATATATACGGGTATACATCATGCTTTAGGTATTTACTTCTACAATCACAACCTGCTTTTTCACTTATGCATCTGCATTTAGAAATCATGTCTATAAGTTTCTGCAGTTAGAAATCATGTCTACTAGTTTCTGCACTTCTGCATATAGAAATCATGCCTATAAGTTTATGCATTTCTGCATATAGAAATCATGTCTATAAGTTTCTACACTTCTGCATATACATATGTCATAAGGCAAACAGTCTATAGGTTAAAATAATAACAAGTTCATCCTAGATACCATGCCTTTAGGATTCCTGCATCCTGATAATCATTTTAAAATCAATAACGCTTAGAAATCATGCCTATAGGAGTAACCGTTTGAATCTGATTCGTCTATTTCATCTACAAGACTAAAATTAGTAGTAATATTGTTTAATATCTGCATAATTAATTTGTTTCTAAAATCAGTAATCCTTCTTCAAAATTAGTATGCCCTCTGCATTGTTAGATATCATGCCTATAGGTCTCACCTAGGCAAACCATTAGGTAATTAATTAATTACAACAATCTTTGATAATTACAACCAGCAGGTAGGCTTAATTTGGACTTCTTATATAAAAATATATGATAAATCATCCTACCTTAACGCTTTAAGTATAATTCAGACCCTAACCAGTATATGTAAGTCATGCTAAACAATTTTCTTATTTAAGTGAGGAGGTCTGTTTGAGCCTTTAAACTGCTATGTGTTTCCCTTTAAATTGCTTTATGTGTTTTATTTGTAGTATTAGAATTTTGCCCTTTTAAAATCTGAAAAAGCCCTAATTCCCTTCCCTTTTAGGATTAGCAGTCCCAAATGCCTCCGGGACTGATAGGAATGGGACGGGTACTAGCATGCAATAAGTAACTATTCCGCGCTTTAATACCTTAACGGGGTGGGAAAGGATAGATATAGGTATGATGACCGGTGTGCTAATAGCTCATGTAGACCCTCTTTTGAGGAATGATTACTGGGTATTGCATTGATGTGATCTATATTGTTCATAAACCTATGACCCCCTTCCCCTTTACTTGTTTATATTTATTTTTTCCGAATAGACCAAACTAATTCTTAAAATTTCTATTTTTTTATTTTTTTCAAACTTTCAATTTACTTGAAATATTATGTGAAAACCCCTTTTTATTTGAGACTTCTATTGTCTTATTTTTTATTTAAAGTCACAATTATAACACGTCGGGGAACCACACTAGTGGATCTTGAGGGTTGCCTAACACCTTCCCCTCGGGATAATTTCTAGCCCTTACCCAAACTCTGGTTGTTCAACTCAAACCCTTCTTAGTGTCCTAATGCACTTTAATCATTAGGTGGCGACTCTTCAAAATCCAAACCCAATTCCCAAAAGGGTACAATTCGTCATCCCAAATGTCATAAACCCGATTTTGTGAGAAACATAGGGCGCGACAGCATGGCGACTTTCCTGGGGAATTCTCTTAGGTTTCTACCATTTCATGTTATTTGTGACTCTACTGTTTCATTATTGCCTTTACTTAATGTTTTTATCTCTTCTTCTTTCAAGACACTGACTTGGCTCTTCGTTTCTTTTATTTAATTTAAAGCTTTCCTATTGTAAATTATGAGCAACTGTTGTAATTATTACTTTGTAAACATGCAAATATGTGCCAATTTGTTTAATTATTGTAATTGCATCTTCAACATCATATTCTACTCGTGCCAAAAAAATACCATAGAAATACTCATAATGAGTGGTTGCGCCCTTCCGATATTATCATCCCCTAAATTTGGAAAAGGCATAGTTGCGATAAAACCAGTCGATCAATAGTGTAGTCTACGGTTACGTGCCTTTCCCTCTTGAGTTGTCCTCTCAAGGGTACCATTCTAATGCCCCATAGAAACCTTACTCTATTTAACTATGCATGCATCATGGTCAAAATTAGCCGAATGAGTTATGTTGTCCGCATAATGGCTCTTTAAGATTGCCTTGTCCAAAGTTCACTAGGTTTCCTTGAAACCCAAATGGATGCTACCATGTTCTGTGCATTTATTTGGAGAAATAAATGCTTTTCATGCTAATTGTTGATATTTAATAGTCGAGTCTGGTCAGGGTAAGGGTCTAACACCTTTGTCTTGCAAAAAATGAGGCACGAAGTCCCGAGATTCGGCATGGTCACCAACATCCACCTAAGGTTGCTAAGCTGGTGGGAAGACCTTCATTCAAGTGATCGAACTCTTGTCCGAAAATACTTGGGAAATTTACCTTCTTTTCTGCCAATCCAACCCAAAATCAAAATCATAGAGGCTACTACTGTATTCTGGGATGGCGACAAGTCTGTGTTCCGCTTCGGGGACATTGAGATGACACCTTTGCTAGAAGAAATAATAGGACTAGCTAGTATCTCATGGTATACTCAGGGTTTTCTTATGCCTGAAAATCGCAAGGGTAGAGGTTTTCTCAAAATGATTGGACTAAAGAAGAAACCATATTTGACCTGTTTGAAAGATTCTTACATTTCTTTTGACTATCTGTACGAAAGGTACGGTCATAGCAAGTCCTACCGTACTTATCCCGATTAATTCACCCTCACATCATTGGGGCACATCCATCAAAGGGTCTTTGTCTTTATGTTCTGAATCTTGGGGATGATAGTATTTCCTATGAAGAAAGCAAGGATCCACACCAAGTTAGACATGTTCACTAAAACCCTAATGGAAGGAATTTATGGACAACCCTTTAACATAGTACCTATGATCATTGCGGAAATATATCGAGCCTTGGAAAACTGTCAACGAGGGGCTAAACACTTTGAGGGTTGCAACTTATTGCTCCAACTATGGCTCATGGAGCACCTCCAAGAGGGTGAATATCGACAAGAGATTCTGCATAGAACTAGGAAGATCATATTGCCTTCCATAAGCCAAGGTGAATGAACTATATGCCTAACATGTTTGCTAAACCAAAAGACGCTAAAGGGTGGGTTGAGTTATTCAAAAATCTGAAAGAGGATCAGGTACAATGGATTTTTGAGTGGTTACCCACTGGAGAGTTCATTACTCGATACTGGGATGCACAATTCCTCATACTTATCGGCTTGAGGGGCACTTACCCTTACATTGCTCTCCGAGTTATGAGATAGGAAAGAAGGGAGCAGGTTATACCGATGGTTGTCAAGATGAGTCACTTCAAGGCCGAATTTCAGAATGACGATAGTCCATACGTGTGCCAAGCTCAACATATATGGCACTGCAAAATTTTCCTGGGAAAAGAATCCATTGAACCAGACAGGTACCATGCTGGTTATACTCCATTCTATCCAAGCTAATTAGAAGACGATCATGATGGGTTAGGTCAACCTGAGTTTGTTCGAGGTCATAGGATCATCGATAAAATGGCTGAAGTACAAGTCAATTACAACTAACTGCACAGGAGGATTCAAGAATGTGAAAGTGAGCACGGGGAAATACAAGAAGCCCACCAAAAGCTGATCGAAGAGTGGAAATATAGGGATGTCAGCAGCAACAAACGACTAGGATGCTTGGAGCGGGGTTTGGTGGAGCTAGCAGGGAAATTCATCAAAAGGATCAAGGACTGCCAGAATGCTGAGGGAAATGAAGGTGGAGATCTGGGTAGAGATCACTTGCTGTTGGGACTTCGTGAGATGGTGAAGTTGTTAGATGGAGCTAAAGATGCCGAGTCTGGGGAAGGTCCTTCCTTGGATCAAGTAGTTAGCTGTTATATGGAGCTAAAGATGCCAAGTATGGGGAAGGTCTTTCTGGGACCAAGTAGTTAGGAGTCTTTTCTTTTGAGAATTCATTGAGGCCAATGGCCATTAGTGACATTTTATTTTTTGCTATTTTAGTGTCGTTTTGGGATTCGTCTAATTTTTACCAATAAAATGAGGCATTTAGCATTATAAGTTCTCTAAATCAACTTGTCGCTAAGACTACCTCAGGCATAATGAGGCTACCAAATTAGAACACGATTTATATCATAGCATTTTGTGTTTAAATATTGAAACGTTTTCTTCTCATAATCCCCATTAACTTGTTTCCTTTTTGTTTTTTCTTTTTGTTTTATTCCCCTCTCCAATGGTTAGTTGGTGCAATCTGGCATCAGAAACAAAAATTAATGGAAGATTTAAGCAATACCAGAAAGGAGAACTCAGTCAAACAGGTAGAGGTTCCTCGGGGTATTCAGGTTTCCAAGGAAAGTACCTCCCAACTCGAACAAAAGTTATTGAAATTTCAAGAAGAACTGGACAAAGTTCAGAACTTGGAAAGATTGTCATTTTCCCTCACTACCCCATATGTCAGTTTCCCGAACACTCAAAACCCCACACCACCACAAAACATTTCGAAACCACTCCGCTCCTCAACACACTGCAACACTTTCCATACATCCAACAATACTCCACTGCTCATCCACGAACTTGTAAACTCTATAAGTGACCATTTTCACCCTCACAATCCCATATATGTGGAAACTGTGCCGCATCAAACTCAGCCCATTTCAAGCACACTCGAGTCTGATGACAAAGACTCGCTTATCAGGAATTTGGCTAAAGAGCTCAATAAGTTGACTAGCAGAATTCTGGGCATCGAGGGTAGTAAAAGGATCGAAGGGTTGAATTATGAAGACCTTTGCATTCAACCCGATGTCAAACTGTTAGAGGGGTACAAACCTCCTAAGTTTGAGATGTTTGATGGTACCGGGGATCCAAGAGTTCACCTGAGAACATACTGTGACAAGTTGGTCAGAGTAGGAAAGGACGAAAAGATTAGTATGAAACTCTTCATGAGAAGTCTAAAAGGAGATGCTCTATCTTGGTACATCAACCAAGACCCAAAGAAGTTGTCAAAATGGGTAAGTATGGCGTCCGATTTTATGGACAGACTCAGGTTCAACATGAAAAAATTGCCAGATGTGTTCTCCATCCATAAGTTTAAGAAGAAACCTGCGGAGACATTCTACGAGTGTGCTACTCATTGGAGATCGGAGGTTGCTAAGGTTAGGCCAACACTAGAAGAAGAACAAATGAATCGGTTTTTCGTCCGAGCTCAAGACCCACAGTACTATGAGAGGTTGATGCTGATTGAAGGCCAGAAATTTTCCGACATCATCAAGCTAGGGAAGAGGATCGAAGAAGGTACCAAAAGTGGTATGGTCACTAACTTTGAAGCTTTGCATGCTACCAACAAGGCTCTATAGTTTAGTGGCACAAGAAAAGGTACGTGAGCGCGGTGATGGTTTCACAAAGAACAAAGTCCCCAATCAAATACCAAACCTAGCCATTACCTCCACTCACATATCAGCCTACCCGAAATTACCAAGCATCATCACCCTCTTACCAAGCTCCACCACCTACTTACTAATCACCTCCACCACCTACATATCATCCCAGTTCACCTACATATTCCCAGCCCGCACATGTTTACCAAGGCTATAGCGCTCAGTTCTCTCATTATCAATCACCTCCCACTCGCCAATACATTCCTAGACCTCGACCAATTTTTGACTGCAAACCTCCAAAACAATACACCGCCGTTGCCGAACCAATCGACCAGCTGTATGAAAGGCTCAAAGCTGCTGGTTATGTCACCCCCAACCTTATTATAACTCCTGAAAACCCTTCCCACTAGGTCAACCCAAGTAAATCCTATGCATACCATTCAGGCATGAAAGTGCATACCATTAACGAATGTTTTTCTCTGAAAGATAAGATCCAGGCACTGATCTATAACAAGATTATTGTGGCAAAGGAGCCTGCTCCAAATGTCCACAACAACCCTTTACCTGACAACAAGGGTGGAGGCATTTGCATGATCGAGATAGAAGATGACTAGGATCCTAAAAGATCGATCGGATTGATCGTAGAAAGTGATGAGCCAAAGAAACCAACAGTAACCCTTAATTCGATTGTACTCCAATTCTAGACTTGTAGAGACGCTGACGCAAATATGTCCATACCACTCAAGTTTGAAGCACCTTCTTCTGCAAAGACGCCAGAACCGATTGAGGTCGAGTTTGGGTCCCCAAAGGCACTTGTGCCATTTGAGGTTGTTGTGTTACCTTCCAAAGCAAGGGTGCCCATTCCAGTAGTTATGTCAGCCATAACACCATTCCATACGAAGGTCATACCTTGGGATTACACAGCCGAGACCAGGAGGAAAGGAAAATCCAAATCCTGAGAAGTGGTTACAGCATAGGGTATGATAAGAACAGGCCGAGTGTATACTCCTGAACACTTGGCTGAATCAAGAAAGCAGGCCTCTGGATGGCCAAACATCACTGAAACCGAGCCCGATGATCTCTGGAGAAAGATACAAGCAAAAGAGTACTAAATCATTGATCAGTTGAACAAAATACCAGCACATATCTCTATGCTAGCTTTGCTGCAAAGCTCCGACTCACATAAGAATGGTATGTTAAGACTATTGAAAGAGGCATATGTACCAAGAAATATCACTGGAGGAGAGATGGCGAATATGGTAGGGGAGGTATTGGTGAGTCACAAAATCACTTTCCATAAAGATGAGTTCCCACCAGTAGGTTTGAGCCATAACAAAGTGTTGCACATCACCGTGCAGTGTGAGGATTATTTTATTGCCAGAATCTTGATTGACGGAGGGTCCAACCTTAACATTTATCCATTGGTAACGCTCAAAACATTGGAAAAGAGCCTGCATGAGATCAAGGATGGGGCCATCAATGTTAAAGCTTTTGATGGTTCCCAAAGGTCCACTGTTGGGGAAATCAGCTTGTGTCTGCAAATAGGACCGACTTTGTTTGACGTTGATTTTCAAGTGATAGCGTCCCATCATTTTGCAACTTACTTTTGGGACAACCTTGGATTCATGCCACTGGGGCTGCAGTATCAAACCCTACATCAGGCGGTAAAGTTTGAGTGGAATCACCAAGAGGTGATTATTCATGGCCATGGTAGCAATCCCATATACAGTTGCCAGACCATCCCATAGATCAGAGGAAGAAGGAAGATAGGCGGAGAAACCTACCACCACATCGAACGAGTAGTGTTGTTGATAAGAATAAACGGTGGGAAAACAAGATTGAAAGCATACTGAACTAGAGCTGATACGAACCTGGCAAGGGACTTGGCAAAAACCTCCAAGGAATCGCCAAACCTATCAAGCCGAAGAAACATGGTATCACCTTCGGCCTAGGATATGAGTATACATGGAAAAATTTTAACAAATGGTCCATACTACCCTTTGGAGCAGACTTTCCAGTCGGCCAATGTTATATATGGGTCGGAAGAAGATGAAACACTAGTGGTAATGAGGACTTTATTATTGGAAGACATGGACTATTATGTCATTTTCGAGGAGGAAGGGGAGGAAGGCCCTTCTATACAAGCCATGAGCCGAGGATCACGCCTTAACAATTGGACTATCAGAACCACCAGAGCATGGAAACTTCGGGGGAGCAAGGCTGAACAAAGCACCATGCATTATCTTTTATTTTTCACTAGTTGGCTTTTTTTCCGCATTTTTATTTCAAAATAAGAGCTCCGATGCTTAAAACAATTATGAAATTTATCACATCACTTCAGTTTCTTATAAATATTACTCTTATTACTTTCTCTCATTTACTTTACCTATGCAACATTGTTATTACTTATCTTGATGAACCAATGACTGTGACTTTAATGAGACAATGCAACAAACGAACATAGATTCAGAGGAATATGATATACCAGAAGAGGTTGTTATAGAGGTTGAGGATTTTGAGAATAGACCTAAGTCTAACCTGAATGAAACTGAGGTTGTCAATCTGGGATATGCAAAAAATGTCAAAGAAACACGCATCAGTCTTCATTTATCGCCATCAGAAAAGGAAGAGTACATGAAATTTCTAAGGGAATATGAGGATATATTCGCATGGTCATATGATGACATGACTGGTTTGAGTATATCCATTGTAGCACACAAGCTGCCAACTGATCCGACATGCTCACCGGTGAAACAGAAGCTCAGAAAGTTCAAACCTGACATGAGTTTGAAAATCAAGGAAGAAGTCACTAAGCAAGTCAAAGCCAAGGTTCTCAGAGTAGCAGAGTATCCAACATGGTTAACCAATATTGTGCCAGTGTTGAAGAAAGACATAAAGGTTCGAGTGTATGCCAACTGCCGGGATCTCAACCGGGCCAGTCCAAAAGACGACTTCCCCTTGCCGAACATACACATTTTAATTGACAACTGCACTAAACATGAGCTGCACTCGTTCTTTGATTGTTTTGTTGGGTATTATCAGATATGGATGGATAAGGAAGATGCTAATAAAACGGCTTTTACTACTCCGTGGGGATGTATTGTTACATAATGATGTCATTTGGGTTAAAGAATATCGGGTCCACCTACATGAGGGCTATGACTACCATTTTCCATGATATGATACATAAGGAGATGGAGGTGTATGTAGATGATGTCATTATCAAATCCAGGAAAGCCACTGATCACATGGAAGATTTGAGAAAGTTCTTCAACAGATTGAGAAGGTACAACTTGAAGCTGAATCCCACAAAATATAGATCCGAGGTTTCTGATAGAAAGCTACTGGGTTCATTGTATGCCGCCGAGGGATAGAGCTGGACCTATCAAAGGTCAAGGCTATCCAAGAATTTCCACCACCAAAGAAAAAGAAGGCCATGATGAGTTTCTTGGGGAGACTCAACTATATCAACCAGTTCATAGCACAATCTACTGTCATCCGTGAGCAAATTTTTAAGATGTTGAAAAAGGATGCCGCTACCAAATGGACTGATGATTGTCAGAAAGCCTTCGACAAAATTAAGAAATACCTGTCAATGCTTCCAGTTTTAGTTCCGCCTGAACTAGGTAGACCACTACTACTCTACCTCGCAGTGTTGGATGGAGCGTTTGGTTGTGTTCTTGGGCAACATGATGAAATACGGAGGAAGGAACAAGCCATATACTATCTCAGTAAGAAGTTCACCCCGTACGAGGCCCGGTATTGTATGTTAGAATGCAGTTGTTGTGCTCTGACTTGGGTAGCTCAGGAGTTGAGGCATTATTTCTATGCCTGCACTACATACTTCATATCAAGAATGGATCCATTGAAGTATATCTTTCAGAAGCCCATTGCCCACTGGCAAGCTATCTAAGCGGCAAATCCTACTAAGTGAATATGACATTGTCTATGTAACTTAGAAGGCAATCAAAGGAGAAGCACTAGCAGATCACCTTGCTGAAAACCCCGTGGATGGAGAGTACAAACCCCTAAAGACGTATTTTCCTGACGAAGAGGTCTCATTTATAGGAGAAGATATTGCAGAATCCTATGATGGCTGGACAATGTTTTTTGATGGAGTAAAAACTTCAAAGGAGTTGGCATTAGAGCAGTCCTAATGTTAGAAACTGGTCAGCATTATCCGGTGTCTGCCAAACTCAGGTTCCCATACACCAACAATATGGCCGAATACGAAGTATGCATCTTAGGGCTCAAGCTGGTCATTAACATAAACATCCAAGAGTTGCTAGTGATCGAGGATTTAGAATTGCTTGTACATCAGGTCCAAGAAGAGTGCACAGCCAAGAACTCCAAGATACTCCCTTATCTGCATCATGTACAGGAGTTGAGGAAGAGATTCACAAAGACAGAATTTTAGCATATCCCTAGAGTTCAGAATGAGTTTGCTGATTTGGCTACCCTATCATTGATGATACAACATCCAGACAAGAATTTCATTGATCATACCCCGGTAAAGATTTGTGATCATCCAACTTATTGCACTCACATCGAGGAAGAAGCAGACGCAAAGCCGTGGTTTCATGATATCAAGGAATATTTGGCAACACAAGAATACCTAGAACTTGCAAACGCTACTCAGATGCACACATTTTGAAGGTTATCCAAAAATTTCTTTCATAGCGGAGGAATCCTGTACAGGAGCACTCCCGATTTGGGATTACTAAGGTGTTTTGACGCGAAGGAAGCATCCAGGCTATTGGAGGAAATTCATGCAGGGACCTGCGGTCCACACATGAACGGTTTTGTCTTAGCAAAGAAGATTCTCTAAGCTAGTTATTTTCTGGATGACTATGGAAACAGACTGTATCCAATACGTCCGAATGTGCCACCGCTGTCAAATACATGGACACATGATAAGGGTGCCTTCAATGAGCTTAATGCAACAAGATCACTGTGGCCATTTGCCGCTTGGAGAATGGATGTTATTGGACCAATTGAACCTGACGCATCAAATGGACATATGTTTATCCTGGTGGCCTTTGATTATTTCACCAAATGTGTTGAAGCATCATCGTATAGGGCAGTAACTAAGAAAGTCGTAGCAGACTTCATCCGCGACCATATCGTTTGTCGGCTGGGAATACTAGAGTCAATCATTACTGATAATGGTTCCAATATCAACAGTGAATTGATGAAATCTAGGTGTGAAATCTCCTAGATCAAGCATATGAATTCTACAGCCTACAAACCTCAAATGAATGAAGCCGTTGAAGCCGCCAACAAGAATGTCAAGAAGTTACTAAGGAAAATTATATAGAAGCATAAGCAGTGGCACGAAAATCTATCATTTGCTTTATTGGGGAACCGTACCATAGTTCGCACCTCAACCTGGGCAACTCCCTACATGCTGGTTTATGGTACAGAAGCGGTCATTCCTGTCGAGGTAGAAATTCCCTCCCTAAGGATCATATAGGATGCAGAACTCGATGATGCAGAATGGGTAAAAAGTCGCTACGAGTAGTTAGCTCTTATAGATGAAAGAAATGAATGTGGTTTGCTACGGTAAACTTTATCATAGCAAAATGTCCAGAGCCTTCAACAAAATAGTCAAGCCAAGACAATTTACACCGGGGCAGCTGGTGTTAAAGAAGATTTTTCCGCATCAAGACGAAGGAAAAGGGAAATTATCTCCCAACTGGCAGGGTCCGTACATGGTTTACTGGGTCCTAACCAGAGGAGCCATGATACTTGCAAAAAAATGGACGAAGAAGTTTGGACAAAGCTAATCAATTCAGATGCAGTTAAATGATACTATGTGTACCCATTTATGATTTCTTTCATGATGTAATTTAAACTACTCCTGACCTTATTTCCATCTGCATTTTCTGCATTGCATAAGGCTACCGTTCTGCTTCTGAGGTAAGCTCAACTGTGACGACCCAAAGGGTCATCACCGTAATTCTACCTTCTTTGTGCTCCTGAGGCCTTGAAAACCTATTAATTGGTTTCCTCGATTTTCATGCGCAATCCGGGCGCGAAGCAGGAAAATTTTTATGTGGAGATATTTGAATTATGTGTTAAAAACTATAAGTTTTGATGATAATATTGCTATAGTAGACTTTGGTCAACATTTTGGGTAAACGAACCCAGACCCATAATTTGACGATCCCGGAGGGTCCGTAAGGAAATTTGGGACCCGGGCGTATCCCCGAAATCGAAAACCGAGGTCCCAGGCCCAAGTACGGTGCTTTTCTGTGAAATTATTTTCTGAAAATGCTTATGGAAAAATAAATATGAAAATTGATCAAAAGTAATGGTATCGGGCTCGTATTTTGGTTCCGACGCGCGGTACAATTCATAAATAGGCGTTAAGCTCTATTTGTAAATTTTGGTTGAATACGGACGTCGTTTTACGTGTTTCGGACTAAAAATGGAAAATTTGAAAGTTTTGAACTTTAAAATGAAAATCATGAGTTTGGAGGTTGATTTTTTGATTTTGATGTTATTTTGGTGATTTGATTGCACGAGTAAGTCTGTAGCATGTTTTTGAGGTTGGGTGCATGTTTGGGTTGGAGCCCCGAGGGCTCGAGTGAGTTTCAGATAGGTGTTAGGCTTATTTTGAAACATTTTAACTGCTGGTGTCTGCACTGTTCGCATTTGCGAAGCAATCTTCGCATTTGCGAGCTTTTCCTTTAGCCTGCCTCTTCACAAATGCGAGGAAAAATCTCGCAAATGCGATCCCCCCTTTGCAGCCTAGTCTTCGCAAATGTGAAGACATTCTCGCAAATGCGAGGCCTGTTCAATTTTTGCACTCTTCGCAATTGCGACCCCCGTTATTTTCTGCATTCTTCGCAATTGCGAACAAAATGTTGCAATTGCGACATCTGCAACTATTCAACTTATACTTAGCCAATTTCAAACTTCATTTTTCATATTTTCAAAATCCAAACCTCAATTGGCGATTTTCTATCGACTATTTCTCTCCCAAGTCACTTGTAAGTCAACTTCTACTCAATTTCTTCAAACTTTAACATCTTTTATCATGATTTCAGCTTAAAATCAAAGTTTTTAATGGGTAAAAATGGGAATTTGGGGTAGAACCTAGGTTTTCATAAAATTGGGGATTTGGACCTCAATTTGGGGTCCGATTTTAAAACAAATTGCATATATGAACTCGTGGGGGAATGAGTAACCTGGTTTTGGGTCGAACCTCGAGTTTTGACCACGTGGGCATAGAGGCATTTTGGGAATTTTGGGTAAAACTTTGGTAATTTCATTCTTATGCATTCAAATTGATTTAACTAACATTTGGTGATACATTTGAGTAAATTGCGGTTAGATTCGACCGGTTTTGAGGCGAATTCGCAGAGTAAAGCTATTCTAGAGCTGTGAGTTGAGTTGGATGCTTTCGAGGTAAGTGTTTGATCTAACTTTGGCTTGAAGGAATATGATTAGATTGATATTTGCTATGTGTTATGTGGAGTCGGTGTATAGGTATGATGACGGTTACCTATGCACCCGAGTCTAGCATGACCGTGAGTAATATTTTCTATTAAAATTGCAAAAGAAGTGAACCATTGTGCTAATTACTTGCTAAATGAACTATGAAGTGATAGTTGAGAAGAAAATGAACAAAAAGGAAATTTTGGTACTTTTCCCTTGCCGGGACTTATTATTGAGCTGTATTCCCTTGCCGGGATTTATTGATGAGTTATTCTCCCTTGCCAGGATTTATTATTGAGTTATTCTCCCTTGCCGGGATATTTTGTCTTGTTATATATTCCTTTCCCGTTTTGGTTGTGACCATTGATTGGGTGAGGAAGATAGAGTAAAAGCACGAAGGGTGATGCCGTGCACTATGTATTTGAGAGTAAAAACACGAAGGGGGATGCTGTGCACTGTTATATTGAGAGTAAAAGCACGAAGGGTGATGCCATGCATTATATTTGATATTCTTGATGAGATGCGAGAGTAAAAGCACGAAGGGTGATTCCGTGCATTATATTTGACATTCTTGGTGAGAAATGAGAGTAAAAGCACGAAGGGTGATGGCGTGCATTATATTTAACATTCTTGGTGAGGAATGAGAGTAAAAGCACGAAGGGTGATGCCGTGCAGTTGTTGATTTCACCGTTTTCTTTATTTAATTATTATATATTCAGTTCCATTTATTGTTTGTTGAAGTTATAATTAAACTGCTACTCCCCGAGCATGTCCCTTCCCCTTTTATCTGTTTAAATTGTTGTTCTCTTTATGTTATTGCACATATATCTGTATAAGTTGTTTGTGGTAGGTCCGGTTTAGCCTCGTCACTACCTTGCCGAGGTTAGGCCGGGAACTTACCAGCACATGAGGTCGGTTGTGCTAATACTACACTTCTGTGCCCTTTTTGTGCAAAGGTCAGGACATAGCCTACAGACTGCAGCAATAGTTAGGGGGAGATCCTTTAGTCCAGAGGCTCCGAGGTAGTTCGCTGGCGTTCTCGGACCCTGAGTCTCTTCTATCTCTTTCCAGTTTGTTTTATTGTATCAAACAGACATGCTATGTATTCATACTATTGCTTTTAGTACTCTTTAGTCATCCGTGAGCAGTGACACCAGATACTAGGTAGAGGCATGTTACAAATTTTCGCAGTTTGTTATTATTTCTGTTAAAAGTCTTTCTCATATTTCTATTTAATTATTTCGGTTACTATATTTTTAGATTAACATTATATGGAATATTTTAAAAAGGGTTGGCTTGCCTAGCTCCTATAGTAGGCGCCATCACGACTCCCGATGGTAGGAAAAATTCGAGTCGTGACAAAGTTAGTATCAGAGCACTAGGTTACTTGGGTCTCACAACTAATGGACAAGCTCGGTAGAGTTTGAGGGATCGGTACGGAGACGTCTGTATTTATCCCCAGAGGCTACATAGTCACGAAAAATTTCACTTTGTTCATTCTTGTCGTGTGATTCTGTTTCTCAAATATTAATTGTCATTCTACTATGTTCTTTCGCAGATGGCGAGAACATGTGCATCTTCTTCTTCTTCCGCGCAGCAGCTCCCGCGAGGGGCAGGGGCCGAGGTTGTCCCAGAGGTCGCGGCAGGGGAAGATCTCAGCCCCAGGAAGCAGTTCCAGAGGTGGAGCCTCATATTGACTTTGATGACGAGGTTCCAGCTCCAGTGGGCCCAGTTCAGGTCCCAGGAGGAGTGATGTTTTCCCCGGGTCTTCAGGATGCTCTTGTCCGCATAGTGGGCTTTATGGACAGTGTCGCTAGAGCGGGATTGCTACCAGTAGCACCAACCACTTCTCAAGCTGCAGGAGGGGTTCAGACTCTTGCTACACGTACTCCGGAGCAGGTAGCTCCCCAGACTCAGGTTACGTTGGTTAAGCCCGCAGTGGCAGCTCATACATGCATTACAGCTCAGGCCGGAGATGGGACGACCATGTCTTCAGATGCTTTGTGGAGACTTGATTGGTTCTCCAAGCTTTTTACCACCACTTTCAGCGATGCTTCATCGGAGGATCCCCAGGATTTTCTATTCAATTGTCATGAGATCCTTAGGACTATGGTGACAGTAGAGACCAATGGGGTTGATTTTTGCACTTTCAGGCTTGTGGGATCCGCCAAGACTTGGTGGAGGGATTATTTCCTATCTAGATCTACAGGGTCACCATATTTGACATGGGATCAGTTCGCAGAGTTATTTTTGGAGAAGTTTCTCCCGGTCACTTAGTGGGAGGCATGTCATAGATAGTTTGAGCGCCTTCAGCACGGCTCTATGACAGTTACACAATATGAGACCAGATTTGTTGACTTGGAAGCCATGCAGTAGTGATACTCCCTACAGAATGAGAGAGGGTCTGGAGGTTCATTGATGGATTGATTCAGCCGATTCGCCTTCAGATGGCTATGGGAGTTAGCAGTGATATTACCTGTCAGGAGGCGGCCAATGCGGCCCGCCGAGTAGATATGGCACTGGCTTGAGGAGGTAGTCAGGGTTCATACAAGAGGCCTCGACATTCTGGCAGATTTAGTAGTACCTCATCTGGAGGTACGGATTTCAATGACAGAGGCCATCCTTGAGACCTTTCCAGTCGCACTTCAGGTTTCTCATGGTACACCAGGCGGTGGTAGTCATCAGCAGTTCTTCAGCACACCACTATTCCCCATCAGTGTGCCGCCACTTGAGAACTTCAGAAGAGAACATACCGGCCGACAGGGCCAGCAGTCTCAGCTGCCGAGGGCATGTTATGGTTGCAGTGACATAGGTCATATTGTCAGATATTGCCCTCGAGCCTCGAGTAGTTCTCAGTAGCAAGGTCCTCGCCCTACGAATCAGGCAGCAGGTGATCCATAGGCCGCCCAGCCAGCTAGAGGCGGGGGTAGGGATCATAGAGGTTGAGGGAGAGACCATAGAGGTGGAGCCCGAACAGCCAGAGGCAGGGGTCAGCCTGCAGCAGATCGTCCTAGAGATACAGTTGAGGTAGGTGGGGGCCAGCCCCATTGGTATGTATTTCCAGCCAGGCCGGAGGCTGAGTCATCTGATGTTGTGATTACAGGTACTATACTGGTTTGTGATAGGGATGCTTCAGTATTATTTGATCCGAGATCTACTTATTCTTATGTGTCATCCTACTTTTCACCCTATTTGATAATGGCTAGTAAGGCTTTGGGTATTCCTGTATATGTGTCCACACCGGTTGCTGATTCTATAGTGGTCGACCGAGTGTATTATCCTTGTGTTGTGGTATTTGAGGGTCTTAAGTCCCATGTTGACTTATTGCTTTTAGACATGGTGGATTTCGATGTTATATTGGGGACGGACTGGTTGTCCTTGTATCATACTATCTTGGACGGTCACGCCAAGACCGTGACTTTGGCCTTGCCAGATTAGCCCCGACTTTAGTGGAGGGGGCCCCCAGGTATAGCCACCCGTAGTGTTATTTCGTATGTCAAGGCTCAACGTATGGTTGAGAAGGGGTGTTTAGCATATTTGGCGTATGTTTTTGACTCTAGCATAGAGGTTCCATCTATCGACTCTGTTCCTATTATTTGGGAGTTCCCCGAGGTTTTTCCTTCAGACCTACCGGGTATGCTGCTCAACAGGGATATTGATTTCTGTATTGATCTGGCTCCTAGCACTCAGCCTATTTCTATTCTGATGTATTGCATGGCCCCGCCGGAGTTGAAAGAGTTGAAGGAGCAGCTTCAGGACTTGCTTGATAAGGGTTTCATTAGACCCAGTGTATCACCTTGGGGTGCACCAGTGTTATTTGCGAATAAAAAGGAAGGATCGATGAGGATGTGCATTGATTACCAGCAGTTTAACAAGGTGACGATAATGAATAAGTATCCACTGCCGAGGATTACAATTTATATGACCAGCTCAAGGGTGCCAGAGTGTTCTCGAAGTTATATTTGAGGTCTGGTTATCATCAGCTGAGGATTAGGGCGTCTGTTGTCTCTAAGATAGAATTTTGTACTCGCTATAGGAATTATAAGTTTTTGGTCATGTCGTTTGGTTTGACCAATGCCCCGGCAACATTCATGGAGTTGATGAACCGAGTGTTCAGGCCTTACTTGGATTTATTTGTGATTGTATTTATTGATGATATCTTGGTATTCTCCCGCAGCCAGGAGGAGCATGAGCAGCACCTAAGAGTGGTCTTTCATACTATGAAGGATAGCCAGTTGTACGCCAAGTTTTCAAAGTGCGAATTTTTGTTGAGTTCAGTCGCATTCCTGGGTCATGTCGTATTACAGAGGGTATTCAGGTGGACCCAAAGAAGATAGAGGCAGTCAAGAACTGGCCTCAACCAGCTTCAGCTACAGAGATTCGGAGCTTCTTAGAGTTAGCTGGTTACTACAAACATTTTGTGGAGGGGTTTTCATCCATCGCAGCCCCGATAACTAGATTGAATCAGAAGGGTGCCCAATTCAGGTGGTCATATGAGTGCGAGGCGAGCTTCCTGAAGCTCAAGACAGCTCTGACTACGGCACCAGTATTGGTTTTGCCCACGGGATCCGGGCCTTATACTGTGTATTGTGATGCGTCCCGCATCGGGTTTAGTGCAGTTTTTGATGCAGAACGGTAAGGTCATAGCATATGCTTCGAGGCAGTTGAATATCCACGAGAAGAATTATCTAGTTCATGACTTAGAGTTGGCAGCCATTGTTCATGCCTTGAAGATCTGGAGGCATTATTTGTATGGTGTGACGTGTGAGGTGTACACGGATCACAAGAGCCCACAGTACTTGTTCAAGTAGAAAGAGTTGACTTTGACACAACGGAGGTGGTTGGAGTTGTTGAAAGATTATGATGTTTATATTTTATACCACTCGGGAAAGGCCAATGGGGTGGCCGATGCATTGAGTAGAAAGTCCGGTAGTATGGGTAGTCTTGCATATATTACGGTCAGCCAGAGACCGCTTTCCTTAGATGTTCAAGCCTTTGCCAATAGATTTGTGAGATTGGATATTTCTGAGCCCAGCAGAGTGTTAGATTGCATGGTTGTTTGCTCGTCATTGATGGAGCGTATCCCGAAGCGGTTGTTTGATGATCCCCATTTTTATGTTCTGAGAGACACGATGCAGCGAGGAGGTACCAAGGAGATGACTTTGAGAGATGATGGTGTCTTGAGGTTGCAGGGGCAAATTTATGTGCCCAATGTTGATGGTATTCGAGAGTCGATCTTAGGAGGCCCACAGTTCTCGGTATTCTATTCACCCGGGCACGGCGAAGTTTAATTTCCTATTTCTAAAACTCTTTTTTACAAATCCTTGTCTAAAATTAGCGCTGTCTGAAATTACTGGTTTCAAAATACCTTAAGTTCTAACAAACCGGACCCGAGGGGCTCAAAGTAGACTTATTATCCAACTCTATGTGTTAAACTAATCTGTCCACTGTCAGTTTTAAGCTTAAGATCAAATCGGTAATTGCAAGTCATGCTAAACTAATTATTGTATGGTTTAAGGGGTTATATGTGCAGCCTTTGTATGTTTGTTTAGTCCCCTTATGTGCTATTTGTTTTTGATTGACGTCTTAGTATTTTTACCTTTAATCTCCATATATGCTCTCATCCCGTTTCTCCCTTTTTAGGATTAGAAGTCCCAGTAGCCTAGTACTAATAGGTCGGGACGGGTATTAGTATGCAATAAGTAAATGAGAGTAAACGCGCTTAAATACCTTAACGGGGTGGGAAGAGTAGAATATAGAGATGATGACGATGCGCTAATATCATAAGGCGACTCTTCTTTGGGAATATGTGCGGGATATTGCATCGAATGATCCATATTATGGTTAAACCAAGGACCCTCTTTACTTTTCCTTTATTCAAATGTTTTCTTTAAAATTCCCTTTTACTTGTGCCATCCTAAATTCCCTTTTACTTGTGCCATCCTTCTTTCAATATTATCACCTTGCTTGAATTTCTTATGTGTAAACTTTGCTTGTCTATTTTCATTCTTCTTAAAGTCACATCTAAGCAAGGCCGGAAACCATACAAGTGGATCTTGAGGGGTGCCTAATACCTTCCCCGTGAGATAATCTCAAGCCCTTACCCAAACTCTGGTTTTCCTTCGAATCCTTCTTCTTTTCTCAAAAAGTGTCCTAATGCACTATAATCATTAGGTGACGACTCTTCAAACGCCATAGCCCAAATTCCCAAAAAGGAGATAAAAGAGTCATTCCACCCATCTTGTCACAAACCCGATTCCTTTCACTCAGGAGCGAAAAAAGGGGGCGTCGACAACATGACGACTCTGATGGGGATTCTTTTAGGCTTTTACCATTACTTGCTTCTGTGACTTTATTGCTTATTTAATCACATTTATATCTTGTTTTGATTATTCCATCACAACAACTAACTTGGCTTTTCATGTATTTTCCTTCCTTTAACTGCTTTCTTCACTGCTTTGTTATTTCAATACTATTGAAATTTCGAGCAATCATTGTAATCATTTATCTTATGAACGTGAAGATACATGTAATTTGTTTCATTATTGTAATTGCATCTCCAAACATCATATTCCACTCGTGCCAAACCAAATCCTATAGCAACACTTATAATGAGTGGTAGCGCCCTTCCAATATAATAAACCCCCTAAATGTGGCAAAGGCATATTTGCGGTAAAACCAGTCGATCACCGGTGTAGTCGATGGTTTTGCGCCTTCCCCTCTTGATTTGCCCATTCAAGGGTACCTTGTCTAGCATTTCAAAAGTAGAAACCATATTCCTTTAAACTGTTCATGCATCATGGTCAGCCTAGCCGATTCAGTTATGATGTCCGCATAATGACTCATCAAGATAGCCTAAATCAAAGTCCATCAGGTTTCCTGAAACCCAAATGGACACCTTCACGTTATGTGCATTTATTTGGAGGAATAAATGCCTTTTGTTAATTATTGATTTATATATTCGAGTCGAGTGGGGTAAGGGCCTAACACTTTGTTTTGCAGAAAATAAGGAACGTGGTCCCCAGATTCGGCATAGTATCCAACATCCACCCAAGGTTGCTGAACTATTGGGAAGATCTTCATAGCAGTGATCAAACCCTCGTCCATAAGTACTTAGGAAATCTGCCCTCATTTCTGGAAATCCAGCCCAACAACAAAATCATTGAGGATGTCACTCTGTTTTGGGATGGTGATCGATCAGTGTTCCATTTCGGGGATTTGAAAATGACCCCTTTGCTAGAAGAAATAGGGGGCCTAGCTGGCATCCCTTGGGAGACTTCCGGGTTTCTTTATGCCGGAGAATCGCAAAAGTAGAGGCTTTCTTAAAATGATGGGACTCAAGAAACTCCCGACCTTTCTTGCTTGAAGGAATCCTACATACTATTCGACTTCTTATACGAGAGATATGGCCACAGTAAGTCCTATCGCACCTACATGGACAAATTCGCCCTCACCTCTCTGGGACACATACATAGAAGAGTGTTTGTGTTCATGTTATGCTTCTTGGGCATGGTAATTTTCCCTATGAAAAGGCTAGGATCCACACCAAACTAGCCATAGTTACCAAGACTTTAATGGAAGGGATCGACGAACACTCCTTTAGCACAGTACCTATGATCCTCGATGAAATCTATCGGGCCTTGGGAAAGTGTCAACAAGGGGCTCCACATTTCAAGGGGTGTAATTTACTACTTCAACTATGGATCATAGAACACCTTCAGAAAGGCGACTACAGATAGGAGATCATATGCAGGAATTGGGATGGCCATATCGCTTTTCATCACCCAAAGAAAATGAACTTCATGCCCAACATGTTCGCTCAGACAGAGGACGTCAGTGGATGGGTAGAGTTGTTAAAAAATCTAAAAGAAGAGCAAATTCAGTAGATGTTCTTGTGGTTTCCAACAGGGGAGTTCATTATCCGTTCTCGAGATGCACCATTTCTCATATTCATTGGCCTGGGGGGAACTCATCCTTACGTCCCCCTCCGAGTCATGAGGCAAGCTGGAAGGAAACAAATCATACCTAGGATAAAGAAAATTAGTCATTTTAGGGATGACTTTCAAATGATGATAGCCCGCACGAGTGTCACGCTCAGTATATGTGGCACTGCAAGCTCATTCTAGGGAAGGAGTCTATTGAACCATACAGGTATCATATAGGGTGGTGCCGAACTACACATGTTGGTTGGAAGATGATCACATTGGTTTGGGTCATCCAGGGTTCGTCCACGATCACAGGATTATTGACGAGAAAACAGAAGCACAAGTCAAAAACAATCAACTGCGCAAGAGGATGAGAGAATGTGAGAACGAACATCGAGAAATATAGGAATCCCACGAGAAGCTAATCAACGAGTGGAAGGATAAAGCAGTCAACACCAACAACCGCTTGGGTTATTTGGAGCGAGGTCTAGTAGAGTTGGAAGGTAAGTTCTTAAAAAGGGTTGAAAACTGTCACAATGCTGAAGGAAGCGCAGGCGGACATCTGGCTCGAGCCTACCTACTGTTAGGGATGCACGAGTTGATGCAGTTATACGATGGAGGCAGGAATAGAATCTGGGGAAGGTCCTTCTAGGATCAAGTAGTTAGGATTTTTATTATTCTGTTTCTCTGTAGTAAGGCCGCTGGCCATTAATAACGTCTTTATCATTTATTTGTTTTAGACTCGTTTTGTTTTCATCAATATAATGAGGCATTTAGCGTTATAAGTTCTCCAAATTTTATTTGTCGCTAGGCCTGCCTCGGGCAAAACGAGGCACCCAAAATAGGAAGCAATTTATATTCCCGCATAATGTGCTTAAATACTGCAATATTATTTATCAGAATCCGCATTAACTTTTTACCTTTTTTTACCTTTTATTTTTATTCCCCTCCCCAAAGGTTAGTTCGTGCATTCTGGCACCATCAGCATACTCCACAAGATCAAAGGGTCCTCCACGTCCTCCTCCTTCTAGTCTTACTAGAAACAGGAATAAAGGCAAGATGGGAGATACGAGCGCTAGAAAGGAACTTTAAGAAACTTATCAGAATGCTGCAATCACCAAAGAAACTGCTGCTCATCTCGAGCAAACTTTGCTGAGGTTCCGAGAGAAATTGGACCAAGTTAGAAACCTGGAAAGCCTATCAATCACTCTTGTCACGCGCGATGTGTACACCTAGAACCCGCACCACTACAAAACATCCCACAACCTCCAGTGCAACCCACTCATAATACTCCGCTGCACCCTCCTGAAAACACTACAAAAGACCATAACATTCCAATATTTGTGAACACTATGTCGCATTACAGTCAGCCTATAACCAATGCGATCGAGGCAGAGGACAAGAGTTCCCTCATTCAAAATTTGGCTGCTAAGATCAAGAAATTGACTAGCCCGGTCCAAGGTTTCGAAGGTAACAAATGTGTCAAAGGGTTGAATTACGAAGATCTCTGTGTTCAACTATATGTTGAGCTCCCGGATGGGTATAAACCTCCCAAGTTCAAACTATTCGATGGCACATGTGACTTATAAGTTGGTATTTTACCGAATTATCTTGCCTTTAAACCTATACTTTTTCTATGATTAAAGTGATAAATCATGTACTTAATGTCAAATACTTCTATTTTGCAGGGAGAATGTGATTTAGAAGTAATGGTGAAGAAACCAAGTGAAAAAAGCCAAATTGGAGCTTAAATTGACAAAGTGCAACTGCCCAACTATTTACACTATGCGATCGCAATCAATGCTATGCGATCGCATAGAACCAAGAATCGAAGCTATGTGAGTGCAATGGCCCTATGCGAACGCCCAGAAGAAAAGAGGGTCTGGTAATCTGATGTTCAACAAGACTATGCCAACGCATCACCCTATGTGCGATCGCATAAGTTCACAAACTACCTCTCTGCGATCGCAATGGACTTTGTGCGATCGCATAGAGTGTTTTCTGGGAAGTTCTGGGCAGAATTTGAATTTCACATTTCAAATCCCCAAATCATTTTTATACTCGTCCAAGCATACTTTTGGAAGATATGTAGCATATTTTCAGTTTGCATAGACTATAAAGAACAAGTTTGAAGCTAGGGTTTTGCACAAACACACTTGGGTCTTGAAGATTAAAGCTTGTGGTTAAGGTTTTCTTACCGATTTGTGTTTCTTTCTTCATTTCCTTGCTTTGTATTGTTTATCTAAGTGTGTAGTATTTTATCCAACACTTAAATCTTGTTTATGGGAATATTTATAATTAAAGTGTGGACTTTATTCCTTGTTGTGCTTATATATTGAATGGTTTTTATATATCTATGAAGTGAGTTATTGTTTCTTTAATTATTCTTGTTCCTTAATGTTTCCAAAGGGATTAGCTAACCCTAGGACTCGTCCGTTAACTCTAAATTAATTTTGGAAAAAATAGTTTGGGGTTGGGAAGATTAATTAACAAGAACTTGAAGCGTTAACCCTCATTTTATAGATTCTACCTAGGGATATGATTGAACTACCTGTAGCCTTTCGGGTGTGCTTATTCTTCTAATTGAGATTAGGGATAATTTAATTAGGAAGTCTTGTTAGTCTTCGGAAGAAGCTAATTAAGAATTATTATCCGTGGCTAATTAACATAAACTCGCTCATATTTGTAAAATCGTGAAATACATTGGATCATTACTTGAGTGTTATTCCCGATGCTTTCATACTTGTAGCCACTGATTATTTTACTTGCTTTCTAGGTTAGTTTACATTTGCGCATTTTAGATATAAAAACAATTTTCAACCCAAAATTCTTAGTGTTTGGCACTGCGCGACTAGCGATAATTTTCTTACATTCCTAATCGCCTACACATTGTTCCCTGTGGGATTCGACCCCAACTCGTAGTTGGGTAATTATATTGCTGCGATCATCTCTATTGGTTTTTAACGGTGGATTTTGATGTCACCAAAATTGGCGCCGTTGTCGGGGAACAATTTGGCGTAATTTAAGTTGTTTGAGAAGTAAGCAAAAGTGCATTGATCCAAACTTGTGAATATTTTTGTAATTATTTTTCTTAGCTTGGGTCTATTTTTCTTGTTAGTTTCTTGTTTATACTCTTATTCTTGAAAAATGGCATCATATAATGATAATTGGTCGGATGGTACTTGTTCATATTTTGACAACCCGTGTCCTTATTGTGGAGGACCGCACTCATGGAAAAATTGTTTAAATTCTCCCGGGGGTGGATTTTGCGCACAATATCAACCCCATATTTGGATTATTTGTGATAAGTGTGGTTGCCAAAATGGTCATTGGGATTATTATGCATATTTGACCTTCCCTTCCCCAAGCCCCCACTATGATGAGTTTGCTTTTTTTGATAAGAACTATAGGGCTATGGAAATGTAAGAAAGTGAGCATGGCCTAAATGGAGAGTTCAAGCTCATGTTGGAGTGTCTACTTGAAGAAGGAAACAAGGAGCAAAATGCATTGGAACATCTTTTGGAGACTAGTCTCCAAAATGATTTAGCGCTTCAACGATTGCACACACAAATGGATGAAATGATCGAAGCCTCAAGAGTTCAAAGAGCCTTGGAAGTGAATAAAAACCAAAATCCTTCCTTGGAGATTGAAAGTTAAAACCCTTTCTTGGCACTTGATCAAAACCAAGAGGAACTCCCAAATGTTCAAAAATAATGCTCATGTTGGAGGCCATTCTTGAAAATGAGGAGAAGCACAACTTTGCACTAGATGACTTGAAAGAAGGCTTGAATTACAATGATGAACATATCCACACTTTGTAAAATCAAATGCAAAGTTTGGTTGAGGCTCATTATGCCTAACAACTTGAGTGTGTGGAAGAAAGCCAAGAAGAGTCCAATTCCGAGGAAGAAGGTGAGCTTTACTTTGACGAATCAAGAATTGAATATCTGCCAACCGACTCAATGAGTATTAGTGATGCCGAGAAAAAATGGAATTAGAGTCAACCGGTGTAAATGCAAATGAGGTTGATGTTGACTCTAATTCGGGGGAAAAAGAGGATGTCAAGAATGAAAAATTGCAAAGTGAAGGCTTGAAGTTACATTCCAAGTACTTTTCTACATTGGAATTGTGTGGTGACGCGGAAGTCGAACTACACGGATCAATGAAGGATTGTGAGGAAGAAGAGCTCATGCCATTCATTTTACAGTTTTAGAAAACAAGAAATCAAAATGACATTCCTCACTTGAAAGCCAAGAAGTGCAAAATGAAGATTTTAAGCATTGGCTCAATCATCAACTTACCACCCCCACCGCTCATGGTCACGAGCTTGATTCCAAGCTAGGTGCCAAATTCATATCATCCAAGTGGCGAGCAAAGTTGTAATGTTGTTTGCGTCGTGCCACGACGTTAAATGCGGCGTTTGGTGGGAGGCAACCCATCGTTTTTCAAAAAAAATTCATCATTTTTGAAATTTTCTCTTTTTAGAATAGCTTAGAATATTATTTTTGACTAATCTGCCAAATTTCAGATTTTTTTGGAGTTGATTTGGAGAAATCTGCCAGTGCAGCAGAAAAATGCTCTATGCGGTCACAATTGGACTATGCAATCGCATAGAAGCAAGGCCAATCTCCTCTATGCGTTTGGAAATTATGACCAGTCAACCAAATAATTACACTATGCGATCCAATAGTGCTATGCGATCACATAGTGTCAGGTAATTTTAAAAGCCCAAAAATCTTCAAAAACGTTACAACACTTCCTTTTTCACTCAAAGCAAACGAACCCCCCTTCTGCCAAGACCCCAAAAATGTTGAATCTTCAACTCCCTTAGTAATTTTTAATCCTCACTCTCAAGATATGTCATCTTTAAACTCTACTACTTTCAAATTGCATTCTTGGTGTTCTTAAGGTATAAAATTAACTTGTGTTTCTTCTTCTTTCTCTCAACTTCATGTTTAGGGTTAGAATGTTAGATCCTTTGGTTAAAAATAACTTGAATGTGTGTTTGCTTGCTGGTATTGTTGGTTGAGAGAGTGTGGGTTAAATTTCTAAAAATTGGGTGCAAATATGTAGGAAATTCGTTGAAAATGGACATGAAAAATTGATGACCTTAAGGTGTTTGTAGAAATGTCCAAATGAAAATAAAATTCTGGACAGAATGAAATTGCACTATGCGATCGCATAGGTGCAGTGCGATCGCATTGCACTGAAAACTGTAGCCTGAAGAAAATACTCTATGTGATCGCAACACTGCAATGCGATCGCATAGCACTAGAATCCTGAAGTACAAAATTTCTCTATGCGATCACAACAGTGCAATGCGATCGCATAGCATTGTGCACAACAGTGAAAAACCAGTAGCTTTGCAGATTTTTGCCCAAGCGCTTTCTGAATTTTTTTCTTAAGCATAATTGCATCATAATAATGTGTATAAAGTACTCGTTCATGCGTTTAACATTTGGATACCATTTGTAGGTACTTTGTGTGCAAAATGGCCTTGGAAAATGTTGAAAATGTGCAAGGATTTTTCCTCCCAGCTCCAGAAAGAACGGGGCATCCGTTTGGACGCTATTGAAGACAAATTGCGAGAATTCTTTCAACGACTGAACAACAGTAGATGGATATGCTTTGCTCCTGATCCAGTCAGGGCAAACTACATAATAGTTCATGAATTTTACGCAAATTCCTTGAGGACTGACTTCCGGGGGGAGGTATTCACTGTTGTTAGAGGCAATCGGGTTAACTTAGTCCCCGAAGTGATAAATGCACATTATTGGCTTCCAAATGTTGATGATGAGGAGTATCGGGCTATCGGAAGAGAGAGGGGAACAGAATGGCTGGTAGAAAAACTTCACAACGGGGTGCAATCGACTTGGGTAAGAGTTTACAAAGGGGTTGATTTGCATGAATTCACGGGAGAAGCCAAGACTTGGCTATCCATAATCTGTGCAAGGGTTGTGCCATCAATAAACGAGACTGAAATGATGCCTGAAAAGGCATTGATAATTGATGTTATTCTGGATGGCTTGCCTGTAAATGTGGGCCAGTGCATTGTGAATGAACTAGAGGAGGCTTACAACGGAAGGACTAGAAGCTTATTTTTCCCTTCACTGATCACGCAATTGTGATATGCTGCTGATGTGCGACAGATACCGATGATGATGTTGAGAAGGACCCTGTCGTAGCAATTTATCCATTGCTTCGCCAAGTGGCATCTAGAAAGAAGAAGAAGTGAAGGATTGATGTGCCATCTCCTTCTTTTGGGTAGTTTGACAGTTCGGCCGAGGGATCGGGATGTGACCCCACAGCTACAGCAGGATCTCATGACCCCATGGGACCACTCCATTCAGGCCCTCAGACAATGCGCCACATCTCTCATCAGATATATGGTGTTGACACCCACATTCGGTAGCTCGTTGCAGGTCTTCACTCAGGTCCATCTGGTGAGGGCACTTCGACTAGGTCATCGAGCAAAAAGACACTGACCTTAGATGATGTAGTGCAAGAGCAAAAGGGAATCAAGACCAGGTTGGAAGACTTGAGTAGGAGACAAAGAAAGATTGAACGGCGACAGGTGAAATTCAAAGAACACGAAAAGAAGAAAAACAAGTTCTTGACGAGGATGACGCACTAGCTAAGCTCACTATGTGGTTCACAAGATTCCTCTAATGATGATGATGGAGATGCAGAGCTTAAGTTTCCCAGAACATCCGACTCCGAGTGATGCAGTATTTAGGGAGCACTTTCCACCATATTTCTCTATTATGTTTTGTTGCATTGGGGACACTGCAACATCTTTAGTTGGGGGTGGCTTCTTGTATAACTGTTGTTTTGGCAGATTAGTACTTTGACTGTTTTTTCATTTTGTTATTAGTCTATTTCTATATCATGTGTTATATTAATATGTTGATATTAGTATGTTTATTACTTGATGTTTATTAGCTTCTTAGTTTTTATTTATTGTAGTATACTTTTTGTTGGTAGAGATACCCATGGTTTTCTTTATACCATGGTTCTTTTTCCAAGGATGCCAATTTTTCTTCTTGAACCGGGTAATTGTAGAAATTTTTTGTCGACTTTTCCCGATGATGGATGGTTTGACAACTTTCGTAAGGGAATTAGTCTTGTAGTTAGAATTATTTTTTGTACTTTACGAAAAATAAATGGGTTGAGTTAGGATTTGTGCCCATTGGCCAAGTTGTGGCTTTCTTGGTACAACATGAGTTAAACCTCTGCATATGAATTGTAGATTGTTGAAAAAGAGAAAAAATAATTGAAGTAGAAATGTCATGACTTTTAGACTCAACTTTTGGCTCTTTGATTCACAAATTAGTGTCATATGCTATATGCAACCTCTTTGAGTTATTGGTTTCAATTGGTTTTTGGATTGGTATTCAACTTGAGATTTTCATGTTCCATGTGTGGTGAGTTATTCGCTAGTTCTTTTGCATTGCTTGTAGTCTAGAACTTTCCCGAAATGTGCTTCAAGGCGAAATCATTGATTAACTTGGTTTGAAAAATGATATTAGGCCTTCCTTGGACCGCTAGTATGCCTAAAAATTCCTACCATTAAATATTTTCCCTAGTCAACCTATTTTGAGCCTTTAACCTTATTCTTTGGCAACTATATTACAAGCTTAAATCCTTTGTTCTTAATTGATATACCTTTTGGCACCCTACCTCCCAAAGTTTGGGGGTGTGATGGTTGGAAGACCTGTGATATGGAAGTTGTTGAAAAGGTGGAAGGTAGAAGAAAGAAAAATTGATAAAAAGTGATAAAAAGCTGGAAAAAAAAGACAAAGAATGAAAATAAAATATATAGAATAAAGTGGCAAAACGTTGTGAATAAAGGGAAGACTAGGTGTGGAAGGAAAAGTGAAGAAAGGAGGAAAAATGTGTTTGAAGGAAATGGACTTTAATTGTAAATTGTGTAGTGCTTGGGGAGGTTTTGAGTCACTTTAACCAAAATTGTACCATACCTTATCCAAAAGCCTAAACTACAACCCTTAAGTCCTAATTGATTTTGAACCAAGTTGTCTACATTAGTGGAGGAATACATGAAGGGCAAGCCTATGGTATTACTTGTATGCATTTGAACATCTTTTTGAGAGAGAGTTAATTCTTTGCATTTGATATCCCATTGTTGTTTTGAATTAAGATTTATGTGTGTGGAATCTTCTCTTAAATGTGAGGGCACATGAAGTTTGAGTTGTGAATTTAATCCCATTTTCAATTAGGAGGAATGACCAAAGAAAGTTGATTGTGATAGAGAGGCAAATTTTGAAGATTTAGTATCATGATTTGATTGCTATTTTGATTTCCATTAGTGTGTGAGCACTCGAAGTATAATGAAGTTCATGTGAAGTGCTTGATATTCATATGCTTTGGAGTAATTGTAGGTACCAATAAAAGTAATGCATTCGTACTCAAAGTAGACTTTCTTTTTGGCTTGGGATGATGTACATATATTATTGAGTAGCCACTTGGGAAGAGATTTTGTTGCTTTCGTTGCTTGAGGACAAGCAATAGTTCAAGTTTGGGGGTGTGATAAGTTTGTATTTTACCGACTTACTTTGCCTTTAAACCTATACTTTTTCTATGATCAAAGTGATAAAATTGTGTATTTAATGTAAATTGCTTCTATTTTACAGGGAGAATGTGATTTAGAAGTAATGGTGAAGAAACCAAGTGAAAACAAGCCAAATTGGAGCTTAAATGGACAAAGTGCAACTTCCCAGTTATTTACACTACGATCGCAATCAATGTTATGCGATCGCATAGAACCAGGAACCAAAGCTATGCGAATGCAATGGCCCTATGTGAACGCACAGAAGAAAAGAGAGTCTGGTCATCTGATGGTCAACAAGCCTATGCCAACGAATCACCCTATGTGCGATCGCATAAGTTCACAAACTACCTCTATGCGATCGCATAGAGTATTTTCTGGGCAGTTCTGGGCAGAATTGGAATTTCACGTTTGTAATCCCCAAATCATTTTTATACTCGTCCAAGCAGACTTTTGGAAGATCTTTGGCTTATTTTCAGTTAGTATAGACTAGAAAGAACAAGTTTGAAGCTAGGGTTTTGCAAAAACACACTTGGGTATTGAAGATTAAAGCTTGTGGTTAAGGTTTTCTTACCGATTTTTGTTTCTTTCTTCATTTCCTTGCTTTGTATTGTTTATCTAAGTGTGTAGTATTTTATTCAACACTTAAATCTTGTTTATGGGAATATTCATAATTAAAGTGTGGACTTTATACCATGTTGTGCTTATGTATTGAATGATTTTTATATATCTATGAAGTGAGATATTGTTTCTGTAATTATTCTTGTTCCTTAATGTTTCCAAAGGGATTAGCTAACCCTAGGACTCGCCCATTAACTGCGAATTAATTTTGGGAAAAATTAGTTTAGTGTTGGGAAAAATTAATGAACAAGAACTTGAGGCATTAACCCTCATTTTATAGATTCTACCTAGGGATAGGATTGAACTACTTGTAGCTTTTCGGGTGTGGTTAATCTTCTAATTGTAATTAGGGATAATTAAATTAGAAAGTCTTGTTAGTTTTCGGAAGAAGCTAATTAAGAATATCCGTGGCTAATTAAAATAAACTCGCTCAACAACAACAACAACAACAACAACTACCCAGTATAGTCCCACCAGGTGGGATCTGGGGAGAGTAATATGTAGACGAGCCTTACCCCTACCCGAAAATTGTAAAATCGTGAAATACATTGGATCGTTACTTGAGTGTAATTTCCGATACTTTCATACTTGTAGTCATTGATCATTTTACTTGCTTTATAGGTTAGTTTACATTTGCACATTTTTAGATATAAAAACAATTTTAAACCCAAAATTCTTAGTGTTTGGCACTGCGTGACTAGCGATAATTTTCTTACATTCCTAATCGCCTACACATTGTTCTCTGTATTCGACCCTGACTCATAGTTGGGTAATTATATTGTTGCGAATGTATCTATTGCTTTTTAGCGGTGGATTTGGACGTCGCCAGCGACCCCAGGGTCTACTTGAGAATGTATTGTGACAAGTTAGTAGGGGTTGGAAGGGACGAGAAAATCCGCATGAAGTTGTGCATGAGGAGCTTGGAGGGTGATGCTTTATCCTGGTATATTAGCTAAGATGCGAAGAAATAGACTAGTTTGGTAAACATGGCATCTGGCTTTATGGATCATTTTAGGTTCAACACTGAGAATGCACCAGATGTATTCTATATCCACAATCTCAAGAAGAAGCCCATAGAGACCTTTCGCAAGTATGCTACTCGTTGGAGGTCTGAACCTGCTAAGGTCAGACCGGCCTTGGAGGAAGAGCAAATCAACATGTTCTTTGTTCGTGCTCAAGATCCACAGTACTATGAGAGACTGATGCTAATTGACGGTCAAAAGTTTTCCGACATCATCAAATTGGGAGGAAGGATTGAAGAAGGCATAAAAAACGGTATGGTCACTAACCCCGAGGCCTTGCAAGCCACCAACAAGGCTTTACTGTCTGGTGGCTCGTCAAAGAGAAAGGATGTAAATTCTATAATGGCTGCGCAAAGAAACAACTCCCCCATGAAATACCAAACCTATCCCTCAGCTCCACTCACATATCAGCCTACCCTAAATTACCAAGCACCATCACCCACTTACCAAATTCCACCACCTGCTTCCTAATCACCTCCACCACCTACGTATCAACCCACTCCACCCACATATTCCCAACCTGCACCCGTATACCAAGCATATAACTCTCAACCTTCTCACTACCCATCACCTCTTACCCGCCAAAATTTCCCTCGACCTAGATCACATTTCGACCGTAAACCTCCCAGACAGTATACTGCCATAGCCGAGCCAATTGACCAATTATATGAATAACTCAAGGTAGCCGGTTGTGTTACCCATATCCCAACAGTAACTCAAGAAAACCCTTCCCAATGGATCAACCCAAACAAGACTTGCGCATACCATTCCGGGATGAAGGGCCATATCATTTACGATTGTCGCTCGTTAAAAGAAAAGATTCAGAATCTGATTGACAAAAAGATCATTATAGCAAAAGATCTCGTTCCTAATGTCCGCAACAACCCTCTGCCTGACCACAAGGGTAGAGGCATCCACATGATCAAGATCAAAGATGATTGGGACCCCAAGGTGTCCATAATACTCGAATCTGAAGCACCTCCTACAAAGGTGGCAAAACCAATTGAAGTTAAGTTCGGGGTTTCAAAGGCCCGTACACCGTTCGAAGTTGTTGTGTTGCCTCCCAAGGCACCAATTCCAGTCTCTATAACAGACGTAAACCTGTTCCAAACAAATGTTATACCTTTGGATTACATCGCTGAGGCTAGAAGGAAGGGAAAGACATATACTGGAGAAACAATTGTCGCACAGGGCATGACCTGGACAGGCAGGGTATACACCCTGGAGCATTTGGCTGAGTCTAGCAAGCAGGCCTCCAGGCGGGCTATTTAAACTGCACATGATGACCTTTGGAGAAAGGTAAAGGCCAAAGATTACTCGGACGTCGAACAACTGAACAAGACACCAGCACAAATTTCTATTCTGGATCTCCTACAAAGCTCTGAGGCACATAAAAATACCTTAATGAAGATACTGAGTGAAGCTTATGTCCCCAGCAACATAACAGGAGGCGAAATGGCAAACATGATGGGACAGGTACTGGAAAGCCATAAGATCACCTTCCATGAAGATGAATTACCACTGGAAGGGCTTGGTCACAACAAAGCGTTGCACATCACTGCGCAATGCAAGGATCACTTTATCACCGAGATTCTAGTCGACAGGGGATCCAGCCTCAACATTTGCCCATTGGTAACTCTCAGGACACTGGGCAAAGGATTTCACGAGATCAAAGACGGGGCTATTAGTCTCAAAGATTTTTATGGATCTCAGAGGTCCACCATTGGAGAAATTAGCTTACGCCTGCAAATGGGACCCACTTGGTTCAATGTTGAGTTCCAAGTCATCGACGTGCCAGCATCCTACAATTTGTTGCTTGGACGACCCTGGATCTATGCCGTTGGTGCTGTGGCATCAACGTTGCATCAAGCTATAAAATTTGAATGGAATCATCATGAAGTAATCATTCATGGCGATTGTAGCAACCCCATATATAGTCGCCAGTCCATCTCGATGATCGGAGGTAGAAGGAAAATCGGTGAGAAACATACCATCACATCGAGCGAGTCAATGCCATAGACAAAGACAAGTGGTGGGATAACAAAATTGGGAGCATTCTGAATTGGACTGGACGAGCCTGGAAAGGGGCTCGACAAGAATCTCCAGAGTATTACCAAACCTATCCAGTTGAAGAAACATGGAATCGCTTTCGACCTGGGTTATGAATACACTTGGGAGGAGTTCAATCAGTGGTCACCACCATGGCGCGGCCCCTACTACCCACTGGAGCACCCTCTACTAGACTTAGAGCAGACCTTTCAGCCCGCTGATGTCATATATGGATCAGAGGCAGATGAGACGCTGGCAGCAATGAAGAACTTATTTCTGGAGGATGATATGGATTGTTGTGTTATCTTCGAGGAGGAAGGGGAAGAAGGCCCTTCCATTCAAGCTGTGAACCGAGGAGAACACCTCACCAATTGGTTAATTAGGACCACCAGTGCCCAGAGAGCCTCGGGGTAGCAAGGCTAAACGACACATATGCATCACATTTTAGTTTTAGTCGATTTTACTTTTCAGCATTGTCTTTACTTTCTAAAAAGAGCTCTGATGTTTCAGACAATTATGAATTTAATCAAAAGAATTTTCCAAGTTTATCATTATATTTCTCTCTCATTTATTTTCTCTACCATTTACCTTATTTTACACAGCATTACTATTACATATCTTGATGATGAATCGACGACTATAACCTGCAACGAGACAATGCGACAAACGGACATAGATTCAGAAGAGGATGAAATACCAGAAGAGGTTGTTAGAGAGGTCGAGAATTTTGAGAACAGACCAAAGTCAAATTTAGAAGAAACTGATATAATTAATTTGGGAAATGCGGAAAATGTCAAAGAAACACGTATCAGCGTACACTTGTCACCATCCGAAAAGGAAGAATACATAGAGTTTTTGAAATAATATGAGGATATCTTTTCCTGGTCGTATGATGATATGACTGACCTCAGCACATCCATTGTATCTCACAAGCTGCCAACAGATGTGGAACGCCCACCGGTCAAACAGAAACTCAGAAAATTCAAGCCAGACATGAGTTTGAAAATCAAAGAAGAGGTTACCAAGCAAGTCAAAGCCAGGGTTCTCAGGGTAGTGGAGTATCCAACATGGTTAGCCAATGTTGTTTCGGTACCAAAGAAGGATAGGAAGGTTAGAGTCTGCATCGACTACCGATATCTCAACGGGGACAGTTTCCCTTTGCCAAATATACATATACTGATTGATAACTGCGTGAAATAAGAACTCAAGTCATTCATCGACTGTTTTGTTAGATACCACCAGATATGGATGGATGAAGAATATCCAGAGAAAACGGCATTTATCACACCTTTGGGAATGTACTGTTACATAATAATGTCGTTCGGTTTAAAGAATGATGGTGCTACCAGCATGAGAGCCATGACCACAATCTTTCATGATATGATACACAAAGAGATCGAGGTGTATGTGGACGATGTCATCATTAAATCTAGGAAAGCTGCATATCACATAGGAGATTTGAGAAAATTCTTCAACAGACTGAGGAGATACAACTTGAAACTGAACCCCGCCAACCGTGCATTCGGGGTCCCAGCCTAAAAGTTATTGGGTTTCATTGTGATTCTCCGAGGGATAGAGTTGGACCCATCAAAGGTCAAAGCCATTCAAGAGTTGCCACCGCCAAAGAACAAGAAAGATAAATTGAGTTTTCTAGGGAGGCTCAACATATCAGCCGATTCATAGCTCAGTCCACTGTCATTTGTTAACCCATCCTCTGATGTTAATAAACGTCAATACCACACAAGAGGGGGGGTGATTTGTGTGGTACCTAATTTTCACGTTAGAAGAACCTGGTTCTTCTAAGTGTACTAACTAAAGCAGTTTACGGAATAATAAGAACTGAAAATAAAGTGCACAAATATTTTTACGTGGAAAACACCTGGCTCAAAAGGTGAAAAAACCATGACATACTACTCAGTAGGATTCTCCCAAACTCCACTAAAAATCAATGAGTCAAAACAGCATTTACAAAGACTCTTTGTAAACCTAAGGATTAAACTTTAATCCCAGTGTGGCACATAGCCTCAGCTGCTGCGACACTATCAAGTTAACTCTAACTTGATTACACAAAGTACCTAATACAATTGCTTCTAGGAAAGCTGAAAGGTACATTATAAAACCTACTGCAATTGAACTAGAAATAAACACTCAGATGGAACTGGTTCTTCTCTAGGTTCATGTAGTTGTAGGCGTACACACTTGTAACTTGCATATATTGCTTGCAGATCAGACTCGCTCTTTTTGCTATCAAATATGCTTTTCTTCTGCTTGTGTGTGTTACTTGTAAAAGAGAACTAATGCAATTATATTGAGTTAGTAGTTAGAGTTTTATAAAGACTCCACTTTTCATTCGTACATAATTCGAGTCCTTAGCTAATGCAAACTCCAACTCTAATCCTAACTTAGGATTAAGTTCTCTTCACATAAGGAGACTGTCCTCCTTATCCCAAATGCAACCTTTTCGATTATGTTCTGAAGATATTGATGCGTGATCTTTAGTGCATATCTTTCTCACGTGTTTTGCATGTGCACTGGTTGATTCAAAATGTGTAGTACAAGATGGATCGGGTCCTTCCATCAGTTCATTTGTCAATCTTCAAAACTCAACTGAAACTTGGGCCAACAATTTCCCCTTTTTTTATGATGACAAACTCTGTGCTTATTGTGATCGTGGAACCTGTCTTAACTAAAATCAACACTTATAAAATGATTTAACTTATCATTAAGGAGGTCCGATTTAGGTCATAAACATCACTAGTTCAGATAATTAAAATTAAAGCACAATATCTTCCCCCTTTTAGCATCATTGGAAAGTTGCATAAATAATGTGAATCTTCGAAGTTAATTTATACTCATGGCCGCTGGGGCAACTACAAGTGAACACATGTTCAAGTTAATCAAAAATCAACTCATAAAAAACTATTAAGAACAAGATTAGCAAGAACCAGAAAAGGTGAATTCATTGATTAAAGATGTGTTTCTACCATGCAGTCCACAAAAAGAAAAAGAAAATTTCCAACCATGAGCAAAAAAAAATAGACCAAGAACCACATAAACTGGACACTGATAAAGAAACTAGACTGAACACTAAGCACAGGACACCTAAGGATTGGAAGTGCTGGAGGGTTGAGCTTTCAGCAGGTTTAGCATTTGTTGGAGCATGCCTTCATTTTTGCCCTTTTCTTTGGCAAGTTTAGCTCTCAGCCCATTCCTTTCTCCCTCCAATTCAGCCACCCTGGCATTCAGCCTTGCTATTTCGGCATCCTTCATTCCAACCTCCTGAACTAAGGACCTGACTTTGCTGTTCACAGGATTCTTAGTAGAAGAACCAGGTTCAACAGGGACAATGCTGAACAGATAGTCATAGGCTTGAAGGGTCTTGATGCCAAAGTGCTCCTTGTTGGATGCCATTTCCAATTGTTTCAAGGGAACATCTAGTCGTTCAAGCACAGTAGTCAAAATAAAGCCGTAGGGAATGGCATGAGCCTTTGAACCATTTATCACTCTTTCCAGCAGCTTCACCATAAACACAGGCCAGTTAATTTGCTTACTTTCAATCATGCACTCCATGAGCACCAGGTCCATATTGTTAGCAGTATGCCTTCTTTCCTATCTGGGCAGGAGGAATTTGTTGACAAACTCAAAAAGCACCTTGTGCTCAGGCCTCATCTCACTCTTTTGCACTGCCCTGGCCTCAGGCACTTCTGCATCTGATTTGGTGTCACAAAAGTTTCTTGTTATCTGCAGCTCTGAAGGCAACCCATCCAATCAAGGCCACCTCTGCCTTTTGTATTCATCATACCCCTCACAAGGGATATTCAAAATCTCCCCCAACCTTTTAGCATTGAAATTCACCTTGACACCAAGCCATTCTTCACTGATCCATTAGCCATGAACTTAACTAGCTCCGTCCTGGCCAGTTTCCCATTCAACTGAAGGACCATGTCCTTCCAACCTTGAGCTTCCAAAGATGCGAGAAGCCTCATCATGCCTGGCTCCTCCAGGTTTTTTAGTAGCCTGCCCTTCATAATTTTTCTTTTGCCAAAATTGGCATATCTATCCTCCTCCTTTTCAGAGTCATCTTCTTCTTCTTCATAAAGTTCTTCTTCTTCTTCTTCTACCATCTTCACTTGTTTGCCTTTAAAGGCAGATCTTGCTCTTTTGGCAATTAAGGACTTAGCAGGTACAGGCTTTGAGGGCTTCTTGGAAGAGGTCCTAATCTCCTTAGATTTAGCAATATGAGCCTTCTCAGTAGTTTGTTTCTCTATATGGACCTGTTCCATCACCTCTTCCTCCCCCTCAGCCACGGTGTCTGAACTCTCACCAACCTTCCCATTCCCCTTTTCTATTCTCTTCCTCTTACTCTCGTCTAGCGCCCTCTTCAACTCAGCTTCACTCTCTCTAACCTTGCTTCTTGTTGTTCTAACCTTAGGAGCAGCCTTGGGTGATGCAGTCTTGGATTTATTAGTTGGTTTTGCAGCAGCAGGGGTTCTAAGAGAAGAAGACTTGCATTTCTTAGGATCATAGCTATCCCCAATCTTTTTCATCTAGTCAGCCATTGTCCCTCCACTGATGGACTAGGTTCATCAGCTTGTTTGCATAAATCTACCAACCCTTCAACAGCCTCCCCTGATTCACTTCCCCCTGAATGTGATACCCCATCTCCCCCACTCCCACAAATAGACAACACTTTCTTCCTCCTTTTCTGCATTTGTTTTACAGACTCATTCCCAAAACAATTCTTACTAGCCCCTATCAGAACATACCTATTTTCTACTTTTTCAACTACATCCACCTAAACAAAATAGGATCTCACCCCTATTGGGGTTTCTTGATGCGTAACATTTTTAGATGACCCGGGTTCATCTCCCTCGCTGGCAGAGATGAATTGATTAGACTCAGAACTGGAATCAGTGACATTTGCTGGAGATTCTTTCTTTTGACTGACCTTCAACCTTTTGTTTAAAGTTTTTCTCAAAGGTCCAGTCGCAACAGCCTTTCTAGCTATCATTTTTGTGCGACGGAATCTTGGTTTTGGGGATTCAATAGGAGGTGTAGAGGATGAGGTGGTGCTAGGTGACACTGGTGGTGGGGTTCCTGGATTATCTTGGGGATTAGTCATTTTGGATGATGAGCTTGTGGAAGGCGTAAGAAAAAATTTTGGAAATTTTTGAGGGTTTGGAGAAGAGAGGAGATGATCAGAGATTTGAGAGATGAATGACGGTTATGATATGATTAGAGAGTCTTTAAAAGAGGAGTAATTATTGTTTCAGAAAAGCAATTTTAGGTGTCAGTAGACGTCTTATCGATTTAGTGTTCCGGTCTCCCTAGGAATTAATTAGAATTTCTAAGGTTTAGGAAAAGAGTTTCGTTATTATTAGAATTCTACTTTCAATGAAACTGGTTCAATTGGCTCCCAACGGATAGAATTTTTTAGACGATTGGAATTTCTAGGATTCTTACTCATGATTGAAAATTAAATTTTTCTAATTGTGCAAAGTATAGAAACATATTTGACCTTTTTAATGAGCATGCATTGATGAACAAGGCTCTTCAAATGAAATTTCTCTTGATTATGCCTCAAATGTCAGAATAAAAAAATTGTAAGAGATGAGTGAGTCACCAAAACACATCACAGGAGTATACTATTTACAGTATGATACTGGGTATAAATTAGTCTAATATTCACAAGAATTACGAACTCCTAACCTAATGTTTTTTCATTGTGCATTCTGAACATGACCTCTTAGGTGCACTTAATCATACCTAATTCCAACCTATTCCTCTCAAAGTTTTCTCTACTTAGTGCCTTGGTGAAGATGTCAGCTATTTGTTTATCAGTGGCACAGAATTCTATGGAGTTTAGTCTTTTTTTATAGTTGTCCCTTAAGAAGTGGTGTCTAAAATCTATGTGCTTATTCCTTTTATGATGAATAGGGTTCTTTGTCATACTGATTGCACTAGTGTTATCACAAAAAATAGGTGTGCACCCCACTTTAATTCCAAAATCTACCAATTGTCGCTTGATCCAAAGTAACTGAGCACAGCATGAAGTACCAGCGACATACTCAGCTTCAGCAGTAGAGAGGGCCACTAAATTTTGCTTTTTGGTAGCCCATGACACAAGACAAGATCATAGGAAGTGTGCCATACAAGAAGTGCTCTTTCTATCCACTATATAATTTGCATAATCAGCATCAACATATCCAATTAAGTCAAAATTACTACCTTTGGGATACCACAAGCATAGATCAGTTGTGCCTTTTAGGTATCTTAATATTCTTTTGACTACAGTCAAGTGTGACTCCTTTGGATTTGCCTGGAAATGAGCACAAAGTCCTACACTGAAAACAATGTCAAGTCTGCTGACTGTAAGATACAAAAGTCAACCAATCATACCATATACAACTTTTGATCAACTGATGAACCATGTTCATCAACATCTAACTTTGTGGCAGTTGCAATAGGAGTATCTATTTCTTTGAATTCTTCCATTTTTAATTTCTTGATTAGTTCTTTTCTGTACTTCTGCTGATGAATCATGGTACCGGTTGGACTTTGTTTGATTTGCAAACCTAAGAAGAAATTGATTTCTCCCATTATACTCATTTCAAATTCACTGCCCATTAGTTCTGCAAAGTCCTTACTCAACCTCTCTGTAGTAGCCTCAAAAATTATGTCATCGACATAAATTTGTACAACAAGAAGATCTTTTCCTTTTTCTCTTAGGAACAAGGTGCTTTCAATTTTACCTCTTTTGTACCCATGCTCCGGATGGAATTTTGACAATCTTTCATACCAAGCTCTTGGAGCTTGCTTGAGACCATAGATAGCTTTATACAACTTGTATACATGGTCAGGACATTCATTGCTTTCGAATACAGGAGGTTGCTTCACAAACACTTCTTCTTTGAGATAGCCATTTAGGAAGGCACTTTTCACATCCATTTGATGAATAGTGAATTCCATATGTGCTGCAAAGGCTATGAGGAGTCTGATAGCTTCAAGTCTAGCAACTGGAGCAAAAGTATCATCATTATCAATGCCTTCCTCTTGACTATAGCCTTGAACTACCAACCTTGCCTTGTTTCTTGTAACTGTTCCATCTTCATCCAGCTTGTTTCTGAAGACCCATTTTGTCCCAATGACTGACCTGTCCTTAGGTCTTGGAACCAAGTGCCAGACTTGGCTTCTTTCAAACTGATTGAGTTCTTCTTGTATAGCATTGATCCAATATGCATCTTGTAGAACTTCACTCACATTTTTAGGTTCAATCGGGGACAAAAAGACATCAAATGCACACAGGTTCTACAGTTGTGATCTAGTCTTGACTCCAGATGTGGGATCATTAATTATGTTCTCAATGGGGTGAGAACTCAGGTACCTGTAAGATTTCCCCACCAGCTGGTTTCTTCTAGCTTCTCCATTATTATATTGTAGAGGAGCAGGTTCAGGTACAGGATCCTTCAGATAATTTTATACAGTTTCTCTCAGATTGGTTCCCCCTGTCAGGTTGCCCAGGGTGAAAGGACCTGTTCCATCACCTGCTTCTTCCTTGGATGCCTCCTTGACCTATGCTGTAACTTCAGTTAGTTGTCTCACCAGTCCAATGGCTTCATCTTCACGTTCCTGTCTCTCAGAAAGAGTGTTAGATTCATCAAACACAACATGTACACTTTCTTCAACATATACAGTTCTTTTGTTAAACACTATATATGCTTTGATATGTGAAAAATATCCCAAGAATACTCCCTCATCACTTCTGGGATCAAACTTGCCTAGGGAGTCTTTGCCATTATTGTGCACATAGCACTTGCAACCAAAAGCCCTAAGATGGGATATGTTTGGTTTCTCCCTTTAAGTAACTCATAGGGATTTTTCTCTACAAGAGGTCTGGTCATGCATCTATTAATTATATACCAAGCTAGGAGGTAGTTTACTGGAAAGCAACATGGTCCTGCCATATCCTGAAGAGTCTTATTCTTCCTTTCAACTACCCCATTTTGCTGAGGAGTCCTAGGGGCAGAGAAATTATGATGTATTCCATTTTCATCACAAAATTGAGCAAACTTTGCATTTTCAAATTCAGTTCAACGATCAGACCTAATGGAGGCAAGTTGATTTCCTAATTGTTTCTAAATTTTTCTAACAAAAGCTGTGAACATTTCAAATGCTTCATCTTTAGAAGTTAGAAACAGCACCCAGGTAAATCTAGAATAATCATCAACAAGCACCATAACATATCTTTTACCACATATGCTCATTGCTCTAACTGGACCACATAGATCCATATGAACTAGTTCCAATGTCTTGGACGAGCTTACCTTTTTCTTAGGTTTGAAGAATGACCTTACATGCTCCCCCCCCCCCCCTTGCACATTCCTCACAAACTTTGTCTTCCTTGAACTTGGTATTAGGTAACCCTATCACCAATTCCTTGGAAACTAATTTGTTTAACTGATTTAGACTAGCATGACCAAGTCTTTTGTGCCAAAGGAAGGGATCATTAGTTAACACACTCAGACAAGTGAGTTCATTTTCAGAAAGAGTTGACAAATCTAAAATGTAAATATTGTTAACTCTTCTTCCCTGCTAAACAATTTTGTCAGTAGTAAGGCTAATCACAAAATATTATAAGTAAGTGAAAGCCACAAGATTACCTCTGTCACATAGTTGTGACACACTTATCAGGCTTTATTTCAAGCCATCTATCAAATAGACATTCTCAATGGAGTGAGAGTCGGTCTTACCTACCTTTCCAACCTCAGTGATCTCACCTTTCTTCCCATTTCCAAAGGAGACATTGCCTCATTTTAGGTTCTCAAGTGAAAGAAACTGTCCTTGTTACCAGTCATATGTTTTGAGCAGCCACTATCTATGTACCAAATTTGGCTACTTCCTTTCACTTGGACCTGCAAAATGAAATAAGAGGTTAGTCTTAGGAACCCAAAGTAGTTTGGGTCCCTTTCTATGGGCAAAAGGATGAATTAAATTTTTCTTTTCCCAGCCAGCCAGTTTGTGTTGTTCTTGAACGAAAGTTTTGTTCTTTTGATTGGCCTTTTCTTCTGCATTGCATTCAATTTTATAATGGACAGTCTTACCACAATGTGTACATATCTTTTTCTCAAGAAGAGTGGGATACTTGTTTTTGGGATCCCATTTTGGAGCTTGTGTCCCAAATCCAAGTCCTCTCTTGTTGCTGCTGTGATGCTCTTGCAACTAGGAGAGTGCATCAGAAGCCTTATTCCATTTGCATGTTTTGTGTAGTTCATGCTACACCTTTTCTAGTTCTTCTTTAAGGACCTTGATTAGTTCATCTTTCTTATACAGCTCATTATTCATTTTTCCTAAATTTTCTTCTAGTGTAAGAAATTATTGATCAACCTTTTTCTTTCTTGTCCCTATTTTCAATTTCAAGTTTTCAGACTTGAGTTTTAGGACACTGTTTTCCAATTGAAGAACATGGTTCTTCAACTCAGTGTTTAAGTTATTACTTTCATCAGCCCTAAATTCTAGCCTTTTGCATTTTTCTTCTAGTATAGCACAATCCCTAGACAGAACATCTTTCTCACTATTTATTATTTCAGACTCATCTATGAAGTCCATCAAGAGCTCAGCCAATTTTTCTTCAGACAGGAATTTAATCCTTTTTTAAGATGTAGAATACTTACCTCTTGTTCATCTTCTGATTCTCTAATGGCAATAAGGGCTTGCTCATCTTCAGCTTCATTTTCTGAGTCTTCATCTGACGTATCTCCCCATGCAGCAACTATGGCTTTGGTAGTACCTTTATTTCTCCTTGGTTGAACTTGTTCCTTTTTCCTGTTCCTTCTTTTTGCCTTTTCTTTCTTCCACTCAATCTCCCATTTAGGGCAGTTCTTGATCATGTGATCTGTCTTTCCACATTAACGCAACCATTATTTGTCTGCTTCTCAGGAGTCCTAGGTTTGTTGAATGTTGATCCTCTTGAAGAGCCCTTGCCTCTCATAAGATATTTCTTGAAGTCTCTGGTTATCATTGCCATTTCATCATCTTCAAGATCTGATCCTTCTAAGATTCTGAGAGATAGACTTCTTTCTTTCTTTAGAGCATCCATCTTCATAGTCTGCCTTCTCAATTCACAAGCAGTCACATTTCCAATCAGTTCATCCAATTTCAGAGTAGCAATATTTTTGGATTCGTGAATTGCAGTGATTTTGCTTTCCCGGGAGATTGGCAACACCCTAGTTAGAATCTTCTCTACCTTGTCTTCTTCAAGAATAACCCTTCTAAGAGACTCAAGTTCATTTGTCAGTGTAGTGAACCTAGTATACATCTCTTGGATATTTTCACCATCATTCATAGTAAAATTCTCATATTGGGAATATAGTAGAGTTCCTCTTGACCTCTTCACCTGAGGTGTCCCTTCATGAGCCACTTGTAAAGTGTCCCAAATCTCCTTGGCAGTTTTACATCCTTGAATTATAGTGTACTCATCAGGACCAAGTCCACACACTAGCCATTTTTTAGCTTTAGCATTTTTCTCCCATTTCCTTAGGTCTTCAGCAGTACAATCCGCTCTAGTCTTAGGCACATCCAATCCTTCAACAGTCTTCTTGGTTGTGGCTAAAGGACCATCAGTGATAATGTCCCAAAGCTCATAGTCTTCACCCATGATGTGGTCTCTCATTCTGTTTTCCCACCGAGAGTAGTAGAGCTCATTGAAGAGTGGGGGTCTTGAAGTAGACTGTACTTCCCAATTCCCGGGTGGTGCCCTCATGTTGATCGTTTGCCTAAGGTGTTAACCTCTTCAAGGATAACCCGCTCTGATACCAATTGATGTTAATAAACGTCAATACCACACAAGAGGGGGGGGTGATTTGTGTGGTATCTAATTTTCGCGTTAGAAGAAAGTTCTTCTAAGTGTTCTAACTACAGCAGTTTGCGGAATAATAAGAACTGAAAGTAAAGTACACAAATATTTTTACGTGAAAAACACCTTGCTCAAAAGGGAAAAAAAACACGACCTACTACTCAGTAGGATTTTCCCAAGCTCCACTAAAAATCAATGAGCAAAAACTGCATTTACAAAGATTCTTTGTAAATCTAATGATTAAACTCTAATCCCAGTAGGGCACACAGTCTCAGCTGCTGCGACACTATCAAGTTAACTCTAAGTTGATTACACAAAGTACCTAATAGAATTTCTTCTAGTAAAGTTGAAAGGTACAATATAAAACCTACTACAATTGAACTACAAATAAACACTCAGATGGAACTAGTTCTTCTCTAGGTTCATGTAGTTGTAGCCGTACACACCTGTAACTTGCATATATTCATGTATTTGTAGGCTCTTTTTGCTCTCAAATATGCTTTGCTTCTACTTGTGTGTGTTACCGGTAAAAGAGAACTAACGCAATTATATTGAGTTAGTAGTTAGAGTTTGATTAAGACTCCACTTCTCATTCGTACACAATTTGAGTCCTTAGCTAATGCAAACTCCAACTCTTATCCTAACTTAGGATTAAATTCTCTTCACATAAGGAGACTGTCCTCCTTATCTCAAATGCAACCTTTTTTATTACGTTCAGAAGATATTGATGCGTGATCTTTAGTGCATATCTTCCTCACGTGCTTTGCATGTGCAATGGTGCTTTGCATGTGCACTGGTTGATTCAGACTGTGCAGTACAAGATGGACCAGGTCCTTCCATAAGTTCATTTTTCAATCTTCAATACTCAACTGAAACTTGGGCAAACATCCTCAAGATGCTAAAGAAAGATGCCACCACTAAGTGGAATGATGACTGCCAAAAGGCCTTTGAGATAATCAAGCAATATGTGTCAACGCCGCCAGTCTTGGTTCCGCCTGAGCCAGGGAGACCTCTATTGCTCTATCTTGCAGTATTGGATGGAGAATTTGGTTGTGTTTTGGGACAACATGACGAAACAAGAAGAAAGGAGAAGGCCATCTACTACCTCAGTAAGAATTTTACCTCAAACGAGGCTCGGTATTCCTTGTTAGAACGCACTTGTTGTGCTTTAACCTGGGTAGCTTAGAAATTGAGGCGCTATTTCTGCGCTTACACCACTAACCTCATATCCAGGATGGACCCATTGAAGTATATTTTTCAGATGCCCATACCTACAGGCAAGCTCTCCAAGTATCAGATACTGTTAAGTGAATTTGACATCGTTTATCTTACCCAGAAAGCGGTCAAAGTACAAGCCTCGGTAGATCACCTCACCGAGAATCCTATAGGAGGAGAATACAAACCTTTAAAGACGTATTTCCTTGATGAAGAGATAGCCTTCATAGGAGAAGACATTGCAAAATCCTATGATGGTTGGAGAAAGTTTTTCAACGGGGCCTCAATTTCAAAGGAGTTGGTATAGGAGCGGTCTTGGTATCAGAAACTGGTCAGCATTTCCCAGTATCCGCCAAGCTCAGATTCCCCTAAACCAACAATATGGCCGAATACGAAGCCTACATCTTAGGGCTCAAGCTGGCTATCGACATGAACATCCAGGAACTATTAGTGATCGGAGACTTGGACCTGCTCATACATCAAGTCCGAGAAGAATGGGCAACCAAGAATTCCAAGGTACTCCCCTATCTACACCATGTACAGGAGTTGAGGTAAAGATTCAGAAAGACAGAATTCCAGCATGTTCCCAGAATACAGAATGAGTTTGCCGATGCCTTAGCCACTATATCGTCTATGATCCAGCATCCAGATACGAACTTTATTGACCCCATCTAGGTCAATATTCATGACCAACCAGATTATTGTGCTCACGTCGAGGAAAAAGCTGACGGGACACCTTGGTTCCACGATATCAGAGAATACCTCACAACATGAGAGTACCCAAAGTTTTCCAATGCTACTCAGAAACGAACACTTCGGATATTGTCCAACAACTTCTTTCACAACGGACGAATCCTGTATAAGAGGACTCCTGATTTTGGGATTATTAAGATGTGTTGAAGCAAGAGAAGTAACCAGACTATTGGAGGAAGTGCATGCAGGGACCCGCGGACCCGCATATGAATGGTTTCATTTTGGCAAAGAAGATACTCCGAGCAGGGTACTTTTGGATGACTATGGAGATAGACTGCATTCAGTACATCCGGAAATGCCACCGTTGTCAAATACATGCAGGTATGATAAAGGTGCCTCCAAATGAGCTTACTGCAACAAGCTCACCATGGTCGTTCGCCTCTTGGGGAATGGATGTCATTAGACCAATTGAACCGTACACGTCAAATGGGCACAAGTTCATCCTAGTGGCAATTGATTACTTTACCAAATGGGTTGAAGCATCATCACACAAGGTAGTCACCAAGAAAGTAGTAGCAGATTTTATCTTAGATCGTACGGTTTGTTTGTTCGGGGTTCTAGAATCAATCATCACAGACAACGGTTCTAATCTCAACAGCGACCTGATGAAGGCAATGTGCGACACCTGCAAGATTAGACACAAGAATTCTACGGCTTACAGACCTCAAATGAATGGAGCTGTAAAAGCATCCAATAAGAACATCAAGAAGATACTAAGGAAGAAGATGATCGAAAAGCACAAATAGTGGCATGAGAAATTTCCATTCGCTTTACTAGGTTATCGTACCACGGTCCGCACATCTACCGGAGCCACTCCCTACATGCTGATCTATCGTACAGAGGCAGTCATCCCCGCCGAGGTAGAAATTCCCTCCTTGAGGGTCATACAAGAAGCAGAGTTAGAATGGGTCAAAAGTCACTACGAGCAGTTAGCCCTCATAGATGGAAAGAGGATGCATGATGTCTGTCAAGGTCAATTATATCAGAACAGAATGTGTAGAGACTTCAACAAGAGAGTCAAGCCAAGAAAATTAACGCCAGGAATGTTGGTATTAAAGAAAATATTTCCTCACCAAGAGGAAGCCAAAGAGAAATTCTCTGCCAATTGGCAGGGCCTGTACATGGTTCATCGGGTTCTAACTAGAGGAGCCCTTATTCTTGCAGAAATGGACGGAGAAGTTTGGCCGAAGCCTATCAACTCAGATGTAGTGAAAAGATACTACATTTGATCATGTGCTTTTCTTTTGTAATGTAATTTGAACTACGCCTGACCTGATTCCCATTTAAGAGGGGATATGTAGGCAGCCCTATGGGTTCGGTCACATTTTGATAAAAATTCCATTTTCCACCCGTTATTGGAGCTGGGGCAGAATTTTGAGGAAGACCTTCAAAATTCTGAAGTAAGTTTTCAGTCTCTTCATCAGCGCCGACCCACTAAACTGGGGAATAATTTTGAGGGGGCCCCTCAAAATTCTGGAATTGTCCCGCGTTCAGTTATTCAGCACATCCGCCAGTAGCACCAGCCCGGTAAACTGGGGCAGAATTTTGAGGAGGACCCTCAAAATTTTGAAATTGTCCCGCGTTCAGTTATTCAGCACATCTGCTAGCAGCACCAGCCCGATAAACTGGGGCAAAACTTTGAGGAGGACTCTCAATTGCGGCACCAACGAGGTTGCCGTGTTGTGCACCACAATGTAGTCTTCGGTTCATCCAAAATAAAATTATTTTATGTATATTGACTTTCATTATATTTACTAAGTCATGCAAAAATATCTTTTGCACCATCATCGTTTAGCAACGCTACCCCCATGGTACACGATGCCAAAATTTCAAGGATACGAACTAACCTCCACGCCTACAGAACTAACCCCCGTGGTTACGGATCAAAAAACATTCGCTCTTCAGGATCGAAAACCTCATAGGTTTACTATGCGCACTCCCCATCAGTACTAATCTCGCAAACCATCTATCAGCTAGGAAACCTACTATTATTCGCTCTTTAACATTCCTGCATTGCAAGGCTACTTTCTTCCTTTCGAGATTAAACTCTGTCTCCATCTGCATTTTGTATAAGGCTATTCTCTGCCTTCCGAGGTTAAGCTCTACATCCATATTGCATAAGGCTACTATCTGCCTTTTGAGACTAAGCTTTGTCTCCATCTGCATTTTTGCATTAGGCTATTCTCTGCCTTCTGAGGTTAAGCTCTACTTCCATATTGCATAAGGCTACTATCTGCCTTTCGAGACTAAGCTCTGTCTCTATCTGCATTTTGCATAAGGCTATTCTCTGCCTTCCGAGGTTAAGCTCTACCTCCACATTGCATAAGGCTACTATCTGCCTTTCGAGACTAAACATTGTCTCCATCTGTACTTTGCATAAGGCTACTCTCTACCTTCCGAGGTTAAGCTCTACCTTCGTATTGCATAATGCTCTTTTCTGCCTTTCGAGACTAAGCATTGTCTCCGCCCTGCATGGCTAAAATACCACCGCTTTATTTTTCGAGTGGCTGAAACATCTCCACCTATATTTTAAATTGTCATTCGACTGAAATATCGCCAATTGCATTTTAAATTCTCATTCGGCAGAAATATCTCCACCTATTTTAAAATTCTCACGCTGGCTGAAAGATCGCCGCTTTATTTTTTGACTGGCTGAAACATCGCCACCTACATTTTAAATTCTCATTCAGCTGAAATATCACCACCTATTTTTAAATTCTTGCACTAGGTGAAAGATCGCCACCATTTGCATTCATTTGGCTGAAAGATTTCCACCTTCTCATGGGATGAAAGATTGCCAACTCGTTCAAAGGCGTCATAGTTTGAAGACACAAGGACATCAATTCATAGCCTGCGGACCCTTACTTTTATGCTCTTCATGGCCCAAGACATCATAGTCTTAGGACATCATCGTAATCGTCCAAAGACAAAAATTCATGGTCCAATGGGAACATGCATCATGATTAAATTACGCAAATATAAACGCGCATTTGCAGGAATTCCGGTTGGCTCATGGAACATCTCAGTAGGAGCAATCTCGCTCTAGTTCTCCGCTATTTGTCCGATTCCAAGCACCTCCTTAGATCTAACCATCGCGCCCGTTTTTCCGAATTCCCATCGGCATGTTCCGTCAATGGTTCCTGAACTACATATAGCCTGATTCCTGTAAAACCAGGGATATGTAGGCAGCTCAGAAAGTAGAGCGTGGTCAATATGCTTTTACAATCGCCGTCTCCAGTCTAAATTGGCCATCTTATCTTTACCCGACAACTCTTCCATCTTCCTCGGGTAAAGAGGGGCAGCTGTTGATACCCAATTTTTCTCTATGTATTTTTATGCTAAAAATACTTTTAAAATAACATTTATATGCATATATAAACATCCACAAAGGTTTTGGTATTTTTCCATATTTTTAAGAATTTTTTACAATCAATTTATGGCCTATTTTGCACTATAAAATCCAATAATTATTCTCAATTTCGGTGAATAATTTATTTTATTCTCACATTGACACAAAAATATAATTTATATGATATTTACATAATTTTACAAGTCCATTTGATATTTTTAAATTAAAATTGCATAAAATTATAATTTTAGCCTATTTCTCGATTTTGTAATATTTGTAACCACAAAATCATTTCTAATATTAATACTTATTCATTTCTTATTAACTTAGTATTTTTAATTTTATTTTTAAACATCATTTCCTATTTTATAAAATTCAAATTGGGGAAAATTGGATATTTAAATTATAGCCCTTTTTATTTTAATTTTAACCCTAATCCAAACCCCCATTACACTACCCAATTTCCTAAATAACCCGACCCAAACCCTATTAATCTACCCGCACGGATCCCCATTTTGAATCAGGACCGTTGATTGTTTTAATCAACGGTCCACGCCTCCCTTCCCTTAATTAAACCAAAGCACCCCCAAATCCTAATCACTTCTCACCAGCAGCCGCCCCTGAAACCCTTTCGTTCCCAAATGCTCTCAACCACCCCTGGAACCCTAGCCCTTCTCTGACCATTGTTCAACCTTGTTTCACCATAAACCATGGCCTCCCAGGCTTCGTGCAACCTATGCTCACCTCACTCCCTTCTATGACCCCATTTGTTCAAATATCGAAGCCCTATCTTGAAGACCACCGGCTTAACGGTCCTCCGACTTGAGTTCTACAGCCATGTCCGGTCTCTCTCCGGCGAGCTTTAGCGTTGTGAGTCCATTTTTGACTCAAAATCAGTTTGTTCCAGGCTTTCTCGTTCTCTAGGGTTTTCTCTGAAATCCTAAGTCTCCAAGGTTTTCTTCTATGTTTCTCTTTAAAATCTACTTCAGATCTATGCTATTTTCTAAGATTTCAAAGTGTTTCCCACATTTTTTTTACCGATTTTGTTTTCTAACAGTCCATCTTCTTAAAACTTAGGGTTTCTCCGATTCTCTATTTTATTTGCTCTACAGTGATTTCTTTTATTTTTTTTTTTTTGCTCTAATTCTTAAGTATTTTTACTATGATTTCCATGTATTTTCTTTACCGTATTGTTTCTAGGGTTTCGAGTAGTTTCTTTACTGTGTTCTTTGCTCTCATTATGCTCTTCATGAATATTTATGTTCTCTATGAATGCTCTCTTCTTTACATTCGAAATGTGATGAAAACCCTAGATTTTGGGGGTTTTCGAGTTTTTGTGTGATTGTCTGCTGCCTATTTAATTTCAAAACCCTGACTATCTAAACTCATTTCGTGCTTCTGATTTCTTGCTAAGCTCTGTGAGAACTTCTAATTCCGATTTCATGCCTACGTTTCTACTCTCTGATTACATGACTATCTTGCTAGTTTTAGCCTCGCATGTTTGAATTTGTGCATCTCTTTTATAGTCATACTTTCCCTTTCAAAATAACCCTAATTTGGGGGGGTTGATTTCCTATGAACCTATTTCGATTCTCCCTTTGACTGATTGGGACCTACTTTCTGACCAAATTCAATACCAATTCGAATCCTTGTTTCCTTAATTTACTATGTGATTGGTGATTTTATTCTTATCTTATTTGCTTAAAATCGTGTATCTTTCAAAACTCTATATGTATTTACCCTTTATTTTGTAACTTATTGTTGATTTTCTATCCATAAATGGAACTCTGTTTATTTGCCTCAAGTCCGACTCCTTAATTAAAGGGAGTACCTTCTCCTAATTGATTATGATTTGGTACTGAAGTTATTTTCCTGCCTTATTTACTACTACTTTCAAACTATAAAAAGCCCCACTCCTTTTACTTCAAGGACACGAATATTTTTATAAGTTCACACTCACAGAAAACTCTTTCTTCTATTCTTTGCTCTTCTCTGCTACTTGTTCTGCTGCTTGGGCTTAGCTGGCTGAAAGCCAAGGCTAAACTATAAAGTTCTATCTGCCCTACCTGCTTTACTATTTGAGTTTGCAACTGGTAGGTCTTTGATTTAAATACCATCTCCAAAACTGTGTGTTTACCTATCTCTTTCGTATGTTTCACATGCATGTCTGTACTTGACTTTCTTATATTATGCAATTAAACTTCAACGTGTACATCCCTACCCCATATTCCTATGTCTTTGATGTTGTATGCTTGTATGAGTACTTTCCTGTACATCACTTCCCCAAGTCCTCACAGTTTAATTATGTGTTTTACAAATGTTTGCATATCAATCCCTTTCCTTAACCCTTTTGTATGTGAGTATTGTTTCAGACTAGGATGGCACTCCATTTCTACCCCTAGTTTAGAATCAGGTTGCTCTAAACCTATAATCAAATCAGCCCCATTCCCTTAACCCCTATTATGTGTTGAGCTTGACTTAGGTCTGGTGGTGTCCTAATCACCATACAGGCCTAAGTCTGACTTTCTCAAGTCTGCTCATATTTGTTCAAGCCATGTAAAGGGTCCGGGGTGTGCCAGTCCCGTTCATGACTAGGTATGACCACCCTTTGCTTTGGTCTCCCCTTATTCCCTCACTTTTACACTTACTCTTAGTCCCCTGTGGTAAGCCATACTTAGGGACCCTAGAATTCCTTTTGAACTTGGATGTAAGGCCCCAGAAAATTTCGCTAAGTAATACAGGATTTCGTAGTGTCACGCAATCTTATTATAATATTTTTACATGCTATTAACATGGTGGACGTTAATTAGACTTGGTAAATATGAGTATAAGTCTTATAGTAATTGATGAGAGGTCCAAATGGAAGCCTATGTGTATGCCAAATGGGAACATTTTCCAAGTAGGCCAAAATTCAAAGTGGATTCGCACAATGATCCACTTAAAAAGTGCATATATAATTATGTATAAGGTTTTATGTGGTGAATATCATATCAAATGAAATCCCTTTGGGTCTAGTTTCCACCGCTTCAAATGGTTTATCATTTGGACATTCCTACCTAAATTACCAAAGGCTGGAAAATGCGATCATGTGTCATGTCAAATATGCGGTCCACATTTTCATGTGCAGGGAGTAATACTACCCTTGGCATCTCGCCTTTTTGGCTGTGTAGGAGTGTTATACTCCTTATCTTTGGAGCATCGTGTTAACTATTAGAACCATCCAACCAATTCATGATTTTTTCCCAATATCAAAATTTCCTAGCTATGGAGTTCCACTCATGAAAGGTTGAGATTATATGACTTCGGATTTTGTACATATCATGAACCTGTTGATTTGAATGACAAATGGTCGTATTTTTAGTTCCCCTATATATGATCAATTACCAAGAACTGTTAAGCTGTCTAAAATATGGTAATCTCATTAGCGTGCAATTCTTTTCATCCTTATAGGTTTGTGGCATAGATTCTGTGCGTCAAGTAATGTTAAGAGTGTAATTCAACTTTATGTATTTTTAAACCCATATCACATTCAAAGTGCCAGAGTATTCTTATTCTGGATAGACGGATTTTCCCTACACTCTAGAAAAATGAGTAGTTCATGTACTTGAGTACTCCTCCTTAATGATTCCTATTTCCCATATATTACTTACTTATATGCCTTATTTGTGTATTAATTGAGGTAGTCGCAATGATTAACCATGTCAGTATTGTTAGTAGTAACCTTTTGTGTCTCTTAGCAATTGACCTCACAAAGTACTCTACTCAGCGCATTAATGGATTCCTGAATAACTCCAGCCTGATCTTGAACTCTGTTGTTCCTTATTGTATTAGATCCATTGGGTATTGTAAGTTCAAACAAGTCAGGGATAAAGCTTCATAGTGTGATCATATATATATAATTATATGGTCAGTTTATGGTGTCACGTCTTAGAGTAACTATTAAGGGTCATCAAGGGTTTAGTGTGAGTGTTCCCCTAAAAATGTTATGAGAGTTGATAATAAAGGTAACATGACTATATTACACATTAGGTTGCAATAGGAGTATGATATCCCCCGTAACTGTTTCTCATGTACTTTGTGTTTTTATATGTTATGTCTAAGAAGGTAATGAATTGGTCTGAACGAACTATATGATCATGGTAATATAATATATGATGCATTTCTAGAAAGAATCATGATGCCTTGACTTCATATGGACTGTTGATTGAAATGAAATTATATTCTTGTTGATGAACACCTTTGTGATTACATTAATGGCTAGTAAGGTATACCATGAAAACATGATTGTTTGTTTACTATGAAATGACATTCTTAAGGGTATAATGCCATGTTATGGAATTGTGGGTTATTGTTATTATCATGAATTACAATATCCAGTGGAGTGTAAATTGTACAGTGGAATTATCAACAGGTAAAGTCAATGGATAGTTATCTCATGCAAGATGTTTATTTTTCATCCTTGTTATGCATGTTTAGGAGTTGATATTATTTTTGAGAAAGTGTCAAGACAATGCTGGTAAGTTGATGATGTCATCTGGAAAGCTGAATGTGTCATGGAAGAAAAATATTTTTGCTTGATTGAATACCAGTTAGTTTTGACTTGGAAAGTACCATATAGGTGTATTGATCTAAAATTGTGCAGTCCACATTCTGGTATCCTTATGATAATGTAGTGCTTGTAATACTGGGATTAAGATTATGGATATATTCATTGTGGTTCTATCTAGAGTTGTGGATGTGTTGTTGAGACGAATTTAGTGATTCTCTGGCTGGTGGATAGGCCTAGTTACAAAGGAGACTCTGCCGAAATTTCTGAAAAATTTGGGAGTTAGTAAAATATTTAGGGACTTGAGGTAGGTTAGTGATAACTGTGAATTATACATGATTTATGCCATTCATACCTTAGCTTTGTGCATAATTTGCCCTTGATTAGTCTTGAATTACTTACAAGTTGCGCTTGATTGCAGGTTTGAGCGACAAGATGATTAAAATCACAAATCGGCTCAAGAAAGAGTGAAATTTGCCAAGTGACAAGAAGGACAAAAAAATGGGAAATAAGAAATCGGCGCGGACTGCACTGTTTTTGTGTGCGGCCAGGTAGGAAGGTTCAGAGACTTATCAACCTACCATGCCTCCAGCGCGGTCCGCCTGCTTTTGGATGCGGCCGCATGGAAAGAGTTCAGAGACATGACATTTTGAGGGAAAACCCACGCGGGCCGCATCCATTTTTATGCGGTCCGCATTGATGAAGATTCAGAGGCTAGGGCATTCAAGGCACAATACCCACACGTCCGCGCACCAAAAGCAAGCAGTCTGCGTGGGCACAAGTTCAGAGAAGCAACCTTTTGCCAATTCTTCTTGTGCGGCCGCACATGACTTACATGAGGTCTGCCTGATCCAACCTACGTGGCCCCAGTGCATTTCCATGTGGTCCGCTTGCCAAGAACTACGCGGCCGTGATGCATTTTGATGCGGTCCGCATCTCTTATCCAGAGGCAACTGAAGTGAAGACACCTTGCCTATACGGCCGCACGCCATTTCTACGCGGTCCGCACCAGACCTAAAGGGTTATTTTTGTCCAGTTTTTCTGAGTAGAATAAATAGAGTACTTTACTATTTTAGGTTAAGTTGGATGTTCTAAATTTCAGCTGCGCTCGTGAGCTTTTATATTAGCCTATTTTAGGTAACTTATTCTTGTAATTAAAGTGGATTCAAGTAGATTTAGCATATAGTTAATGATTATGTTCATCTCTTCCATTATTTCTGCTTTTTCTACTTCTTCCATGTCTAGGTAAATCTATCAGCTACGGTTGTGACTCAACCCTAGTGTGGGTAATTAGTGGGTGTTTTTGCCTAATACTTGGATGTTGTTGGGTGTTTGGTATTTGGGTTGTGTGTATGTTTTCACTTTGATTTGGTGGTTGCAATCACTAAGTCAAGTTTAGTGGGTCTTGACTCTTCTTGAGAAAGAAAGTCCATGACCTCACATTCAACCCAACAAGGATTTGAGATGGACGCATGAGAATGGTAGTCCCAAGTAACGGGTTAAACCTCGAGAGAGTAATTACCCTACTTGAACCTTGTGTTGCTTGGGAAAATTGGCCTACCCAATTGGTCTCGTGAGAGTCAATTGGGAAAAATCGTTCTCTCTAGCGAGAGTTGTGAGAGCGAGTGCTAAAAGAGCAACGGTTATCCATATTCCCCATATTTAGCATCCTTGTGTTAGAAGTCTATACTCATTGATTATCTATCTAGGTGAGTGTCACGACCCTAGTGCTTCTCTCTTATTGTTTAAATCTAGAATCAATCATGTTAGCTTAATTTTAGATCATAATAGTAATTGATAATTGTAGTTGATAACTATATCGAAAACCCAAAAATGAAAGAAGATTAATTTGAAGTTAGAACGCATTTCTAAGCCGTACAATTACTCATCTCCAACTTGAAGCTCCCTGAGGAATTTAAGACCCCGATTTACTATTGGGTTATTAGTTATCGCTCCCACTCTTTCTTCGGATTGAGTTTGACACGATCACTTTTTGGAATTTGTTGGCTAGTTGTGTGTTTTTGCTTCTCTTTCCTTCTTGTTACTTATTTTGTTTGTTAATTTCACTCAGGTACCAATGGCTTTAAATGTAAATGAGCCTTTTAATGTTGGAGTGGAGGAGGTGGAAGATGTGGAACAAGATGAGATTTTACCCCAAGCTCAAAGGAGGGGTAGAAATGCTCATGACAACATACCAGACCCTCCTCCATCTCCACTAAGGGTTGCTCCACGAGTTATACCCAATCAAAGGAATGCAAGTGCAATAGTACCTCCCCGAATCTGGGCGGGGAACTTCCAAATCACCAATGTCATGCTTACTTTGCTCGAACAAAGAGGGTATTTCACAGCCGCTTTGGACCAAAACACCTACAAGCATTTGAAAGGGTTTTTGGATACATGTTAGGGGAGCAAACAGACGAATGTTTTGGAAGATGCACTGAGGCTAAGGCTTTTCCCCTTCTCACTTCGGGGGAAGGAATTAGATTGGTTGGAGAGGTTGGCAAACCATTTCATCACTACTTGGGATGAGTTGGCGGATAAATTCATTGCGAAGTTCTTCTCGCCTAGTCATATGGCGTCTCTTAGAGATGAGATCCTACCATTCAAGCAAGAGCTGATGGAGCCTTTACATGAGATATGGGAGAGATTTCGGACAATGGTGAAAGAGTGCCCCAACAACGATATGAATGATGTGATGATCCCACAAACGTTCTATTGGGGCATAAATACAACAAACCAATGCATTGTTAATCAATTGGCCGGTGGTAATTTTATGAAGTTTCCATACAACGAGATGTTCTCGAAAAAATGGCCGACACTTCTTCGGCATGGCAAAGCCGGGCTAATGTTCCTCAAGGTGATCCAAATGTCATAAACATGCACAAGGAGTCGCATGATCACGGTCAAGCCATCGCCGAACTTACAACAACAATGAACCAATTGGCTAAGGCGCAACTTCAACAAGTTCAAAATCCGCGTCAAGTAAATGCCATGAAGGGAGTGAGTATGATGAAAAGAAGGCAAAGAGGGCAACAACAACAACAACCTCCGGAAAATTTTTACAACTTTGATGATGGGACTGGTGGTTATTCGAATGAGTGTTATGATGACCAAAGTGAAGAGGTCCGATATGTGAATAATTACCAAGGCAATAGAGGAAATCAAGGGAATCAACAATGGCGTTCCCAATGCAATTGGGGGAACCAACAAAACAGTGGAAATTAGAACAACAACTGGGGAAATCAAGGTAATCAAGGTAACAATTGGGGTAATCAAGGAAATTTGGGTGGAAACAACAATAATTTGAACAACAACAACAACAACAGTGGGTGGAACAATAATCAAAGAGGCAATCGAGGGCAACGTTTTCAAAGGCCCCTGATATTTCAACAACCGAACAATCCTCCCCCATTCCAATCTCAAGAGTCGAGTTCTTCGGGTCAAGATATGGGTAAAATTGAGAACATGTTTAAGCAAATGATGAAGAGGAATCATGACTCGGATGCCCAATTAGCCTCCCACAACACTTCGATCTGAAACTTAGAGGTGCAACTTGGAAAAATATAACAATCTCTTAGCACTCGCCCGAAGGGTGCACTACCAAGTGATACTGTGGTGAACCCCAAGGATGGGCACAACAATCATGTCATGATGGTGAAAACGCGTAGCGGGAGAGGGGGTGATGTGCAAGAAAGTCAAGCTAGGGTCGATGGTGATGAGTTGCGAAAAGATGATGTCCCATTAGTGGTTGAAGATATTGATGAACCAATTGTGAGGAATGAAGTGAGAATAGATATTGATGAGGGTGAGGAGGAGACCCAAGAGGCCGTGAACCCGTCTAGGGAACACATCATTGACATGCCGGAACCTACGGTGCCAAAAGCAAAGGCACCTTTACCTAGGCCTCCTCCGCCATATCCTCAAAATTAACCAACCAAAAGGGTGAAAATCAGTTTAAAAAGTTTATTGAGATGATGAAGAGTTTGACTATCAATGTGCCTTTGGTAGAGGCACTTGAACAAATGCCGAGATATGCAAAGTTCATGAAGGACTTGGTTACCAAGAAGAGATTGATGGAGTGCGAAACTATCAAGATGACACATCAAGTGAGCTCCATTGTTCACTCCATGGCTCCGAAGCTAGAGGATCCCAGTGCCTTTACAATACCGTGCACCATTGGAAACGTGGATTTTGCAAAAGCCTTATATGACTTGGGGGTAAATGTCAATCTCATGCCTTATCCGGTGTTCAAAACTTTAGGGATCAGAAAACCTCGCCCGACTTCCCTGAGGCTTCAAATGGCGGACCGATCTATGAAGAGTCCATTGGGTATTATTGACGATGTCCTCGTTTGTGTTGACAAGTTTATATTGCCGGCGGACTTTGTGTTCTTGGATTGCGAGGTGTATTTCGAGGTGACTATTATTCTTGGGAGACTTTCCTAGCTACGGGGAAGGCCTTGGTTAATGTAGAGGCGGGAGAATGGACTTTCCGCGTTGGTGATGAAAAAGTGGTCTTCCATGTATGCAAGTCTATGCGTCAACCAAATGGCACCGAAGTGTGCTCGTTTGTTGACATTGTCACGGCGGTGATAGTGGATGACACAAGCGCAATAGCAAATGTTGAGGACCCACTCGAGGGCGTGATCTTAAACATGGATGTTGATGATATTCCATAAAGGGTGGAGTGTGTGAATGCACTTTATGGCATGAGCTCATATTCCTATGAGTCGAGGAAGCTATCTTTTGATCTTGAAAATCGCAAGACTCCACCAACCAAACCATCCATTGAGGAGCCACTGGTGTTGGAGTTGAAACCGCTTCCTCCTCACCTCAGGTATGAGTTTCTTGGCCCAAATTTTACTTTTTTGGTTATTCTTTCTGCTTGCTTGACTAACGTGCAGGTGGACGCCACTTTGGCGGTTCTTCAAAAGCGCAATCGGGTGATTGGATGGACTTTGTTGGATATTCGAGGTATTAGACCCGCATTTTGCATGCACAAGATAATATTGGAGGAGGATGCAAGCCCATCTCTTGAACATCAAAGGAGAGTCATTGAAGCCATGCAAGAGGTGGTTAAAAAGGAAATCATCAAGCGGCTTAACGCCGGTGTGGTATATCCAATTTCTGACAATTCGTGGACTTCTCCAATCCAGTGTGTACCAAAAAGGGGAGGAATGACGGTAGTGACCAATGATAATAATGAGCAGATTCCGACTCGTACTGCGACGGGGTGGAGGGTATGCATGGACTACCGAAAACTGAACAAGGTTACAAGAAACGACCATTTCCCCTTGCCATTCTTGGATCAGATGCTTGACCGTCTAGCGGGTTGGGTGTTCTATTGTTTTCTAGATGGGCACTCTGGCTATAACTAGATTCCCACTGCCTCAGAGGACCAGGAAAAGACAACCTTCACATGCCCGTATGGCACATTCGCGTTATCGCGTATGCCATTTGGACTATATAATGCTCCAGCGACCTTTCAGAGATGTATGATGGCAATCTTCACTGATATTGTGGGGGACATATTAGAGATCTTCATGGACGATTTTAGTGTGGTCGGGGACTCATTTGATGAATGTTTGAAAAATCTTGATCGTGTGTTGGCCCGATGTGAAGATACAAATTTGGTGCTCAATTGGGAGAAATGCCACTTTATGGTGGAAGAAGGGATTGCGTTGTGTCATAAAATTTCAAAGAGGGGGATCGACGTCGGCAAAGCAGAAATCAAGCTGTTCGCAACATTTCCTCCCCATATATCTGTCAAAGGGGTGAGAAGTTTTCTAGGACATGCGTGCTTCTACCGGAGATTCATCAAAGACTTTTCTAAGGTAGTGAACCCGTTGTGTAAATTGTTGGAAAAGGATGCAAAGTATGTGTTTGATGAAAAGTGCATGGATGCGTTTGATCTGCTAAAGCAAAAGTCGAAGACTACCCCCATCATTACTGCACCCAATTGGAGCTTACTTAGAGCTCATGTGCGATGCTAGTGATGTTGCGGTGTGGGCGGTCTTGGGCCAGAAAATCAACAAGTTGTTCCATCCGGTGTACTATGCTAGCAAGACAATGAATGAGGCACAAAGAAATTATACGGTCACCGAGAAGGAATTGCTTGCAATTGTATTTACCATGGAGAAGTTTCGCCCGTACCTAATGGGGGCCAAAGTAATTATTCATACCGATCACGCCGCCATAAGGTACATGATGTGTAAGAAGGATTCAAAAGCAAGGTTGATGAGATGGGTGCTTCTTCTACAAGAGTTTGACTTGGAGATAGTGGATAGAAAGGTTAATGAAAACCAAGTGGTGGACCACTTGTCTCATTTGGATGAGGAATGGAGGCCTTCGGATGGCCTTGAGATAAATGATTCTTTTCCGGATGAGCAACTCCTCTCGGTTTCTATGCTTGACATGCCGTGGTTTGCCGACATTGCAAATTATATGTTAACCTTGTGGTCCCGTGTGAGCTCTCTTCTAACCAAAGGAAGAAGCTCAAGAGGTATTGTTTGGACTTCTATTGGGATGAGCCTTATCTCTTCAAAATTTGCACCAATGGTGTAATTCGCCGGTGTGTTCCCGAGGAAGAACAACTAAGTATTGTGGAAACTTATCATTTTTCGCCTTATGGTGGCCATCATGGCGGGGCGAGGACGGCGTCCAAAGTGTTGAGTTGTGGTTTCTATTGGCCTTCATTCTTCAAGGATGCCGGTGACTTTTTGAAGAGATGTGATGAGTGTCAACGTGCGGGAGGAAATTCAAAGAAAGATGAGATGCCCCTTAACAAGATTCTTGAGGTCGATATTTTTTATGTTTGGGGGATAGACTTCATGGGCCCTTTTGTGAGTTCTTGTGGCATCACCTATATTTTGGTAGAGGTGGACTATGTGTCGAAATGGGTTGAGGCTGTTACCTTGCCTAACAATGAAGCTCGTAGTGTGGTGGCTTTCTTGAAGAAGAGCATCTTTACTAGGTTTGGCACACCCCGTGCCATAATTAGTGATGGTGGCTCTCATTTTTGTAACCGGGCTTTCAATTCTTTGCTCACCAAGTATGGGGTAAACCACAAAGTGACCACTCCTTATCATCCTCAAGCGAGTGGCCACGTTAAGGTTTTGAACCGGGAAATCAAGAGTATTCTCTCCAAGACCGTCAATGCGAACAGGACCGACTGGTCAAAAAAATTAGATGATGCTCTTTGGGCTTATCGTACTGATTTCAAGACTCCGATTGGTATGTCGCCATATCGGTTACTTTTTGGTAAGGCATGTCATCTTCCGATGGAGTTGGAACATAAAGCAATGTGGCCCTTGAGAAAGTAGAATTTAGAGTGGGATGTGGCAGCCAATCTCCGTGTTGAACAATTGAATGAGCTTGATGAGTTCCGGTTTCATGCATATTCTAGCTCATCTTTGTACAAAGATAAAATGAAGTATCTCCATGACAAGTACCCCCGGAGAAAAGAGTTCAAAGTTGGTGATATGGTTCTTCTCTTTAATTCTCGGTTAAGGTTGTTTTTGGGAAAGTTGAAATCCAAGTAGAGCAGTCCTTTTGAAGTGGTTGGTGTTATGCCTTTTGGTGCTATTGACCTCAAAAACAAGAATGGTGAAGTTTTCCGGGTAAATGTGAATAGGGTCAAGCACTATTTGGGAAAAATTGATGATAGCCTTGTGGTGGCGCTTCTTCACTTGAATTGATCATGATGGTAACACTAGTCGTGCCGCGACGTTAAATCATGCGCTTCTTGGGAGGCTACCCACGTCTTTTCATTTTCTTTGTTTTTCTTTTGTAGAGTAGGATTTTTGAGTTGATATTTTATGGAGTGTTGTAGGGATAGAATTAAATAAGTGCAAGGAACAAATGAAATGCACAGTCTCTGTCCAGTGCCCATGCGGCCGCACCACAAAATGGTGCGATCTGCATGGGCTTGATTGACTGAAGGAATCAGCATATGGAAGTACCATGCGGCCGCATGGCACTTTTGTGCGGTCCGCGATGGACGAGGTGAAAAATGGCCACTCTCTGATAAAATTTTCACGCGACCGCGAAAAAAACCAGGCGGACAGCGTGACAATGGCCAGAAAAAGTCAAGTCTCTGAAGTTTACTTATGCGGTCGCGGACAAAACTAGGCGGACCGCGTGAGAAGTGGGCATCAATTGCAAAAAGGAAACCCTGCGCGGTCCGCACGCCACCTTTGTGCGGCCGTGCAGGTTGGTGAGTACTGGGGCCTATGATGATCTATAAATAGACGCCTAAGGCATCCTTCTACCCTTTTAGCAGAATTTCGGTCTGAAGCTATAATAACTGTACATACCATCACGAGTGCTATTCATCTCATTCACATTACATTCTTGGTAACATTCCAAAACTTCATGTCGATTCTTAGTTAATTAATTATTTATTTTTTTCGCATTTTGTTAGTTTAACTTCTTAATTTTTATTTTTCCAGTTAGAAATTGATTAGGTTAGTTTCTATTGTTTCTCTTGTTCAATCATGGGCATAAGCTGACAATTACCAACTGAGTAGGGACAAAACTTAGGATTTTTCATGTTAAAGTGTGAGCTTAAATGCTAAAATACCCTACCCAGTCAGTCTACCCTACGCGGCTGCATGACCTTTTTGTGCGGTCCGCGCGAGTTTAACTAACTCCTAAGGCACCCTCTGTCGTTCCCGCATGACCACTTTTGTGCGATCCGCGTGGTGCCTTCTGCGGCCGCGGTCCAAAACCAGGTGGACCGCATGGCTGGTTTATCAGAGACTTGATACTTTTTTGAATTTTCCTTGTGCGGCCGCAGTCCAAAACTAGGCGGACCACGTGGCCAGTTTATCAGAGTGTTGGAATTTATGGTGCTGGCATGTGCGGACCGCGACCAATTCTGTGTGGTCCGGGATATCCCAATGCGGCCGCAAGCCCTAATGATGCAGTTCGCGTAACATGTTCTAATCTATGAATGCTGAGGCTGCTTCGCCTGTGCGGACCGCATGACCTTTTTGTGCGGTCCGCCTCAGCCCTGTCTGCAACACAAATTATTTTAAATGTTTGATCTTTCAACTGTGTATTTCTTCTGTGCTTTCACTAACAATGTTAGATGTAACTCTTTTGCAGACAATGCCTTCAAAGGGTAAACAAATACAACATGAGGTAAGGACAAACAATCGGCGAGGAGTGGGGCCCCCAAAGTAAAGACAGTTTGAAGAGTACTCAAACTCTCCGCCAAGGAAAAGGAGGACATCAGGAGGACTAGAAAGATTATACGGGAGGCAGACAAGGCTGCCTCTCATTCTTCTGGCAATGAGTATGCCCCCTCCCAAAGTTTGACTCTAGAGTCCGTGCCCTCACGGATGTCCATAAAGTTACCAGTTCCAGTGTCATCATCTCCACAGTATGAGCAGGGAGATGTGGCCACTAAACAGGATAGTCTCAGATTCGTCTGATGAGTCCGTGGCTGAAAAAATAGCTGATGAAAAATATTCCACCTCCCCCAACATATCATCATCAGGGGAGGGTGAAAGTGGTGAACCACAGATTGGGGGGCTCGAGAGAACAAGAAAGAAGGAAGTGTGGGAAGACAGATTTATGAATGAGGTCTCCTTCCACATGTACAGAACATGGTGGACCAAAAGGAAGCTGATAGAAGAACGGAGATTCATTGTGGCTGATTTGCTCCCTCACAACCCTCATGTACACGCTCAGTTCCATACGAGAGAGGGTTGGGGATTCTTTACAGAGAGTGTGGATATGGCCAACGAGCACATGGTGAAAGAGTTCTATAGCAACGTCCACCACATGGTTAAGGGTGCGATAGCTACGAAGGTGAGGGACAAGGTGATTCTTTTTTATGGGAAGACTTTCAATGAATTTTTGGAGTTTGCTGAGGAGGACGGGTCTATGTACCTGGAGAAACTGGCACTTAAAGAAGAGGTTAGCCTGTGGTTAGCCGGGATTATTACAGCTCCAGGTACAGTTCCCGAATGGCTAAAGGCACCGGCAAGAATTTTCAGAAACACCCTGAACTTTGAATCAAAAGGGTGGTTATCATTTGTGTGTAACTGACTCAACCCGTCCACTCATGATAACTCTCTGCCAATTGAGTGTGTTGTCCTCATTGCCTCCATTATGGTGGGTTTCCTGATAAATGTGGGTAACATCATACAGAGGGTAATTTCCAAGGTGGGGCACGATACTCAGCAAAACAACCCATTCCCCTACACCCTGACCATGTACTTCAGTGATATGAAAGTGAATAAGAAGAATTATGATATTGAGGTGCCTTCAGTGGGTTCCTACGCATGGTATGATCAAAAGGGACCGGATAACCCTAAGGGCTCCAGGAAGGGGCAGGCATCGACTTCTACCGCAGCTGGCCAGTCTGAAGAGCCAGCTGCACCTGAGCATCCATCAGAGCCCACCATTGAGGCATTGTAGCCGGGTCCATCTTCAGCTCCTCCTTCTACTTCTGCGGAGCCGGTGATCTCGGTGTCCAAGACTCATAGATTCACAGCTCATCAGCTATCTCATTCTCTTCTTAGTTTGAACAACTGGGTGTCGGCAGCGACATCCAAGTTGTCAACATTGACTATGGTTGTTGAGGCTCAGAGGGCACCAGTGATGGCTGAGGTCCCTGCTTCGCTCAGGGAGACATTGAAGAAAGTCCTGCAAAAATAGGTAGCTATGATGAAGAAGCAGGATCAGCTGGAGAAAGCAATCGGGGAGAACATCAAGGCACTGAAAGAGGTGGCCAAGGAGCACCAAAAGATAAGAAAAGATAGAGCCTCAAATGAGTCAGTGAAAGAGCTGCGGAAAGATGTTGACAGACTCCGTGCCGATCAGATGTCCCTGGATTTGCTATTTGGGGATCCTAGTGCAGAGGCAGCAACAGCACAGCCACAGGTGGAGGAGAGAAGACCTCGGAAGAAGCGGAAGCTACCGAGCACAGAGGAAGTGGTGATTGAGGTAGCACCAGCTCCGGAGGGCCCATCTGGTATTGCAGACATAGAGCCTCCGACAGCACTAGTAGGAGATGAGCTACCCCAGGAGCAGATAGTTGATGTCCCAGCACCACAGCAGCAATAGGTTGGGGACCAGTCTGAGGTCCCCACCGGTACAGAGGACACAAGAGCCATTGACCAGCAGAGAGCTGTTGATGAGGCTTGAGGGGCCACTTCTATATCTTTTCCCCTATTTTTATGCTTTATTTGATAGTTAGAATTGGGGATAATGCTAGCTTTTATTTGTAGGGGTGTGGCCCTACTTTTTGATTTGGATGACTGTATATATACTACTTACTATTTACTCTTAGCACATTTGTAGTTTAGATGGTTTGTATATAATTTTGGATTCTGAACCCCCTTAGTTGTACATTCTACTCCCCATCTGTATATATTCATTTGGTACTCATTTGAGCTTTCTTGTTATTTTCGTTATTTTCGTAAAAAAAATTTGTTTTAGCGCAAAGTTAGGCTGGTAGCCTCTTTTTTTATTTTGGTTGATGTTGCAATAAGCCCTTGGCTTTCTTAATGCCACGTTTCTTTCCTAGGGTAGACTGTTGTGTGAACCGGGTGACTCTTCCTAATGATAGATAGCGTGACAACTTTCTTAAGGGTTGAGTCAGATTTGTTTTGTTTCTTTTTGATTTTCAAGCTTTTTGTAGTTAAGAGTACCTCAGGCAAAGTCTCACTTGGGCCTAGCACATTTGCCTTCGATCTTATGGTTAAAGACATCAAGTTGTGTTTAGGAGAGTGAAATTCGTAGCCTTGATACTCTTGTGTTGACCAAGCAATCATCATATGATCTTGTGGGGCCATTGTGTGTTTAAATACTATATATAGTCGTTGTGGGTCCTCGACTCCATCTTTGGCAATCCTTGAGTGTATGTGTGGTGAGAACTCGATTTGTGAGCCCAAGTGCCGAGCCGATGGTCTAGAACTTGCCCCGAATGTTTGTTGAGGCGAAATCGTAGGTGGAACTTGATTTGAGATATGATTGTAGGCTCTCCTTGATCACAAAATGTTATCTTGATTAATTTCATGACCTACCAATAGAACGATCCCTAGTTCATCCTTTTGAGCCTAAATTCTTATTCTTCCATACACCAAGCTACAAACCTATACCCGTTCTCAATTAGACCTTCTCTTGGCACCCAAAAATCTTCCCTTGGTTATTGGAAATTGCATAAGTTTGGGGGGAGAGACAAGAAAGGAAACAAAGTGGCATAAGATACAAAAGGAAGCGAAAAGGAAGGCAATGAAAAAAGAGAAAAAGACAAAAGAAAAGGAAGTCAAAAAGAGAATAAGAATCAAAAAGGGAATCAAAGTACAACAAAAAGGTGAAAATGTTCAAAAAGTAGAAAAAAGGATAAAAGGGCTTGTTTTCCAAAAAGAAAGAGTGACAATGTGTCTCTTTACCCCCTTTGAAGAGGTAAATTGCATGTTTGAGTCAATAAAGTGTGCCAAAACGAGAAGAAGAAAAAGAAGCGCTTAAGGGAAGAGTAAACTCATGTGAACAATTGCATATCCTACTTGTACCCAAAAGCCTTCACAATGACTCCCCAAAAGTCCTACATGATCTTGAATTAAGGAAAAACCTACATTAGTTGATACTTACATGAAGGGCAAGCATATGGTACTTAGAGCCGGACTTCGGGTCTCTTCTTTGTGAGTGTTGAGTGAGAGAGCCGTCCACCTCGATTTGAGTGTATATATTCAAAAAGGTGAGATTCACTTAGGGAGAGTCGAGGATGTACGAGTTTGGGTTCCACAATGACCAAAGTACTTGAGAAAAAGCTCCATGATGATATGTGTCAACTCTTGAGGCTCTTGTGTCACACTTGATCCTCAAGTTTGCAAAGTTTAAATTTGTTAATGATGCATTTGCATTGGAGACAATTGTTAGTCCCAAGTGAGGGTTGTTGAGGTTACTTTCGGGCAAATAGGAATTACTAGGTCGTTTTCTACTGAGGGGTGTGTCTCATTTTAGTTGCTTGAGGACAATCAAAGGTTTAAGTTTGGGAGAGTTAATAACTGTGAGTTATATATGATTTACGCCCCTTCTTACCTTAGATTTGTGCATAATTTTTTCCTTGATTAGTCCTTAATTACTTACAAGTTGCGCTTGATTACAGGTTTGAGCGACAAGATGATTAAAATCACAAATCGGCTCAAGAAGGAGTGAAATCTGCCAATAGACAAAAAGATGAAAAAAGTGGGAATTAAGAAACCTACGCGGATCGCACTGTTTTGATGTGCGGCCGCATAGGAAGGTTCAGATACTTATCAACCAACCATGCCTCATGCGCGGTCCGCCTGCTTTTGGATGCAACCGCATGGAAAGAGTTCTGAGACATGACATTATTAGGGAAAACCCACGCGGGCCGCATCCATTTTTATGTTGTCCACATTGATGAAGATTCCGAGGCTAGGATATTCAAGGCACAATACCCATGCGTCCGTGCACCAAATGCAGGCGGTCCGCGTGGGCACAACCAATTCCTCTTGTGCGGTTGCACATCATTTTCATGCGGTCCGCCTGATCCAACCTACGCGGCCGCAGTGCATTTCCATGTGAACCGCTTGCCAAGACGTACGAGGCGGATATGCATTTTGATGTGGTCTGAATCTCTTTTCTAGAGGTGACTGAAGTGAAGACACCTTGCCCTATGCGGCAGCACACCATTTCTGTGCGGTCCGCACCAGACCCTTAGGGGTATTTTTTTTCTAGTTTTTCTGAGTAGTATAAATAGAATACTTTACTATTTTAGGTTAAGTTGGATGTTCTAAGCAGCAGCTGTGCTCATGAGCTTTTATATTAGCCTATTTTAGGCAACTTATTCTTGTAATTAAAGTGGATTCAAGTAGATTTAGCATATAGTTAATGATTATGTTCATCTCTTCCATTATTTCTGCTTTTTCTACTTCTTCCATGTCAAGCTAAACCCATCAGCTAGGGTTGTGACTCAACCCTAGTGTGGGTAATTAATGGGTACTTTTGCCTAATACTTGGATATTGTTGGGTGTTTGGTATTTGGGTTGTGTGTATGTTATCACTTTGATTTGGTGGTTGCAAACACTAAGTCAAGTTTAGTGGGTCTTGACTCTTCTTGAGAAAGAGAGTCTATGACCTCACATTCAACCCAACAAGGATTTAAGATGGACCCATGAGAATGGTAGTCCCAAGTAACGGGTTTAACCTCGAGAGAGTAATTACCCTATTTGAACCTTGTGTTGCATGGGCAAATTGGCCTACCCAATGGTCTCTAGAGAGTCAATTGGGAAAAATCTTTCTCTCTACCGAGAGGTGGTAGAGCGAGTGCTAATAGAGCAACAGTTATCCATATTCCCCATATTCAGCATCCTTGTGTTAGAAGTCTATACTCATTAATTATCCGCCTGGGTTAGTGTCACAGCCCTAGTGCTTCTCTCTTATTGTTTAAATCTAGCATCAATCATCTTAGATTAATTTTAGATCATAATAGTAGTTGATAATTGTAGTTGATAACTATATCGAAAACCCAAAAATGAAATAAGACCAATTTGAAGTTAGAACGCATTTCTAAGCCATACAATTACTCATCTCCAACTTGAAGCTCCCTGAGGAATTTACGACCCCGATTTACTGTTGGGTTATTAGTTGTCGCGCCCACTCTTTCCTCGGATTGAGTTTGACATGATCAGTTTGAAAAGACATGTGTGATGTTAAAGTGTTTGGAGAAGACTCTACTCCTCATTCGAGGACGAATGATCCTAAGGGGGGAGAATGTGAGGCCCCGGAAAATTTTGCAAAGTAATTTAGGATTTCGTAGTATCACGCAGGCTTATTATAATATTTTTACATGCTATTAACATGGTGGACATCAATTAGACTTGGTAAGTATGAGTATAAGTCTTATGGTAAGTGATGTGAGGTCCAAACGGAAGCCTAAGTGTATGCCAAATGGGAAACTTTTCAAAATAGGCCAAAATTCCAAGTGGATTCGCACAACGCTCCACTTCAAAAGAGCATATATAATTATGTATAATGTTTTATATGGTGAATAGTATATCAAATGAAATCCCTTTTAAGTCTAGTTTCCAACGCTTCAAATCGTTTGTCATTTGGACATTCCTACACAGAGTTATGATCAAATTACCAAAGGCTGGAAAATGTGATCATGTGTCATGTCAAATTACGGTCCGCATTTTAGTTCTGCGGTCCGCATTTTCGTTCTGTGGTCTGTATTTTGACCGTAGATTGAACCAGTGTAGCTCATTTTTGGGCACCAATTTTAGGTGCATTATATGGCCCGCATGTTCATTCTGCGGTGCATTCTGCAATAGCAGAATTAACATCAGAGGGTTATTTTTTTATTTTCATAACCCGACCCCGTGTTGATATATAACCTTTGGGGCTTCATTTGGGGTCATTTCCTACTGATTTTAGAGAGAGGTGAGAGTATTTTAGAGAGAGAAGGAGGAACCCAATATCTAAATCATCCAAATATTGCATCAATCTTCAAGAATCGAAGAACCCAATCGCAAGTTCTTCATCTAAGAGGTAAGATTCTATGCCCTAGGTTTTAATTTTGAGTTTAGAGTATAAGATGGGTTATTGAGGTATGATTCTTGGGTATTTTAGTATTGTGTATGCATGCACGTACAACTTAGGTTTACGGGAAGATTTTCTAACATAGATAAGTAAAGATTGGGTTAGGGAATGAAGGGAATCTTGAAAAGGGGATTTGAAATCGAGATGCTAAACTAGTGTTTGATAAAATGCTCAAATGAGCTAGTTTCATGAATATCTTTCTAATATGTGTTTAATTTTGTTATGTACATAGTATATTGGAACTTGCTAGAGTTTTTGGAGTGTTGTAGTAACTTAAGGAAAGCTCAATCGAGGTATGTATGGCTAACTTTGATCTTTATGAAATCGCCTTGTTTGGTGTATGAATATTTGGTTTGTGATAGATACGTGGATTGTTTGTGAAATTCTTGTGATTGGTTTGTTGGGTGTTTGATTGGTTTGATTATGTGTTATGTGGTAAGAGTTGAGAAACAAATGATAGAAGGAATTCGTAAATGATGTAATTGGAACAATTGTGGTAATAACATATTTGGCTTCTTGTGGGTAATTATTGCGATGGCTTGAATTTCTTATGAACTGTTGAATATAATGGAATTTTACTGTTGCCTATAGAAACACTCGTAACATTTTTATGGTTCTGTCTTGAGAAGTATTGTAGTTGCTCTTCTTGTTTGTGAATTGATTTTTGTTTGGTTGTAATTTTTGTGAACTGAAACGGTATGGCAGGGTCGGGTTACATGCCGCAACATGGTGTTATAAGGTGGCGGGTTGTGGTGATAAGCGAGGCCGAGGTAATAAGGGTGGAAGAGGTAATAAGGGAGGAAAAGTAATAGAAATCACTATTGAAATATATAGTTGAACAAATATTTTGAAATCATTGATGTGGAATTGTGAAAGGAGACAGTACGAAAGTTTGTAACCTGTGGGGCACTGATTCATAAAATGCTCAACTAGTATTTGATAAAATGCTTAAATGAGCTACTTTCATGAATATATTTCTAATATGTGTTTAATTTTGTTATGTCTAATAATAGATTGGAACTTTCTAGAGTTTTTGGAGTGTTGTAGTAACTTAAGGAAAGCTCATTTCGATGTATGTATGGCTAACTTTGATCTTTGTGAAATCGCCTTGTTTGGTGTATTAATATTTGATTTGTGATAGCTATGGGGATTGTTTGCAAAATTCTTGTGATTGTTTTGTTGGGTGCTTTATTGGTTTGATTAAGTGTTATGTGGTAATAGTTGAGAAACAAATGATAGAAGAAAATTATAAATGATGCAATTGGAACAACTGTGGTAATAACATATTTTGCTTCTTGTGGGTAATTATTGTGATGGCTTGAATTGCTTATGAACTGTTGAATATAATGGAATTGGTATTGTTGGCTATGGAAACACTCAAAACATTGTTGTGGCTGTGTCTTGAGGAGTATTGTTGTTGCTCGTCTTGTTTGTGAATTGATTGTTGTTTATCTTTGTGATTTGCTATTTGGTTACGATTGTTGTGAACAAAAATTGTACGGTGGGGTCGGGTTGCGCGCTGCAACACGGTGTTATAAGGTGGCTGGTTGTGGTGATAAGGGTGGCCGAGGTAATAAGGGTGGATGAGATAAGGGAGGAAAAATGATCAAAATCATTATTGAAATATATAGTTGAACAAATATTTTGAAATCATTGATGTGGAATTGTGAAAGGAGACAGCACGAAAGTTTGTAACCTGTGGGGCACTGATTGCCCCTTTGTTTGGCTAGTTGTACCTTCTATATGTGATTGGTTGTTGCTTCTGTTGCTGTTACCTACTTGTGTATGGTTGAGTTTACTTGGAACAAAGTTATTTGTTGAAAACTCGTTTAGCTTGATTGTTTCTTTGCTTGTGCATTTGATTGTTGTTTCTATCACTGTTATCCACTTGTGTATGGCTTGAGTTTACTTGGGACAAAGTTTGTTCATACATACCAGTACAATTCAAATGTACTGACATCCCTTTTGTCGGGGGTGCTACCTTCGTGTTATGATTGTAGGAGGATCCATTGCAGGTACTCTAGTACACCGATCGTAGCTCCTCAACAGTTCCCGTCAGCTGATTCGGCAAGCCCCTTTCCATTCTGGGCCCTATGTGGCTCACGCCACTTTCTGTTTGGGATGTTATTTTAATGTTTGTATAAGGTATAGCCGGAGCCTTGTTGCCGGCATTTCCATATTATTCTTCAATTGTATTTAGAGGCTCCGTAGACAGGTTGTGGGTAGTGTCGGGCATGATAATATAAGAGATAAATATTGATGTGTGGCAATGATGTATAAAAATTGGAATATCTTTATTATGGTGAATGAAGTTTCTAATGGAAATTGTTATTGTTATATTTATAAAATTTGGTTAATGGGGTCCATATCCTATAAATGGCTATTTCACTTGGTTATTAGGTAATGAGAATGAGGGGTAACACGTGGGATAGAAAAAGGAACTCAGGTCCGCTTGACTGCGGATACCCGATCGAGCGTCGGTCATGTTCCTCAAATTTGGGGCATAACAAACTTTCTATCAGAGCCTAAGGTTTTAACGTGTCCTAGGATTTCTCGGAGCCGTGTCTAGTAGAGTCCTTCTTATCAGTGTGTTGTTGACCACATCTATAAGTTGGAGGCCATTTGGACATTTAAGAATTTCACCCTTCTTTGATAATCAAGATCGTGAGATATCGATCAAGATAGGGAGTTGATTTCCTCTCTAAGTTTTATTCTCAACATTGATAATTTTGATACCATAATCTGCAAATTTGAAGCTTGTAAGGAGGGGTTGATCCCACCATTGAGTCCGAGCGGATTACCCAAGGACTTTTTAGAGAATATGTTGAGCCGTAAAGGGATTGGTAGAACTTATTGTTAAGAGGAGTACCTTTATTCCTACTAATGTCACTGCACCACCAAATCATGTATTATATTATATGTATGTACAGCTAAAATCCCGTCTTTTAGAAATTAAGTTTCCATGGTGCCCGTTTAAATGTTGTAAGTTCAAAATATAATTGATACAGTACTCCTTTTTTATGTTAAACGAATTATTGTTGTGAGCATATATATAGGAGGTACTTCTTCATGTGTTTAATATATTATTCATGGTAAATGAGGATACGTAAAGAGTGTGAACTGTGTGCTAAAATGTCTAGACTTCAAGTCAAGTTTAAATTGATATTTTGATGCCAAATTTTGTGAGAAAACTTATTATGGTTGATTCCTCCAAAGTGTTCTTATGTGTACCAAAGGTATTTGATTTATTGTGTCTAGTTGTTGGTAACATATAAAGATGTTTGGAAGTGAAGTAAGTGACTGTGTAAATGTGGTAAGACTAAATGTTGGATTCTAGCTGTGATTGATACTTTACATGAATTGGTGTTATGACCCCATGATTGTGAAAGAAGCATTCTAATATGATAAATGTGCTATTATTGACAACTTAAAATGGGTGCAAGGAATATGAATCATGTATTGAAATGCAAAGGCCTTAAACTGAAATTGGAGCAGCATATATTAAATAAGACTGTGTGAAATCCTCTGTGTATAGAGATTTTGAAAGAAGTCAAATGTTTTTGAGAAATAGAGTATAGACAGTGTGTCGAGAACTCGAAATAAAAGTGTACCTGGTGATACTTGTGACATGAGGGAATATGAAATCGATTATGATGTTGATGTGAAATATGCGGAAATGATGTGAAATGCGGGGAAGAAGAGACCGTGCTATGAAATGTGCAAGTCTGATGTTATAATTGTGGCCCCAAGAGCCGATGGACTAATATACGTAAAAATGGCATGATTCTTTATTTGATAATGTGGTGATCATTTATAGTGTTTCATTCATACTTGTGATTTTCTAATTATTGTATGAATTGCATAGGTGTATAATTTGATATGTGAACAGGGCTATGAAATGCAACCTAGAGGTATGGAAATTATGTGAAAACTATGTGATCCATTTTATTTGGTAATGTGGTGATTGTTTAAACTTTTTGGTAAACCCTTATAACTTCCTTTTCCTTACATATATTTGTTCATAAAAAGAATCTAAATTACAAAACACTTTATGCACCATCATAGAGTTTGTACATGTGGTGTCGGGTTCCATGAAAAGTATTCAAGATTTTTCATCCTTCTCGAGTCACTCTTTTACTCAGTTGTGTAAGACTTATATGGCTTAAACAACCAATCCACTCTCTTGCAAGTAACATCATGAAAACCTTCTTACTATCAAGTAACATGAGAGCATGCGTCAACACTTCTCCTATAAGTACATATCAATTGAAATGGTCACCGTGTGCATAAATTTTTTCTCGAAATTGAGATCCTCACATCCCCATCATAGAAGATCTTGTGTCGCCACAATGTTCGTGTCCACTTGAGATATCCCGTATTAAGTAGCTCACTTGATTTCTAGTAGTTTGGTTGCCCTGATGTGGAATTGTATTGCAGTTTGGAAGTTATAATAGCATAAGCATGTCCAACGCATAACGAATGATTATTTTCTCTTTATGTCTCCACAATGTGTTACTTGTATTCCTTAATTAGTGAATTTGTTGTGCTAGTACCCAACACTTGTACGATAACCATGAGAGAACATGCCCCTCTATGTGTCACTATGACACCTCCTTTTTCCTTCAAGTCAAAACATATGGAGATCCCATTATAAACATCTGCAAACCTTCAATGTTTATTGTGCACTGTCTCATTGAGTTTGGTTTTCTTTACACCCTCAACTTCTGAAATCCTTGACTATGTCATTGTCATGTGCGGGGAGTTATACTACCCTTCGCATCTCGCCTTTGTGGATGTGTAAGAGTTTTATATTTCTTATCTCCGGAGCATCGTGTTAACTATTAGAACCATCTAACCAATTCATGATTTTGTCCCAATATCAAAATTTCCTAGCTATGGAATTTCACTCGTGAAAGGTTGAGACTAGATGACTTCAGATTTTGTACATATCATGAACCTGTTGATTTGAATGACAAATGGTCGTATTTTTAGTTTCCCCATATATGATCAATTACCAAGAAGTGTTAAGCTGTCTAAAATATGGTAATCTCATAAACGTGCAATTCTTTTCATCCTTATAGGCTTGTGGCATAGATTATGTGCGTCAAGTAATGTTAAGAGTGTAATTGAACTTCATGTATTTTGAAACCCATATCACATTAAAAGTGAAGAGTATTCTTATTCTGGATAGACGTATTTTCCCTACACTCTAGAAAAATGAGTAGTTCATGTACTTGAGTATTCCTCCTCAGTGATTCCTATTTCCCATATACTACTTACTCATATGCCTCATTTGTGTATTAATTGAGGTAATCACAATGATTAAACCTGTCGGTATTATTAGTAGTAACCTTTTGTGTCTCTTAGTATATCACCTTAAAGTACTCTACTCAGCGCATTAATGGATTCCTCAATAACTCCAGCCTGATCTTGAACTCTGTTGTTCCTTATTGTATTAGATTCATTGCGTATTGTAAGTTCAGACATGTCAAGGATAAAGCTTCATAGTGTGATCATATATATATTGGATAGATAATTTTATGGTTAGTTTATGGTATCACATCTTAGAGTAACTATTAAGGGTTATCAAGGGTTTGTGTGAGTGTTCCCCTAAAAATGTTATGTGAGTTGATAATAAAGGTAACATGACTGTATTACACATTAGGTTGCAATAGGAGTATGATATCCCCCGTAACTGTTTCTCATGTACTTTGTGTTTTCATATGTTATGTCTAAGAAGGTAATGAATTGGTTTGAACGAACTATATGATCATAGTAATATCCTATATAATGCATTACTAGAAAGAATCATGATGGCTTGACTTCATATGGAATGTTGATTGAAATGAAATTATATTCTTGTTGATGAACACCTTTGTGATTACATTAATGGCTAGTAAGGAATACCATGAAAACATGATTGTTTGTTTACTATGAAATGACATCCTTGAGGGTATAAAGTCACGTTATGGAATTGTGGGTTATTGTTGTTATCATGAATTGCAATATCCAGTTGAGTAATTGTACAATGGAAGTTATCAAAAGGTAAAGTCAGTGGATAGTTATCTCACGCAAGATGTTTATTAGTCATCCTTGTTATGCATGTTTAGGAGATGATATTATTTTTGAGAAGGTGTCATGACAATGCTGGTAAGTCGATAATGTCATCTGGAAAGCTGAATGTGTCGTGGAAGGAAAATATTTTTGCTTGATTGAATACCAGTTAGTTTTGACTTAGAATGTACCATATAGGTATATTGACCTAAAACTGTGCAGTCCATGTTCAGGTATCCTTATGATAATGTGCTGCTTGTAATACTAGGATTAGGATTATGGATGTATTCATTGTGGTGCTATGAATAGTTGTGGATGTGCTGTTGAGACGAATTTAGTGATTCTCCAGCAGGTGGATAGGCCTAGTTACAAAGGAGACTCTGCCGAAATTTCTGAAAAATTTGGGAGTTAGTAAAATATTTAGGGACTTGAGGTAGGTTATAAAAGATATGTGCGATGTTAAAGTGTTTGGGGAATACTCAACTCCTCATTCGAGGACGAATGATCCTAAGGGGGGGAGAATGTAAGGCCCCGGAAAATTTTGCTAAGTAATTTAGGATTTCGTAGTGTCACGCATGCTTATTATGATATTTTTACATGCCATTAACATGGTGGAAATCAATTAGACTTGGTAAATATGAGTATAAGTCCTATGGTAAGTGATGTGAGGTCCAAATGGAAGCCTAGGTGTATGCCAAATGGAAAACTTTTCGAAATAGGCCAAAATTCCAAGTGGATTCGCACAATGCTCCATTTAGAAAGAGCATATATAATTATGTATAAAGTTTTATATGGTTAACAGCATATCATATTAAAGCCCTTTAGGTCTAGTTTCCAATGCTTCAAACCATTCGTCATATGCATTCCTACACAGAGTTATGATCAAATTACCAAAGGCTGGAAAATGCGATCCTCTGTCATGTCAAATTTGTGGTCCGCATTTTCGTTCTACGGTCTGCATTTTCGTTCTGCGGTCCGCATTTTGAACGCAGATTGAACCAGTGTAGCTCATATTTTGGGCAGCGATTTTGCGGTTCATTCTACGGCCCTAATGTTCATCTGCGGTGTATTCTCCTATAGCAGAATTGACATCGGAGGGTTATTTCTTATTTTCATAACCCGACCCCATTTTGATATATAACCTTTGGGGCTTCATTTGGGGTCATTTCCTATTGATCTTAGAGAGAGGTGAGAGTATTTTAGAGAGAGAAGGAGGAACCCAACATCTAAATTATCCAAATCTTGCATCAATCTTCAAGAATCAAAGAACCCAATCGCAAGTTCTTCATCTAAGAGGTAAGATTCTATGCCCTAGGTTTTAATTTTGAGTTTAGAGTATAAGATGGGTTACTAAGGTATGATTCTTGGGTATTTTAGTATTGTGTATGCATGCACGTACAACTTAGTTTTATGAGAAGATTTTCTAACATAGATAAGTAAAGATTGGGTTAGGGAATGAAGGGAATCTTGAAAAGGGGATTTGAAATCGAGATGCTAAACTAGTGTTTGATAAAATGCTCAAATGAGCTAGTTTCATGAATATCTTTCTAATATGTGTTTAATTTTGTTATGTATCATAGTATATTGGAACTTGCTAGAGTTTTTGGAGTGTTGTAGTAACTTAAGGAAAGCTCAATCGAGGTATGTATGGCTAACTTTGATCTTTATGAAATCGCCTTGTTTGGTGTATGAATATTTGGTTTGTGATAGATACGTGGATTGTTTGTGAAATTCTTGTGATTGGTTTGTTGGGTGTTTGATTGGTTTGATTATGTGTTATGTGGTAAGAGTTGAGAAACAAATGATAGAAGGAATTCGTAAATGATGTAATTGGAACAATTGTGGTAATAACATATTTGGCTTCTTGTGGGTAATTATTGCGATGGCTTGAATTTCTTATGAAATGTTGAATATAATGGAATTTTACTGTTGCCTATAGAAACACTCGTAACATTTTTATGGTTGTGTCTTGAGAAGTATTGTTGTTGCTCTTCTTGTTTGTGAATTGATTGTTGTTTGGTTGTAATTTTTGTGAACTGAAACGGTACGGCAGGGTCGGGTTACGTGCCGCAACATAGTGTTATAAGGTGGCGGGTTGTGGTGATAAGCGAGGCTGAGGTAATAAGGGTGGAAGAGGTAATAAGGGTGAAAAACTGATCGAAATCACTATTGAAATATACACTTGAACAAAAATTGTGAAATCATTGATGTGGATTTGTGAAAGGAGACAGCAGGAGAGATGTAACCTGTGGGCACTGATTTCCCCTTTGTTATGCTAATTGTAATTTCTATGTGTGTTTGGTTGTTGCTTTTGTTGTTGTTGCCTACGTGTATGGTTGAGTTTACTTGGAACAAAGTTAGATGTTGAAAACTCGTTTTGCTTGATTGTTCCTTTGCTTGTGCATTTGATTGTTGTTTCTATCACTGTTATCCACTTGTGTATGGCTTGAATTTACTTGGTACAAAGGTTGTTCATAGATACCAGTACAATTCAATGTACTGATGTCCCTTTTGCCGGGGCGCTACATTCGTTCTATGATTGTAGGTGGATCTATAGCAGGTACTCCAGTGTGCCGACCGTAGCTCCTCATCACTTCCCGTCAGCTAATTCGGCGAGCCCTTTTCCATTCGGGGCCCTATGTGGCTCACGCCACTTTCTAATTGGGATGTTGTTTTAATTTTTGTATAAGTATAGCCGGAGCCTTGTTGCCGGCATTTCCATATTATTCTTCGATTGTATTTAGAGGCTCCGTAGACATGTTGTGGGTAGTGTCGGGCATGGTAATTTAAGAGATAAATATTGATGTTTGGCAATGATGTATAAAAACTGGAATATCTTTATTATGGTGAATGAAGTTACTAATGGAAATTATTATTGTTATATTTATAAAATTTGGTTAATGGGGTCCATATCCTATAAATGGCTATTTCACTTGGTTATTAGGTAATAAGAATGAGGGGTAACATGTGGGATAGAAAAGGCACCCAGGTCCGCTTGAATGGGGATACCCGGTCGAGCGCCGGTCATGTTACTCAAATTTGGGGCGTGGCATTGGATGCCTAAGAGCGAGTAATTCCACACATTGCACTACTATAATCAATCTTTAAGGTGTAAGCATTGCCTGGGCTTCCTGAAAGCCCTTGGAGCTTTGAAATACTCTAAGAGAAGGCCTTGGAATCTGGAGCCCGGATTTGGTAAAATACATGTGTTGGACATTAAGTTTGCTTTAGGCTTCCTCCGGTCCGTTTTAGCTTTGATATATTTATTCTCTTAGTATTTTCCTTCCACTTTTGTAGCAAGCTTTGTAAAGAACTTGGGGAGTATAGTAAAGGGTGTGGAAGGGGTTTATATTGTTGCATCAATCAATGGGTAGAAATTATGCCTATAGGATTTTAATATTGCTAATCATCTAGAAATCATGCCTATTGGATTTCAATAGTGCTAATCAACTAGAAATCATGCCTATAGGATTTTAATATTGCAAATCATCTAGAAATCACGCCTAGAGGATTTTAATATTGCAAATCATCTAGAAATCATGCTTATAGGATTTCGTATTGCAAGCATAATAGAATTCATGTCTATAGGAACTTCATGAAAACGCTATGCAAACAGTAGGTCCCTTAAACGATTCTAAAAGCAGCAACAGATCAAGATGTAAATTTCATACCTATAGGGTTCAAACTCACCTAATTTGTTAAACACTTTCAATAAAGCTTGTCTAAATCTGTCTGCTTCTGAAACCTGACCAAGCCCTTTCTTTTGCACTATTTTAAACTTATAGACTCTTGTCAAATTCCAACTTGCATCTTTCAGAAATCAACTTTTTGTCTTCTGCCAGAATTTGCAGTTTAATGCTTTTCGAAAAGAAATTTCTTGTACTTTACTTAAGCAGTTCGGCTATTTTGCAGGCCATTTCTGGACTTCTGCAAATTTCAATTTCCTGTTTCCAAAACTCTTCTTTACGGATCTTTGTCTAAAATTAGCGCTTTCTGGAATTACTAGTTTTAAAATACCTTAAGTTATAACAAACCGAAGAGGGGATCAAAGTAGACTTATTATCCAACTCTATGTATTAAACTAATATGTCCACTGTCAGGTTTAAGCTTATGACCAAACCAGTAATTGCAAGTCATGCTAAACTAATTGTTGTATGACCTAAGGGGTTTTATGTGCAGCCTTTGTATGTTTGTTTATTCCCCTTATGTGCTATTTATTTTTTATTTTGATGTCTTAGTATTTTTACCTTTAAACTCCATATATGACCTCATCCTATTTCTCCTCTTTTAGGATTAGAAGTCCAAATACCCCAGAACTAATAGGTCGGATGGGTATTAGCATGTAATAAGTAAACGAGACTAAACGCGCTTAAATAACTTAACGGGGTGGGAAGGGTAGAATATGGAGATGATGATGATGCGCTAATATCATAAGGCGACCTTCTTTGGGAACATGCGCGGGATATTGCATCGAATGATCCATATTATAGTTAAACCTAGGACCCTCTTTACTTTTCCTTTATTAAAATGTTTTCTTTAAAATTCCCTTTTACTTGTTCCATCCTTCTTTCAAAATTGTCAACTTGCTTTCATTTCTTATTTGTAAACTTTGCTTGTTTATTTCCATTCTTCTTAAAGTCACATCTAAGAAAGGCCGGGAACCACACTAGTGGATCTTGAGGGGTGCCTAACACCTTCCACTCGAGATAATCTCAAGCCCTTACCCAAACTCTGGTTTTCCTTCGAATCCTTCTTCTTTTATCAAAAAGATTCCTAATGCACTATAATCATTAGTTAGCGACTCTTCAAACTCCACAGCCCAAATTCCCCCAAAAGGGGACAAAAGTGTCATTCCACCCATAATATCGCAAACCGATTCCTTTCTTAGGGAGAGAAAAAGGGGGCGTCGACACTTACATGTCGAGTCTTTTACTCCATGTTTCTCTCATGTCTATTATTTACTGATTTACATTCTTTACATATTCGGTGCATTATTTGTGGTGACGTCCCTTTTATCTGGGGACGCTGCGTTTTATGCATGCAGGTCCCGATAGACAGGTCAAAAATCCTCAAAGTAGGCTATTAGCCCAGCTGAAGATGTTCATATGCTCCATTTGCTCCGGAGTTGCTTATTTAGTCAGTATAATTAGGACATGCAATGATTGGTCTGGCAGAGCTCAGTGTGAGCACGTGATTTTTTTCCCTAAGCAAATTATTTCCAAAAATTCAAACAAAATGATTTTTTCTTTATTTTTACAATTTTGTGTATTTTGATGTCATTTTCTAATAATTATTGCATTTTATTTGTGTATGATAATTCATATAAAATACAAAAGTACGCATTTACATTTAGGTTTTAACTTCATATGCTAGTATTAATTAGGGATTAATTTGTTTTACAATAAGATATGAAGAAAATGACAAAAATAGCCACTTTAGATTTTTATTGTTTTAATTGTGAAATTATCGCAAAATAGTTATTAATAAATTTTATGCATTAAGTAGTTTTAGTTTAATTGTTAGTTTAATTTTGCATCCTTGTAAAAATAGAAAAAATGAATACAAAATTACAAAATGAAAAAGAAAAAGAAAAAAATCAAATTAAAAAGAAAATAAATACAAAGGGAGAGCTCTAAATAAAGGCCAAATTTGGGCCCAACCCGCCAGGCCCAAGTGGTCCAGGCCCAAGCGAATGCCTCGCCCGGTCCAATTTTGGGCTCGTTAAAACGATGTTGTTTCGGCATTATTCAATAACGATTGTCAATTCTCCTCAATCCAATGGCTGAGACTTAACCTTTCAAATCTCATATAATGGTCGAAGACCTTTCATTGGGTCAAAGACCAATCCTTTTCCTCCTCGTATCACCCACGTCACTCCGCCGGCGGAGCTGCTGCCGGAAAATGCTAACTACGCCAACGGCCACCAAAATAACCCCCTAGATTCTCTTTCTATTCCTCATTCCAAATATCAAATTGGTTTCCCTCGAATCTTCCCATATCTCTCGTCGAATCTTCATAAGAAGATTTTCCTGCCAAGTCACCGGTTATGCCAAATGGTCCCAATTTAACACCAGGGACCGTCTAGACCTCCCCTACACAAATCCCTTAGCTTCTTGGCTCGAATGGGGCTAGAACGGCTCGAATATCCATTTCAATTTCTCCGGCCAAAACCCTAAAATGGCCACAGTGCATGCAACTGATGTCAAAGGGTCCATGGACCTCCCTCGCAAGGAATTAATACCTAATAGAGATCGAACGACCCT